>OU744305.1:11325978-12651957 GCA_916610205.1 Griposia aprilina
TGTTTACAATGGACACATAACATATGGTTCGCATCACGTCTTTAAAGTACTATTCATGTAAATAAGCATCATAACTAAATTCAGTATAGCGACAACAATGTGTAGTAAGTAAATGAATGAATGAGTTGACAGCGAAATTATGGTCTTAGGAGCCAGGTGTTTACGTTGGCCAGACATTGTGTTAAACTTAAAAGTCATGGTACGTTAATTAATAGCTTCAAAGTGTATATCAAAAATATAGAAGTCAAACATGTTCGACTCCTAACAAAACAAGATTTTTCTTCAGACATGGTAGCCTGTTTTTGAAATAAGAACAGGAATCGAAAAACAGTTCTTTATACAAAACTGACAATTTCCTCCGGTCTTAGGTTGACAATTTTGTATTATGAACTTTAAGTCGTTTAGCATAAACTTCGAAATACAAAAACTAGCTCGAAGGTTTAGGCTCGGGCTAAAGTTAGATCGTGTTTTGTCATAAGACGGCTAAAATTTGTGTTGGTATAGTCGACCTCATAGGTAGTTGAAACTACCTACTTAACTGTCACATTGGTCTAAGTAAAAATAGACTTCGACGTTTTATGACGTGCAGCAAGCGACATTCATCCTTATGGTAGAAAAGTAAACACGAGACCAACTACAATGTTTAAGAAGTTGCGCCATAAAGTCGCGTCACGCCTTTATGTTTTAGAGAAGAAGAATACTGGAACCAAATGGTTGGAGGACAATTCCACCATCTTTAGCAATAGAGGATCGTACGACGAAGGTTGTTTGTTGCTGCTTCTGCAACTTTAGTGGCCACAATATTATGGTCGCATAATAAAAAGGTAAAATAAGTATAGCGTTATACTTAGTATTCATTAGTTTGACCCCATGCTTAATGGGTGCAAAAGCCTTCTTATCACGCTGGCGCAGTACATAAATAAAATAAATAAATACCACACGATTTTGGGCTCATTTAATACGTTCTATGTTTAGATGTAAAACATACTTAATAATAAAACAACATTATACCAGTCGGTTTTATAAAAACTTGAAACGACAGACCTTCGGCAGGACAAAGCTAGGACACTCGCGCCGCAGTCCGGACCAACTCCGAATTCGTTTGGACGTCCCAGCGGACTTGCTACAATAGGTTTACTAGCGGAGAAAATTGGAACTAACGCCGCCATCTTGACTTGTCAAAATACACAATGACAGTGACAATTTCACAAATGTTTACCAACAACGCCGCCCTGTCAATGTCATTCAGGCGTCAAAAGATCCTTGTAGCATTTTATCAACCTATTTGAATGCATTATTAATAAATTATTATAAATAAAAATGTTGACTTATAAAATAATTTCTGTTGTTCTTAATAATTTCAACGATCCACTAAATAAAGATTATTCATATTTTATGTACCTATAAGGACATAATATTAGGTACCTATAAGCTGGCATATTGCGGATTTTTCCTTCAGAACATTACGAAATAAAATGTAATGAGTGACGCTATGTTCGACGTAGATATTTTAAACGACTACCGGATTATTAAAGTGGTTTATGTAAGTAATTTAAACAATTTAAAGCCCACATAGAAAAAACATATTAGTAATAGAAACTATATTTACCTCAATGACGACAACACAAGATGTATCATTACAAGTATAAATACTTTTAGAAAAATTAAATCGTTCCAGTTACTTGCCAACGGTCTGACGTAAACAAGTCTTCGGACCTTAGTCGAATGACCTCCAATGTGACATCACCGAAAATTATGGAAAAGCACTTTGCAAATGGAATTATTAAATAAATCATGGCGACGTTTAAGTAGTTTTAATAATGAATTATTAAAATTATGTTTTGGAGACTTTATAATGGTTATACACGCTCACCCACGTTCACGTTACCTGTGAACGAAGCATTAAAAGCGATTTTATTCACAAATTTACATAAATAAAAACATACATACATAAACTCACGCCTTCTTCCCATGGGAAGAAGGCGTAAACTACAGAACGCCACCTGCTACGCTCCTTACATACTCCTTTTGCCTCGGTTGCGTTCATATATTTCTGGTCATACACGGTCATTTCTGGTTCACAAGGTATGTATGTCTTCATTTCTTCATGTACCTTGGCACTAAAAATCTACATAGTATCTAGGATATGGATGAATTGCAGTTTCCACGGATGTAGGTACTCAAGTAATAAATTGTGAGACCAACACCTATAATCACATTAATTAACGTTTTTGTTGCCTAGCGTGAGTCTGTTACGTAAAAAAAAGATGACAAGTTATCTTACCACATTAACTCAATTAGCTGTCTAGTCTCTTTTAATTTTAAATGAGAAGAATTATTCTGTATAAATAAACCAAAACCTAGTATTAAGAGAATGGCATGCAGTCAAGGTGACAGACGTAACACCAAGTTGGGTTTGTCGCCTCCTTCACTTTCATCAACCTGATTTATGTAACCGAAACTTATGCCAATGCCAACCTTACCACCTTGTAATAGAGTCCGAAAAATAAACAAAATGTATGTTTTGATTTATGTTTTACTTCGATAAACAAAAAACTGTGCAAATAAACAAACTTGTTTCGTTTTAATAGTGTCTTTGATGCAAGTTTCGTATTTTATTAAATGCAATAATAGTCATCGAAACTTATCAGATTAGATCGTTTATGTCTAAAACTGTCTGTAAAAGATAACGAAAATCTGATAACGTCAGCATCATCATTGTGATATGAACATGACAATCATAGCGGAAATTCTTGTCACGTTTTTATCATTGTATTTTTATGACTCTTTTGAAAACCAAGGTAATAGGTATGACATAACAGTGCAGAATAGAATTAAAAAAAAAGCGGCCAAGTGCGAGTCGGACTCGCCCATGAAGGGTTCCGTAGCAGTTTACGATTTATGACGTATTAAAAATAAAACTACTTACTAGATCTCGTTCAAACCAATTTTCGGTTTACATGGTAATGTACATTACCAAAAAAATGTACATTACCATGTAAACCGAAAATTGGTTTGAACTAGATCTAGTAAGTAGTTTTTTTTTAATACGTCATATTTTTTTTTAGTTTTATCATTCTCTTTCTTGAGATGTTACAGGGGGGGACACACATTTTACCACTTTGGAAGTCTCTCGCGCAAACTATTCAGTATAGAAAAAAAAAAAATTAGAAACCTCAATATCATTTCTGAAGATCTATCTATAGATACCCCACAGGTATGGGTTTTGATGAAAAAATTAATTTGAGTTTCAGTTCTAAGTATGGTGAACCCCCAAAATGTATAGTTTTTTTTTCTATTTTTGTTTCAACAGTTATAGTTCTTATAGTTTCGGAAAAAAGTAGCTGTGACATACGGACGGACGGACAGACAGACAGACAGACAGACATGACGAATCCATAAGGGTTCCGTTTTTTGCCATTTGGCTACGGAACCCTAAAAACACAATGGAAATATAATGCGCGCAATATGTAAAGTATGTAAACACAGCAATATCCAAAGAAAACGGGAAAATAAATACTTTACTGTTTTATTATCATCTGTCTAGCTTTCCCCCTCTATATTTGAGTTCGGCTTCCAGTATAACCGGATGCAAAATTCAATCGAAACTCGATTCCATTATAAATATGAAGCTGTACCTATTATCTTATCAGTTATCGAGCATCATTCGACAAGGGTTCCGTACTAGGTCAAGTCGATTGGACCGCAGCCAAGCGAGCCAGCATAGGAAAATTGAGAAAATCGAATACATGCCCGAACTCGAAGTGCACCAAACAAATATTTCAGATTAAATTGACCGCGAAACGGATTTAATTAGAGTTAATTATATGAATTAGTGCAAATCATTGTCATCAGTATCTGTGGCGATTCAATGCAATGACTCATTACAGTTGTAAACACACACATTGGTGTCGAAACACGCAGACCGAGCCAGCTTGTTGAAACTGACATCTGCCAGCAGACGGGTTTTGTTGTGTGAAATCTTGCAAATATGGCAACTTGTCCATAATTGAGTTTGGCATTGAGAAGATCGCTTAACACATTAGTCGAAGAATTCGACTGCTTATCATCCTGCGCAGGCGCAGCTATTTGACGGGTTCTTGCTTAACTGCTGAAAATGGGTCATGGTTTTGTTGCGTGCTGTAAACAATCGAACTTTACTGTAACCGGCTTCAATTTACTGTGAACGGTAACGGTAATTTCATTTCGGCTCTTTTTAACTGACTTTAAATAAAGGAGGAGTATGTTCACCGATTAATCGAAGACGCATAAACCGATTTGGAAAATTCTTTTTTTTAAGGGTTTACTTCCCAGATGGCTCCATTATCATCAGATCAAGTTCTGATGATGGGATCCTGGAGAAATCGAGGGAACTCTTCATTTATTATAGACACATCTATAGTGATTTGGACATTTTATATAGTAACTCGTGCATTTGCCCTTGGAAAGCACCATTTGATGAAGTGGAATTGATGATGAAGACCACAGATGACGAAACCAACGGAACTACTCAATAATATGTATTTCACGGGTTGTGAATTACGATTCGATTACTTTAATATGGTTGCTAAGCAATTTATGCTCGTCACAATGTATATGGTGAAGTACCAGGAGAACTCCTCAACAATTAACGTCCTGCATCCGGAAAAGGAATATTTTGTAAAAGGTGATGCAGTTGCCATTAGGCTATTGTAACTTGGATAAACTCCAAACCGACGCACAAAAAAAAAGCGAAAATAAAAAATCAATTAAATTTTATTACACAGCAAGTAGTGTATATAAAAATAAAAACTTTTTTACAAACAAAAACAATCTACTTCCAAAAAAAAAAACACTACAAAGTGAAAAATAACTTTAATTTCGGAAGTCGGTGGCAAAAAACGAAAATACAAAACCAAGAACCAACACTGACCTCCGAAATTAAAGTTATTTTTCAGTTTGTTGTGTTTTTTTTGGAAGTCGGTTGTTTCTTTTTTGTAAAAAAGTTTCATAAGAGTAAACTGAATTATGTAGTGGACATAGTAAATAATGACCTAGCTCATAGTACAGCCACAGGACTTCAGCCCGAAAGTCTGACAACTAGTCTTATCAAGGGACATCGTGTTTCCCAGTGACAGGATTGTGGAGATCAGATAAGCAGTCGCTCCATGTAAAATACTGGTCTACAGCTACATCCGGTTAGACTAGAAGCTGACCCCAACATAGATGGGCAAGGCTAGGCAGATGATATAGCTACTGAACTTGAATGTTAGGCAATAAGGCAATTCGTGAAACAATTGGCGGAAAGTTGCAAGTAGTTGCAATTCCATCTGGACGTGTAATATTCTCCTACGCTTATCCAAATGTTTCATTTTTGGCTAGCACTTGTACATTATATCAAAAAACGGGGATAAATACAATGAATTTAGGAAAACTATTAATCCGTGAATTTCAGAATGTTATCTTTATTGTAAGTACACACAAATTAAAGTTTTTCAATTATTGCCATTGTTGTCGTTATGGCCACACTATGGCGGCGTCCTTACAACATGCGTTCTGAAATCAGAATGGATCTGAAATTAATGTGAAACCATAAATACAAAAATATTAAATATAATTATAAAAAGGTATCGCTGTATTATTAATTCATCTATTACACCTATTTCTAATGTGTTACTAATGGAAACATGTAAGAATATCCTAGTTCGATTAATAAAATCTACTTGGCCAGTGTACTTTCGATTTCCGAACGTTTTATTTTGACATACACTATCGGAAGTGTCGTTGTCAATCATAAAATATCCCCGTTTTAGGTTATTGAAAGATGGCATTAATGTCATTGTCAGCTGTCATTATGTCTCCATTTCTCTCAAAACAAATGTCAAACATTTTCAATCTTAGTTTTGTACAGTCGCCAGCACATGAAGTTACCACAAACTGTCAGAAATCCTCATTCGATTTTGAACTTAACCTTCAACATTTTAAGGTTTAAAATCGTTTGGAGAAATTTGACAGTTTCGTGTAGTTTGACCTGCTGGCGACTGTACGTCTAGAATACAATTTAATTCTATAAATCATTGCCTGTTACGTGTTTATAGATACATTTCACAGATTTTCTGGGAATGTACACATCCTAGCCAAAGTTCCATACAAAAATGAAACGTCTCCTTTATTTAGGATTGGCGCAACATGTCATTCCTTTGGAATGGGTAACTAGCTTCATCTTTCTGACTGACCGACCCCTTGACAATTCAAAAGTGCCTGTAATTGGTTTATTTGAAGTAAATGCTTTGAGTTTTGAGTTTTGTCTTTTTTATACCACACTTCTCTATTAGTCGTCATCTCGGGAGTCATCCCCTTTCTGGCCATATTATCTTTCACACAGTCCATCCATCGTTTCATTGGTCTTCCCCTTATAGCTATCCACATTCATACTCAAAACTTTCCTCACGACATTGTCCTCATTCCTCTGGACGTGCATCAGAGCAATTTTCCGGTTTGCAGTTAACAACGACACCTTGAATCAGCCAGCCTCGCAGATGTAGTCGCAGATAGCTCTATTGTGATTTGTCTACTAAATTCATTGCAATTTACCAATTTGTGGCGTAGTTCTGTCGTTGGGGTTCCAGAGTGGCTGGATGCATGAGTTACAATGCAACGGAGATGCGATCACTTTGTCGAGTAGCTATGATAGAAAGACGTACATACTTTTCAGTCTGGTATTTTATAGCTTCAAGAACCCACCAAAAACTTCGTTGCTTTTGAAAATGATATTCAAATTATGAGAAAAGTATTGATGATCAACACGCATTTTGTTAACGGTAAAGTTTGTTGGCAACCTAAACAAAGATTCTGTACTATTGCATTTTGTTCTAAATAGATTTATGAACGCAGTGGCATGAAACTATAGCGATGAGGAAAACGCTTGGGATTCCCCCATCCAAGTGAATTATAAAGTATAAAGGCAAACACCAACATTCAATGTTTTAAAGAGTAATAAACTATGAGCCAAATTGTGGATTCAACTAATTTATGAGTTTCGAAGCGTTAAATGTATTCGTAGAATGGTTTCGTAACAGCATCGCAACCCCATAATTATCCTTATGTAAATAATTCTAGATTTATTAAACGCTGTCTCACCACCAAAACTTACGCCCAATCAGTCTATATTTGTCTCCAAAATAAATGGAAAAAGGACCAAATGGACATATACTGAAAATAATCAACTGAACGCCTATTCATACTAATACCTATTAATTATGAATGCGACAGTTACTCTCTCTGTCTGTCTGCTACTTTATCATGCCTATGAGTACCACTGAACTGATCGTTATAAAACAAGGGCCCAGGTAGCCTGGGCCCTGGGGAAGGACATAGGCTACTTAGTAATCATGAAATATTAAGGGAGATGCGCCAAGGTAGCCCGCGAAATCCAAATTTTCTTACGTTTTTTGCAATTTGCAGGTCAGTATCAGGTTGTATGGTGATTTAAATATGATTCGCGACCGTATCAGATATAGCTTTACAGAATTATAATCATTAGAATCAGCAATACAACTCCTTAAGTTAGAATTTCCCTCAAATGTCATGATTTCATGAAATAGTCATTCAATAGGGTAATATGAACTTATAGAGATGTATTACTGATTCTAATGATTATAATTCTGTAAAGCCATATTTGTTACGGTCGCGAATCATATTTTAATCAAAATACAACCTGACAGTGACCTGCAAATTGCAAAAAAAATCGCGGGCTACCCTGAAGGTTCCGCCTTAAGTACACGCAGACGAAATCGCGGACAACAGCTAGTAAAGTATAAGTAAAAGAACTCGTAGAACTAATTGGCCTCGACATTGGCATTCACATTCAAAGCACCTAGATTAGTTTAAAAATCTGTTTTTTTTTATTATCAGTCTGCTCAGACAAACATACAGTGAGTCATACCGTAATTGATTCGATTACAGACAAGTCGGCTAGGCATCTGTATCTTCTAGATTCATCTTTGCCGGGTCAGTGAATAGTATGGTGTTGGGTAGTGGAGTTAATTTAAGACAAAGGGTAATTTCGAACTACAGTCCATGAAACCGCATATGAACGTAATCACCAGAATGAGATAGTGGTTAAGTTACTGATATGGAAAATCAGGTCACAGCGATGGCCCGGATACTATATAATTTGTCCTAATTTTCAGTAAGTTGGCAGAGTAGAGACCTATAAGGTATCCGGAAAACTACACAGATCTTAACTGAATCGTAATCCATAACAGAACTTAATAAAATATTACCCGTAAGTATCTAATAAAAATACGTGGGAAGAATATTAAACCATTTTTTTTCTTAATCTAGACCTCATATTACAAGGTTTTCATCCCCAATACTTATGTGTATTTTATTAAAAAGAACGTAAGCTTTTACGTGATTAGTAACCGTACAAAAAACCCAAACCAACTTATTTTGATAAAATCTAAACCTTGCTTTAGTACATTCGTTCTTTTATGTAAAATAACGTATTTCTACTGCCACGGTTTAGTGAACGTTACCTAGCAATACTTAGCTCATACAAAGAACGTTTTTTATACGTCTCAGGCGAATTATGTTTAGAAGAAATTTCAAATGTCATGTCTCGTCATCGATGTCTTGATTCTGACACAGTAACCTAGGTACTTTCGAAACTTAGATTGGAGCGATTTCACTATCTATAGACGAAGAATGAGATCATACAAACGGATGTAGTAGTGTCTTTAAACTATTAAATATCTTAGTTTAGTGCATACTGTTTCTAGGGTCCATCTTAGCTTACATTTACATTCAACGAGTGAGTTATTTATACCTTAACATATTGATTATTGCTTGTTATAAGGAACCATGAATAAAAGTAAACAATATTATTGTAATTTGTAATAAAATTTTCCATTTACAAACATTTATTTCTGTCAACGTCATTCCACGGCATTGAAATCCATCGGCACTTCGCAAGACAGGGCCAACATTTTTGACAACCGTGAAACATTGCCCTCATTTCCAGCTATTTACGAAACACAAATTGACATGCACATCTTATCTTAATGAAACATGGAGAGCAATGAAATAGCGGCGACAATGTGATCACATGACGGTTCAGCTCCGAACAAAGACCTTGACGAAATGCAAATAGTGGGCAACAGCCGACAATCTGTATTGAAGATTAATTCTTCCGGCAATTAGATCCTAATAAGTACCCGACTCATCAATTAGATGCTCTTGGAGATCATAAAACATCGGAAACGGAAAATTACATCTAAATAATATCATCGAGGTTACAAGGAACGAGGTGCCGACGTCATACGACTCAATTGTCAATATCACTCTCTCGATAAACCGTTTATGAAAGCAATGACATTTCAGTACTTCAACTCAGGACAATGTTAGGGCATTACTCCTAGACACAAAAAGGTGTGGGAGAACCATAGTGGTCGTTAAATGTCATCTGAATGTAGCCAAATAACATATAGGTAATTATAGTTCAACAAAACTTGACGTAAATAACAGTCATGCGAAATCTTGGTGAATACATAGAACACCAATGAATCCTTGGAACACTGAAACGAATATTCCTACTCTTTTTCTTGATGCCTTTCAAAGGGGTAGGGGTAAGCGTTGGATAAAATCTATAACTAAGCAGTTTCCTCCTATTTGCTAATAACAAACATATCTTACCACAATATAACCAAAATTCTGCCACCATTATTGGCAGTATTTTGAATATTATGGATATTTATCCCTATTTAAGTCATCACCATCCATTGAGGTAATATGTACTTCATATTACCTCAATGTCATCATCCTATATTCGTCCACTATTGGACGTAGGCCTCCAACGTGGGTCGTGGACACTATTAAAGTATCGATACAAAAACCGTTTTTGGAGCACCATGTCTATGAGCGCTCAAGAGCTGAAAATTTTAATCGTTAACCAATTCCACTAACGAGTTGCAATAAGACACAAAACTATACTTGCAATAATATTGTGTATCCTACCTTCTAAAACATTATGGTAAACGTAGAATTGAATTAAATTTCCGATTATTACATATGAGTCGATGACATAATAGGCGGATTGGATGCGCGTGTCAACTGTGGCATTCCTTTATTACTCACAACACATAACAACTAGCATAGAAGAAAATAACTGTACCGCTAGGCAAGACATTCATTGAACATGGCATACGATGCAGAATCTTATCGCATTATAAATAAGAAACATGATACAAGAAGTAAATAATGGGTTAGTTTACAATGAATTCATCTCGTGGGCATTCTCGGAGATTTTAATCTGAATATGATGGTATTTATTCGAAACTTTTAATTGTGTTTTGTTTCCAGGCACAATCATTCAATATTATTGCATTAAAGATCGTATTACACGAATTCAACTTGGTGCTTCTGCACCTTGAATATCAGAGCTGTCAAAATGTAAATGAACGTCTAATTATACTTATCTACCGACACGATATTAGGTAGTATTATCGCCATTTACCTTCGGTCAATTGTCTTTTTTCAATTCTTTTGTTTAGACTAGACACACGCTAGTCAGTAGTAGGTTTTCTGAAAAGCTATTCAATTTCGTTCTGTTTTCAAATCTTATTGAATGTGATAATTATGATTGGTCGATGCACTTTTGGCCAGCCAATCAATGATTATGATATACTAGCTTCTACCCGCGACTACGTTTGCGTGGACTTCAGAATACCACCAAAAACTATCCTCTGTTAAACCAGGTCATTACTATCGTTGTCAAATTTTATCCAAATCCGATCAGCCGGTTTTGCATGATTGGGTAACAAACATCCAAACATACAATACACATACAATATTTCACATTTATAATTTTAGTACGATTTATGGTTGACATAAGATTAATTTAATTTCGTTTGCAGCAGTTCTCAGAAGCCGGGAGCAAGGTTTTGAATGAAAGATATCTTAAACAAACTTGAGATCTACTAAACCCCGATGTCTAAATATTTTCAAACAAAAATAAATAAACAACACTCGTGCCAAGTATGAGAGATTTCGGTACGACTTACGAGATTAAAGGCAAATGAACTTAGAACATTATTAGGGACAGTACACTTGTATTCAAAGAAAACAATATTATCTTATCAATATTACTAACGGATGTATTATGGTCAACCATCCATAGTCAAGTCACGCATTTTTTTTGTCAATGCATTGCCATGTTGATAATTATGATAGGTATTTGAGGTTTTATTCAGTGTTTTTAATAAGATAAGGTTAAGTAGGTAGTCAGATTGTACGTTTGTTGAATAAATATTAAGTAAGGTAGTGGGTCTATTTTAAACGCTAAAAGACACAATAAATTTGGTCTTAACCTGTACCTACCCAATTCCAGGCCGAATCTATTAAAAACGAAAATTCTAAGGACATGCTAAACTAAGGAAACTGATATAATAAGACTTTAAAATCTCGGTGGGTACTGTAGGTAGGTAGATTTTGAATATTCTGCAGAACGTCTAGAATGGATGGAAGACTCACTCCGTGTCATTATAAAAAGAGTTCTAACTTTCTCCCAAGCTTTTACCCATTTTTTTGTAATTCGAATTTTATTCCGACAGAAATAAAGTTTTTAATACAAAATTGACAACTAGGCTATCAATCTTAATCAGTTTTTGTATATGGGTGGCCGCACATCTGACGGAAGATACGTCGGACGTAACTTCGTTGCCACGCTTTTAATCATCTTTCATTCATGGAACCATTACATAGACCCACTGATGGCGAATAGCACTCTACAATAGATGGAACATGTATATGATTACATGGAAACTTAGAAAATCAGTTTCAGTATTACTTCCCTTTCCTAAAAGATGGTAAGTATGAAATAAATGAAAGTCATGGACAGACTTTTTGCAAGTAGGTAACAAAAGATGGCATGAAGTTCATGCGTGACAAGTTGCCAGCTTGTTGCCAGTCTGCCAGACAAGGAACCCAGTGACCTTTCCATATTTTTGTGAACGTTTACGCAGCTGAAATAACGACCTTCTATGAATAGATCATGTCAATGTGTGTTTAGGAAGCAACATTTCTATAATAAAACCATCAAATTGCGTGTCGGACCATTCAAACATTTATGTACTTAAATAAAAGAGTTGCGTGACCTCAGAGGCATCATCTGTGCGAATTGTAAGTAACAGTAACTAATCTTAATCAAATACACAAAATTAGTATCCTAACTAATATTATAAATGCGAAAGTAAGTTTGTTTGTTTGTTACCATTTCACGCCTAAACCACTGAACCGATCATCCTGAAATTTTGCAAATACATTGTCAGGTGTACAGAACCAGACATAGGGTATCTTTCATCCCGAAAAAAAGTACTGTTTCCGAGGAAAACAACAATAACGTTCTTATGATTAAAGATGGCACCACGTGTCTTTCGAATCATGATTGAATTAGATTATTGTAGATACTTTTGATTTTTAATTTAAGTACCACCTAATACATTTTGTGAGTCTAGAGTGTCGATAGACCAGGTTTTCATCCTCCTAACTATAATTCCCCGAACAACCCGAATTGATTGTCAAATTCTAAATTAACGCGAGCGAAGCCGCGGACAAAAGCTAGTCGTTGATAAATTAAAATATTTTATTTGCAACTTCACGTAAAAAATATATAGTTTACGATAAAAAAGGCCGTTAAGTAAAGTTGCATGCCAACACCTAAGCTACTGTAATTATAGGTATATATCAGCATTGATAAAACTTAAACGTGGAAATATTATGAAATAATTCCTATACATAAATCGAATCAAATCAGCACTGACACCACCATGCTGACCTGGCCAATATTCTTGAGCTTTTGTTATTGGTGCCTAAACGAGAGAAGTAGCACCGGAGCTGGTAAAATAGATCACCAAAAGTTTTATCAACTAGGGATGGTCTATTTTTAAGTATAATTTTATCATATTAAGTAGGTACTTAGGTATTTATTTGTCAGGGAAATTGAAGTGATGGAAAAACGATTCAAACTACGTGATAAAGATCGCTAATTCGCAAGTGGCCTCAATATTGTCCCTTGTTGTAATCTTTGTGAAGTACTGTACGTACTATAATTCATAATTTCCGGAAATGATGATAATGATGAATTACAGTATCTAAGCTTTGTGACACGTAGACATAACGACTAAAAGTTAAGACGCACTAAAAATAAATAGCAAGATCGTATTAGCAATGTTTACTAGAGTGTAATGCGATGACCCAGTCAGCGGGTGTGGTGTTTACGTCAATTATCTCTCGAGCTGATAACCGTAATGACCATGCCAGTACAGGCCATGCCATTTACGAGGATTTTATTGAACTGATGATTTAATTAGGTAATACCAATTATACAGAGTTAAATGGCAATAAAACTGTTAGCATAAGCGTGTCTTCAGGATAGCGAAGAAACGTGACTAGGAAATATTTTTAGAAATACCGAGTTCTACTTCTATACCTACTAATATTTTAAAGAGGTAAAGGAGATGTTTGATTTTGGGCTACCACTGTGTACACTACATAGATAAATAGGAAAAAAATAAGGGATTTTCATAAAAATACTAACCAATTAATTTGGAGAAGTGTACAGGCGTACAAAAATGATAATTTGGGATGCTTTTTAATATGATAACCCTATTTTTAGGTTAGCCATGACAGTTGTGTTTGATATGACGTTTGACAGTTAAAACTTTCGTGAAGTGACGTCTTTCTTTGCTTTGACTTTGAATTGGACGTGTTACGGAAATATTTGTGATTGTTTTTGTTTTTCGGTCCAGTTTACTACTAAGTACTACATTGATTGATTGCTTCTCTGTTGACCCCAGCTTTGTTATATGGTTTCTGATTCACCTGTGATTTGGGTTTCGTCGTGTATGTGTTAATGAACACTAACAAGTTGCACTAGGGTTGCACTTATTTTATTATTGCTGCCGCAAGCGAGTAGAATAACAATATCCTGTAGTCTTATTTTATTATTATAACGAAACCCAAGTATTTTTGGAATTCGTTTGTTGTTTTTTTATCGTAGATATTACATATACACGTCAATCAAATGTCACTGTCAAAATGACATTTCGCATATTACTGATCCACCATATTTATGTTGTGTTGCTCTCCTTGACAAAGTTAATTTGAATGTACATTGAAAAGTAAAATAATAGAAAATTAACATTCAAAAACAGTTAATATATTGTATAGCGATATTTACATATAGTGTACATGGTGCTAGCCCAGGCTCCATACATTTCTCAACATCATTCTTTGAGAACATCTCGTTTGAGAGTTTGTAAGTGTGTAGGGATAATCTTCGGAACGACTAATCCGATTCCGAAAATTGCTTAACTAATGGGAAGCTACATTATCTCTGAGTGGCATAGGATATGTTTTATGTTAAAACGAGAAACTTCACACGAACAAATCCCGGGTAGAAGCTATTGTAATATAAATCTAGAGCATAGATCAAAATACAGTCAGTCCTAGTTGAACAGTCTGTAAAATGAGCTTACGGTAAAAAGTTTTGTGCCAAAAATGAACTGTTTACCAACGACACAATGCTTAACGGTTACCACGATTAAGAACAATGGACCTAAAAAAGTCAAAACAATGCCAAAAGAAATCCGTTCATAAGATTAAGACACCCACAAACTTTAATCGTTGAATGACCAACAGACTGCATCCATTCGCAAAACATTTGGCAAAGACGACCGAGTTTCGCCATTGGGAAAGCGGTGAAAAAAAAGTGAAAGTGTGCAAGCAAGACGTCCGAATGAATTGGCCTTGTTAAAACGAGACGCAAGGTGTGACGTCACCCGTCAATCCGATAACGCGGATTAAGGATGTCAATATTATAATAAATCGATCGTGAATAAAATTGTGTATGCTTGCAAAATTGTTGTTATTGATAACTGTGGAGCTCTTGGAGTCTGCGATTTAGCTGTTATGAAATGACTTGCTCAATTGAATGATGGAGTCTCTCGTCTTTATTGCTTGCTGTTCTCCGAAGAAACATTTACATTGTTATTGGACGTTTATTTTATTACTAGGTATTGCATGCAGCTCTTCTTTTGGACTTCCGTGTGTGCGACACAATACCACATCTGTCTTATCTTTGATGTCCATGTAAGGTCGCACTGCGATTTCTTTTAAATCATCCTGCATTGTAACAACTTTTACATGAAACAAATTAACTTCGTGTTCAATACAATAACGCATTCAGGGTGCTGATGGGATTGCCCCGATACTGCAACGCGTCTGGGATGTTTGTTGAAGCTCGCGTTGACTGCTTCTACACTGTGGTGCGGAAGCGGTGCGCATCCCTGGGTAGTAGGGTGCGAGGCAGCACCAAATGCATCCTGTCTATGTGGGCAAGCAGGCTAGATTGTGCGTTTGTGAACCACTGCTGCAAGGCATCGGCTAGGCCTGTCACCTTGCAGCAGTGATGTCACAAATTATTTCTGTGTTAAAGTTTTACTAACATAGTTTGTAAGTATATTGTTACTAACACTATGATTCTTGTTACTTGAATTAAATGATTATTATTAAAGCCGAATTCTAAGCATCTAGGTAATGGTAATTTACATCGATTACAAGGTTGGCGTAAAAGGGAGAAGGCTTATGCCCAGCGATAGGACAAAAAGGCTGTTTATAATGATGATTCTATTGTAATTGACTAGGTTATTAACAAACTTATAAGTTTAGGTTTAATGACGCCATTTCATAGCTGATAGAGAAATATCACCTATGAAATGGCGTCATTAAACCCAATAAAACCAAAACCTGCAACCGGCTTTAATGTTACCGGTGTGAATCGGTCCACTAATCCGTATTCGTCATCTAATTGTACTATAATTGTGTCACGGTGGGACAAAGGCCTTTGTGTGCGGAGCAATTCGTCAATACTAAAAGAGGCGCAACTTAACTGTGGGTTATAGTAAAAAAAATACTAGCTTCTAAATATAAATAATAATAATAATTAATAACAAAACAGAAACATACGTTATGGTGGCGTATACAAAGTTTATGGGTACCTACATCATGGTATAATAACATACTTCGCCAGGTATAGTATTCCGAGACACAGTGGTCACGTGGGAGACACAAGCCTACGTCATCACCGTTGTGTTACCAGTAGTGTGTAGTAATAACTACCCAACCGCCTATAATACCTGTGCGAATCCGATAAAACAATAGGTTTTAACTAACAATTACGTTGGTATATACCTATTTAAATTAAATTGTCTCGTTTGATTAGAAAAACAAGCCGACAATTTATATTTTAACAGAATGGCGACTGAAAATGTTTCCATAATTCGTGTTTTGTTGCAATAAAGTTGCAACTGGATAGTGACGTGTGTCACTCCCGGAATGCCAGACCTTGTTTTTTTAGACCATGATGTACCTACATAATAAAGAGTATTCTATTCTAATAATAAAACATTTAGTTTCATGTATCATGGACGCATTACGTTAGTAACAATTTAATTACAAACTGTTAGAAATATTTACAAAACATTATGACTAAACTCTAAACAACTAAGATCCTATTAGCCGGTACATGAAGCTGACTTCTGCTTTCGACTTCGTCCTCGTGGAAGAAACATCGAATGGCACTGGCAATAACTTTATTTTATTTATCTAAGCCTTAAGGCTCCTTCAAACAGTCGCGACTCGCAACGCGAATCGCACGCGACACTAAGACACAGCCTGTCGTGCGACGAGCGGTGCCTTTGTGTCGCGAATGTCGCGATTCGCACCTGTTTGAGGGACCCTTTATTTCAGAGTGATAGTTGTAGTTCAAAACACGTTTAATACCAGTTCTGAGTCTCTGTGTGCTTTTTGGCAAAGGCCTCCTCCAAGCCGTTCCTTTCCAGCCAACCTCAGCAAGTCCTCTTCCCATCTTTACAAGGGCCACATTCATTTAAATCGTATTTTGTTGCTTCGTGTCTGAATATGAAAGTTTATAAAAGGTATTAGAAAATTCTAGACACACTTACCGAGGTCGCTTATTGAGCCGTTTTTCAAAATTCCTTCTCAGTCACGAGATAATATTTTTTTAAAGGAGTGGCGCTAGTGGACCCTTGTAAGCGCTCTTAAGATGGCAGAGATGTTTTCAATAAGTTTAGCGATAAACGCATTAATTAGTGATTTGTGGTGCAAGCGGCTATGACTGCAACAGTCACCTTGTTGACCGCTGGTAGAGGCTCTTATAAGTTGCTCTGAGTTTTTTTTTTTTTTTTTATCCTACCTATAATGGACAGAAACGAGATTTCATGATTTAAGCAAGATTGCAGTTTTAAATAGAATAAGTTTGGGACAACGATGGTTCATTACTTCGGGCTGTAACATTTGATTGAAGCTCACGGATTATGACATGGTATTGACCTTCTCGTAGTTACGACTTTAGTAATTTACTAATTAAGCCTCAGTGTCAAACTGCTCATACCAGTCTAGACATACTGGTATGAGAAATCACGCGTTTGCGTCAAAACATACGCGCCTAAAATAGGCAATAAGGCAATCGATATTAATGCCCGTTTTCACTAACACTACGCGACACCTAAAATTAATTGCCTTATATAAGAGCTCTAGTTGATTTTCAATGGTCGGTTCAACGCCGAGAGTTGAAACTTCAATATGGCGCTTTTATTAGGCATTACTTATCTTTAGAGATCAATGCCTTAGTGGCATGGAATCTTAAATATCTCTAAAGTTTATTATATTTTAAATAATATCTAAACAAAGACAAATTTGAACAAATCATCATCATTTAGAAATGGAAATTAACTTATGACGACAGTGTGAATCATTTGAGAGATAACTTATCAAAAACAAAGATAAAGACATTACATTTTAAGTAAAATGAAGTTTTAGATACTTACCCTGCATGCTTACCTTCTGAAAAAGGGGACCATCTTAAACAATGATATTTGCAAAGAGATTTGTTTTGACTCAAACTTGCACAGCTTTAATTAATGTAGTGAAATAAAATCCCAAAACAAAAGTTACAACATAATATCATAACAGCCTATTTCGCTGAAAAGTTAGGCAGAGGTGTACACCTATTGATAGTGATAAATTATTTTATTTCTGTAAGTAGTTTTTTACAAATACTTTTACATGTCAATATAAACAATATGAAACGTCAGAATCTATGTGCACTGTTCACGGTTGTTTCCTATGGAGAAGAGCCAGCAAGAAACTCCACAGTTACTCTTTTAAAAATATGGGGCTTTTACAATGTTTCCAATTACAGTGTTGATAGATATGGGAGGACAATGTAGGCCTGTCAACAAGTAACAGGTACTCAACAAAATATAAAAAGGTCTACAAATCTACAGTCTACAAGTTAGGCCTACAACATTCTCACATTCACAAAATATAGAAGAATCTATATAAAAATAAAATCCTATTTAAACCAAATGACATGATTGCCATTACAACTGTAACAAATCTGAATTAGAATCCTGTCTACAAAAGCCATAAGTAAAGAGTTGAAATAAGAATTAGAGGTATTAATGTCAAATAATGAGAAGATCATGTCAAAGAAGAAATTAAAAAAAAAGAAATATAATAATAATAAACTTTTTATTTTGGGAGCAGTTAATAGACATTTACTTAGTGATGCCGTTAATGACCAGTAAACCACAATCAACAGTTGTGATAAAAAAATATACTTACTGTTCTCTTGATTTAAATAAATTGTATTTTTGGATGTCTAACATATGGATTCAATTACAAATAGTTCATAACATTATTTTTGCCAAAACAAAATACTTAATTGGTAAAAGGGTCATATTAATATACCTAGAAGTTAAGTACATAACTATGAAAAACCAACAGCAGAATTCTGGCCAAAAAAATATAATTGACCAAGTTCCAGACCAACTTACTTTTACAAATAAACTGTGTAATAAACTAGCTTCAGCCGCGTGAAATTAATATTATCATAATATGACACTCGGCAAAACTGTAGCTTTCCATTAAGTATTTAATTAAAGAATTTTCGGAATCAGATTAATAGTTCCAATGGTCCAAAGATAACCCCCTAAATACAAACTCAAAAATGTTACCGCTTTATAATAATAGTACAGATACTGAATAATAGAACAGACTGATAAACAAAGCGGTTTTTCTCAGACTATACAAACAGCTAAATAAATAAAACTCAGTAACACACTGTATAATAGGCCATAATTAATATGCATTAGTGGATTTAAAATTATCCGTTTAAGGTAAACCAGTTGTTTGTTTTGTAATTTTGCATATATCCTACTAATAAATTATAAATGTGAAAATTTGTGACGATGGATGAATGGA
The DNA here is from genome assembly GCA_916610205.1 of Griposia aprilina. NCBI lineage: Eukaryota > Metazoa > Arthropoda > Insecta > Lepidoptera > Noctuidae > Griposia > Griposia aprilina. The sequence continues at coordinate 11,345,305 of OU744305.1, forward strand.
TGGATGGATGTATGGATGGTTGGTTTGTTACTCTTTCAAGCAAAAACTACTGAACAGATTTGGATGAAATTTGGATCACAGATAGTTTATAACCTGGATTAATATGTAGGATACTTTTTATTACGGTAGTATGTTCCCGTAAGATAATTTTCGACATCGCGGGCGAAGCCGCGGGCTAAAGCTAGTGATTTATATTCCCATGTCGATTTTGGCTACAGTGACCATTTGCAAATATTATTATTTATTTTGCATTTTAATTCATTTTGCATACAAAATGAGTGATAATAACACATTACCTTATATCTATACATCACATGTATATAACAGGTCTATAGCATATTACATGAGTAATGATAATGAATAAATAATAATAATAATAATTTCTACCTGTATGTGTTACTCAGCGCTCAAAGGTCTTACTTTAATAGTAACTACTAGTCGCACCCGAGGTGGCCCGCTAGAGGGCCATAACAATAGATAAATCAATTGTGTCTCATTAGCAATGCTTGATGAGTTAATATTTACAGTACTTACTGTATACTTTTAACTATATCTATGAATGTTGCATTGTATTCAAGAATATATGTTTTCCAAGGAACACATTCATATACTTAGTACTGAACAACTGAGAATGCATTCAAAAAATATTTCTAAAAAAATCTGCAAAAGTAAAGCAAAATACCTAGATCCAAATAATATCTTGTAACAACTTACCTGTATTATAGCTGCATTCAATGCAAATAAACAAATCAAATAAAAAATAAAAAAACACATAAACCTAAATCAACACTTATGAAACGTCAGACGCTCGGGGCACGGTTCCAATTGGTTGTTTCCTATGGAGAAGAGCTGGCATGAAACTCCGTGGTTACTCTTTTACAAATAATTGGCTTTTACAATATTACCAAATTACAGTGTTAACAACAAGTAGGTACCAGGTACTAAACAAAATAGAAAATGGTTTACAAATCTACATTCTACACTTATTTTATTTCAAATTATTAACTACGTACTACCGTAAACAGTTAAGCCAAATATTGCAGTCAAAGTATAGGCAAAAATGTATTTGCCTTCAAGAACGTAATTTTGAAACAAACCTTTAATAAATGGACTTTCCTACAATTACTTTTAATACTTCCATACTATACAATAACAGCAATGAGTTTACTACTTACTAAATCATAATAATTCTCTGGTATTTAATCAATACGTGAACATCTTTAAGAAATACCAAAAGATTTCTGATACAAGGCATAAGAAAATATTTTATAATATTAAATAATTTTGCTGTCATTTGTGAATCCCTAAAAAGGTACTTGAAATAATAAAGTAGTATAGTAAGCTGGCAAGTTTTTTTTTTTAAAGTAAGTTTATTTCTTGGCTTATTCCTGAAACTTGACAACAGTAAAGACTGTAATATTTGATTCTCAATACACAACATCTCTCTGTCTTTCATATTAAATAACATGAGACAACAATAGTGCTAGGCTTCAAAACAAATGTTTCGATGAGTAAGTTTTGCTATGACTAAGCAAGTCTGTCTGTTTTGAATACTTCATTATTGACTATCAATTATTGATAGCAATATCAACTCATTAATATAAATTTTAATTACATTTTACATCACATGGTCACATAAACAATTATTGACCAATGAATTGGTCTTTAGGTTGCATTATCATACAGTAAATGACCTTCATTAGGTGTATTCTGATATGGATTCTAAGAATAACATCAAAACTTAATGCTTTAATAACTAAAAGACTGACCACAAATCAAAAACCTGACAGATGACAAACAGTAGACAAAAACCAACGTAATTAATTTATGATGACGCCTTTACGAGTGTGCAGATCAAAACACGGACGGCGCAAAACAAACCAGTATGGCAAGCTAATCTTTAAGCAACTATTTACCATAACAACTCTGTTTGCGACAGAATCGCATTAAGCGCGGTCACCGAGGCGCTCACTACCTATCTTTTCCATACTAACATATTTACTATTGTACACTGATGTGCTTAAGTCGCTCTGACCAGACAATGAAAAACTTCGAGTAATGTGACGTAAGGACCACCAATCGTACCCCTAGTGATCTAATAGACTATTAGAGTAATAGGAAATAGTACTGGAGACTTTAACAATCAGAACAATGGTAGGTAGTAGGAAAATCAAACAGAAACATTGACTGAATCATCCCAATTTATATTATGCCAACAAAGAATGACAACTTCTACAACGCGATTCATAAATAACACGCCTACAAAACAGATATTCACCACCTATATATCATTAAATTGACATAATAGCAGGTCAAAGTTAAAGTTATCAAGTAAATTAGCACAGCTAATAGGAATATTAACGAAATATGCTGTTGACGTACCTTCGGTTTATAGAACCACTTTCTTAGGGACTCCATTGGACCTGTCTTGTATAGCAGCCTCATATGAACGGATCACTGCACATCCACACACATTATAGAAATGAAATAGCACCAATAATCACTACGCAAATGAAAACAGAAACTTGATTTTCGTCAATATTTACGTCAAATAACACAAACGGCAGACATGTTGCCACTAACCGCGTTCCGTTCACGTTACGGAGTGAATGACATGACGAAACTAAATAGGCAAAGCGAATGAATGAGATTATAGTGCTGGTGCGCTACAAATTATACTATACTCATTTAGTAACTTCAATACACGATTAGCGATTATTCATTGTAGAAAACAAATTTGCATCTAGCGTTTTAAAAAAAAACTACCCAAGTGCGAGTTGGACTCGCCCACGAAGGGTTCCGTACCATTATCTATAAAATTAAAGGTAAATTGTGGTATAAGATTTATGACGTATTAAAAAAAAACTACTTACTAGATCTCATTCAAACCAATTTTCGGTGGAAGTTTACATGGTAATGTACATCATATTTTTTTTTTAGTTTTATCATTCTCTTATTTTAGAAGTTACAGGGGGGGGACACATTTTATCACTCTGGAAGTGTCTCTCACGCAAACTATTCGGTTTAGAAAAAAAAAATATTAGAAACCTCAATATCATTTTTGAAGACCTATCCATAGATACCCCACACATTGGTTTGATGAAACCAATGTTTTGAGTTTCAGTTCTAAGTATAGGGAACCCCCAATTTTTTTTGTTTTTTTTCTATTTTTGTATGAAAATCTTAATGCGGTTCGCAGAATACATCTACTTACCAAGTTTCAACAGTATAGTTCTTATGTTTTCGGAAAAAAGTGACTGTGACATACGGACGGACAGACAGACAGACAGACATGACGAATCCATAAGGGTTCCGTTTTTTGCCATTTGGCTACGGAACCCTAAAAACAACCACCTTATAAAAATAACTGTATTTTTCTAAATGTAGTAACCTCAAACTCATTATAATTCAAAAGCAGTTTTTTTTTTTTTTTGATTTTGACGGATGTCAAGTTTGTCACGAAAATACTAGAAAATCAATATTTAATAGTTTTAGAAAGAAAGAAAGTTTATTTGCTCGAACATGTGTATACATTACAGAATTAAAATAATAAATACATTCAAGATCTTAAATAAGAGTGGCTGACGACATGTCTCATGCCATGCAAATATCTTAGGTACAATTATTATTATTGAATCAATGATTTATAACTTTTACACTTCTATCTATATATATAAAAATTAATCCCTATTCCCCTTGGTCACGCCATCACGCGTGAACGGCTGGACCGATTTCACTTTTTTTTTTTTTTGTTGTGTTCGTTATTGTCAGGAGAAGAATCATAAGAAATAAAAAATTAAGAAAGTTGATCGGAACGTTACAAAAAATAAGAAAACTTAACGCCAATATTACTTTTACATAACTGCCAGTTGTTTGAAATAACTGTCAGCGATTGACAGAATGCGCGCTGCAAATAAAGTTTAACACAGGTGGATCAGTTGATAAATGAGTCGATAGTTTTAGTTTTAGTCAATAGTCAAAACTAAAACTAAACGACATATGACATTCATAGTTATGACAGGACAACGTTTGTCGGGTCAGCTTGTATACATTAAATATCAGTCACTGTTAAACAAATTTCTTATATTCAATCATTACATTATTCAATTATTTATTTTCCTTGTCCAATATTAAAGATTACAATTATTATTATCACAATGACACATTTATTATTCAGTATTTCAATTCCTACCTGTCTGCCTAATTTAGAAGCATTTATACTTTTGCGGTAAACACAGCAGTGATAAACATCAAATTATGCGTGAACATTCATTGCATGAATAAATCTGCCGCATGAATAAGCCAATGGAAGGTTCTCTTTCAAGAGGTTACACTTAGTACAATGTAAAAAAAACCTTGTTGAACACGCACAAATAAAATGGAGAATATTACTTATAATAAAAATTAGTCGACTAATATAACTGTAATTAATTAAATTCAATCATACCACATTTGATTTAAAATTTATAAGCTGTGGTGATGAATGACAGAATGAGTAAGATCTATATCGCGGGAAATACAATTTCGCGTAATTTTGCTCTTGGACTTCTTCAAAATTATTTGCCGTCGATTTTTCTGAACTGGTTACTTATACTACCATTATAAATATTAAGCGATTTAAACAGGTTTCAATTATCAATGTAGCACTTGCATAAAAGTATCTGCTATCTGTTTGTGTGAACCCAGCCCCTAATTCATGGAATTACCTAGTAACTAGGTCCTAGTTGGAATGCTGTATTAAAGTTAGTTGAACCAAAGGTGGAAATACGAACTGTAAGTAATAAAAGAAAACTTGCAGTGAATCTTTGTTCTTGTCGGCTTGGTATCATGGGTAGCACGTAGCACGGTACAGTCAACCGCACGTTCATGGTTAGAATTTGACATCGCTATCACCAGGTAGTTTACTAACATGCGATTCTGCACATTGGACATTCTGGTCTGCACAGTGGTCGGAGATACTTAGACTTACATAGGATTATTTTTGAAAGGTACAGTCTGTAGCAAACCATACAAAAAATATTGGGATTGAATCTGTACTTCCAAAAATAAAAAACTTGCAAAAATACGGTAAAGCCCCCTCCATAAAAGGGTCAAAATTCCTAGTACGATCCACTCACGGTATCTCCTAGTACCGCCATCTCTGACCGCGTTAGTGAACTTAGTGGTGGAGACTGGAGGTTGTATTATTTGATGTAGACCGTGTGAAAGTTTCCTCTTCTCTCAGCTTGTTAAAAGTTCTCAGGATGGCCACGAGGGTTTATAGCGTTGCGAAAAATACGTAGATTGTACTTATGCAGTTATCAGACAGTAAAAAATATAAATAGGTACCTAAGTATTAATTCTGGAATTATTTCTCGTTCAAATTAAAATTATTTACATACTTGCATGTCCATAAGTTAAAAAAATAAATGTGGATCTCGTTACATTAAAAGTTTTATACTAAAGTACCGTCAGTCAGATTCAGACATCAAAAGGCAAAATTGTAGGTATCTTTGTTTTAATTGATTTTGAGAAATACTTTAAACCCTTCTAAAAAGTTTCGGTTAAGTGTGACGTTGTATTTTTTTCGACAGTTGCGGGCTTGCGGCTCATTTGGAATCTTCATAATACTGAGCTTGTTAGCGGTCAGGGGAAGTGCTACAACCGTACTTAGTTACCTACGTATTTCTATCGCAAAGCAGCATGTTGTCAACATACATAATCTGCCTATAATGTTCCCACTGCTGGGACACAGTCCTCCTCTCTGTAAGAGGGAGTGGGCTATAATCCACCACGCGGGCTCGTTGCGGGTTGGCGGATGCCACATATCATTTTAGTTATTTTTGTTAATTTTTGGGTTCTAGGACATGCCGGTTTCCTCACGATGTTTTCCTTCACCGTTTTGAGAAATGAAATAATTTACACAAAGTAAAGCACCTATTTGAGTTCGAACCTATGACCTTTCTTTTTTTTTGTTTTCGGGGTGAAACTTCAAAAGGCAACCGACCTCTGGGGAGGGAGGTCGGGGAGTGTGGGATTTTTACCTCACTAAAACCACCCCGGTGATCACCATCAGCACATAAGGGGGGTCCCGGTTCCTCTTAAAATTCCAATTCCGGAACCCCCCCTGTGCAACGCCTGTAGGGCACATCCCTGGGGAGACTGTAAAAGGGCCTCCCCTGAGCCTCGCTATGCACGGCGGCACGTGACCACTGTGCCACCGTCTTCCCTGGAGTCACTCGGTGGGCGGACAGAGTCCCCACTCTGTATGCCTGTGATCCCAAAGGTCCACCTACCTTGATCGGTAAGCGGATTTCAGCGTATTAGGCGCCAAGGCAGTTGTCTCCGCACAGTGGGCCCATACTGAAAATTAGTGGACATGGGCAACAAAGTTCCAATATAGATGCGACTGACAACTATTTTTCTTATAAAATTTCTTCTAAAGTTGATGGTTTGTCTTGAAAAAAAAAAATTAGATTTTTGTATGGAGCGAATCACGTTTAATTTTTTTTCTTCAATTTTGCTAATATGTTGGGTGTGTGGCGTGAGTATATGATAGCTAGGGTCTATCTCTATCCACGAAAAAAAAATCAGCGCCGGCCATCTGCGGCATTGCGAGTAATCATTCGGTAAAAAATATATTATTTGTATGATTTTTTTTCCGTTTAAAATAAATTCAAAGTATATTTTTTGTGTCATTAGGTTGATTGACCTTCTCTTTATTAAGTATAGAGTTTTAATAGTGCATAGGTACTTATAACTAATTATTCTGGTAGAAATTTAGTTATTATTGCTATGTTATCGGTAGCACCTGCATTGTGATTGATGACTCATTTGTTTGTGCGCTCGGCTAAGCGCATAACAAACGAGTCACCGAAAAAAGCTTTTCTCTGATTGGCTGTGTTATTTTTTTAACTGCACGTTATCTATTGTTGAATAAATATCGTAATAAGTTTCAGATTATACTAATTTTGTTAATGATAGGTGAAATAATTTAAATTTGTACGGGCAAGTCGTTGATAATTATCTACATCATCAAGCGTATGTATATTATAGTATAAGTTATCGTACGTATGATCAATATGAAACTGTGAAGTAATTGTAGCCCTGAAAAGGGCTGTTGGTCATATTCCTAGCCCTGATGGGCTTTTGTGGGAATAATCTAGAGCCGGATTACATTATTTCTTGTTCCAGAAGTGCCAGTGGGTCCGGCAAATTTTCGGACTCTGCTATGAGGCATTCTTCTTCTTCCATAATCTCACTGTCACAGGGAGGCTCAGTAGTCTGTAACAACTGAATTGCTTCAGGCAACAACTCATTATGAACCTGTTTCATTATTTTAGGCCTTATGTAGGATATGTGGGGATCAGAGCTTATTAGAAGTCCATGGAGGATGTCTTCGTTTGTTGCTATTCTTCCTGTTTTCCGAGTGTGCCTCTCCCTGACGTTTCTGAAGTCCTTATTACGGGCTTCCGAAGCTTCTTCAGATAAGATACCTAAAACGAATAAGTGAATACATTTTAATTTCAAAACGCAATCGAGTCAAATAATACATCAAACTATATTTATTTTTTACTTACCGATTGGCAAAACACCAAAGTGGTTACTGATGTCTGCACCGTGCATTAGAAGTTTATGTACACTAACTGGCATGTAGTACCACGAATAGTGTTGCACGTACACATCAGCTGTTTCTCTACAGTATCTTCTAAATTTTTCACAGTCAATGTTTTTGCCTGATGATATGGCTTGTAGAATAACGGAAAATCTGAAAACCCTTATGTTCGCCTCGAGCAGTCCATCGTTGAAAATCCAGATTATAAGATATATGGAGAAACATTCCATACACCGAATCTTCATATGCAGTGAAGAAATTCCTTGTTTGTAAATTTCTGTACGAAGTGGTTTGGAAGTCAAAGCGTCTAAATTATTCATATCGCTCGGTTTTCCCAAGCAAATGGGACACGTTGCATATGATGGTACTTCAGCAATAATATTGGCCACTTTTCCATCAATCATGGTCATATGCAATTCATGTGATACAATCATATTTCCACACTGTGTAGATATTCGTTCATCAATTTGTTTTTTCATCTCAGACTCTTCAGACTTTATAAAATCAGCTGTCTCCGAAGTGAAAGTGAACTTCACTGGTCGACAGTACAGAGTTGAGTAAGGTGTGGGGTTCTCCCAAACTATATTTTCATTCCCAGATGATGGGCTAGTAGACACTAGCCGAAGAGGGACGATGCTTATCATGACTACTGATGAATCATCGAACTCTGTAGCTGTTTTTGACGTTTTCTGTTGATAATTACTCTGTGACGAAGAACCATCAAGTCCCCATTTCCAGGTCAAGTTGAGTTCTTCATTTTGAGATCTATCAACAGAATTCATATCTAGTAAAATCCTCTGCACAGTGTGGTCCAATAGCGCTTGCAATTTAATGTGAGCTCCTTTTTCGGTAATCTCCATACTCTCTTGTGGTGGGTAACATCATTTCTTGGCATTTACAAGCTTTGGATAAGATGGAAAGGCAGCACAGTTTTCTTTTTTCAGAAATTGTCGAAGAGCTAAGTACTTCCATTTCGAGAGCGCAACTGATGTATAAAGAGCTAAACACTTATCTACAGAGACAGTACTTAAGCTCTGCTTTTTGAATAGTCGCTCTTCTACTTCGGATAGTGCATCTGGATTACTGGAAAGGTATTCGACCACTTTTGCCAGATTAGTTTTGCCGTTGTCTTTCAATTTTGTTATGTACCAGTGCTGCAACTCTTCCTCGGAATTTTCTTCTACTATGGAAGTAGAACGTCTTTTTTTTTGCTTATTACTTAACTCTTCGAACGGTTTTCTGTGCTCCTTATCTGTAGATGTTCCCGCTTCCGCAGTACATACTGCAAGAGTAGGAACATGGGAATCTATATCCACAGGCGGGTAAGGCTGCGTCCAAAAAGCCCATCTCACTTCTCAGGTCAACACTGTCACAAACAGGCCAGTTGATGTTTTTTTCCAACCACTTCCGATTACTTACACGATTCATAAAAGTTTCTTTATTTCTACTTGACTCTATCCACTTTTTATTTAGATTTACCCAAAAAAGTCGACAGAACTCCTTGATTCGGTTCTTGTCTTCTTCAGAAACTTCGGTAGTCAAAACAGAAATGATACTTTCATATAGAAACATATGATTTTTCAGATCATCGCCACTTCTTAATTTAAAAAAGATCTAGGTTGGTACAAAATCCAGTCATAGTTCTAATGTAAATATAAAAATAAAAGTATTTCACTGTGTTCACAAATAAGCGACAAGAGCGAAACTAGATGGGACTTATTTTTTTTTTTTCCTAATGGCAGCTCGTAGTTTTGACCACTAAGGTCTTCGCTACTTAACCGGGCAAGCCTGTGGGTGCCTTAAGCTACTAACTTAAAGCCTCCAGCCAGGGGCGAAAATTCTTAAAAACTAGGTGACTGCACGCTAAGGGCACCCCCTGTGGGGTACGAACTTCGGCTTAGGGCGTCACTGAGGGGAGGGCAGCAAGATGGGACAGGCTGGATCGAGATTATATTATTATTAACAGGGGAATTTAAAACTACAGGCTCAGCTAGGGCGCGGGCTGGCGCGTCGTCGAGCAAGGGTCGGGGGGGGGGAGATGGGACTTAATGAATGTCTTTATATTTATAGTTACTGTTAATTACTCAAGTAGTGGACATAACAGTAAGTGAAAATTATTCAGCCAATCAGAGACGAGCATTTTTCGATGACTCATTAGTTATGCGCTTAACCGAGCGCACAAACAAATGAGTCTTCAATCACAATGCAGGTGCTACCGATAACATAGCAATAATAACTAAATTTCTACCAGAATAATTAGTTATAAGTACCTATGCGCTATTAAAACTCTATACTTAATAAAGAGAAGGTCAATCAACCTAATGACACAAAAAATATACTTTGAATTTATTTTAAACGGAAAAAAAAATCATACAAAATAAAAAAAAATTACCGAATGATTACTCGCGATGCCGCAGATGGCCGGCGCTGATTTGTTTTTCGTGGATAGAGAATGACCCTAGCTATCATATACTCACGCCACACACCCAACATATTAGCACAAACGAAGAAAAAAAAATTAAACTTGATTCGCTCCATACAAAAAAATCTAATTATTTTTTTTCAAGACAAACTATCAACTTTAGAAGAAATTTTATAAGAAAAAATGTTGTCTGGAATATCATAACGCATCATATAAAAAAAATATCGCATCGATATTGGAACTTTGTTGCCTATGTCCACTAATTTTCAGTATGGGTCCACTGTGCGACGCCTCGTTCTCCGAGCAGGATTAGCTTTCTCCCGATCCCACTCGGCGGCCTCCTTCTTGAACATCACGGTCTCACAGAAGGAGGCTACTTCTGTCCAATTCTCTGTCTCTGCCAGCATAGCCCTCACTACTGCTGGCAGAGACAGGTCTCGCCCGATCCTGGAAACCAGGACCTACCGCTTGGAGGCCCACGCAGGGCACTCCTCGAGCGTGTGTAGTGCGGAATCCAGGCTGCCCGCATTTCGAAAGAGTTACCGTCGCCCTGGCGCACAGGCAACTGAAGGAACACGGGTGGGTTTTAGTCAGTAAGAGTCTGACACTCCCTTCTGCTCCGCCCAGAGCGGGAGAGGTCATTTGACGATTCCCACCTAAAAAAAAAAAAATGGCTGCCGCCGCGGTGGCAATTTGCCGTGCCCTCTTGCCCAATTCTGTTCAGGTACTCACCGAAGCAACCATGTCCGGTGAGCACCTGGGTGAGCTTGAAGTAGATGCGCTCCCCTATTTTCAGCCAAGCTTCGAAGTGCGGCAGAACGGCTTCGACAATGCGCTTTCGTGAATATTGCGGCTGCTGTAGCTCGAACCTACGACCTACAACTCGTAAGTCACGCCGATACCACTGGGCCACCACTGCTCTCATATTTAGGAGCCTAATGAGGAGCCATGTCTTATATTTAAACGAGGGTACTACAAATATAGTAAATTAGCCGATTTTGTTGGCCCGATCCTGGAATTCGTAGTAAAACCCTTAAAAAATTACAGGCCGTTTAAGGTGGCTCCTTAATTCAGACGTCTGAATTGAGGAGCCACCTTAGAACTCGAAAACTAGCCGATGGATATATTTGAAATTTTGTTACGATTTAGTAGTGATAATGCGTAATCTGTAAAAAAAAGGGTTTTATAAGGCTGAATTTGAGATAGCTACAATGCTTTGATTTGTCATAAAAAAACATAAATTTCACCGCGCTGTTTTTCGGAAAGTAATCACCCAATTAAAATAGGTTTTTGTATCATTTGGTATCTATGTAGTAAATGTATTCTAATTTGTAGTATAAAAATAAAATGGAAAAACTATATAATTTCGGTGATACAACACATTTTACGTGGCTCCTCAATCCTGACGTTCTCTAGGAAATATAGGTACTTACGTAGCTATAAGCAGTAGATATATTTAGTAGAAAATTCTACTAAATTTTGGTGTAATCCAACATCCTGCACATTCAGTATTTCAAAAGATATTAAGTATTTAAAAAATCATAGAGTGACAGACAGAATTTACGCGTAATAGGTATTTCGTAGTAGTTACTTTAGTATTACGAAATATGTATTAGGCGTTACGTAGGTGTTACTCACCTACGTACCGTTTGGTTTGTAAACAACAATATTGATAAGCAAGGTGTAAAGCATTGAGTATGGTCGTTTACTCTGCATAAACTTATGAAAATGTTTTCTTACTCTGCATTACCGTAAGTATTCTAGAGTAGGTAAGTAGGTACGGACTTGAAAAAAAGTTTTAAGGTCTATTCAGCCTTGCCTTTTGTTGGCCGTGTCTTGTATTTTCATTAGATGCTGCAGAATGTCCACATCTATTGGCTGCGGTTTTTATCAGCATGGGCAAAAAAATAACACATAGGTATTATTAATAATAACAACAACAAATCACTTCTGTATTCCTCGAAAGTTTAGGCAGAGGTGTAGGGGAAAGTGGGGGGTTAGTGTTTCCCCCACATTTCGCCACTTATGTTTAAGTCCCATTAAAAAGTTAATTTCCTTAAATTAACTTTTTAATGGGACTATATATTGGATTTATCTATCTGGAATTTCTCAGTAGCAGCCCGGAGTCTGGATTTGTGCCCGGTTGATGGCAATAGGCTCGCCTCCTATGGGACATGTACTTAAATAATTGGCGAAATGTGGGTGTACTATAGGTACATCTCTTCCTAACCCTTCGGGGATTATAGGTCTAATATTATAACAGTCAGTTGATGTCACACCAAAACTACTTACAAAATAGGTTAAGCACAGATACATCATGGTGATACTTCTTTAAGTATCACCATGATGTATCTGTGTTTAACCTATTCTAAACTTTACTAACGTCACTAGGTAATAAGGATCTGTGGGAGTACAAACAGAAATTCGATGCATTACTTATAAAACACACTGCCAACGTGTAGGAGTTTTTTCCAATATGTGAATGGGTTTTTACCACAAATAGGAAAAAAATATTAAATTAATTACCTTTTTTTTTCTACTGCTGGGCTCATACCCTTCGACAGATCTTGACTGATGGGAGGAGTTAGGACGAATTTTACCAATTCAACTAAACGCTATGAGCACATCTAAACTGCGTTCAAGAGCACTTATTGTTAATATAGCATAACAATGATGACACTGACAGCTCTTAAACTCTGTTTAGATGTGCTATTCGTATTCACTTTCATTGGTGAAATTCGTCTTCAGTCGTCCCATCAGTCAATCTGGTAAATTTAGCAATTATGATGAATATTGTTTTTTCTTTTTTTTGTAATTGTGAATGTTGCTTTAAATCTACAATGTTCTACGGTGTTGAAGCTTGTGTGTTCCCTGCAACTAGATCTTTACTATATCGTAGATGGTAGACACCAAAATAATGACAACAGATTCAACCAATGCGAAGCCTAGAGATTCGATTCTCCCTTTGAACGTTACAGCGGTATCTATTTCAAATAGAAGATTATTTCTCTCGTTTGTCATCGTCTGTTTCTCTTTTATTGGTGAATGGTTTCGTTCCTTTGACTAGCCTCAAACGATGCTATTTTGGGAGAGTATCAAACAAAACATACTTATAAGTAAATAAGTAGATATTGTTTTCTAAATAACATTTATTTCAGGCAACACAGGCCCATAGAAAAATACCTTAACCTAAATATACATATTTTAATATAAACAAAACTTGAAAAACTTGTGTTAATAAATACCTTAAAACTATGTTAGTAGCACTTCACTTCACTAGCTTGTCCTTGTGTGCTGACCTGTGGCACTTGTCCGCGGAAGCGACTGAACTATGGATACTTAAGGGGTTTATTTAAAAACGTTGCATAAAGTTAAGTAATGATTATCGACTGTTTAACCATACATTTTTGACCTTTAAACTGCTCTTAACTTTAAGCAACGTTTATAAATAAATGGGTATAATCACCCAATAATTTGGGGAATTAATTAATTTGCTCTCGCTTTAGAGTGATCCTTTTGATTTTATATTCCACATTTTAGTTCATGCTAAAAGTAATAGCTAGAACTGTCTCGTTTGTCTAGTGTTCACAAATATTACTGCTGAGCATGAGGTAATGAGTTCGATTCCCCGGTCGGACCAAGTGTTATTGGGTTTCTCCATCTGGAATTTCTCAGTAGCAGCCCGGAGTCTAGATTTGTTGTACCTGGTTGATGGCAATAGGCGCCCCTATGGGACATGTACTTAAATAACGGGTGAAATGTGGGTGTACTATAGGTACATCTCTGCCTAACCCTTCGGTTATTATAGGACTAATATTATGTTAAGTTTATAACTAACAGTCAGTTGATGTCACACCAAAACTACTTACAAAACAGCCGACTTCCAAAAAAACACCAAAAAATTGAAAAATAACTTTAATTTCGGAAGTCTGTGTCTTTGGTTTTGTATTTTCGTTTTCTGCCACAGACTTTCGAAATTATTTATTTATAACTTTTTTGTGTTTTTTTTGGATGTCGGTTGTTTTTTTTCGTAAAAAGATTTTATTTTTCACTTTTTTGTTGTGGTATCTACCCCACACAAATTCGTATACCACAGTAAATAACAGTGACAGGAAATTATTAAAACATCAATAATATAAACGAAGTGGGAAAAAATACGCAGTATTAGGGATAACTCAAAAACTTCTGGTCAAAACTTGATCAAATTTATATGGGACTACGTGAGAAGCACCAGCTTTCAAATAAAAAAAGAATCACCCAAATCGGTTCACGTAGAAAAAGTTCTGAACTAACACAAATAAAAAAAACATATGACCGTATGTTTTTTTTATTTGTGTTAGTTCAGAACTTTTTTCTTGAATTGAGAACCTCCTACTTTTTTGTAGTCGGTTAAAAATAAGAATTTGGCATGTCTCGCAACATCGCAATCCATTGCTTCCTGAACAGACTTTATCCTGGATTACTTAGCAAACATTTTCCTACTGGGTACCTACTATAAAACGGCAAAAAAATGTTCCAGGAATAATTATTAATAATAAGAGGGCGGCCTTTGGCGTCCCACAAAGTGACGAAACAGCCCTTAAGGATTAAAACAACAATAACAGTGAAGGGAATGAGCCGAATTTCAATGTAAATTGATCGACGAATTAGAGGATAATTCGCTAGAGAACGAAGATTATTTTTCTACTCTTTTAACTTTTTTTAAATGCTAATGTCACGTGGTTCTTCGCCCACCTCAAATGGAATTAAATTAATGGAATGCTTGCGAACTTCTGTTTCCCTAGGGTTCCTAAATGGAGAAGTTTTTAGTAAGGTGTTGTGTTTAAGGTTCTCATTAGCAAAGTTTTGGGTAACTACTTTTTGTGTATGTGCTCGTGGGGATATTAATGTGGCTCAATGAACTGTTTAAGAGTGGCTTATGACGTGGCATGAATATCAGCAAGTCTCCAAGATGGTATCGGTGGTATCTCTGAGTTGGTATGTGTTGTGCGTCTTTTAGTCTGTGCGAAATACATAAATGTATTTTTTTTCTTTCTTTGCTTTATTTCTAGTATAGTAGTTACCTATGGTTTTGGATCTTGAATTTTATAAATTTCACCATGTCTTAAGTGACGTGTCATGCCTTATGTTTAAAGATGTGAAAAGGCACTGAATATGAAGTCATTTGGAAAGGGTAGTAATAAAAGCTCCGAAAAAGAATTAAAATATGAGCGTACTCAAAATATGAAATTTACTGCTTTAAATACTAACTTTCCGACAGCTTATATGCGAATACAAATAAAGAAACGACCGAATAAAATACTGAAAATTCCGAAAAATTAATACAATATTTGCTGACGTAATATTTTTCCACCAGCTTATAAATTTAGAATCAACCTTACACCTAACATACCAAACCTCGGGGTGCCCCTGACGTCGGCCGGCTAGGGTTAGGGTTAATAAGCAGGTCGACGGAGCCCTGCTCTGCGGGGCTCCTATTTCTGTCTAAAGGGTTTAAAGGAACCTAACCAACCGAACCTCGGGGTGCCCCTGACGTCGACCGTTTAGGGTTAGGATTTTCGGGAACATATTTCGAGAGGATATGTTTTCGGCAACTTAGTAATTTTTTCGGAAGATTAGTGTTTTTTTTTTGGAAATTTAGTTTATTTTATTTGAAAGTATACATTATTTTTCGTAGAATTATTATTTGAATAAGTTTATGTTTGTTCGTTAAATACAACATTTTTGTCGGTTAATTTTGTATTAATTTTTCGGTAATTCATTTTAACACAGCTTAGTTAGTATTATAGTCAACCACAGATCGCTGGAAGTTAATTTGTTTTTCGGAAGCTTTAATATTTCCCATTTGGAAATATCCCACCCAAAAAAAAAGGGCTATTTTTTCAATTCAACACTTCCTGTCCACAAGAACATTTGTCATGAGAAACAAATAAATAAATAAAACCACTGGACATAGGGCCTCTCCAATGGCTCCAATCGCACGTCACGTAGGTCAATACGAAAATTACACTAATTACGCCGAAGTAAAATATTAAAGAGTCGTAAAAGAGTTAATTCATGGTTACGAAACAGTTTGCGGATGAAAGATTTCGAAAGCAACGATTTGTCAATTATTTATTAGCCAAAGGAACTAATTGGGGAAATGATAGGTTACTTAAACGTTGAAGCCTTTGGAATTCTTTTAAAGAAACGTCCCTCCCACGAAATACTTTTCCGGTGGACCGAAATATTTCTTTCTTTCTTTTTGGCTTATCTTTCTAGTGGGTGGAGTTGACTAAACAGTTGTTTTAAATCTTTTTTTTATAATCTTTGTTAGACTGTGTCGAAGTTTTTCGAAGTAACCGAAAGTTAAACTCATTTTTGGGACAGTAATATTTGGGTACATTAAAATGGGCTATTTTCACAAGAGTAGACTATACCTTGTGAGGAAACACTGGCAATACTACTTTTGGATCCATCTGATAGCCTAACTAAAATATTTTATTTCAGTTGTACCTACATAGGCACTTATGACAACTCAGAAGCTAGGTGCACGGTTGCAATTGGCCGTTCCCTCTTTAAAGAAGAACTGGCAAGAAACTCCACCGTTACTCTTTTACAAATAAGTGGCTTTTACAATGTTTTCCAATTACAGTGTTAATAGGTATGGGGGGACAGTGTAGGCCTGTCAACAAGTAACAGGTACTGAACCAAATAGACTGAGAATAACTGTAGACTGAGAACATCATTATTTAGATTTAACACATAATATCACGCCTGTATTGCCCGACGGGTTAGGCAGAGGTGTACCTATAGTACACCCACATTTCACTAGTTATGTTTAAGTCCTATGTAATAGGGGGTGAGCCTATTGCCATCAACCGGGCACAAATCCAGACTCCGGGCTGCTACCGAGAAATTCCAGATGGAAGAACCCATAGATGGTATTTAGATTTACTTAGCAGTTTAAGCTTTATTTAAATTACTTATAAGCGAAAAGGCTAGATTGTAATGTGAATCACTAACAGTGAAACATTATAAGGAGAAAAAAATAATTGATATACGTATTTAAATTTATTGTACTGCCTCGTTGGTCTAGTGGTCGCAAGCGCTACTGCCGAGCATGAGGTCCTGGGTTCGATTCCCGGGTCGGGCAAAGTGTTATCGGGTTTTTCCATCTGGAATTTCTCGGTAGCAGCCCGGAGTCTGGATATGTGCCCGGTTGATGACAATAGGCTCGCCCCCTATTACATGGGACTTAAACATAACTGGCGAAATGTGGGTGTGCTATAGGTACACCTCTGCCTAACCCTTCGGGGAAAACAGGCGTGATGTTATGTTATGTTATGTTAATTTATTGTTGTGTTGATATCCCCATCCTACATGCAACAGTATCTGCTCTTATATTCTCATAAGCTGAACCTACTGAGCTTGTACCGATACAAGAGAAGATGAGAAAGAATATACAATAATATTGCACTTACAAATTTAAGATAGTTTAATTATGTTCTAGCCGTCCTCATATAATTACACTTACGAGCCTACTAAATGGGCCATTCGCAAAAACAGCCGTTAAACTACATGCATCCAAAACTTGTGCCTACCTCACAGTGTAAGATGGTACGGTATGACAACTTTAAAGTAATCCCCACTATCTTACGTACTCTCTGTAGGGATATCAACCCCACCACAGTTATTAATTAATATAACGCGTACAATGTCACTAATTATACTCCGCGGAATGATTAGAAGATTAGAAGCTATCCCTGTAGATCATTAACAACCCCTTCATTTTGATGTAGACATTCTGAAAGCGGTAAGAACGCACTTGAATGATGCGAAATTTCAAAGTTCTTATGTTTAAATAAAATAATCAGAGTGCCGTCATTTAGACGGATCAAACACTACAACGCGACGGGGCGCAGGAAACGGAGCCAAATTCCCCGTGCGGAAGCACGTTTCTAATGAATTTGTATGTAAAAAATCACGTGCGGGGGCGCATTATTTGCGCCCCGTCGCGTGGCGCGTTGTATTGTGTGATCCGCCTTACCTACACTCACATAAAAATACATACCCAAGTGATAGCTTTTCCCTTTTCCTTATTTCCAATAAATGTTAATCCCTTTTTTCCCCCCTTTTGCTAACCCCAAAATTAATTGTCTAGTTTGTTTTTACAAAACTGCACATTTCTAATTTGTAACTTCTAACACATAGTACATAATGGACGGATGGATGACCCCTGTAACATAGGTTTTTCCTAGAAGGGGGTCCATGATCATTTATTTTGTAGGTACTAATCTATTTGCACTCTTAAATGAAGTGTTACCAATGTTACCTGTTGTCTGTGTATGTCAAATAAATATTAGGTTGGGGAAAAAGTCTTTTCGCATTATAGTATGTATGAACTTGTAATATAGAAAAAGTCTTTTCGCAATATAGTATGTATGAGCTCGATATTTGGGTACCTCACGAGCTCACTGAAAGAAACCTAATGAACCGTGTACTCATTTGTGATTCTTTATTACGACGTAATGATACCGAACCATTTTTGAAGAAGCTGATAACTGGTGATGAAAAGTGGATCACGTACAACAAGAACGTGCGAAAAAGGTCGTGGTCAAAGGCCGGTCAGGCTTCACAGACTGTGGCGAAACCCGGGTTAACTCGCAACAAGGTGATGCTGTGTGTGTGGTGGGATTGGAAGGGCATTATTCATTATGAGCTGTTACCACCAGGCAGGACCATCGATTCTGAACTCTACTGCGAACAACTGATAAGATTAAAGCAAGAAGTTGAGAGAAAGCGGCCGGATTTAATCAACAGAAGGGGTGTGGTTTTTCATCATGATAACGCTAGACCCCACACATCTTTAGCCACTCAGCAAAAATTAAGAGAGTTTGGCTAGGAGGTGTTAATGCATCCGCCGTATAGTCCTGACCTTGCACCTTCAGATTTCCATCTGTTTCGGTCTCTTAAGAATTCTTTAGGCAGTGTCAGGTTAGCATCACGAGAGGACTGCCAAAACCACTTGTCGCGGTATTTTGATCAGAAGTCCCAAAATTTCTATAGCAATGGGATTATGTCCCTACCTTCAAGATGGCAAAAAGTTATCGAATAAAATGGTACCTACATACTTTAGTTAAATGTAAATAAACTATATTAAAAAATGTTTTTTGAAATTTCTTAAAAAATACGAACAAACTTTTTCCCCAACCTATTATAATTTGACACAGTTTAAAAAAAAAAACAGGTCTTATGAGAAAGCCGAGGATTTTTTTTACCAATCGCAAGTTAATTCTCCTGAGCAGGCTTTATTCACAAGCAAAGGCTTTGCAAGCAATTGCCTTAAAAAATCTTAGGCAGGTACTCCAAGAACATACATAGGAACGAAGCAAGTTAATAAAAGCTTGTAAAAATGAATAACTTATCTTTATTCATTATCACATCTTATCTTTGACCTTAAATAAGAATTATAAACAAATACAGTTTTTCTTCATCTTTTAGAATTATGCTAATTTCGTGTATAGGTCGTCTAAAATTACGTAGGCCGCGCAGCAAATCCGCGGAAGCTTGGCGTAGGCTTTGCGTAGTAGCGTAGAGAGTAGTCGCTACGTGCGGCGTAGCACTGTGAATTTAGTGCCGTAAAATGATCATTATGTTTTTTTATGTAATTTTACAATCTGTAGGAAAATATAAACGCTATCCCGGTCTTACCAAGGAGCAACGTGTTACCCAGTAACTGGATTGTGGAGGTTAGATAGGAAGTCGCTCCATGTAAAATAGTGGAGCTCAAATTTAGCTACATCCGGTTAGACTGGAAGCTGGCCCCAACATAGTTCGGCAAAAGCTAGGCAGATGATGAATGGCGAAATTTTAAATTATCCATTTTGACATTACATTCTATCAATATTTTGTGTGTTTATTTACTTCTTTTTCTTTTTTAGCATTTGACGTTATATAATTGTTATATTTTGACATTTAATTCATAAATGCTAATTAGAAAAAGATTATAATTAATATTGTATAAAAAATTACCTATTTTCATTTCAAACTACTTTATAATTAGTACAATTGTCCAATCAATACAATTGTACTTTAATTTTAATATTTCTACACCAGCAACAGTAGTTTAAGTGAAACTTTTTATTAAAATTAAGATCTTAATGTACCATATACTGAGAAATAAATGATATCTTATCTTATCTTAAAACTTTTCATGTCTCATGTAGTTTAACATTGACATCCGTGTCGCCCCTATTCATATCCTAGAAATAGTCATCATTATAATATCCATGTAATTATCAATTTCATGAGAATAAATAATTACAAGGCAGAGTAGTTCGCTATGGGTATATTAATTTGGATCACATTGATGACGTTAACTAATTATAAATGTATGGCTGACGTCAGATCATGTGTGTCAACAATTTCCAACGCACTAGCGATAAAAAAATTATCGAAATATTGATAACAACTCTAAATTTTATTCGACCAAGGTGCCTACCACCAACTTTACCTAAAACAATCTTGTTGTAGGAATGCAGTAAGCTTGTGCTATGGACGTCATAGAAAACAAAAAAAAAATAAGGTTAAAATAATACTGCTTTATGAGGTGGCGGTAGGCCCCCTTGGGTCCAATTTAATATAACTGACAATAACACGGCAGATTCACACGGTTACCTGTTCACGACAGATAATAAAAACTACGTTTTTTTTTTCTTACTTTTGAGGGCTTTGTCGCTGAGCGATAACGTCACCCTGTAATATCAGCACAATCAACTAGAACTAAAAATAGTAAACACTTACTTTAAACTAAAAAATGTCAGTTTGTACAATATTTTAGCTTGTTAAATAGTGGACAAGCCAGGATAGCCTTACACTCTCCAATATCGTATTTATTTGTTGGACCAAGTAAGCTAAATCGCAAACCTTCATTCCGTACACACTCCATCAAAACATGTTGCACATCTTCGACTACTCCACATTCTTCACAGTTGGGTGACGTAACCTTTTTCATCAGAAAACCAAACTTCTTTGATGGAATGTGACCGGAACGAAGTCTTAGTGCCATAACTAAATCACTTCTGATAAGCAGATTTTGATCAGTCCAAATATACGCTGGAAGCTGTGGTTGGATGGTCTTGTACCAAATTCCCTTTTCTGTTGACCTCTGGTTAAAGTATTCGCTCCACACATCTCTATGAAAAGTTATGATCACTTGTATAGTTGTCGAATTGACTGACTTTCAAATGTCACCTGTCGGTTTTATTAAACAGGCCCCAGTAGTTCAATCAATCATTCTGCCTAAGCTTTTACCAACTATTTTGGGGTCGGCTTCCGGTCTAAATGGATGCAGCTGAATACCAGTATTTTACATGAAGTGACTGCCTGTCTAACCTCCACAACCTAGTTACTGGGTAACACATGACCCCTTGGTAAGACTGGTTGTCAGACTTTTTTTCATTATATACCTCGGATTCTTATTTCAACTCCTTATTTATGACTTTTGTGGATAGGATTTTGATTCCGATTCGTTACAGTAGTAATGGCAATCATGCCATTTAGTCTAAATAGGCTTTTATTTTTATATTCTTCTATATTTTGTGAATGTGAGAACGTTGTAAACCTAACTTGAAGACTGTAGATTTGTGGACCTTTTTATATTTTGTTGAGTACCTGTTACTTGTTGACAGGCCTACACTGTCCTCCCATATCTATCAACACTGTAATTAGAAACATTGTAAAAGCCCCATATTTTTAAAAGAGTAACTGTGGAGTTTCTTGCTGGCTCTTCTCCATAGGAAACAACCAATTGGAACCGTGCACCTAGCTTCTGACGTTTCATAAGTGCCCATGTCGGTTTATGTCAAATAACATATTTTGATTTGAATTGGGCTTCTGACTACTCGTAACGACTGTCAAAGATCTACGATTAAAAGCCGGGACCAATGGCTTAATGTGCTTTCCGAGGCACGGCGGGGTCTCGGTAAATAGACTTCTAGAATAAATGAAGGTAAGTAATCCCACCACTCTGGATTGACCTGAACGACCGATGTTATCCATTGACACCGAATGCTGCAATCTAGTTGTCAACTGTATGTAGCAGCTTATCTGATGACAATAAACACGGCCGTAATGAAATAGGATAAACTTGTTTTTTTTTATATACCTATAATATTATACAGGTTATGAAATTAGTAAATATATATATATATACCTATACAACTGTAGATATACTACTTCGATGCATTTAAGAAAAGTTTTATCTTACGAATCGAATACGAGTTTCATAGCGAAAAAATATTTAGTATAACGGGTGGAACTATCTCCTTGACGAATGAAGGTGACTAATTCACCACCCTGTAGATAGAGTACTACAATATCATTGTATTATTTCCTAGCCTCTGTCCGTGGCTTCACCCGTGTGGATGTCGGAAATTATCCCACGGGAACGTGTTACCGGGACAAAAAGTAGCCAATGTCCTTCCCCAGGATGCCATCTATCTCCTTGCCAAATTTTATTGGAATCCGTTCAGTGGTTTAGGCGTGAAAAGGTAACATACAGACAGAGCTATTTTCGAATTCATAATATTAGTATGGATGTTACAAATCCGTGCCAATGTACCTACGCGCGGGTCGAACTGAGGCGATTTTTTATAATTTTTTTCTTCGAATTGCAACTACCAAAAGAACTGATATCATAGTAACTCCAGCCAATCCGATGGCTCTTAAAAGTTCAACTGTTTGTAAACAGCAACTTAATTTATGATTGCCTCCAACTCAATAATAAATAGGTGCATGGCATTGTGGGGTTTCTTCTGAAAACAGGTGATATAACTCCACATACTCACATTTTGTTACTCAGTCACGTTCGACGTTTATTGCAATAATTAATTAGCCAAACTATACTGAATTTAGTTCACAACTTGTGTTTTAATTAGGAAAGCTTAGAAATTAATGCTGTTTTACAGATTCCTGTAGTATTTTTGTATGTCATGTTTTTCGTTACTAGTGTTTGAGATGAAAACTTGATCAGCGTTCCTGCTTGAGATCTCGTATTCAAGAATATTCATTACATAAATTACCATCATAATTGTAGCTGACAGATGTACCTGCTGGGGTTGCGGATTGTTTGAAAGAGTTACCGTGGCCCTGGCGCACACGCAACTGAAGGAACACGGTTGGATTTTAGTCAGTAAGAGTCTGACACACCCTTCCGCTCTGCCCAGAGCGGTAGAGGTCAAGTGATGATTTCCCAAACAAAAAAAAACAAAAAAATTGAAAGATGTACACAGCTGGACATACGCCTCCCCCAAGCATCGTCACCGCGACCGGTTCTGTGAATCTCGCATCTCTCTCTCTCCCCCTGGTCTCTCGTCTTCACAAAGTCGTCGGTCCACCTTGTGAACCTGGACGAGGCTGTGTACAGGACTCCTGTGCTCCTGTGACAGGAGCATGGGGATTGGCACAAGCAAAGAGAGGCCTATGCCCAGCAGTGGGGGAAGTGGGGTTGTGAATGATAATGATGATGATTCGAAAACAAAACTACGTCACGCATTTTGAAAGAACATCAAATAACTTAAGTTAAAGTTGTTATTCAAGTACCGACTTCAAGCCTCATTTCTTTTGCTTTTCTTTATTATTAGGTACACGAAAAATTAGAAGGAAGGAATTTCTACGTCAGCTCTAAATTAAACAAAAACAATGAGTACACGTGATTTTGATTTTAAACACGTTGTAAAGCGCAAGCATCACTGTGAGCTAAGCTAAATTAGTTTAGCTTTATTTGTTCACAATATTGAATACTTGGGAAAGCTTGCGTTTAAAGCGTAGATTCCATCGACCAGGTAAGCTATGAGCAGTGGCGGTACTTCCATACAAGCCGGAAAGCCCGGCTTTCAATTAAATGTGAACCTATCAACAAAAAACATAAACAAACTACACGTTATGCAAACTTGTAAATTAAATAACTCATTCATGTCGCAAGAATTGATAAGACTAATGACATACTTTTTTAATATATATACTTCTTTTATATTTACTTCGGCTTGCCCCCTTGGCACGCCACTGGCTATGAGCTAGGTAGACTAAGCTAAATAACTAATCGGTTTTGTACTGGGGCATAGTTTTAAGTAGGTACAAGACTACTGTAAGCTATAAATAAATAAATGATAATAATAACAACGTAATATTTTTTCCAAATAATAAAGCTACGAGTAAATTAAGTTAGCTTTAGCCCATGGTGTGACCAGCGCCTTAGAGTCAACTTATAAAGTGACTCTCGCTGAGTTTTTAAATTAAATTAAAATAGTTCAAACAGCGGGATAATTGCGTAAGACAGTAACAGTACGAATGGCTTTAATTTTGGCTGTTCAACAATTTTGATTGCGTTATTTACGTTGCTGAGCAGTCTTTTCGAACTTATGAAGCAATGGATTAGCAATATTCTTCAAAATGATTCAAATTGTGATTGATAGTGTGTGTGTTGTAACCTATTCATGAGAATTAAAATCAGAAACTCCTGTATATTCCTATGGATAGGGTAGCAGTTTGCGTACTGAAAAGATGAAAAATAAGTTACGTTTCTACCTTTAGGATTGATGAATGTCTTCTATTTGAATATTGTCAAGCGACTGTTTCGCATAATATCACAAAAAACGCAAACATTTTTGTTTCCTCAATAAATACTGGAAACGCTCAGCAAGTGATTCTTGAAAAAAATACATTTGGGTTCATCACGATTTTCTTTGATCCACTTTAAATAGGTACCCATAATAAAGACATTTCTATATCTAAAAATAATTTAATTCATTTTCACGTTTAATTTAACCTTATTTTAACTCAAATATGTGTGTGTTTAAGTAGTCAATCCTATTTCCTTTTATCTGTTTGAATAGATTTTCCAAAAATCGGTAAATACACACTCTTTTATTTCGCTAGAAATAAACAAATGCTACAATAAGTAGGTATATCTATTAAGGTTTCCCTACAAAAGCAACGTATTGCAAGAGTACCCCCATTTTGTAAGTCGTTGGTATATTAGTCCTTTGGGGCAAATCATGTAATGGTAATGTAATTATGTTTTGAAAATCAGTAAAAAATAGTAGGTATAAAAACTCAAAAAAAACTCAAAACTCAAAGCATTTATTTCAAATAAACCAATTACAGGCACTTTTGAATTGTCAAGGGGTCGGTCAGTCAGAAAGATGAAGCTAGTTACCCATTCCAAAGCGTAGTAGGTACCTATGGAGAAGAACGGGCAAGAAACTCCATGGACACTCTTTTAAATTAAAATATGGTTACAAAATATTGATTACATCGTTCATGTTGAAATTCTGCATGTGAGAACGATGCACAACGTTAAAAGCGTCCGTAATAAAAAGACAAATAGTATAGTAATATATACAGGGTGTCCCGTAAATAATGGATCAAACGTAACGGGTAGGTAGCTTACCTCATTTCCAAGAACTAATTTGAACAGTAAAAAAAAAACCGATAAGGTAACCAAGATATTTTTTTTTTTTCGATTTTTACTATTTTCTGTACCAGCATTCAGTGTTTTTAATGCTGTTGCTGCAAATGGTATCACATTTAGGTGTGATTTTTGTCAAACATTTCTGAATAGTTTACTAATGTTATAAGATACCATTTTTTACCTCTTATCTCTGTTCAAGCAGTGGCAACATTGTATGAGGAAATCATAAACCATTAAAGGTATGTCGATCAATTTGTTTTAAACAAATTCGTAAGTACCTATTATACAGGTTGACAGGGAAATTTGACCTATTCCTTGAAAGGGGTTATACTAGAGGTCATTAGCAACAAATTAAGTCCTGTTAACTAGGGGTCAAAACTGGATGGTAACCGAGCTATGACGGTTCTTCGATTTTTTTGAAATTTTCTGTCTTGTTACTAAAACAATTAATTATGAAAAAAATACATCTCTCTAAACATTAAATTGATACTTTTGTGAAAGCTGATAAATGAGTGATCATTAAAAAAAAATACTTGCCCAAAACTTACATAATCTTAGAAATAAAAGGTCTTATTAGCAATAGTCTTCAATTTTTGTATACTTCCCGTAAAGGAACGTAAATTATTGCAAAAAAACTGTATGGCAGTTACCGTACAAATTATTAAAATGACTAACTGGTTTCATAAGCTTTCCAAAAAACTACAATTGTTATATCATATTCCATTAGAGTTAGAATAAAAAGCAGTTGATGTATTCCGGATAGCAATTTCTTAGAATCGAACATTGCACAAAATTAAGTTACTGCCATTTCAGGGTGTAAAGCGTTGGGCACGCCACAATTGCGGCGGTAAGTCCCCTCTTTGAGGAGTGGCTTGAGAGGCGCCACGGCGTCCTCACCTTCCGCCTGACGCAGGTCTTCACCGGAAATGGCTGTTTCGGGAGGTTCCTGTTTCGGATAAGGCGGGAGGAAACGCCCGGGTGTTGGCATTGTGTGGATCGACCGGAGGACCCGGTGGAGCATACGGTGGAGGTCTGCCCGGCTGGGGCGGAGTACCGCCGTGTCCTCGTGGCGGCGATCGGCGGCGGCGATCTCTCGCGTCCGGCCCTGGTTCAGGCCATGGTACGGAGCGCGAGCGAATGGGAAGCAGTCACCTCCTTCTGCGAAGCAGTAATGCTCGCGAAGGAGGAGGCGGAGCGGTTGAGGGAGAGGCAATCATTGCGCCCTCACGCCCCTAATCGCCGCAGGAGGAGACACTCTGGGCGTCGGGAGTCAATAGCCGACTCCCGGCCACCATAGGCGCGGGCCTGCGGATAGCGAGCAATGGGCAGCTCGCTGTCCGGTAACGACCAGGCCCGGGTCAACGGCGCGTTGTGTTCCACGCGCGCCTCAAAGAGATTTCAGCATAATTGACGGGGTCCGATAGGGCCGATGCCTGCCGGGGTCGCGGATTGTTCGAAAGAGTTACCGTGGCCCTGGCGCACAGGCAACTGAACTGACTGGGTGGGTTTTAGTCAGTAAGAGTCTGACACGCCCTTCCGCTCCGCCCAAAGCGGGAGAGGTCATTTGATGATTTCCCACCCCAAAAAAAAAAAGGGTGTAAAGCGTATTATTTTCTGCCTATTGTTTGTCAATGTCAATGTCAATATTGACTTTACGTAATAACGGTCACCGTTATACATCTGTGTTGCGAGCAGTACCTACCCACATTTTTATCAGTTTGTGTCGTTGATAATAACTAAACTACGCTAAAGCGCTACGCCTGGCTCTTTGTGGAATGGCTGCTTTTCATAATGAAGAAAATGCCGACATTTTGTATTTGTATGGGTTTTGTGACGGTGACGTCGCTGCAGCACGAAGAGAGTATCAAAGTACCACTAGAGTACCACTTGTCTTGTTTATACAGAAGGGTCTGCTTGAAAGCATTGAAGAATTTCATTATCGTCGTCGGCAATAACAACGGCTCTTCGTACTGCAGCAGAATCACCGTCACAAAACCAAAACAAATACAAAATGTCGGCGTATTCTTGATTTTGAATAGCATTCATTCCACAAGGAGACAGGCGTAGCGTTTTAGCGTAGTTTAGTTGTTATCAAAAACACCAATTGATAAAAATTTGAGAGGTACAGCTCGCGGCACGGATGTTTAGCGGTGACCGTTATTACGTAGAAGTCAAAATTGACAGACATTGACTAACAATAGGCAAAAAATAACACGTTTTACAGCCTGAAATGGCAGTGACCTATTTTTGTGCAATGTTCGATTCTAAGACATCTGCTATACTCGTACGGAATGCATCAACGACTTTTTATTGTAACTGTAACGGAATATGATATAACAATTGTAGTTTTTTGGAAAGCTTAAGAAACCAGTTAGTAATTTTAATAATTTGTACGCTAACTGTCATATAGTTATATCCCAATAATGTACGTCGATTTACGGGAAGAATACAAACATTAAAGATTATTGCTACTAAAGACCTTTTATTTCTAAGATTATGTAAGTTTTGGGCAAGTATTTTTTTTTTAATGATCACTCGTTTTTCAGCTTTCACAAAAGTATCAATTTAATGTTTAGAGTAAAGTAGTTTTTTCATAATTAATTGTTTTTGGTAACAAGACAGAAAATTTCAAAAAGATCGAAGAACCGTCATAGCTCGGTTACCATCCAGTTTTGACCCCTAGTTAACAGGACTTAATTTGTTGCTAATGACCTCTAGTATAACCCCTTTCAAGGAATAGGTCGAATTTCCTTGTCACCCTGTATAATAGGTACTTACGAATTTGTTTAAAACAAATTGATCGACATACCTTTAATGGTTTATGATTTCCTCATACAATGTTGCCACTGCTTGAACAGAGATAAGAGGGAGAGGGTCTCGTAATCAATCACGTGGACCTAGTGCGAGTCATGTACTGTCACATGAGTGAAGGAAAACATCGTGAGGAAACCGGCATGTCTCAGAACCAAAATTTCGAAGATAGACTTAACATCTTAATTTGTCAGGTAGATACAAATATCGAAAAAAGCGCATGACCCGTAAAAATAAAAACAAAAGAAAATAAAATAAAAATTGGGAAAAAAGTGAAAAACAAACTGAGAATCATTTCAGAAGCTGTGCGTACAATCATTGTTGTAGGTACCCCCCTAATTTTTGACTGGGACAGAGACCAATTTCCCGTGATTATGCAAATGTTCGAGTATTAGAAAGTAGAAATCTTTTTGTTTCTCATTAGTGTAGGGTTCTAAAAATAGTAGGTAGGTAGGTACTACTATTTTGGAGCTTCGAAATTCGAATATAAATGACTTAATTGGCTGCTTACTTAGTACCTACTTACTCGAACAGTACAGAAGAAGTAAACAAGTGCATCTATTTACGCTAATACATTGAATATTTTCGATTCTATATGAGGTGCGAATGGGTAAAAATCCGCTTCTTGAGAATTTATTTTTGGGTTCGAATTCTAGTATTGACCTTTTAAACTTCGGAAATTATAAACTAAACAATAAGGAACATGCAATATTTTTATTTTTGTTTTCATTTTAATGAATTCCATGACCACAAATATATTAAAAAATTAAAACATTGTAATTTATCGGAAAAAAATCGGTTTTAAATTGACACTTTAAATTTTCGCGCGAAAACGGACCTATGGTTCCGATTACGTCACTCCTGTCTGTCACTGGTCGTACTTGTTCGTCGGTTTTCATACTTTAGCATATTCTTCGACGTTTCAGATATTTTTTTAGTAAAAATTTAAAATGGACTATCCATCAACATCAGATGATCATAACAATACCACTAATATTCCGAAAAAAAGCCGTGCTGACTCATGTTTTGTGCCAATGTGTCCATCTACTTCAACAAAGTTCCCAAATAAATAGTTTTTGACTGGACCTTCTGACCCAAAACTGAGAAAAAAGTGGTTTCAAGCTGCGAAGAGAAAATGACAATTACTTATTCTCCAAAGACCATTATTCGATACTGTGAAGATCACTTTGACGTAAGTCGGCGAATATACTTGTTATATGCTTAGTTAATCTGCTTTTACGTAAAAACGCGTTAGTAACCTACCTAATACTTACAAAACCTGTCTTCATATTTTTAATTTTACAGTTGGAGAACGTCGTCGAAAATTGGATAAAGTTTAAAATGTGTGGAGGAAAACTTTTTCTGAAAAAAGATGTGGTACCTCATATTTTTGAATGCCAAAATAGAATGATGCCACTGAAACCTAGATCAGTAATAATGAAAAGGAAAAAAACGTGAAATTCTTGAGAGCATTGAAAATTCACCTGG
This sequence comes from Griposia aprilina, assembly GCA_916610205.1. Taxonomy (NCBI): domain Eukaryota; kingdom Metazoa; phylum Arthropoda; class Insecta; order Lepidoptera; family Noctuidae; genus Griposia; species Griposia aprilina. The sequence goes on from OU744305.1 coordinate 11,375,074, forward strand.
TATAATTTTGATTTATTCTTTCAGATTTATTCTTATACTAGAGACAAACAAACATTCAAACTTTGAAATTTATAATAATATAAGGATAATGCTTTCTAATGAAGAACTATATTATTATGTCTTTCATGTTTCAGATCCAACCAAAGCAAAAATTAATTTGGCGGGCTACAACTGAGTAAGTAATGGTACTTACTTCCTGGATCTTGGAAACTGACTTTCTAGCCGTAGAATTAGTAGCTTAGAGATAAGCTATCTCTTTTGTTTTATATGTTGAAGGTGGATTAAAATCATAGGTAAATTTCGTTCTGTAAAAGATGCGCTTAAAGGTAGTATTTAATCACTAATCAAACCGTGATAATTTGCAGAAAATTACTCGTTTATAGAGCGTAAAGACCAAATTCTCGGTTCATATTTATATCATTCGTTCGATTAATACGTTAATCATTCCGTTCATTCAACTGTCAGTTCTAAGAGTTCAAATTAAAGATTTCAGGATAAGAGTCCCCGAAGGTTCCCGACGTTTCGGGGGGATATATTGTTTCTTTTATTCTTTCGTTTGATCTGTAACAAAAATGCATTAAGGGAAAGAAAATAAAAGTAGTTATTAATTTCTCGTCAACCTACATATAATTTAGAGACAGTATTTTTGATGTAAAATTTAGTAGGAACTTTTGACAGCCCTAGCGCTATATTGACCGAGAAATAAATAAGCTTAGAGCTATATTTTGTAAAAACCTATTGGTATATTTTTTCAGCGGTAGGTTCTCTCTATCGGACATCGCACACCACGTTTGTCCAAAATGCATGCATTTTATATATTCTCTCTTTTATTTTTCTACCTACAACGGGAAATTTACGGAAGCATAATATAAAGTCTTTCCACTTTCCATCTTTCCAAATGAAGTGTGGAAAGGGTTGAATCAGTCTTTAATACGTTATTATTTCACGTTTGGGCGCGCGGTGCCAAGCTAACCGCGTACTCGCGACGTGTTCCACAATGGTGTCATAAAACGCGAATATTATTTTTAAATTGAGCTCTTTCTACATTACACGTCGGTTGGGGATTAGTTAAATTAGCTATTTCTTTTTGTAGCTGTTAATAATGTTAAAATTAAGGAGACCTAAAATGTTTACCAGTTTAATTCGTTACTTGTTCTCTCTTAAAGTGAGAATAGAAAGTAAAATGAACCATAAAAAACTTGTATAATTAAACAACAAAGAAGATTCTATGTAGGATGGCAAGTTCAAGAGCGCACTCATAAATCAAGTAATGGGCAAGGCCGCTGAAAAATTAAGCCATGAACTCTTACTGCTGCATCACTTTACTCATTACATTAAATTCAAATGCTTTAGTTGGTTGTCATTATGACTAGGAACATTTCCAATTTTTGGTCTTGATTTCAAAGCTGTTACTTAATTACTTATAACTATTTTACAGGCAAGTATTTCATTGACCTTTAGAGGCCCATGAACTACTTACATATAAGAAATTAATACTATACTGTGAGTAAAAACAAGCGGCAGATAAAAACTGACTTGTGTCATTTTGGGTTATTTGAAGGTAGAGCGGTTTAGTCTCTTACATTCAGATTGAAAATGGCGTGGTCGAATACATATTATTATCGTACTTACTGACAATAAGATGATTTCGAAATCAGATATCAGGACCAGCACCCTAATTACGTAACACATTATCCATCACAATCTGAATCATTTTGAAGCCTATTGCTAATCCATTTCTTCATATGTTCGAAAAATTTGTCTGTTCAACAACGGAAAAAACGCAATGAATGTTGTTGAACTGTCAAAATGAAACCCATTCCTACTGTTAGTGTGTTACGTAATTACCCTGCTGGTTCCCATCCCAGCCCTTCATTTACAGTTATAGTCCTAAATCAAACACATCTCCAGCTTTACTTACGAGTATCTTTCCAAAAAATGGCGCAAGCGTTCCCATCTGATTGGATGTAACTATGGTAAGAAAATGTTCGAATAACTTAATACATTTTACACTTACATTTTCCCCCCTATTTTATCCGAGTGCGTTTTTCAGGATCAGTTGCACAGTGTGCACTGTGCAAACTTATTTTTTTCTATAATTTTCGACTTTTGCTTAGATTTCACGAAAGAATAGGAGAAGCAAAAAAAATATGATCATATTTTAATAAACTACTTCAATATACTTTAAAAATACACACAGCACAAAGTAAAGTTTACAAAAATTCTTGAATTTTCAACTCCTCTTTCAATAAACCATAGACAACGCAACTTAAGTCATAAACATGAAACATGTAAAATATTCACGGCCAAATTATTACGCTGCCAACCTACACTCATTGTATAACAGCCCCGTTCATATAAAAGGGGGCGACGGAATACTGAGGATCACAGTCAAGCCATACCTTCCAAGGAATCGAACGGTCTAAGAGAAGGAATCACCGAAATCATTTTGATTTTGGAACACCGTTTGTTTTTAAATTACATTCCATTCTGTGGAGTTTGTGACGTCAACGGTTTTAATTGGCCATCCGTAATTAATCGGTGAGTTGTTTTTTTTTGTCGTAATTTGTCTTTCGAAATAATTATTTTATGTACTGATTGAATTGTTGGCGGGTTCTCGTTTCCTTTTTTTTTAAACTTGTACTCTATTATTATTAAATCTTTTGTTTTCGGTCAATTAAATTGAAGTTTAGTTTCGAAGAAGGAAGATCGATAAATTGCGCGTAGCTTTAAGTTTGACTTTAAATTACAAAATGCAGCAAAATTATTCAACTAAATGAAAATAATCGAGTTGCAAGTTACATCCACTGAATAATAAAATTGTTCATCCGACAAAAATATTTCACATCACTTATAATAATAGTAAAACATATTTTTAATCATAATAAAATAATACATAATTGTGCACCATAAATATAGTAGCAATAGGCTCGTCCCCTGTTACATGGGACTTAAAAACATAACTGACGAAATGTGGGTGTACTGTAGGTACTCTTCTGCCTAACCCTTCGCGAAATACAGGCGCGATATAATTTTAATTGAAAAGCGATGCATCCGCAAAAACAAATACATTACGTCCAAATGAAACGAAACTGATATACTTAAATATTTGCATTCCGTATTCCCAACATTACAAAAACAAAACAAACTGAGGAAACAAAAAAACAGCATGTAACTTTACCTTAATTTAAAGTATACAAATAAGTGCATTACTGTTTTTCACAAACAAACCTAAACAACACATTTTATGCAAGCAGTAACTACAGAATACAAAGTGCTATCCTTACATACTCATTTTGCTTAGGCAATGTTCATACATCTTGTCATGGCTAACTGTGTTCTAAATACAGGGATAACTTTTAGCATTAGCACTTAATCTAATATTCGTGTACATCACTACAAGTTATGTTTAGATTGGAGTGGTCATTTATGAGAGTTAGTACTCTGCCCAGAATTAGGACAAATTACTGAGTGAGTACATTGTGTGTAATTACTATGTTCTAGAAGCTGCGTACCCGCGTTATATTTGTCCTTTTTCGGGTACCTCTCTGCCCATCATAATTTGTTTAAAAGTTTATTTAGGAAACAGTCAAACTCATTTATATTATTGGGTTTCTTTCTTTCGGTTGTCGAAATAACGTCTACAACATTTTCCACTAGAATTCGTAGTAGCCTGAATCTTTCATACCAAATCTTTAAAAATGATTAAATCCTACTAAGTCGGTACAAATAAAAAAAAAACTAATTTACTTACGTTACAAGAAATCTGCCTTTTTAACGTCACGTCGCCCACCACATTTCCTACCAAACTCCACATTCCATACAGCACATTAGGGGCTAGGATTGCCTGAGCTAATAATAAAGAGCTATACAACATGTATAGTGCTCGCAATACCGTAGCCAGTCTGCTGCCCGGCAAGAAATATGATCACTTCATTGCTTCTTGGATGTCCGGAAGAAATAATTGTGGATCCACTCGGAACGTTCTTACACCCGATTACGTCTATTCAATTTTTTTTATGACAAGCAAAGCCGCTGCGACAAATCTGCCAATGTCTAAAGTGAATTGGAAAAGCAAGTGTGCTTAAAAAATAAAACAAAAAGAGCTGTCACACAAAAAAAAAATCTTCGATGAACACGATGTAGAAAGGGTTAAGTTTGGTTTGATTTCAATGGACAGAAAACTCGTTTTTACAAGCTTTTATTTAACTTGCAATGTTTATAGGTAAGTATGTTCGGGCCAAATCTTGCAAGCTAAATTAAAAACACTTCCTCTTGTCCTACGGAGTTAAAATTTCACATGTTTTCACACATTTTTATGATGGATGACCTGATTCTACACCCAGGATTGGCTCCAGACGAAGGAACTCCTTAACGGTCAACGGTACAGACACGAAAATTTTATATACCCACGTATTTAATTATGATAGTTCCTTTTATAGTCCACCATGACCTGGCAGCTGCACCCAGGATTGGCTCTAGTCGAGGGAACCCCTCAACGGTCAACAGCAGAGACACAAAATTTTATATACGCATAGAATTATCATAGCTCGTTCTAAAGTTCATTTTAAGATAAGCCGCAAGCTTTTAAGAATATATAGAAGTAAGCTTTATTTAGTACCTGTTAGTTCATTAATATCTTGTTTTTAAAAAGGTTTTATTACTATAATTCTTATGCAATTTATGATGATCACATCTATGAATACGAGACTTTTATCAGGAGCATTTTTAATTCTCAAACTCAAACTCAAACCCGAATTGTCAAGGGATCGGTCAGTTAGAAAGATGAAGCTAGTTGCCCATTCCAAAGCGTAGTAGGTACCTATGGAGAACAACGGGCAAGAAACTTCATGGAGGACTAATGGTAATTTAAAGGCTGTTTGTGATGATAATGATGACAATATCTCGAAATCAATTAATTCAATTGTCAGTCATCAAATTGTAGTCTCTGTTGTGGTGAAGAAGTATGTACAAGCTTATAACCTGAAAACGGGATCGCCATGACATTAAATCACGTTATATGTTCAGATGATGAGATGTCACGTATTATGTATAGTATACCATTTCCCATGTCTATACATGTAATATATATACACCACTGTCTTGTAAATTAAATCAATGTATGACAAAAGACAATAATCGTCTTTTTATAACTGTAACTGTTCTGCTTAGCTCAGCTTAATGAGAATCTCCGGTACCTTAGATATCAATTGTATTCGTCTGCACCCTTTCTGTATTCCTGTAATTGTGTAGCATCCTTTTGTCTTGTTTAATTGTCTATTTTCTGAATGTCATTCTTCGTTAATGTTACTTCAGTTCAAATAGGTAATATGAAGTTGACAGGTTTCCAGCATCTATTCTTTACGTCATCATCATTGGCAGGCCTTCATTCATCCGCAACTGAATATATATAGACCTGCTCCCTTTTGTGCAATGCTTTCCTAGTCTGTGCAAGTCTCATCTAGGTCTTAGCCATGGCCATTTATAGCCATTTTTTTTTTTTGGCCCAAGAAATATTCGAAGACTAGTTTGCGCGCACAAATTAGGTCTTACTGACTGTACTTTATGGAATATATTATATTCCATCAACTAGTCTTCGAATATTTATTGTGCGTTTTCTCAAATTGTTGAATTTTGTCTTGTGCCACTATCGAATCCAGTCACCGATAGATTCATACATTTTGCTAACCAGTCGTTCTGAGCCGAACGGTTTGATGATCTTGATTCGGATTATTCGTACGCAAACTAGGAATGAGTGTATTTTCTCACTCTGTAAATAAAAATGCTGTATTTGCCTCACCACTTCGACTGAAAAGTACTTGATGTAGGTTGTTGTAGCATTATAACAGTCCTCTTATAAAACTCTGTATCCAGTCTCGATTTTAAATCGAAAGATTCTGACAAGACAAATCGAAAATTCTTTCTGATGTCTACCGCAAAGGTCATAGTGACATTCTTGGCATCCAACAAACGCATTGAGTTGAAACTGTACACCTATAGCAGGAGAATTCTCGTCCAGATTTAATTGATTAACTGATAATGATTGATCTAGCTGCATGCATCTAGCAAACATGAAACTTTGCACAAGAGTTTCTTTTGTTATGAAAGTGAGCACTATGGAAGGATTTTTGTAAATTCATCCCCTATAGTGTTTAAACGGGGGGTGAAGGTTTGTATGGAAGATCATAATTTTTGCAGATGGAAACACCCATCGGGCGCACGGACTTACAAATAATACTACTTAAGATTGATTTTGGCTCGTTGTTTTAATTACCAATATCAAAGTCAGTCTTTTCATAGCTATACTCGAAACCGTACTCAATAACTAAATATTTAGGTTCTAAGTGACGTATTTTTATCGAAACTCAAAGTTATAGTTTTACGTTATATAAGTGAGTAAACATCAATTAGATTTCGGTGGTTAGTTACGTAAGATATGAACGTGACGAAGTTTATTTTGAAACAATAAGCGAATGTTGTTGACGTTTTAGATAATATCACACTATTCTTTAATATGAATATCGCATATAATTCGTACTTGGTTGATTACAGAGACGCCTACACTTAACGTTAACTTCAAACCGTTTGTTTTAATTAGCTTGTCCTACTGTTACTGTTAGGATAAGTATTGAAAGCTTCGACTTATAAACTATTAAGAAATACTTATACCCTGTTACCTCTTCCTAACAGTTTAGGGACATCAGGCGTGAAGTTATGTTATGAGCGTGTACCTATAGCAAACATTGCATAATCAAAAAATCTTTTGTACAGATTCTCAAAATGATGTGTGACTTGCGTCCACAACTTTCCCACAATATCATCCATGCGCTTTTTCGAGGTGTCCTCGCACAACAGTTTTAGTACTGAAATCCTTGATGAGAGAATTCTAAATAATCTCTAATTCCGTATGAAGTCTTATTTAGTCTGTCTGTTAAGTACAGAACAATTTAACTTCCAGCATTCCAGTTGTAGTCGTGTACAGTGGTGGTCTAATGGTAACAGCCGCGACTTACAAACTCAAACTCAAAGCATTTATTTCAATTAAACGATTTACAGGCACTTTTGAATTGTCAAAGGAGTCGGTCAGCCGGAAAGATGAAACTAGTTGCCTATTCCAAAGCGTAGTAAGTTCTATGGAGAAGACCGGGTCAGAAACTCCATGGACATTCTTTTAAATTATATAGTTACAAAATATTCGTAGGCTGTTTGGACCCAGACAGGCATGCACTGTACTTTGTTCAATTTATTTCATCACCTCTGATGTCAAGAGTTTGAAAAGCTATTATTTGACCCTTACTTGTGATCTTTCACTCAATCAACAGAGAAAATTCTTTTATTCATTAGCAGGCAAATTATAACCAGTGTATATAAGTCCTTATTATGTCCTGAAAGTTTTCCTAGCCACCAAAAATATATACGAAATATGATTCATTGATTTATCCAAATTTCACCATCCATACACATATATTAAATATTTTATATGTATATCCATTTAAACAAAGTAACTCTGTCTGTCTGTATGTTACCTTTTCATGGTTAAACTACTGAACGGAGTTCGATAAAATTTGGCAAGGAGGTAGTTGGCATCCTGAGGAAGGACATTACTACTTTTTATCTCAAAAATAATCGCAAATGGGATGAAAGTTTGTGAGGGGAATCCAGCATTTCATAAGATAGGTATATGAAAAATTTAAATTAATACTTTTGGTAAGAAATAAAGAATTACGTGATTATATATTCATGCCAGTATGCACGCCACAATTGCGGCGGTAAGTCTCATCTTTGAGGAGTGGCTTGAGAGGCGCCACGGCGTCCTATCCTTCTGCCTGACGCAGGTCCTCACTGGACATGGCTATTTCGGGAGGTTTCTGTTTCGGATAAGGCGGTAGGAAACACCCGGGTGTTACCATTGTGTGGATCGACCGGAGGACACTGTGGAGCATAGGGTGGAGATCTGCCCGGCTTGGGCGGAGCACCGCCAAGTCCTCGTGGCGGCGATCGGCGGCGGCAATCTCTCGCGTTCGGCCCTGGTCCAGGCCATGGTACGGAGCGAGAGGGAATGGGAAGCCGTCACCTCGTTCTGCGAAGCAGTAATTCTCGCGAAGGAGGAGGCGGAGCGCGTGAGGGTGAGGCAATTGTTGCGGCCTCACGCCCCTAGTCATCGCAGGAGGAGAGACCCAGGGCATCGGGAGTCGATAGCCGATTCCCGGCCACCGTGGGTGCGGGCTTGCGGACGGCGAGCAATGAGCAGCCAGCTCGCCAACCGGTAAGGACCAGACCTGGGTCGATGGCGCGTCGTGTTACACGCGCGCCTCAAAGAGATGTCTGCACCATTGACAGGGTCCGATAGGGCTGATGCCTGCCGGGGTCGCAGATTGTTCGAAAGAGTAACCGTGGCCCTTACGCACAGGCAACTGAAGGAATACGGGTGGGTTTTAGACAGTAAGAGTCTGATACGCCCTCCCGCTCCGCCCAAAGCGGGAGAAGTCATTTGATGATTTACCACCCAAAAAGGGGGTAAAATGGGCGATGATTTTAGAATTCACATGTATTAATTTTTTTGTGTACCTCTTTTTAAGCGTTTCAAGGGATTGGAAATATAGTCTGCCTCTTGCCTTTCATGCCTTAACAACTGAACGGAATTGAATGAAAGGCATACGGATAGGCCATGGCCTGGGTTAGGACATAAGATACTTTTTATCCTGGTAGTACGTTTCCGTGGGATGATTTCCGACATTCACGCGGGCGAAGCCGCGGGCAAACCAGTAGATAATATTAGGAGTTTCCGAGTTTGACTGTTGATTGGAATCTCTAATTTTCGAAAAGTGACGAATTACTCTGCAACTACTAAGGATAGGGGATTAAGCAGATCATATTTTCATCAACATGGGATTATACCCACAGTTAATTCTTACGTTTTCAACGATATTAAACATCAATTTTGTTTCGGTAAGGAACCGATAGTTACTCTTGGGGCTTCATTCAGTTTCGTTATAACAATAACAAATCGATAGTCAATTAAGTATTGGCTTGTCTATATTTTCAGAGCTGACTCTGATATAATTGAGTACTTTGTTAAATGTCAGTAGGCCATAAACAACACCATTATATTTTACTAGATTTCGAAACATATGCAATCAGCTGTATATATGTATAGCAGCTATAGGCAATATACGTATAAAGATACGAAACTGTCCCGTTCGTGTAGTGATTACAAGTGCTTTACCTGGGCATGAGGTCATGGGTTCGATTCCCAGGTCTGGCTCGGGCGGCCGGGTTTGGCATTATTTTCACCCTCATCATCATCAGCCTACTGCAGTCCACTGCTGGACATAGGCCTTTCCAATTCCACGTCATTCAGCACGATTCTGGGCAACTCTCATCCAGCTGCTACCCAGCCACCCTGCGAAAATCGATTTATTGAAGAATATCACGATAAAAGATCTTCGCAGGGTGGCTGGCAGAAACGCGGACTAAATTAATGACTTAGCTCCTTTAAATCTAGAAGTCACTATAAGTACTGAGATACATTTCTAAATTAAGTCTAAAAACATGTAGGACCATACAGTTATTTAATACCTTATATTGTTTCATTAATCAAGTTAGTTCTACCCTCAAAGGAATGCAACATGCAAAATATTGAAAATAAATCAAAAACTTTTGTATTAGGTTGCCATAATTTTTTGTTTAGAGGAATATTTACTCTGAGATAGAATACCTCGTTGTTCAAGTCGTAATCGTGACTGTTGGTCATGGGCACTGGGTTGGATGCCCAGGTCGAGTGAAGAGGTTTAAGGTTTCGCATTTGGAAATTTACATTAGCAGCTCGGATTATTAACCTATGCTCGGATTATTAACCTATGCTCGGTTAGTGCCAAAATGAAGGCCGCACGCAACGTAAAAAAAAAGGTATTATTATTATAATTTTATTATTTATGTGGGTGTAGGTATAACCTGTGTCCCTGGAGGAACTACGGGCGTGATGTAAGTATGTTGTATCAAGAAAATTGTGTCCTACTTTTCATATAAATTGAATTAAGAGTAAATTCAAGAGTGTCGCCTTAGATCAGGTGGCAACGAGCATATAACCCGTAGAAAAGCCATAATCCTTGAAAAGAAACACTGAAATATCAAGCGTAGGAGGTCATATTTTTAATGATAAACAAAAATGCAAGTGCGTTTTTCACTCCTTCTGTCAGCTTTCAAAGTAAGACTGAGCAAGCATCTTCTGGAAACGCATGTTCTAGCGTAGACTCCATGCACGCTTCCCACCAGGCGAGATCAAGGTCAGGAGCGTAAGTTTAAGTTTTCCACTCTAGTCCAAATTGGAAGGTATTTTCTGACTCGGTTCTGTTCTTTAGATAACATGGCTGAAAATGGACTAACAGCGCCACGAGTTTTAGAAACTTTTCTCTCACCCCGAAAATTCAACAGTTTCAGACGCTCTCTTCTCTCCAGATTCTTAGATCAAGTACCAGCCCAGCTCAGTTCCAGCTGGACTATCCTGTATAAATCTTACCGTGAAAACTCCTTAGTTTTCACCTTTGAAATGAGCTGTCATTCCACCTGGTGGTAAGGATTTTCACTACTGTCTGCTCACTTCATACTCACTTCAGCTAAGTTTTCAAGGTGATTTTTTTACAGAATAGTTTTTTAGTTTTTACCTTAACCTTATTAAGTAAGGTAGACTTACAATACCTATACAAAGAAAGGATCGCAACTGAAAGTATTACATAGGTACTCATGGTTCCACATTTAGATCTCAATGTCACGAGGTTTATTTTAGAAGATAATACATCATTGCATGTCTTGTCACAAGTCAACCCACAACTGGGCTCTAATTCACTATGACCACTTAAGGATTCCTTACTTCGAAAGCATCTCAATTCCTTATCTCATACAATAAACGAAACCGTTTCTACAAGACACGATATTGACGTGGTAAGATTACGCGGGAAATAATAATTACCGTACAGAATTGGGGCCCTGTCTTATATGCCATTCACAAAAAAACTCTACGTACAAAAAACCAATCCATCAAATCGGAAAACTCTTTTTTAATCATTGCAATTTCAACTTTCTCTTTATTGCTTCAAGGCTTCAAATTCGTTATCGAGTATCGAGGTTATATGCACTTTACCCAATGCCCTAGATGATTGTCCAGCTAGTACTGTGTCTATGGTCTGTGAAATAGCATGCAATAGATATTCTACTTTATGCATTGAATAGCCCTCAATGTTGTTTGTTCAATTCTTTCGTTATTTTATAGCTGCTTTTTTCAATATCATTAACAGTAAGATGTTGTGAGATAAACGGTTAATTTATTATGCTTGTCTGCTTTTTTGGTGTAGTGATCGCAAGAGCTCATGCGGAGGATGTGGTCCTTAGGATCGGTTCCCAGGTCGGGGAAAATGTCATTGGGTTTTTGACTTAGGATTTTCTCAGCAACAGCCCTAAGTTAAGATTAGTGGGTAGCCTGTCGAAGGGAATAGACTGGCCCCTATTTACATGTACTTAACACCTCTGCTTACCCTTGTAGGGAATACAGGCGTGATATTTTGTATTTTGAATTAGGTCACTTTTCATTGTAGTGTAATCAAAGGATTTTAAAATCGTACTTCCTGTTCGGACCGCATTGTGCGAGCTTCTTTGGACAGCCACGGATGTAGACTTCAAACCGGATAAAGAAAATCTTTGAGGAATCATCGCTGAAAGAATCTTTTTCTTAAATTACTTTGGAATCAGACACTGTACTGTGGAGCGTCATTTGGGGGTAAAATGGGGGTTGTATTCTGGTGCAATAAAACTAGAGTAGGTATCACAAAGTTAACATTAATGAATTTCTGCAGCATCATACAATGTTACACAACTCCTAATTGTCAAGTGTGTAATAAAATCGAAGATGTCCAACATTTGCTGGTGGAATGTAAAAAGAACGGGAGAGAGAGGGAGATAGTGATGCGGGAGTTAAAAGTTAATATGTATGATGTTGGGGCTTTCATTAGGATATTATCTACACCTAATTCGGGAGAAGCTAAATGATAAATGATTTATTTCTGTAAGTAGGTTTGTACAAACACTTTTACACGTCAATCATATTTTTAAACTAGATGAGGTCGGCGTTTCCTATCTGACTACTCCGAGAAGAAAGGCCGAAACAAACTCAGAGGTCACAGTCTCTTTTAAAGTCCAGACATAATCTTGGTCAGATCATGTGAAGACCATGTAGATTGGTATCTGAAATGGTCTTTTGAGGAAAGAACCACACAGATTGAGTGGACCTGTCCAGTCAGTGCACGCATTTGTCAGTAATCGTGCAGCTCAACTCAGGAAGTCAGGACTTAAGGAGCTCAACAAACTAAACGGATTTACTTATGAAATGGTTGCTGCATCAATATCTCCCTCGCTTACGCAATAATATATTTATATTAATAATATAATAATTACGTGTAATAATTAGTTAGATTAGGGTATGATGATGAGGCTGTCGTACCTTTGTAAGGTAAAAGCCTCTAAATAAATAAAGATTATTTACAAAAAATAAAAAAAAAGTTGCACAACTTTTGATTACCTTGAATAAATACGATAACTTTATACGTTGACAGCAAAACTGCAAAATTCCAAGCAAGGAATGTCGCAGTGTTGCTGGCAACATGTAAAAGCAAGCATGTATTGCTTCAATCAAACAGGAGCTGACATAAAAAACATTCAATTAAACGAATTTAACGGGCTTAAAATGGCTTCCATAAAATCAGTTTGCATGCACCTGTTAGCTATAAAATTGTCCAGTGGCTTGCAGTGAGGTTGTACGAAAGAGAGTTTATTGAGTGAAAAAGTACATAAGTACCTACTAACCAACTGTTTCATAAAAAGAATAAACCTACTAAGCGAAGCAGATCTAAAGAAATATACTAACATTATGTTTTCATAGTTCTTCTTTTGTTACCTTCCTTCAGTAAGAATTGTATTTATTAAAACAAAATGCAATTGTAAAAATAATCGTACGAAGGTGTTCTTACTACCATAGTCCTTTTCTACCAGTTTTAAATATTGATTAGTCGTCTGCACCTTTCAGTTTAACATTACCTGCTATCAGAGTATATCTTACCTATAACTGCCGATCTAATCTGCAAAAATTTCACCGGGACAACTTATGCGAAGTGAGCTTGAATTGACCTGTCAATAGTGTGAATCCCTAGTGTAGTGTTTATTTAATAGATGTGTAAACACTGCCTCATTCAAACAAGAGGTGTAGCTGCTGTCACTAATGTCATCTGACAAATCACGAGAAATGGCGGGAAACAGACAAAGTGAAGAAGGGTCTGCACGATAGAGTTTGGTGTGGTAGTGAGCCAGTGAATTTTTTTTTATTTTTTTTTTCCTAATTGGCAGCTCGTAGTTGTGACCACTAAGGTCCTGGCTACTTAACCGGGCAAACCTGTGGGTGCCTTAAGCTACTAACTTAAAGCCTCCAGCCAGGGGCAAACAATACTTAAAATTTAGGTGACCGCACGCTAAGGGCACCCCCTGTGGGGTACGAACCTCGGCTTAGGGCGTCACTGAGGGGAGGGCAGCAAGATGGGACAGGCTGGATCTAAATTATATTATTAATAACTGGGGAATTTAAAACTACAGGCTCAGCTACGGCGCGGGCTGGCGCGTCGTCGAGCAAGGGTCGGGGGAGCCAGTGAAGTGATTTATTCAACTTAAATACGGCATCAACAGGATTCTAAACCTAGCATCGGGTTGAATGACAGCTCACTTCATATAAGTTTTCCCGGTGAGATTTTACAGAAAAGCGGTTGATATATATACATATGTAGGTACCTCCTGCAATGATAGCCTCTGATACTAAACTCTTTCCTTACTTTATTTAGGTACCTATAATCCCAAAATAGCGTAACAGTATTTTAAACTGATAATCTAATATTTTAGTGGTAAACCCTATGAATCCGGTTACTCTAATCGGTTAACTTTTAACCCAATTACCTAATCGATCTTTGCCTTTGATTCAATGGGATACTCTCATCACTGTAATCTTATTGAACTATGTCTTACCGTGGCGTGTATCCTATTTTAATTGCCCTAGGGATGAGGGTTCAAACATGCACAAGATTCCAAGTTAAGGGATATTTCTGTATGATGCAAATCAGACCAGCATGCCTTGTATTTAGATACAAGACCGATCTGGGGAAAGTGTATCCAAATTTTATTTTTAGAAAATTGTTTACAGTCGTATTATCATTCTAAACGTCTTTAAATAACTACTTTGAGACAAAACGTGTGCATTCCCGCTATTTTAAGTGAGCATTCAAAACTTTTTCTTTCGACGTTTTATTTCTGTGTGGTCTTTCAAAATCGTAGTAACACATTCCTCCAACAACACCTTCCAACAGTATTCACCACGATTTCTAGTCTAGTTTAGATTCTAGATCGGGTACCGAATGTGGCACACAACGCAAGAGACCTTTTATTGTTCAGCAACATATGCAATTAAATTAAAATATTTACTCTGTAAATAAGATTTCGGAATCACCTATATCCGCCAATTAAAAAAAAAACAAGTTAGATGGAGTCGACATTTTTATCGACACCCTTAAGAAGAAATGGCGAAACAAACGTTTTTACCTGACTCAATTGATTGATTATTTTTAAACGCCATTCCCTTGTTCCAGCCACCGCAATGTCAGCCAACGTGACCCTACTCCTCGTCTTCGTGACCCTGGCCTCAGTAACAGCGCAGACCTTCCAGTACTCCCGCGGCTGGACGAACGGCAAGCGGGACGGCCATATTATGAGGCCTGAGATGAAGGAAGTTCTCGAGAAACTGGACAAGGTTCTTTCACCGTGCCAGAAAACCAAGCTGAAGGTCCTCTTAGAAGGAAAGCCGGTTACTGAGAGGGTTGGTATTAAATCATTGTTGGAGTAGGCAGTCTTATTTTAAATTAATATTTGAATTGCTTTTGTCTTTTTATTACGGACGCTTTTAACGTTCTGCATCGTTCTCACATGCATAATTTCAACATGAACGATGTAATCAATATTTTGTAACCATATTTTGATTTAAAAGAGTGTCCATGGAGTTTCCTGCCCGTTCTTCTCCATAGGTACCTACTACGCTTTGGAATGGGTAACTAGCTTCATCTTTCTGACTGACCAACCCCTTGACAATTCAAAAGTGCCTGTAATTGGTTTATTTGAAACAAATGCTTTGAGTTTGAGTCCTAAAGTCCCATTCACACGATGCAACTTTCTGCCTGTGGCTTACAATATTTGGCATACAAAATTTAAGCAGCCGCTAAAGACAGAGTAGACGGTGCAATTTTTATTATTACTATTAATTATTGCATGGCTCTGGTAATTCAATCGCACCGTGTAATTCAATCTTTATACCTGGAGTTATTTCCTTGGGCTTTACCATTTGCAGGGCAATTTTTCCAAGTGAGAAGAGTTAGTTGCACCGTTCTGACCTGTGATGTCGAATATTGACCTGCGGGGTAATAGCGTAACACACTAACAGTAGGAATGGCTTTCATTTTGACAGTTCAACAACATCCATTGCGTTATTTCCGTTGCTGAGCAGACAATTTTATCGAACATGTGAAGCAATGGATTAGCAATATCCTACAAAACGGTTACAGGTTGTGATTGATAGTGTGATACGCAATTAGGTTGATGTGCTATAAGAGAGTATCGTGGTCCATTTCTGATATATTGGCTGTCTCAAACAGAACGACAGAGATACCTATTAAACCTTCCCAGACTAATCATGAATCAAATACTTAACTTTGACTAGGAAATACTTAAGTAGTTACGAACGTCAGATAAAATTAAAAGTGAAGTGCGTTCCGTTTGTCTAAGGTGCCACAATTTTCCACAGTGATGTAAGAATAACATAAAATATACTGAGCTAGCTAGCACGCATGTACGATGTACGTAAGCAACTGTGGGAATGAAACAGAGGTGGTGAAAACTATTTTACTAACTTTAGGAAAAAATTACTGACGTCGTTCGTCAACGTGTACCTATTGAAGTTACAGCCGTTTTTTTTTTTCCCGAATGGCATTTAATTTAAGTTCCATAGTCAGGGGTCAAATCTAGACTCTAGGCTGCTACTGGAAATGTTCTTAATGGGGAAACTCAATAAAGAAAAAAAAGATAGAAAAATAGTTTATTCTGCACAAACAAAACGCACGTTACAAATAAATGACATTAAAAATACAGACATACAAAGTAGCCAAAAGCCTCGTATCCAGAAAATGAAAGTTTTTCAATTTTGTCCATTGCTTGAGGTTAGGGCCAGGGACCAAAGACAATAAACAACATAATACAATAGAACTTTGCACGAACTGCGAATCAACCTTATGCTCAGCAGTAGTACTTTGCGAGAACTAGACCAATGAGACAGTATATACAAAAAGAATAGTCCACACTAACTCACTACCGGACTCATCAACGCCCAGTCAAAACCCTTGGACCTAAGAAATCTTAAGTTTTGTACGTCAGCAAAAGAGATAAGTAACCCGGGTCGTCGATATAGTTGAAGTTTAGTAAGAAACCGATGATTTTTTTCGGATAAAATGTAATTTAATTAATAGAACTACTACTAAACTACTAATACTACTACTACTATTAATTAGTAATTACGTAACACACTATCTATCACGATCTGAATCATTTTGAAGCCTATTGCTAATCCATTGCTTCATATGTTCGAAAAATTTGTCTGCTCAACAACGTAAATAACACAATGAATGTTGTTGAAATGTCAAAATGAAACCCATTCCTACTGTTAGTGTGTTACGTAATTACCCCGCTGGTCATTAAACTAATTAAATGTCATTCGAAAACATCCATCTGTTTCTTACTAAACTTCAACTATATCCGACGGCCCTGATTATTTATCACATTTGGTGACTGTAAAACAGGGCTACTTATCAAGCTATACATTTCCAGTTTTACCTGACCTCGCATTGTGTAGGCTTTTCGTACAATGAAATGTAGCCGTGCGTACAGAGGTTCCCTTTACACTCCCTTTGAAATTCACTTGGTATAGGGAATATAAGGCGGACGAAGTCGCTGGCAAAATGTTCGTTATTAATAAATTAACAAATTACATGTACCTAATTCCTTAGTAAATCTAATATATCTGATATTTTTTTCTAGCTTATGATACCCTGTGAGATTCTAGACACCGAGGAATCCCCACGAGCACTCAATGAAAGAAACCTGAACGCGTTAATGGATGCTTTTTATTGAAAATATTTTAACGTTACCTTAATAATGTGCCAACAGCAGAATTGAGATTATTAATATTTTTATTTCTTAGTTAGGTGATACAAGGACCATATTGATAGATTTTATTGTTGTAATAATGATTACGTCCGGTAAGAAGTTATTTTTAAGTAATGCGTTCATGGCTGGATTGATGCATTATTAAACCAAAGACAATTTATGTTTGTTTTTTAGAAACTCGATTTATGGCAACAGGATTTTTTTTGTTAGTTATATCGTTAAGTACCTACCTATTAAAAAGTAAATAATGCAAATTAATATTAACCGTTTACATGTATGTATAATATGTAGTCATTTCAATATAACTTTGGCTTAATATTTAATTATTGTAATTTGTGCTATTTCAAGGTGCAGTCCTACAAAAAACTAAAAACTATGGTGTATTACGATGTTAAAATGTTGACAACAATATTGTATTGTAACTTATATTAAAATAAAAATGTGAAAAGTGACGTAACTGTTTATTTTAATGAACCTCTTATTGTACGGATATCCTATACAATGCGAGATCAGCTTATACTGGAAATGTAAAGCTTGATATGTAGCCGTGTGTACCTACTTACATGGATCCTTCTATCAATCAGTTCGCTGGGGTTGACTTTCAATACCACTTGATTTTGTAAAATAACATCAGGTAGTTCATGATTGGGGATGACAGAATATAGCTAGTATAATATGTAGGTATGTATACCTACATACGGTATTGTTAGAGCGAAGGATGTAATAACAGCTGACCTCCTTGTACATACCTATAAATGATGCTTTAGTTAGATACTTTTGGCTCCTCAGTAGGTAACTAAGAGAGGTGGTCAGCACCTTAATTGCGTAGATAAGTATCATACTTTCAATCATAATCTGAATCATTTTGAAGGATATATTGCTAATACATTGCTTCCTAAGTTCGAAAAATTTGTCCGCTCAAACACTTTAATTACGCAATGAATGTGGTTGTACTGTCAAAATGAAAGATATTGCTACTGTTAGTGTGTTACACAATCACCCCGCAGGTTGTAGGTAAACATTTTTGATACTAATCTGCACTGAAATTGACATTTTCTATCACAATCCGTAGGGTTTTAAACGAAATTCATAGGTGGTATACCATTGATTCGTTTCAGTTGTTTTCCCTGTCAGAATAAGAACTAAAGTACCTACTTAATAATTTGATTACAATCTATCCTAATAGACTAATAAGCAATTAAGCTCTAACTTATTATTTTACGTAATTATGAAATAAATAGGAATGGTATCAATTTCCACTTTTACACAATTCCGGAGCACTTTCTTAGGGTGCGATAATTGATAAAAACACTTTTTCCATGTGTTAGGTACATCACTACATAGTATAAAACAAAGTCGCTTCCCGCTGTCTGTCTGTCCCTATGTATGCTTAGATCTTTAAAACTACGCAACGCATTTTGATGCGGTTTTTTTAAATAGATAGAGTGATTCAAGAGGACGGTTTATATGTATAATACATCCATAATATAGTAGAGAAACACAAATAATTTTAGAGGTTTCTAATGTGATGTCGTAAATAAACACTTTTTTTTTAAACATGTTTGTATTGTCTAATGACAAAAAATCTGTGAACGTTGTTTATAAAGACATTCTGTAGTATATTTAGTATCAGCATTGCACCCGTATGAAGCCGGGGCGGGTCGCTAGTGTATACTAAGTACAGCATAGTTACTATTATTCATTCGATATTTCTATACTAAGTACACTAACTCAAATGGTTTAGTTCTCTTTAGCCTACGCACTATGTAAATACCTCGAACAACGTAAATAACGCAATAAATATCATTGAATATTGTCAAAATGAATGACATGGGATTGTGAGTGTGTTACGTAATTAGGTATCCCGCTGTAGGTACCTACATTAGGAATGTCTCTGAGTAGTAGTCCAGAGTCTATGCCCGATTGAAGTTTTTTTTTTTTTTTTTTCCTAATTGGCAGCTCGTAGTTGTGACCACTAAGGTCCTGGCTACTTAACCGGGCAAACCTGTGGGTGCCTTAAGCTACTAACTTAAAGCCTCCAGCCAGGGGCGAAAAATACTTAAAAATTAGGTGACCGCACGCTAAGGGCACCCCCTGTGGGGTACGAACCTCGGCTTAGGGCGTCACTGAGGGGAGGGCAGCAAGATGGGACAGGCTGGATCTAAATTATATTATTATTAACTGGGGAATTTAAAACTACAGGCTCAGCTACGGCGCGGGCTGGCGCGTCGTCGAGCAAGGGTCGGGGGGGGCCCGATTGAAGGCAACAGGCTCGCCCTATATAATCTACATGGGGCTTTTACATAAGTAAGTAGGTACCTACATAACTAAATTGTGAAATGAGCGCGAGCTCCATCTGCCCGTTGAGGAAATACAGGCGTGATATTAGTACCTTTCGGACTGGCTAACATGATGTACACTTGATGACTTGAGCAAGACACACAGTACTAAATATAAAGCAAATTACCGAAACCGCCATCTAGTAATCAAAGAGAGAACTAATGAAATAAAACTATTTTAGTGCCCTCTGTGTGCACAGAATAGAAAATGGTTTGAACTGTATAAAAACGCCATCTAGTGAAGAATAACAATACTTCTTTAAACGTTACTTCACCAATTGGAATTTTAGTTCTGCTACCCGCCGCTAGATGGAAAATATGCATTTCAAATACAAAATGCTATCTCTTATCAAGGTTGTTGTTTTATGTACTTCGTTGTTAATATTATTGTTAAAATTACATACAATATTTATCTTGCAAAAATACGAAACGTGAACGCGACGTGCTTTTGTACCTAACTTATGTAAAACGAAACTATTAAAAGATAGTCCACTGGAAAAGCATTTTTTTTTTAAAGCCTTAAACCGATCTACCGTAAAGTTTATTATCGTGTGACACCTCTACAGCTAATTCGTGCTTCATCTATCATTCGTAACAAGCATCATTAGACTTTAGTGGGCTACAACTTGTGTATGGAGCCATTTAAAAGTAAATTAACTTGAACTAACGTTCATCGTAGGTAGGTAGGTACTTACTTAATGGTGTTATTTTTGTATGTAGGTAAATACGTATGTATGTCTAAAGGTAGATACATTAAAATTAAGTTTGATACTCCTGATAGATACAAAGTGAGACTGGGAATAACATTAATGACGTTTTGCAATAAGTAGGTGCCTACGTGTACAAATTATGTTCCCTACGATTATAAGGTCTAAGAAGGTACAAGACAAGGAAAATACGTGGAAAACGTTATCTGTTTGAGTACCTACTTAGGGCGGATTTCAACAAACTTTTATACCTAGAATAAGTCTTATCCTGAGAATATTTTGAATTTTTGACAGTTTTTCACGCCAATTTTATTCCACGAATAAACGATATCTAATTTTTGTAAAATCAGCCCTTAGAAACATTTAGATACTGTCAATAAACGGGGTGAATAGGGATGCAGGGGTGAATTCGTTCTGATTCATCCCGGTGTCCCTATTCACCCCGTTTGACGGTAGGTACTCTACGTTTTAATTTTCAACATTTATTAGATAATTATTAAAAAATGTGGGTACCTATGTATTAATTATTTATTAATAGGTTATTAAATATGAGATTAGGTAGGTACGACCTTTGTCATTCAGTTAGGTAATTTATCGTAAGTAGGTAACTAATTAAATTAAACCAATCAAAACATTGAAATAAATAATAAAATAAATAAATAAACATTGCACAATTAAAAGAGGTCAGCTAAAATTAAATTAAAGTCAGCTTTATTTACCGACCTGCCTACTTGCCTTATTCTATTTTCAGCTGAAAATTAAAAGATGAAGATCGTGCAACCGCTAATCAACTCACATCCTAATTACATGTTAGTGCTAAATAGAAAAATTATTTCTAGGTCTACCGAACATAGGTACTAGTTACCAAGACGTACATAATAATATTAAACCTACCTACTTATATGTAAATATATACCTATAAAAACTCAACATCAAAACCTATTTAGTATAAAACTACTTACCTATACCATAATTACTTGAGATCCAATTACGTTGTTCGATGTTATGCGTGATTACAAGTAAATTACTACGATTCGGTCTCAACGAGCCGTACCTAATGATGACGGCCACAATGTATAGCTGATGAAATTGGTCGTCTGCGTGAAGACTCCGCTCGAGACGTTTAGTTCACTAGTGAGGAGGGGGTGTCGATAAAATTAAACTTTGGATGAGGTTTTTGTTTCGACAAGTTGCCCGTTTTTGTTGACTGAGAAGAATAATTTGTCGATAGAATAAAACTTTATTTTTCTCACTGGGAAGAAAGTTTAATCTTTAATTATACTTTTTTCTGTCTGGACTTTGTTTTGGTTGAAAAAAGGGATTTTAGATAATTATTTACACGGTATCAATCAACCTACCTATTGCCTTGTTATTAATTATTTTTCTTAATTTGAAGAAGTTGTTCTGAAATTAACTACACCAATAGAAGCTAAAATCCTACGTCATTGCCGTAGTCTTTCTTGTCATCGCATAATATATTCGTTTACAAAGGGATCAACAATCAATCCTCGCACCATTACAATCCCCGTAACATTATCCCTAAGGTACGTGTTTTCATCTGCGAAAGATTTCAATCCAATATCTCTCTAAACTCATAACTGGAATAAGTAATCTGAATGTATGCGGCCTACCCAAATATCCTTTCTTTGGTATTATTCGTCGAATCGTTGAGCTCCTTAAGTTCCGAGTTGAGCTGCACGATTACTGACAAGTGCGTTCACTGACTGGACAGGTCTACTCAATCTGTGTGATTCTTTCTTCAAAGGACCATTTCAGACACTAATCTACATGGTCTTCACATGATCTGACCAAGATTATGTCTGGACTTTAAAAGAGACTGTGATATCTGAGTTTGTTTCGGCCTTTCTTCTTTTAGGAAACGCCGACCTCAACTAGTTTAAAAATATGATTGACATGTAAAAGTGTTTGTACAAACCTACTTACAGAAATAAAATAATTTATCACTGTAAAAAGCCTCAATTTAATATTATATTTAATAATTTTCATACTTCTTCATAATCAAGTGCTCTAATTTTTTTTTTTATAAATTGGACTAGCATTACGAAACTAGTCGGTAGGTATGTTTTACGCAAGAAAGGGGAAAATTAACCAAGCAATCCGTCGTAACTTACGGAATACGAGAATTAACACGATTAAACAAATCGATATCGATACTGGATCTGCCGCACTGCCCTGTCGATTGTAAGAATGAGATGCCATAGACTTAAATCCGTTTCCCGCCATCACACAATCTGTACCGCTCAGCGACCAATCGCGAGCGAGGAGGGCGTTGCGCGACCACCAACCGCCGCCGCTGATTGGCCGAAAATATTAAACGGGTTGCTTATAATAAAAAAGAAAAAAAATGTATCGCAGCGTAAACCTTACAATTGAGTGCCACTTTTTGCTCGTGTTAAATTGATGAAAAAAGACTAGGAAAAATTGGTACAGAGATGTAATACAAAATGATTTATTATAGCCGTCTCTCAACTTTTTAACTTATTGGACATTAATGACTTTTGATTTTCCACGTTATTTTTGAAATTCGTTGTTCTTTTTTATTTATAGATATTGTGTTGCCAGTTATTTGGATATCTAATTTGATAGATTTAATGCAACGTTGGATCGGAAATAACTTTTTATTGTTCCGTTTCAGCGGTGTAAGTGTGTCGTCATTTTTCTGTCAATTTATCTAATTGTATGGTGCAGTGATTGAAATTGAAGCTGGAAATATTTCATAAAGGATTTTATTTCTTTTTGTGCACTTTTCTGTAACGTCAAAATCTGTTAATAGAATATATAAGCGGCACGATATTCATGAATATTTAATTCCTGACGAAGGGAATATACTTTGTCCGTATTAGTTTTATTAAAGTAGGTAACTTATTATTATAACTGAAAATCTCTAGAAAGTTATTACTTTTCATTTGGCATTTAGAGTTTTAATAAACTTTTTTTTAAAACCTATAACCAAGTTGTTAATCGTAACATAAATATAAGCAACGTTTATAAATAAAGGGCGGATCGCCAAATCTACTTCACTGTTTTCACGTATTTTGAAATAGTTCATAAGTTTTATCAAGAAAATAAAAACGTAATTGGACAGTTGGACAGTTATTAAAATGTCAGAATTACAATCATGAAAAACGGCCGGTACAAAAGTTCGTAGCCAAAACATATCAGCCACTTTATAGTCCTAAAGTCCGTTCAGATCGATACAATTGACTCTGTTAATGATACAGTGATAGTTAGTAGCGTTTATGCTGACACCTTCTCCGCACGACATTCGGTAATTTGTGGCCGGTCGATGGCCGGTAGGCAGCCATTACGGGCGGTCTATTAAGGCACTTACGTTGACTGTCACTGGCACATTGAGGTTGACGCGATAAATGATAGCTTCTAGGGATATTGTTGGCAATTTTGTCGAAGTTTTATTAAACATAACTAGAAAGAAAGAAAAATAGGTTTATTTGTCACAGAAACACGTGCATACAAAAAAGATAAGATAGCTCTGGTAACAATGTAAAATAAAAACAAACAAAATAGATCTATAAACACGAGCACAAAACAGTAATAGTCGACAGCTGCACGTCATGACTGTGACAAGAAGGCTTCTAGTCAGCATGATGCTATGCTATGGGGACCCACAGCATAGCGCTGGTTTTCAGTGGTTACTCAAAAAGGACCTATGGAAACCAAGTCAGGTTTAATGATTGGTACAATGTAACCTGTAACAAAATAAAATAAAACAAACAGTAAGCACTAAGAATACAAATGTGGGTATAGATAGGTACATCTCTGTCTAACCCTTCGTGGATTACAGGCATGATATTATGTTATCTATGTGTTATCAAAGTACTTTAGTATTTATAAAAAAAAAAGTCAAGTTAAAATTTAATTTAATACAGTCATAATTTGTACATAGCTAAATTGTGTAGAATAATGAAAAGGAAGAAGTAGGTAACGAGCATCTCTTCTTTTTCTGACTTTACACAATTATTACTGAGTATGAATTTAGAATTGGAGACGCCTATGTCCAACATGTGACTAAGGACTTCCATTATAGGTTGACTAGCGAACCGGCCCCTGCTTCGCACGGTTTTGACGACTTGACAAAACATCGAGGTTTATTAATTATAAGAAAGAAAGAAAGAGAATACGTTTATTTGCGGTAAACATGACGCAAAGAAAAAAACACACAAATACAAAAAAAAAAACTTGAGAGGTGTCAAGGGACACCCGGATGGAACGAAGTTCCTTTCGATTAATTAGTGAAGGAATTGTTGATGTTGTTGATTGTTGTTTGTTGTTTTTGTTGTTGTTGTTGATTGTTGTTGTTGTTGTTGTTGTTGTCAAAATATCTGGCTTGCTTTCTATAAGAGAGAGAGAGACAGACAGAGAAACATGCGACGCCGCACAGCTTACAATAGCTTACTATAGCAAAAAGTGTCGTGAAAAATTTTCGTAAGATTTTTTTCCGTCTAGCCCCCTTTCACAACGCGCGATAAGGAACTTCGTTCCAAAAAAAAACGAGTTGGGGGAAAATATGCGTCACGTCCACGCAAAACGGCAAACGCTCAGCATAATGCTACGACCCTATGCGAGACAGAGCCCCAGCGATGGTTTTCAGCGATAGCCGGCGTTGATGTGATGACGTGAAAAACAGTGCAGCATACGAAAACTAAAAATAGACAATAAGTCGGTTAAAAATAAATACACTATACCTAGTTCTAAGTGTTTAAAAACATAATATTTATAAAGTGGTAACATTCCGACACACACAGACAGGTTGGTCTGTTCTTTTGAAACTCACATATAATTAACAATAATAAATGATTTATTCATTTCTACATATATATCAGTATTTTTTATGGTATACATAATAAAGAGTATTCTATTCTATTCTAGGGCCATGGGGTCCGAGTGCCTACTTAGTTTTTCGAGACATTGCCAAGCGGTTGGTCGACTCTTCAAGAAAGACCGTCAAAGAATCGCCATTGCCATACAACGTGGCAATGCAACCAACCTTTTGGGCACTTTTCCTGTTGACAACGATGCGAACGAATTTATTGATGCTCTATTATCTTTTCCCCTCCTCTTTTTACATACTTGTACATATTATTATTTTAAGACTGTTAGCTTTTAAATTATGAAAATAAAGTTAAAAAAAAATGTTATATGTAAGTTCAATTTTAATGTTTAACTCTGCCTCTTCATATCTTTTTGTAAAGACTATGCCATTAGACAGTACATTTTTGTTTAAAAACACACCTAAATACAATACTTATACAATATAACACTAAAATATATAAATTACGAACAAATAGGTACATAAAGGCAAAACAAAAGCGGAAAAGCTCATTGGGCATCAACAAATTTGTCCGCATCGGTATCAGTGGGAAAATTACCCAAGTGGCTGACAGCGTTGCCATGTTGGATGGCAATGCTGATTCTTTGACCTATAAAAAGGCCAGCCTTCTGGTCACATGAAGAGTCGACCAACCGCTTGGCGATGCCCCGAACTACTCAATGAACACTCGGACCCCATACAGATACACACAAACCTTTCGGAATAAATTCTCCAAATAAAGGTGAAAACTGCATCAAAATCCGTGAAGAACAATGCGGTCATACGTGACCGCATTGTTCTTCACGGATTTTATTTTTCTTTTTTTCTTTGTTCTTTTCGTTTCTGTCTATGGACAGAAACGAAAATATGTATCTACTTATAGGTATACTTATACCTAGATGACGATGAATTAATAAAGAGGGAGTTACTTGGGCAGTTGGACATTTGTATCATGATAAATATTTTATTTCTGTAAGTAGGTTTGTAAAAACACTTTTACACGCCAATCATTATTTTTAAAACTAAATGAGGTTGGCGTTTCCTATCTGTATACTCTGAGATGAAAGGACGAAACAAACTCAGAGGTCACAGTCTCTTTTGAAGTCTAAACATAATCTTGGTCAGATAATGTGAAGACCACGTAGATCGGTGTCACACAGATTGAGTGGACCTGTCTAGTCAGTGCATGCATTTGTCAGTAATCTAATAACAAAAGTATCTAAGAAAATGATATTTGTAAAGAGAACTCTAGAAGACAACCTAGAAGTTGCTTTAATGCTAATATATCATCTGCTGGTATTTGAGGCTCCAGTTCGTCTTCGAATTGGCAGGACTTACCTTTCCTTGATTTCATGCTCCTACTTAAATACAAGGTTATACTAGTCAGGGCCACATCTTTGGTCAAAGTCAGAAAATACTGCCAAAGTAAATAAAACTGATGTTTTGCAATAGAAGGAATCCACTATACTACTATTCCCCCTCCCATTTACTATCTACCACCAAAGGAGCATCTTCCTACAGGGTTTAACTTTTTGTGGTCCACTTGGAAGTCCCTGAACCCGGACACAAGTGGGAAGATGTAATCCAAACCCGGTAAAGTTGGGCTACCTCGACGGAACGGCAGCTGGGTGTGGATGTGGAGCTATGTCCCAAACTATGCTCCACCTGCTTTCTTGGCCTCTGTGGCCCAAAACTTGCAGTCGAAGTGACCTATGCGCTGCCACCGATGACACCGTGGAAGTGGCGAAGTTTTGGGCCAACAAGATTTGAGAAATGTCGTGCCAGTGACACGAAGAAGAAGAAGAAGAAGATTATTATTATTATTATAGGAATTACTTTCATATCTCATAGAACACACATACGTACTTAGAACAGATTATGCTACCAGATCTGAAGATAGGAGGTACGGTCTGTTCCAAAGTTATCTGTTGAAAATATAAACATATACAAAAAAGTACCTGTGCTGTGGATGCTAATTTGTAGTTCCCTTACATATTGAGTGCTTAGATTTGATTATCGGAATACTTGAACCCGATTTTTTTTTATTATCACCTTATAGATGTTTTTCATTTGACAATTGAGGTTAATTCCTACTTTATAATAATATATAATATTATAAATGTGAAAGTTTGTGAGGATGGATGGATGGATGGATGGATGGATGTTTGTTACTCTTTCACGCAAAAACTACTGAACGGATTTGGATGGAATTTGGAACACAGAGTCTATAACCTGGATTAACACGTAGGATACTTTTTATTCCGGTAGTACGTTTCCTTGGGATAATTTCCGACCTCCACGTGGGCGAAGCCGCGGGCAAAAGCTAGTTTTATATAAATTCAATTTTTGTCGACAATTTTTCAATCACAATTTAATAATGTCATTCAAACAATAATCGTTGGAATAAATGGTGAAATTTAAAATTGAAACCTTTTAAAGAATACATTCATGTAAATACAAATGAATATGTGACAAATTCGCTTTAGCGAGTGATTACGTAAGAATTTAACCTGAACAGGGTTTGTTTACATTTTCATCAAATACTTTTGGAACAGATTATAACTGTTTAATCGCTGGTGATCACACTAAGATGGTTCTTAGAACTTCTTGTAAGAAGCCAAAATCATAAAGGAGAATAGAAAATAAAAAGAATCCGCATGTTTTAGCTCCTACTTATCCTTAACTTGAATACCATCTTAAAGGTCCAAGAATGTCACTTGAACAATAGCGAAAAGGGACAAAAAGTAACGAAGCACAAGACATAACAATTCTCTCTAACATTTGATTACTTGCGCAATTTATTTTGGCGAGATAAGCGTCGCCGTGAACTTGCGCCTAACTTACCACAACGGATAACTTGAATACAGACGTTGAGGGGTTAGGTAGGTGGCACACCGGGAGAGGTTGACCAAAGTTTCTCATACGAATGTAGATGGTTTGTAATCTACTGGAGTGAAACAAGTTTTCAGCTTCGTAACAACAAGTTTATTTATACTCGGAATTTTCTTGTCTCTCTCTCACTCTCTAAGTCCGTCAACAAAGATACGGGGGCCCGTATGAAAGTAATTCGAACATTCGGAGTGAACCCTACACTCGAATAATTAACTTTTTCAAACGGGAAAAACGACATCGGTAGTTGGGACAGCTGTCAAATCGTGTGGGCACCAAACTAATCTTATGTCCATAGGTGATACAGAGTAGGAATCACCCGTTACTTCAGCCGAAACTATGGATTTCGTGATTAGGGAATAGACCTCCGGGGGTTTAAATACATTAGGAAACGAATAAAGACTTGCGATTACATAATAATTAAGGATTAAGTCACTTAAATTATGTTCTAATCAAAGACATTTTTAATTCAAATCTCTAGGATCCTAATACACCGCGTGCCATCGCAGCTGACTATCGACCTTTTTTAGAAAGAAATAAAAATAATAATTGGTTATTGGTTGGTTGGTTGGTTCTTTTTCAAATATGAAAAAGTGTTTATTATTCTAATAACGCCAGTTCAATTGGCCAAACCATGCAGATAAAGCTTATACTATACAGTCCTGAGGAGGAGAAATCTTGGAGACTTTTAAAAGTGAACAATAATCTCATTTGGAACTGCTGTATCTGTGGGCCATACAAATCTTTCAATCTGTGCTGAATTTAACCCAGTATCGCAACTAATGCAGCAACAGTAAAACAATCAACCAGTTGACCGTTGTGAAAAGTAAAAGCTAGCTAGAGTGGTCACTTTAACAATTTATTTCTTGCATAACCAATTATTATTTTTAACCGACTTCAAAAAAAGTAGGAGGTTCTCAATTCATGGTATGTTTTTTATATTTGTTAGCTCAGAACTTTTTTCTGGGTGAACCGATTTGGATGATTCTTTTTTTATTTCATAGTTAGTGCTTCACATGTGGTCCCATTTTTTGATCAAGTTCTGACCAGTAGTTTTTGAGTTATCCTTAATACTGCATATTTTTTCCACTTATCTTATATTGATGATGTTTTAATAATTTCCTGTTACTGTTATTTACTTATCAAGTAGTGGTATACGAACTTGTGTGGGGTAGGTACAGTCGCCAGCAGGTCAACCTACACGAAACGGTCAAATTTCTCTAAACGATTTTAAACCTTAAAATTCCGAAGGTTAAGTCCAAAATCGAATGAGAAAATCTGAGGGTTTGTGGTAACTTGATGTGCTGGCGACTGTACCAGAACTAAAAA
Source organism: Griposia aprilina (assembly GCA_916610205.1). Classification (NCBI taxonomy): domain Eukaryota; kingdom Metazoa; phylum Arthropoda; class Insecta; order Lepidoptera; family Noctuidae; genus Griposia; species Griposia aprilina. Next base: position 11,404,482 of record OU744305.1, read on the forward strand.
GTGAAAAATAAAAACGTTTTTTACAAAAAGACAACCGGCTTACAAGAAAAACACAAAAATAACTGTTTTTCTTTCTTTTCTTGTCTAAGTGAAAAGCGAGCGTATAAGATTCATTTTGTGTGAAATGGAAATATTATAATATTTTTGTGACTTAGAAATTTTAAGGGATTTTTGCAGATGAAAAATCACCGCGTAATTCCTTTTATTATCGCCTGCAAAAAGATGCATCCTATACCCCAGTACACCACAGACCTAATACGGAATACCCGTACCTCGTATACCAGTCGTCCGTGAGTCGTGGGCGCAGCGATACCGATACGATATAGTGACGACTTTATTCTGCGACGAGCCGTGCGATTTATTGTCGGATGTCGCAGATAGCTAATCTGAAATTGAACGTGTAGGATTCAGATTGAGTTGGGTTTGAAAGCAATCTCTATGAGGTCCTCCGATGATATTGAATTTTGTAGTTCATGTAAATTCTTCCTTATTTGCTATATTGTTTTGTTAAGATACTTATTTTTATTCCTTTTATTTTACTCTTGGTCCATGATAAGAATTTCTCCTGTAGATATTAAATGTGGGTTTACGCTTTGCATATCTTACATACACAAAGACTAGATTCAGAATAACAATCTGTGGGCTACGCAAATGATAAAATAAAATTGATAAAGAATTTGCAAAAGCTGCGTATTCTCTTGTACAAAGTAATTTATAATAAAATTATTTTTTATAAAATCGATTATCTGTTGAAACATCCACTAAGTACGTTTTTTCATCGAACACAGTTTTAATTTCGGAAGCATTCAGTATTAAGTATACAACTATTTTCTTAATGTCCCTCGGGAATCATCGCATTTCCGAATACCATTCCGAAGTCCATCAATTATAAGATTTATCGTGTTTAATAATTTGAATTCAGAACTAAGTACTTTATTGTGTTGTTACGTCAAAACAACAATAAAGTACTTAGTTTAGTACAAGTTGGAAACGACAATACGACAAAAAAATTAACTGAATATATCTAATGGTATTCCCAGTCTGCATACGAAAATTCAATCAAATATAACCAATACTTTAGTTAGTATATGTAGATTATATAGTCACTAATATTTAGTTTGATAAAATCACGTTTTCAATTTCGATGTTTTTATTTATTTGATAGTAGTAGAAATAGTCCTATGCATTAGTATTGCTAGTGTTTGCATTTACTATCGTAATTTCGTCTTCACATGGAAGTCACATTCAGATATTTTTTTCTTTTACTTGGTCTGGTCTTATTGGTACTCGGTAATTTCATCAGGGCCGCTAATGAAGTGTATTTCAAACAGCAATTAGTATATACTTGATGTTTTTTTTTATATTGAGCCAATTCTGAGATTGAATATTAAAATAAAATACATTTATTTCGAGCAACCTAAACTCATATTTGGAGTACACACAAATACAAACAACACAATCAAACGGATAATAAAAAAATAAAAACAAGCTACAATCTATGGTCCTGCTGACGGCAACATGCCTATCACAGCAGTGCCGTATATATGAGCAGTCTATCCGGTCCGCGATCATCACCAATAATACTGAGCCTAAGCTCAGTAAAAAAAAAAAAAAAATGCAGTATGTCCTGAGACATACTGCTATATTTCCTAGGCTCAGTATTGTCAAATAATACACTGTAACCCTTTTTCAGGAACTGGAGAATGGAATATGTACCTGTATGTGTGTGTTACTAATAATTTTCCACATTAAAAATCACTATCATATAGCTCATGTTCTGTATAGCAGGTACGTGTACCATAATATTCTAGTGTAGGCGTGGTGCTCAAAGCACATTCATTAATACAGGCCTGGTTATCGCGCTTTCATTTAAATGCCTTCGACTTGTAAGCGACGATCCATTGCATGGCTGGACGGAAGTACTACACACACTACGGATAAATAAATATTAGATATCCAATTTACATAAAAGGATTCGTTTTTAGTGAGGATTCAATTAGTATATATTATGTAACCGTATAATTATGAACATCGTTAGTTTATAATCTATCTCGCGAGATTATACTATTGAAAAATTGTGAACTGCAGTAAAAGACTTACAATTTAGCGTATTATTTTTCGATAGTTTATAATCCAAACCGACAAATCGTGAACTGGTATGAAACTTGCATCGACGGATCGCACCTTGCGGTAATACTAAATAGCCAAGTAACTGCGACCAACTTGGAAATAGCGCTCACTCGGCTCGCTTCGTTCGCTCGGCTTGCGCGTGGTTGGGCATGGTTATAACCAAACCCATTTGGTCGGGGTGCCCTGGTGTATCTGTGACCAATTCGGCTACTGCCAAGACCGACAAATCAGGGACGGTTCACAATTTTACGGGTGATAAAATCGGACAGATTGTGAAATATGCACAGTTAAAGAAGCATAGAAGCAATTGCATAGTGCCTTAAGAAATGACAACAGTGGGTAAAAACAAGAAACTCAGACCGGAGAAGATAGGTAACCAAAAGTAAACCCATATTGCCATTGGAGATCGAGAGTCACTGCTATCAGTGACCCTCGATCTTCCTTCTTCTTTCCTTCTTTCATCGTGTCTTCCTTTATAAAACCTCCTGAGATATTTCTATAAATATCTCAGGAGGTTTTATAAAGGAAGACACAACACAGTACCTGACCATGGAAAAACTGACCATAAAGACACATGCATAAAACAAATGAAACAGGAAATTGTGAAGGTTAAACCAGAGGAAAAGAACTGGAAATTGTCATGTGGATTAAAACATACATAATTATCAGCTCGCAAACATCTATTGGTGAACAGGACGCTCCAAATAACTGATACTATGAACGATCAAAGTTTGAAGATGTATGAATTTTGTGCTTGCATTTTTATATCAAGTTTTTTAACCAGTGGCCTAAAATGGACGCTTTGGCAGAATCATATTATGATCTGCGTACAATTTAATATCCCGCAATTCATCTGTTTGACAGTTTTGTATGAAGTTTCGTAAAATGGTCCACAAATTATGCATTGCTTTAATGAAGTCTAATGTCAAATTGTAGCTGTCAAACAGATGAATTGTGGGATATACGAATTGTACGCAAATCATATTATGATTCTGCCAAAGCTTCCATTTTAGGCCCCCAGATACCTACTTTAATAGTTTAAAGTTTTTAAATATATATACTATGATAAAGTAAAGTCGCTTTTTGTGACTGTCTGCGTGACCGCGTTGTTCTTCTTAATTACGCAACGAATTTTGATGTGGCTTTCAGCATCATTTTGAGAATTTATTCGAGGGGTTTATGTGTATAATACATTTATATTGAACGTTCATATAATATAGAAATCTGGATGTTTTGTAGTGCTAAGCGCGCGAAGCGAGGGCGGGTTGCTAGTTTTTTTAAAATTTCAACTTTTATAACCAGCAACTATTGTTTTAAAACAATGGTTTAAGAAGGTTGTTATATACCAACGTTTAATGAAAGTACATGAGAGAGCAGCGCACTGAAGCTGTAAGCCATAGAACAAGAGGCTTCTGATGTTATCATTGTGGCCAAATCAGTCCTTTCACAGTTATTTACCTCTGTCAGTAACAGCCTAACAGCAACCTTATTTTAACGAGGATAAAGATCACTGTGATTTTGACAGTGATGCAAAATCAGAGGTGCAAATAAATGTGAAAACACTATCTATGACATCATCATCTGCAAATTCCCCAACAGTTTTTTTCAAATATATCTTCGTCAGTACTTTCCACAACCCGACCGAAAGTCCGTAATAAAGTTCGAACAGAACATAATATTAAATAGCTTTTAACATTCCACTCGTTATCTTAATGTTCTCTCGAGACATTTATATTTAGTCTCCTACGTGTTCAATGTTTACCTTTTTGCCTCTTTATCTGTGCCTTTTTTATTTCTGTATGGCCGTGTTTTGGGATCTGTGGCGAAAAAAGGAACATTGTTTGCAAGCGGGAATTCGAGCGGTTTTTTTCGGCTCGAAAGGGTTTTGGAATCTTGGATATGGGTGGTTGGGATTTGATCTGAAAATCTTGAGTTTCAGCGATAGAAGAGTTGAAAGGTCTATCTTTGTGTGTGTGTGTGTAACCAAAGATTGTTTTTGTTGAAATTGTTGTGTCCATTATTAAGCTCTCAGGAGCGTCTTCTGCGTCTTCACGTCATGAGTTTTCTACTTTTAAATAGTATTTACATATCTAGTAAAATAATTATCTTTTACTATTGAGAAATTAGGTACCTGCCTCTTTTTTATTAATATTTCCATATACTTCAAAAAATCTTTAAGATTTTCATGTCTATAATTTTTAAAGATTCTTCTAATCTAGTTCTATGTTTTGTTTCTGTAGTGTATTGTGAGGTTTAAATTAGATATCTATTACGTCTACTACCATAACTAAATTAGCATCTGTTCCAAAATTACGACCAATTTCTCAGTCAAAACTAAAGATTCTACCAAAATTATGATCTACAGAACCCATACTGTCGTGTGCACTTAATACATTCTCAACGGCCCAAGTGATTTGTGAGTGCATGCCTCACATATTGAAAGTTTTAAAACCTTTTAAGTTGGATACGAGTATTGATAAAATTGTTATAAACTTGAAATTAATTGAACATATTAAATAGAATCATTCTTTTGTCGTTAGATTAGTAGATTTTATGTTCTTTATGATTCTGTGCGTGTCAATTGTTTTATGAGGTTTTAGGAAATTAAGTAAATCACATCATGATCATCTTTACTTCTTCATAGTTATTTAAGTATAAGCAGTGTTCCCGATGGAGTTCCCCATCGGCAAAAAATTACGATCTTCCATACAAACTATTTAACCACTTTTTTTAGAGTAGAGTATTCTATTCTATTATTTTACAAAAATCCTTCCATATTGCTCATTTCCGATAAAAAGGAACTCATGTGCAAGTCATGGTTCAGAACCCAGCTGTTTAGTGCGTGCGTTTTATGTCAGTGAATATAAAGTTTTAATTAGGTAGATTACTTAATTATTAGGTATTTTGATAATTTTTGTACCTTTAGTATTCAGTCTCTCAAATCCCGTGTTTGATGCGTTTTCTTCATCATTGACTACGTATCTATTTATAACTGCCTATTTTGTAGCATTACTTTTTCAGCCAACAAGATTTTATCGATAAAATTTTGCGACTCTATGCTTGGTATACCGAAGCAATTGTACAGAATAGCGAAGTGCTGTGCTCAATATCGATATGACACTCGTACCTAAATGCGGTGCGCACTTCGATATAATTTTTATGAGATCTCTCATTTTTCTTCTTATGAGGATGCTTAGATTTTGATACTTTTGTAAACTTCTTCTGAATTGCTGATTACTTTATGATATTTAGCGTTACAGGTGACTTGACTTTTTTTGTTTTTTACTTGTATGTCAGATATTTTTGTGATATGAAATCCGAATGTTTCACAAAAATTCTTGTTTAAGAGCATTGGTTACACTCATAAGCCTTAGAATATGATTTGTTTACCTTTTCTTACCTGACGTTTGGACCAACATTCCGATAATCGACATTAAGCAATTAGTAATTCCAAATATTTGCACGAACCGCTTTTTTACCGGATTCGAATTTTTTAAAGCGATTATTTTGCAAGTCTGCGAAATATTTCAATTTTCCACTGTCCTAAGCTCACATGTTGTCTTCTTTTGAACACAATGATGAAAAATATTAAAAAAACATGTGTGCAGTTCACACGCGATAGAAGTGACACCTTCAAAAATCGGAACTTCAAGACTATAAACATGATGTATTCTATCTCATTCTCTCGCACGTTAAATCTTATAGAAGCATGTGTTTATCTCTTTTTAATGTCGCTTTTTCGTTTCATCGAGTTTCAAATCACAGCGGTGCTAAAGAAATTGTCACTTCAAAAACACACAAACACTTACTTTCTACTCAAAAGCAGCAAGTATCAAAACCGCTCGCCATACGAAGATCATCCAAAACGCAATAGGAACGTGACCGGTTTGCAAACGGCGCCGTATCCGGATCGCGTGTGCTGTTGTTATTGTTATGTAATTTGTCAGGGACGTTTACGGCTCTGCGGTAACCATTCCTTATGCGATATATGTACTTACATGCCTTTCGAAGTTTCAGAAGCTGGTGAATACGGTTTTTTAAGGGAGTCTCTTTCTGTGTATTTTTTAGTGTGTTTATTTTAACAACAATACTGATAGATTCTATTTCAGTTATGCTTTTCTTCTGTAATCTTCGTATTATACAGTGACTGTGTGTAAATAGATGTTGAATGGTTAAAAATTATGACGATGATAGATACTTTTTTACTTTTCTTTTATTTTTTTATTTTTCTTTTGCTTTTTTTATTATTGAATTTTCACTTAGATTGCATTTTCTTCTTCAGTTGTGTGTACAAGTTTCGCGGGAATAGCTAAATGATTAAGTAGGTAGTCTGTAATATTCTTACTTACATTATGTAGCCCAAGCTCAGAGTAAATATCCGTTATAAAAGACTCGCTGCACCCCGCGGTTTCTTTCACATAAGTGCGATCCGGTGGTAATATCGGGATAAAAAGTATCACATCTTCTAATACAGGTCATGGTCTACCCCATGGTACAATAATATACTTCGCCAGGTATAGCATTCCGGTCACGGGGGTGACACAAGCCTACGTCATCACCGCTGTGTTACCAGTAGTGTGTAATAATAACTCCCCAATCGCCTTAATTACCTGTGCGAATCCGATAAAACAAAGAGGTTTTAACTAACAATTACGTTGGTATATGTTTAAATTGAATTGTTTCGTTTGATTAGAAAAATTAAACGACAATTTAAATGGTTTATATATATTTTTTAACAGAATGGTGACTAAAAATGATTCCATAATTCGTGTTTAGTTGCAATAAAGTGGCAACTGGATAGTGACGTAAGCATGTGTGACTCCCGGAATGCCAGACCTTGTTTTTTTAGACCATGGTCTACCCATGTGCCAAATTTCGCTATGGGGGACCCACAGCTCAGCGCTGATTTTCAGTAGTTACCCGAAAAGGACGTATGGAAACCAAGTCAGGTTTAACGATTGGTATACACAACACACACAACAGAACAGGGAACAACATTCGAATATTAAAATCGCAAGGTAATTATCGCCATTTATTTATTACTAGCTTCTGCCCGCGGCTTCGCCCGCGTGGTTGTCAGAAATTATCCCACGGGAACGTGTTACCGGGACAAAAAGTAATCTATGTCCTTCCCCAGGATGACATCTATCGCCTTGCCAAATTTTATCGAAATCTGTTCAGTGGTTTAGGTGTGAAAAGGTAACATACAGACAGAGTTACTTGCGAATTTATAATATTAGTATGGATATACAGGGATAATGGTTATATGTTGGCAATCCATTAAGGGGATGTAGAAGAGGTCATTTGCAACAAAATTACCTCTGATGACCCCTACGCAAATGTCAACCATGTACGATTAATTTGACATTTTATATTTTTTTGGCGGTACTGAACTCTGAAATATTATTTAAAAAAAAACAATGCCTTTTTATTTTATTTTTGTTATCTACTTCTACTTCAATACATAATAATGAACCATAAAATGACAATTATCTTTAGTAGTTTTACAAATCGTTACAATTTTCTATCACAGGTTATTTGACTAAAATAGTTGACTTCTGCAAAAAAACACGGAACTACTTTATCGGCAGAACATTCCAAAAACATGTAAAACTTCTCAGCTATTCAACGAAATACAATAAGATACCATATAAATAAATAAATACAATATACAATACCATACAATCTTCAAAAAAATATAAAATGTCAAATTACTCGAAAATGGTTGATATTTGCATAGGGGACATAAGGGTCATTCGGTTGCAAATGACCTCTCCTACATCTCCTCAACGGATTTCCGACATATTATCAATAACCCTGTATATAAGTTCAGACCGCCATTCGCCATTTTGTTTCTAATCCTATTTATTCCACCAATCCCATCAAATATCGTCCACAGACAGTTACACTAAATATTCCAGAATAGAATACTAATACAGGAATTGATATTCAGTTGCAGGTCCGTTCAAGTATGAAATATTGATGAGAACATAGCAATGCAGTGATTTCGATTGGTTCCGTACGTGCCAGCGGCCGAGGGGTTTTGCCTGCATTTTATTGGAACCCTGATTTTATATGACCATCGTCTGGTGTGGGAGTTATAAGAAATGATGTTATTTCAAATTTTATTTGGACAGACAAATTTATTCTGTGCTGGAATATCTTTGAGACGTCTTCGTGTTTGGGAGAAATGGAATATTGGTATTAAGGTTCTGTTATGTTGAGTAATGTGTTTATCGAATTTCTTTTGAAGAAATAACTTCGTAATCTTTATTGTTGAAGTGAAGTTAATGTAACATATTAAATAATAGGATTGTCTTAAGGTAGGTAAGTTATTTTTGTGAATACTTTTTTCAGGGTGGCATACAACGACGCGCAAACTGTAATCATGAATTCCGCATATTATTATAACCCCATAGCGTAGAACACATATAATTATATAATTAATGTATACATAATATTTTCCTCAAAAGACGATTTCAGACACAAATCTACATGGTCTTCACATGATCTGACTAATATTATATCTGGACTTTAAAAGAGACTGTGGCCTCTGAGTTTGTTTCAGCCTTTCTTCTCAGAGTAGTCAAATAGGAAACGCCGACCTCACCTAGTTTTTAAAATATGATTGACGTGTAAAATTGTTTGTACAAACCTATTTACAGAAATAAAATCATTTACCATTTGTAAAACATTTTTAAAAGAGTAACGCTGGAGTTTCTTTCCCATTCTTCTCCATACGAAACTACCTTTTGGAAGGGGCAACTAAAACCAATTCTATTTTCTTGTAAATTTTGACGTTCAAAAGTGCCTTTTATGTGCCTATTTGAAATAAATTATTTGACTTTGACTTTGACATTTTCGAAGGTTAGAAAAAAAAACTGCTGTTTCGTAGAAAAGTTCAATACCTACGCTGTGAAAATGTACTCGTACATTACATTATACATGTATTCTGTATAACAGATGAAAATTTTCAACGCTGAGGTTTCTTCTTCTTCTTTAAGGTTATGGTTTCTACTCAATCCATGATAACAGGTTATGCGTCGATGTTTCTGCCACCCTGTACACTTCTGCCTATGCCCAACCCTTCGGGGAAAACCAGCGTGAAGTTATGTACAACCTCCTATTGGGCTCCGCTGCCGTCGGGTCTAATAAATGGTTGTATGCAGCAACCACAGTCTAAAAGCTACGACCATAAGCCTTTCAAAACTGATATTATCACGACCAAAGATTTGTGTTTTTATGGCAAATCGAAATAAAAATGGCCACACGATAGCCGCAGATATGATTGTAGCAAAAACAATACGCAAACACGTTTACGAGATTGAGATTGTAATAAAAAAAGAAACTATGTACTACGAAGTCGAAACAAATATGGACCAATCGGAAATTTTCTGCATTTTTAACTGACTTCAAAAAAAGGAGGAGGTTCTCAATTCCACTGTATGTTTTTTTTTCTGGTTGAATCGATTTGGATGATTCTTTTTTTATTTGATAGCTAGTGCTTCACATGTGGTCCCATTTAAATTTGGTCAAGGTCTCACTAGTAGTTTTGAGTTATCTTTACTACTGCATATTTTTCCACTTAGTTTATTTTGATGGGGTGTTCATAATTTCCTGTTACTGTTATTTACATACTAAGTAGTGCTATACGAATTTGTGTGGGGTAGGTACCGCAACTAAAAAGAGAAAAATAAAAACATTTTTACAAAAAAAACAACCGACTTCCTTTGGAAGTCGGTTGTTTTTTTATAAATAGTTTTGTTTCTGTTGGTGCACATTTTACCTGTTAAGATTAAGTCCCATGACTTCATAATCTGCTTAGCCTTTTTCCAACTATGTTGGGGTCGGCTTCTAGTCTAACCGGATGCAGCTGAATACCAGTACTTTACATGGAGCGACTGCCTATCTGACCTCCACAACCCAGTTAGAGTAATGGAATATTAAAAAAAAAAAAAAAACACTAAAATATTTATTTCAACTTAAAACATTGTGTCACATAAATTGAGGCAGCCCCAGTAAGTTACAAAAAGTACTTGTGTCGGAGCTGTCTCGCAGTGGGTAGCTTAACAATGATAAGGCTAATAATTATTATGTAAGTAAGTAAATAGAGAAATAAAAAGTAAAAATAAAATGAAATAAAACATTAATATAGCAGCTCTCGGTGTGCCCGTCTGTGTATGTGTGTGTATGCGTGTGTATGTATGTATGTAAGTATGTGTATGTATGTATGTATATATGTCGGAAATACGTTAAATCAATCGTTTGACTTGACTAATCGGGACCCCGGTGCCACCAGGTGGCGCTGGACGAGTCTATAACGCTCAGGCTTGACCAGAACATAGCAGAGTTTGTTGTGGACGGGTAAGCAGTGAAGACGTTTAGTTGTGTCGTGTACCTACAGGTTGTGATTCGCTAGTGTGATTAATTTGATCGTACATTATAATTTGATTTGAACTGCAAACGGTTTTTCTATTGCGCAAAAACCAACATAACCCATAGTACGCCCACAGTAGAATTGATTTCCAAATCAACCCAACTAATTTCTATGTCCACTTAACTATCCATACACACATTAAACCAAACAATAATAATAATATCCCAAATATCCTCAAACGGTTAATGCAATAGTTTGCCAAACTGCGGGACACTCGATGATACAATACCAATGTCCAATGTCCCGCTAACTAATTAACTCTAGTGGTTTCTATTAATAGCTGTATTAAATTTAGCTGTATTACTGTACAGCATCACGTACGACGCTGCCCTAATTGGTAGTGGTTTGCTAAAAATAAAATGTAGGTGCTTTTGTTAATTTATGTAGGTCGTTTTTGGGCTTATTTAGTAGGTAAGCATGATCAGCCTATAATGTTCCCACTGCTGGGTCACAGGCCTCCACTCGAGAGTGGGCCGTAATCCACCACGCGGGCCTAGTGCGGGTTGGTAGATGTCACAATGTCTTCAAATGTTTGGTTCTAGGACATGCCGGTTTCGTCACGATGTTTTCCTTCACCGTTTCGAGAGCAGTGGTGATGAAATAATTTACATGAAGTAAAGCACCTCTGGGTTCGAACCACTTACAAATCAAGTAGGTAAAGTTAATGTTTATTTATTTAAGGTATTTTGGACCAGGCATTTGCCTAGCAGTGGACAATACCCAACTGATTATGGACCTATCAGATAATCAGAGTATGTTTAAGTCTCTGATTCAAGGCCTTCTGTCCTAAATGGGTGACTGTCGTTTTGATGCCTCATAGAGCACCTTTAACTTTCTGTTTGTCATACGATTAGAATAACGAGCGTCTGCATAAGGCCTTGGACTGACTGAAATTGAAAACTGGTGCCGTAAAATATTATGCTTACCTTCTTAACAGTAGGTTTATCGTTACCGTGGTACGAAAAGTAACTAAAACGCAAAATTGTCTCTTTAAAATATCTTTTATACAATTTCAATTTTTTCAGTAAATTTGACTCATTTACTATTAAATAAAGAATATCAGCTGCGTCTCCTCCTGCGGCGACTAGGAGCGTGAGGGCGCAACGATTACCTCTCCCCCACGCGCTCGGCCTCCTCCTTCGCGAGCATTACTGCTACGCAGAAGGAGGTGACGGCTTCCCATGCCCTCTTGCTCCGTACCATGGTCTGGACCAGAGCCCAACGCGAGAGATCGCCACCGCCAATCGCCCCCACGAGGACACGGTGGTGCTCCTCTCAAGCCGGGCAGACCTCCACCGTATCACCGTATGCTCCACCGTATCCTCCGGGTGATCCACACAGTGGTGACACCCAGGCGTTTCCTCCCGCTTTATCCGAAACAGGAACCTACCGAAACAGCCATGTCCGGTGAGGACCTGTGTCAGGCGGAAGGTGAGGATGCCGTGGCACCTCTCAAGCCACTTCTCAAAGAGGGGACTTACCGCTGCAATTGTGGCGTGCCCAATCAGCTGATACTTGAGCTCAATACTTAAAGGATTCATTCATGGTTTTTTATTCGTATTTTTATTTTCAACTAATATTATTCAACTAATTTAACTATAATACTATTCAATTTTATAAATATGACAATCACTCAAATTTAATTTATACAATTTAACTACTGTAGGAAACTAAAAACAAATGAAAAGATGTTAAGGAAATTACTAATTAATTATAATGAAATGATAACAATTACTAAATGTAACAATTCTTTTTTTTTAAATGAGCATTGTAAACAATGTATTATGTAAAAATGTTAACAAGGCGTTTTATTTTTTAATTATTTATTTTTATAAGGGAATATACTTAGTTATGATTATGATGCTAATTACAAAGCTTGTATTTCAAAATGTCTAAAATGTGATTATCTATAACAAAATAGTTATTGGTATTTTTCCCAGTCTCCAAACAATCGGCACCCTCTGACGTGCCCAAATCGAAGTTGTACACTCATACAGCCCACTCATCTATAACAACGTCACATGATCCGAACACAATTACCGCGCAATTTGGCGCGTGCCGCACAATGGCGCTACAACCCGGGTCCGGACTTCGCCTAACGAGATTAACTGTTGTAGAATTATTGATTTTTTCAGTCGATGGTTTAAGATCATGGGTTGTTTGGGTTTTGTAGTTAGTTATAAGAATCTAACGCTTTTGCAAAAAAAAAACTATTAGGTTCCTACGTGAAATAATTTTGGATGCTGAAAAGTGTGCTTTTTACTGCTTATCTAATGGTGTATCCTAAAATATGTATACAAATCATATTTCAGTTTTTGTTAAACGTGGGTAAAATGGTGTTAAATACAGGGTCAAATTAAATGAACTAGCGAAACTCCGCAGACGTGATGGGTAGCGATATCTAAACAGGATAAAACAAAAAGAAATTAATTTGATGATTTTTTTTTTGTGGGGTCATCGACCACAATTAGTAATCAATTGAAACATGAGTTTAAAAAAACAGTTTTTCTTTTGTGTAAACTTAACGAACATGATTGGTATTGATATCTACACACGATAGAACATATTTTTTCAACTTATACTTCATATAACAACACTACAAGCGGTCGTTGACCCTAAAAAAACAGGAAGTCTTTTTTATTTTTATTTTATCATGTTTAGATATCTATACCCATCACGTCTGAGGAGTTTGGCTAGCTAATTTAATTTGATCTAGTATAATTATACTGGCACAAACCTATAGCTCAGGGTTTAAATTCTTCGATCTTCCAACCTACCTTCATTGCAGTACGTTAATAAATGCATGTTTTAGAAAGGTCTACGCGCGTAGCACCTTGTAGCGATTAGGACGAAGCGGCTACGCCGTAGAACGCACAGCCGCACCCGTTCGGAAATACTCCGTAACATTACTAAATACTACACTATGATATTAATAAAGTAGTGTCAGAAAACTTAATCAGATACTATCGAAAATATAGAACATAATTTGGATCAAGATAGCACGTTCTTCTAATCTGAACAATTATAATGCAGCAAGTATCCTGCAGTAACAGTATTCGTAATGTGCTTCAGAAAGGTCAAGTGCGTAGTATGTAAGGATCGTTGCAGGTCGCCTTCTGTAATTTCTGCCTACCACTACGGTAAGAAGGCGTGAGTTTACGTATGAATGTATCCAACAGTAAAAACACCACAATTATTCAGACAAACAACAATATTTTAAATTTGTGTAAAATAATTATTAATAGATTCATTCTGTTCTTGTATAAATCTCGAACGAATATGTAACCCGTCAATCGCCACACAATCGATTAATCGTTACAATCGTCAAACACGGCATCGATAGCGTGCGACTAATTAATCGCTTCATCTGTCACATAATGAGCTGATAACCTGTCGCACGATCGTGGTGTGAACAGAATTATTTATATGACGTCATTTTATAGGTTTATAATGTTTGCGTGTGATTACAATATGCTGAACTTGTTATGCATAGATTTTTTATTTGGTAAATCATATTTTGTTATTGGTATGTAAAGTTTTTGGTAACCAAGTGTGTTATTTGCATAGTTTCAATAACTTTGTATTGTAATTTTCATTTGTTTAGACCCGAAATTCAACTACAGGTTCAGGAAAAAGGAAATTACTTAATGTGTTTATAGAGGTATGAGGAACAGGGTGTAAAGCTCACTTATACTCTATGGAAAAGGGAGGATCCTCCGACCAGACGGGTGTTGTGTCTGGTGGGCAACTGCCCGACGGTTGATGGCGGGACGTTTGTATACGAGTATGTGCTATTCGCGCGGTAAACTCTGCTTGCGCGATGCAGGATTTGCGTGACGTCAGGGGGCCTAAAATGGACGCTCTGGCAGAATCAGAATATGATTTGCGTACAATTCGTATATCCCACAACTCATCTGTTTGACAGCTGCTATTTGACATTAGACTTCATTAAAGCAATGCATAATTTGTGGACCATTTTACGAAACTTCATGCAAAACTGTCAAACAGATGAATTGCGGGATATTAATTGTACGCAGATCATAATATGATTCTGCCAAAGCGTCCATTTTAGGCCCACAGTATGACGTGTAGCTCGCATGTGGCGGTATAGATACCGCTACATGTTCCTTAAAAAATAATAATGTTTTATTTTTTATAAATTGGCCTATGCTTTAAAATCTTTGAGGAGGCCAACAGTCAGGCAGTTCCAAAATACATAGTTAAGTTGCCCTAATATACATATATTGCATAGCAATTTAAATTAATCTTTCGCAAGCTGGACGTTTTAAAACAACTTAAGGGACTACTATAAAAATATAGATACTAGTTAGCGTAGTACAGACATTAATATTAAAGTGCGCGCAAAATAAGTCTGCGCGCGGCCGAAATCGGAAATAAGCGTTTACCGCCATATCGACGAATATATCATCACCCTAATTGCGTAAAACACTATCAATCACAATTTGAATAATTTTGAAGCCTATTGCTAATCCATTGCTTCATATGTTCGAATCATTCGTCTGCACAACAACGTAAATAACGCAATGAAAGTTGTTCAACTGTCAAAATGAAAGCCATTCCTACTGTTAGTGTGTTATGTATTTACCCCACAGGTGTCAATAGTGTTTTTTTTTTTTTTAGGATGGTATATCATCAAATGACTTCTCCCGATCTGGGCGGGGTCAGACTCTTACTGACTAAAACCGACCCGTGTTCCTTCAGTTGCCTATGCGCCAGGGCCACGGTTACTCTTTCGAACAGTCCGTGAGCCCGGCAGGCATCGGCCCTATCGGACCCCGTCAATGGTGCTGACATCTTTTTGAGGCGCACGTGGATCACGACACGCCGTCGACCCGGGCCTGGTCTTTACTGGAAGGCGAGGTACCCATTGCTCGCCGTCCGCATGCCCGCAACTACGGTGGCCGGGAGTCGGCTATCGATTCCCGACGCCCTGAAGAGAGTGTGCTGTGTTCCGTGTTTTCCAAAGTAAATAATCGCCATCATTATGGCGAAAGTGATTAAATGTGCTGGCAGGGTTATAGTCTTGAAGGTCAAACACGCGTGCAGACTTATCTTGCGCGCACTCTAATGCAGTTACTTTAAGAGGCTTACAAGATCTAAAGCGCGGTCACTGTCGGATTGCATATGAAAAGAAAGAGACGCGCGATGACACAACGCTGGTAATTTATTGCAAAATATGAAGCAATTATGGATTTAAAAACAATCTATTCATTGGACTAAAAAATTAAAACACTATTACGTTAGTATGTTAGGTACTTGTAGAATAATCTGACAAAAAAAAATTATGTTTGCATGTACCTAATATTAGTATGGCTTTTAATCGTTACAATATTTTTTTAGAGGTATCTTTGTGATTTTTTCTATTATATCAAGTTAATTGTATTATGTTTTCAATACACTATCTAACTAGCATATATCCAGAAGAATATCATATATTTTTCTGATTTTGGTTACTGCAGTAGATCATATATTTTTAGGCATTATAAATTTGCGTTTAGGTCATGTAGTCCTCTTAAGTTGGCATGATCTTAAGTATCCATTCTGAAATACCTACACATTTTCATACAACCGGATTAAACAGTCACCAGGCAGTTCCTAGACGAAAGTCTAAAAATAGAGAATAATTCTGAGCCGTCTAGTCACCACAGACTATTTATTAATGAACTTTGTCTTACAGTTTAGTACTCAGTAGGTCTGTTGAGCTATTTACGAACAATCACCGGTGAAACTCGATAATTGGGCAAACTGTATATTGGACGGAATTAAATATTAATCTCGATTTAGACGCCTTTTAGGTACGTCTCAAACTCAAACCATTTATTTCAAATTAACCAATTACAGGCACTTTTGTCAGTCAGTCAGAAAGATGAAGCTATTTGCCCATTCCAAAGCGTAGCAGGTGCCTGTGGAGAAGAACGGGCAAGAAGCTCCATAGACATTTTTAAATCAACATATAGTTACAAAAAAATTGTTTATATCATTCATGTTGAAATTATACATGTGAGAACGATGTAAAAAGACGTGCACGTTAAAAGCGTCCGTAATAAAAAAGATAAAAAATAAACAATTCAGAAATTAAAATAAGCCGTGGCAGGTAAGAGATGACGTCTTTCTATGGCGGGGTTTTTCATATTCAATGACAATTTGAACATGAAATGGGACGTATTTGTATGAGAATATGATTTCTATTGCCGTGGCGTTTAAATTGTGGCTAAATGATGACAGCCGCACGGGTCGATCGAAGGCTAAGCTACCCTTGCCGCGGTCGGTTCGTGGATGGGTGACCATCCATTACATATCGAGACCCCTCCGTCCCTCGGAAAGAACATTAAGTCTCTTGGCTCTGGCAGTCATTCATAGATCTTTGACAGTCGTTACGGATCGTCATAAGCCTAAAAGTCTGACAACCAGTCATACCCCTTTGTGTGACTGGTTGTCAGACTTTTAGGCTACTAGCAGCTTTACCACGGGATCACGGGTTATATTGGGTATAACAATTTATCTTTCATGTTGTCTTTTTAAAAGAATATCATATACCAGCTTTTGCCCGCGGCTTCGCCCGCATGTCTAACAATATCCCACGGGAACGTACTACCGGAATTAAAAATATCCTATGTGTTAATGCAGATTTTAAACTGTGTGCCATATTTCAGCCAAATCCGTTCAGCCATTTTTTCGTCAATCCGGAACATACATCCAGGCAAACATATTTTTGGTATCAGACTCGTTCCCACGGCAATTAGCAATTTTTTTTTGTTGCAAAAACTGGTATAGTGTAGGTAAACAGGGTAACTCTGACAATCAGCCTTACCAAGTGGTATCGTGTTACTCAGTAACTGGATTATGGAGGTCAAATAGGAAGTCACTTCATATAAAGTACTGGTATTCAGCTGCATCCGGTTAGACTTGAAGCCGACCCCAACAAAGTTGGGCAAATGCTAGTCGGATTGAGGACTTCTCTTGCTGTATAGACATTTGTAAAGGTTGATTGGTGAGGTTCAATGAATTATACCGTTTTTTTTTCCACACAAAATATATTCGTACAGTTCCTCCTTTTTTCTGACAACCTTTTAGTGTAGGTATAAGTCAATGGAAATAAACACCTGCAGTAAAAAGGCTATAATGATCAGCCAGGCCAGCAGTCCACTGCTGGCCATGGACCTATTCAATCACACGCCATTTAACTTAATTCTAGACTATGTTTAATATTCAAAGGTTTAAAAGGCTATGGCGATGTCAAATCACGCCATTAAACCTGTCATAACCTTATTGGGACCATACTTTTCGCACAGTAACAATAGAAATGAACCTAATCTACTGCACGGCTTTTCCACACGTACAAAGTCACATCTAGCTCAGGCACACAGGCTGGCTACACTCGACTAATCTCTCACAGGCCAGACATTCATGTCCAGGCCCCTTTTTAATTCGTCAAACATAAGTCAGACAGCGATAAAGCCGCGCCCTCAGTCGCAGTATTAACTCAATTACTGATGCGATTTTTTTGTCGCATTGTCACTAGGGAGGTGGATGAGTTAAAATTATCTCTGGGTCTGTAAGATTTTTTTATTGGGTTATGCTGGAGCTTCGTATTTTTCGAATAGGAGCAAACGTATTGTATAGTAACGAATGGTAGCAAATGTGTTTAGTAGGCCGTTAGCAGTCACCAGTGATTATTTATTTATTTATAAACATTTTACAGTAAACCTGAAGGCCTAGACGAATCTATTTCTATAACCGCTATCGCTTTCGTTAATGTTTCCATCATACGAATTGGAAACTAGCGATAACGCTTGTCAAAAAGTGCCACTTGGCTACGCATCTCTATGGAAGTAATCGTTCGACGCTGTCGATTCGTTTCATAGAATCGAATGATGTTAACTTTGGTCTATACTAGCTAAATTTAATTCGTTGACCTATGATCACGTGACATTTCAATAGCATAAGTCAACCCCATATTTTTTTTGGCTTTTCTACTAGCGTGATCGCTAATCGAATGTTAAAACTGTGGCCACGCAACCGTTATCACGGTTTGTCTGTGGAAATGGATCATACAAACGTAACACTTGGACATTGTCGGTAATTACTGTAAGCCTTTAGTACAATCGTATATTACCAAAAGACTTTTTTTATTTGGATAATTAAACTTCCTTTCTGTAGACCAGTTTCCTTTGCCTTAAGTTACATTTTTTCTAGAATAGCGGTGACTGCCACATAGCGGCCGTAATGATGCCTGTCACGAAAATTAAAAAAAAAAACTCCACAACTTACTTTCATTAATGACGTTTCAGTGACGTTATTCGGTGATGTAAATTGTGTGGTGGCCACCGTTCTTCTAGGAAACCGTTTAAGGCTTTACACTTGACAGCGATAGGATACTATAACAACCCATATAAGCAATTTAAGTACCTCCGAAACATCATAAAATAATCATACAACTATAATCTATAAGTCATAACCCTGCAAATGCAGCACCCGGTAGCAATAACCGTAATAAGTGGGACACTAAAACAAAACCGTACTTAACGATATCCCGATAACAATATAACGGGATGGTCGTAACCCTCGCCCCTTTGCTAACAATTAACTTATTGCAACACTTGGGGGGTTAAATGGAGATTAAGTTTTGTAACTATAGATGTGATAGTCATTTGTAGGGGCAGATTTCGATTTTACCTCCGCGAAATTGTTAAAATATGAATTCTGATGTGGTTTCACTGTGAAAACTTTTTCTTACAGTATTTTTCGGTTTCCAACTAATATTACGTTATCTTAGATCTACTTTACCACGTTATTTATTTATTTGCATAGAAAATAAAATAAGAAATGAGGAAAGAAAAGTATAGTAGAAAAGGTATTGCTTATTTTCCACTATAGTTGGTGTTACCAAATATTGAAGAACATTGATGTGTTAAGGCTCCCACAGAAAGGCGCGACACGACAGCGCGACACAAAGGCACCGCTCGTCGTAGTACGTGCGGTGCCTTTATGGCACGCACGATTCGCGTCGCGTGTCGCGCCTGTTTGTAGGAGCCTTTGTTCGAATCCACAGTAAATACCAATATTTAAAAACTTACGAGTATATCATTCAAATTCAAAGGTTATTCTTTGAATTTCAGTTTCTACCTTCCGCACCCTCTGTTTAATTTACAGTTAATCGCAAGTTTATAGACAGACACTGTCAGATACCGCCCTATTGAGTTTTAACGCGCTTTTGAGGGTTAAATAATGTGCCCACTTTATCACGACCCATAATACCCGAACTTTTTCTTCAAGTGCCTTTAATAGTGAGAGGTCAAAATAAAATGGTGATGGGGATGAAATTTATTTGTTTGTGATTGTATTATAATCGATCAAAAGGATAAGCATCTTAGTTGGAATGATTGCGGTTTATTGTTAAGTGATTGCTCTGGAAAATAATCTTCTTATAATTAGATTTATTTATTATTATTTATTTTATTAATGAGTGGGGTCGTACGAAGTAAGTAATGTTATGAAATAGTTTTTAGTCTGATTGAGTTTGGTGTGTAATAAAAACACTTTTTGGCACTTAACATCAACATCAACACAACAAGTCGTGCTTGGATATAGGTACCTAATTCACTTATAATTTGGCATGCGTTGTTTTCAACAACAACTCATAAGAGTATGAGCAACTTGAGTCTGTCAAAAATAATAGTTTAAAAAACTAAAAAAATACGCTTTTATAGAAAATCCAACTAAAAAATAGAAAATAAATTATAATTTTGATTTCAAAAAAATTGTGTAAGAAAAAATATTTTATTGTAAAAAAAGCGTGGGGTGCATGGTATCAATAGTTATAAATATTTTATGAACAGATATGATTAGAAGGGTTATTTTGATAATATCCTGAAAAGCACCCCACGCTTTTTTTTTACAATAAAATATTTTTTTCTTACACAATTTTTTTGAAATCAAATTTATCAAAATTTATTTTCTATTTTTTAGTTGGAGTTTCTATAAAAGCGTATTTTTTTAGTTTTTTTGAACTATTATTTATTTTTCATTTTTTAGTTGAATTTTCTATAAAAGCGTATTTTTTAGTTTTTTTAAACTATAATTTTTTTGTAAACACTAATAGATCATTTGTTAAATAGTAATAAATATTTCGTTGGTACTAAAAAATAGCCACTAATAAATGATTTATTAACTGTTAATAAATATTTGTTAAAGACCTTTCCTCTAACAAATCATTTATTAACTATTAACAATTCTTATTAGATACAAAAAAATCCTTCTATCAGTGTGTATGTGGTGTGTATGTTAGAGTATTTTCATGGCAAGTATTGGGACGTGTGAGAATGTTGGCTAAGTTTGAGGATCGAGCGTATGTTAGTGAGTCTGAGTATTTTCATAGAAATTATTGGGTCGAGTATGAGTAAAACATCCGAAAATTTTATCTTAATCACAGTCGGTAACTTATCCGAGAAATAGGTGATCGGCGCGCCAAGTAGTTTCCTTTATTGGTCTTGACGCAGACACTCCGGGTATCAGGAAAACAAAAATTCGCTAATCCTGATTATCCTAGTAAGGATAACGGGTCAAACTGTTTAAAATATTGAATTGTCATCGGTCCTTAATAAGTATGCCAAATTTCGAGTTAATCCGACGTTTTGAAGGGGGTCAAAATCATGTTCGAAGATTCCGTTACATACTAACATACGTATGAAGCTAATAAAAGCGTATTAAAAAACTAATGGCAGTGATGGGTTAGATATATTTTAATTAGTTTTTTTTTAAATGCCTTCGTTTTTGTGCATTCAAAGCAGTAATTTAGATCAGTTTGTATCTAGTTAGTAAGATTACTTGTATAGAGATATGAGGAACAGGGTGTAAAGTTCACTCATACTCTATGGAAAAGGAAGGATCCTCCGATCAGACGGGTGTCGTGTCTGGTTGGCAACTCCCCGACGATTGATATTGATACGTTCTACACTTATATGCTAGTTGCGCGGTAAACTCTGCTTGCACGATGTAGGATTTTGCATGACGTCAGTGTCACGCGTAGCTCGCATGTGGCATTGTAGATGCCGCTACATTTGTGTTGGTTTAAAAAAAAAACTTCGTCCTTACACCCATGTATGTACGAATCACGTGTGTGCATTGCATGCGCCCATTGCATAGATCAGCTCTTTACCGTCGTCGCCTTGCACAAATGTAACGCGGCAGTACATGATCAGCGTTCATAGTCAGCGTACTTATGAACGATCATTCACACAACGTGCACATAACATTAGCTACGTGGTGGTAGTTAAAAATATTAAATAAACCATCATCTTTGGCTATTCATGACTTAACATTTCAAGCAAACATCTAGCAGAGCATACAACCCACATATAAAACAACACAAGTCACAAAAACAACTTTTATTGTATTTTTATTAATAACAAAACAGCAATTTATTTCTTTTAATATTTATTTGTAAATCAATGAGACGTGAACACAGTGAGTAGTTGAAGCAGTTGCTTGTAAAACAATCTGTTGTCTAAACAAACAACTGTATCTGGCTGTCTGTCGCTGTGTGATGAATTAAAAAAGTAAGCAAGTAGGGTTGTCAAAAGCGCGAAACAGGTGGGTTAAATCATTTTTGCAAGCGAAAATACGAAAGAGAAGGGGTTGATTTAGTTAGAAAGGAAACTTGAAAGTATGTATAGTTAAAGCTCTAATAAGAAAAAGGTCCCAAAAAGCTAACAACAACGACAATTCCGGTGACGACGGCGACGTCGCGTCGTTGTAACAGTAACTATATCGCCAACGGTATTGGTATTGTTCGACGAATCGTTGAGCTCCTTAAGTTCTGAGTTGAGCTGCACGATTACTGACAAATGCGTGCACTGAATGGACAGATCCACTCAATCTGTGTGGTTTTTCCTCAAAAGACCATTTCAGACACAAATCTATATGGTCTTCACATGATCTGACCAAGATTATGTCTAGACTTTAAAAGAGACTGCGACCTCTGAGTTTGTTTCGGCCTTTCTTCTCAGAGTAGTCAGATAGGAAACGCCGACCTCATCTAGTTTTTAAAATATGATTGATATGTAAAAGTGTTTGTACAAATCTATTTACAGAAATAAAATCATTTATCATTTAACGGGTTTAAGTTCCAGTTTAAATAGTCTTTGAAATTGAATTATACTTACTTACATAGTTAAATATTTTTGTACCTACCTACTAGAATTTGAATGGTACACACGGCTAACACGGCCCGTATCAGCTGACTCTGTTTGTACGGAAATCCTATACAGTGCGAGATCAGCTTATACTGGAAAAATAGCTTGAAATGTAGCCGTGTGTACAAAAACAAGGCATCAATGATTGCTTCAAATAAATTGCTCTATTGCGTTATAGCAATGCAACTTTTTTTTTGTTGTTAATTGCGTACAAAGCGTTCATCTATCACATTGCAGAAGTCCAAAATTATCCTATGAATACCACTAGCGCCACAAATCACTAAATGGATTTTGCACTAATCATTAAAATAAAAACATCGTTATATTTCTGTCAATCGTTTAAGGGGCTTATAAGAGCTAAAACGCGGTCACTGTCGGATTGCATAGAAAAGAAAGAGACGCGCGATGACACAACGCTGGTAATTTATTGCAAAATATGAAGCAATTATGGATTTACAGAAAATCTATTCATTGGACTAAAAAATTAAAACACTATTACGTTAGAATGTTGCTTGTAGAATAATCTGACAAAAAAACTAAATGTTCGCATGTATATTAGTATGGTTTTTATTCGTAAAAATTTTTTTTTGAGCTATCTTCTTGTTTTTTTTTTTCTATCATATCAAGTTAATTATATTATGTTTTCAATACACTATCCAACTAGCATATATCCTGCAGAATATCATATATTTTTCTGATTTTGGTTACTGCAGTGGATCATATATTTTTAGGCATTATAAATTTGCGTTTAGGTCATGTAGTCCCCTTAAAGATGACAAAGACAAAATGAAGTATTAAATAAGTAAGGCCTGAGAATAACCATAAATTTCAAAGAAAAAATAAAATAAACAAGTGCAATATGATTTCTGCTCCGTACAGCCCTAATACCCAGCATCGCCCTACACCACTCATAGCCGGGACAATAAAAACTGCGAAGGGGGCATGTGCCGTGAGCGCAGTGATCAAATTATCCTATTATATAATAGGCCCGATATGCAAGGACCATCTGATATCATTGTGAGGGTAGTACCAGAATGTTATTATATTTATTATTTACGCGTTATTGATTGGTTTGTTTTGGTGACGCTGTATTTGTCGAAAAGGTTTAGTTGATAGCAAGCTGGCAAACTTGTTTGGTAAAAGAATGAATGGGAGATAAAGATCAATAAGGAAACAACTCCAGATAAAATAACACTTTCAATTAGGGACCGACTTCATAATATTTTCCAATCATCTTATTATTATTATATTTTGAAATTGTAAACACTGACGGTAAAACTTATACGCCTTCTACTACTACATCTAAAGGCAAAGGTAAGATATAAAAGGTTCAACAAGACAGTCACCTCTGTTACTAAAATATCACCCTGTTTGAATTTCAATTACCTAAGATTTATAGCTGCACCAATCGCCAAAGTTCAAATTGAAAGCAGATACAAAATTAACTCCTCCAAACCAAATGAAATTTCACGAGGCATTAACTTTTAATCTAACAAAATTAACGTACCGTGAGAAATTCACAAATATGATACAGACATTAGAGGATTTGACGCTATGGGACCATCGCCATCACCCTTTGTATGGTGAACAAGATGTTATCCAGTACATTCTGTACTAGAGTCAAGTGCAAAATTCGCTACTGCACTAACGCATTACATATTATGGGAATCACGCCTTAGTATCAATGTTAAAACGCCTTTTGTATCTACAATAGCTGCATTCGAATCTGTGTTTTAGTCAGAGAAATTCAAAGCAGAATTTGCATTGAAAACGAGACGTGGTACAGCAATTACTTCATCTAAATAACAAACATCGTAAATCAAATCAGCAATGCTTTCAACTTTAAATTCTATTTCTTCAACTTTAGGGTCTGTTTCAGAATGTGTT
Organism: Griposia aprilina; assembly: GCA_916610205.1. Taxonomy (NCBI): domain Eukaryota; kingdom Metazoa; phylum Arthropoda; class Insecta; order Lepidoptera; family Noctuidae; genus Griposia; species Griposia aprilina. The sequence continues at coordinate 11,429,151 of OU744305.1, forward strand.
GCTGTATCAATATCAAATGCCAGTTAACACGGTTAATCCCCATGGGGTATACCAAACCCCAAAGCTTTGCGGGGTACAGATGGAAAGTTTATGAAGGCGCACTTGTTAGCCAAGGGAATTACAAAAACCGTGTTATTGTTTTATATGGAGGGTTGGGAGATTTTATGTGTTAATAAAAAGTGGGTGGAAATTGGCATCTGAATTTTGATTCTCTTATCTAACGTTTGAGTGATAAATGGGAATGCTTTGTTTGATGTTTCTGGATGATTTGAATGTTATTTGATTGGTTTATTGATCTTTTGTTGCTATTTATTTATATGAATATGATTTTGTATATCACCGCTAGGTACGCTTTGCTTTTAAGGGGGAAGCGCCAGGGTAGCCCGCGAAATTCAAATTTTCATACGTTTCTTGCAATTTGCAGGTCAGTATCAGGTTATATGTTGATCTAAATATGATTCGCGGCCGTAACAAATATGGTTAACACAATTATAATCATTAAAATCAACAATACAACTGCCCTCAAATGCTTGTTACTTATTTTCCTCTAAAACAGAATGTTATTCATATTTACAGCTGCTTCAAGTAAAATAAAGATTATCGATGGTAATATATCAACCCACCAAGTGTGTAGCAAGAAGAAAATCAATAATACAACTATCTACAATTATAAGCTTAATTGTATGTCAATTCGCACTCACACAGTCATTATCAGATTTTCCAAATCCTTTCAGCACGTCCTACATATTTAAAGTTTCATTAATCTGTCACTAAATATCATGTCCATACAATATTAGATCGCTATCATCACTGAAGCGTGGGACTGTATCAAATTCGTGTGACGATCTCCAAACATTTATAACTTCTCTCTTGAGAATATCATTAGTTGGGGCTGTTTTGTCCCACTTAACTTGATCTACTTCACCCTTCTCTTCTCTTACATTAACAAGGATATCAGGGCTGAATGTTTCAAAGGGTGGGGTCATCTTATAGTGGACAATTTGGACTTGGCTAGTTGAATTCGCACGGGTTTGCGATTACAGGATTAAATAAGTGAGAGAAAATTTTCTGACGTTATTTAGGGTAGAATATTATTTTGGTATCTATCTGTTTGATATGAATCTATTTGAACTTGAGTAATTGTGATAAAATAATTTGTTATTACATTTTTGTTCCTTTTTTGGCTAGTGAATTATTTTGGAATTAGTTATTCATGTCTGTTTGCTTGACAGGAAGCAATCACTTTGATTAATTTCGTATTAATTAATTATTAATGTTATCCGAGAAACAGCTTCCCTGCGTAAAAAAATACTGTATTATGTACGACTTATTGTACTCGTATAATGAGGGGCTTGTGACTAAATGATACCAGCCGCACTGGTCGATAGAAGGTTAAGCTACGCTTGCAGCGATCGGTTCGTGGATGGGTCACCATCCATTACATATCGAGACCGCTTCGTGCCTTGGAAAGCACGTTATACCGTTTTTCCCGGCTGTCATTCGTAGATTTTTGATAGTCGTTGTGGACAGTCAGAATCCCAAAAATCTGACAACTATTCTCACCAAGGGGTATCGTGTAAACCTGTAACTGGGTTGTGGAGGTCAGATAGGCAGTCGCTCCATGTAAAATACTGGTATTCAGCTGCATCCGATTAGAATAGAAGCCGATCCCGACATAGTTGAGAAAAGGCAAAGTAAATAGATTGTCAAAAATGATTTTGAAAGAGTAAGTACCTATTCTGAGATGACTCCAAGTAATAATAACATATCCGGTTATAAAACAAATAGCATACATCATTAACCTTTTCACCTTTCCTCTACTAAAGCCGTAAATACGACTTTCTAATGACACACAGACTGTTACAGAAGATCATCAATGTATAAACATTTATAGCTGTGATAAGGTTATACACATGGTCGATTAGTTGTTCAACGAGCGTTTAGAGACTTAAAATGAATAGGGATCGATTTAAATGACGTTTTATTGGAGAGGCCTATGGTCAGCAGCGGACTGTTACAAGCTGATGATAAGAGTGAGCCCTCACAAGAAGTACGATTTGTCACCTATACGTTTTCTTGATTTACGTCTTTCATCTGATTTTAAAGAGGCGATGGTCAAGTTACTGATCTTGTAAATTTTCACGCGATTGCCACGTTATGTACTGCTTACTTATACCTACCTACTACCTTATATACTACCTATCTGTCTTTTCGCAAAAAAACATTTTAACAATTGTCAAGATCTCACAAACAAAAACGTACCATGCACCAGAGCCTTTATATCTTAACAACTGAATATCTACGTACAGTCGCGTCCATAAGTGTACCGAACTCTATCGCCGTTGACACATCGTGAATATTGTAGCACAAGACGGTGCGGGTCAGCCATCATCCGTCAAAGTCCATTTTAACTTAAAATTTACTCTTTATTTCATTTTTTTCTTTCAGGGGGAACATAAAAGCGTTATCGAGTAAGGGTGTTGAAAATAATAGGGGGGACGTAGAATTTTTAACATTGAAAAGTTGCCTGATAAAATATTAAATGGTTTTCGTTTTGACTGTACTTTGCTGTGCGTCTAGGCTTTGTATGTTTGTTCTGTTTTTTTGTGATTTCAGCTTGCGATTAAATTGTTAATGTAATGAATGGTTTTTTTGTGTGTGTTGTCCCTACTATCTGTCTACTCATTAGTAATTTATGCACTATCTACGTATGTAAGGTCCTCAAAACAGCTGATTTCGCAGTTTGACAGCAAATCAATAAATATTTTTTGGTTAACTTCATGACGCATTAAGACATGTTCTCTGTAAGGGCACTGCAAATTTTATATATCAAATTATTAAATCAATTATTAATTATTATTCATTCCATCAGCTAAAGGTGATACTTATATTGAAAGATGATTACCACATTAGCAATACTTACAGTTGCTATCTCATTTTCCTCGTCACTGTCGTAAAATAAGAATTACAAAATGTCGTAAAATACTCCATTTATTATCATCAAAATAAGAAAAATAACGGCCAGATAACAACAGTTATAGTGTAATATTGTTGAAATGACTGCATTTTATAGTTATTGGTGTGTGTGTGTGAATGGTGAATACAAAACGCCACCTGCTACGGATACAAATACTATGGAATGTTTGACTGATGTTACCTACATGACAGATGAGAGATGGGGACTTTAAAACAAAGAAAGAAAGCGTTCTTCCGCGACAAAATTCATAAAACAGCGGCTACTAAAGTTGTGCATTAAATGGAGTAAAGGTAAGGCAGTCTCATATGTAGATACGAGAATAATCCATATTAAAATCAATATTAATTAACCTACATATTTTATCTACTCTCTACAACACAGTTCTAATTACCTACATTCGTTCTAAATTGATTGTATCGCAGTGTCGTATGAACTAACAGCGTCGGTCACACAGTGCAAGGCTGGCTGTGGTTTGGTAATGAGCTCATGTCAAGCGACAAATTGTGTGCGGAACTAGTAAGGGAGATAGAAGGAGTGTTAAACTTATTTTGGTTGATTTAACTTTGGAGAAGAGTTCCTTAACATTAAGATTACGCTGGTATTGCCTGAAACGGTAAACGGAGGTGTATATTACACCCACATTTCGCCAATTATATGTTTGATTCCTATATTATAGGGGGCGACGAGCCTGTCGTCATCAACCGGACACAAATTCAAACCCCGGGCTACAAGTTACCATCATATGTCATAAAAGGAGAAAAGCTATCATCCATCATGCCATCCATTAAGAGAACAGCTTCTTCTTTTATCGTGTCAGTTAAGCTAAGATATCGCCAGAAGAAATACTGACATCCACACGGATTTTCCTGATTTCTGGTTCAAAAGGACAGTTTAAATGTGTCATAAATGGCACATTTGAACTGGAAAACATCAGCCAACGACAAAGTATTTTTTTTTTGCGAAGTCTTACTTTTCTTCAACCTAATTTTAACAAACAGAAGCATCTTCTGAACATAATTACTGCAAAAACCCACTCTGACCCAATCCTAGCTCCATGTTCCCCTCACCTCAAATTGCACGCCAGCCCGAGATTATATTTGATGCAGTCCTAATCAGTCACACTTACCGGCTAATTGCTTTCCACTATTGTGCAAAATTACTAAATATGTGAGTACGGGCACTTGCTTACTTAAGGACGGTAATAATTTAGTTTTTGAAAGGGTTTATTTTATAATGTTTTAATTGGTTTGGGTTGATTTGGTCTTTGTGGTAAATTAGGGCAAGATTTATAAGCAGCTAAGCTTCTAAGAGAAACCATGCGATAAAAGGCAATGGTGCGGCTTAAAAGACGTAGCGACTAAAATTTATAAGAGTATGCTTAGATGGTTTGGTCATGTTGAGAGGATGAATGAAAGGCTACCACGCGTGGAAACGCCGGGAGGTACCGATCTAGAAGAACGTATACCTACTAACCTTATTGGTGATAACATAACATAACAACATAACATAACATCACGCCTGTATTCCCCGAAGGGTTAGGCAGAGGTGTACTTATAGTACACTACACCCATATTTCGCCAGTTATGTTTAAGTCCCATGTAATAGGGGGCGAGCCTATTGCTATCAACCGGGCACCGGGCGGGTGATATTCTTCAGAAAGGTCAGGTTGCAACCAGCATGCGTGTATGACCAGATGTGTGAAACACCTAAATGGAGCAGAAGAAGTATGTAAAGCTCGTAGTAGGTGGCAATCAGAAGTTTCTGCCTACGAAAAAAGCGTAAGTTCATGTATATATTTTATGATGTTTTAATTGGGTTGGATTGATTTGGTCTTTGGGTAAATTAGGCCAAGATTTATAAGCTTGGGATGGTTTATTTTTACAAGTAAGTGGATCCTGTAAATTATACCTGTCAGTGTCACCACCAAGGATGGTCACAGGTGTATTTTCATCCCCGAAACTAACCTGTATTATCTTTTTTGCCCCCAATCGATACTACGGCACCGTTGCGGCAACTCTTTAGGGCAGGGTCCATTCATGCGGCACACAGATAATAGGGTATAACGCCCATTTTTGAAAAGTGTCTCAATTAGATTCTATAGTGCTAAAGAACCACTAAAAAATTCACAAAATTTGTATTCAATCGTTAGGTGCCATAAAAATGCATTTTCAAATTTCGCGCGCAATTTGACGTAAACGCTGCACGCAGTGGACGCCATATTCCTCTGTGGTCAAGACGTCAGTTGGCTGTGTGTGTTATGTGTAAAACAATAGTTGATACGCTGAAAGTTGACAGTTGACACTTCTAAGTTTACATAGCCGTATGACGTAATAACATGGCAACTACTATTTAATATTTAATGTTATGAAACAGATTAATAATGCCAAACCCTTGAATTGAATTTTAAAATTTAGTTTGCTTTTTTATGAACTAAAACTAACGTTTTCTGACTGCTTTTTGCCTAAGCTATCTCAATAATATATTTTTAGATTTTTTCTGATATTAAAATACCCTATTAAGTTTTAAAAGTTGACTATTATAATAATCATGAATTTGTATTTATCTCCACAAGCACTGATTAATATAATGCACGTATCTGAGAACCTGAATCACAGATCACCCGTCTTTCTCTGTTGATAGGACATGTTAAATACTTAAATCAAGATATTATAGCTATTATCAAGGCTTTTAATGTCTTACAAATGAATACCATCTCTCTACCAATCTCATCTTACCTACACACGATAGAATATTTATATTTTCCACTCATTTAAAAGAAACTTAATAGAACCGACTATCGGTCGTTCCTGGAACTAGTCGAATTAAGTTGTCATGTTACGATATGACATCGAATTACCTGCGACTAGCGAGTCGCAAAGAAGCGCATGTCGAACTGTCGCGTTCATTTGAATAGTAGGGATGTTTTGGATTCATGCAATTTATTCAGAACACGCCAACAAGAGGTTATGAATTTTCTGAAATACTTCACTTTCGTCTTAAGAAACTCTTGCGCAAAAATTTCGGGCTTCTCGACCGTGTTTAGATTTAGGCAGTGCATTGTCGGTCATTGAACAAATTAATTAAAGATTTTTATGAGCCAGATATAATATTTTTTTACGTTTAATGAATAAATTAGTGATTTATTATGCCTTACAGGAGCATAATGGACAATCATGTTCAAAGTATTTACCTACAGTTCTAATTGATTTGTCGAGGTTTCTTGAGTTATTTCTGACTCAGACGAAGTTAAAAATAAAAATGACTTAGCAAAGTAACGAGGTCGCAAGGTTTTGGTTGTGCAACGTTTTGTCACTGAAATGAGGGAGATATACACTCGTATATCTCCCTCTAACTGAGGAATATATACTCATATATCCCTCAGTTTTAACAAGCAGTAACTGTAGCAGTCTTATCTACATGCCTTGTGTGTGCTTCATTACTTTTATTTTAAGAACAATTTTGATACCACGATTTTCATTTGTTTCATTCTTATTTCAAATTATTAAATAAAACAAATGGAAATCAAAAACACGCCAATTCAAGCCACCGTCACTACATTCTCTAGAACAGTTTGCACGCTACACCTATTATAATGGTCCCTGCTTCGATTCCCGTCAGCGGTGCCCTTGCGACTTTTGTAAACTAATTTGAGACAAAACGTCACGCGATGGAGAAAAAAACTGTTTTAAAGCTTTTTTTTGAGAGCCCATTATTTTAATATGGCTGCTTTGATGGATACCAGCAATTTGTATTTGGAGACAAATCGGTAGAACTTGACTGCTGTTGGAGATTTCGGTGTTATTAATACAATAAGGCCTGCAGGAGATTCTAGTCTTATTTGTATGGAAATAAGAGGTTTAATAGGTATTCAATTAAAGAAACATAATACAACTAAATTCGAGAGGAGTACCTATAATACACTATTTATACTTACCTACCTATAGTACAGTATACCAAGTTATATTTTTATTTTTACCTATTGTGGTATAGTAATTTTATTCTAGGTGCATCGTCTTCACATATACTTAATGTATACATAGGTAATATTGTAAAACATTTTTAAAAGAGTAACGGTGGAGTTTCTTACCCATTCTTCTCCATACGAAACCACCTTTTGGAAGGGGCAACTAGAATCAATTCTATATTTTTGTAAATTTTGACGTTCAAAAGTGCCTTTTATGTGCCTATTTGAAATAAACGATTTGACTTTGACTTTGACTTTGAAGTCTTACCAAGGGGTGTCGTATTAACCAGTAACTGGGTTGTGCGGGTCAGATAGGAACTAGCTCCATGTAAAAAACTGGTATTCGGCTGCATCCGGTTAGACTGGCAGCTGACCCCAATATATATGAGAAAAGTCTAGATACATGATGACAAGGACAGTATAGTATAGTAATAGTAGATATTTATAGTATCTATTCCATTTCTTTACCGTAAATACAGCGACGCACGTTTTTCTGCTAGTCACAACTATTGAAACTGATGTAGAAGGTAGTAGAGTCAACGTTAATGGCAGTGAAGCCAAATGGACAACATCGTTTTGAATTTATTGAATTATAAGTTTTTATTTATCAGTATTAATGTAATGCGCATTTTTAGGTTTGTCGTGTTATAAGTAACCACCAAGGTCTCCACGAACACGCTCGGCCTAGTGTGAAGTTCATAAGCAAAATGGTTCCTTGGCATCTTAAGAGGCTTACAAGAGCTAAAGCGCGGTCACTGTCGGATTGCATAGAAAACAAAGAGACGCGCGATGACACAACGCTGGTAATTTATTGCAAAATATGAAGCAATTATGGATTTACAAAAAAATCTATTCATTGGACTAAAAATTAAAACATTATTACGTTAGTATGTTACTTGTAGAATAATCTGACAAAAAATCTGAATGTTTGCATGGCTTTTAATCGTTAAAAATTTTTTTTAGAGGTATCTTCGTGTTTTTTTTTCTATCATATCAATTTAATTACATTATGTTTTCAACACACTATCTAACTAGCATATATCCAGAAGAATATCGTATATTTTTCTGATTTTGGTTACTGCAATGGATCATATATTTTTAGGCATTATAAATTTGCATTTAGGTCATGTAGTCCCCTTAAGATTCCTTCAAACAAGCGCGACACGCGACGTGACACAAAGGCACCACCTGTCGCGCGACGGGCGGTGCCTTTGAGTCGCATCGCGTGTCACGCGTTTGTAGGAGCCTTTATTAAAAAATAAATAAATCTTGCTATTTATGTAGACTGTAAGGAAATGTAAAGCACTGTATTTGACAAATAAACATTATCATTATACTTACGTATATTGTATTATTAGTGAATCGACCGCCTCTTGACCTCGATCTCGCCTCGTGGAATAAGATGGATGAGGTCTACAATGGAACGAGCATGCTTGTATCTGTTCACTCTTGTTTTAAACTGACGGAGTTTGTTGGATGCGCCAGTAGAAATTATATGAATAGGTTATCATTATCACAGTCATTTCAGCCAACAGATGTTAACCACGCCGTCAGGGGTTTAATGCGGTAGATTGATAAAGAATGATGGGCATTTTTGTATGATGCCTGGCCTGATCACCAATCGAGTTTTAATGCATGTCAACTTATTGCTTATAACCGACAATTACAATTCTTAACGTTAAGACCGCCCATTGTGTCACCCTATGTAAAATTTCTACATTTATATCAATATTTTGGTATGGTGTACATAATAAAGAGTATTCTATTCTTATTATTATTCTTTCTTATTATTATCATTTGATCTCATAAAGCAATTATAATGTTATGAGTCAATAACTTATAGTATTGAGAACTGCAGTGAACATTACTCTCATAAACTAATATGTTTACATGGTACTTGCAGGTCTGATATCTCTTTACCCCGGTATTTCACAGCCTTCTGCACATTACGAAAATTGGTGCTTACGATATAAACTTTCATTTGATGTAAAAGTGTTATGTGCGAAAACTTATACCCTAGTTTCCATTTATCGTTGTCTAGTTGATGGGTGGTCAACTCAAAACTCAAAGCATTTATTTCAAATAAACCAATTACAGGCACTTTTGAATTAGAAAGAAGAAAGAAAAAGAAAAATAGTTTATTCTGCACAAACAAAACGCACATTACAAAAAAATTACATTAATAATAATACAAACATAGAATGTAGCCAAAAGGCTCGTACCAAAAAATTAAAAGGTTGGTTGTTGGGTTGGTTGGTTGTTGAGGTTGGATTGTCAAGGGGTCGGTCAGTCAGAAAGATGAAGCTAGTTACCCATTCCAAAGCGTAGTTAGTTATCTATGGACAAGAACGGGCAAGAAACTCCATGGACACTCTTTTAAATCAAAATATGGTTACAGAGTGTGAGAACGATTCAGAACGTTAAAAGCGTCCGTAATAAAAAGACAAAAGCAATTCAAATATTAAATTAAATTATTGGTCTTCTCATTAATTCGTGTTTAGTCTAAGTTATTAACAATATTTTTTTAAGTGCTGTTACTAACAATTTATGAATCTTTTTAGTTGTCCGAAATAAAATGAATTTATTTATTTATTTAGGTTTTTATTCGATATGTCGGCCAAAGTGACCCATCATTCTTTTATTTAGATATTTAAACTTCCTTTCTGTAGATCACTTTCCTTTGCATTAAGCTATGGTTTCTTAAAAAAGGGGCCACTTAACGGCTGCAGTGACGGTCATCATGAAAATGATGGCTCCGGGTTTTGAGTTTAAAGTGTCAAAAAACGCTCTCTAGGGAAACACACAAACTTACTTTCATAAATAACGTTTCAGTGACGTCATTCGACGGTTAATTGCGGACCCTGTGTGACAGCCACCGCAATCTTAGAAGACCCTAGCTTTACAAACTTACACCAAACCACCGTTATTGTAGAACTTAAACAGTTAAACAAAGATAATCGTGCAACCTTTAATGAAAATAATGATCCATCATATCTACAATGAGGTGAGTTATAAACGACGCCGAATCATTTTCATCGCTAAACATCGATTATGTGGAGACATCCTTTAAAATATCATTTGGAGTAACCTTGATATGCACCCAATACTTTGTAACTCTTTAATTTGAACTGCTGTTCCGAATTCTTCGATGACCATTGCTGATTTTGTTGACAGTCATATTAATTACGTTAATACTGAAGCAGCAATGGTTTTGGAACTAAGTTATGTGTTGGGAAGAGCGAGCGTTTCATGGTAAAAGGATATTAGGGTTAACAAAAACAATCAGTTTAGTTTTTTTCCGCTTCATAAAACAAAACGTCGTAATAATAGCACAGGAGTCACGTTCCATATAATGTTTCGTTATTATATCAAACCTTCTTGGTATTAAAATTGTATTAAATTTTCAAAATGGTGGTCTAATTGTCGTTAAATCGTTCGTTTGAGGACGGAAATGTGGGCATTTTTTGTTTAAAATCGATTTCGTTTAGTAGTTTTGTGGACAATTGTTTTCCGTTTCCAGTGTGTAATTTGTTGGAGCGCCGCTTTTTTGTACTTCAAATATGACGAGTAGATCTACCTACTGTATTTTGTTTCATTGGTCGGTTTCTTTTAAGTCTGGCAATGATTCTTTGATTACAGGCCTCCTCAATTTTAGTACGATTGAGAAGTATGAAGAAAACCATAGATATTTTGAGGGTATATTATTTACATTGTCTTGGCAACTATGGCAATATGGTTTTTTCTTACAGAACGATCATAATGATCTCACGTTGTGGGTTCTCTGATATAATGAGGTTCTTAACTTCACAATTTGCTATCTCATGTTTAATTGTATGTTATTTTATTTTATTTTTCAAATGCTCCACTGGTTGACTCATCAGTTCATCACCTCAACGCTGGCTGTCGCTGTAAACCAGCGCCGTGGCTATGTCTCGCATAGGATCGTAGCATTATGCTGAGCGATTACCGTTTTGCGTGGATGTGACGCATATTTTCCTCCAACTCGTTCGTTTTTGTATTTGTGTGTTTTTCTCTGCGTCATTTTTACCGCAAATAAACGTATTTTCTTTCTTTCTTTCTAATTGTTATCTCAGATTATGGGCCCGTTGTTTGATCAGTAGTCAAACATACTAATTGTTAAAATGCATTAGTTAAACTAACAATTTGTTAAAAATTACGTAAGTATGTTGTTTGACAAATGGTTAAGCTAACTATAGTAAAAAAAATGTCAATTTGCTATGAAAGTTAACCATGCGTAGTCAGAGTAGTTAAACTTTAACTATAGTCATGTGACTAATTGTTAAATTGACTATTGGTAATTTTTAACTATGTATTTATTTATTTAACAACGGGTCCATAAAGAGGCAAATACTTACAAAGTGCTTTTTTATTGGAATGTGATGGAAAATAATCAGTTTTTAGTGACTAAACTTGTTTTCTGATTATATTGTTATTTTGGCTGGCCAGTGGGGATAACGATTATGATACTGCTACGTAAAGTAGGGAGCTATGACAAATTTATAATCATAGTACTGGAGTGTCGTAAACAGTTTACTCCTTCAAACATAATTATGTATAGGTAGGTACTGCGTTTGCGACTTAGTTAATTTCCAAACAATGTCAACACATGTTTCTGTTTTTTTTTTTTTTAAACCTACATAATTATAAAGTTCAGTTTCCGCTACAACTTCAAAATATTTTATCACTTTTTCAATAGTACCTACCTTAGTCATTTTGAAATCAACTTAATTTACAATATTGTGAAGTACATATCCTGCATGGAGTATTGCAGCCGCCTTTGGGATGTCTCAGCTAAATACCAACTTGCCGCGCTTGACTCGGTGGATCGCAGAGCTAAGAGGATCATTGGCGACATAAAACTGGTGGATGCCAAGCTTCACAGCTTGGCTCATCACCGCAAGGTTGCCTGCTTGTCGGTCTTCTACAGATTGTACTTCGGTGAGTGTGTCCACGAACTCCACGACCTCATTCCACCGGCCCCCTTCTATCATCGGACATCTAGACTAGCGTTGCCGGAGAGAATTATTCCAAAGTATTCCCGTCGTATTATTCGCAAAACATTCGGAAGTATTGAGAAGTATTCGGAATTATTCCCCGAGAAGAATTCCAAGGAAAATATTTAGCTAAGTACATATTAGAATAGTTAGAATGAACCGCTGAGTCACGAGGCGGTATCCCACGGTTGCCATAATATAATCACGCTGACCGATATCGGGTAAGTAGGCTACTTATTGGATCACCTGGTAGAGTTCGATTATTGACCGCGAGATGGCGGCGCAATTACCATTGCAAATTACCTAAGTTCCGCGTTAGTGATTGTGTATTCATACTCACGAATCTTCCTTCCTTCCTTCCTAACCTTGGTCACCGCAGCAGCAGAAAGCGCACGCAAGCGAGCACTACCGACGGAAGTTGTACAGTTACAGCTTTTACTTTTACCCGCTAGACGGTGTTAATGCCAGTGACTATATATTACTACGCGTTCATTCATAAAAATGAGTATAATACGATTTGAAAACTTCCCAATATTTCTTTCATCTACTTAGATATGTACTTACGTAATAAGTTTTTGTATGCGGTCTATTAGGTGTGAAAGTGATAGAGAGGTAAATACATAGATACCTACTAAAATAAGTTTATAAGATAGTAATTTATGTTATAATAGGGAGGTACCTAACAGAAAGGATAATCTAATTATTAAGTATTGTATATTATTTCAAATGTCTCTTTATTGATTAATTTCGGTTGAACACTACTTATTTATTACTTAACTATGTAACTAGTTATTGATTAATTTCGGTTGAACACTATTCTACAAAGAAATAATTTTTTTACTACTATTTGTTTTACCAAAACATTTAAAGTACTTACGTATCTAGGCCGTTACGTACTTTAAACTACGTACAACGTATACGTACTTACTTTTATCTTACTTAACTAATTATTTACGTTTTTTCCATTAAATCGTAAAGCAAAAACATTTTTACGAAGTAAACTAAACTTGTAAATAACATCCGGACAAAATCGGCCCATTCTAAACTCAATCATAGTAAAAATAAAATAATGGGTAGTCACAAGTACATAACTACTTACAGGGAAATATTCCCGCATTGTAGGTACGTAGGAATCGAATAATACTTCGTTGAATTTATGAATGAACAACGGCTGCGGGGCTCGGTGGGTGTGCTATTGTTACGTGCAGGTGAGCGCTGGCGTCTCGGAACGATTAACGAGGGATGTTCTCCATTTATAATCTACTCTTGCCCAGTAGATGGCGTTAATTCAAGTAGCGGCAGGGCGAAATATCTGCTAAACGTAACGGCGAGTCTCCTCAAGCTACATAAGCACACGAGTACATTCGTAACTACTGGGAATAATTTAATTCTTAAGTAATAAAACGTAGGTTACCTACTTCATACTTACAATATCTAGTTTACGCTGCTTTTTGCTGCGGTAGTATTCCTTCCAATCGAAGTATTCTTATGAAAGTTTCCGAATTATTCCGAATACTTCCGAAGTTTTGCAACGCTAATCTAGACGCACTGCAAGTTGCTATCCCTACCTAGTTCCTATTCCACCAATTCGCACTAAGCGTTTCCAAATATATTTTAAAATGGGCACAGCAAAAGAGTGGAACTCTCTACCTGCGTCTATGATTCCGAACGCATATAACTCAAATCTCTTCAAAGTGAGAGAGAATGAACAGGCTTCTTCTGGGTAAGCTCACTTCATCGCCGATTTTGCCTCTGTCATCTCTGACCTAGACAAGAGTTAAGAGCAAAACTATCTCAAATAAAAAAAAAAAAAAAAAAACGTTCAAATGGAGATAATAATAATTGTAAACAAGGATTTCAATAGACTTTAGGACCTAATATGTAGCTGGCCTTCCTTAGTACGTAACTTATACCTTTTCCTATAGAACGCCTGGCTGGCTGCAATCTTCATATTGTCTTATACTTACAAACCTGAAACCAATGATATTATAATAAAAAAGAGTTAGATATCTTACCTACCCAATATTCGATCTTTAAAAACGGCACAATGTCGTACTATTATATGACACGTGGAAGTAGGACGGCATGTCGGAATAATCGGGAGCGAAAAAGAGACAAGACGATTCGAGACGTTTTGACGTGCCACTAGCGGAGCGTGTGCTACCTATCTACTTCTTTTTCTTATAATATCATTGCTTGGAATGCCTAGGTATAGCTAAACGCTGGGGCTGCATTTGTGGGACATCCGGTACGACTGGGTGCTGCGCGCCGACCTCTCTAGCGGCTTCAGCGTGGTGTGATACGCTGACGACACGCGGGGTTGCGACAGTCGTCGAGAGGATCCGGCAATTGGGACTCGAGGTGGCCCTGCACAAGTCTGAGGCCATGTGTTTTCATGGTCCTCGGAATGCGTCACTGTCGGGTTCCCAAATAACGGTAGGAAGGGTTCACATCGGCGTCGAGTCGACGATGAAGTACCTGAGACTCGTCGTTGACAGCCGGTGGAACTTCGTTGAGTATTTCCGATGTTTGGCTCGCAGATTGGAGCGGGCCGAGGCTGCCTTGAAGCGGCTCCTACCCAATCTAGGGGGTCCAAACGCCTCCTGCCGGAGGCTCTACGCGGGAGTCGTGCGGTCCATGGCCCTTTACGGGACACTGGTGTGGGCGCGGTCATTGAGGCGCCGACCAGCCCGCCGGTTGAACGCGTCCCAAAGGGTCATGGCCATCTAGCTGGTCCGGGAATACAGCACGGTCTCCTGCGAGACGGCGAGTCTCCTTGCTTGATGATTTCTCACCCAAAAAAAAAAAGTTTAACTGAACGCCATTCTCGTCATAAACAGAAAATATATTATATCTCCTTAGATATAATTTGCAAAAATGGGCAAACAAAATATCACATTCCTCAAAAAAAAAAAAAAAATACCAACTTCTAAAATGGATGAGGTTCTCAACTCGGCCGAATCTTCCGTTATTTCGACAACTGCCTCAATAGATAATTAAATGGTTAGGCTCATATCTCACTAGGAAATCATGGTGGCGCAACCATGGTCGCGCTGCCAGCAAAATATACACAGCTTAATAGTGGGTATCTCAACCAACCATACGTTTTGTTGGTAGTTGCGCTGCCATGGTATCTCGTTTAACACTATAGCAAATCCTACACAATGCGAGATCAGATAATACTGGCAATATATACCTAGTTTGATATATAGCTATATATACATATAGTTTGTGTACAAAGTTATAACATATAACACAACACAACATCACGCCTTGTTTCCCCGAAGGGTTTGGCAGAGAAATGTGAGTGTACCTATCATTTCCACCACCATTTTGCCAATTATGTTCATAAGTCCCATGTAATTAGGGGGCGAGCCGATTACCACCATCGGGCATAAATTCCAGAGTCCGGACTGCTACTGAAAAATTCCAGATGGAAAAGTCCAATAACACTTTGCCCAAAATAGTTATACAACTTACTAATATTATACTGTTCTGCCACAACCAGCTCACTAGCAGCTTTACCTATATGTTAATGCAGATTTTAAACTGTGTGCCAAATTTCTTACAAATCCGTTCAGGCATTTTTTCGTCAATCCGGAACATACATCCATGCAAACAGACAAACATATTTTTGGTATCAGACTCGTTCCCTCAGTTATTAGCATTTTTTTTTTTTTGTAAAAACACTTATAATTTAGGTAAACAGGGTGACTCTGACAACCAGTCTTCCCAAGGGGTATCGTATTACTTAGTAACTGGGTAGTGGATGTCAGAGAGGCAGTCGCTCCATGTAGAATACTGGTATTCAGCAGCATTCGGTTAGACTTGAAGCCGACCCCAACACAGTTGGATAAAGGCTAGACAGAGACTGAGAGAGCTATCGGGTGACTTGTAATTTGACGTATTCCTTCCAGGACGTGATAGTGCGACCCATTTGCAACAATTAAGCACCTCATATAGCCTAGGCGAAAATCCATGGGATTCGAGAAAATCCAATGTATAAGTATTCATGAAAATGGTCCAAAATTGCTCACTAAATATCACTTTTCTCTAAACTCTCAAATTGAATGGCCTTCGTTGCGTCATTCGTCTACGTCACACGTCTGTCAGATCCGCTAGTTTTATCATATGTATTGATATTGAATACTGTAATTATGCATGTGAAATTTGGCTGTTAAGACTGTGCGTTCTGAAAGTTGCCAACGCATTTCTTTTTTAACTATGCCCCACATTAGTAATTTCTCCTGTGTTGTGGGTGCGTTTACAAACATTTAAACTCATACACACAAACAGCCAGACTCGAAACAACTATTTGTAGGTCATACAAATATTTTTCCCGTGCGGAAATCGAACCCGCGACACGCAGTGCACTAGTCAATCGCTTAGCCACTGCGCCAACCGTGCCGACAATATTTGACAGCTACGAGTATTTACGACGTTGCCACCTTTCAGATGCGCCCTCTTAAGAAGTGAACCTTTCTAGATTCATGATTGACAGATTTATCGACATTTCGAGGAAGAATACAAAATCAAACAAAAAACATATGGATATCTCAATATTTTATTAAAATGTCCACCTCGTGTATGTAGCCAACGCAATGAAAATTCGATAATTATACAATAATTTACATTTCTAATACATTAACACAATTTGAGACAGATTTCACAGTGAATTGAGCTACTTTACAAACTATCATTTATTTTAATAATATTACAATTTAATATTTACAAGTGTCTACTTGGAATGCACATTTTAACTTACACTTAAAAGCCGTTAATTTTCTTAAATTTAAAAACCGTATTTTGAAACGAGAGACGGTTTTAAGAAAGTCTAAAATACAAATAAGATAAGAAATAAGGCATCGTGATTATTTGAGGAAACTTTTTTTTTATAGAGTACATATTTTCTTACTTTAATTTTTTATTGCAAAAGTTATATATTGAGATCGAAGTGAAAAATTAAAATAAAATACGAAGAGTATTTTATAGGTAGGTATGTATAAACTTACTCAAATATTTACAATATTTTTACAAATCTTTTCAGTATTGCTAACATTAATAAAGTATGGAACTAACTGAGCCATTGTCATTTTTCACAAAAGAAGGCTGAATAAATTTCAGAGTTCTGATGTACACTGACGCAATGTGGGTGTACCTACTGCAGGTACACCTCTGCTTAACCCGTCGGGAACTACAGGCGTGATGTATTTTTATGTTTTATGACGACGGGAAATTCCATGAAAAATACGCTTAATGACTTAAATAATGTCCGTTATAAACCTCTTTCACAATATTATGGTTTAAGTACAGTCTTGCACACATACGACAGATTACCATTTTCAAAACTGTGTTATAATATCGTTTTTAAAATGCGTGTTTTAAATACGTAATTTAAAAACTCTTCTATTAAATAAGTGTTATGTGGTACAAAAAGATCATTTACTATTTCATTATGCATGGTTTTAAATCTATTTTAATTTTACAAATTCTTTGCTACATTTGAAATAAGCAGACTTAAAGAATATATTCTATTACACAATATTTATCATAGAAATAACTATAGTTATAATACTGATAAAGTTTATTTACAGAGAGTGATATTTATTTATTGCTACTTACTATAATAAAATAATACAAAAGAGCTTCCAAGATATTCAGTAGTTCGGTATTTTTATTGTAATTAATATGGACTAGAGGCGAATTTCAATAATAAATTGAGTAGATACGAGTGTAGGTTACTAGAAGAATATATCGGTATGATAATTTAATTACATTTGATGCTTATCATCATCATGCAATACTAGTTCCAAGACAGACTTTGAATAGCAAGCTCATTCAATCATAATAATTGATTTATTCAGTATTCTTGAAGCTTCAAGGTTGATTTTAATACATTTCAGTTGAATTACCATTCAACTGAATTGTATTAAAATAAAAATATTAAACGTTTACCGTTCTACTGAACGGTAAACGTTTAGAATTTGTAACGCATTTTATTTTTTTATTTCGGTTCCACTTTTAGCAAAGCCTGTGTACTTTTATTTCTTGAGAAGCTTTTATTTCGACCTGTACCCTAATTGTGTAACACATTATCAATCACAATATTAATCAATTTGAAGCCTATTGTTAATCCATTGCTTAATATGTTCGAAAAATTTGTCTGCTCATCAACGTAAATGACGCAATGAATGTTGTTGAACTGTCAAAATGAAAGCCATTCCTACTGTTAGTGCGTTACGCAATTACACCGCTGTTATTTATACCATTGCAAATAAGATGGACAACAGCTCTTCAACTGCATAACACACTTTCAATTACAATCCGAGGGTTTTGAAGGAAATTTCTAATCCATTGCTGCATTGGTTTGGAAAATTCGTCTGCTCAACAACGTAAATAACACAATGAACTTCGCTGAACTGTCAAAATTAAAGGCATTGCGATGGACTGCCATTTTATGTGTGTAACGTAATTAACCCGCTCTGGTTTATAAACTATAAAAGAAAAGAAAAATATTTTCTAGATCAATAAGCTTGCAGATCTTACAACTCTGCATTTAGCATCTCTAGTACAAAAAGCCCTATACACTCCTAGTACATAATTCCTTCACAAAAAATCTAATCTAATACCGATCAACATATAGGCGAGGCGACTGGTGGGGGGTGAGGGGGCGGGGCGGTCGCCGCTTGCGCATTCATAAAGTTACTTTGATTGCCTGCCCATGGCTGGAGGTTTTGTAAAGCGCTTAAAGCGGTATTCGAGGGCTGGCCTTGCGCTGCATTTGCTGAATTCTGGTAGTGTAAAGCGGAGAGTTGCGCTGAACCCGGTGGTGCTTCGGGCATGTAGCCCTTGCTTAGAGCTTCGGCTTGCAGAGAGAGCATCAAGCGGTTCGCTGCTTGTCGTTCTGCTTCGCGCTCTTCTGCAGTTTGGCGTCTGTAACAAGAGATCTTGGGTTAGAGGTTTTGTTGGTACCTGTACAGGTTAGAGGAATTATGTTGCTGATGACGTAAACATATTTTTATATATTTGATCAATTTATTTAAGGTAAAATAGACATTATCTGGTTAGCTTATAAGACCACAATCATTCACTAGATGTTCAAGTATGTAGGGCAATTCTCAGGTATCTCGAGTATCTACTTTCCTAATTGAAATCAAGACAGCACAAGAATGATGTTCCTGAACCTAAGAACTAGAAGATTTTGTTTATGACTTTTAGGTCCAGGGGTCTACTCCCTAAGTCCGTCAACGAAAATACGGGCCTATCCGAAAGTAGTTGATCCGTCAAAACAAACGACAAATGATTTTCTTTTAACGGGCATTAATACATCGCGACGACGAACAAATGTCAAATAGTGTTGTCATTCTTAGTACGGGCTCCAAAGTAATCTTATGTCCGTAGGAGTAAGAGACTCCCGTTACTTCGGCAGTAACTACGGATTTTGTGCTTAGGGAGTAGACCGCAAGACTTGAGTCATTGTAACATCGCCAGTTAATATTTGGTGCCTTAGTTATGACTCAATCTACACGGAGTGCAACAAAGGTTACATAACTATTTTAATATTAGAAAGAGGTAAAGTTTGTAGGGGGTAATCTCTGGAACTACAATTCGAATTTCAAAAAATATTTTTACATTTGATAGCCCGATTCTTGAGAAAGGCTAAAGGCTATTTAACATCACGCTAGGACCCTTAGGAGACGAAAAAAAGAAAAAAAGTCAAAATGAACTCTCAGCGAAAATAAATTAATAGCGCGGGCAAGCGATGAAATGCAACGGGGTGGGTCGGGGGAACATGAAATTTTACGCGGACGAAGTCGCGAATAGAACCTAGTAATAATATAAAGAAAAAAGATTTGTAATTTTTTGTATGTTTGTTTGTTACCCTATCACGCTAAAATGGCTGAACGGATTTGAATGAAATTTAGCAGATGACTAGACCATGACCTAGATTAAGACATAGAATACTTTTTATCCCGATATTCCCACGGGATCGAGGCCTATGCGAGTGAAACCGTGGGGCTCAGCTACTTATTTCCCTATAAAGAAACCAATTCAAACCATTAATCATTTTGGCAGATTCTGTTTGCATCGAGAATGATAGACTGGATTCCTGAACTACATAAAATGAGTATACGCAGTGCTAGCAAAGAAAAGTAATTTATTTAAGTTGTAAAACAGATTGACAGACATATTGTAGAACAATACATTGACATGCACTTCTATTCTGATATTCTAGATACAAATTACTACTTGTTCAATACAAAAGAGGTTTTATATTTCACAGATTCTACCTACCAAACATTTCTGTTGAGCTAATACAATTAACTATTTTTATCCCTACCATCAATAAGTCAGTTTAATTACGGTAGTACCACATGTAAACAGACCAGTTCGGTCAATGGATACTACATTAATGGGCAGGCAGAATAATTCACGAATCAGGACTAGTCCAGCTTGCTGCAGTAAATATAAAATTATATATGACTGCGATAATAAGATCCGTGTAGATATGACAGGGAGATAAGACTGTTTTGTAGTGTTTGAATGTTGAGAGTTATGTACTGGAGTTATTGTCATTGTTTTGCATGATTTATGGTTGAATATGAATGTTGATAATGTCGTGTTGGTTCGAGGTTTAAGACCCGCATTTTGAGGATATGGTTGAAGGTTCAGAACCTGGAAAATTGTTACAACTTATTCAAAATCAAAATATTTTATTTCACATAAACCAACATGGGCACTTATGAAACGTCAGAAGCTAGGTGCACGGTTCTAATTGGTTGTTTCCTATGGAGAAGAGCCGGCAAGAAACTCCACGGTTACTCTTTTAAAAATAAGGGGCTTTTACAATGTTTCCAATTACAGTGTTGATAGATATGGGAGGACAGTGTAGGCCTGTCAACAAGTAACATGTACTCAACAAAATATAAAAAGGTCCACAAATCTAGTCTACACGTACCTATATTCAATCTATCATGCGTTTGCTTTTTACAGTTTAGTTAAACTTGGCACTCACTGAGCCCCTTTTTTAACCGACTTCACAAAAAGGAGGAGGTTCTCAATTAGTATGTATGTTTTTTTTTTTTTTTTTATGTGTGTTAGCTCAGAAATTTTTGCTGGGTGAACCGATTTGGACGATTCTTTTTTTATTTGATAGGTGGTGCTTCACATGTTGTCCCATTTGAATTTGATAGTTTTTGAGTCATCCTTAATACTGCATATTTTTTCCACTTAGTTTGTATGGATGATGTGCTAATAATTTCCTGTCACTGTTATTTACACACCAAGTAGTGGTATACGAATTTGTGTGAATAGAACTAAAAAGTGAAAAATAAAAACTTTTTTACAAAAAAACAACCGACTTCCAAAAAAACACTAAAAGGCGTGAGAAATAACTTTAATTTCGGAAGTCGGTGGCCAAAAACGAAAAACAAAACCAAAGACACCGACTTCCGAAATTAAAGTTATTTCTCACGCCTTTTAGTGTTTTTTTGGAAGTCGGTTGTTTTTTTGTAAAAAAGTTTTTTCATTAGAACGGCTGTTAGCCAGTGGTACGTCTATGTGTGTGGTCTGTTTCAAAAGTAAGTATGTGATGAAGTATGAATTTTCTTTCTTTCTTTCTTTTAAAAAAAAAACATTGCCCCACACTAGGAATTTCTCCTGTATTGTGGGTGGGCGTTTACAAACATTCAAACGCACATACACAAACCTCCACAATTAAATCGTGTCCAGGTAAAATTCTTACGCAAACGCTCACTTAGAAGAATTAGTAACACATTCATCTGTTTCTAGAAGGTTTCAACAAAACTCCATTTTTTTTTTTCAATAATTATTATTATTATAACATTATTAAATTGTAATTGAAAAGTCATGGACGAAAATTTAGGTTAGAAAATTTACATCAACTGTCAAATGAAAAACATCTCTAACGTGATTTCAAATTAGAGTTTCGGGCTTAAGTACCTATACAAATAATCAAATCAAAGTACTCAATTTGTAAGTGACACTAGAAATTGGCATCCACAGAAACGTTTTCTGATCAATTTGTTTATATTTTCATGAGATATACTTTTGGAATAGACTATATGAATGAGTTTAAAAGCACATATGACCCGTCTTACCCGTACCGTCTCCGTCGCGTACCGGAGCCTGGATTTGTAAAAAGAGCAAAAAAATTGGGAGGATACAAGCGTCTCCATTATTGCTTGTAACTTTTCCGTGTGCAAGACAGTCAGTTAGCCAATGGTATTTGAAACGACTTTGGCCTGGAATTTACGTAATAAAAATCTTAAATTCATTCAGTCGTTCACTCACAGACAACGCACAGGGGAACCACTGGGTTTAGAACGATTAAATTTTGCCCAAGAGTTACCTATATAATCGCAAAAGCAAGCATAAGGAACGATTTTTGAAAATTCATCCCCTTAGTGATTAAATTCGGCATGAGAGTTTGTATGGAAGTTTGTCATTTTTGCTGAATTCTCAAACTCAAAGCATTTATTTAAAATAAACCAATTACAGGCACTTTTGAATTGTCAAGGGCTCGGTCAATCAGAAAAATGAAGCTAGTTGCCCATTCCAAAGCGTAGTAGGTACGTATGGAGAAGAACGGACAAGAAACTCCATGGACACTCTTTTAAATCAACATGAAGTTACAAAAAAAAAAAAAAACATCATTCATGTTGAAATTATACATGTGAGAACAACGTAAAAAGACGTGCGCGGCGGTAACAAAAACGATAAATTATAATAGGCCGTGGCAGCTAAGAGATGACCAGTCCCTACTGACGGCGCCCGTTCACGTACATGACGTATGGATCAGCACTATTCAGCTCAACCATTTTAAAGGGAACTCAATTCCCTAAATGGGAATAAATCCATGACACTAAATGGAAGGGAATTCCATCGGCCACACGACTTGTGGGTCATTAAAAGACTATTATTAATTATCAGTATGCCTATTCTATAATTTAATTGGTGAAATCCAATTAAAACCATCCATACTGAAGACATCAGTTCAAGGAATTAATTAAACATAGACACAAAATATCGCCAACACAAACTAATTATGATCACCGCCCACAGCTTTCAGCGCCCACGCATAATACATGAGTTAGATCTGACGTCGAGGGCCGTGACGTCAGCGCTGTCAATTAAATACGACTATCTAAATGGCGACAGGCGAATTAGTTTTACGCGTAAGTTAGTGGGCGGGTTTAGTTTAGAGTAGAGTACATGAAATAGATAAAGATTTAAAGGGTTTTAATAAACAAGTCCGTTTATATAAATAACTAGCAAAAGTGGTATTTTGCTCTTTAAGTATTAATACTGGGTACCATAGGTATACTTCTCCCTAACCCTGCGAATATAACAGGTAAGGTGATATGTGTGAAAGAACCAAAAACTTTTCGGTGCCCGCTGGAGTGAACATAAGAATGGATATCCACATATAGCTCACTCAATAAGGCACACTAGCACGTTTAGTCGGGTTAAATGAATAAATATAGAGTTTCTGAATTCGGAGTTAAAGAATTAATATTTTAACAATTAGTACGCGTTGCGCCACTAAAAAGTGGCGTGTTATTAAACTTGATATTTTTGTGTGTTTTAGTTGGGAACATTGCAGGTCAAACGACGAAACATAAAACAGAATTTGCGATGTCTATTCCCTGATATGTACTTACCCCGACCAAAAATGAATGAACGAATAATGAACGGAAATTGTGTACCCATGTGTATCTTTTACATTATATTACGATACGTAATACTTTCTTGTCTTTGAATTTTATGACATGACATTTCATTTTAATCGTATTGTAGGTGGTTTCAATGGAGATTTAGTTTATTAATTTTATAAGGGTTCATGAATATATTGCTTGCTGATATAGTACTGAATTTTCACTTACTACAACGTCGAACAATATAAAATACAAAATAAGTTATCAGCGGTACCTCATAACGTTAATTTATTTTGACATTACTAACACTAACCCAGAGTTTAGCGACTTAACTCTCCCACATCGGCGGGTTTAATACTTAAAAGTTTTACTCTAGGTTTACCTCTAACTCTTGGTGGCGCAAGATGAATAATTTTTTCAACCCTGTTAACACCGAGTTATTTAAGATAACCCATGAACGCGCAAGTGGGCCTAAGTTAAATCATATTTTGTGCTATACCAAATTATTAATTGTTAAGCTTACTTCATTACTATGGTTAGTTGTCACGTTTTCTTCATCGATAATCCCCCTTTAGTTACTAAAACCCGTATTGTGTAGGTTACCTTTTCTATGGAAGTATGTAAGCAGCATTTACGGTTAAATATTAACCACGAAAATTAACCATGAAGCTCATAAGATTTCAGTCAAAGTTAAGCCTTTGTTTGTGGTATCACCCAACCGCATCGCAAAGCTTGGTGAACCGTTCTTTGAGAGTCATGAGTGTACCTGAATTATTTTGCGCTTTGTTGGAATTAGTTGGGACAAGAATATAATTTAGCCTGTCTAACTGACTGTGTTTTCAGTAGACAGCTGTAGGATGCTTAAGATGTAGATAAAAATCACACCACTGAGTATTTTATAAGACCGAACTACGCGTCTTTCATTTACTGGCGTTCTACGTTTAATAATCGTGGTCTTGGTATGGCGAAAAAATTGTGAAACAATCCACAAGTTTTTAAACAAAGACGTTATCAACAAATAACTATTTCCAAAGATTTACTGCTAACGAAAATCACAAAACATCGCAGGTTATCAAACAGCCTTATTCTTAGCACTCCTACGCATTTGCCTCCTTCAAATAACTCAGCTCATATCTTCAGAAAGTCCCATACAATCTCATTAGCAGTTCCGACGGCTTCACTGAGCTCTCCGAGTGAGCAGTTGATCTTCAGAGTCAAGTGCATTGATAACAGATGCTCTTTTTAAGGGGTTCCGTACCCAAAGGGTGCCAACGAAACCCTAGCTACTACCAAGGCTCCGCTGTCCGTCTGTCTGTCAGCGGGCTATATCTCATGAACCGTAATAGGTAGACTGTTGAAATTTTCGCAGAGTGTGTATTTCTATTACCGCTATAACAACAAATAATAAAATAAAAAAGTTAACAATTAAACGGATCTCCAAAGGGGTCCCCATTCAAGAAACATGTTAAAAAAAATGTAGTGTTAAATATTGTACGGTTATACGGAACCCTTCGGGTGCAAGTCCGACTCGCACATGACCGGTTTTTTCTAAATGAAATGAAATCTTCGAATACTCTAGTAATATCGATTAATAACCACTCTGTGAAGATAGTCGCTCCTCCTAGCCTGAGAGCGTCCTACATTGTTTTTTCCCGAAAAGAGCTCAATAGCGTATAATTGGAGACGCCTATATCAAGCAGTGGACTACTCTAGGCTCATTTTGATGGAGGATTAGTCCTAACACTGACTTTTATATCGTTCTTTGGCACTGCAACTTATACTGGGATTCACAACTAGGTTCCTACTTACGAGTATATTGAATCATGTTCACACCAGCACATCGCTTTAAAAACCTTATGAAATATTCATCAAAATTCATCTCTAATCAAATTATCAACTAAACGATTTACAATGAACTTCAGTTCTAAGTAGAATCACAAAACATTGCAGGAAATCAAACAGCCCTATTTTTACCACGCCTACGCATTTGCGTTCTTCATAAAACTCAGCTCATATCTTCAGTAAGTCGCATACAATCTCATTAGCAGTTCCAACGGCTTCACTGATCTCTCTGAGTGAGCAGTTGATCTCCAGAGTCAAGTACACAGTCTGATAACTTCCGAGCCAACCCTCTTAACACGGAGCCTTGTGTTTGCATAATTTATTCGTCGACTTGTCGCTAGATCTGTCGGGACAACTAGTCGTATGGTTAGTCGGGTCCTGTAGTTATTAATTGGGATTATTATGGTTTCATTTTGTAAGATTTGAAACTAGTGTAGAATGTTAGGAGGCTGTGGTTGAGGATAAATGGTTGTGTGAATTTCGTAACAATTTTCGGAAATGTAATGACTGTGGTTTGTTTTGAAATACTTACTCAAACTCAAAGCATTTATTTCAGCACTTTTAAATTGTCAAAGGGTCAGTCAGTCAGAAAAGTGAAGCTAGTTGCCCATTCCAAAGCGTAGTAGGTACCTATGGAGAAGAACGGGCAAGAAACTCCATGGACGCTCTTTTAAATCAACATGAAGTTACAAAAAAAAAAAAAACATCATTCATGTTGAAATTATACATGTGAGAACAACGTAAAAAGACGTGCGCGGCGGTAACAAAAACGATAAATTATAATAGGCCGTGGCAGCTAAGAGTTGATCAGTCCCTACTGACGGCGCCCGTTAACGAACATGACGTTATGGATCAGCGCCATTCAGCTCAACCATTTTGAAGGGAACTTAATGATCCAACACACACGCCACCACCAGCGAGACATTACTTAAATAGAAAAGAATATGCAAAAGTAAAGGCCTATCTTAAATAAGAAACATCATAAGAAAGAAAACGATCTGAAATGATTATTTTAGCCTTATTTTAATGGTCCGCCCAGTACCAATAGGTTCTTACTTATTTACAAATTCAAAAGTATGACATTGTCAATAATAAGAAACATTTTAAAAGTTTTAATTGTAATTGCAAAGTAATGAATCAAGTTGATTTTAACACAAAGAAAAGCAACACGAGCAGACCTTCAATATCTGAGCCAGATCGAAGATTTTTTAAATTTTTGACTTTTGACAAAGCATAGCAGCATCCGTTTATTGAACCCCAAGTAAGTACATTACAACCTCACCCTACAATCATTTGTCTAACAATCAACTACATTCACCATATTTCTCCTTGAACCAGCCAGTAATGACGGATAGACACCGCAGTCAGCTACCACAACCCAAACTTGGATGGGTTGCGCAACCGATCGAGTCATCGTAATTTTAGAACATCCTTAACGAGAGATTAAGATTCTCTGGAAGCGACACAGCTTTTGTTGTTTATTTATGTACTGAAAGGATAACTTTTCTGTTTTTGTGTTGATTACTTATCAAGTAATTCCTTGTACATATTTCAATTTCTTCTTTACTATAAAGCTGATTTCAATGCGTTTCATCTAAACAAATAGATTGCGACATTAAGATGTTTTAATTATTTATTTATTAGCTTTTGCCCGCGGCTTTGCTCGCGTTAATTTAGACTGACAATCAATTCGGGTTATAATTCAATCATGATTCGAAAGACACGTAGCGCCATATATTATCATAAGAACGTTATTGTTGTTTTCCTCGGGAACAGTACTTTTTTTCGGGATGATAGGTACCCCTACGTCCGTTTCTGTACACCTGACAACGTATATGCAAAATTTCAGGATAATCGGTTCAGTGGTTTAGGCATGAAAAAGTAACAAACCAACTTACTTTCGCATTTATAATATTAGTTAGGATTACATTTATAGGCTCAAGTAAAATTAACCGCACAGAGGCAGAATAAATGCCTTACAGCCCGTTCCCATTTGTCGGGTGTCAGTCCTTCTTTTCATATAATGTTGCCGCCTTAAAATTAAATGAAGGTAATTCAGTTGGAGAGGTGGTCGTGCCCAACATCCGATAAAATATAAACAGCGCCAAACAAAATGTTCTGCAGGATCTCAAACCCGACAAGAAGAAACGGGCTGTTAGCATTTTCTTTAACAGAATACTTTTATGTGAACCTTTTGCGTTTCTTCGAATTAGTTTATTAAGTACTTAACATAACATAACATCACACCCGTAATCCTCGAAAGGTTACGCAGAGGTGGTACTATAGTGCACCCACATTATGCGGTACTTCTGACAAAACAATCTACTAGAAAACTTTGAATTGCAACAAAAGCAATAGAAAGGTATACAGAAGTTCGGAAAAGTGCTTTTAGATTAGACCCAAAACATAGTAAGTTCAGGTCCGAAGCACACAACCACAGCACTACAATTGCTGCAGCTGTTTTGTATGGCGGATCTTTGTGCCACAGAACTCCGCCTCAACCGTTTCCATGAAACTATATCGGTGGTAATAAGTAGACAAGTACTTAGCTAATATAGCCACAACTTAACTCTTAGCGGCCTTTACTTAAAAGGGGTGAACACACTTTACCGTTAACGATACTACGCTTTTAAAATATTTATAAGACCCAGTATGAGACTTCTTGAACTTGTGAATTTGCCGGTCTTAATCATGAGGATTTATGAAGAATTCTGAAGCGTGTTTTCAGAAGTGTTACTGTGTCAGTGTTACTGAAGAGGGAGACAGAACTCTAATCACTTTGAAATATAATACATTAAGCCAGCATTTCCTACTTGATAAGAAAACACAAAAAATTGTGAAGCAAAAGTTTTGGTAACGAAATGCAAACATTCAATTTGAAGATTAAATATATTAACCTAAAGGAAACCTTTAAGGAAATCTCGAAACGGTTGGTTGACACTTTCCATGACCCAAGGGCTGGCTTTTACCTCGGCCAGAGACTAAGAATTGCCATACAACGTGGCAATTTAATGTCGCCATTTTCTTGGATACATTACCAGTCGACAGCGATGCGCATGAATTGTTCGACTTTTTTTTGTTAAGTTAGGATATAATTTACTATTTTTATTTATTAATTAGGCATAAGTTGTTATTTATGAACCTAAAATAATTTACTGGAAATACAAAAAGTAACCATTTTCGACGTAAGTACGAGTTTTTTACAGTAAAGGGCACGATGGAGCATTTGATGGCAGACGAAACTTTTGATAACACTACTTTCTCACAGACACAACATGAATAAGTGCAGTGGTTAATTTTCAAGTTTCATATTTTTTGCGGTGCTACCAAATTCAATGTAGGTATCTAAAAGATTTCGATAAGAAAAATATCATATCAAATTCCTTAAAAACATTTGAAATTCCAAAAAACACTTCCGTTACAGGTTTTTAAGATTCGCTTATGATTATGACTCTTTCAAGCTAACTCGCGAACTGACGATTCCGATTAACTTAATCTTCATTTTACTTAAGCGTTACATTAAATACTCCGCTGGTTAACCATTCAACCATAACATAAAGCCTGGTGCACACTAATGAACACTTAAAACCTAATCGTTATTAAGTATGCAGACAAGAATATCGGGACGAAAAATTTTCAATTACGATAAAGCCCTTACATAATTGAGACTCTTAACTTAACAGCGTTCGCGATATCGTGTGGACTCCGCTTAAAAGCTTTATTCATCTATAAAACATACCCTTCTCAAGTATCCAAATGAAAATATACTTTATCTTCTTTATATTAAAGTTCATGTTTGCTGTTTGTGTTACTTGGTTCCTTAACATGCAAATTAATGTTGGGTGAGTTGAAAAAGTTTAATGGTATCTTAATTAGTCGATACAAGGAGGTTGGTGCTTATTTAGTGGTGGACAGTATCAAATTTATATCTTCTCTAATAATGTGCCGGGCAAAGTTGGGAAGATTTCTCGTGTGTGTCTCTTGTAGGAGGACATAGAACTTACCGAGGAATTGTTTATAGTAGGGTACGTATTGCTACATAAACAGAGATCGGATATTCGGATGCATATTCACCTAAAGTTGAGATGTTGGCTAATATGGAATGCGCTTTTGTATCAAAAAATCTTCACTTTAACTAACACACACCACCCCTCCTCTTATACTCTTGATACACATATTTGCATCGGGGGTGAACATTTCATTTTAAATAAATATGCATCTGAATAGTTATTTAATCCAAGAATCCCGGTTTTTTTTTTTTTTAAAAGACACTTTTAAACTATAAACCCGACTAGTTATGCATTCCTGATGTTCCTGGAATATTATGAGAAGCCGTTTCCATACTTTCATAGCTTAAAATTAACTTTAGGTAAATATGGATCCGAATCTCCCATCTCTGTCTATGTAATTCAAATAATAATTATTTATTTATTTCACAAAAGTGTGGTACCGTCTGTTACAATAAATATAATTTCACAGCCTAGGGATAAGTCCTAAAAAGACTAAAAATTAACAAAATGGAGATAAAACTGCAAAACTTAGCCGAATGGGGCGCCACTAGCAGCTTTAGTAAAATAAATATGGCCGCTATCATTTCAATACTGTTAATAAAAAGATAATGTTAATAATCATACAATCGTTTTCGTTAATATACTCGTATAATAATTTAAGTTTTGTAATATTTTTTGTAACTAGTTTTTTGATGTAAAACATCTACCTATATAGCCGCGGGTAAAACCGATTAATGGCGTGGCGACGCATACGGTGGCAACACGTCGCCACGCTATACGATGGTATGTTTCACATCAATATTTTTTAATAAATAACAAATAGAGACAATGTTAACATCATTTTTGTTTACTGAATGTGCTAGTGGCGCCCTCTGCGCCTCCTGCTGTGTAATGTTCTCTATTGAATCTGGCGTCCTAGCTAGGTAACTTGGTAATCTGTATTAAGGTTCGCCAGCCCAGGTTCCCACAGAAGGAGCACAAGGAAGGAGTCAAACTTAAGGGGGATGCGCCAAGGTAGCCCGCGAAATTCAAATTTTCTTACGTTTTTTGCAATTTGCAGGTCAGTATCGGGTTGTATGGTGATCTAATATGATTCGCGACTGTATCAAATATGGTTTTACAGATTTATAATCATTAGAATCAGCAATACAACTCCTTAAGCTAGAATTGCCGTCAAATGTCATGATTTCATGAAATAGTCATTCAATAGGATAATATTAACTTATAGAGATGTATTGCTGATTCTAATGAGTATAATTCTGTAAAGGCATATGTGTTACGGTCGCGAAGAAGATTTTAATCAAAATACAACCTGACAGTGTCCTGCAAATTGCAGAAAAAGTAACAAAATTTGAATTTCGCGGGCTACCCTGAAGGTTCTGCCTTAATTTAATAATAAAACCAGCTTAATACTGTCCCACTGCAGGGTAAACGCGTCTTCTCATACACAGAAGTTATGAGCATTGATCACCAGGCTTGCTCAAGATAGGTTGGTGATTGCAGGTTTATATTAAATAGAAGTCCAGGTTCTCTCACAATGTTTTCCTTCACAGATGTCTGTAATGTCAAAGATAAACTGAGAAAGTACATATGAATTGAAAAAGTCACATTGGTAATTAACCCGGATATGAACCCACAACCTCGTGCATGAGAGGCGAGGCCTTTATCACTGGGCCATCACGACAAAATTAATAATTTTAATTATTATGCTATAATTCAAATAATTTGGAAAATCCTAAAGTGCACGCCTCATAATCTCATTCAATTCTATAAAAAAAAAAAAATATAAATAGATGTACAGTCTTGTAGTTTTCGTTTTTTATTAATTGTAATTAAACGACACTGAATTAATTAGCCGTTTGCATTCAGTGACCTACAATTGTCGATTAGAATTAAAAAAAAAAAAAAATAACTCAAATAATGGATTTTTTCACAAGTTACAGTGTTTCCGGGTTTCACACATGACGGACAGGAATTTTTTTTGACCTATTTTGGTGTTTTTTTCCAATTCTATTGCAGTAAATCAATTTTTAAAAAGTATGAAATTAATCTCCATTAAATTATCTCGACAATAGTATGCAAAATATCTTGATTCCGTGAACTAACAAGGCTATAATAATAAAAATAGCCGCCAAAATGTGGCGAAAAAAATTTTTCGATCGTAAAGCACTCTCTGATGCTTCGCATCATGAGTCGTGCAATAGCCACGTTCCATGGTACTTAGAAACAAGCAACATTGATGTGTCGTTTTATGAATTAACTAGCTGTTGCCTGCGAATTCGTCTGTGATCCAGGATGAAAAGTAACCTATGTTCTTACTCAGGTCATGGTCTATCTGTCTGCGAAATTTTATCAAAATTCGTTCAGTAGAACGGGGAAGAGTAACAAACATCCATCCATCCTCGCAAACTTTCACATTTATAATATTAGTAGGACTCTGCCTACCCTATTATTGTTATAGACAAAGATTGAGCTAGCACTGGATTGAAATTAAAAGTTAATCTAGCACTAAATCATTATCTCTCGATTAAAAAAAAAGCGTCTTTCGGTGTAGCAAACTATATCTGCCTAGCATTTATCCAACTATTTTTGAGGTCGGCTCCCAGTCTAACCAGACGTAGGTGAATACCAGTTTTTTACATGAAGCGACTGCCTATCTGACCTCCACAACCCAGTTACTGGGTGACACGATACTTGGTAAACAGACGTAGGATTAATTATCAAATTAATTTAGGTGTTTAATTACCAAAAAGGATAAAAGATACTACATATTAAACACAATATGAAACCACATTAACTTATAATATAAGCGAAGAACACAATAATTCACGTTTCATTAAAACTGACGTTCAAATGAATATAAAGTTAATTCATTCGTTGAATTCAAACTTTAGACTGATATATGACCACCCTGAAGTGGAACCTCAAACAGACAATTTTGCCAGGTCTCCCCCACCACCTTCAGTTATGAAGATTCTAATGAGAAAAGGGGAGATCTGGGATGTTAGGAGGGTTCTCATTATCCTGGTCTGTGTGTAGCGCGATAATGAATGATTGAACAAAGCGTTAAGTCTATTATAACGTTGCAAGAACTTTATTATACCGGTTAATGTACGAGGAGAAGGGAGGTGCCGCGATATCGATAAGTTTGTATCGATGATTTTGTAAAGGTTCAATTGACTAATGAATATTGCTGATAAGGAGCAACAATTATCATAACAAAAACCTATGCTCATTATTTTCATCAAACAATCCTTGCAATTGTAGTTTTGCGATACCGATAATGTCTAAAAGTAAAAAAGTAATTGCTATACAAAAACAGAAAATAATTGGCGCATTCTTTTCCATTTATCTTTAAATTTGAAAAAGAAACAACCAATTAATTTAATTAAAACAATACTTTTCCATTCTGCATTAATCTCAAAGATAATATATAACAATTAAAAAGTAATTAAAACGACACAATATCGCAATTAATACAATCGAGTTAAATTTTATCGACTCGGCACAGCACTAGCCACCGCGCCTCGAGTTGAGTCCGCGTCTTTATAATTAGATAAAGCGGGTAACAATTAAACTTCCCTTAAATAAGCCAAACGTGGAGGGTAGCAATTAGCATTTTCAGGCTGATTATTTTATAAGTGTAACTAAGATGGCGCATTTGCTGGATGTGGCGACGGTGATGGTATGGCTGTGTGTAGGTTTGGCAAATTAAGATAGGAATGTGTTCAAAAGAAGTATTGCTAAAAATATGGTCAAATATCATCAAAATCATCATATCAGCCCGTGAATGTTTACTGCTGCAACAGGTCTTTTTATAGTATGCTTTCAGTATGAAGTTTAAACTCTAGCTGACTTACATTTTCCTTTATTTAACTTTGCTAACAATCGCTGCACAAATAGCTTGCTAAACCATTACAATGATCAGGATCACATACAAGAATATTATGTAGTAGTACACAAATAACCTGCTGTTAAAATGTATGTATATTTCTTCGCTAAAAGCTCTTCCAGTCTCACCTCTACATCCGTATTCCCTTATCCTGCCAGCGCGGTCGGTTTTAACAAATTTATGCTAGCTAATTAAGATCTGCTTTATTAATTACTTTGGCCAACTCTCTACAGTTTTTTCCTTTTCTCTCTCCCAAAATCGTGTCTAATAATCTGTTTAGCGGCTATGAATTTTTGGGGTTAAATAAGCTGATTTGACGTTACTTTTTGTGTCTTTTTTTTACCGGCCGGTAATTAATTTTAGAGTAATTTTATGTCGGCAGTTTGGGAGCTATGTGTTTACCATGAGTTCAGTTGAATCACGTAGATCACAGAGTACATGAACGCCATTTTATTTATTTTAATTATTGTAGTCAATAAATTAGTACTACTTCTTGACACTTTACTTTGGTGTTGATTCTTAATGCAAATACATAGATAAACTAAGATATTCAGTTGAATTGAGAAACCATATTTACCACAGTTACAACCTAACACACTCTATATTTATAACATAACATTACGCCTTGTTATCCCCGAAGAGTTCAGCAGAGGTTAACCTAAAGTACACCTTCTCTTTAGATGTTTTCAATTAATGTGTCATAATAGTATGTTAAATATCAAACAAAAGCATTTTATTTCAAACGAGCTAAGATTTTAATACAAAATCCTACACAAATTGATAAAATCACTAACTGAATTTTTTATTACCTACGTCAAAATATGCCTCTGAAAATTCCCTAAACCCAAAACACACGGACAATAAAAATGTTCTAACGATAAAACTTTACAACTTTGCCCTCAGCAGTTATCAAAACAGTCAAATAAATCCGGGGAGCGTTTTAAAACTTCAAGATGTTCTCGTAAAAACTCCTTGCATAATGTATAACCTTTTGAATTTGTTATTATTTCGTTCCTTAAATTCTTTGGATCGTAATCATGGTTTTTTGCAGGTGGAATTGACTTTATTAAGTTTTCTGACTTGGGGGTTTATGAAGTTAGGAAACTATGTATATTGGCATCATCAATACCTTTACTACTTTTGTATTAAATATAAACAAAGTTATGTCTAAGAAAGTATATTTAGCTACATTGTCACACCTAATAATTTTATTTATACATGGATGACTTTATACTTTTTTTATTGACGAGTTATTGCGTCTTGCAAGGTAACATTAGCATGCTTGATACTTATTGTATTACTAATAACTTCTCTGTCATTTAAGTATAGCAATAAAAAACGATCACATTAATGTAGCAGCCTGAATGTTTAGCAGGTGACAGTCATTTGTATCATTTGACAGCATCAATACATCTTCTTCCTCCCCTTATCATACGGGAATATAAGAAAAGACTATGTGCAATAAAAATTAACGACTGACTGAGGAACACATTACTCCCCTTCCTAGAACCCTTGTATCAATCGGCAAACGGATTTGTTTCCTAATTCCTAAGGAGACAACCTACAAGCAGCAATTATACAAGAGACAACCAACATAGCTTCGAAGAAACGCACATGAAACAAACACAAGCCATTCAGAACTGTATGCTAAGAAAAATACACCTCATTATCCTTTGCAAATAATGTATTTGCGAAATTAAATCGCAGGAAATAATCTTATACTAAAACACACTCTTAGCGGTTGAGATAAGACGTTCTTTCAAGAAACGGGCCTAAACACCCTAATTCGGGGAGTTTTAATATTCACTTATACAAGGGAAAAGAATTACAGGAAGAAAATGAAACAGGGTGAGTAAATAAATAAAGAAAACGAGACGCCTAGGGCGGCCATGTTGCTACGTGAGTAACATTACGTGTTAGATCGTGCAACGATTCCAATTCGATTTGTCGATAGTTGAACACGATTCCAGGGAAATGACCATCGACCTTTAGAATGTGTAAATAGTTTGAGGAAATTGGCTTACGATGCCTACCTTCTAATAGAAAGAAAACTACGTAATAAGGTTCCAATTGCAATCGACTTTTGAATGCTGTGAACTAAAATTAACTTTAGTGCTGTACCCACAAATTATAGATAAGTATACCGATATTGACTAAATGGAAAAGCAACAAATAGATGTAAAACCGCATATTAAGTAGCTGTAAAGTAGTTCAAAACGGAAATAATTTACTTTAATATGTTGTTAAAATTTAATGCTTCGTAATGACTATATCAATATTCATGAATACTGTTGCAAACTATATTGATTTTCCATTACATATATATAGAACTACTTTAAACACGATAAAAATCGACGAAAAAATTATTTAAAAGCTACGCGGCATCATTAATTGTAAAATAACTAGTAGTACCGCTTATCCAAGACGAGCTGCGCATAAAAATAACGTTAAAACGCCGGTAAAAGTCACAAAAATAGGCTATAAACCAAACAAACGGGTACAATACATGTAAAAAGTCGAGCGTTCGTCTTTTCCACCGCAGTTAATAATTGATGCCTCAAACTGCCGAGTTGTGTTGCTCATACAAAATGTATGTCCCTAGCTACCCCATGTTACCGCCTGCTTGATGTTGTCTACATAGCATATGTATAGTTAGTACGTCCACTTAACTGCTTCTCTCTAACCTTTGTTATAGCAATTTGGTTCGGTTTGGGGAACGAATTGATTGGGTGTACGCGGGGATATATTGTTACGCTTGTAATTTATCGTATAGGTCGATGTAGATGCGGTATAACGTGATTTATATAATATATAATGCTATTGTTGTCTTTAGAGTTTCTTATTAGTAATGACATTAAATGAATACGATTCTAACTGCCAACATTAAAAAAAAATGCAGTTTCAAAATGCTTTTGGCTTTTTGAAATATGTGACATTAAAATGAGTTTCTTCACGTTCTATAAATCAATATTATAAATGCCTGCTAGGTTATTTCTTTATAAATAAACAACGCTTTCTACACTTTAAAATAATGAAAAATTACAATTCCAAAACTCTATTAGGTATCGATAACTCAAACTGATACATTATTCATATATTAAAAAAAACCTACACGACTATACAACTACAATTAATTTTAAATATAGAAATCATTACACAAGAATCGACTGTCAATAAAATCGATAGTTTAAATATATTCGTTTGTCACATCCTTATCTGTGTACACAGATAATCAATGAAGGCACAGATCATAATGCATGGAGCCATTGTTTATGGATGAGTTTACACTATTACTTACGCGAGAGGTGTAATTTATTGAGTTTCATTCATGTATTGTTTTCATTGTTGACAGATGAACGCTGATTGCATGCATATGAATGATTGTATGTTTTATTTAGCACACGTTTAGTTTATGAATCGGTGAAATTAAAATGTTATTTGTCATCGAGGTTTCAGAATGTTTAGTGAAAATTGATGTCATTTTCTTGCTGTCAAATATTGGAATTTGGAATATCAAAACGATCTTGAGAAGGCCAATTCCCGTAACTAAAAACGTTCAAAATCTAGCCGCCATCTCATTTCAGTGACAATCAATGTCAAAAATGTAGGTAAATTTGAGGTGTTTCTTACAAATTGCAACTGAGATTAGAATGCGAATGTTCTTAAACATACGGGATTTACCCCTCAGCTCTATAAAGTAAGTAAAAAACTTTGCACTGATTCTTATACGTATAAGCGCTTTTAGTATTAATAATATTCAATTTAATTGCTAATAGGAGTCTTAGAGGCCTATTTTTTACAAGGAAAAAAAGGAAGGATAAAGAAGAACTTTTAATATATCGTATCGCTTAATAAAGGAACTTTTTCAGGTTTAATCCTTAATCAATGTCAAATAATAACTAATTATGATGGGTTTCTGTACGGTAGCCCAATATTTGTACTAACGATCAGCATCCTCAGACGAAGCCACAGATAATACAGACCCATTTGTCATAGATAAAATGCCACTTCATTTAATTTATGTCTCCTATATCAGTTATAAGGATATTAAGTTGAAATCATAGTGATTGAGATGATTTAAGAGCATCGTTAAGTCTCATACTTCTCTAAATATACAGCATGTTTCAGAAATGTGTCGTCTTATAAGAGTGTAGCACAGACTTTAAATATGACCACACATTTCTGATACACACTGTAGACAGAAGGTATTATGGACTTTATTTTTAACTAAAAGGTTTTTCAGATGGATTGTGTATCATGCAAATTAATAGATATTGATACAAAATGTTTAAATGCAAGTTACTACTTAAGTAAATTCTATTGCTAAAACGTACTTGCACTAGAGAACTAGGTAGCAACGAGAAAATCTATATTAAAAGCGACGCCTATGCAGTAATAACCATTTCCCTGAACATAAAGATTTGTACAGGACAAACTATATAGCATTCTTAGACCAACATAGGAAACCATTGAAGATATGCTACTACAATATCGAATTTATCGAAACCCATTCCACAGATCCTTTATAAAGCAGGCACAAAACAAGAAATTCGATATTCAAAACTGCGAGACAATGCACGAGGTGCGTTCCGAAGTTGTGTTGGTGGCATCACAACCGATTACGTTCTAATGGACAAGCGGTGTTTGTGTTCGATACTGATAACGCATGCTCGATACGCGCGGCGCCATGCCACTGATTTTATTATAATAAAACAAAAAAGACTATTGGCCAGGCACTCACGGCCGATGTTCGTGATCTACTGTCTGATACAGAATTTTATTTCGCCTTTGTAATCGTACTTTGATTGTGTTTCGGAGCGTATGTTTGTTAAGTTGGTAGCGTTAGTATTATTGGTTTGAATTTAGAATAAAGGCTATCAGACTAGATAGAACTAAAGATTGAATGTAGGCAACAAAGGTATCTGTTAAATAGTTACTCCTATACCTAAACCATCGTACAGGGAAATTAATTTATTAAAATAACATGGGAGATTTACAGCTAAAATAAACAGATTACGGACAGTACATTACTCTGAAAGCCAATTACAGGTGTCCAGGTCTCTGCATGCATGTACTTCTAAATATTCAGAATTAATAAATAAGCCACTATCAATGTCCTTATCCATATGTGTATGTGTATGTGTATGTGTGTTGTCGTATATTATTGTCCTGTGTCCTTAGTATTTCCTTTTGTAAGCTTATAGCTTTTGCTCACGTGCTCGCAAAAATGCAACAAGCGTAGCAGAAATCCCTTTCTGTGGCTAAAAATATTAAGTATTTACGTGCTAAAAACGACTTAGTGCACTTAAACACGGTCTATGACCGCGGTTATAATTACAACTTTATGAGGTTCTAACTTCTTGGGTTTCATATTTAATTTTTGAGACAGATCTTGGAGCTTTTGAAATCCTAACACGCCCTGAAGATGGCGCCTAAATTTTTTAAATATCGATCCATTTCTATTTTACAATATGTCGTACAAAGGCCATTAGTATTCGGATTCGGTCGATTTAGCCGACGTCTCTTTGTATTAACCGGCTAAGTTAATGGTCTCTTATCTTTAGCTCCTTGTTTTTCTCCTGTTGTGTATTATTAAAAGTCGGGTTATCTGCTAACGAGGGGTGACGTGGCTAGGACCAATGATGATAGGATTTGTTTCCAGTTTACTTGATTAATTGACATCCTAATGTTTTTAACGGAGTAGGTACGTAACCGACGGATTTAGTAAAAAGTGATTTTAAACATAAATAATGATACATTTTAAATAGCTATGTTTTAAGTAATTTATGGCGTCCGCTTTACAGAATTATTCAAAAGATTTTATAAACTAGGTTTGCGGCTGAATTTAAACGAAAAGAGCTGTTTAGTAACGTTATCTTTTTCTGGTCTTTTGCAATAAATTACATTTAAGACGTGTTTACATAATG
Organism: Griposia aprilina; assembly: GCA_916610205.1. NCBI lineage: Eukaryota > Metazoa > Arthropoda > Insecta > Lepidoptera > Noctuidae > Griposia > Griposia aprilina. Next base: position 11,468,456 of record OU744305.1, read on the forward strand.
TAAAACATCTTACAATCGCTAAGTATGACATGCATTCAAATAAATCTTATTTAATGTTACTCTCAAATTCGAAAAAGGAATTTAGTGTTCTAAAATATTTAAAACAATACCGCAAAGAAACGATATCGTTTTAAAATACCAACATATAAATACGATGTAAACTGGGCAGAGGAATTTTGGGTTCAGCCGCACTCTACCGCGTTTCCGAACGGACATTTGAAATAAAAGACTCATTTAAAAGATTAGGATAACGTACGTTCAATTTATTATGAGGCTCTCAATATATTTTTAAACTGGGTTAGGGTTAAGTTATGGGCTGATAGGAACGTACTTTTGGCCTAAAAAAAATTAGGCGCCAGACTATTTTACAAAAGCGAGAGTTTTGTATGAGGTATTCACTGAGAGTTCAAATAAGGAATGTGATTACATTTCAGTAAGTATATTATTTAAAGTTTTATCTCGACGTTTTCTGCTTTTGGAATCGTCGGCTTTAGCGAAATAGTAACACGTTGCTTTTTATAAAATTCAACGGAAGATGGACTTACACATTCTGCAATACATTATTCAAAGGTGAAAATCTCAGAAATCATCGAATTCTTTTCTATCTCAGCAGTAATTGCGTATTTTCTTTATATCGAATACGGCATTAAGCATGTTGCGGTCAACAATGAGTCTATTTTCTAGACTAAACTCAAGCACTAAGAAAATGAAGTGCTTATGTTTGTGGTAGGAATAATATTATGCTTCAATGCCTTTACATTTTATTATCTTTATAAAACATAACGGGCTATCTATGCCAATGCATTATAGAAATTAAGTTAGTGGAAATCAGAATGATATCATAATAAGTACTTCGGATTTATAAAGAAACATTAAAATAGTGTGGTTGACGCGAGCGCCAGGTAGGTACTGCTGAGCGTAAGGTAGGTCCTGAATTGATCCACAGATCAAGCAAAGTTTTACTGGACTTTCCATTAGGAATCTCTCGTCGCAGTTCAAACAGGGGAAATGTAGGTGTAATATACCATGATGCTTGATACTAGTTAGGTACATAATCTATGCACCTGGACCAACGTTTATTATCTATGGATTCTTTGTTCCGAAATAAAAAACATTATTATTTATTACGTACGTACGTATGATCTGTTCCAGAAGTATGTAATGAAAATAAACAATTTAATAATATTATTAATACAATAATTGCTGGAAAAAATTGTGAGATGTAAAGTTAAAACCTTCTAAATAATGATGTATGTGTTACTAATTCCCTGTAGTGAGTGATTGCTTCAGAATTTAACTTATACAGGGTTTACACTTTTGTCAAATACTTTTGGAACAGACTATACCTTATACAATTCTTTATTTAAATCGAGCTTCAATTGGTCAATATTCAAACAAGAATCTCATTCGCTTCATTACCTATGATAAAAGATGACTTTAAAATTTATGGTCAAGTTAAAGTTGCCATAAATAAAATGACAGTCTTGCCAGCTAAAAGCACTTAGAAAACACGTGTAGTTCTATTGATTGAATGGTTTTAATTAATTTATGTTTATCGTCGATTTCAATATAAGATGGTATGGGAATTGATTAAAATTCTATTGAGAGACTTGTTTCCTACTTGTAACCAGATTACAGTATTCAATGAAAGTTTTAGGTTATTGGATATATCGCACTGATAATACAATACTGTTGTAACTCAAAATAAGTAAAATTTGAGATAACATCATATTAAAAAAAAAAAAAAGTGAATAATAATTTTTTCGTCGATTCTGAAAAAAAGTCACATTTTGAGTTACAACAGTATTGTATTGTCAGTGCGATATATAAATTGACTTTGTATTCTGTCCAAATCTTAGTTCGTAAACTGTTTCAAATGTATTTTTTTATCGAAACGGGTGTACAACATACTGTTTAACTTAGGTATTATTGGCTGTAGTCTATACTCTATGCCAGAAATTTTGACAGTCAGCTTCTTAATAAAATGAGAAATTAAACAATTAAGTTTCGGTCGAGCAGGCCCTAATTATTTCAATTTACAGTATTAGGCCCTAATTATTTAATTTACAGTAGTAAGACTTAATTGTTTCATTTACAGTAAGAACTTATTAATGTTTACGTGCTACTGTCTATATATTTTTTCTGTAATCGCAAAAGTAAATAATTAAAAATAAATAACGCTAAGTAAGTAAAATTTTACCACATGCCAATTTGCCTTCATAAAACACTTCTTTTTATGACTCCAACATGTTATTATAATATAGTAACATTTGACGTAAAACATGCCATTCGGTTTTACTATCTGTAATTAAAACAAATACTCAACTAACCGTATCATACTTACTCTTCCACTTAATTTTTTACTGTCCAACACTATTAGGGTATAAGAAACAACAGTTTTTAAGACCCTCAAATATTAAGGGCATTAAGGAAACCAGGGGTCAAGTAGTTTGGACGTTAGAAACTTTGTCTCTGGTTATCTTAATGAGGACAAGTAAGCTAAGAATGTTGACGCCTCCACTAAAATAATGACAAGTATTTTAAGTGTAGACAAGTTAGTGTTGTAATCGACTGTACACGGTATTTGTTATCAACATAATAGTTTTAATAAATGTTGAGAACATGCACATTAGGGAAAATTAAGCTATTTTCATGTAAATGGCTAGAATTTAGTGTAATGTATTGTATGTATCGATAAACGGGATGAAACTTATGTAACTATAACTTATTTTAATATCAATACTTACCTATTTATTTTAAATAGTTTTGTTTGAATTCAATTAAATTTTTATCAACCTTAAGAAGCATAGCGCTTTAATCAAGTATCAAACTTGATTGTTGTCAAAGCTGGTTTACTTCTCCTAGTTTAAATAGGACTTCTTTGGACAGATTCAACGCACGGCGGTTATTATTTGTGGCTAGTCTAAAATTACTACAAAGTTAGTCTATGAAATCAGCAGAAATTAGGTACGTGGCAGACCCAGACAAAAGTGGCTGTCTGATGAATGGCCAAAAGGAATACCTTTACTTTGTAAGGCAGGATAAAATAATGTTAAGACGATACACCACACCCTTATTGTATGGTTCATCGTTGCTAAAAAGTCTATATTCCTAGACCCTAGACTAGACTTTTTTTTTTTGTGGTGGCAAATCATCAAATGACTTCTCCAGCTCAAGGCGGAGCGGGAGGTCGTGTGAGACTTTTACTGACTGACTTTTACTAATACCCACCCATGTTCCTTCAGTTGCCTGTGCGCCAGGGCCACGGTAACTCTTTCGAACAATCCGTGACCCCGGCAGGCATCGGCCCTATCGGGCCTTGTCAATTATGCTGACATCTCTTTGAGGCGCGCGTGGAACACAACGCGCTGTCGACCCGGGCCTGGTCCTTACCGGACGGTGAGCTGCCCATTGCTTGCCCTAGATTACCCTGGCACAGTTTAGATTGCTCTCAACTCGCAAAAAAAAGGAGAATAATCTTTTTAACTGTTTCCTCTTCAAACAAATGAGCTTCACAGCACTCACCCTTTGAAGATCATAATCATACAACAGCGCAACATGTCACTCACCTCCACTTCGTCCGTCTATTCTGGAACCACGTCTTCACCTGTGCGTCAGTCATCTTCAAAGTCTTCGCCAGGCTTGCCCTTTCAGCAGACGCCAGGTACTTTTGCTTGTGGAACCGTTTCTCCAGCTCGGCGATTTGCAACCGAGTGAAGGATGTTCGGGGCTTCTTCCGCTTCGGGGGTGTTCGGTTTTGGTAGGGGTGACCAATCCGCCTCGTGATTGGGAATGATGCTGGAAAGAGAGGTTTAAAAATTGTTATTTAATTGGCAAAAGAATGTGGGAGTTTTCAAGGTGTGGTCTGGTTGCAATGACACCAATACCATCTTTAAAAGAAAAACTCTTCAGGAATAAGGAATCTATGATAAAATTTGCAATGTTTCTCTAAAAATTTAAAGGATTGGTCAGGAATTTAATATGAAAAGACATTTTTTTTTCTTTTTCAAATGTTATTCTTTTATGTTGTCCTATTTATTTAAATTAGTAAATAATTAATGATTTTATTTCTGTAAGTAGATTTGTACAAATACTTTTACACGTCAATCATATTTTTTAAACTAGATGAGGTCGGCGTTTCCTATCTGACTACTCTGAGAAGAAAGGCCGAAACAAACTCAGAGGTCACAGTCTCTTTTAAAGTCCAGACATAATCTTGGTCAGATCATGTGAAGACCATTTATATTGGTATCTGAAATAGTCTTTTGAGGAAAGAACCACACAGATTGAGTGGACCTGTCCAGTCAGTGCACGCATTTGTCAGAAATCGTGCAGCTCAACTCAGGAAGTCAGGACTTAAGTATGAACTTTAAGGATAAAAAATATTCTCCTGAAAAATACCTAGCTTATCACAATTAATTTATTTTCCTAAAACTTTTTATTATACAACTAATTACCTAACTACATTCAGGTCCATATATACCTACCTGAATATGACAGACGCTTATTTCAAGAACCAAGCAATCAAAATCTAAAATAATGACAATACGAAGCCATGAATCATCTTCATAATGAAACAATAAAAATCAAATGAATGAAAAGTAATGTAAGAAGCGTATTATTACTTCCATTCATTGTTCCTTTTATGACTGAATGTTTATTAAAAACAAAACCTCAAGAATTAGGTTAAACTGCGTCCATAATAGGTTCTATTCAAATTCTGCTACGTAACGTTTATATCAGACTGAAACCATCAAGCAATTACACCGATTACGACTCTTAACGTACATTTACATCTTATCTTTGTAATTGAAATCACGATTTAATCCTTATGAACAATCAAGATTGAGATTTATGAAAAAAAATGCTATGAATAAATAAAAATCCCATTAAAATACGCATTCATAGGTCTATGAAGTATGTATTAAGTTTTGATTACATCGCATAATCAAAGTAAAATTACATGTTCATGATCATTCATGGAAACACCTTAAAAGATTGACCATACACAAACCGCAAGCTTTATTACTTTTAAAAAAGGAAGCGGTAATCGTTACAAATCGTTTCAAAGTAGCTGTTGCACGTTCTCTTTTCAAAATTACATCCAAGATGGCGGGCGTAATCACGTTTTAAAAATTCGAAACTCAATAAATTACTATTTAAATGGCGCGTTGCTATTGGTCGGGCGGTCGGTAATAGCCGGTGTTTTCCGTAATAGATCGATTTGCATTAAATGATCCGTGAGATGAGATCATGTTGTTTAAAACTATATTGTTTTCAATGTCATATCCATATTATAGTACAATCAACCTAATAGCGTATTTATGTCCATTTACTTCTATAATTTCGCAGTAATCTATCTGTCTGTCTATTTACTAGACCGTAAATAAGCTGGGCATTTATCATAAAAAACGAGTTTAATTTCGAGCATTAGTTGAAATTGAGTTGCTGTGAAATTATTTGTACAAAAAAATACAGGCTTGAGTACGAGTAATAAAGTATGGAGGACATCATATAACTTATTAGTAGCCATTTATTTCAAGTTATCAACGCTTTCTTTTCTACAATTACATACCTTTTACTGACCTTTAATTAATTGGCCATTAAATTCAGCCCTGTCAAGGTTTTAACACTTTCTTGTGGCATTTAAACATCTTGCGACATCCACATCGCGATAATTTCGTTGCAATAAGCACTGTATCACAACTACCCTATTCTGAATTAAAAATACATTCATAAATTCTTTTCAAATATGGAAACTTATTAAACGGCGCGCTCGCATTGGTCGGCCGACAGCGTAATGGCCGCCTCACGTGACCGCAAATTATGTAGCCATAGCTGGGGAGTAACTTGGTCGTAGTTTAAGATTGTTAGTGACTTTTGTTCCCCCTGCAATTTAAGTTTAAAGGTAAGGCTTTAGCTTTATTCATTTCCCAGTGCACGAAGTACTTGTGTTTACGTTTTGAATTTTAGAACGCATTTTTGTAGGTTTTTTCTTTGTTTTTACAGACCATAGAGATAGTAAATGTAAATAATGTTTCAGACAGTGTTAATATAAAAGAAATATAAAAGGCGAGATTTTTAAAACACGTAGCAGGAATCTCGTAGCAGTTGCTACGAAACTTTAAAGGACATTATATTAGATAATTTTGCTCATTTTATTTCAGAATTTTTACACAGATCTACGCCAACAGCATTTTTTTATGATAACAAATATCTTCAACACTGCCAATAAAACTAAAACAAACCATCCATCTTGAAACCGCTTTCAATATTCAGCACAACCTAACAATATGACCCACAGCCCACAGAACTATATAAAAACGATTAGCTACATAGTAAAACGAATTTCCCGTCCGTTGGTATCAGGGTGGAAAAGGGTGCGGTAACAAGATTCCGCGGGTCGTAATCTGTTTAAGGGTGGTATGATTCATGCGTGCGCCCGAAATGGCGTGGTTTGTGTTACGTGAAAGTGGCAGAATAAGGACGTTTTGAGGTGGGTGCACATTTGTAGTGTTTTGGTTAAAATGTGCACCTAGCTTTTTTTTTTTATCTTTGCTCGTGTCATAATGTTTACCTATTCTTTTGATTGTGATTTACTAGTTTCATTTGTTTGTTTTTATTTTGTTGTCTGTTTGTTCATTTACCTACTTCCTGAGCTCGTTACCTAATAATAATGTATGATGATAAACATTCTGTTTGGGTTTAAGATAAAAATTTACTCAAAATATGGGTGTACTATAGGTACAACGCTGCCCAATCCTGCGGGAAATACAGGCGTATTATGTTTTGTTGTTGTCTCAAATAGTATGAGTTACATCGTTCACTTGTAGAGGTTTTATATAGCTAATTATATGGATCATTTATCAATTTTTACAGAAAACTGAAATAAAACAGAATTAGGGTCTGTTTTTGGTAACTGACTGTACATTATCATTACCCGCATAAAGGAATAAAGCTTTTAATTATAATATTATAGTAATAAGTAGAGTTTATTTGTGGTTGAATAATCTTTTATTCATAACAAAAATTATTTATAAATAAATAACCAATTTTATTGACATTACACGAAGCATTGAAATAAAATCTAGGAATAAGCATAATTTCAACACGTTTTAACTGTCATTATTGTCTTTATGACAACTTATTTCAATAAAGTCCAAGTTATTATAGCTGTCAACTCCTACGCACCACAAATTGCTAATGCATTGGTGCGTCAATACTGTCAATTAAATGAATATTGTAATACATGACTTTATGGATATCATTTTGTGCGAATAATATCAGCCTGTATCAGTTTTACTGCAGTTTCATTGATCTATGTAATGTTATTCTCAGCTAAAAGACTAGGGTAAAGGGCGAGCGTTTTCGGAGACTGTTTTACGTAATTTAGACTTTCAAAAAGTAGTGATTCTCGGTCTAATTTGAATAATTGATTTTAAAATTTTATGCTACACTCATAATTATTAACCAATAGGTACATAATATTTGCCCGGGCATAATTACCGTGACCATAATACATACTTTATTGGTGCTAAGGAAACAGGAAAGAGAATGTGAGTAGCATGCAGGCTAGATTAAATACATGGTTATTATTTTAATATTGTGAATGTGAAGATTATGTGGGTCATTGTTAATTTTTTCCCCTCTCAGCTAGCTTTAATCATAGTCTGGCAGTTTGAGTAATTTTTGTGGCCTACCCAAATGTACTTTCTTTGGTATTGTTCGTCGAATCTTTGAGCTCCTTAAGTTCTGAGTTGAGCTGCACGATTACTGACAAATGCGTGCACTGACTGGACAGGTTTCCCTCAAAAGACCATTTCAGACACAAATCTACATGGTCTTTACATAATCTGACCAAGATTATGTCTGCACTTTAAAAGAGACTGTGACCTCTGAGTTTGTTTCGGCCTTTCTTCTCAGAGTAGTCAGATAAGAAACGCGGACCTCATCTAGTTTAAAAAATATGATTGACGTGTAAAAGTGTTTGTACAAACCTATTTACAGAAATAAAAGTCATTTATCATTTATCAGGGCAATGGTCGCTTCTGAAGCACCTATAGAGAATGGTCGTCTCTTCCTTATTGCTTAATGATGATTTCGAATCATTAAGCTCATGTTTCCTCACTATGTTTTGCTACAAAGTAAGCCAGTCATAACTACCCATGCATAGTACAAACAGTTTGCTTATTTTACTACAATAAAAGTAAGTTAAGTGAATTACCTATGTCGGTCTGTTGTTTTACTGCTTAAGAATCTTGTTTTGTTGAACCTTGTACAAGTTACTGTCCACAGATGGCCCTTATACTGTTTTACCAGATACCCGCATTGCAAACATAATGCCGTATCTACATACAATGTTATACTACCTACTACTACTACTTCAAAAACTCAAACTCAAAGCATTTATTTCAAATAAGCCAATTACAGGCACTTTTGAATTGTCAAAGGGTCAGTCAGTTAAGAAAATGAAGCTAGATGCCCATTCCAAAGCGTAGTAGGTACCTATGGAGAAGAACGGGCAACAAGCTCCATGGACACTCTTTTAAATCAACATATAGTTACAAAAAAAATTGTTTACATCATTCATGTTGAAATTAAAAATGTGAGAACGATGTAGAAAGACGTGCACGTTTAAAGAATCCGTAATAAAAAAGATAAAAACAATTCAACATTTTAAATCAAAATAAGCCGTGGCAGCCAAGATGACCAGTCCCTACTGACGGCGCCCGTTCACGAACATGACGTATGGATCAGCACCATTCAGCTCAACCATTTTGAAGGGAACTTAATGATCCAACACACACGCCACCACCAGCGAGACATTTGAGTGAGCATGACATACTCTCACCCGCCAGGGCACATTCAAGTCAATGAAAGACGAGCCTAGTAAATGGTTTCTTTATATTTACTGTTTTTGTTGTTGTGTTGTTGTGTGTTGTTAGGTTGGTAATCTTTTTTTTTTCTTTTTTTTTATATACTAGTTGTAAACATCCTGTACTATTAATGCGTCCAAGCGAATCGTTTTTGTTTAAAGGGACAGAAATGTAAACTAAGTAGATGTGTCTTTTCTGAGTTTTCTAAAACGCCCAAGCGAGTTTCCTCCTATACACACACATAACATAACATCACGCCTGTGTGTGTGTTTCCTCCTATATCAACGGATAAATATTTAAAGAGTTAAAAACATTTTTAACAACCATAAAGATTTCAACGATAATTGTCCTCATCAAGACCAAACAATAAAAAATCATATCCCGTAATTTAAAAAAGGAAAACATAATTACGTCAGATAAAAAAGCAGCGAAAAATTAACAAACAAATTAACATTGAAGGGTTTAACCGTCTGGGGCGAACCCTTTATGATATAACCGTGTAACCCAACCCTATGTGCCCGGGCAGCCCACTCAACGTGAATCACATTTATTTATGCCGTTTTATTGAAACCTACAGTTTTGTTACAGATGTTAAGTGAAAAAGGTGTTTCAAACTTTTGTATTTTAGGTTTAATGTAATATATTTGAATATTTAAGTCTGGCTAATAGAACACATGGGTAATGGGAATATCCAATCAGTTAGGTTGCAAAGGTCAAACCTAATCTAACATGATATTGAGAAAAGGATACTGTGATGGATTTTGGTTAAATTGGTGTGACGTAGGTATAGCTTTAGGTACATCGATGACCTTGTCCAGCTCGTTTTACCCAACCCTAGTGCCTTGTTCTTTTTAGCGTATCGACGGCAAATAAAAATGTTGTTGAGAAAGTCCAAATATAATATTTGGCCCAAAGACGAGTGTACAATTTACCTAGTGTTTTCATACATATTCCAAGTGTAAAAAGTACTTTCAAGATGTATGTAAATACGTACTGCCATACACAACACCTCAGAGCGTTGCTTTCACTTAAAGTGAGAGAAATTCTCGCTCATATTTTCCTACAAATCCGCCCCCAAGTGAGGGACGTGAAAAAGTAAGGACGGGAAGACGAATGCTTGACGCCTAATTGGACTCAGCCGTCACGAGGGATTACATGGAGTCACTCTATCACTCCTACACTCGCATTTGTCCGCGCCTCCACCATTTTAACACACTGTGTACCAAAAATTCGAGAAGACAGCGAAAAAATTTAACAGCATCCATTATTTACTGATTGAAATGTTCCCGCCATCTGCATACCAAATGTAACTACCGCATCGAAAAAAAATAAAACGCTCAAATTTTTCGGCAATTTTTTGCAAATCAATTTGCGCTGCGATCATAAATATACAATTATCCGGTCCACTGCAGCGCCGACAATGTGCACCGAGAGTAAACATTTCTCAATTACACCGGACAGTGGTGCGATGCGAAAAAAATGGTGGACAAAATCTCATATATATTGTACGCAACAAGCGAATACCAATTCTCACTAGTTACGTTGCCAAACGAACGGGAACCGGGGAGGTACGACCTCATGGAAAATTCATGGGTTGAAATGCAATCGGGAAACAGGAAAGCAGGTTTAGGTTGCATTTTCAAACGTTGCACTCGTTTGGTCGAACCAAAGGCAGACTTTATGATGTTGTGCTTTTAGTGCCTTTGTTCGTGTGTCGTATTCCGTGTACGATACGTGTTCGATGTGTTTGGAACATCGTTTTTGTGCAGGTCGTTTTTATTTTTGTGTAGTGGCCGGAATGCTTGGGCATTTTATGTTAGAAGTTATTCTTGATAACTTTTTATCAAGGTAGTAAGTCATTTATATATATATATGACGGAGAAGGTACTTGTCTCTCGTTATTATCAGCCATATTTTAACTACTGTGGGCGTACTATGGGTAATGTTGGTTGCGCAATAGAAAAACCGTTTGCAGTTCAAATCAAATTATAATTTATGAACAAATTAATCACACTAGCGAATCACTAACTGTAGGTACACGACACCACTATACTGAACGCGCGATAGTTTCTAAACGTGTTCACTGCTTAACCGCCAACAAGAAACTCTGCTTTAACTCTGGTCAAGTGTTAGCGTTATAGACTCTGTCCAGCGCCACCTGGTGGCCCCGGCGTCCCGATTAGTCAAGTCAAACGATAGATTTAACGTTTTTCCGACATATATTAAATTGATCAGATTCCCTGTCAATTATATATTCCTAATATTATATATCTTTCCTATTTATTGTCCTAATATTATTTGAAATCATTATATTATAAATTACATATATATCGTATGATTTAGTTATATGTCAAATCTTGTCTATAGCTTTAGTTGGAGATCCTAATTAAATTATTAAGTTAATAATTGGTTAGAAATGTTGCATAGATAAAATCATTGAACAAATTATATGCAGGTACGCATTATCGTAATGTATCAACAATGATAGGTATAATTCAACTAATTTCATATATATTTGCGGTAAATCCCTCCATGTTATTAGCGTAAATTGGTTCTACGGTTATATTATATTATTATTGCTCAAAGTACATTACGATTTCAATGCAAATCATACCTTATTTAATCATAATATTATCATCTTACACGCATTAAGATATGCAAAGTTAACTTCACACTATCTTTCGTTGCCCAGGTATTGGAGATATTATAAATTGCATGATATAATGCAATACTCAATACTCAATATTTATTTACATTCCACAACGTGAACTTAGGTGGTTTTATAAAGACATGATCATTGTAGACCTTGTCGGGCACAGCGAAGTAGGAGAGAGGAAGAGGGCTTTAATCTGATGAATTGGTTGGTATACTGGTTGGTTTGTTGGTTTATGGTAGTTGAGTTTTGTGGAGTCTACAAATTGTTGACTTATTGTACGTTTCATAAAAGTAGCCAAAGCAAATACATATTGTTAAAAAAAACGGATTTGAAGAAGGTAATTTACAATTAGTTAAGAGTGATGAATTGAGATAAACTGTGACTCCCCCTAGCAACAAAGTGTTTCTCAGTAATAGATAATTTACAATTACCTAGTTTTACTCTTGTAACTAAATCTTTCTTGTTCGCATCCAATTAATTTTCATTTACTAATACCTAGTATTTAAGCCTCTATGGTAGGCTTGCCAATTTGGGAATCTGTAGTAAATGTTTCAAAATAAAGTCGACATTTCATCCATCATAAGATCAAGTAATCGAGTATTCAAATACACATAGACATTCCAAAATAGTGTACTACAAAAAATAAAAATTACTTTAACCTAAAACAGATATCTGCCAATTACAAAAGAAAATTAGACAAAATTAATACATCCATCTCACAGAACTCCCAGACATACTGAAATGATCGTCTTCTATTCATACATGAATACGTCACAGTACCCGCAACAACATATATACACAACACTCAACACAGTCAACCCTAAGAGGAAACTACAAGTTAGCGATAAAAACAAATGAAAACCAACTCTTCGTTGACATCTAGCTCATCTCTTACGTACATACAAAAACAAAAGCACGTCACAACATTTTCATAGCGGCCGTATTTTTTCCACGACCTCACTATGATTTGTAATACAAGGAAATACCTCGACAAATGCTCCCACGTTCGTGGGACAGTCGCCTGGCACACTGTGTGATTACACGCACGCTCGCTCATTTGCCTCATTAAAATTTTGTCTCCACTGTCGTCGGTTGGACCACTGGGGTTACGTGTCATAGTTTAATTGCGTATAATCTAGCATCCGTTGGTCGTGTATGGGAATTTTAGACTTGAATCTTGGTTGAGGAAATGTAGTACGATCAATGTAATGTTAAAGATCGTCGTAGTCAAAATAGGCATTTTAATATCATACATAAGGTAGTTTGGTATTGCTGGACCGCATTAAGGGATGACAGAAAGGTAGCTGAGATCTGAATGTTACTACGGATATGAATTAAGCGGATGGATAGAGTTGGAAATGAGGAAAAAACAAGAAAACACATGTACATTCTGGATAGTAGACAATATGGAAGTTCTGGTTAGTGGCGGCGAATACTGAAATTACGACTGAAAGAGGCGTAGACATGGAAGAAAAATCTCGTGATAAATTGAGATGAGACCAGAAAGATGATGTATCCTCACTCTATAACTGAGCACGGACTAAAGGTGGCAAACGCATTGAACGACGTGAAACTGTTAAGCAGTGAACAAGGGATTATTGATCGTTTCCCATTTTTGAAAATAAATCTTTGAGATGCAGTAAGATTTAAAAAATATATGTTTCTCGATTTATTTGTCCCAAATGATTTAATTTACCGTTTTTATTATTTTATCGATTCTCAGACATTGAATGAGAATCTAGCACTGTACCTACATTCTCGATTGTTCCGAAGAAGTTTTCTTTTATTCAACGTTACTGATAGACTACAAGTCACTCATAACTCATAACAAAGCATTGTTTTCTAGTAAACTATGTATAAAGTAATTTGTGATTCGGGCCGTAAACGCATTAAAAGCTTGTGAACGTTTGCTCGACATCATTTTCAAGGCTATTGAAGAAGTCATTACGTAGGTTGATTACAAGTGGTTAACAGTAAACTGTAACATAAATGTAAAGAAAGACGTTCTTGGTTCGGATTCAAATAACCTGCAAGGCTCTCTTGCTCACTTGTGATTGATCTTTTTTTATGATCTAGCAAACCTTGGAAGTTGAATGGTTAATATTTTTACATGTTGTTTTGAAATAATCTGTGACAATATGAGATTAAAAGGAGCAAGTTTATTGCTTGTGGAATACCATAATCTTGAAGCAAAAAATTATTGCGAATCGTCTGAGCACTGTTGTGACGGTGCATCTTTTTATCGTTGCTTCAACTATGTGTGCCGCAAGCAAATCGCACCGTGTAAATCAGGCTTTAAATGCTGAATTTCATTAGTAAAAGGTAATAAATAACTTTATACCCTATATTAAATCTTTATATCTTTATCCTAAAATCATTAGAAAGACAAGCTAATAAATTCCAAGATTTTAAAGCCAGGGTTTGGCTGCGCTTTACTACCAAGACCCTGATCCCGACAGGTCTGTATAACTTGCATTACCATTCCGGCGTCATAGAAAGGGTATGGAAACAGTACCCAAAAGCTTAATTAAGCCTTAGCTACAACTTCTATTTAGTAATGAGCTATCAAGAAGTAGGTATCGCGTTTTATCTACACCAACATAAATCATTACGCGTCATATTCAATTGTATATTTGGGTCTTACTTTTTCAATCACGACAAATCGTGTCCGACACGTTCATTTGCTTATGAACATTTGTTTTCGGTAAAAAATAATGTAACTAAAATTGATTATGGTATATTCCAAAAGTTTTTGATGAAAATGTAAACAAAGGGTCAGAAAACCTGTGGATGCCAATTTCTAGTGCCACTTATAAATTGAGTGCTTTGATATGATTATTTTAAAACTAAAACCTGATATTCTACTTTAAAATCATCTTATTGATGTCTTTCATTTGACAATAAAATTGAGGTTAAATTCATAACCTCAATTTTCGTCGACGACTTCTATTACAATTTTAATAATGTTATTCATACAATAATTGTTGGAAAAACTGGTGAGATATAAAGTTGAAACATTCTAAATACAGATGAATGGATTATTAATTCCCTTTAGTGAGTGATTGCGCAGGAATTGAACCAACAGTGTTTGTTTACACTTTCATCAGATACTTTTAGAACAGACATTACAGCTTTAAGTATTTGGAGGTAAACAACCGGGCGGCCCCCCAGATGGTTAGTGGTCAACACCGCCTAAGGACATCTGCAGTACCAGAGACATTGCAGGTGCGTTGAAAGTTGCAGAGACAAAGTTGAAATTGAAGTATGCCTGTAATTACACCGACAGCGGCCTGTATGAGCTTCAAATGGCTCTGCCTTTAATTACACCGGTTGCGGCCCGTATAAACTTCAAATGGCTCATATGTCTGTAATTACACCGGTTGCGGCCCGTATAAGCTTCAAATAGCTCATATGCCTGTAATTACACTGGCTGCGGCCCGTATAAGCTTCAAATGGCTCATATGCCTGTAATAAAACCAGCTGCGGCCTGTATAAGTTTCAAATCCCAATTTGAAGATTATACGGCCGCAGCAACGTAACGGTGCTTGGCGACAGAAATAAGAAGGTATGGTGCATAAGTACGCAGGTATGGTGTATGGTACAGTACCGATACTGATTATAAATACCAACAGTACAGGTACTACGTCTGGCACCGGTACCAATAGTACAGGTACTACTCCGATACCGGTATCACACCAAGGCCAATGGTAACTTTTCCCAAAAACACCGGTATTTCAAGCCCTGGCTGGTAGACGAGCTCTATTACAAAGAGCTCTACTACTAGTCTATTACTAGTTTCTGTTACCTACAGTAGGCCTCACGTAAGAAAAACCAGTATACGCTGGCCTCGTATTCTATTGCAACACATACACAAACACACACACATACTATCAATTACAATCTGAATTATTTTGAAGCCTATTGCTAATCCATTGCTTCATTATGTTCGAAAAAATTGTGTGCTCAACAACGTAAATGACGCAATGAATGTTGTTGAACTGTCAAAATGCAAGCTATTCCTACTGAGTGTGTGACGCAATTACCCGCAGCTCAAAGGCAGTGTTACCGTTGACGTGGTGCTTACTGTAGATATATATCTTATTTATGTAATTCGACGGCAGGTCGAGAGCAAAGATAGCAGTGATAATATGTATAGAGGTATGAGGAACAGGGTGTAAAGCTCACTCATACTCAATGGAAAAGGGAGGATCCTCCGACCAGACGGGTGTTGTGTCTGGTGGGCAACTGCCCGACGGTTGATGTCAGGACGTTGTATATATCCTAGTCGCGCGGTAAACTCTGCTTGCGCAATGCAGGATTTGCGTGACGTCAGTATGACGTGTAGCTCGCATGTGGCGATGTTGATACCGCTACCTACGATTTCATGTTCATGATCATTTTATAGCTCGACAGTTAAAAAAGACTATGTTATTTTTCATTATTTTTCAGCCCAGGACGGTTACTTTGATCGATAGATCGGCATCCAATATACCGGTTGGACTATTCTCTGAATAAATCACCGTGAAAACTTGGTGACGTTAGCTGTCATTCCTAATGCTAGGGATTGACACTATTGCCAGCTCCCTCCAAGACCACAATCACCTAAGTTATAATGTTGAGATTTTTACAGAATTGATTGGCTGTAATACTATTTATTCTTCTGGCTTCTGGCGCTACCGTCACCAAACACAGGCACTATGCTAGGTGACACCACTTTCCGGCTCGCTACTTGTCTGCATCTGGGCGCTCCTTGCAGAGCTCCGCATCGCTGCCAGTGCGGTGAAGATGCGACTGCCTCGGACATCATGGCCTATCTTGCAGTAAGAGCGCACGCCGGATAGCACGGTACGCCAGCATTAATGACATAATCCGCCGTGCTCTTGTCACCACCATCCCATCTTCCTAGCACGGTGGCCTGTGCTGGGGTGGCTACTGCAGGTGCGAAAAACCTCAAACGGCGAAAATATTCCAATCTTAGAGGGAGTTATATGTCCGAGCCGTTTGGGACTGAAACACTAGGGCCGTGGGGACCGAGAGCCCACTTGTTTTTTCGAGACACCGCCAAGCGGTTGGTCGACTCTTCACGTGACCAGAGGGCTGGCCTATTTTTTGGCTAAAGATTCAGCATCGCCATACAACAGCCTTTTGAACACTTTTTTAATGCCCTATGATTCTTGCCCTTCTTTTTGTATTTTTATTTACATCCTACTATTAATATTATTTATTCGTCTATTCTCCTTTTAATTCTGTACACAATTTCTCAAACCTTTGCCAAGAGTAGAAATCTGAACAATACTAACAGATGCAGAGCCTATAATGTACTTAGTCTATTGTTCTATAATCTTGATAAAAGACACTTCAAGCTGATTCGTCATGAAGATGATTGATTAAAGTAACATAAAAACACGTCTATGCAATAATACATAAACATACAAGCAATACCACTTAACATAAACGGGGATTCTTCTAATCTTTCTGAAGCGAAAAATATAAATGGCAATATAATATTTTATGTACTCGGGTCCACGTCTCCGGGGGGCGCGGGGAGTTCGCTCACATATATTTACACATTTGAAATATGGCCGGGTTTATAGCATCGTGCGTTATGGATTGGCGATAAAACATATCAACTTGAGGCTTACTTTACTTATACTTAAGGTTATGGATCTTGTGAGGCCTTTCTTTGGCGTTTTACTATGGCTATAGAAAAGTCTTATGTTGATTAGCAAATTAATAATTATATATTTTTTTTGTTTTACCCTTTAATACTCCAATTTAGTTGAGAAAACTTACATAAAAGTTATATAATCTACTAGAACTCTGTTAAATTTTTACCTTCCTATCTACGTTTATTCGCAAAAAAAAATTTGAACGGGTTTCTTCTTTAGATAATGCTTATTCTAATATTAGATAATAATATTTACAATTTCATTCCATCTATGTCCCCTATTATTACATAAATATTATTATTAGACTTAACTTAAATAACTGGCGAATTGTGGGTGTAAGTACTACCTAAAGGTACACCTCTGCCTAATCTTCGGGGATTACAGGCGTGATGGTATGTAATGTTTTAGTTTATAAAACACTATAGTTTATTCATTACAGGTATTACAATATTCTTAATAACCGCAATAATTTCAACGCACCATAAACAATTACTGAACTAAAGCCAACCGATTAAGAAAACCCCATCTCACCCACGAGGGGAGGTCGGGCAATTTCACACATGTAAAATAATATACGAAACGTAACCCCTGAACGTATCATCGCATATTGGTTCACGTCAAATTTTCATAACGCCAACGATCCCGTGTCTCCCCGCGGGAAATGCGGGCGAAGAGGCTTTTGAGGGGAGGTTGGGGATATTAGACATGTGTATTAGTGTATCGATGATTTTGCGGCACGTTTGAAAGGCAAGAATGGTGCGATAAAATTCGGGTGGAGTGACGACGAAATAAAATTGTGGTGACGTGTCGTCAAATGTTATGCTTTTGGTAAATTGTAAGTGTTTTCTTTATGTCAGCAGATAATTGAGTTTTAAGGTATTACATAAGTTATCGCTCACTATGTAGAATATGTGTGTATATTTCACAAGTAAATTAAGCATATTCATACAAAAATATTATATAAAATGTTTTTATGTACCCACGTTTTACCTGCAGTTATAAAATATATCTTTAAGCCTTTAGTTAGAAATAAAATGAAAACAGCTGTGAACACTTTTAAATGGTGTAGGTACTCTCCTATCTTATACCTACGGTAATAAAGATTTTTAAAAGTACGGTTTCACCCACAGCGCGGCATGAAATATACTTTCTCAGACCTACCAAATATACACATAAAATTTCATAAAAATCGGTCAAGCCGTTTCGGAGGAGTTCGATAACAAACACTGTGACACGAGATTTATATATATATGGTTTAAATGGGTAAATATTAAAAAGGCTGTTTTTAATATATACCAGATTTTTTATATATCCGGATACTTATTAACAGAAATTCTAAGTCGAATGCCATTTAAAAAATAAATTAGATCTTATAAATAAACTGTTTACATATTACCCAATTCACAATAAAAATTAAGTAATAAAACACACATATAAAACTAAAAACATTGACAAACACTCACAACATCCTTATCTGAAGTTTTATTGTATTGTTATGCCTCAATAAGTACAGAATTATCTTTACTTCGTTGATATACAGATAAAAATGTATTTAAACGTCGTTATCTATTCATTTTCTATTGATAATGGTGGGTAAGATGCTAAACAAACAGACTACCTACTGTTAGTTATGTAGGGTATAAATATGTTCATCATAATTATCCACAGCCCCACTTCACCCACTGCTGAGAATAGGCCTGTCTTTTCTTGTGCCAATCCCCATGCTCCTGTGCTGGCACACCCTGAATGAGGCTGGTCTCATCATGAAATATGTTCATCATAATTATCCACTGCTGAGAATAGGCCTCTCTTTTCTTGGGCCGATCCCCAAGCTCCTGAGCTGGGCACAACCTGGATGAGGCTGGCCTCATCATGAAATATGTTCATCATAATTATCCACAGCCCGACTTCACCCACTGTTGATCATAGGCCTCTCTTTTCTTATGTCAATCACCATGCTCCTGTGCTAGCTCAATCTATTTATTGGTTATTTATTTTTGCATTAAATAGATAATTTAATCCCTATTCCCATCATTCCTATTTTTGACCTATAATTTAATCATAAAAACGACTGACTGCCTCGTTTTTCTAATGGTCGCAAGCAGTACTGCTGAGCATAAGGTCTTGGGTTCTGGAATATCTCAGTAGCAACTCGGAGTTTGAATTTGTGCCCGGTTGATGGCAATAGGGTCGCCCCCTATTACATAGGACTTCAAAATCACTGTTGAAATGTGGGTGTCCTATAGGGTTCACCTTTGCTTAACTCTTCGCGGAATACGGGCATGATGTTATGTTTTGTAAATCATAAATTATTTTATAGTGAAAGGGTAGGGAATATCTACATGACGTTTGCTCGGCTTACGAATTACCATCTACATTATTATATTTAAAAAGCAGATGCATCATTCCCATAATACGTAATTATGTAATATTAGTGTGTAAATCAATCATGACCTAATCAATATTTCTTAAGAAGAAAAAGTCAAGTCAATATTTAAAACGTTAACTCAAAATTAATATTAACGAGGTGGTCACAATTTTCCGACGGGGACTGTACAACTAAAATAATACAATAATGTTTTTGATATTTTCTTACTAACGTTGATATTTTTAATTTACTTTAATTTGCGAAGCATGTGTGGTAGAAGGGTCCATATTGGCTCACCTAAAGTTCTTAACCCGAAATTGTTCTTCCTAATGATTTGTAATCCGAATGATCACTCTTCCTAAAATTTTTCATCCTAAAGTTTTCATTCATACTATTTGTAGTGCTACCGGCGATGTTTATAACACTCATGTTTCCGAAAATTGTAATTAATAATATCATTAATGTAAATATATTTAAACTCCTACTGTTTTTTAACATAACGCTTTTATCCCTAAACATAATTACCATAATATTTTCACTCATACTCAGTGTCGTCTAGGGGGCACTATGAAAAAATACTTAGAAAAATTTCGCGACTAATTTCGAGGTAGCGCTCGCCGGCCGCTGCCGCGGCACCGCTCGCTTCGCTCGCTCGGCTCGCGCGTAGTTGATCACAGTTCTAATCTAACCTAACCTATGGATATCTTGAGTTTTAAAGCAAAATACACCAATAAAACTGATTATTTGAAACCTATAGCCGCTAATATTAAACTAATTTAATTGAAATGTGTATATGAAAACATGTATTTAACTACTTGTACCATGGTACTATTATTCTTATATGTTATACATGTTATGTGAAAATAAAGTTACACAAAATTAATGTATATAATACTGATTATTATGAATAAAAAGATATGAATTTGAATAATAGTGTAAAAGATGGTTATGTTGAGAAAATATAGGAAAACAAATAAATGTATAATAGATGTTTATTGCTATTAACATTATGAAGTTGAATGCTTCGGAATTATGAACATTAGAGACAGAGAAGTTAGGAATTGTGATTTAAATTTAGGTGAACTTTGGCGCACCCGTGGTATAACTATGAATGATAGGCTGAGGAATTATGTAATAAAACATCAGTTTAAAAGAAGATGTAGTGACAAAAAATTAAAAGAGTATGCTTAGATGGACTGGTCATGTTGAGAGTATGAATGAAAGGCGAGTTACAAAAGGTATTACAAAGCAGATGTGTGTAGAAACGCCAATGGGAGGGGACGCCCTAGCTATAGTGACCTTACTGATGATGTTTTTCAGAAAAGCCCCTAGCCCCTAGCTATAGGGGGCGCCTAGATATAGTGACCTTACTGGTGATGTTCTTCAGAAAAGCCAGGTGCGTAGTACTCTTAACTGGCGTGCGTGTGTGACCAGATGTATGAACGTAAACGAAGCAAAAGGAATATGTAGGTAAGGATCGTAGCAGGTGGCGTTCTGTAGTTTCTGCCTACCCCCATGGCAAGAAGGCATGAGTTTATGTATGTAATTTTTAATCTAACAAAAGATCTTCATATATTAGACGAACTACTGAAACTACAAAATACAACAACATACAAAAAAGACCTCATTCTCACGGCTAACTAGCTACTTACATAATCTTATAAAGTAATGACAAATCATTATCCCGTCATCTTAGCAATCACTTTGGGTGCCTTGGCCCAATTTAAGACACAGCGTTCATTAAACAAAATAATGGAATCAAGCAAATTCGTGCCGACACAACGACTGGGCAAAATTACTATGAATTAATATTTTAGACTTTTGGAAGGTCTGTGGTTTAGTGTCCACCGCGGTTGGTTGAAACTAGTATCTGAATCATCGCAATTCTATGTTTTTGTAGTTTTCAAGGACATCAGCGTAATTACGTACAAAGTTTTCTAGAAGCATAATTATAACGGCTGTCATGAAGATCTGTCATTTTCACCAATGTTTGACATTGGTGAAAAAACGCTCCATATTTGGACAGCTGTTAGTATGTGCCCTTTCACCGCCGCCTAGGAAACCTTTTACATTGTATCGTGAACATGGGTTTGAAAACATACAGCACGAAAGTCATGTTCGTGAACGCCCGCCGTCAGTAGGGGCTCGTCATTTCTTAGCTGCCACGGCTTATTTTAATTTAATTTAATATTTGAATTGTTTTTGTCTTTTTATTACAGACGCTTTTAACGTTCTGCATCGTTCTTACATGCATAATTTCAACATGAACGATGTAACCAATATTTTGTAACCATATTTTGATTCAAAAGAGTGTCCATGGAGTTTCTTGACCGTTCTTCTCGATAGGTACCTAATACGCTTTGGAATGGGCAACTAGCTTCATCTTTCTGACTGACCGACCCCTTGACAATTCAAAAGTGCCTGTAATTGGTTTATTTGAAATAAATGCTTTGAGTTTGAGTTTGAGTTTGCATTGCCATTAGAGTGTGTTACGCAATAATGGTACTTGTAATGACAGCTCCTAATTCGGAACCATAATTATTAAGGTGACGTCTTTTTAAGTGGAGTCTTGTGATTGATTTTCCACCTACTTTGCATAATCCGATTGATTTTAAACCTTTTTAAAATGAAACAAATGTGCAGTAAACTGCGTGTGCTTTCTAGGCCTAAAGCAAAAAAAAACAGGAAAACGGTCGTTGAAGTCTTTTGTATGGGAGTAGGGTAGTCTTCTTACAAAAAAAAAAATGGAGATATGTACAATACAACTATTTTCTTAATGTCCCTCGGGAACCATCGCATTTCCGAATACAAACCAATGTTAATTTCCATGCCCATCAATTATTAGATTTCGTTTGTATTCGGAAATGCGATGTTTCCCGAGGGACATAAAGAAAATAATTGTATTGTAATTACAATAAAAATAAAAAAAATACATAATTATTTAGCATAGGTTTTTTATACCTACCTAAACCCTATCAAAGCTGTTGTTTTGAAAGGTTGAAAATTATAAAATTGTTAATTTGATGATTAAATATCTCGTTGACTCATGGTATCATAAGTATGTACATATACCTAAAGTTACAAATATTAATAACGAAATATTGCCTAGTTCAATCGGGTTAATTGCTTCAACATCAACATACAAGTTAACTTCATAATCCTTTTTCCAGCTCTTTTGCGCCCATACCTACAAGTAACGCAGCTTCTCAGAATAATTATAATATTACAACTTACAAGCAACGCTGGTTAGAGAGACTATCAGTAGATTGATATTTAAGAGTAAGCTCACTTCCATATCTTACTTAATGATAAGATAAGTTAAACCAGTTCTATCAACGATTAACTTGGTATAGTATAGATTATTCTTAACTGTTTTATTAATTTCCTACGTGTGCTTCTTTGAGAGCCTTTATTTTTTCAGTTGGTTCTAATATTTTAAAACAGATATCTACCAAAACAAGTGAGGCGGAAATCAGCAATGCAATTTATTTAACCATGAACTTTTTTATCACCCTTTGGCTTAAAAATATATATAAAATACTTTGCTTATTTTGTTAACTGTCTTTACGGGTAAACATACGAAAACAGTGTAAACAAACAGATTTTTATGCGAGCATAGAACTGAATAAATTATATTTGATTTGATTTTACAAACTTTTGGAAATAAGCAGTGATGGATGGTCTTTCGTGCTTACTTATGTAAGTAGGTAGTACTACACACCAGCCGAAAATTACGTCTTGTAATTCGGTGCGCAAATATACACATCGACGTGTCTATTCGGTTGCCATATCGAAAATTACGCGTCGTAATTCCTACACAAAATGCAAAGATCGAAGTTCCACCCGATTATTACATAAGAATAAATCATCCTATAATGTTCCCACTGGACTCAGGTCTCCTTTAAGATAGAGGGAGTGGGCCGTAATCCACCCCGCGGACCCAGTGCGGGTTGGTAGATATCACATGTCTTCGAATTTTTGGTTCTAAGGCTAGCCGGTTTCCTCACGATGTTTTCCTTCACCGTATTTGAGAGCAGTGGTGATGAAATTATTTACACAAAGTAAAGCGCCTGCCTGAGTTTGAACCCACGACCTCGTACTCGTAAGTCGGGGCCGTAACTGCCCTCCACCGATTATTAAGCTTACGCCAAAATAACGACGCGTTTTACATCAAAAAGTCTTGCCGATGCACCTTCCACCGCGTAAATTCAGCAGCTGCGCCATTCTACTGGGAATTTAAGAAGCTGTAATGGCTAAAACCTCATTACTTAATTTCCTTCGCCAACAATTTTCCCCACAAACCCCAAAAACGAAAAAAAAAAACAAAAGTATTGCAAGGAACAGGCAAAACGGTTGGTAAATATAAAAAGCTTTAATAAAACAGCTCGATGGTCACTAATAGATGCAAAAAGGTGGATAGATTAGGCAGAATTTTGCGGTAAAATAATGAGTTCTGTAGCGGAAATAGGTAAGCACCATTAGATAGGTAGGTAGAAAGACCGCGGTTAGACTGATTCCACTCTCTATTGATTTCGCAAAGCGATCACTGTTTTTGTTAAGGTAACTGGCTTGCCTTTCTAAACGGTTGACAATCAACTAAGGTTGTTGCTTCGGAATAAAAACACGTTTTTTTTAATGATGCCGTTAAATAACCGTTGTTCAACAGTTTTTGGGCGGTTACACGGCGCCGGCGGTAACAATTACTTTTTGCTTGAAGAAGCTGGAGTTTTAAATTGTTTGTCCTATCCGGTGTAACTATGTAAGTAGTTACCTACCATCTAGATATCGCTGAATAGAAATCGACTTCTAGCATCAGCTGAACTAGAGATTAAGCCCTCATGTTGAAGGCAATAGGATTAAAACGTCATATGCTTATGCAGCAAAAAATAAACCAATTGGTTGTCAATTTAAATTCTCTTATAGGAAAGCTAATGAGTCCCAATAATTTATTGAATAGGTATACCTAAGTCATTTGATAACTACCTAACAATCTCTTAGAAAAAGAAAACTGTCAAGAAAAGAGTTTATAACAAAAAGCCTACATCAAATTCCCGCGCTCTGTCGGTAAGCAAAGCGTAATAACCGCAAATCGACGGAAACTGTCCCAGACGACACGCTTCAAATAGCTGGGTTATACAACTATTATACAGCTACGTTACTGAGCACATAACCATGTCATAATCACACCTACAGTTACAAGAACTATATTTATGGTGAAAATATTGACGACGCGACGTTTAAGCGCTTCTAAGGAGCTATTTTCCTTAAAACATGCTTATGTATATGTTTTATTAAAGCACTTCTACATATACACTCACTTTCACTTTTATTTAAATATGATTTATTTCGTACACGATATAGCGAAGTAAACAAAGAAATTCACCACTTAAACACGCATACTTTATTATTATTAAAAATCGAATCCAAAATTAAGTATAAAATTTCAAAATCGAATATTATAAAATACACAGTTGCGGAACAAGTAAATTAGCCAAAAAATTCAAGTATATTTGATGTTAAATCTTTCTTACGCAGGTTTACTAACTAGGGAATCGATTGCAATCGGTTTTTAGGCTCGTTACCACTAAATTACGCAGGCTTTAATATGAATATTATCTCGCAAAGATTATCTAAGCTATCCCGATAAAAACAGTCATGGTTAAAGATTAACTAGCATTAAAGTATTAAACTCGTAAGTGTTAATGATAATAATTATTATTATTTATTGAATTAAAAGCCAACACGGACCAATTATGAAAAAAAGTAATACAAATACAATTTCATAACAAAAATACAATATAATACAATTACATGTCAAAACAATTAAAACAATATTTCCACATTCGCCCGCACATGTACCATGGCACAGGTACCATGTACTATGTCATAATAGGTAAAGGTGGTAGTTTCCTAGACCCTGGCGAACCCCGGCCTTGAAGCTTAGCACAATAGATATTATAATGGTGACAGTTTCCTGGACTTTGACGAACCCCGGCCTCGAAGTACAGCAGACCTCGACGGAATCGCAGGTGATACGACAATCATGTGTCGTGTATCATAACGGCATGCCGATCTCTAACTTCAGGGATTCTATGCGGCTGGTAAAAGCGACACATTTGAATCGCAAGCCTGGTAAATAGTCCGGTACCTGGGAAAGGGCTAGAAGCAACCCTTTTAACTGTTTCTACACCTACCACAAATAAAATAGGGTAATACATCAGCGAAAAAAGTTAAGACTTCCACTGAGAGAGAAGATCAGGAAAATACGTACCAGATTCAAAGAATGTCGTGCACAAATTGTGTAGCGACTCTGTTGACTGTAAAATATTTGCAGCAATTCGATAAAGAATTAAGGTCCGTACTAGGACTCCATTAATATTAAAAACACTGAACAATTATGAAAATCAACTCGTCTTGATTACTATTTTTCCTCAACAGATTTTTTTTCTATATCCATCAAATCTTATCCTTGTCAGCGTCAAAATTTGAAAATTTATGATTAAAAATATTGATAACCAGACATATTAATTAGAAAAGTAGGTTGTAACCGCAGAAGTCACGCTACAATGAGTACGAAATAAATCATATATATTTTAATATTATTTCTTTTTTCTTAAGAGTGAGTAAAATTTTGAGCGAGTGACGAAAATTTGCGTTTTAAAAGAGTGAGATCATTTTTAGAATATCGTCAAAGCCGTACAAACTATTACGAAAACAGCAATCGATTTTGTTTTTCAAGGTTTTTGTTGTAAGTAGGTAATGAGTTTTATTAGTCTTTGAATATTCATATCATTCCTAAAAAAACTTTATTATAGGTTATAGGTTATGACTGCAAATAAAACGTTTAAGAAGTAAAACTAAACGCTTTTTATAGTGGTAATTACCATTTTACCTAAATTAGTATCACTGTAAATGAAACCCTTTGACAACTACACAAGACAGAAAATCGCTCCACTTGACATTTTCAAATGCTAATCTAGCTAGATTACTGATTAATCAACGGCAACTATTTACCTATACAGTTAATCAAAGATTATGTTAATCTACGTTTAACGACCCTATAATACGCAAATGGTGTAACGACAAAAGTGTTTCAGTGTTTTAAAAAGCCATAAAAAACTTTAATAGTGTAATAAAAAAAAAACATCGGCACCCACGTCTTTTTTTCTTTTTTTTTGGCACTCCTTAAGTATTTCCGATGCACGTACGGATCTGAGGATTCCGGGTAGCTATTGTCTCAATTATAGTCTGTAACCCTGTAACCGCTTCCTCTTTGCCGGTGGTCGCAAAAAGCCGAGGGTCCTGCACGCGTCGGGTTGTGGATCGGTTTTTTCTGAATTTGTTTTGAGCGAATTGATCGAAAAATAAAAGTGGTTACCTAGCTTTGGTTTTATCTGTTACAGGAGATATTGTTGTGTTTCATTTTTAAAATAGTAACCGTGGAGTTTCTTGTCGGCTTTTCTCCATAGGAAACGACCAATTGAAACTGAGTACTTAGCTTCTGTCGGTTCATAAGTGCCCAAGCCCATGTGAAATAAAATGTTTTGAATTTAAATTTATTTTTCCACAATCTAGCAAAAAACTAGTTTGTAGTGTACCTACCTAGTTTGAAAGAAAAAAAAATCGACAACATTGAAAATCTTAGCACAGTACCAGTAGAAACTTAGTTTGTTACTTCCTAAAAGTTCTCTAAAATTTTACGAGTTTTTAATCATAAAGCTTAAAAATAAAAACAACGACAAACGTGAGTAACTTTTCGTAATACCAATCTGTATTAACTCGCATAAAAAACCAAATCACCAAAGCATCCGGTTCAATAAGAAAAAGTTCCCAACTCCAATCACATCGACACCAAACGTGCAACTCAACAACCAATTTTCTGTCAAGATGAGCAATATAACAAAAAAAAACAGTGTCCCCAACCTGACCGGCGGCGGCCGACGCGACAAATTACAGAACGGGGCGCCTTCAATCTCGCCTCGAAGGACCAAAAAAAAGGGAAAAAAATAAATAGTTCTCTAGGTGTGTCATCGGTTCGCACGCGAGAGTAATTGGCTCAGAGGCCGTTGGCACTCGATTTGGACCCTTTTTTATAAAACAAAGAAGGAAAAAGTCGTGTCTCAAATATTACAATTTTCGATGCGTATTTGTTTCTTTTTATGGGAATTTTAGATTTTGTTTGGTCGGAGAAAAATATAGGTTCGTAGAGTAAGCTGTTTTTTTTTTTAATAAGTTATAAGACATACTAGCTTCTGCCCGCGGCTTCGACCGCGTGGTTGTCGGAAAATATCCCAAGGGAAAGTGGTACCAGAACAAAAAGTAGCTCATGTTCTGCTCCAGGATGCCATCTATCTCCTTGCCAAATTTTTATCGAAATCCGTTCAGTGGTTTAGGCGTGAAAAGGTAACGTACAGACATAGTTACTTTCGAAGTTGTAATATCAGAATGAATTTGAAAAAGAAGATGGTACTTCGGTATTTGGAAAGCATACCTATCAAGAAAGCAATAGCAACTAAATAATCATAATATATATTATCTATTTGACTTTAAATCACGAATCGTACGAACTATAGAATAAACAAATATAAATGCATAAGATAACGAGCAACCAATTACAGAACTAAAAAATTGTGTTTCGGTCAATTAAAGAATAGAGACTCAAATAATGAGTAGGTATAACTAACAGCAGCATTAACTAGGAACCTAATATTTATGATAACTTATAAATAACGGGGAATATATGCGACGGTACAGTTTATTTCTTATCAGTATCATTAACCCTTTAAACTGATCTGTCATTTGACATTTTGTCTATCATAGATTATAATTAATTAACGCCAATGTAACGTCAGTCATAAATCTTAGGACCATTAAGTAGACAAGATATTGTTATCAATATTCGCACCGTATCTGACCTTAATTTAAAATGTTCTTAGAATTCAATTGAAATTAATTAAAATATGTCACAGCAAAATAAAATTTGTATTGAAGTTTGATTCCTTTTTTTTTAATAGTGACATTAAATCTTACCGTTCAATCTATCCTTAACAATTTGATGTGCGAATGCCGCTGCTGCTGCTTGTCTCATCGGATCCATGGTGACTCCCCAGGCACCCAACGCACCCAGAGCCCTATGAGCAGGCACTCTAACCACCCCAGGGTTACTCGAGAACCCATACCCGCCACCGATACCTAACCCCGGTCTCAATAACAGTCCCGAATTTGGATATAAACCTGGCGTATGCGAAAAGTTCAAAGGCAAACCAGAATTGTCCTTCCCGTCATCTTTAGCACTCTCCGATTCAGTGTCCTGATCACTTCTGTCGTCACTTTCCCCGGAATTTCGACGCTTATCTATATCCTCGAATTGTTTCCCTAAAAGCCGAGATATGCTGAAAGGTAGGTTCACCCTCGGTTGGGTGTCAGTCATATGCTCGTTCGGTGAGTCACGATATCTGTCGTGGTAACTGTGTTCTGAATCTCGATCCTCTGATGCTATGCTTCTGTCGCAATGACCCGATAGCCTGCTGTCAGAGTCCACATTGATCTCCTCTTGATCGTCATCAGAGTGCACCGACGACATTTTTACAAAGATTTTGTAACAGTTTATCAAAACACTGACACTAGATTTTAGTCTTCACCGATACTTTTCGCAGCAAACATTTTTTTAGGAAGCACCAATTTAAAATTAGACCAATGCTATTTGAAATCCGAAATAAGAATGGAACATACGAACTCGAGTTTCTTATTTGAAAAAGCTCTGTTGGCGCGCTACGCTCGACCGCACGCGACCGAATCGTTACACAGTGTATCGGCCAAAACGAGCCAATCAGCAGTATCCCCACCGCTTTTCGAAATTCAAACGCGATAGTTTGACCGCACAAACGCCTCAACTATGCCCGTTGAGTGGAACAGTTTCCAACAAAAGCTTAATACGATTTCCAAACATAAAAACTCGTTTGGACTCACTAACTTAAACAGAACGATTCGCTGCGTCCCTTTCGTGGCTCGTCTCGCTTCAATTGAGTCCCCCCATGATACCATTAACAAAGCTTTTTCGACTTTAAAACTAGCACTATAAGGTTTATAATCTTGCAGCAATTGTTGGTCTTTGGCACATTTTTAGCGGTTTTGTAACAAGGTAAATACCACCAAGAATATTCGTGTGATAGAGACAGATAGAAACTTTAGCGAAGCCTTACAGTGGGTTAGAGTGGGCGGGCTATATGTCTATCAGAGGGCGTGGCCTTTTTCTTGTAACGCGTCGTTTAAATCCAGTTATGGCCTGACAAATGGTGTACATATTAAGGGGGGCAATGTTAGGAAACTATTTTTGAATCTTTTAAGACAGTTAAATTATTTACGTTCGGCGGTCGACCGACCTCCTCTATAGTAGACAATGCACTTTATAATAAAATAGATCCCAAGTTTCATGTTATGGCCATAGATAAGTAAGGATAATGTATTGCTGAAGATAGCTACTTTATAGTATTGTATCCGACAGTTGGAGTGGTAAAGGGTGTTAGATTATTGTTTTCTATGATACGGGAATGCTTATTCCTTTTGCTGTTATGGTTGATCACGGTAAAAGGGATGACGTAATGGAATGTATATTGAATTCGCAATTTCATAAATATTTGAGTTATGCGTGTTTGCGGACTGGATGGTTTGTAGAATTGTTTTGAATAAAATACGGTCATGATTTGACACAATGATCATAACTAGCCTATAGGTACATAATAATCATTCAAATCAATTAATAATAATTAAAAAAAATCGGGGTTCCAATAATAAAATAGAGGTATACTTACCTAATTTTTTTTTATGTTTTCTTAGCACTTTTCTCATTTTCTCTTAAATAAAACTTAAGCGCTCAGCATTTCTGCTTATAACCAAAGCTTTCACGGCGCATTGTACTTGCATTTGCTAAACAACACCAGTAACGTTGCAATTTCAAAATAATATAAGTATCTGCCAGAATAAGTTTTGTATCAATTTGAGATTTGATTGATTACGATTTTTTGCACTGGTCCTATGATTGACCCTTGCGGAACTCCACCCTCAACATTCAGAATCTATACGAGATCTTTCGTTCTTTCCTGTACCTGCAGAACTCTTTCGAGCAATTAAGAAGTAATGGTAGGTATGGAGAACAATGTGCAAAGGAATGTTTCAGACTTGAATATGCGTGTTAATGTCAGACATGAACAAAGGGTGATACTAAGTCTGAATAGTTTGTGGCACAGTTGTTTCTAGTTTGAGACGGAGTTCACAAGGACTGATCTAGAAAGGTTGATGGTGATGAAGATGATTTATTTTAATGTAGGTTATTAACATCACGGTTCTAGCGTCTTTGCCCACTGCAGAGGTATATTAGTAACTACTAATCAGGAGTCTATCGAAGAATATAGAAAATGTTCTGTCTTAATGGTGGCAAACGTAACCAACCACGTTTGATGTCATGAAATGGTGAAAACTTATCGTGACATACCTACATAACATAACATTCCGCTAGTATTGAACGAAAGGTTGGGCAGAAGTGTATATATCAGATATGTTTAAGGTACCATAAAAAATATCTAGAATTTAAACTTCTGGTGCTTTATCCCACTGCAGCCCTATTGCTTACGGTAGATAACACCTTGTAGCTTGAGGTAAGAACAAGCTTCCAGTTCCAGTGCTGTCTAAAATATTTTTGATAACATAATTTTGCTTCAATTGGAAACAATATTCTTCCGTGCGCTAACATTAGCATCATGATTCAAATCCCTTTTGCCAAGCATGGTGATTACAGCAATCCCCCTTCAGAGCCGTAGTAATGTACGATCATAAAGAACTAGTTCATGCTTAGCTGTCAATGTTAATGAGCTTTTTCTAGTTTTTAGCTAAGGCATCTCCATGGATTTTAGTTTGTATTTGAAAAATTGATTCCCTGATCACATAAGTATGTATGTCCATAGAAGCATCAGCTCCCCGTTTCAAAATTACTAGGTACGGAACCATTTCAATTCTTGTTTTGAAACAATATTTTGTGTGATTCTATATATGAACACTGCATTGACTATTAGTCAGTCTCATCATCATCATAATCTCCATAGCCTTTTCCTATCCATTTGCAAAATAATTAAGGTGTAACAGCAATTTTTCTTCGTAGGTGACGTGTCACACTTTAGTTAAGAAGGTACCTAAATTTAAATGTGAATTTTATTTAAAGTAAAAAGATATGCTAAAGTCTGTCTAACTATTTGGGAGGAGAACCGAAACTTTTCAATCATCTACGCTGTCTGAGAGTACTGAATCGATTTACATTTTGATTTTATCACCAACTTAAATCGATTTTCGGTAAAAGAAGTGATTTGATTTAACTACGTAGTCTCTGGGAAAACTTAAACTGCTAGTTCGGTGTAGTTAGGTATTATAAATACATTAGATATAATTATCATGTAACAAACGGCTATATTGCCCAAAATTATTATTGAAGATGATGATATTTCTACATTTATATCTGTAATTTTTATGATTTACATAATACAGAGTACCTATTCTATTCTATAGCTATGTGAATAATTACAAGACATTTTAAACGACATTAGTTTTGCAAAGTCAAGTGTAATATTTAAAAGCAATAGCTTAGGTATTATGTACCTACTATAAGATATTCGTTCATAGTTCAATAATCATTTTAATTGAGATTGCCTTCAATGTCAATTAAATGAGAAATCTCTAAGAGCTAAGTTCTGGGTTCGGTCCCGAGGTCGGGCAAAGATTTGACTGCGTTTTGTCTTTAGCAAATTGTAACTAGCAGCTCGAAGCTCGAATTCAAGATTTGTGCGCGATTATTAGCACGAGGCACTATGACGCCTCACGTCTCTTATCACATAAGCTTGTAATAACATAACTAACGCAAAATTCGAGACTCTGCTACCTCTTAAGGGAATATAGGCGTGATGTTACGTACCTAGTTAATTTACTTGAAATATATCAACAACATAAAATATAATATAAAAAATTTCGTTCGAAAATACAGGCCATTCTGAATTGCAGCGCCATCTAGAGATGAGTAGCAAATTTAGAAAAATACGACTGGGCACAGCGCCATCTAGGATCAAGTAGTTGAAATGCTCCACATCACATGGCCTATTCTGTAGTCAAAATGAATAATAACATATTTACGCATACGCAGTATTGATTTTGCGGTCTGCAAAAATAATTTTGTATTTTTTCATACCTATTATATCTGAAAAAGTTGAGTATATGACTGTTTCGAACACGTCCATAATATAACTAGCTATCGTATTCTTCGTGAGACAATCGGCCTATTCAGCTTAACTCGTGGTCACAAACCTGTGAACAATGGGTAGGTATAGTTACTTAATAATTCAATAATTTATGGATCTTTTGTTAGGGTATAATTGCATAGCACATGTGTGAGTACAGTACTATGTACCTACTATAAAGCTACCATTTACTAGGTTTTTCTTTCATTGACCTGAATCTGCCCTGGCGGCTGAAAGTATGTCATGCTCACTCTAATGTCTCGCTGGTGGTGGCGAGTGTGTTGGATCATTAAGTTCCCTTCAAAATGGTTGAGCTGAATGGTGCTGATCCATACGTCATGTTCGTGAACGGGCGCCGTCAGTGGGGACTGGTCATTTCTTAGCTGCCACGGCTTATTTTAATTTAATTTAATATTTGAATTGTTTCTGTATTTTTATTACGGACGCTTTTAACGTTCTGCATCGTTCTCACATGCATAATTTCAACATGAACAATGTAACCAATATTTTGATTTAAAAGAGTGTCCATGGAGTTTCTTGCCCGTTCTTCTCCATAGGTACCTACTACGCTTTGGAATGGGCAACTAGCTTCATCTTTCTGACTGACCGACCCCTTGACAATTCAAAAGTGCCTGTAATTGGTTTATTTGAAATAAATGCTTTGAGTTTGAGTTTGAGTTTTGAGTTAGCCCACAGCAGTCCACTGTTAGACATAGGCCCCTCCAATTGCACGCCATTCAGCTTGATTCTCGGCAACTCTAATCCAGCTGCTACCAGCAACCCTACGAAGATCGTCGCTCCACCAAGCCTGAGGACAACCTTACGTTTGCCAATTCACGGTCTCCACTCAAAACACGAGAACTCGTCTACCCCAACGGTCATTGGTTCTACGGCTAATATGGCCGGCCCATTGCCACTTCAGCTTGCTTATTATGTGAGCATATTGTGTCTGCAACACATTGAGGTAATATGTACTTACGTAAGTACATATTACCAACTAACATTGGTTCTTTGCCGGATCACCTCATTCCGGAATCTATCCCTAGGAGAGACTCCAAGCATAGTTCGTTCTATAGCTCGCTGAGCAACCTTGATTATGGACCAGCCGTACCGTGAGTGTCGACGTTCCGGCTCCGTAGGTCATAACAGGCGGGACGCACTGATTGAAGACTTTAGTCTTTAGGCTCCGCGGATTAGGAACGCGACGACGATCATTTTTGACTATAGCGATGATCGTTAAAAGTATGGGGTTTTAGCGGAAAAAAAAGGAAATGGAATGGTCAAAAGTGCCCGTAAATGGTTTAATTAAAATAAATGCTTTAAGTTTGAGTTTAGGGTACTATTGTAGTACAAAATAAAATAAGTTTCATTATTCAAAAAATTAATATATAAATTTTCATTATTGAAAATCGTATTGGTTTTTACATAAGGTATTGTGCTTCATGTAGTTTATTTTCCATGAAACGTAATATCGTAAAAAACTGTATGAAAAAAAGCATCGTAACTAAACCGGCATTTCCTGGGATCAATGATTGGCAGACAAAGAGTCCATGTAGTTTCTTGCCCGTTCTTCTCCTCAAGAATTCTCCGACTAATATCTAGAATGGGCAAATAGCTTCATCTTTCAGACCTAATTGAAATGACATCCACCAACCCCCCCGTGGGGCCAGCATGGTGGATCCACTCCCACTCCTTCCTGCAGAGTATCCTATGCTATATCTATTGCTATGGTAACACAGAAGTCAAATCTTTCGCCTTCGTTTCTTCTCATTTAAAAACTGTCCATAAAGTCAATCAGGCATGTTATCGAATTGCATAATTATTATTAGTGACGCCGCACGCTAGGCGACTCGCCACAAGCACCATTCAACATTTATACCGATACATATATTACAGGCCATGTGCCGCGATGGGATTCTCATCGGCAAACATTACGAACTTTGATACAAACTTTCATCCTCTATTTTACCCGTTTGGGGGTGAATTTTATAATCCCTTCCTTAGTGCTCACTTTCGTTACCTTTAAATATAAGGAACTCTTGCGCAGAATTGTATGCTTCTAGACCCAGCGGTTTACTTTAGGCTATGCGTTGACTGTCAGTAAATGTATTTAAGATTTTTATCAAACTGAATCCGCAGCTGTAGCCCGTCAAATTCAAAATCTCTTTGGTTTTTTGCATTATTTTACATTATGTATGTTCGAAAAAATCTACATCTTTTTAAGTAAGATAAGTGACAGGCATAATTTCAACACTAGAAATAGGAACAAATTAGATCAACCACGTTTCAGGTTGGCTAAAGTACATACTTATTTTATGGGGTACTGTGTAAAATGTTATAATAAAATACCACTCGATATTCTTCAACTAAATGAGAAGAAACTTAAAACATGCATTAAACGCACACTGTGTAGACAAGCATATTATAAGTTCAATGATTATATCGTAGATACAAATGCTTGGCTTAATGCTGGTCCTGCTCCACAGTCACTTGGGAGCACTAGTTAAAAAAAAAATGTTTATTTTTTTATTTTCTCTTTTATTTTTTCTCACATTGCGAACTTAATGTTTGTTTATTTTTTTATATATATTAATAATATGTTTTAATATTGAATACTCCAATAGATATTTTAATGATTGTCTTTTCTTTTTGGTAGTAAAATTTTATTCATTGCTCAAATACATAGCAAACTATAGTTTTGTATAATTTAGAAGCACTTTTTCAATTTTGTAAATGTGAGTACCATGGATTCGTTTATTATATCATTATTATGTATGTTGACTTGAAAGCATGGCAGTTGAGACTATGTCATGCTCACTTAAATTTCTCACTGTTGGTGGCGCGTGTGTTGGATCATTCGGTTCCCTACAAAATGGTTGATCTGGATGGTGCTGATCCACGCGTCATGTTCGTGAACGGGCGCCGTCAGTTGAGACTGGTCATCTCTTAACTGCCACGGCTTATTTTTATATTTTGATTTCTTTTTAATTTTTTTTTTTTACATTGTTCTCACTTAGAGAAGCAACAAGAATAATGTACCAAGCATTTTGTAATATCTTGATTTAATAAGAGTGTCCTAGGAGTTTCTTGCCCGTTCTTCTCCATAGAGATCTACGTTTTGGAATGGGCAACTAGCTTCTAATTTCTGACAACTGACCGACTCTTTGACAATTCAAAAGTGCCTGCAAATGGTTTAATTGAAATAAATGGTTTGAGGTTGAGTTTGAGTTTTGCAAATTGCAGCTCTGTTTTACATCTTATGTTGATCAAAATGCGGTTCGCTACTGTAGGAATGGTATATTTACTGAATTATAATAAAATTATCAATTTCAAATAAATCGTCAAACTTTGGAATTTCGTTCCACCTAAGGATTTTTCAGAATATTTCATAAGAAAATTCTTAGATGGAATAGAGAGCTGCAATTTGCAAAAAAACTAAGTTTTTTTTTTTTTTTTGCGGGCCACAGCTTAGAGATCACTTTTAGTAAGATTGTTCAATTAATGGAACCTACATATACTTTATATAATGTAGTCTGATATACTTATAATGAGGAAAGTTTCCACTTTGAATGTGGATGACTGAATACTGAACAGATTGTGAGTTAGTTAAATACAGTTAGAAAGGGGCTGACTAAGTACTGCAATGGCGGCTATTAGATATGAACGGAAAAAGAAACATGTTGCAAGCGTGATGATGATGATTGCTTACTTTCTGCTCAACTCGGCTTGTTTGAGTTCCAAGCTAGGGTAGTTGTGGAAAAGCCGCGTGTTGCCGCCATTTTTAAGCTATCACTGGCTGAGAAAAAAATCATAAAAACCTGCCAAGTTCGTGTCTGACCACGCACAGTGAAGGGTTCCATAGTTGGCATGAATATTTACGTATGCACAATTGATCTTGTCGACCACATTTTTTATTTCTGTTTTTTATTTTATTTCTTTGTAAGTTTGTTTATATTTTATAGTATCTATGTATTTCTCGAAAAATTCATGAAACATAAATGTGATTGCCTACTGCAGTTCAACTATTGACTTATATAAAAAAGTAAATTAGAAACATCATAATCTTTTTAATTATTGTGGGATCCAATGATACTCCAAACGCTTCAATCAATATGCCCAGCGTTTTCCCAACTATGGGGTTGGCTTCCAGTCTAACCGGATGCAGCTGAATACCAGTATTTTACGTGAAGCGACTGCCTATCCACAACCCAGTTAAGTAACACGATACACCTTGGTAAGACTGGTTGTCAGACTTTTTTTGCTTCTGTCTACTCTTAACCACTGCCAAAGATCTACGAATGACAGGCGGGACTTCTCGTGGCACGGAGAGGTCTCGATATTTAATAGATGGCCACCCATCCACGAACCAACTGCGGCAAGCAGATCTCCACACTCTTATGTGCACTGAAGTTTTTTTTTCATTCTTCGGTTACCCGAATGGGGAGAGCCACGAGCCAACCCTAATTGTTTTTTCGTTATTGTACTACTTCATTGTTTAGTGGTGCACAGAATACACCGTCTTTCTAATTTTCATCGATATACTGCAAATAGTCTCCTATTAAAATGACTGTGTAACATCCGGATGGATAGACGGACGGACAGACGGACATGACGAAATTTTCAGGGTTCTATTTTTACCATTTGGCTACGGAACCCTAAGAAGCGACGACCACTAGTGGCAGCCACCGCTGGTCGCCGTTAGTCGCTCAGTTTGCGGCGGTTGTTATCCTTACGTTAGTCTACGAACACGTGTGGGATCCTTGTAAATTGATGAAGTTAAAAAAAACTGTACACTTTACACTTTGGCTATAAAAATGTTGCTTTTAATTAATTTAATGATGTGCGTCATGACCGTGACAGTAGCCGGTAAGTTTTTTGAATTACCATAAGAAGTCACTAGCCGACTTGTTGGAAAGGCTTTGATGGGAAATAACCCAAGCTTTAGTAACGTTACAGCTCGTTGAGTAGCACCACACGTCACTCCACTCTAAAATGATGCCACTAATAATGCCAATCACTTTCATTGCTTTGTCATCGCCTACACAATTCAGGTGCTGGATGATGTAAAATGAAATCAATGAATGAGTAAATTTAATCAATACCAACGTGGTTCAAGGAACTTGATGATGAGTAACCACCATTCAAGTAGATCATTCTGCGAGTCTTACTACACTTTTCGATTCAGTCTTAAACTGTACCCCTAGTAGGGGACTAAGGACTTGCTTTGGAAAATCGGCTTAGCCAACTCAAAGCAAATAAACCAACTACAGGCACTTTTGAATTGTCAAGGGGTCGGTCGGTCAGAAAGATGGAGCTAGTTGCCCATTCCAAAGCTTAGTACGTACCTGTGGAGAAGAACGGGCAAGAAACTCCTCGGACACTCTTTTAAATCAAAATATTGGTTACATCATTCATGTTGAAATTCTGCATCTGAGAACGATGCAGTACGTTAAAAGCGTCCGTAATAAAAAGATAAAAACAATGAAACTATTAAATTAAATTAAAACGAATGCAATTTATGATAACCAACATAACTAACCAGTCCTGACCTTACCCACATGGTGAACTAAACCTGGTGAAGGTCGTAGGAATCCGCTGGATACTGCTTCGTTGCTGCCATGCTTGCGGAGGCCTATACGTCCAGCAGACGCCAGCATTGCTTTCGTCTAAATGATGAACTAACAGAATGAAGATAGGCAATAGGTTTTCCGTAATTGAAACTTATTATATATATAATTTCTTCTCTCCAAATATTTCAGGTCCTATAGAAAGCATAGACGCGATACATTACAATGTAAATGAGACCTTAAAGCCAACAAGAAGGATATTACAGGGACGCCAAGTAGGAGACACGAGACCATATATGGTAGGCCTCCTTTATATTAAACTGTTGGTTTAACTCCCAGAGCTATTCTGTAAAGCTGGTTTCGAACGTCATTCAAGACTAGGTTGATAAAATCCCCCTTTTTGAATCCAAATTCAATTGTTTTTAAAGATCATAGAGGATGTAGGGACACTACTAGAAGATATATCTTGAGAAATTCGGAGGGATGTTAGAGAATAACATCACTTACAACACTGTCTGTCCTAAGTAGTTGTTAATTGGGGTTTCTAGATCAGATCTTACCGAACTGATCTAGAAGCCCCCAATTAACTGTTCTGTTCATCTATTCATACAATATATTAATATTTTTTTAACAACTATTTAAAGTCCAATTATCAACTGTATCACTATTTTTTATCTATTCAACCTAAAATATCACTTTTCATCAGATTAGAATTAAAATGTAATATTTCAACTTGATTCAAATAAAAGAAATTTCATCTTCCGGTATAATCTGGTAGCATATAATGTCTTCTGAATCAGGTATAACTAAATCACGCATTATGTTCCTCACTGTTGATGTGCCGGTGTCCCGACACTTTGGTGAACCTGTTTTCAATTTTTCAGGACAAATCTGCACATCGTTAACTCGGGAGAATGTTAGCTCTCTATTATCACTTTTAAAGAAAAGTTCTTCAATATTTTCCGAATTTAATGCATCATGCATGTTTTGATAGAATAAATCTTCTTGCGTTGTATCTCTGATCTGAGGTTTTGATGAATCTGGGCTCGATTTTTTATGAGCGAGCTGCATATCACGGACAAATATAGCCTCACCATTAGCATTCTGAATAATAATTTTACAAATGCTTTCAGAACTATATTTCACTGAATCTTGCATTGTAGCTAATAGAATGTATTTAATTTATTTTTAAATTGTTTAATTCAGTTTATGATTCAACCTTTATCTACAATTGTAGGAATCGAATGTTGCATAAAAATGACTGTAAGTAATTTATAGTTACTTGTTTAGTAGCTTATTCAGCAGACAATCAATCTATCCTCCTCCACCTTAGAATAATTTTATATTTTTGTTTCTTTAAAAAATAAACTTTTTGATTTGTCAACATAATCTGTTCCTTTTACAGCATTCAAATAAAAGCAATCAGGAAAAAAATTAGCATGTTGCATCCAAGGATCATCGTAATACTCCCAATCTTCGATACCACCCCCACACGAAAAACACATAACTTTATCGTTTAAACCACTTCCACAGTAAAAAAACCCTGCATCAGCCATTTCCATCACCAATCTTCGTTTTGAATCTACTGTAGCCCAATAATGTCTAAATGAACATAATCGCATTTTATATTTATTAAATAATTCATAACGCGGGCTGGAATAATTTTGAATCATTTTATGAGTCTTGATAAGGGTATGTATGAAAGCATAATGAAGTCTTGTATCTGGTGTTGTCATTTTATCAAGATATGCTGCTATCTTTAGAATATTATACTTAGCACAGTTCGTTGTGGTATTCTGTATCTAATATATTTCTTATGAAATAAAACAAGAAAACATTTACTCAAAAACCTTTATTCTCACTATATTGTTATGA
This sequence comes from Griposia aprilina, assembly GCA_916610205.1. NCBI lineage: Eukaryota > Metazoa > Arthropoda > Insecta > Lepidoptera > Noctuidae > Griposia > Griposia aprilina. The sequence continues at coordinate 11,508,744 of OU744305.1, forward strand.
TATACAGCTATGCAGCTTAATTTCGAACTTATATATTTTCAAGGCAGCCCTTATCTTCTAAATTACTGTTAAAATACTTTCACTATCAATCCACTTTTTTAAACAAGTAACATTTTTTAAAGCACATACATTCGAATGATACACACAGCTAAATATATTATTAGACATTCCATAATCATGAAATAATTTCTGTAAACTAGGACAGTTCTTATCTTCTAAATTATATATTTTATCATGTTTTACAATGTTTCGTAGCCACGACACTTTTTCACATCCTTTAACATAAATGTTTTTATCTTTCAGATAAGGTACAATATATTGCTGTAACTTTAAGTATGGTATAAAACCCTCTCTCCAGAAAAGTTTTCTGTTTCTCTGTATCCAATATACTTGCAATCTTTCTTTTGTTGTGAGATTGTAAAATGGGTATGGTGGTTTGATTAATAATACCATAATTTGATTTCCGCATGCTACTGCTATTTCTTTCACGATGAACTCGTTACTTTCCGTCTTAAACCCATGCACATCGACTATAGCGTTCATAATAATTTCTTTACAATACCACTTAACGGTTTATATTCGAATAGACGGTCGTTGATGATTAGACAATAGGCAGATGTATTTTCTGGTATATCTTCAGAACTTTCTATTTCCAGTCTTACATCTACAGCCCCAGTTTTCAAGGCTTCGTTCTGTCTTGAGCAATCAATTACAAATAAAGGAGCCTTTTCTTTAAATTCGTCCAAACCAAGCATTGGTTCAGACCGGGTGTTATAATAAGACTGACGAAATTTGGTGAACATTTCATATAATATATAATACTTATCTTCAGAAAACTTCGCATTCACCGATTCGTATGGATAATATTGAGAATTTAAAAAAAGAGTAACATTAGTTAATTTACAATGGTCAAATATTGAGCAGTCTTTACTTTTCATATTTTTTCTATTTGTCTGCAAACCAAAGATCACATACCTTGGTTTTTCGAGTTGTGAAGCAGTTTTAACAACCCAGGAATGTTTTGTAGTTCTAGGTAATAAAGGATATTCGTACAAGTCCCAATTTCTGAAAGCTATTTGAATAGGACGATCTTTTTCTAAATATTTAAGTAAAGTTAGTCTTTCCCGATCTGAAACTTTTATATGAGGCATACGCCATTGCAGTCTCTCTATACTTACTTCAATGGAATCATTATTATCAAGTATAACACTATTAAGATTCGAACCGCTTCTTTTAATTATAAGTTCATGTTTACAGTTAATGATAATTTTATTATAATCTTCCGCAAATCCTAAAACTTTATTCAAAGGTATAAGGGCACTAAAAATACCATCATTATCTTTCACCCCATTCAAATTCCAACCCCAAATAGCAGCAGCCTTACTTTCCCCCTGGCTCATTGACACATATGATTTTAGAGTTGTAGAAATACCTGCATTTTTTATTCGGTCCATCTCTACACCGTTAATTTCATATCGAATGTCTTGAAATAGAAATGATATATGATTATTGGTAAAATTAACAACCTTTCGTGTTAGTTTTCCTGCTCCATCTTTCGAAATTGTAGTGGCTCGACCTTCAACGTAAATGTAGCTAGCTGAAGGTAATACGTACAAATCTTGCTGATTTATGGGTATACGTATTTCATCATTTTCATTAAAACTGTTGCTATATGGATTATATGTATGAATTTCATAACTCACTACAGAGTTGTCGAATTGTGGTAAATCATTCACTTGAAGAATACTCATAATTTAAATCCTAAAGCTCGAAGGAATAATTTATTATCTTTACTTATTTTTTTTATAGTTCGTATAATATGTCTTCGTCTTTTGAAGGTATGAGAACGAGTAAAACTATTAACTTTGGCAGTTGATTTTATATTGTAAACTATCATTTTTTTATTTTCTCAATATAATTGACATTCACCTCTTGTGACAGATAAAGTCAAAGTGTTCTCGTATGTAGACGGTACGTATCATTTAAACCTTTTTAAGTGATGATTTGATAAAACTTTGCTTTTTCCAAAACTCTTTAAGAAATCTAATGCATAAATGTCCGCAATTGAATAAGTTATTATTTTGCAAATTATTGTAATTATAATTAATATTGTTAGAATCTACATAGCGAACAAATTCTATTGGAGGTTTCAAGTTGCCGTAACTATCAAAGTACTCAACATATTCATTTAAAATTACATAGGCTACCCAATGTGTACCAGAATTTTTAGAATTATCTAAATTTATGATTCCGCACTCTTTAGAAAAGGAAGACTTCGGCAAGGTATCTCTCATGAACACTCCGCGAAAATATGGAACGTTTTTCGTAAAATGTATGATATCTATATTAGTAAGTGCACGATTAGGTAGCCTATGATTTAGTTTTTTTTCTTTAAATTTGTATATATTCCAAGTCCATCCTTGTAACGGTTTAGCCGCAGTCCGTTTCCAATACATACACCTTCCACATTCTTACTATGTCTTTTCATTTCTTCTAAATGCTTCTTTGCAACTCTATATTCATTTATGGTTTTGACGATTCCAGCAATACCGCTTGCAATACTGCCGGCAGCGGACAAACCAGCAAATATTGGTATTAAAGGTAGAACCCCTCCAGACTTAGGAATTGGTATTATACGTGGAATCCTGGCAGATGAATCATGATTCAATTCTCTAGCAGCAGCGTAGGTATTCTATTAGTTTTTTCCTACACTTCGGTTTAACTTTTTTAATGTATTTTTTAGTATTGGTTACTAAATTTTTAAAGCTTTTTTTGAGTCCAGCTCCAGAACTTACTTTCGTTAACATTATATTATTAACTAAATTGGCAGCAAGTTTTTCTCCTGTGCTTGCATCGGAAGACAAAGCACGTTTTTTTGCCATTTTTAATAAAATGATATCTGCTTTGTGCCGATCTTTCAAACTTTTCGAATTATTATATGCAATATCGTGATGTTTACAATATTCATCTAACTTGTTTACACCTTTATCACCTCGAGTTAATCTTTCACTTAATTTAGTTCCTGGACCACAGTAATTATATCCTGGCAAATGGATCTCAAATGGTAAATTATTAATTAAATTATTTATAAGTCCTTCTCCTTTCATGTATACAAACAGAATGAGATCAGTATCATAGACCGTGATGTTATATTGACAAACACCTCATGAAACATTGCTATCGTCAATCCAACTATTTTCGCAGGATGATAACCCCAACCATTTCACGAAAACTTTTCTACCTTTTCGTTTTAAAACTTTTTCCACAAGGTAAATATCAGGATGTTTGGTTTTTTGTAATTCTTGATTGTAAAAAGCTCCTAAAATAGGTTGTTGTTTAACATCTTCTAATAAATATGTAACAGGATTTGTGTTTTGAACTTTACTGATCTTGAATATCTCTGTTGACCAATTAGGAGTGTAACCTTTTTCAAAACAACCTTTATGTTTACTTATTCGAACAAAATCGCCTATCTTAAACTTAGGACATTTTGTTTTCGTTCGATTTTGATTGAAATATCTCTGTAGTACTTTAGTTTTATTGCTATGATTTACTTGAGCAGGTGGTAAACCAATTGTTCTATGTATTGTATTATTATAACTAGTAATGGTTTTTGCAAGTGTCCCGTCAGTCCATTTATAATCCCCCTTGAAACTAAATTCCTTGAAAAGCTTACTCTTTATCGTCCTTATTAATCGTTCTACAATTGAAGCCTTTTTAGTCGAATAAGTGCAGTAGTGGTTGATAGAATTGTTTATTAATATTTTTTCAAAACTTTTATTGTAAAATTCTTTTCCAAGATCGGTTTGCAAGTTTCTAGGGATGAGTTTCTCTCTACTCAATAATGTAATAAAAGCTTCAGATACAGCTTCTTTGTTTTTTTGTTTAAGTGGAATAGCCCAAGCGTACTTAGAGAATCCATCAATGATAATTAATATGAATTTGTTGTTGTTGTTGAATTTGGAGAAACTTTGCATATCCATTAAATCAGCTTGCCAAAGATCATCAATATCTTTTAATATTACATGCCTTCGAGGAAAATGTATTCTTGCACTTCTATGAATTTCATTTATAATGTCTCTTTTCACTTTGCTCATTCTCTCAACTGTCACTTCTGAATTACAAAATTATACTGATATTCAGTTTATATAATGAGTCTTTTTATTCTTTTATAACACCCGCTTCTTTCAACTCTTCAATAATTGATAAAATTTCATTGTCAAGATTAGTATTACCTGCAGTTTTAGATGCGATCAAAAGTTTAAGCCTGTCCACTAATTCATTAGGATCATCCCAATAAACAAGCTCGGTATTTTTTTTATATTTTTTAAGATACGGCAGACCAGCACCTCGTTTTTGTTTAGATTTAACTTCTGTAGGTTCTTGTAAGCGTTTACTAGACTCGGGAAATAACGGTTTGATCACTTGTGAATATTTAAGACCCTTATCACCTTTAACTTGGCCTGCAGGGTCAAAGTCTCTTTTATGAGCATTAGTTGTGATGAGTATTTCTTTGTAAACTAGTTTATCTTTTAAATCGACCAAACTTAAATCAGGCTTCTTGCGAAGCAATAATTCTTTAAGGCCAGGTGTTATTTTGTACTGTTTATTAGCTACCCGAATAAAATACACTTTATCAGAGTTCTCACGAGTGATAGAGAAATTAACTATTGTATTTCCAATCATATGCATATCATTCTCACTACGTACACCAAATGGTATATTCATATCATCGTATATTTCAAAGATATCTTCTTTTTTCAGCGACACATTATTAACTTTTTCTGATTCAGATGTGTTACCTTCTTCGTCTTCTGAATAAAACTTTTCTGATTCCGGTGATTCATGTTTGTACATACCATGTGATTTTTCACGCAAAAACATTTTTGAACCTAAGATACCAGTGTTTTTAGGTTGGTCGTCACAAGTATCTTCATTTTTTATTATAGAAATTTGCTTGTTAGCTGCTATAGCATGAAGAGGGTCAGCAAGAGGTTTAAAAAAATACTTCAGATGAGTGTCAGTACTAAATTCATAATCTTTCATTTGTTTCACCTTTTTCCTTATAGCGTCCGCAGAGTTTATTAATTGATTGGTTATGTTATGGTCCATTATACGACTTGTACGCAGAAGTATTTATGCTCAAATGATTTTTTTTGTTTTCATTTATATTTTATATAACCATTAATCAAAATAAATAAAGTTGTCAAATGACTGTCTATATCTGCCTTTATTTATTTCGCAATCCTTATTAATTGTTAAAAAATCATAAGGATGGATCCAGGTTTTGGAACACATATCTCTGAACTTAGACCACTCCATATCAGAACTAACATGTTCATCATATATATGTTTCATGTTAACTTCATCTTGCTTGAAAATGATCAAAAAGTTAACATTGTCACGTAATAACTGCTTTGGTATTTTAGAATACGTTTGAGATAAATAAAAACAATCTATACTTCTGTGTCTGCCCATTGTGAAATAATTTCGTATGTTAATTTGCTTTTCACAAACCACATCATCAAATATGATAATAGAATTTGGTAATGCCTCATTAGGATGAATAACTTCGTCGTCAAAGTTAAATATAAACAGTTTTACATCGGGCACTCTTTCTAAGATCTGTTTTAGAAAACTATATTTTGGTTGAAAGCTAGTCTTGGAATACAAGTAAACATTTTTAAACTTTAAACCATTTTTGTGAACTAACAAGCTAATCATGACGTTAGTTTTTCCACAATTCGAAGGACCACATATTATACATCTTATATTATTCGGTAGAAGAACACTATGCTTTGCATGTAGCTTATTTTCCTTCACCTCAATATTTTTTACTTCTAACGAAACGGGTTGCTTAATCCACTTCATGTTTGTATCTGTCAGAAAGAAATATGTTCTAGTATTTATAATGCTTATCAGAAACGCTAAGTAATTATGATTCCCATAAGCATACACGTTCGCCCATTATGTTCACAACTAAATAAAATTATCGTACCAGAGGGCCTAGACAAAGTAACATTCGATTAACGATAACGCTAGTAAAAAAGCTAAAATGTATGGGGTTGACATAAGCTATCGAAATGTCACGTGATCATAGGTCAACGAATAAAAATTAGCAAGACAATGTAAACAACATTCGATTATGAAATGAATCGACAGCGTCGAAAGATTAGGTACTTCCACAGAGATGCATAGCCAAGGGACACTTTTTGACAAGCGTTATTGCTAGTTTTTGGAATCATTAGCAAAAGCGATAGCGATTGTAGAAATATAATCGCTCCGAAGCGAATGCCATTTGTCTAGCCCCTCTGTGTAGTTTGACAAAGCTATACAGGTAATGTTTACAAAGGATTAATAATAAAACAGCGAATAGAGTCCAAGTAAATATGTATTAAATAACAATATAATAATTCAATGTAATTAATTAAATAAAGTAAGTTTAAATTGAAAAGTGGATTATACTGCGCTTACTAATATGTATTACTTAATTACTGTAATATTGTATTTATTTAAAATATTGTGGCACAATGCCCCCATGGTAATGTATCTACTTGATTTGGTAGTATCTGTCTCTTGTCATCACTATTATTGATAACTACTTTATCTACCTCTTGAGAAAACAATACGTGTTTTATTGATTTAATAGTATTCATTTTGCATTTAAATTTTTTGTCACTCATTAATGCTTTATTATAATTATATAAACGTAATCGCTTTGTTACATACTTGGTTACACCCTTAGCTTTCTTGATTTCTCCGTTTAAACTGTTTATGCAGTAAAGCTTAGCTCTAAGCCCAGTGAATTCAGTAATAATATCACCCCCAAGCTCATCTTTAAATAGGCCAGGAATTTGTGCGTTGACTCTAGGCATATGATAGCTATTGTTAACATCAAAATTACTAGTATCAAATTTCAGTATTTCTTCTTTCATATCTTGATATATATCTGGAGTCTTAATAAAATAAAGCAAACTGTCTGTATCTGTATAGCAAAGCCTTGCTTTATTTTTATATTTATTATTGATATAGTCATAGTGAAATTTGTACAAATGCTGTTTTGCATATTCAAGAACCGTAAAGCCAATATATATCGGCCTGTCAAGAATTATTTTGTCTGGACTTAAATGAACAGCAACAAAGTTTTCTGAAAAAATGGTAATATTTTTTAAGTTAGGTTTCGCAATTAATTTCGCAGCACCGAGGCTTTTGTTTGTTTTGTTGTCTGTATCATTCCATGTCATCACTAATTTAATGTTAACTTGTTTTCGTCTGTTTTCAATAGTTTTTCCAAATACAGCATTGTTAAATAGTTTAAATAAGTTTTTTTCAAACGGCGAAGATGAAGCTTGACGTAATTGAGTATTTAAGTCAATATATTTCTGTAAAAACTTTTCTTGCCTAAATGTTAGTATACGGTGAATCTTTTTTAGAACAAGCCCGTTTTTTATACATTCTTTTAAATGAACGTAATGTATGACATATTTACATTTATCATATAAGTTTGCAATCAATTTTGGGTTTTTGCTCCCCGGAGGAGTAAATTTTTCTGCTGCAAAAGGTAAATCACGATGAGCTTTATGTAAGTAGTCTGGATAAACCAAATCAACTTCTAAGATGTACCCGTAATCGGAGTCATCTGGTATGCTTGTTATATTAATTGTACATATTTCTTTAGGTGACAAAAATCGGAAACCAGATATTGGTATTTTCTTTGTCATCGCGTAACCATACAGATTATTGCAGTCAAGATATATCAAGTAAGTCGATGCTTTAGAAACATCAAAATTAGGTAAATATTTATTATTAGCTTTTGCATTACGAAGAGAGCACTGTGCTAATCCTCCACGTATACCTTTTTCTAAAAGCTCGTAAATCTCTATATCATTGATTAATTCTAACTGAACCTTTGTAAATAACAACATCGCATCCCAGCTCAAGCTGGGTGCGGAGATGTAATAAGCTGGATCAAGGTTATAATGTCGTAAACAAGTACCCCTAAATTTTTCAAATATATCACAGAGTAACAACACATCCGTTTTTAAATACAAATCTGTATAATCACCAAGAGATTTAATTCTAAAAACTTGCCATATTTTTTGTGCATGTCTATATTCATCATCGGTTATATGTTCACATTTTAAACTATTGTAAAAACATTCTTTGGGGGGAAGATGTTGTTGATCGTATTTAGAAAAAGAATCCATATAATCGTAAGGATAAATGCCTTTTTGATGCAATAATTTCACCAAATTTGTTTCATGGAATTCATTTGATAAATTAATAAAGTCATTATCACTTAAAGTTTTAGATAACACATCCAAACTAGTGTTAAGGAACTGGAAAGAATCAATAAATTTTATTTGAACAGGGTGTGATATATTATTGTTTTTAATAATTTTAGTAACAGACATGTACTTTTCTTTAGTTTTCGGTATTATTTTAAAATCACCTTCATATTTTGCTAACTCTTTGATAAATAGATGACAATCATAACCTGCCAAGTTATGGAAAAATACCGGCACGAATGGGCACACCCGGTACATTAAATTGCAATGGGAGTGTGCAGCACCTCGATATTGTGATGTTACATGATCATGGTCTCTCACCTTGTCATCGAATAATAACTGTTTACATATATGACATATAGTGGCATTATTAAAGTTATTTGCTTGATCTACCGTTAAGGGTAACATAGGTTGTTTATTTGATAATATATTACAAATTTCTTCTACATCCCTTAGCAAATTTCGAACAAATATTTCAACACAATCTAGACCCCTATATGTAACATATTTATTTAAATGACGATCATGTGAGCAACAAATATAATAACCAAAACTAGAAGGTTCGTGAACTTTGTACATACGAGTACTCTGTGTTATAAATTCGTTATGGTTTAATAGAATACTTTCAAAGTCTGCATATATAACGAAGTTAACTTTTTGTTGCCTTTCATAATTTTTAAATTGTAGAATAGTATTTTTGTCTGGTAGAGTAGTTAATATTTTGTTACACATATGTGAGTTGTACTTTACTTCACTTGTGAAACATTGTAAACATAAATCACATAAATACATTTTACCTTTATGATGAGTGATTTGCCGTTTAACCAGTCGTAAAAGACTTTTGATTAAGCAATAGTGACTCTTGCCATTTTTCTCAAAATACAACAAGTTCACATGATTGCGCTTTTTTGAATTAGTCGCATATAAAGGACCAGTTACAATGTTTTTGTCTAGTCCATAAATATTAACACTAATGTCAGAATTTTTCTTTTCAAAATTTCTAATATCAGTGTATGATGGTGGAAACGTCATATTATCTATATTCAGCATTGTGGAGTAATGCGGGTAGGAATTCGTTCTGCAAACATTACTCTTTTGTGGAAATAATGCTGCCACAATACTCCACAGGAAACAGTGATCATCGTTGTTCTGTATATTAATACAACTTTTTGAATGTTTCACTACACTCGGTAACTCTAAATACGAGCCACCTCTCAATGGATTGTATTTGTTAATATTAATCTCTAGATGACTCATGAAGAGACAAGTCCAACCAGATTCACAATGTTTAAATTCAGATAGTTTTCTTTGAAATGTATGTATAACATTTAAATATAATTCATTAATATCAGTACTGTGATGTATTGATACATACTTTGTATTAAATGATTTCAGCTCTTGCTCTCCTGACTTTGGTAGAATAAAGTAAGCGAAAAGTTCGAAGTTCACTTTAATACAAATATGTTTTACAGTACAAACACTAATTAGTTTTATGATATGTTCTTGATTATCCATAAGGAACGCCTCTGGTGTGAGGTACTCTTCTGATGGATTAAGTCGGTATGTAATTATTCTATTTTTAAACGCCGTAGCAATTATATCTACATTCTCAAATTCAGATTTTAATAGGCAATTCGATTTATGAAAATTCGTTCTCAAGTGATATTGAAATTCGTTTTTAGGTATTTCAATTTGACAGTACATACAATTCAATAAATTATTAGATCTTGCGATGGAGGGGTGTGTAACTGTAAACAAAGACACAACATAAACATTAATTATATGTATTTATTCTAAATAAAACTTATATTTAACAATACAAAATTATAATCAAATGCAAGTCAATAAATTACCTAGGTAATGAATACGTTAATATTCGATCAATAGCTAGGTAACTACAAGTATAATTAATAAGTAATAGGTAATTAGTAAGTAAGATACACAAAAATAAAGGAATATCGTTAATGCACTATCCTGAATGCAGGCGTCCTTCCTGGTTAAGAAAGTTTTACTTTTCTATCATTCTGAATAATCAGAACGTCAGAGGTAACCAAACCTTAACGAAAGCCTTAATTCAGGATAATGTAATAGTAGCATAAGAAACAAAAATAACACACAATAACACAACACACCATAATTAAACAAGTATATTTTTACCAGTAATGATTTCTAAATGGTCAGTAATAATTACTGATAAAGGTAGGAGGGCAATTGCGGAACTCTTTCCGGGTTGCAGTAATAAAGTTAGTTAGGTGTTGCCACGCGTCTGTGTTTTGGTCGGTACGATTTTTGACGCAGACAATTGCGTGACGCCATCTATTCAGCGGTTGCACCTTCTTTATTTCGTCACAACTATAAACTTTCAACTCTACATAGTGTGTCCCCTGTTTACAATCGAACGTTTGACGCGAATGCCCATTGGCGAGTCTTCTACTAATGGAGGATTGTAGCTGTGGAATAGGTTTACCGGGGGCTGAAGGCTGTCCCACAGCGTCGTCGTCACTGTCGCTCCCGAATATATCATGAACCGTTGCTCTCTTCGGAGCGATTGGCTTGATAATTGGCTTCTTCTTACCCCATGATGAAGACTGCGGACACATAGGGGCAGGGCTCGCTCGTGATGTACTCGGTGCCGGCAGTGAGCACGACGGGGAGTCCGCTCGTTTCCTTTTTTTTGACCTCTTCTCAGGTTCACGCAGCTGAACTTCGTCGTCGGATGGGAACAACGCTTCAGCATTTACTTGATGGGACCTGAAAAAAAAAAAAAAAAGTTAAAGTTTCAATCAATAAAGGGAGGCTTGCAATCATTATGTTTACTTATTCTATTCTGTAACTTATTGTGATGAAAGAACTACAATGTGAAAACTAACAACAATAGAAAACAAGGAAACTAAATTATATTAGGTAGGTAATCATAATGATTGTAACGAAAAACCAAACGAGTGTTACTATAATGAGCCTCATTTTTAAATTAGAGTTAGTAAATAGAATATCGTAACCGTTTAACCGTTTCGTTTTCACTGAATTAATTAGATATAATAACCAATCAGCTTGACATAAACCACTCCGATACAACATCACTAAGATGCGACTTTACACATCCGAATGAATAGAACATCGTCTTATTAATATACTACATTATAACAAAGAAAAAAATATGTATTAATAATTATGACTTATATTTTTTTAACGGTGTAGTCCTCGATGTTGATATTGGCCGGCAGAGATATGTAATGACGCTCCAGATGTCCACGTCCCGATTTAAATACCATCAAATCTACGTCATTTTTTACCCATAAAAGGAAAGTAAGACTTACTAAAAATCCTGAGTCAAATTTGTCCGTATTTGGAAAATGCTTACCTAGCGCTTACATAATTAAGTAGTTCAATTCTCAACCTTAAACATACGTAATAAAGATTTGCCGCAGCAAGAAAACGCACATACTAGTCTTATACCCTGACTTTACTTGTGCATTAATATCATGATAAATGTATGAGAAAATTGTCAACGAACAAACATACATTTGGATCTCTGATATTAGTATTGAATTATTGTAAACAATGCAGCGGCGGCGCCGGGCAGTCGGGAGAGTCTTGTTACATCTAACCATTTATGCAAAGTTTGGGAATGATATAAAAAAATATTTGATTTTCAACCTTAAAAACATGTTTAAAAAAAATATATAAGTTGTGAAATAAAGATAAAAAAATCAAATCAAATCGAATTCTCAGTCAGGTAGCAGGGTGAATATAAGTAACTGTTATGTCGGTAAGAAAATATTTTTATTATTGTTCAGAAATTGTTAAATGATTTATTTTACGTTACTTTTATGAATCTCATAGAAGGTAGGTCTTAATATTAATAATAGAATATTATTTTATACATTTTGTGAGATTAAATACTAAAGGCATGAATGATATTATGGAGGACTGCATACCAGAAAATCAATGCATCATGCTATAATTATTATGAGATAATAGAGTACCTATGTAATTACTTAATTTATTTTTATTTATTTTTACTTTTACAGGATAATCAAGATCTATTCATTTTCCCTGCTATGGAACCTCGGCTAGTGCAAAACGAGGTTGGTGAAGAATCGTCGAGGCGTTTGAATCTGAAGAGAAGGTCCAATGATGGAACGCATTACAGTTTTGTGAAGCGGCCTTTAAAAGGATTAAAGATAATTCGCATCGAAATCTACGATGCAAAAGATTTTGTCGATTGCGAGGAAAGTTCATGCAAATGCAAAGCCGATTTGTGCGTACAACATGTTGTTAAACATACCATGATGGACGGTATATACCAATCAACCAAGGACCTCATAGTTAGGATCCAGGAGAATTTGGAAAGTGTTTTTTAATGAATAGATAGTTCGTGAATATTTACTTACATAATACATATAGGTACTATATGATTATAATAATATAAGACGCCTTACTATGTACGTGTAAATAGTATGTACCTACTTCATAGTCATAGATAGAGTATTTACTACTTATACTAATTTGTGTAACATTACATTAAAAGCTAATTAAAAAAAAGCATTTTTATTTAGTGGATACTAGCTATTGATTATTATTATTATGTAATATACCTATACTGCGTCGGGACATAGCGGGTTCGATTCCCAATCAGGGCAAACCTATCTAAACTTGTACCATCTTATATAGATATTGAAGAAAAAAATTGCTTAATACTCAAACATTCTAATCAGTAGGTACATGATTTAATTACAAAGTTGAATGCATGTATACATATTCTGCTGGTAATGAAAGAATGCAGCCATCTTCCATATTAACAACACAAGATCATGTTCACAGTTTCACGTATAACACAAAGCCAAGCGCCACACACGATATTAACATTACTACGTATTAGTGTCTGGTCTATAGTATAAAACATACCGATCACTGCATGATTCATTCATTCAATTCACATTCAGCATCGTAACCGTAGCAACACATTGTTACCTTTGTTTGTACTTAAATAGATGTTAAAAATTATAAATATATTGTATGAATAGATGAACAGAACAGTTAATTGGGGGCTTCTAGATCAGTTCGGTAAGATCTGATCTAGAAACCCCAATTAACAACTACTGTCCTACACTTACCTAATGTGCTTCGGACAGGAGACTAGTTCCCGAGACTAATACATTTGAAGACATTTCAGTGAGTCGGCAAGTCAGTAAGAAGTCTTCGTGAATTTGTAGTGCGTTTGGCGCGTATTAATGCGCTGCTGCCACGGCTAAGCTACACACCTACATAAACTTAGCTTCTCTTTTTAACATGAAATTTAGGCGGGATCGTATACTGTGACCCACGGCCACGCTTCGCACGAATGCGTGGCAAAAAACAAATACACCGCGCAGCGAACGTGACAAACCTCTCCGTGCTCATTTTACGTAGCAGTGTACGGTCGACTTCAGGTTCAAATCATTTCTGGAAAATTTCGGCTACTTAATGAAAGGTGATGTTTTGCACAGGTATACTTAAGATCAGCTCCGAACGCGGACCACAAGATGTTGGAATCAGATTGGATCTGTGGGGGAGTGATCATCCATGAGAGATACATTCTCACGTCAGCAGCTTGCATCGAGGACGCCAAACATTTCTACGTTATCTCCGGAACACACAAGTATGTAAGGCTATGTATGCAGTGGCTATAATGGTAGCCATACACGTTACGATATACACACATACATACAAAAGTGTCTAGGGATCAATGTATTTAAAAAAAAAATTTCATTGCCCTATTGAAATTATATAAAAATGTCTATTTAGATTGATTAAATAAAATGTTTTCGTATGTGCAGGGGGCCTAAAATGGAAGCTTTGGCAGAATCATAATATGATTTGCGTACAATTCGTATAACCCGCAATTCATCTGTTTGACAGCTGCTAATTAACATTAGACTTCATTAAAGCAATGCATAATTTGTGGACCATTTTACGAAGCTTCATGCAAAACTGTCAAACAGATGAATTGCAGGATATTAATTGTACGCAGATTATAATATGATTCTGCCAAAGCGTCCATTTTAGGCCCACTGATCAACGAAGTACTCTGTGCTTTTGCATTCGTAAAGACTTTTCGCGATTTTTGCTCATACTGGATTTTTCACCTTAGTAAACCGTGACATTCAAATGTGATTAAAAAAAAAGTTTTTAAAGGATTTTATTGCGTAAAATAAACAATTAGTAGTCTGTATTTCCGACGTTAACGCGTATAACACAATCGCAGCGATTGCTGCATCCTATTTCCTACTAATATTATAAAATGTGAAAGTTTGTGAGCATGGATGGATGGATGTTTGTTACTCTTTCGCGCAAAAACAGCTGAACTGATTTGGATGGAATTTGGAACACAAATAGTTTATAACCTGGATTAACACGTAGGATACTTTTGTAGCGGTATCAACATCGCCACATGCGAGCTACACGTCATACTGACGTCACGCAAAATCCTGTACCGCGCAAGCAGAGTTTACCGCACGACTAGCATATATACAACGTCCCGACATCAACCGTCGGGCAGTTGCCCACCAGACACAAACACCCGTCTGGTCGGTGGATCCTCCCTTTTCCATAGAGTACGAGTGAGCTTTACACCCTGTTCCTCATACCTTTATACTTTTTATCCCGGTAGTACGTTCCCGTGGGATTATTTCCGGCCTCCACGCGGGCGAAACCGCGGGCAAAAACTAGTACTCAATATGAGTTCATCCAAATCATGTTGTGGAATGCTTGCACAGGCGAAAAAGATTATCTGGTGTGTGTACGGCATCCATATTTGGCAGAGCTCTTCTTTGAAGCACATACCGTGCGTTCTCAATGGGATCGAAGTCTGGCGATTGAGCAGGCCATGGTAGGACGTTGACATTAGCTTCGGCAAGTCTGTTTGCAATGACCCTGACAGAGTGTGGACGTGTATCATCACGCATTAGCAGAAATGAAGCACCAAATTGAGTCCGCGAAGGAATGACAACATCTGATCCAATCTTTTCAGCGTAAATCTGTGCATTGAAATTGCCTCTGATCCAAATACCCGCATGTCATGATTGTGCCACCACTGTATGCAGGAACTTCCTGGCATGATTTTAAACGTTCTTGGCGTCCAGGGGTCCTCCAATACCGTGGACATCTAGTATCTGGCCTCATACTAAAGCGAGATTCGTCAGAAAAACACAAAAAACGCCACTCTTCTTCTGCCCAATTTCTGTGTTCACGAGCCCATCGTAAACGTGCTCTGCGATTGGGGGGTCAATAGGTAGTACACGTAGCGGCCTTCGGGAACGGAGATTAACTTCATACAAGCGATTTGTTACGGTTTGATCGCTTATTAACGCCCTGAAGAGTTATGAAGCCTCGTACCAACATCATCGCGGTCATTGTACGAATTCGTCGAGCAGTAATTTGTATATAACCAAAAAGAGATTTAAGATAGATGTAATAATTTAATGTCTTTCTATGTAACGATCTTGTCTGCATGTGGTGATGCGAGCTCGTCCGACATATCGCTCTGCTACGCTGCCAGTGATGCGGTAACGTGTCCAAAGTCTACTTATAAGTTGACTTTGACGTTACCGCATCGCGTTCGCGTTTGGTTACGTTAGCTGGTTCTCGGCAATGATCATTTCTTCTCGGCTCAAATGAGGTATCTCTCCATAATAACATTCTTATGTATTGATTCAACTCAGAAGTATGGCAGAAATTTTACTGATTTGGCCTCAAACCTGTTACAGGATTATATAATAATACAACTTGACAGAAGATTTTCATCTTTTGACCGAAATTCAAAAACTATTCCCTTTTCAAATCATGAAATTTACTAAAAAGTATTTATTCAAAGGAGTTACCTACAGAAAATATACCTAATTAAAAACTTGATTTTTAGTAAGTAGCAAAAATGTGCTTGACGCTTTTGATGTGTGTACTTGCGCAAGTTTAGACTTACACTAATATGCAATGAAATGAAAAATGCAAGTGTAAAAATCTCCCAACACACGTTAATGCACTTGCGCTAGTCTAAACTTGTCTAAACTAAAGTCAAAACTCCAATTCTGGGTTAAGCTCGCGTTTGTATCATACTAATTAATAAAATTCTTAAATTCATTCACTGACAGACAACTCCCAGCCTTACTCGCTCGGTCTAGCTAGAAGCATGAAATTTTACACAAGTTTCTGTATAACGAAAGTGAGCATTAAAAGTGGCACTGAAAGTGCGATTCTTGGCCTTAAACATACGGTGCAGTACTACACGTAACGTCGAACACCAGTGTATGCTTGCTATTTTGATCTCTCCCGTACCTTTGACCTTGTATCTTTCGAGGGTCTGTAGGAAAAAAGCGGGAGAGAAAAGTGCCAGCGGAGCTGTTGCGTATTTTCCAGTATTGGTATTTCATACAGACAAACAGTGTGAGATGGGCCGATGGGCTGTCTGTGTCGTACGGGCTATAGTGCGGGGTTAGACAAGGAGGGATAACGTCACCAAAACTGTTTAACCTCTATATAAACGATCTGATCGTTGAGCTCAGCAGCAAGAAAATCGGATGTTGCATTGATGACGTTAGTGTCAACAACATCAGCTACGCTGACGATATGGTGCTGCTGAGTCCTACGGTTAGGGCGCTTAGAGAGCTGCTTAGTTGTTGTGAAAGCTATGCTCGAGAGCATAGCCTTATAGCCATGTCAAGAAAAGCGACTTCTTGGCCTTTAAGGCTAACGGTGCTAAATGTTCTGACTATGTACCCCCGATTAAACTAAATGGGAATGACATATTGCCACTACACCAGTTCAAGTACTTGGGGCATTATGTAACCGATAACCTTTATTACCAAGTGGAAACTGAGAGTGAACTTAGGGCGCTGGCAGTCCGATGTAACATGTGGGCTCGCAGGTTTGCACGCTGTAGCAGGGCAGTCAAAATAACGCTTTTTAAAGCTTATTGCCAAGTGTTTTACACGTGTAGACTGTGGACCAACTATACTCAGCGGGCTATCAGCACCCTAAGGGTCCAGTATAATAACGGGTTCAGGATGTTGATAGGGGTACCCCGTTTCTGCAGTACATCAGGTATGTTTGCACAAGCACACGTCTGCTAGCGAAATCTGCCTCTTTGCTCTGCAGAGTGCCGGAAAGCTCCAACTCCATCCTGAAGACCATAGCGGGGCAGTACGATTCTCCTTTGTTACGTGATGTTGGTCGAAGATGCATTTCGAACAACAGTCTTACCTCTAAATAGATTATAAGTTTACTAACATAGGTATAATTTATCTTTTTGTTTACTAACCCATATGGGTGTTGGTTATTCGAAATAAAGATTATTTTATATTATTTATTTATTAAAAACGTAATATTTTTGAAAATTCATTACTTGTAGTTTGTAATAATTTTATATGTAGGTACTGTAGGAAGGTACACCGAAGTATGAGTTTTTTTCATTACCTCTAAACGGGCTTTAATCTAGACTCCGGGCTGCTGACGGTATAATTTGTTCTTAATCTTGCAGATGGGTCCCGTTATCAGAAAAAAATAATGACTGCATTAACAACGGTGCGAAGAAAGCCGTATGGAAATGTGTGCCAAAATGTACGTATTTATTTTAGACCACTTAACCTATGGTCCGAGGTGCCTAACTATAGTTCTTAGTTTAGTTCTAGCTTAAACCTTCAAGACAGTTACTGTATTTTAAACTTTATTCCTACGACCGTAAAGTTCTTAATACAAAATTGACAACTTAGACTCGGGTTTGACGTCAGTTTTTTTTTGTAATCTTTGGTGAAAAGTTCGAAATTCAAAAATGGCTCGAAAGAAAAGATACATTTTGTTTTTTTTTATAAGGTTGATTAAGTATTCTATATTAAAACCGTCTTTCAATAAGCTTACGTCTACGATGGCGACGATTTCGACAACATTCGCTGGATGGTGGGGGACATCGCTGTAGTGAAAGTGGAAGATCCCTTCAACTTTGAGAAGCGTGTGCGAGGCTGTGACTTCATACCGAAGAAGGTGGACTATAACAACCGATCTGCTGATCTCGAGAAGCATCGTAGTTTCGGATCCATTGCTGGTTGGGGAACAACGGATACCTTTGGAGATGTAAGATAGTCACAATCATAATTTTATAATTGTTTTTTCTAGTTAGGGAAAATATTGTTTGGTAAATTAAATTGTCTATTCAAATTATAACTGTCATTTTTACTCAGTTGTATGAAATGGCTATAACACGGCTTTACGTATTGTGCCATGTATTGACCGAGGGATAGGCAGAGATGTGTTATACCTACCTAATCATATTTGGCCAGTTATTAATAAGTCCCATGTGGTGGCGGACGCGTGACGCGACAGCACGACGTGACTTTTGTAGAACAATGAAATTTTCATAGGAATCGTTCTAATAGCGTCGCGCCTGTTTGCGGGAGCCTTAATGGGGTTAAATCAAAATCCAGGCTCCGGTTTGGTCTGCTACTAAGAATTTTCTGTTGGAACGACGAAAACTTAACACTTCCTCCAATTCAGGTGGGGATCGACGTTCGACCCACAACGCTAAGCTGTCACACTTAAAGTAGTTAAGTATAAAAATAAAAATAAATGACCTAACTAATTCTTGTGTAATTTTTAGGTAGATCAAGATACGCCCGTAAGTACCTACTTATGGTACCTAATATAATTTGTTGTTTTATTACTTATAGTAGTTAACGTCTTTATCGTGGAATGAAATTGCATTTAAATCAAAGTGTCTATAAAGCTTTAACTCCATTACAAGAATCATCAACATCATCAAAATCTGTCTCACCTGTTCCCAACTATGTTGGGATCAGCTTCAAGTCTAACCGGATGTAGCTGAATTTAACTTGGAGCGACTGCCTATCTGACCTCCACAACCCAGTTACTGGATAACACGTTACCCCTTGGTTAAGAATGGTAATCATCACCATCATATTCAGCCAATTAAATTCCGTGACTAGACGCACTATAACGGGTCATTCAATACGATCCATAAGTTCTCGTTTTATGAGTCACTTAGCTAATTACACGTAGCTAATCAAAATCCAGGCTCCGGTCTGCTACTAGGAATTTTCTGTTGGAACGACGAAAACTTAACGCTTTGTCCAATTCGGGTGGGGGTCGACTGTCGACCCACAACGCTTAGTTGTCACACTTAATTTAGTTAAGTATAAATAATAAATTGAAATTTTAATGACCTTACTAATTGTTGTCTAATTTTTAGGTGGATGAAATTCCGCCCGTAAGTAACTTACTTATGGTAATATAATTTATTGTTTTATTACCAGTGATCGGAGTAGGTAGATTGATTTTTAGTACTTGTATCATAAATGCACACAGAAAGAATAACATGGATAAGCCATTTTTCCGGAAAGTAATTCCGGTATTTCCGGATTTAGTATTTCCGGCGGGCGTACGCATTGTTCTGATAACCGGTTATTGTACCACCCATGATCGTTTGTTCTGATTGGTCGTTGGGTTTTGTCAAATCGTGACAAAAAAAAAAATAGGAAGAATAATAAAGAATAAAATTGCTCATTTTATTACAATTCCTACCTTTTTTTTGAGGATGGCAAATCATCAAATGACTCCTTCCACTCTGGCAGAATACAATTCCTACATAAGTTCCGGTTTTTTTTTAATAATCCACCAATTCCGGAGGAATGTCCATAGTAATATATACGTTTCCGATCAATGACCCCAGTTCAATCTACCTACTCCGATCACTGTTTATTACATATAGTAGTTAACGTCTATAAGTAACGTGGAACGCAATTGTATTTAAATAAAAAGAAGTATGTAAAGATCGTAGCAGGTGGCGCTCTGTAGTTTCTGCCTCTTGGGAAGAAGGCGTGGGTTTATGTACTTAAATGAATCCATGGCGTGTCATGGCATAGGCGATTACAAACTTTAGGCACAATGGTAATGGTTCTATTTACTTTAGTGTAGTTGTCATAATGACCGATCATTGAAAATAGCAGACCTAGTCCCCTGGTGCACTCTTCCCTTACTCTCATAATACTTGTCCTAATAGATATTAAGAACCTCAAAGAACTCACCAGAGCTGATGGAAACAGATGTGCAACTGATCGCCGGTAAGAACTGCAAGAAACGCTGGGAGCCTCGCTACCACTTCATAATAGATGAACAAATGGTCTGCACTAAAGATGTAGCTGATGATGAGGCCATGAGTAGCCTGTGTTTGGTTAGTATTTAAATTTTTGATGTGAAACTTCTAATGCGGTGGGTCAGACCAGCTGAAGACGCGTTGCCACGCGCTCGTACCTCTGCGACTCTCTTCCCACTCGGCTCGGCGATCCCCCTCTCACAGTGCTGAGCTCATGTACTATACTCCATCCCAACTAATATCATAAATGCGAAAAAAGCGAAAAGCGAAGTAAGTTTGTTTGTTTGTTACGCTTTTACGCTTAAACAGCAGTTCCGCAGTTCAGCTGCGGATTTGGAAGAAATTTGGCACACAGATAGACAAAGACCTACTTTTTATCTCGGATCTCAAGTGAAGTCACAAGCAACAGCTAGTACAAAATAGTTTCCATGTTTCACATCTCTCAGGTGACCCGAGATGGCTCAATTTTTTTTTTCTACCCTTGTAACCTAAAGTTTTTATCTTTATCAACATAAAATTTTATAAACTTTTATTAAAACTCGCGTTCTCAAACAAAATTATGCTTTAAAATCACTTTCTCTGTTAAAATACCCAGTTTTCAATGATTCAAGTGGTTAAAAAACATGACAACATGTTGAAAACGGTGATGATGTAAGTCTTGAAAAATTTTAAATTGTTTTTATCAATTATTTATAGGATCGCGAGGTCAACTGCAAGGAGTTGCAATACAGTGATGAAGACGAAGATTATGAAGATGATGACCCCAATGCGCCCAAACCTGCTGAACCTGCTTCTAGAAGGATGGTGGCACAGCCAGGACAGTTGCAGGTTCACACCGGTGTCAACTTTCTCGATACCAGAAGAAAAAATAAAGTTCCTACCGGCGGGTTTTGTGAGGTATTTTAAATTTTTCGTAGGTTGGTAGTATAAGTAAGTATAAGAGAATCAAGATGAAGCTTCGTCGAAAAATAGTTTTGTGGGGTTTACTAAGGGCACTTTACGCAACATCTCTAAAATTGTTAGAATGAAGACACAAACCCAGACTCTGGGTTGCTTCTGAGAAATTCCTAAATAGAAAACACCAGTGCTATTCCAAAGTGCTATTGGTGATTTCTGTGTTCATGTGTTCTTGTGTTCCCCAGTTCGTACCACTGTCCGTGTCTGTCCGGTCAGTCCGTGACTGGGGAACACAGGAATACACTTTCAGCAGTTGCGCCTATGTCCACTACAAAGGGTGTGTAGCGGTATCTACATCACCACATGCGAGCTACGCATCACACTGACGTCACGCGAAATCCTGCATCGCGCAAGCAGAGTTTACCGCGCCACTAGCATATATACAACGTCCCGACATCAATAGTCGGGCAGTTGCCCACCAGACACAACACCCGTCTGATCGGAGGATCGTCCGTTTTCTATGGAGGTATGAATAAAGTTTACACCCTGTTCCTCATACCTCTATAAGTGCAACGTACATCGACGCGCAAGCTGCAACCATGAATTTAGCACATGATTCTAGACACCCCAGCTGCGTAGAAATCTTTCGTATGTTATGTAGTGTTTGGGGTTCGAGTATGAATAATAATGTGGCTTTTATGCTAAGATAAGGAATAAAAAAAATACAAAAGATTTTCAACACCGTAGTTACTATCTAAATCATCCTCACACACCAGCTACGTAGTCATATTGGTTCTTTCAGACTCTTTCGTTCTCTCATTTACTCACTCACTCACTCACTCATTCACTGAGTCCGTCACTAACGTTCCGTTCCCTCGATTAGCTGCTTCCGCATTAATTCCCACAGTTATAAAAAAAAACTACTGTTTCATGCAAAAGTTCAATACCTACACTACACGGTCAGAATGAATGAAAGAACCTGTAACAGCCGATTTTTTATGTGAAACATCTTTAGCCCCAGGTAAAACCGATTGTTGGCGTGGCGACGCATGCCATAGCGACGCGTCGCCACCCTATACGATGGTATGTCTGACATCTGCCAGGCGTCCCGTGACGGCTCAATTATTTCTTAAATAACCGACTTCGTTTATTTTTCTTTATCGGATGTCTTCCAATTTTATTACAGTATCGGGTTAACCTTGACCATAGAAACCCTTTACGTACTGAGGAGCATGCCCTACGAAGCACCGTTTCCGAGTTAGAAACTCTTAAAAAAACAATTTTCTGCCAAGCAATATATGGCGTAGTCGACGGAGCACCGCCGGGCGGGGCTCCTACTTCTGAATTGATTAAGCCATGAAGGGGATGGCATGGTCTTTGTTCGCTCGCTCACTAGACACCGCAATCCCCTTCGAGCCTAACCTTTCCGAGTCGGGGTGCCCAAAGTCCCGTGTTCGCTACGCTCGCTCTTGCATCCTAAGTTCTAAAAGGATCCCTTAGACGTCATTTTTACGACAAACGGCTGGCCGGAGACAAAAAAAAACCAAGTCAATTTTAGCCTTATATTTAGGTGTTCTATACGATAGAATCAAGAAACCTAACGTCTATTTTCCTCAGTAAGTTAAAAAAATATTCAAAAACCTATTTATCGGAAACGGTGCGTAGTATGACCATGCTTCTTAGAAGCTAACTAGTTTCTATACACAAGATGAACCCGATACTGCAACAAAATTGGTAAAATTCCAAAAAAAAACCGATCATTTTTTAAGTCCTCACGCCCCTAAAAATACGCCCCAACAAAGATTTTATTAATTTCTTATAGAACGACCACGGAGGGCCGCTGATCGTCGGTCAAGGCAAGAGCTCTGTTGTTATAGGAGTAATGTCTGCTTGCCTTACTCGAGAGATCAGCAATAAATGTTACGGGCCCTTCCTCTTCACCAGCGTGTACCGCTACAGGAACCTCATCACCTGTGCCATTGATAAGGATTTTGGGTTCGTGTATTTATGGTCTATTCCAAAAATGTCTGATGAAAATGTAAACAAATGGATCACAGAACGTACCTGTGGATGCCAATTTGTAGTATCACTTACAAATTGTGTGCTTTGATTTGATTAATTGCATACTTCAATCCGACATTCTAATTTTAAATAACCTTAAAGATGTTTTTAATTTTATAACCACAATTATTTTCGTCGATGATTTTACTATTACAATTTTATAATGTTATTCAAACAATAATTTGTTGGATAAATTGGAGAGATATAAAGTTCAGACCTTCTAAATACATATGGATTTGTTACTCATTCCCTTTAGTGTCAACCTAAACAGGGTTTGTTTACACTTTCATCAGATACATATGGAACAGACATTCGTTTGTTGATTAGTGGGTCATACTGTACAGTTACTGACATAGTTTGCAGAGTTAGCAAGCTAGAATGGTAGTTGGTCGGCCATGACTGTGGAAAGACCAATACCTATTGGAGCAAATGAATACTCGAGTGGAAATCAGGTACCTATCAGCAAGCGTAGCATGGGCTGTCTCCCTGCTAGATGGACCGATCACCTTAGAAGGCGGCTAGGATATAGGTACTGGATGCGGCAGTGGAACACCCAGATGTTGTGGCGTAAATCGTGAGAGGCCCGTGTTCAGCGGAAGATTGCGTTTAGCTGAGTTGATTAAATGAACGCTTTATGACATTGTCATCATGATGCAATAGTATTTCCAAAGGAAATAAGGATGGCAAATAGCACTTTTGATACTTCTTTTGTACTCTTTGTACCTACCGGGAGATAGCTTTAACCAACATGTCCTAAATGAATAGTGTTTTCTGAGGATTAGAGATGAACTTGCAAACAAAAATTTTTTTTTACTTATTTAACATATCGTAAGACTCTTAGCTGAGCTGAGCTGAGCTGTAGAATCGATGGCTGTTGGGTAGACGTGTTCTCGATTGGAGAACGCGAATCGGAAAACGTAAGGTAGGACGCCTTCAGGTTAGGTGGAGCGACAATCTTCGCAGTGTGGCTGGTAGCAGCTGGATGATAGTTGCCGAGAGTTGAGCTGACTGGAGAGGCCTATGTCCAGCAGTGGACTGCTGTGGGCTGATGATGATGATGAAGTCTCTTATTTAAGGCAACAATAACTTTAAATAAAATATTTTTGTTCAACTACAGGGCTACATGCAGGAAGTTGTTAAGGTCATCTAAGACTCAAATGGCCGAAACTGATTTTGATTGGTCCAACCAAGATGACCAAAAACGTGCGTTCGGGTACGTTACTTTCGAAATAAATGTACAAATCATCATCTTTCCCTCGCCCTTATACCAATGTACTTGGAGTCTGCGCAGCATTTCTGCTTCTTCCATACTTTTCTATTAGTCGTAATCTCGGAAGTCACCCCCTTTATAGCCATATCATCTTTCCCACAGTCCATCTACCGTTTCTTACTTCTTCCCCATAGTCTAAAAAAACAAGGCCTGGCATTCCGGGACTGACCACATGCTTATGTCACTATCCAGTTGCCGCTTTATTGCAACAAAATACGAATTATGGAAACATTTTCAGTCATCATTCTTGTTAAAAAAGATATATAAACCATTAAAATTTCATTTTTCTAATCAAACGGAACAATTCAATTTTAACATAATTATACCAACGTAATTGTTAGTTAAAACCACTTTGTTTTATCGGATTCGCACAAGTAATAAAGGCGATTGGGGAGTTATTATTACACACTACTGGTAACACAGCGGCGATGACGTAGGCTTGTGTCACCCCCACTACCCCCCCCCCCCTACTTTTAAACCATCTAAATTCATACTCAAAATACAATTCATTACAATCATCAATTTAATAGCCAAGTATAGTGAGGCCGCACGGCGGTGGGAACATTTTGTCCTTGAGCTGGTCATAGTATGGAGTTTCAGTAGAATAAGGGGCCAGCTCATACTGGTTTTGTTACTACCAACGTACGGCCTACTGTATCTACGTTGTTATATCAAGAAAATATTTAAAGTAGTTTCCGTCGCTAACATGAGTTTATACCATAACATGGCCCTGTATTCCTCGAGGGGTTAGGCACGTGCACTTATAGTATACACAAAATCATTCACATCAAGGCTCCCGCAGTTAGTCGTCACGTGACAGCGCGACGCGACTCTTTTAGAACAATTTTCATGAAGTTTTCATAGAAATTGTTCTACTACAGTCACGTTGCGCCTGTTGATATTTGGCTGTTATCTTCTTTTTAGCATTTTCTATAGCTCTTCTTATTATAGTTTATTAAGGGGGATGCGCTAAGGTAGCCCGCAAAATTCAAATTTAGTAAGGTTTTTTTGCAATTTGCAGGTCAGTGTCAGGTTGTATGTTCATTAAAATATGATTCGCGATCCTAACAAATACGGCTTTACAGAACTATAATCATTAGAATCAGCAACTCCTTAAGTTAGAATTGGCCTCAAATGTCATGATTTCATGAAATAGTCATTCAATAGAGTAATATGAACTTAGAGAGTTGTGTTGATGATTTTTATGATTATAATTCTATAAATAAATATTTTATACAGCCGCGAATCTTATTTAGATCAACATACAACCTGATACTGACCTGCAAATTACAAAAAACGTAACAAAATTTGGATGTCGCGGGCTACCCTGACGCTTCCGCCTTAACATCATTAAATTCCAAAAAATGTTTATGTAGAAAAAAAACTAAAATTATGGCTCCATTGGATAAGAGAATTACTCATATAGACGAACATGCTCAATAAATAAATTCAATTAAAAAGTAGAGAAATAATATACTTATAGAAAGTCATCTATATTCTATTTCATTATTTCGCAACCTGCGGTACATCCGCATCCGCATTAACACCCGATTGCGGATGCGGATGCAGATGTCCAAATCGGTGCGGAAGCTCCGCAACTGCGGGTGCTGATGCGAATATCCGCAACATCCCTGGTATCTTCTTAGCAAACTCAAAGTGCTAAGCAAAATAAACTCGAATTGCGATCTATGAATATTAGCTTATGCCTGTATCACAGCGTCCGGGATAACCAGAGAAATAAACAACAATTCATAATTATTTATTTCTCTGGATACTAATTATTTTTTGCGTGAATATCGGAATTACTCACTAAGAAAAATCATCATCCCAAAATAAATGGAACAAATAACATCAGGACTGTAATCCCCGAAGGGTTAGGAAGAGGTGTACCTTCAGTACACCCACATTTCGCCAGTTATGTTTAAGTCCCATGTAATAGGGGGCGAGCCTTTCATTGCCATCCACCGGGCACAATGAATCCAGACCCTGGGAGGCTAGCTGCTACTGAGAAATTCCTGATGAAACAATCCAATAACACTTTTCCCAACTTGGGAATCGAACCCAGGACCTCGTGCTCAGCAGTAACCCTTGCGACCACTAGCCCAACGAGCCAGTCTTCCCAAAATAATTAGAAAAAATACTAATAATAATAATTAGAAAAAATACTAATAATAATAATTAGAACAAATAATAATGTTCTACAATTAGAATAAATAATAATACTGTTAAATAATTCATTTTTCAAATATTTCGTTTCTAGACAAGCAAAGAAAGAAATAGCACCAGGGACGGATGTACAAGTAAAGACAGTAATAGTGTCGATAGACGCTCAAACAAACAAAGCAATACCAGGGAAATCGCCTTCTACCAAGTTGCTTAAAAAATAGCCGACAAAATAGACGAAGTCTTCACGAAAAGTGGGCCTCTATCTACACCTAAACGAAGAAAACTAATACAATCACAATTTGATTATGAATTAAATAAATGATGGTTTGGGATACGTTTTGTGTTGTTGTTTAATTAGTTATTACTAAGGTAGGCCCTATTGGGCAAGAAAGCCCCACTTGCCCAGTCCTGGACAAGAGGAGGGGTTGTATTGACCCCACGGCGATGGGGCCGCACCTCCTCACCGTGGGATACTAAGTGACAAACCATAACTAAACGACCTCTGTGCTGCCTTTGTCATAACGCTATAAAAGCGGCAAAGGTTTGAGTCCATAAATGTACGAAAACATGCTACTTAAAACAAGACATTTCACGAAAGCTATAAAATCAAAAATCTCAACCTCATCGTATAGTGTACTGGTTGACGTCATCACGTCAACGCTGGCTGTCAAAGATAACCAGTCCTGGAGCTCTGTCTTGCATAATGTGACGCATATTTTCCCCCAACTTGTTCCTTTTTGTGTTTGTGTTAAGTATTTACTTTCTTCACTTTCTAAATGAAGCAAGATACCTCTCACCTACATACAGAACCCGGGCGTTAGTACGGAACATCGAGTTTAGAAAAACTGTCTCATCATCACATGTGTACGATGTACAGTAGGCCGCACGACAGTGGCAACAAAACCAGTATGAGCTGGCATCTTATTTTATTAAAATTTGGAACTACGCTAGGCCAGCTCAAGGTGAAAGTGTTACTACCGACGTGCGGTCGACTGTACCATATTAACGGACGCGTCGGTACTGTGAATTTCAGTGAATTAAAAAGAAAGACTGTACAGGATATAGTTCACAAATTGAGATAAGTCATTCAAGCGAATACAAATTAAATAATTCTATCATGAATTCACGATAGATAAAATCGTGCTTGTTCGAAATAAATAAAAATCTCAAAGTAATCACATAAAGTTTACTCAAAAGACAAAACCAATTACTTTGCTTATTCAATTAACTTGGACAAAATTAATTACATTGTACGTAACATACGATTTCCGGATAACGTATAAATAATTGCTTTCAACAAAGCGTAACTTTCGGGAAATTGACCAAAAAATTAATATCCTCAATCTCATTTTGAGATCGAACAAATACATTTTTCGGTCCTTCTTGGATCGGGCCGTGACAGAAAATGACGAATTTTTGCCTGCTCCTGGCGACGAGTTTTCTCCTTTTAGGTAAGATCTAGTTAATATTCTTCGTCTTTATATTGATTTATATTTAAATATTTATCGGAAATGTATTGTTCAATCTTATTTGTTGTATCCAGGTCCTGTGTTAGCGCACGCATCAAAAAAAGAAAAAGAGAATGAAGACACGACTCCGAAGCCACATCATTCGAAACACCATGCCAAAAGCAACGACACATCTTTAAACGAAGTGGAAGAAATAGCAGATGATGGTTGGAACTACGAGAACACCACCCATGTAGACGCTAGGAGGATCCTGTTCAGTAGGAAAACCGAAAAAGGGAAAAGGCCTTACATGGTAAGTATGCATCGGCGACGAGAACATTGCGAGATAATGAAGGAATTCAAAAAAAAAAAAACTTAATAATTATTTGACATCAAATTAATGAGGAAGGTATTACTTTCTCGTGTATCGCGGAATTTTAAATATCAATGACGTCACCATGCGTAGCGTAGGTACCAATATGCTGCCACGTGTCAACATCGGTTACCATGGGACATTAAGATTAGTCTTTGGGACAAATTAACAATATCACAGTCCTACAAATAATCGCATTACGGAGTATCATATCAAGGATTAATTTGGTCTAGCTTTTATTGGCACTACCATTTAGTTCAAATCCCATCGTGTCTTTATTTATTCCGTGCCTCGGATAGCGCGTAATGCCGTTGGGTTTCTGCGTCTGATCTCTCTCCAATCGTGTTAGATTGCCGTCCCATCAGACCATCAGACCATGAGAGTGAGGGCAGATATAGTGCACCTGTGTCTGCGCACACACTTGTGGACTATAATATCTATTGAGTAGTTGGCTAGTCTCCTCTGAGACTGACTGCTGTGACAAAATTTGATCGAGGGATTTCCCTATTTGCTTTAAGCAAAAAGAAATTCCAAATAAAGTCAAGTGACGTTCTTTCCATTACGCAGGTGTACCTCTAACTAACGAAAGAATCTGCCAAAGCCAACAAATTCCGTGGCTGGCTATGCGGTAGGGTAGTCGTTATTACGTGCTGAAGTCATCATGCCATTGGTATGATATGCTGCCACGTCTCAACATCGGTTGCCAATATTGCCATGGGACATTGAGATTGGTCTTTGAAACAAATTAACAATATCAAAGGAGTTATTCCATTTACCCATCCAAAAAAAACCAACCTAAGATGGATTCGCAGAAACGCATGTACAAGAATTCACTCTAAGCCTATAAATTCCGTTTACCCAAATAGGCTTAGGGTGGATTCTCGGACATAAGTTTCCGTGTATTCACCTTAGGGTGGATTTTTTGGGGAAGATAAAAGGAATAACCCTATCACAGTCCAACAAAAGTCTTTAATAGCTGAATCTGGGACTTCTCAAAAATCGTGTTAATGAATATCGTGTCAAGAATAATTATAGTTAAGCCTTTATTGGCATTGCCATTTCGTCCAACTCCCGTCGCATCTTTATATAACCCTTGCCTTGGAAATAGGTACTAAAGCATTCGGTCCTGTGCCTGATCTCTTTAATGCTTTTACACTATAGTATCTCCGGCGTTATTAGCTAATCTCGTTTGATATTGGCTGCTGTTACCAAGACTCGGTCGGGAAGGGTTACCATACAGCCGGATTTGTCCGGACATGTCTGGCTTATTGATCCCCCGTTCAGACTTTATCCGGCCCTGTAATTTGTCCCGGCTTTTCGACTCAAAAGTCTAAATGGTACTGGATAGGTACTGAAAAAAAAGTAAAATGTCCGGTTATTTGTCACGACTTTTGAAGTTTCAAAATGGTAAAGAAAATTTTACAGACAATCCCCCCAACTAGGGTATAGTCGGGGGGATTTGTAAAATTGCCTTTTAGCATAAAATCAGGAAACTCCAAGTAAAGTCAGACTGACGTTGTTTCTATTATGCAGGTGTACCTTCAACTGACGAAAGAATCTGCCAAAGCCCACAAATACCGTGGCTGGTTATGCGGTGGAGTCATTGTTGATCCCTATTATGTGCTGACATCAGCAGCGTGCGTGGAAGACGCTGACAGATTCTACATTGTCTCTGGCACCACCAAATTCATTGATAGCTTCGATTATAAGAACGACGAGTGTGTCTGCAAACATCGCCGCAAAGTAGTATGGAAATGTATTCCTAAGAGTAAGTTTTTTCTGACTACCCGCATTTACTTACAAATAATGAACACCCGAGAACTTTGTTTCAAATGACATAAGTAGGTACAAATATTTTTCGTTTGATGTCTGTCTGTTTTTACACAAAAGAAGGACTTCTAAAAAACGATTTCTACAATTTTCTAGACTACAAATTCGACTTCCAAGACAGCATCAAATGGTCATCGAACGATATCGCAATAGTTAAAGTAGACAAAGCTTTCAAACTCGGAGTCCAGGAGAAAGGATGTGAATTCGCCGCTGAGTGCATTCAGTATAACAACATTAGCAGGGACATGGAGAAGCCAGGAACTAAGGGATGGATCGCTGGATGGGGCAGCGGCAATAACTTCAGAGAGGTAAGGTTTTCAGTGTAAGGTTAAACTTTATACCTACAATGGCTATAACCAAAGAACTAAGGTACAAGTTTTTCATAAATAGTATCTATGTTGCGTTTTCAGTCTATTTTAAATAATGAAAATTTAATTGTCATGGTAGATTGCAAATCTGAGAAAAGAAAACTCGAGTATTTTTTTCAACTGTCCCTAGGGTGTATACCGTCGTCAAGGCCAGCACATACCCAAGAACAGCAAGTGCCTCCAAGAAGCCAAAGTGTGCATTATGGACAACGAACAATGCGCTAAGAAATGGGCACAGAGGTTCAGGGAAATTATCACCCAGTACATGATCTGCACCAAAGATGTCATGAAGCGGCTTAGTGAACTTTGCGAGGTAAGTAGTTACACAGAAAGCTACGCAGAATAAATTGATTGATAAAAACGAACGCGAAAAAAAAAGGAAAATATTATCAAATATAACGTAAAAATTGTGTTATAAACTGATATGCTAGACAGAGACAGCATTACAAGAAAAATTAAACCTTTCTGTAAATGAATCATAATCACTTTGCAAAAAATGTAAGAAGTCTGTTTTGTGCTATAAGAACAGAATTTTCCCTCCAAAAACTTCGAACGCTTGTAGTTCCTTTTTTTATAATATTGTCTTCGCATAATTTCATTGAAATAACATTGAATTCTTTAACTAATACTCTACCCCCACTGGAACTGCATGGTGGATAACGGCCCACTCCCTCTCACAGGGAGATCTGTGACCCAGTAGTGGGAACATTATACGCGATTATGCTAAACCAATACTTTATTATTTATAGAAAAAATACGCTAACTGCACGGATGTAGATTCTAGACGCCAAACCGATGTAGAAATTCCAACTAAATCGTACAATGTTGACTTGGGGAGGCATTTGAAGGACCCTAATGACTACACAGCGAGAAGATCTTCTATGCAAGGAGGTTTTTGTGAGGTTAGTGAACTATTTCTGATTATAGTACTTCACCTGCCTCACCACATCCTGAATTTAGTGTAATTTGAATGTCAGAACGTTTTATACAAATTCTGTTTAAGTCCCTATCAGCATAGCTATTCACAACCGTTAGGCGCTTCCGTGCCGAATCGAACATCAATCAATGTTATCAAAACAGTTCTTTAGGCTGTTCACAAATCCTACACCCGAAAATTTTGTCAGTTTAAATCACATAGTCGACCTCAATTCTTCCTACAGCTATTTGCTGTTGGGGGCAAGGCAAATCAGTATTAGTTTATTGTACACCAACATTTTACGAAAGCGCCTTTCTACTCAACCATTAATATCAGGGTACACAACGGCGCTCTTATCGCTAATAGCGATATCTACCAAACAACCAAGTGTTGGAACGAAAGTCTGCATTAAAGACATTCAACTTGTAGGTAACACGGCTATATATCAAGCTATACATTTCCAGTATAAGCTGACCTCTCATAGAACGGAAATGCTATACCATGCGAGATCAGCTTATACTGGATTTATATAGCTTGATATGTAGCCGTGTGTACCTTAACCAGTTTAATGTAAACAATATTACTGCCTATTTTCAGAATGACCACGGTGGTCCTCTGATAGTGCGATACCAAGGCAAAGAGAGGGTGATTGGTGTCATTTCTGCTTGTAAAATTGACCCCAAAAGTCACAGCTGTCATGGACCCTTCCTATATACCTCAATCTATAGGAACCGTCAGTTTATCTCTTGTGCTATTCATAAGGATGTCGAGTAAGTACCTACTAAGCGTTTTGTTCTTGTTTAAGTTTGTTTTGTTCAAGTTTGATTAATTGAAACATTGTTGCCCGCAACATTAAATGTTTCTGAAAATTCTGTTTAGCAACTGTTATGTATTGCCAGCTAGTATTATAGTGTGTTAGTGTTGCCCACTACATGAGTTCCACAACACAAAAGTATGTTGCTTAAAGCTTTTGTTTTCCATAAATATGGGTCTTAAAATTGTTAAAGACATGTACCTACATGGATCATGATAGTTAAATACATCAATTTTTCTGTGTTCAGGGAGAACTGCAGAAGAGTGTTCCGTTCAGGTATAACTCACGAAGAATGGTCGGTTTCTTGGGATAATGTGGAGTAAGTATTTTCAAATTAGAATTTTGCTTTCTCTATGAAATTCAATATTTAATCTATTGATATTGTTTTTCAGCGACAGCGGCGAAACTAAAACTGATGCTAATAATAGGTGAGTAAGAAATATTTTCTTTTATTTTTCAAATAATTTTTATATTTATAGCAATTGATAGGTTTCTAGATGACGAGGCATTAAATTCTTTGTTTATATGTTTCCAGGGACGAAAAACCCGAAACAGCAGCAGCGGCAGATGGGTATGAACAAAATTACTGGTTTATAAGTTTTATGACGTCCTAAAAGCGATAACCGAAGTCAATAATATTTTCTCTGATTGCAGTGGTGATGACAAGTCATCGGACGCGAGGTAAGTTACGGTTACAGCATAAAGCAACATTTCTAGATAAAAACCAGTATAAATACTAATTATCATTTATCGTTCACAGCGACACAAAGGAAGAAAAAGGCGCCCTGAGACAACTTGAGTAACATGAGTTTTTTTTTAATGTACATTACACCAACTTGTAATTCAACACCAAGATATTTTATGAACCGTAACATTTATTACAGCGAAGATAAAGAAAAGAAGTCAGACAAGGCGAAAAAAGAAAAAGTCGTCGAAGACGAAAAAGAGTCAGATTCAGCGCAAGAAGAAGATGACAAGGCAACCACTGAAAAGGCAAAGAAAGAAAAGGCAGAAAAACACAAGAAGAAGTCCAAGTCCAAGAAACATAAAGCCAAAGAAGAGAAAGCGGAAAGTAGTAGTCAGAAAGCTAAAGACGGTAAAGGTTCGGGTGATTCCCAAGTTAGAGGCAAAAAGGACCCTGTTTCCTATGAGTCCAGTAAAGATGAAAATGTAAATGAACCAGACAACGAATAGATCCTGGGTCAATATATAATGTAAGATAAATAATAATAATAGCGTTTTATTTTATTTAGAAATAGATAAGTCCTCAAAGACGACATAAAATATAATCTATATGTCGTAATGGGAGATGGCTTATGCCGTTTTCTACGACTTTTCATTGTCTGGTAAGACACTTATGTAGACAAAAGTAACACGCACCAGTAAGATGGACAATTGTAATTTATTGAATTAAACACAATAAGTTTTAGTTACATCTAAATGCGAGAAGAGGCGTTCACGAGCTCACTGGGCTCAGAACATCGGGAACTACATCCATGTGAGCTAATAGTTAGTCTAGCGACCGTTTGGTTCACTTGGCAAAAATGACATGTCCAAAATCCAAATCCTTTGCCTTTTAGCCTGGGGCTTTACTTCCCGCCCCTCGCCCCGTGACCACGTTCAGCAGCAAAAAATGCATGCCAGCCCCTGCACGTCTGCCTAAGTATTTCTAAAAACTAAAGATTATAAAAACAATATGACGAGGTAATAAAGATGTTAGATTTATGGCTAGTTTATGAAGTGCTGTGGGAAAGGAACAAATTATCCCTTCACCATTTTAACTTATTGACAAAACTTAACCAAGATAACGTTATGAGATTTATGTTAACATGTTTACTATTAATCTAACATTGGTGAATTTTACAAATTACATAGCATGTAAGTAATAATCGCGCTTGAAATATGTACTGCAGGCGTTGTTTAGGCTACGATGGACATATACATAATTATTATAAATTAAAGTAGCTTTAGGTGTGACTGCTGAGTTCTTGTTAACTGCACGATGGATATTGAAGCGGCAGGGTAATTGCGTAACACACTAACAGTCGGAATGGCTTTCATTTTGACAGTTCAACAATGTTCATTGCTTTATATATGTTGTTAAACAGACACATTTTTCGAACATTATGAAGCAATGAAAGAGCGGCTTCAAAATAATTCAGACTGCGACTGATAATGTTACACAATTAGGGTGCAGGTTTCAATACAGTTCAGGGCATTTATTCCGGAAGGTTTATCTATACACAAAACACAATATACTTCAAATGCCTATAACCAAGACCAAATTCGGATCTATGCAATTTAGTAAACGATCAGCTCAATTGTATAACAAAATAAATAAAGAAATTTTCGTATATGAAAAATCTTATCATATAATATGTAAAGAAATGTTGATTGACTGGATAAAACCACTGACATATGAAATTACTGAAGCTCTCCTACAAAACGTAACTTAATACATGTACACGACCCGATCACACACACAGTCTCTCCCATACCTACACGTACTCATTCACACACAGTCATACTCATACAACCACACATCCATTACACTCGTAACACTCAACAACACATGCACACACTCACTCATGTTCACATAATTATATTTTGTTTTACCACACCCATGTACCTGCCGTTTTTATTGTGTTTTAAGTAGTTACTTACTGTTGTGAAGGAGCGGAGTCCTCTAATACAGGCACTATCTGCTTAAATGAAGACTCCAAACCCAAATTGATTGTGTATAACTTTTGGACACAATAAACGTAATTATTATTATTAGGACATATGAAATTGATGTTTTATATGGAAAAAACAAAACATTTTTTTTTTACATTTTTTTTATTTATTCAATCAAAGTATACCGTTGTGATCTATGCACTTTTGCCATTTTATAGGGAGTTCATTGATTCCTTTGCTTCCTTTTTGAAAAATTGCGGGAGCGAGAATCAACAAAATCTTTGAAGGTGTTTTGGACTGCCTCATCTGAATTGTTTTTTTTTCCAATTAAGAAATTATCCAAATTCCGAAAAAAGTGGTAATCGGTTGGAGCGAGGTCCGGGGAGTATGGTGGGTGACGGAGTCATTCCAATTAGGGCATGCAATTCCGGAATTCCGGAATTTCGTAATTCCGGCATTTCGTTACAATTTGTCTGATATCTCAACTCCGGAATTGAGAGGAGTAATATCGTAATTCCGATATTCATACAATGCTTCAAAGCTTCAAACTCATTGATATTTGCCTGCCTCCTTGATCTAGTGGGCGCAAGCGCTACTGCTGAGCATGAGGTCCTGGGTTCGATTCTCGGGTCGGGCAAAGTGTTATTGGGTTTTTCCATCTGGAATTTCTCATTAGCAGCCCGGAGTCTGGATTTGTGCCCGGTTGATGGCAATAGGCTCGCCCCCTATTACATGGGACTTAAACATAACTGGCGAAATGTGAGTGTACTATAGGTACACCTCTGCCTAACCCTACGGGGAATACAGGCTTGATGTTATGTTTATGTTGTGATATTTGAAATATTGAATTATATTTTTTTCTGAATGCAACTATCTAACGGTTGTGTAACTTTCCAAGCAGCTACCCAACCAGGCCTACAGTCCGTTCACAGCTATTTTACCTCTGAATTTATATCACTGTCAAAATCACAGGGTTCTTTCTTTATGGCCGCTACAATAAGGTTGCTATTGGATCCTACCACGTAACAGTTTATGCTCAAATAACTTAAACGGAACAGTTTTTCGAGTTCTAAACTTCCGATGAACTTGCGAAGTCGTATAAAACAAAGACGACTACTATTAGCAGATGTGCTACACTATTTACACCATCCGGAAGACTTCTCTGGACAAGCAGTGGACGATGCCTTTCCTAAACGCAATAATGAAGGAATTTTGATTCAAATAGGTATCGTATGTTTTTTATTCATAATATTTCACGATTAATTCTATTGTGATAGCCTTTCTTGATTTTACTGTTT
Source organism: Griposia aprilina (assembly GCA_916610205.1). Classification (NCBI taxonomy): domain Eukaryota; kingdom Metazoa; phylum Arthropoda; class Insecta; order Lepidoptera; family Noctuidae; genus Griposia; species Griposia aprilina. The sequence continues at coordinate 11,545,288 of OU744305.1, forward strand.
AAATGTCTAATTAGAGTAATAAGCGAGAATGATAACCAACTATTTTTAATTTTGGATGTTACTAAAAATGATTTAGCACCAATTTCACCAAACGCTGCTGTTACTAAATGCTATGCTAAGCATTTTGACGGACTATTTTTCGTAGTGAGACAATCCATTAAATAATAACAGGACATTTAGAATAAAGACAGTATGGTGAAACTGGCCCTAAAATATCGATATCATTATAAATCTTGTTTGATTTGAAACAAACCTTTTTCTATTCCTAGATAGAGACGGTTTCTCTATTAGAGACAATTAAAAGTTACCAGTTCCGAAACCAGTTCCAGAATTCCGGAATCAGATCTCCGGTATTGGAATTCAGTTCCGGAATTGAGAACCTTCCGATATTGCCCTAATTCCAATCCTAGCTCCTCTAGTTTCGCGACCGTCTGTTGTGCAGTGTGTGGTCTAGCGTTGTCCTGAAGCAGCAGTGGGCTAGAGCAGTCGACCAATCTCGGCTGTTTAACGGCTAGCTTTTCCATCATGGTTTCCGATTGTCGGCAATACAGATCTGCCGTAATCGTCTGACCAGATCTTAGGAAGCTGTAGTGGATGACACCAACGCTGGTCCACCAGACACTAACCAGTTCCTTTTTTTGAGTCAACTTTCGCTTGGGGCAGGATTTAGCCGGTTCTCCTGGATTTAACACTGTGATGAGCGTTTCCGATTATCGTATAGGATCCATTTTTAATCACAAGTAATGATACGATTCAAAATCCCCTCGTTATTGTGACGGTTGAGTAACGTGACGCAGCAGTCGACTCGTGTTTGTTGGTTTGCTTCACTTAGTTCATGCGGTACCCATTTTTCAAGCTTTTTCACTTTTCCAATTTGTTTCAAATGATTCAAAATGGTTTTATCACTCACACCGAAGCCTGCATCTAACTCTGACGTGGTTTGAGATGGATCCGCTTCCACGATCACTTTCAATTCCTCATTGACAACTAGGGTCTCCGGCCGTCCACGAGGTTTGTTCTGGAGGTCAAAATTTCCAGAACGAAAGCGTTGGAACCAAAAACTTACTGTGTTTTCTTTTACAATGGCTTCTTCGTACACATTATTAATCCTTCGAGCTGTTTCTGCAGCGCTAGTGCCACGATGGAATTCGTATTCGAAAATAATGCGATATTTTATGTTTTCCATATTGAGCACAGAACGATGTCAAAGCAAAATTAAATGGCGAAAACAAATGAATTATTACATTCGAAACACAAATAGACACGCTTTAAATTGAAATAAATTTGAATTTGGAATTCTTAACCAAACGCCGGCTTTTTGAGATCAAAGTGGCCAGTTCTATAAAACATCAATTTCATATGTAAGGACCTAATATTATAATATACTAGTATTTAAATGAGATTATCCTAGCCTAGCTTTCAAAACTATGTTGGGGTCGGCTTCAAGTCTATCTGGATTCAGCTGAATACCAGTGTTTTAGTAGTATTTAACTGATATATAGCACAGAAATTTCGATGTTTTGACTTGCCGCGACATCAGTAAGTAGGTATATTGCACCCATGCGTAGCAGGGGCGGGTCGCTAGTACCTAGTAAATAAAGGAAAATTGGCTTTGAAGCCATCTATAAAGTCGACCCGACCTAAGCGCGGATCATTTGTTTGCCAGTTACGAATTCGTGCGTAGCGTGGCCGTGGGTCGCATGGATACCGCCTACATTTTCATACAGGGTGAAGCTAAGTACGTGTGGGTTGCTTAGCCGTGAGCTGCTGTGGAACGTCTAAACGAATAGGGTACTGGATTTTTTTTTCTTGCGGGAAAGGACGTAAGTTTTAGTATCTTCAAAATCACGAAAGTCCTTTATAGACCCCGACAAACTACTTTTTAAATTATTCGTCTAACTCACCAGGCCATTTTTTTTTTTAGTTTTTAATCCTTTTCAATAAGTAACTCGAGAATTAGGCAGCGCGACATTAATTCCATGTTAGGCTTTGCAGTATTTCTCTTCTAAAGAGAAATATTGTAAAGATACATTTTTTATTTTTGTAAAGAGTAAATAATGCTTGGTACCTGTCTGCCTGCAGTGTAGCTGTTCAGTGGCAAATCATCTGTAGGTATCTAGTATGAACTCTTTGATGGGTAGTCGCCGTGTACGAACAAGAACCAATTTAAATGGTAGTTTCGAAAATATATGTGTATTAATTGATATACTTATGAAAGGTTTGGTACAAAGAGAGGTGTAGACCGAAACTGTTAAAAAGGTATAAAAAGCCTATTCGAAGCATCCAATCGAGACATCCGATGCGTCCATGCAGTGGATTAATAGCAGAGTGGCAGTTGTCAGCGTCGTAAAAAATATATATGTCGGAAATACGTTAAATCAATCGTTTGTGATTAATTTCATCGGAAATTATAATTTGATTTGAACTGCAAACGGTTTTTCTATTGCGTAATAACCAACATTACCCAAAGTAGGTACGTCCACAGTAGTTAAAATATGGCTGATAAAACGTACCTTCTCTGTCATATATAAACAAAAATGCTTTTTATCCCGGTAGTTCTTTCTCGTGGCATATTGTTTCCGACACCTGTCTCATGGTAGACCATGACCTGGACTAGCAGGTCATGGTCTACTCGTGTGCCAATTTCATACAAATCCATTCGGCCGGTTAAGACACGATTGATTAGGTATACTAATTTGAGAGGTGTGGAATGGTAAGAACCTTGCTTACATAGGTACGTACTGCTAGTAAAGGACACTCCTCGGGGTTTCCAAAGTATTTCATATACGCATAATAGTCGCTTTCTGTAGTGACCTTAAACGCAATTTACCGAAGGTATCGTCACAAAACCAATTATATCCAAAGATTTCAACGTTCGCGGACAAGTTGATTTAATTGACATTCAGTAATACCAGATATACTCGTAGAATACAGTATTCTATATCTGGTATTACTGAAAGTTAAACAACCATTTAATGGTTGTTGAATTATCAAGACCACGCAACAAAGTTTAGGAACACCAAAGACCACTACGTTCCAAGTAGACGTCTGAAGTTGACGAAGGTGTTTAAAGTAACCAACTCGATCTTTTTTGTATTTATGTGTTTTTCTCTGCGTCATGTTCACCGCAAATAAACGTTTTTTTCTTTTCTTTATTTCTTTCTCTTTCAAGATGCTTTAGAAATATTGTTCATATATTTAGAATTTGGGGCACCTGACATATTTGCAAAGCGACAACGACCGCGAATTCACTGCAAAAGTTCTGGAAGAAGTGGTTAAACTTTGGCAGAGTGTAAAGTAGTTCATGGAACACCTCGACACCCACAAACTCAAGGAAGTGTAGAACGAAGTAATCAGGATGTTTCAAATTTATTTCGAACATGGATGCAGGATAACAAAACAACCAATTGGTCGACTGGCTGCCGATTTGTACAATACCAAAAAAACTTATCATGAGAAGTTATTTGATGATTTCACACCCAAAAAAAAAAAAAACAGAAAGGGGTTAATAGCGTAACACACTAACAGTAGGAATGGTTTTCATTTTGACAGTTCAACAACATTCATTGCGTTACTTACGTTGTTGAGCAGACAAATGTTTCTAACATATCAAGCAATGGATTTGCAATAGGCTTCAAAATGATTCAGATTGTGATTGTTACGTAATTAGGGTGCTGGTCATACACGCACGTGTTAGAATAATAAATATGTATTTCTGATTAATTTCTGATTATATTGTGAAAAGAATTAGGCAAATATTGTTATAAATACGTAAAGTAACTAAATAGAAAACCCCACGTAGTTTCTGACTCACAAATAGCGCCACGTGATGTTTGTCTGTTTGAAACGAAGTGGGGTTCGCCTTATAAAACCGGTCCGACTCGTCAGAGCGGCACTAAATTCGATCCAGCCTGTCCCACCTTGCTGCCCTCCCCTCAGTGACGCCCTAAGCCTAGGCCCGTACCCCACAGGGGGTGCCCTTAGCGTGCGGTCACCTAGAAATTAAGAAATTCGCCCCTGGCTGGAGGCTTTAAGTTAGTAGCTTAAGGCACCACAGGACAGACCTGTTAAGTAGCCAGGACCTCAGAGGTCACAACTACGAGATACCATGGTAGGAAAAAAAAAAAAAAAGTCAGAGCGGCACTTTTGCTCGAGATGCGGACGGTGAAGGACTACTTGCCATAAAGCTAAGTACCTTTCTTTGAAATACCGACTGACTACAATGTTCATGTATGTTACTTAGTTGATTGATTTTGTTAGTTGATTGATTATGATATTGATTAGTATTGCTGATCTATATTGTTCTGTATGTGTTATACATATAGCTAATATTGCTTATGTGTGATATTCATGTTCTTTCTTTACATTGACAAAGTTGCTAACTTTGAGAAATGGACCTTGTGTTAACAATAATAATATACTAATGTAAAAATGTGTTGACAAAAGACTAAAACAAGCTGCCATGGAGTTTCTTATCCTTATTTTCCATGAAGACCTAGTTTTGGAACGGATAATAGCTTTCTCATTAACGTCACCTACCTATATTATTGACAAGCCTAATTGAAATAAATGCCTGGTCTTGTCTTTCTGTGCTTTTCTTTATACAATCCTTTCCCTACACACCATAATCATGGGTATTTTCTAACACACGCCGGTTGCGAGTAGGTACTACGCACCTGACCTTTCTGAAGAACATCACCAATATGTCCTAGGGCAGTATATTGCACCCATGCGAAGCAGGGGTGGGTATCAAGTAATAAATAAAGCAAAATTGGCCTTGAAGCAAACCATATAGTCGAATTCGTGCGTAGTGTGGCCGTGGGTTGATGATCCCGCGTACATTTTCATACAAAGTGAAGCTATTGTTAGGACGTGGTAGGTATAGGTTCTATAGTGTGATGAAATTAAATGAGCCTTCAGTATTACGAAATTAATTTCAAATAACTAAAATAGGATAATAATTATAAATGACACAAAGACGCAAACGACTAGTAACCGACACGTGGTATTCGAGTTTAGCAATCATACGATGTCATACATAGGTACTTCTTTTTTTAGGTTGTGGAGTCATCAAATAACTTCTCCCGCTCTGGGCGGAGCGGCAGGCGGTGTTAGACTTTTACTGACTAAAACGCACCCGTGTTCCTCTTGCCTGTGTGTCAGGGCCACGGTAACCCTTTCGGACAAACCCGCGACCCTGGCAGACGTCATAGGTACATCACAAGTTTGTGTACATGTGTGGGTTACATACCTCTCCACTAAGTACGCGTGCGTTGCTTAGCCGTGAGTGGGAGCAGCGCCTTAACGGATATGGCACTTAATTTAGAGAATGGGATTAATACACATTTTTTCTTGTATGGAACAGGACGTAAGTTTTTATTACTGTCAAAAAATCTTAACTTCAAAATCACATAAATACTTTTCGAGACCCCGCTAACAATTTCTTTTTAAATTACTCACGCGTAAAACATAGCAGGGCAAACATTTTTTTTTAGATTTTAATCCAGTTCAATAACTAACTTGACAGTTAGGCAGCACAAGAATTCCTTGTTAGTCTTGCAATTATTCTCTGACTTCTTGTACAGAGTCAAAAACGCTTGGTATCTCCCTACAGTGTCGCTGTTAAGTGGCAAATCGTCGATGTCCACTATGAACTCTTTGATTGGGTAGTCGCCCTGTGTAAATGAGAACCGATTTAAATGATGGCAGTTTTGAATATACAAAAATAATTATAAGTAATGAAGGTTTGTTAGTCAGTTCAAAGGAAATAGTAGGGGAGGTAGGTACCTATTGCTCGATTTTTGCGGTCTATTTTATACCGAATACATTTAATTGCTAGTTGTTTAATATTCAATAATCATCAGTCAGTTTCCGCTACCAACGAGGAATGCAAAGTTATAAAATATTAGCTGCATGTAAGTGCAGTGCTTTGGATTTATAGTAGACTCACATTTGCCAGGTTTCGGAAGGTTTAGGAAAAATACTACTGGGATTGCATAATCAGCCTTATAATGTTCCCACTGCTGGGACACAGGCCTCCTCTCAGAGCGGGAGTGGGCTGTAATTATGTAATCCACCACGCGGGCCCAGTTGGTAGATGTCACATGTCTTCGAATTTTTGGTTCGAGGACGTGCCGCTTTCTTCACGATGTTTTCCTGCACCGTTTTTGAGAGCAGTGGTGATGAAATAATTTACACAAAGAAAAGTGCCTTTCTGGGTTCGAACCTACCTACACTACTGGGATTAAAAGTATCATAATTATGTCCCTAGCCAGGTCATATGCCAATTTTATGCATCCATTTAGCAGTTCAGGCGGGATTGGTTATATTTGTAGGTAGTAGGATAGGATAATAGGCTAAGATAGTAAGTAGGTTACGTACAGCTATTTGGAAACAAATATAATAAGGTGTGCTAGGATATGAAGCTTGCTTGCATACGTACCGCTACAAAAGGACATTCTTCGGGGATTCCAAAGTATTTTATATACGCATAATATTCGCTTTCTGGGCCCAATGCCACCTCAGCGCAGAGGTCGCATATCTCGTGCGTACCCATTATTTCGTACTTTCCAGATACTTCCTTATGCAGAATTATTTCTATCTGAAAAACAATTTATTTTGTACTGATAACACTAAAAATATACTAGTTACAATCACATTGACCATTTCATAACCTAGCAAGAGTCCGGAACTAATTAGATTTTTAATGGTTAAGTAATTGTCGTGTTAAATGTAACGCACTTAAACAAGCAAGTTAACCATTAAAAAACCTAGTACTTAGGTAGGTACTTAATATTATGCTATTGTTGTGATCTGGAAAGTTTAGTTTGAAGCACTTACTGGAGATATAGGGCAGCCATGTAGGCACTTTAACATAATATTAAAGGCTCACCATCGTATCAGGTCCAACTTCTTTCAGGAATATGATATCTCCGTGCATGTAGGCTACGGTCTCGTTGTAGCGTCCCACGGTAACTCCCGAAGTGTCCACGAATCCTTCGCTCTCTTCGTCACACAACTCCATTTGAGAGTCAATGTTCACTACATAGTTCTTGGGAAGGAATTTTATTAAGGTGAATCCTTAGAAGTAGCCCGCAAAATTCAAGTTTTCTTTGGTTATTTGCAAATTGGAACTGTTTTACGAAATTGGCAACTTTGGAAATTTGTTCCACCTAAGAATTTCTCAGAATTTATATGAAAATTCTTAAGTGGAACAAATATCCAAACTTTGACGATTGATATGAAATTGATGATTATTTCATTAAATATATTACTTATTCCTACAGTCGCGAATAGCATTTGGATCAACATATGTCGTAAAACAGAGCTGCAATTTGCAAAAAAACCAAAGTAAATTTGAATTTGGCGGACTACAGGTGAGGTTTCACCTTAAAGCAATTTAGCATAACACTTACAAATCTGCCAGTAAAATATTGTGCTTCGACAATATCATTTATGTGGCAGACAGCCTCGTTGGTCTAGTGATCCGCGCGTTTTGTACTGGGTTCGGTTCACGGTTAGGGCATAGTTATTGCAGCCCTTACAGAAGGAGGCTGCGGTAAGGTTGACGGAGGTCGTGACAACTCTCCTGATCCGCAGCAGACGTGCCGGGCGTCGGCGGAGGGCGGACAACGCCCTCTTCGAGCCTCCATAAACGAGTCCGGAGGGACGGCGGACTTGGGGATGTTCGCCACCCCCCACATATAACAGGACCCGAGGCGGCAGCGCAGTGTTCCACGCGCGCCCCATATTGAACGTCGCGGGGGTCTTACACCTCACTCCCCCCGCGGACTTGAGGTGGTCCGGCACTAGCCGAGGATCGTGGAAGGTGTACAAGTTCCCTTGATCCCCGGTGCAAGTGTGTAAAGGGAACACCGGGGTAGTTTTTAGTTAGTAAAAGTCTGACAGACCTCTGCCAGCCCCAGAGCGGAGGAAATACATGAGGATTTTCCAACAGGGAACAAAACAAGTGTTATTGCAGCCCGCTCGCCCCTTATTACAGGGAGCTTAATTGCTCCACTTCTACACAGGTGTAAACCCGTGCCTACTCGGGGAATACAGGTATGTTGTTTCCTAATGGAAAAAACCCAATAACACTTCTTGTCCCAATGATCAAACCCTGGACCCAGCTGTTGCGCTATGAACCACTAGATCAACTTGGCAGTTTTCATGAAACTACAAAACAAAAAAGAAAACTTACAACTTCTGGCAATCCTGCATTACAAAACCGTAGCAAACAAATCAGTATAATAGGAATCATTACGACAGCTCATCAATAACTTGCAATGCAAAATGAGCTGTATTAAATCCTCGCCTTATTTAATATATTGCTCAAATCGCGTGGACCATCAGATATGGTGGGACATGTCACTTTATTTGTCTGTCGTGATACTATCGCACGGGAAATGTTTTTTAAACATGTTATAAGTTGTTAATTAGGTAGTGTGTTGTGGTAACGTATAATTATGTATGGTTGGCTGGAAAGGTTTATTTGTACCAATGATTTGTAGGGAATTAAGGTACCGCAAACTGTGATTGAGTGTTTCAGTTTTGTTATTGAAAAATGCTTTCTTCAAATGTTAACTTTGAAAGGTTGCACTGAAACATACAATGAGGTGGTTATATTGGTATCAATAAAACAGTAAATCGGCTAGAAAAATAGACTTTAATTTACCCTCAACTTCTAAGCGGCGAAATGTTAAAGTACATACAATCACAACATTAAAGTTTTCGAATGTAAACGACTATTAATGAATTATATTCATATAATATCTAGCTACCACGATCCATTATAGTAATAACAAGAATAAACTCGACAAGCGTTGCAAAATAAAAATAAAAAGCCAAAAATAAAGTGTTTAATATATTTATTAAAAAAAATACAAAAACAAAAAAAAACGCTCGTCCATGCTTGCTACACAACGTTATAAAATTACAAAATAAACTAGTAAATAGCGTTATGTGTTAACAAGTTATATACATAAATATATATTTTATAGTGCATAAACTTGCAAAGTGAGGAATAACAATAACGTAAGCACACAGACACTTGTGTGCGCAAGTGTACAGACGCTAACGGTTACAAGAAATGCTTGTAAAATGTAATCAACAAAGCGTTTAAATATTATGCAACCCGATATAACAAACAATTTCGAAAAATACATCAATAAACTTTCTCTTTCTATATAAAATACATTTCTTTTACGCTAAAGGAGACCAATGCGGCGCGAACATCTAGTTCGCTAACTCTAATAGAAATATAGTTTAAATACATCTTATTATGTCAATAATATATTACTTTTCAAGTCTTAAATTACAGATAACCTAATACTGAAAAAGTAACTGACATCCACAGAGGGTTCAAAATATTTATACCAACTTCCGCTCATTCGATATGTTAAGTGTAAATATATTATTTTCGAGATAAACGTTAAAACGCTGCGATGTGCAGCCTACAGATCAAAATGACGACAAATTTGATTATACAACAAGTTGGATTCAATTCGAACAGAGTTGGCACAAATATACAACTAGATCAAAAAACAGAGCCCCAAAATTCGTAATAAAATAAATATTCTTAACACTAATCAAATCCTTCCAAACTAATTTCTAAACAAAGTTCGGGACTCCGTTCTTACAAGCACCTTACAATATTAAATATAAACTTTTTAGTTCATTCTCTACTATATACTAAAAATATAGCTTCTTTTTCTCGTAATATAATTATGGAAGAATGCTTAAAATGTATCTGCATTGAAAAAATGTGGAACCATAAACATTTATAGAAACAACGTTCAATTACATGCTAACATTAGACTAGAGACAACTAAAACATTCATAAAGATATAATTTTCGTTAAGTGTATAAATATAGCTCACTCTAGTGGCCGGCCCATACAAACAAGAACAAAAAACCATCGAGCGAACACACGTCCGAACAATCGACAAAACTAAAATCGAACCTTCTCGCTTCCACTTCGGTTACAGCGAACGCGCTGCGTACTGCACAATTACAACTAACATAACAAGAGAAAATACAAAAAAAAAACTGTGATCTCATGACGAGGCAACATTAACAGTTTTGTAGCACACTACTTGAAAACAAAGTATACACTCCAAGAAGACACTGCGGCGAAACATTCCATAGTGATGGATGCAACTATACGAAAAATGCAGTATGCAGAGCGCGTGCTAGCGTTAACTCGGGCCGGCGCAAAGAAAAATGTACCTTAACGTTAAACAATTAGTGTCGGAATGCGACAGGGAAACCGTCAGTCCGTGTGCAACCAAGCGATCAACGATATATGCGTGTTTTTTTTTTTTAGAAATAATTATAAGGTAGTCGTTAACAAAATATCCAAAGATATAGGTTGGTGTCCATCGCCTTTGGGAAGTCAATGAACCTGCAATGAGAATGTTTATTGTTACTTATATTGTCTATGTGAAAAGCGCGCGTTATTCTGGTAACCACCCGCGACATCTGTTAGAACTAGTGGGTACTATGAGCATGTGATAGTACCTCGGCAGCAGCAGGTGCGTTGCGTGGCGGCGCGGGCTCAACGCACAGCAGACGCGGCTTGTCGTCGCGCGGCTCGTCGCCCGGCGCGGCGCCACCGCTGCCTCCCAGCGACATCTCCGCCAGCGCGGTGAGAACGCTGTCGATGTTCACAGCTGAACCGCTGTCACCCTCGCCCTGGACAATACAATATACAATTCTTATACCAAAGAACTAAACTTAAACAGACTAAAAACTTAGTTTAAACAAAAAAAAAAAACATATTCACATCTTTATTTCAATGTGTTCAAGATCTTACAACAGCTTAAAGTTAAAGTACAATTACGCACCCTGTAGGAAACAATCGATATCGTAAAGATAATGGGTAGAAGTTGATGTTAAGACTGCAAACAAACACACGTCTCCCAGGAACAGTATGCGCTTCGGCACACATCGTCTATCTTCGAAAATACCCACACGCGATGATGAAATCTAATATTGAGCTGTTACAATCATAGCAGAACTCGTCTATTTCGTATTTACCATGGTAAGAAAAAATGTTCAGAAATATGTGTCATGTTCGTGAACGGGCGCCGTCAGTAGGGACTGGTCATAATAATGTAATTTAATATTTGAATTGTTTTTGTCTTTTTATTACGGACGTTTTTAACGTTCTGCATCGTCCTCACATGCATAATTTCAACATAAATGAGGTAACCAATATTTTGTAACTATATTTTGATTTTAAAAGAGTGTCCATGGAGTTTCTTGCCCGTTCTTCTCCATAGGTACGTACTACGCTTTGGAATGGGCAACTAGCTTCATCTTTCTGACTGACCGACCCCTTCACAATTCAAACGTGCCTGTAATTGGTTTATTTGAAATAAATGCTTTGGGTTTGAGTTTGATACAGCATGTATCAGAAAGGTGTGGTCAGATTTAAGGGTAGTACAGACTCTAAAACTGAACAACTTTCTCCATGGGTCCAACATTGTAATCACGAAAAAATTATCAATAGTGCCATACGGAACTTCAATGTTGGTTCCATGGAGAAAGTTATTCAGTCTGATGGTCTCCTAAATATAACCACACCTTTCTGAGACAAGCTGTACATTAACAACTCTATGCAATAGGCTAATAAAATAATAATTAATTACATAGTGTTTTAAACAACAATATATTTTTTTGGCGCGCTAAATAATATGATGGAATATATTGCAAGTATTCTTTTTGAGCTTACTTTATAGTAAGCATGCAATTTCAAATTATTACGAAACGTCTCAAAAACAGTTACATTCTAAGTCTTTTTTTATACTCAAACTCAAAGCATTTATTTCAAATAAACCAATTACAGGCACTTTTGAATTGTCAAAGGGTCAGTCAGTCAGAAAAATTAAGCTAGTTGCCCATTCCAAAGCGTAGTAGGTACCTATGGAGAAGAACGGGCAAGAAACTCCATGGACACTCTTTTAAATCAACATATAGTTACAAAAAACAAATTGTTTACATCATTCATGTTCAAATTAAAAATGTGAGAACGATGTAGAAAGACGTGCACGTATAAAGTATCCGTAATAAAAAAGATAAAAAAACAATTCAAAAATTTAAATTAAAATAAGCCGTGGCAGCTAAGAGTTGACCAATCCCTACTGACGGCGCCCGTTCACGAACATGACGCATGGATCAGCACCATTCAGATCAACCATTGTGAAGGGAACTTAATGATCCAACACACACGCCACCCCCAGCGAAACATTTGAGTGAGCATGACATACTCTCAGCCGCCAGGGCACATTCAAGTCAATGAAAGACGAGCCTAGTAAATGGTGGCTTTATAGTAGGTACATAGTGCTCACACATGTGCTATGCAATTATACTTTGTTAAGAGATTGAATTTATACAATGCAAAGATGTTGTTGTTTTTACAATCTTCAGCAGCTCCTACAATATTTTCGAATGCTAATCAATTAATTTATGCCCCCCTGTGGAGCAGGACCAGCGTTGAGCCAAGCATCTTTGTCAGCGATGTAATCCCCCAACTTATAATATGCTTGGCTGCATAGTGTGCGTTTTATACAAGATTTAAATTTTGTTTCATTCAGTTGCGAGTATGTGGGGAGGTATTTTGTTGTAACATTTTAAACAGTACCCCATGAAGGATGAGTCTACTTTAGCCAGTCTGAAACCTGGTTGAACTAATTGGTCCCTATTTCTAGTCATATAGTTATGTCTTTCACTTCTTTTACTGAAATGATTTAAAATTTTTCTTACGTACATGATGTTTTCATAGATATATTGACAAGGTACCGTCATGATGTTAATATCTTTAAACAGTTCCCTTAGAGAATCGCGCCTGCGGAGGCAGTATATTGCTCTGATGGCTCTTTTCTGCAGAATAAAAATAGACTCGATATCTGCAGCCCGTCCCCATAGTAAAATACCGTAAGACATGATACTATGAAAGTAACTGAAATAGACTAGCCTCGCGGTATCTACAGTAGTAAACGGATTTTTCTCACAGCATATGCTGCTGAACTTAGCCGTCCTGCAAGAGATGTTAAATGAGGACCCCATTGCAGCCTTGAGTCGAGCGTGATCCCCAGGAAAACAGTTTTATCGACGAATTCTAGTTTCTCCTTATTCAATACTATGTCACAATCATTACTTTTAACATTCGGTAAAGCAAATCTTATACATTTAGTTTTATTCCCATTTAATACTAAATTATTAGCAGTGAACCAATCATGTACCTGCAGTAGGGCGTTATTTACGTCGTCAAGATTTGATGCACGTCTATTTATCTTAAAAATTAAGGAAGTATCGTCAGAAAATAACACCATTTGTGGTTGGTTTTTTTAATAAATGGGGTAGATCGTTAATATATACTAAAAAGAGGAAAGGACCTAATATTGAGCCTTGTGGAACACCTATTTTTACTTTTAAACCACGTGAATTCACACCATTTATTTGGACTTTTTGCTGTCTATCATTTAAATAAGATTCTACTAAGCTAAGCGCAAGTTTATCTAGTCCGTAATGCTCAAGTTTTAAAAGCAAGGTTTTGTGTTCAACGCAGTCAAATGCCTTGGAGAGGTCACAAAAGATTCCTATGGCATCCTGGGCCTCCTCCCACGCTGTAAATATGTGTTTTAATAAAGTGACACCGGCGTCAGTCGTACAACGTCCTCTAGTGAAACCATATTGCTGATCGTGTAAGATTTTGTTGGTATTAAAATGATTAAGCATCTGATTGAGCATTACCTTTTCGAAAACCTTGCTGAATACCGGCAACACGGATACTGGTCTATAATTATTGGTGTCATGCTGTCCCCAGATTTAAAAAGTGGTATAACCTTACTGTATTTCATTAAATCTGGGAAGACTCCTTGATCTACACACAAATTAAATATCAAAGATAGGTAAGGTGCTATAGTCTCGATTATGGATGTACAAAGTTTGATTGACATTCCCCATAGATCTTCGGTCAATTTGATTTTTATTTGCCGAAAAGCTTTTATAACTATCATAGGGTTGATATGTTTAAATTTAAATTTAACCAGGCAACCTGGAACGTTCGCTCTTAATAAATTAATTGAGACATCCGGTGAGGAATTTAAAGCTTCCGTCGTTTTATATGGTATATCGGTAAAGAAGTTTACAAATTCTTGAGCTACTTCTAAGTTAGAGCTTATGGCACCACGTGAAGTCTCCAATGTATAATCAGTGCTTCGTATTTTTTTCCTACTAGTTTCGTTATTTATAACTTTCCAAACTGTTTTTATTTTATTTTCTGCGGATTTGATCTTGTTGCTAATGTACAGGGCTTTAGCTATCTTGCAGGTATTCCTAAAAGTTTTGGAATATTTAGCAACATACTTGTTGAAAGTTTCAGTGTTAATGTAAGGCCATACAGCTCGAACAATCTTTCCCTGCTTATCCTAATACCTCTAGTTGCCCAGTCACTAAATAAAAAGTTAGGGCAAATATTTTTTGTTTTCTTTTCAAAAGTTTTATTGAATTCCTTGTGCACTACTGAAAAGAAATCCTGATACAATTTATTTGCATCGTTCATATTATGGCCCAGAACATTTAACTTATTATTAAGGGTACTATTGAATCTATTTAATTTGCCAGTTGTTATTGGTCTAAATTGTATTTGCACTTTTTGCAATGGTGCTTTAAAATTAAAGAATACTGTTTGTCCACTATGATCAGACGGCAGATAATTTACTATAGATTTCTCTAAATAATCACAATCGCAGAAAACATTATCAATACAAGTAGCAGAAATTGGAGTTACTCTAGTTGGTTCTGTAAAAACATTACATAAATTGAACGATTTAAAAAGGCTTAATAATCTACTGCTATTTGAATTACTTTCCAAAATATTAATATTAAAATCACCACAAATAATTGCGGCTTTGTTACTGGATGCAAGTTTCGATAGGACATCTTCCATTATTGACTCAAACAAAGAAAAGTTCAGATAATTAGGGGGTCTGTAAACGCACACTACAACATGCTTATCTAGCTCAACACAGGACAGTTCGATGCAATGTTCAACTGATAAACCAACTATGTCTTTACGTTGCTTAGATTTTAAACAATTTTTTATCAAGATTAGAGAACCTCCACGCAGCATAGATTTACGGTTAAAACAACTGCCCATACTATAGTTCTCATAATTAATTAGCATTTGGTAATCCTTTAACCAATGTTCAGTAAAACAAACAATGTCAAACTTTGTCTTTTCTAAAAACATTTCAATTTCTAATAATTTGGAAGAAATACCTTGAATATTTTGATGAAATAATTTCAAGGCATTCTGCTGATCTCCTTTTCGATTATTACTTACTTTAGAGCAAGAAGATACCTTGTTGTTGTTATTAAGTACAGAAATATTCTTACTGGTACCTTCTGTTGTCTTACAAACTAGTTTAAATGATTATCCAGAGTTAACCCCAATACTTTAGTGTTATCACCACGCAGTGAGCTCATAGTAAGTGAGGGACATAGAACCTCCTTCGTACAATTTGTATAATTACTTATAGCATTTGAGCTATATTTATTCAGGCTCACCACATTATTATTAGTATTATTACTAACCACTGTGGTGCTAATAACACAAGACTTCGACATACTACTTATGTCTGAGTTTATATAAAAAGCTAATAGCCTTGCTATTATGTGTCTAAAACTAACAGGCAGATACACAGTACCCCTAGCCGATTTCAAAGTTTCCACAAAAATGTTGGTGTCAAAAAACATTACCTTGTCACTGTAATGACTAACTAAGAAGTGCATATGCTTATTAAGCATATGAATATAATTATTTTGTCTTTTTGTCAATTTTTCAAAATATGGGAAAGCACACAATATTATTTTACTACAATTTAACTTTAACAACTCAGTTACACAGTCAGTGATTTCTTCTTTTCTGACCTTAGCACTATTACCTACAAATACAGTAATGTTGGTTTTAGAATTAAATACATTTCCTGTTACTGATGCCATTATTCGTTTGTAGGATGACCCTGGCATACAATAATTTTGAGTAGAATAACTCAGGTTGTTACCAATTAATTTACCTAAACCTCTTCCTATACTACCTGAGAACATAATTGAATGATAACAATCGAGACTACTGAAAGATGGACAACTACCAATCTCATGCTGTACCACTTGAGATAGATCTTGTACTAAATCAGATATATCTTGGCTAAGAATACTGTCCTGAGACAAACTCTCAGTCTGGGACGGGTCCTCCGTTACCTCAGGCTGGACAGCAACATACTAGTGTTGTAACCAATTAATTACTGAATTTCACCAGCTTCATTCGATTTTAATAGTAATTAAATATTGTGTAGTGATCTTTACTGAAAAGAATGAGCTTTGCGCTCAAAGTCGTAAATAAAATTTTGAATTGGCGTCTCTGGTTTCTATAGAATGGCTTGTCTCTGACCAAGCGGCACGTGACTTAGTGTCCACGCGCGCACTGCGCAGTCTTTCGTTCGCCATCTTGTGAAGTTGACTGTGCGCTCGTTTGTTTGATATTTTTTTCTCGACTCGGCTTTGCTTTTGGACATTGATTTAAAGATATTGATTTGTACTCGATTTTGGTGTTTTTTGTTATATCGTACGAACTGTATCAACATGTCGAAAAGAGGACGTAAGTACAATCAACAGCCAGTCACCCGAATTGGTTGTGAAGTAAACCGAATATTTCGAACGCGAATCAGTTAACGGTGGACCTTTATTGCCCGTAACGCAAGTGCAAGATCGCGTCGCAGAAGCACTTGGAATCGGCAAAAAAAACTATTCGAACCATCTTGAAGGAAAAGTATGGGCCTTCCGGTACTGAAGAAAATGTATTACGTACGCTTAAAAATAGGAAGAAAATCAAGCATGTAACAGGTATTGACACATTTGACGCAGACCGGACCCTATTCGAAACCACGTGTATGCTTATTACCCAAGAAATGAATATCCAACTGTGAGTAAATTGCTGATATCACTACGAGAGTGTGGCCTGTTTAGTGGCAGTTCCACGTCTTTAATAACAATTATGAAGCAAATTGGATTCAAATACAAGAAAACCGACAAGAGGAAAATTATGATGGAACGATATGATTTAATTTTGCACAGAGTATCATTCTTGAGGGCGATGAACAAAATCGAAAAATTGGGACAATGTCTTATTTATCGATGAGACTTGGCTGAACTCGAATCATACCGTGCCGCAGTCCTGGACGGACGATACCCAGGCATCTTGCTCAAAAGTGCCAATGGGAAAAGGTGGACGCCTAATAATCTGCCACGCCGGATCAGCCGTGGGAAGTTTTGGAGAATGATGCCTTACTTGCATTCGCGTCTAAAAGTACAAAAGAATATAACGAAGAAATGGACGCAAATAAATTCACAGAGTGGTTTACTAACTTGTTAACAAACCTCCCCAAACATTGCATAATCCAATCAAATTATTTTATTTCACATAAACCAACATGGGCACTTATGAAACGTCAGAAGCTAGGTGCACGGTTCCAATTGCTTGTTTCCTATTGGAGAAGAGCCGGCAAGAAACTCCACGGTTACTCTTTTAAAAATAAGGGGATTTTACAATGTTTCCAATTACAGTGTTGATAGATATGGGAGGACAGTGTAGGCCTGTCAACCAGTAACAAGTACTCTACAAAATATAAAAAGGTCCACAAATCTACAGTCTACAAGTTAAGTCTACAACATTCTCACATTCACAAAATATAGAAGAATCTATATAAAAATAAAAGCCTATTTAGACTAAATGACATGATTGCCATTACTGTAACAAATCGGAATCAAAATCCTATCCACAAAAGCCATAAATAAGGAGTTAAAATAATAATCCAAGGTATATAATCATTATGGACGATGCCTCTTACCATTCAGTTCAAATAGATAAAGCACCTACTCAAGCAAATAAAAAGGCTGATTTAGTTGCATAGCTACAAAGACAAGGCGTTGACGCTCACATGAAATTGTTGAAAGCTGAATTGCTGGAACTGGTAAAAGAATATAAACCTACGAAACTAAAATAGAAAATTGATGAATTGGCACTTCAGCATAGACACAAAGTGATAAGAATGCCGCCGTACCATTCTCAGTACAATGCTATTGAGTTGATCTGGGCTCAAGTCAAAAGATACGCAGCTCGCCACAATACAAAACCGCCATTCCCCACTAAGAAAAAGAAAATGATGACGTTGCTGAAAGAAGCTTGTGCCAAAATTATTCAAGAAGACTGCAAAAGTGGTAGAAAAAACTCTAAAAATAATAAAGGAAGACTTTGACAGAGACGTCACTATTGATAATAGAATTAAAAATTTAATAATTATATTTACAGGTGACGATAGCTCAACTGACGATTTTGGCTCATCATCCGAAAAAAAATATTAAATGTAGATTCAATCACTTTCGCTTTTTCTTGATTTTTTTTGTGATAGAGTGAATGTTATTGTAACTAAAAATATTAAATTAAAGACAAATTGACCTTTCGTACCATTGTATCATTTCAAAATACCAACAATATTAAAGTTTAAGTTAAATTTTCTAATCAGAACTTTAATCCAATGCACTTTACAATACATAACCAAATCGATCAAACACTCATACAAACTTGAATCGATTTATCGTGAGTATCGAGTACCGAGTCATATGGTTACTTCACTAGTTACGTCGCGATGATAAATGTCAAAACGGGCCTTTTATTTTTTGACAACTTTAAGCGAGAATATCAACCACGGTCATGTTCTTGAAAGTAGCAACACTGATAAAATTTGTAGTATACAGTCATATTTTGCATAGGCACATTAATAGATTTGGGAATGGAAATCGTCTACTGTCAAAGTAAACATCAACACAAATAATTATGTGTCTGCTTTGAATATTTTGATATTCAGACAGAACTAATAAATAAAGTTTGAGTGCGAGTAACACTGTAAAAGAAACTCGCAGATTTAAAAGAAAGAAAGTAATGAAGTCATTCGAGCCGCCATGCATGACAGACCGCGAAATTTTGTTATAATAATATTTCGCAGAAATATTCATATTTTGAGGAAAATAAACCACAAGCAACATTACTAATTGGTTTCTTAAAAACTGGCGACTAGACTAATGCAAAAATAACATTTCATATCTTAAGGCGCTCTCCTCACCGGAAGCATTCGCCTGTAATGTTCAGTTCAGATTCGAGCATTACATCAGGAAAACCGAGGTAATGGTAATATAGTAATGATCAATATCGATCTTGGATTATTACATTACAGGAATGCTCCCGGCGACGGAGCGCCTTTAGTAGTAGGTAACCCTATAGAAAGAAAACTTTATACAAACGCGCAATGATAGGCCCTACTACTAATTGCGGCAGTAGAATTTTTTGAAGCTTTGTCGCTATGAGTTTGTGGCCTGACATTCGTGCTATATAAAAAAACCGAAGCTTACCGAAGCGCATACCTTTTCTGGTGTAACTGTAATTCACTCAATATAGCAACAACATTATTATAGACAAACTTTTTGTTGGTGACAGACCCATGGTCCTAGCGGGTGAAGCGAATTTTTGTATCTTAAATTAATGATAGGAAGATGATTATTTTATGTCTGAAAGAATATTCCAGAAAAATAAATATTGCAAAAAAATAATGTGAAAAGCCGTGTAGAATAAAGATAGAATTTTTTGTAAGCGGTTCCCCTAAAATTTAAATTATTATCTGGATAGTAATATCATGTGCGTTTTGAGAAGCGTAACTATATTTGTTCGCACGGGTTGCAGCCTGCGACGCCGCCGCACACTTGTTCCTCGTGAACCATGGAACTGTCACCAACGAAAACATCGGCATATAGGAAATAATCTTCAACTCACCTTTTGCGGACTTGGCTTGAAGAAATGTAAATAACAGAAGCCACGGAATCCCTGAAAATTTTACAGAAATTAAAACTGGGAAGTTCTCAATGAATAGGTATATATAAGTTGGCCTCACACTCTATTGAAACTCTGTACTACCGTAGGCCAGCTAAAGGCCAAAGTGTAACACCGACGTGCGGTCTACTGTATTTTGTCTATGCGACTTTATTATAGTTCAAAACCCCTGTGAGAGAAAATAAATAAACTTATATAGGAAACACTATTACCTTCCAGACCATGATCTGTGGCTTGACTCCGCGTTCAGACAGCGCCTGCTTCAGATCACGCACTCTTGTATTCGGACTGATGTTGGATATCTGGATCAAAACGAAATATCCAAGATTAATTTAATCTTTGACGTCACACTGTGACAAGGATCTTTTAGCACTCGAATGACGTTGACAGGGGGCGCTGTTGGTAAACATTCGTGACGTAAAGAACCGTGTGGTATTTCTTGCCGTGCTGACCTCGTCCTCTGTCGCGTTGTGAGGATACGACATAACATAATTTAGTAAATAATGTAGTTACCTTGACAGAGAAGTCGATGTCGGGCCTCTGTCGCTTGGGGCGGCGCGGCTTTTCCTCCTTGTCCTTGCTGGCGGACTTGTGACTGTTGCGTCGCCGCGCCGAGCGACGAGCCTTGCCGCCGCCCTTACCCTCCTCGCCCTCTGTCGTGTTGCCCTGGGGGATAACATGCGATTATTATGTGTCTACTGATGGTGTAATAAGTACCGTAAAACGGGGTGAATAGGAACGCAGGGGTGAATCGTAACGAAACTTTAAAAGGGATTTTAACATTGAAATATTATAGTCTGTCGCCAAAAAGGACTCTTAATGTGTATACTGTATTATAGTTAACCGATTACGTGCCCCTGATGGCAACAAATTATATTATTTAAATGTTAACATTCCTTTTAAAGTTTCGTTACGATTCACCCCGTTTTACCGGTAAGTAAAAAGGTGTTTCTAGCTACGTATAATATTATTTGAAGAAAAACAACTCTTATACAGTAATCGCTTCGATTTTAATCCTAACTAACAGCTTTAACAACGAAATACTGACACTCTCTTGAATCCCGCGTAATGAGACACAATGATTATCTATTGTCTCATTCGATATCGCGAACCTCAGGACTCAAAGAGTTAAAGAGCCGAGTGGATGGTGATTAAACGATGCGCGACACAGAGCACGGGAGACGCTTAGGTGCGGCATTCTGTTTTCAGTACACTTTCGCACAGACCGTGGACCGTTTTTGAGCTTTAATTACATTTCTTTACATATTATTCTTAACGTTCTAGTTTCGATCGAACACTCAGCGAAAATGCATTATTGCATCGAACGCAAGCATGTATGCTCGTCGCTCGTTCGCGAAAATGTGGGCTAGTTCGCGTTTAGATCTCATTAGAGGCACCGCGTACTCAAAACCATTCCCATTACGATTTTAGCATACATTTTACAAATAAGTTATGTATATAGTTTACCATTTCTTGTAACTAAGTGTAATAGTGATTCAATATTGGTATTTCCCTTATATTTCGAGACTAACTTTTACCATATCCTATCAATACGAGAAAGATGTTAATTTCTACAGATTACTCTTTATTATGCACACCATAGAAATTACATAATTATATTAAATGTAGAAATGTTAGATAGGATGACACCGCTACTAGTGACACTAAAGCGCTCCGCATCTCACCTCTCCCTCGCTGTGGCTCTTGTGCGAGCGCGTGCGTCTGCGCAGGCGGCGCGGGCGCTGCGCCGCGCGCTCCTCCACGTCCGTGTCCACCTCCTTCAGCGTGCACGCGCGCCCCGCGCTGTGGACAGTACAGAACAATAATAACACATCGGTAAATTGGTGACAAATTTAACGTTTATCAAGATGAATGTTACATCTTAACAAGTAGACATTGTATAAAGTAAATCTTGGAAGAGTACAATCCTCAACAGTTTGAAGTTGGTTGATTGTGTTATCTGATTCATTCACAGACTGAGTTAGCTTGTTGAAAGGCTTGTAACGTCTTTTTTAAATCGAGGTACTCTTTCATATGATTCAAGCCTCAGAATTTAGTAGGCTAACAACCATCGACATTAAAGTAGCACGATTTTGTAGGCTGCACTAGTCACAAGACTTTAGTCGCCTATTAAATACGAAGCTTTAAATTGGCCCCCTACTACATGGGAATTAAACATAACTGGTACATAGGTACAACTCTGTCTAACCCTTACGAGGATAACAGGCGTGACGTGATGTTGTACTTACAGCATCTCAATCTCGCGCAACTGTCCCAATATAGGCATGAGTTCGAGACGGCGGTTGGACAGCAGATGCCACAGAATTCCCACCGGTCGCTGGCTCATGCGTTGAGTTGATATCACCTGGATAAAACACTTTCGTTATTGTTCTGCGAGCCTAGTACTTTCGATTCTGTGTAGGTAGTTACTAAGGGATAGTAGGAAAAAAGTATTAAAGTGTGAACTGAAAATATTGTTATTCGAAGTAATAAGAGCCTTTTGTGTAATTTGAGTTTTGATTTAACAACCTTTTTTTGTAGATTATTGTTAAAAAGTTAAAGCTTACTGACGTACATTACGTTTCTTATAGAGACGAACAGACAAAAACTTCAAGACATCTTTTTTGTTACTCAATGTTTTGCAGGAATAATTCAGTAAACTGATATTCTACACACGGCTACATATCCAGTATACGCTGACCTCTCATTGTACGGAAATCCTATACCATGCGAGATCAGCTTATACTGGAAATGTATAGCTTGATATGTAGGCGTGAATACCAATCCTTAATTTTGTTTTAAAGATTTCGTTTATTAACCAAAACACAGTGATTACTTCATACATTTCTCGAGATGTAGTGTCTGTGGATATATTCGAAGCTCTAAACCATATACATGAGAAGTTCTAATGTATTTCTATACCATTAATATAAATCTTCTAGACATACCTGAGTTGGTGTGATAATGATATCAATGGGGACATCATGCGGCCCAAATAGATCGGCGGGCAGTGTTTCGAACACCTACAATAGAACAATACAAATTACTATGACGTCAAAAACTTGCGGTACACATTTACACCTGTTTACACTAACACTAGGCGACGCCTAAATGTAATTATGGCAAAATAAAACCGCTCTGTTGGATTTTCAAAGCTCGGCTTAGTGCCGAGAGTTAAAAATCCAACAGTAAAAAAAAAATGGTATTACATTTGGGGGTCAAGAGCATTACAGTAATATAATAATAAAAATATAGGTACAGGGCCTTTATTATTTACTTGGCGATTCTTCACAGACATTATGAGACAACACAAATTTTTGTATTTAAAGACAACAATTTTTTTCTTCTTCAAAAATCGTCATGTAACCACAATTATCGCGACTCGCGGGCGTTGACCCCGTGATCCACTTAGTAAATTATGAATAATGAAATTATGAAAGATAGTTTTGTTTTTACTACTATTTGACACAGATACACGTGTGTGAAGTTTCACTAATTAAAAAGACTTTGTTAAGTTGAAGATATATTAGAGGGAGTGCACGTTCTAAAGAGCGTTATTAATAATCTAAGTACCTGCGAGTTAATAATGAAGTATTAAAGCAAAGATAACGAATTAATGTTTAATATACGTGTTATCTAAATATGACGTCTTCCGGTACAAGTAACTACATCACACACACACACACCACTATGGAGAAGTTTACCAAAGGAAAACATACATAGTGCTACATGGATCTTTTAGCTGCTGGTAAACATTTTTGTGCAATTGTCACAGATATTGTATTGACAAAACAAGATGATGGAGTAAGATTTTGACCATGTGCTAATACATCTCTGTAGCGTTAAGTTAGTACCATGCATACACGATCCTTTTAGCGTCAGCGATCGGTTAATTGGCAACTGCAAGAATGCTGCATCGCGTTCTGTAAGTCTTCGGTAAAAAAATGAGCATCGAGCCGTATGCTACAGATGAATGCATATCGTAGACGCTAACCTGGCGTTTACACCAAAAAATAGTTGTAACACTTGTTTTAAAAATGTCTCACGGACTCAAATCTGAGTCTTTAGAATAGAATGCATTAGATTTTGACCATCCGCTAAAAAATCTCTGTAGCGTTGTAAGTTAGAACCATGCAGACACGATTCTTTTAGCATCGGCGATCGGTTAATTGGTGACTGCAAGAATGCTGCATCGCGTTCTGTAACTCTTCGGTAAAAAAATGAGCATCGAGCCGTATGCCGCAGATGAATGCATATCATAGATGCTAACCTCGCGTTTACACCAATAAAAAAAGTTGTAATACTTGTTTTAAAAAAGTCTCACGGACCCAATTCGTCTCTTAGCTACAACACCGTTCAAGTCAAAAATTGGCGGTTTTCACATTTTAAGGGGGATGCGCCAAGGTAGCCCGCGAAATTCAAATCTTCTTATGTTTTTTGCAATTTGCAGGTCTGTATCAGGTTGTATGGTGATCTAAATTTATGATTCGCGACCGTATCAAATATGGCTTTACAGAATTATAATCATTAGAATCAGCAATACAACTGCTTAAGTTAGAATTGCCCTCAAGTGTCATGATTTCATGAAATAGTCATTCAATAGGGTAATATGAACTTATAGAGTTGTATTACTGATTCTAATGATTATAATTCTGTAAAGCCATATTTATTACGGTCGCGAATCGTATTTTAATCAAAATACAACCTGACAGTGACCTGCAAATTGCAAAAAACGTAACAAAATTTGAATTTCACGGGCTACCCTGAAGGTTCGGCCTTAATGCCTTTACATGGAGCTGCTCATTGCGCGTCTTACCATTGGTTACATGATTTAGATTTCAGCCAATCAGAAGCCGTAATTCGACAAGTAGCGACAGCGCCCAAGTCGGTTGGCCTTGTTTAAAATAGACAGTTTTTTCGTCTCCTGTAAAGTTGGTAAAAATGACTTATGCGGTGTTATTAGCTAATGGACGAAATCTGTCTTTAGAATAGAATTGAATAAAATACTTGTCAGAAACATGTCGAGCATAAAACATATATCTTAGGTATGTCTCTGTTTCAGACAATATGTGCACGTTTTTGACAAGTTTTATATACAATTAGGCCGCAGTTATACGGCGCGAAACATTTTTGCGGTGGCCGCGTGCTTTGTGTTCAGTCATAGCAATTTATGTTTTATTAACTAGGACACAACATTGAAATTCTTTGTAATTAATTAACCGCGCCAAGACCGCACGTCGACCACGCGGCGGCCGCGCAGTGTCGACACGGTCGATCTCGCTCGAATGTTCTCGATGTACGCCCCGCGCCCGCGTCCCCGCATTCTCCTTTCCTCGAATCAATCACTTGTTTGCAGTTACTTTGCAAATTTGCGCGCCGCACAGCAGCCGCGTGGCGGCTGTGCGGTAAAGGCGCGAAATAATTCGTGTCATTACACGTCTTTGGAACTTGTTTTAGGTGTAAACGATAATCGAAAACTGGACAACATGTAGAATACATATTTAATTCCTTGATGTAACCGCGGGGTAATAAGTATCGTATCTGTTGTGGCCTCTTTAGAAACACTATTTTGTTCAAATTAGTTAGTGCAATAGGTACAGATATTTAGTGATATACTGAGTGCATAAACTTCTCCATAATATGATCTTTACCTGGCTATCGTGCACAGTAGTGACGACCACTGTGTTAGGCTTGATGGCTTTCATGTGCAACATCAGACCGAACTCCAGGTCGCCATAGCCTATACAATACATATTATAAGATACACTCTATAGGGAAATAACATCAAGATGGAGCTTTGATTTTTTTCTGAACTCTGAGTTTGACTGAATGCTAAGTGAATTGTCCCCTTGTCCTTTTCATTCGGATTTAATTTCGCTCGGACGTTCATCTTCTGTGCTGAACTGTGTTTTGGTTCAAACCTATACTCCATTTCAAATAAGATTGGAAAGGATGTCACCAAAATCTGCCCAAACGAAGTACCGAGGTTATACACTTTGTGGCATAAAATAGTCTAGATTACACTGAATAATATGGTTACCTGGGGACGAGAATAAAATAACATTTAACATAATAAAAAGCACGCCATTTTGGCATTCTATCATCTGAACAAGCTCAACTACCTTACTTATTAAAAAAAAACTGTCAATTTGACAGCTGTCTGCGGTCGGGTTCAGCCACTGTTGTTTCACGAACGAACTGAATGACGTTTAAGAAATAATGTCAACCCGAGTGTCAACCAAATGTAACGCAAATGTACATGCTTACAAAATAATTGATTATGTAGTTTTAAATTATTTAAGGATAAAATAAAAATCCAATTATTTTGGAACTCCTCTCTTTTCATCTACGATTTGGTGCACGTGTACCTCGAGGTACATGTTTGGGCAAAGTTGTATGGGCTTTTGTTGACCTCCTTTCAATAAGCCTTTTCTACAGTCCGTTCAACCGATTTTGACTTATATTGCGTCGGTGGCGAGACAAATGGTAGCTGCAGTAAACAGTTGGTATTGTAACCACGTTTTTGCTTTTAATGCCATCCTTATACCTACGAAATAGAAGTCAAAATCGGTTGAACAGACTGTAAAAAAGTTTATTTAAATTTCTAATCTTATTTCAAATGGAGTATACATACAACTATATTTTCATAGAAATAAAATAAATAGATACAACAATAATTAGAACCAATAAATTATGAATATCTTTGCAGATCCTTTCAGAGATTTTAAATAAATACATACATTCTATAAAAATCTGATAAAATTGATAAATAAAGCATTACTACAAAATAATCTTACCTCTTCCTTTGCCGATGCGGTATCCCTCCTTGGACACGGCGACTGATCCCATGACAACCAAGTCAAGCGAAACGGAATCTTCTATGCCTGATGATAAAATAGTTATTTTAGTAAGTACATTTATTTATACTGCCGGACATGATAAAATAAATTTATTTCTGTAAATTGGTTCAAAAATCTTGTATGAACGTAAACGAGGCAAAAGGAGTATGTAAGGATCGTAGCAGGTGGCGTTCTGCAGTTTCTGCCTACCCCCACGGGAAGAAGGCGTGAGTTTGAAAGTAAGAAAGAAGTTTGTTAGAAAGTATGAAAAAAAGCTACAAAAAGGCATCATAATGATCACAATCAAGCATCTGTTTCTTAAATTTCGACACGTTAACTGCCATGGTGGGTCAAAATGACCGGCACGTCATCTACCCATTGGAGCCGTGGGGGATCAAAATGACCGGCACGGCAGACCCTAATTTGCGAAGCCCGTTCACGCCGCAGATTGCAAACGCTGCGTATTAAACCATATAATATGACCGGCGCGGCCCTAATGAACACCTGTAACAACTTGGTTTTTTGATTTTTTTATGGTATACCTACTTTTTGGACTTAGAGAAAAAAAAAAAAAAAAAAAACACAGGATTTCGAATTAAACATTTTTATTTTGTTTCCAAGTTGAATTAAAGCAAGCAAAAAGAATGATAATAAAAAATAAAAAAATGTGTTCGATGTGAAAAAAGGTTTTCTAACGTAAATCAAAATAGGTATCGAAACATTTTAGTGGCATTTGTCAAAACATTGTCGACATAAATGTGGATTTCCGGGACAAATAGTGCAAAACCAAGAAACCTTTTTTGTTTTGTTTTTGGCCGTATTTCTTCCATACAACTGAACATTTGTTTTATAACAATCGCGACAAAATTTTCTTGTTGACACTGCTGCACCTTCTTTCTTCTTCAGCTCATGTTTTTGTCTTCTGACTCGTGGTGTGGTCGATTCCGTATTTTCTCGACAGCCCTGAATCAACTGCTTTGCTAAGAGTCGCCTAAAATCAACAACAGAGATTTTCTTGTTGGTTGTACTCTGATATAGTACTCTCGCATTTACTACTGCAGTATTGAGTAACAATTCGAAACCGAGTTTCTTGTACCACTTTAGTGTCTTTCTCAGAGGACTCGAATAAGCACTCATTTGGTCAGACAAGTCAACGGCTGCCTTGGCTTTATTATAATCGATCACGATTTTTGGCTTAATTGTTTCAATCCCTCTTTTGTTCCTTTTTCTCGTGAATCCGATAGAATGTTTTGTTGACAACAAACACACATCCCTCTTGTCCTTCCACTTCATAACGGTGATGCCGACCGGCATTTTGACCGGCGCGGCCTAAATGTAATAATTATTCCGTTTAGGCCGCGCCGGGTCGCAATGCCCGGCACTTAAAAAAACCTAAAATAGAGCCAAAACAATGAAATATCGCTATAAAACTTGTATATATAAACAAATGGAACTAGAAACAATCATATAAACCAATGTCATTTTTTGAAAATATTATAAAATTTTAGCCGGCGATTAACGTGTTAAATAACAAACAACAGTTTTTTTGTTCCAATTCCGTGTAGTTCGTCGCACAGTAGGTATAAGAGAACTTATTCATGAGAACTTTCACCCTCTGGAAAGATGCCAATAGATTTAAGGTCAGTTTGGCATAAACACTAGCGCGCTTATGTAATACTTTGCAAAGCTCCATTTGGTGTCTCTACTCTAGTAACGGGCATCAAACAGTTTTAAGAGTAATCATCTGTACTAATAATAAAGTTGAAGAGTTTGTTTGAACGCGCTAATCTCTGGAACTACCAGTTGGATTGAAAAAATATTTTTGCATTTGGTAGCCCAATTCTTGAGGAAGGTTAGAGGCTATTCAACATCACGCTACGACCCTAAGGAGACGAGTAAAAAGACAAAAGTCAGAACGCTTACCGAAACCGTATTATAGCGCGGGCGGACGATGCAACGCGGTGGGTCGGAGGAACAAGAAATTTCACGCGGACAAAGTCGCGGGCCAGAAGCTAGTATAGCAAGGTCACATCTCAAAATATCGCCAAAGAACTATGCGTGAAAAAGTTTCTGAAACCTTTCTTGGAAGGTCAAATCCCACACACATTTACAAGAGAATGTAAGCGGTTTCATACACATTAGTAACTAAGTCTGGTTCATTTATACTCAAAGAAGTGGTCCACAGTTGTCAAAATTATAATATACATATAAAAGACTAGCATAAGCCCGCGGCTGCGCACGCGTGGTAGTCGGATATCATTCCACGTGAACGTACTACCGGGATAAAAGTATCATTTGTCCTAACCCTTTTAATGGCCTATTCTGTCTAATCCCCCGTATGCCTTTCATCCAAATCTGCTCAGCCATTAAGGAGTGAAAGGTAACATATAGCCAGTTAATAAATTGTAATAACTTGACCCAGTGGAGCGATTTTAATGAAATAAAGGCTAAATGTTATCTTAAGATACATATTGACTGACGGACGGACAGACAGACAGACAGTTTCGAATTTATAATATTAGTATGGATTAACACAGTATTAGATAGTACACGAGTCGATAAGTCTTCGATAAAAGAACTTATAAACAGTATTTTTTTGGTGATGTAAGGTCACGTCTGAACAAAAGACCAGTCGATACCACGCACCGGTTTACTGATGATGTCATACTAGTACTACAATAAGTCTGTTGGCAAGTCCGAATATAGGACAATCTTGAAGATTTATGTGGTTTTACCGACAAGGAATAAGCCACGCGTTACCTTGACGATGAAGGTATATGAGGAGGGAAAAGCAGTATCCTTTATTTGGACTGCGGTTACTAATCCGACTACCGAAAGTGTGGCCATCTCCTTCTAACTATGCAGTGGTTTAAAGGCGATAGCGACGCACCTAGTCATATTTATGGAATGAGGGAATCCTCCTAAAATAACTTAATACTCAATCATTTATTGCATTACATAATTTGTACCTCGGTGGTAGCTTAGTTGGTGGTGATTGGTTAATTTATAGCTTTCTCGCATTGAATGCATCTAAAGAACTTCCACGGGTGGCGATTCAAATGTACGTCGAGCGGACCCTAGGCAGTCAGTCCTACTACTAACTTTCTGCCTGGAGTATATTTGTACCAGGGAATGAACTATTCCATAATATTCGTGCCGATATAAAGAAGCCTCCTCATATGTTGTTGCGTGCTACAAAACAAGACGTTACTAACAGTGACATAAGGTTAAAAGTTAAATACTTAACTCAGTAATGAACCAAAACATTATTTCCTAGTAAGTACTCACCAATTGGTTTCCCATAGGATTCCATTCCGTTACGCGAGACGGCCTTCCTGATGGCTGCCGGACCGGTCTCTCCCTCAGGCAGTTCGAGGCGGTTGAGGAACCCCTTTTGCAGACGAGGCACTGGCACGTAGAGGGTCTTTTGTTGCTCCAGGCACAGCACCCTGGGGATTACAGTTTTTTTTATACATTTTACACGACGACAGCACAGTGCAATACTACAAAGTTCTTTTGACGCGTGGCCAAAATCAGAACCACCATCTTGTTTCGTCAATATTTCTGAGATAATTTCACAAATGTTTACCAACAACGCCCCCCTGTCAATGTCATTCAGACGCCAAAAGATCCTTAAAATGATTGATATTTCAATCTTTATTGTTATTTTTGATAGTTTTTTGGCAGGTTAATCGAAAGAACCCTGCTTTTTTGCTCGTGGGTGTCTTTAAAGGCGAAACGCAGTTTGAGAAAGTGTTTCGTTTAAAAGTTCGCTTTTAGTGATCCCCTCTAAGCTACCCTTGTTGAGTTTTTTTTGTATGTAGGGAACTTTTGTAAAGATTTTACTTGAGGAATGCATTGCTACTCTATCTTTCATATTTTATTAATCGAAATGAATCCGTCATCGAGCATAACTAATCGGAAGAGGAACTAGGTTAAATGAAAAATTGCATCTAACAAACTATTTATGCCAAAGTATTGAGAGATACATTGATGAGAATGGAATCTAGACGAACCAAGTTAATGAGAATTAAATCAACTGTGGTTCCACTCTGTACTAAGTCTTCTCCAAAGGTGGTAACAGGTTCGCTTATACCGATCGATTATTGTTGATTCTATTATTTCAAACTTCGAAGTTTCGAACTTTCAACTTTCGAACTGCCTCGTTGGTCTAGTAACTGCCTCGTTGGTCTAGTGGTCGCAAGCGCTACTGCAGAGCATGAGGTCCTGGGTTCGATTCCCGGGTCGGGCAAAGTGTTATTGGGTTTTTCCATCTGGAATGTCTCGGTAGCAGCCTGGAGTTTGGATTTGTGCCCAGTTGATGGCAATAGGCTCGCCCCCTATTACATGGGACTTAAACATAACTGTCGAAATGTGGGTGTGCTATAGGTACACCTCTGCCTAACCCTTCGGGGAATACAGGTGTGATGTTATGTTATGTTTATTATTTCAAATTTTATTCGAGTATTTCAAAAAATAAAACACATTTCGAGCCCATTTTGACGCATTATTTTTATTAACCTAACAAGTACATTACATATCATTAAAAGAGTCACGATCACGACTTAGGCCGCATGCACAAGTACTATGATTTATATCGTGTCGCGTGAACACATAAATTGAGATTGTTAAACAACTGTCGCCTAGAGCAAGCATAGTGCCTGATCTACGAGTGAAAGTCAATCGTGAATCATCACTACAGAATATTATAAAACAAAGTTCCCCCGCCGCGTCTGTCAGTCCGAACCGAACGCTCTAATCTCTGGAACTTCTTGTCGGATTTGAAAGATAATTTTTGCATTTTGTAGATTGTAGGCAATTTAACATCACCGACATCACGCTACGGCCCTTAGGAGCTGAGCAAAACTCCAGTAAGAACACTAAGCAAATATTAAAATAATAGCGCGGACGGGTGATGCGCAGCGACGCGGTGGGTCGGTTGGCGAAATTTCACGCCGACCAAGTCGCGGACAGAAGTTAGTATATTATATTTATCTGGTTGAAATAGCTAATAGGTTACTGTCTCGTGTGATTAGCATGTATAGATCGCATGTGAACTGTGATCTTTAAGCTTTGGTGAACTGCACGTGACAAAATTGAGTCTGGGAGTGCCCACAGAATGATTGTAACGGTGTATGCAAATGCAGTTTCAAAGTAACAAAACCTTTTTTCTAAATGCACTAGATAAAATAAGGCCGCAAAAAGAATGACTTTTTTTAAAATTCAGAATAGATTACAGTCGCCTAAGGTAATTTGGGCATCAGCATGTAAGAATTAGATAAAGCCCATGTTTTTCATCTTATTTGTGATAATAATTTAAGTTTCTGCTAATGTTGTTGACATAGGAAAATAAAACAAATCAATCATGTTTAGTACCTACCAGAACTAAGGCGGATCATACACTACAACGCACCACGCGGCGGGGCGCAGGTAACGCGCCTTCGTGCGTGATTTATTACATACAAATTCAATCAAAACGCGCTTTCGCGCGGACGTTTTGCCACCGTTTCCCGCGCCCCGTCGCGTGGCGCGTTGTAGTGTCTGATCCGCCTTAGTTGAGAGTTACAGTGTTTCGACTGTCGTATGGATCTAAATAGAAAAAAATACTAAGATTTTAAGCTGATCTACAAAACCTTGTTTTCCACACTCCCACAGTTTGCCACACAGAATTTGATGAAACTACTCTCGAGATAGATCAGTATCTCAAGAGTAGTTATTAGCCAGTTCATTATCAATCACTGTTCAGTATCAATGATTGATAATGAACTGGGTAATCGACACATAGTACGGTATTCGATTGGCATAAGTAGCATAAGTAGGTAGAGTCTGTGTAATGAAAGCTGAGAGATTTAATCACGTTTTCAGAAATTGACAACACTGTTGCAAATGTCACATGTTGTTTGTACCAGAATCAGAATATTTATTTGTAAAACATAGGTATTACGTAAAGGTGTTAGGTTAACATATTTGGCCGTGAAGGCGTACAAATATTAAGTAAAATAATTACAACCGAGTGAAAAGCCAACGCGAGGCTGCGTTTAATGAAAAAGTACAACTGTTTACAATAATTTCGGAAATCACGTACTGGTAAGCTATTGAATTGGTACTGGTATTGGTGATACTAAGTAAACAGGATTTTTTATTTATTAGACCGACACCCTAATTATGTAACATACTATCTATCACAATCTGAATCATTTTAAAGCCTATTGCTAATCCATTGCTTCATATGTTCGAAAAAAACGTCTGCTCAACAACGTAAATAGCTTATTGAATGTTGTTGAACTATCAAAATGAAACCCATTCCTACTGTTAGTATGTTACGTAATTACCCCGCTGGTCTATCTATTTAATAGTTTTAAATATGAAATCATAATTAAATATAGTGATGAGCAATCGTAAAATGTTTGTAACATTCTTCATTTGTGTTAAACAATCCGTACTTCAATTGATAAATTGAAAGACTTGCAAAAAACTGCTATAAAATTAAAACACAATACCTAGAAAAAATCTCTTCTATGACTGGTCAGTGTTCTTAAAGTGTAGGTATCTTATTACCTATTTATAATTGTATGAATTTTGTACTTATATACATTTCGGGCTAAATCACGGTGTAACTCATCACAAGTTAAGTTATGATGTGCAGACAGACAAGAGACATTTGCGTTATTGTATTATCTTTTGTTTCAGGTGTCAGTATGAGTACTCTGTGGCAAGTAAAAAAAAAAGGTTCATTAAATAATGAATTATGGCACTACTGTGCCATTATTCATTATTTAATGCCTTTTTTTTGCTGTACTCAGTAAAAAAAAAGGCCCACACAAGTGTACTGTTTCCAATTTAGATAACTTTGATATGAATGCTATAAGTAAGAAACAAAGTCAACGAGTTTTACATAGTTAAAAAACAAGTACCAACTCTGAGAACATTATTAGTAGACCTCCGGGAGTAGTGGTGGCCCAGTGGTATCGGCCCCGACTTACGAGTTGTAGGTCGTGGGTTCGAACCCAGGCAGGCGCTTTACTTTATGTAAATAATTTAATCACTCACTACTGCTCTCAAAACGGTGAAGGAAAACATCGTGAGGAAACCGGCATGTCCTAGAACCAAAAATTCGAAGACATGTGACATCTACCAACCCGCACTGGGCCCGCGTGGTGGATTACCTCTCAAAGAGAGGAGGCCTGAGTCCCAGCAGTGGGAACATTATAGGCTGATTATGCTCCGGGAGTCAACAAATTTTTCTGGTTGTATGGAAACACTGAGGCAGATATTATTTAACAATGGGTTTGAATTTAAGAAAAATAGAAACGAGAGATCTGTTCTTATTGAACGCTATGATATAGCAGCTTGGAAGACACAAATATCCGAGAACAATTTGCACTGGAGCGAAATGAAAACAAGCCAGTTATATTAATTTATAGATGAGACTTATGTCCAACAAAATTATTAAGTTAACAAATCGTGACAAGGCTCTTCAGTGAGTGGTGGTACAGACAAGATTTCCATGGGAAAAAGGTTTATAGTGATTAATGCAGAATCTCAATATGGGTTCATACCAAATGCATTCTTGATATTTAGTAAAAAATGTAAGCTGGCTGATTACCATCATGACGAACGCCTCAAATTTCATGAAATGGCTGCAGGAAAAGCTGATAATAAAATTTACCGCAAAATAGTGTGGTAAAAGTGTGGTAATAATGGATAATGCTAGTTACCACGATACTGCAAAATTGTGTGGTAATAATCGATAATGCTAGTTACCACGATACTGCAAAATAGTGTGGTAATAATGGATAATGCTAGTTACCGCGATACTGCAAAATAGTGTGGTAATAATCGATAATGCTAGTTACCCCGATACTGCAAAATAGTGTGGTAATAATGGATAATGCTAGTTACCACGATACTGCAAAATAGTGTGGTAATAATCGATAATGCTAGTTACCACGATACTGCAAAATAGTGTGGTAATAATGGATAATGCTAGTTACCACGAAATCAACAAGCCACCCTCGATTCAAAACTGGTTGGCAATTAATATAATTCCATATGAAAACTTAGTCAAAGGCTGAGCTTCTTTGCCTGGTACTTAAATGAGAACAAGCCCACACCCCAGTATGAAGCAGAAGAGCTTATTAAACAACATGGCCATGAAGTTTTGAAGCTACCTCCATATCATTGTGATCTGAACCCGATCGAGATGATATGGAGTTCAGCTAATCGCTGGATAGCTAAAGAAATGGAAAAACTAATAATAGAATCGTTTTCTAGTATTTCTCCAAACGAGTGGACAAATTGTACAGACCATGTCGTTCGGGTTGAATATAAATTTAAAAAAATACCGAATACCAGAGAATGAAATAGAAGCGTTTATCATTAATGTACCTACGCGATGACAGTGACGATTCCTTTGGTGACATTGAATTCCTCGAATCAGAATCGGTTATGATTCGTAACTTTTTTAAATAATATTCTTTAAAACATTAGCATAAGAATCTGCGTTATTCAAATGTGAATGAAAAAAAAACACTACAATGTGAAAAATTACTTTAATATCGGAAGTCGGTGTCTTCGGATCTGTATTTTAGTTTTTTGCCACCGACTTCCGAAATTAAAGTTATTTTTCACTCTGTAGTGTTTTTTTAGAAGTCGGTTCTAATTTCAACTGCTCATCACCTTTTACAAAATATTGCTTTTCCCGATGCAGGGACATTCATTTTTGAGGAGTTCTCCTGGTAAAAACGAGAAGACCTGGAGCTGATGGTGAAGCAACCATTAACTCCATTTCACCATATGTATTGTATGAGCTTAACTTTCTTAGCAACCATATTAAAGTAATCGATTCGCAACCACAATGAGTAGTTCCGGTGGCCAACTCTGGTCTTCATCTTCAATTCCACTTCACCAACTGGTGCTTTCCGAGAGCAAATGCATGAGTTACTATAAAAAATACCCAAATCGCTCTAGGTGAGCCTATAAAATTTGAGGATTTCCCTCATTTTCCATGGGATCCTCATCAGATTCTGACTTTGTGACAATGGGACCACCTGGAAAGCATACCCTTTTAAACGAAAAAAAATTCAAAATCGGTTCACAATTGACGGAGAAATCGGTGAACATACAATAAAAAAAAAACATACAGCCGAACATATACCCGCCCCCTTTTTGGAAGTCGTTTAATAATGTATACCCGCCCCCTTTTTGGAAGTCGGTTAATAATGAGATGATGTGATGAGAACACTGATCGTCAACGTGTGTAGTGTTCGCGCGTGTGTATGAGTGTGTGTGTGTGTGTGTGTGTGTGTGTGAAAGGGTGGGTATGAATGTGTGTGTGTGTGTGTGTGTGTGTGTGTGTGTGTGTGTGTGTGTGAGGGTGTGTGTGTGTTTGTGGATGTGTGGTGCGTATGTGTTGTTTTTAAAATGTGTGTGTGGAAATAAATGTTTATTATTATTATTTATGTAATCGAGTTTAAAATCCTAGGATTCTGCTATGGAAACTTTAATAGATTGAAACATAATATTAATGTATAGAATTGGGATAAGCAACCAAATATTTAAAAAAATATGACGTCATATTTAACATATTTTTTTGTGTAATATTAATTTCTATGTGACTTACAACCTTTTATGATCATAAAAGATTATCTACATAATTGTTTGCTTTATGATTTGCTTTCCTATTATTCTGTAATAAACAAAAATAAATATTCTGCATAAAACTATTGAAGTATCAAATATGTTTTTCCTAGTTGATTTAGGGATACTGGTTTTTTTTTTATTGCCGCTCTTTTTCTCAGTTTTCAATAGACAGACTACCAGCTTATTTCACAAGTTTTACAGAAAAAATAAATCAAGTAGGTAATATGCCTAGCCCAGTACGGGGCGTTGTATCACCGGTGTTATACAAAAAGTATTAGGTCACTTTTTAAAGTACATACCAATTAACCAATGTCTTACATATTCATGCCGTCGATCAATGATAAAGCAATCATCAGGATATAGTTTAATACCAATTGTGTAAGCAGTAAGTTACCATTTAACAGCTAATTATAAATAGGAACTGTGATTGATTCACGTGAGTTCACTAATTTGCTTACTTATAACAAACTTTTCAATATTTTTTGAAAGCCTGATCAAGTCGTAAGATCAGTGACTCTGCAGCAAGTCTCATGCTGGTTTGGTCGACCAATATAATAACATTCATATTTAGAAATACATATAGCGCTGCAACGTTCTTTTGGCGCGTGGCCAAAATCGGAACTAAAGCCGCCATCTTGTTTTTTCAAAACATTTCACAAAACAATTGCACAAATGTTGACCAACAGCGCCAGCCTGTCAACGTCATTCGAGCGCCAAAAGATTCTTGTAGCAGTGTACGTTATAATGGGATTTGACAACCGAAAAGTTATAGGCTTTCAACAACCTGGAGATCAGACATGCACCGTGGTAAGACTTTTCAGATTTCAGAAGCATAACCCGCGGACGCCTACTGAATTGAATATTTATTTTGCCAAATCTCATGTCAATTGATGTGGTTCAGTCAACCAATCACAGCAGGATTTGACAGCGTCTTAGAAAATTGACTTGAGCATCTTTTCAGAAATCGGGTACTATTAGCTCACACACACACAGTATAGTCAAGCTACAGGCTCCTATAAATAGGCGCGAAACGCGACGCGAATCGCGCACGCGGCACGACACAAAGGCACCGCTCGTCGCGCGACAAGCGGTGACTTTGTGTCGCGTGCGATTCGCGTCGCGTGTCGCGCCTGACGAAGGAGCCTTAATGCAAACCCGGCTTTATCGTACTGTATATAACTAGTAATTACGTGAAAGTGGATACGCCTTGTTGAGTAAGATTAACTATCGTATTAACAAACATACGAAATTATTGTACCTTCCAGCTGTTGATTTACGATTATGATTTCAGGACGGTTAA
This sequence comes from Griposia aprilina, assembly GCA_916610205.1. Classification (NCBI taxonomy): domain Eukaryota; kingdom Metazoa; phylum Arthropoda; class Insecta; order Lepidoptera; family Noctuidae; genus Griposia; species Griposia aprilina. The sequence continues at coordinate 11,583,014 of OU744305.1, forward strand.
TTAAAATTAAGCGACATGCTAAAAGTAATAATTTTCTCTTTTCTTTTCTGTATATTTCTCGCCTTGACAATAAAACACCGGAAGCATTTGTTTTAGTTCATTTTAACTTAACATATACCTAGCTGTGCTGGGGGGTTTGTTGCGTCACTTCTTCCCAGCTAAAGCACTAGGAAATGGGTAAGGGCGGGCGTTTTGGGGGACTGTCTTATGTAATTTTGACGTTCAAAAAGTGTTGGTTCTCAGCCTAGTTTGAAAATGACTTGATTTTGATAATCTTTTAAGATAGCTACCTACCTACGGTTATGTTAAAAATTGGACAGGACTGGATTTTTAAATTGGACTTAAGTAAATAAGTAGTTAATATAAGTCTGAAATCGTCAACCCGTTTTGAGCAAGCGTGGCGATCAATGCTAGTGCCTTCTCTGTATGAGAAGAGGCCTCTGCAGTGGGAGAATAATAGGCTAATATTATTTTTGTAACCGACTTCTTAAAAAGGTACAATGTTAGTTGTGGTACCTACCTGACACAAATTCGTATATCACTACTACTACTTACTACTAAATAGGAGTGACAGGAAGCTATTATAACATCATCAATATACACAAAGTGAAAAAAAAAAAAAAAAATACAACAAAAAAAAAACGCCTGCCGAAAAGACACTACAAAGTGAAAAATAACTTTAATTTCGGAAATCGGTGACAAAAAATGAATAACGATATCGTCGTAATAAGATTACGATCAAGATACAAATAATCGAGAGTGATTGGGATCGATCAACGTCATCGATCTAACCTATATTTTTTTTACTTTAAATTCACTCTTGCGTGAATTTAAGGGGACTACATGACCTAATCCCAAATTTATAATGCCTAAAAATATATGATCCACTGCAGTAACCAAAATCAGAAAAATATATGATATTCTTCTGGATATATGCTAGTTAGATAGTGTGTTGAAAACATAATACAATTAACTTGATATGATAGAAAAAAATCACGAAGATACCACAAAAAAATATTTTAACGATTAAAAACCATATTAATATACATGCAAACATTCAGATTTTTCTGTCATATTATTCTACAAGTAACATACTAACGTAATAGTGTTTTAATTTTTTAGTCCAATGAATAGATTTTTTGTAAATCCATAATTGCTTCATATTTTGCAATAAATTACCAGCGTTGTGTCATCGCGCGTCTCTTTCTTTTCTATGCAATCCGACAGTAACCGCGCTTTAGCTCTTGTATGCCTCTTAAAGTAAAAAAATATTTAAAAGCAAACATTCTTAACATTTTTTTTTTTTTTTATTGTGATTGCTTGTCAATAAACATACCTACCTAAAAAACGTAACATGTATCGATAGGTACCTATAGTTAGTGTGGCTTACATAGTAGGCAATGAGTTATCACGGTGATTACGGGGTCAAATTACACTAGAAATTAATTAGGTACCTACATGATTATGTAGTATCAGATTAACCAAAGAAATATTCACAGAATTCCTGAAACGTAGGTTTCAGTGACAATTGTTTGTATTGTATTATTAATTATAAATAGGTTTGTTCTGAAATTCAGTATTCTTGTCCAGGTTTCATTTTTATTTTATTTATGTATTTATTCTGCTAAGTACGAGGGTGAATCAAAAAGTTCTTAGAATTGCATTAATATAAAACCTTTTTGGGAGAAGTTCGATATTCAAATTAAAGAGTGTCGATCACACAATATTTATGCAAACTGTCACTTGTTTTTGTCAGTTCGTTCGCACATAATAAATTGTTTTGTGCAACGAGTTGCTAAAAACCCAAAATTATGGATAAAAGTGAGTTACGTGCGGTGATAAAATATCTCAGTTTGAAAAAAATGTCTACGAAGGAATTTTTTTCGGACATTCAACAGACATTAGGGGATGATGCTGTACCCTATTCTACGGTTGCGTACTGGGTGGCTGAATTTAAAAGAGGTAGATCAAGCTGTAAAGATGACCCGCGTTCTGGGCGGCCTTCAACCTCCGTTACGAAAGAAAATGTCAAAAAGGTTGAGAATCTGGTTTTGGAAGACAGAAGAATAACTATAAAGCATATAGCTGAGATCCTAAAGATAACATTTGGTAGCATTCAATCAATTTTAATTGATTCACTGGGGGTCAAAAGTGTCGGCAAGATGGGTGCCACGAATGTTAACCGACGAAAACAAAAAGCGACGTTTGGTAATTTTTAAGCGTAATCTCGAAATGTTCCAGCGTGATTCGGATAATTTTTGCCGTCGCCTTGTCACCATGGAAGAAACGTGGGTCCACCATTTCGATTCTGAAACTAAGAGACAAAGCATGTCTTGGAAACGACTATCCTCTCCACCCATTAACAAATTTCGAGTTGCTCCTACCGCTGGCAAAGTTATGGCCTCAGTGTTCTGGGATAGTGAAGGAATCCTTTTTATTGATTACATGCCAAAAGGCCAGACGATTACTGGACCCTATTATACAAATTTAATCCCGAAAGTGCGTGAAGCGATTAAAGAAAAACGTCGTGGAAAACTATCGTTGGGCGTGTTTTTTCTTCAAGATAACGCTCCTGCTCATCGATCGGAAGTTGCGCTCAACGCAATCCGCTGTGCTGGCTTCAATCTCCTTGACCACCCACCTATTATCCGGACTTAGCCTCAAGTGATTTTCACTTATTTCCAAAATTAAAAGAGGACATTCGTGGAACAAAATTTTACGATAATGACGGGATTATGGCTGCCGTAGAGGAGTTATTCGAGAGTCAAGAAAAACATTTTTATTCACAAGGGGAAGTTAGAAACGCGTTATTCTAAATGCATTGCATTGGAGGGAGAAAAATAAAATATTTTTGTTTAAATCTTTGCATTTTTTAATATTGATTCCAAGAATTTTTTGATTCACCCTCGTACCTCCATAATTACTAAAAGTTTTACTGGGAACGAAATTAATAAATTTTAAAGTCCTAATCTTTTACTAGCAACATAATAATTGTTTCTATAACTTAACATTTCGCACCATTTCCATTGCTTATTTATAATTGCTGTGACCGGCGCGTACGCAGAAAATATCGCTGCATTTTTTTCAGGGTTATAAAAATGTGTCACAGTTATTATGGAAACCAATTATGGTTTTTCATTCAACCCGAATTGTTACTCAATTCGGGTTGAATGAAAAACCATAATTCTCAAGCTAAGTTCTAAAGTTTAGTAAAGTATAAATAAGTATCTAAATTTTAATCTACAATTTATAGGTTTTATAAAAAAATACGCATCTTTCATAATTTACGATCATTCAAACCAGAGTTAAAACACAATTGAAAATATTTGTATATTCAAAAACACGAAGCGGCGTTAAAAAGGCCTATCCAATATTTTCAGTTTTCCAAGCACATAAGTACTTAATATGTAACTAATTACCTATATTTGAAAAAGAAAATCGTAAGTCGCACCAATACCGTAACATGCTCATTAAAAGAAAATTAAATTTAAGTATAAATTTTCAGCGGCTTGCAGCGATTTATATAATAAAGCAGTAAGTTATAAAACACTGAGTAGGTATGGAATGCGTTACCCAAGATATCGGTCATGGGTTGCGTAAGTAATTCAATGTACCTACTTTGGCTCTCTGGTTTTCTACTTGCTTTGTATATAATATTAATAACACAAACAACATTACAATGTTGGTATAATTCAAATGTAATTTATACATGTAGGTAATTCTCTGGAGTTGTAAAGTGTTGCAGTACAGTAAATTGACAAGTGTCAAAAAGACGAACCAGCTAGTCGTGGAGTTTCAAGCAACTATCCGATAAGGAAACGATTATATTTTACCATGGCAGTGATACGACAAGATGAGAACCGATATGACTTCCGTGAATTAAAAAACATTGAATTCTCGTCCTTAATTAGAAGACTGGGCAGACTTCGCCCATCCAGTAGACACTAATATTGACAGATCGAAGAAGGCATTACGAGTAAGTAGATAAATCCTGCAGTTCCAAATCATTTCAGCAGGAAGAATACCCGGGGTATTTAGTCCGAGACAACCAGCAGGTTATCTTGGACTCGAAACCCCGGGTATTCTTAACCAACCCTACGTCAGGTGAGAATGGTAATTCTCACTTGACGTATGGTTGGTAAAAAAAATGCCGATGAAGCGTAGACGCAAGATATATCTTCAGATTGGATTGCTTTTTCTCTTCTGGAAAAAAACGTAATAAAGAAAACCGTTGCTTGGAAAAAGAATAGTGTCGAGGAATTCGACTGTTCCATCGGACATAATAAGTTCGCCGCCTGTCGCCATTATTTTATAGCCGAGTTTCAGTCTCGCGCTCAAATTGAGATATTTATTGGCTATTAGAGAAATGTAATCAGAACTCGCGGCTTGGGATTTTAAACGTTAGTTATGTGTAAATGGATTTTTGTTGCCGCTACGACCAATTGAGAAACAAAGAAAACATTTTCGATTAGTTAGAACTTCAAATTCCAAAGAGGCACTACACCAAAACAAATCCCGATAGACACCAGTTTGTAGTGATTAAAATGGCTTACGTATTGTCCCTTCTAATTCATGTATTGTATTGCACTAAAATGGTCAGCTCACCCATTCCCTAGCCCCTTACGTTAGCAACGCAGAGGGCGTTGACTCCGATTGAAGAAAAATACAGTAGTGTTATGTGAAACATAACATTTTTTCATAGCAATAGTGAAAGTAAATAACATGCTAATGTCAATATTTTTTTATTATTTCTCTTAATCACTTTCCGTCAATTAAAACTGTAAAAACCAGCTGAAACTGAATGTTATTCTTTCAGTTACGACTATTTAGGCGTTTCGGTGAGACACCTCTATGCTATAGTCTAAAATTAGCCCTGTATTATACGAGTTCTGGAATGTGTCCCGTGTTCGCCGTCTAACTCGAATCAACTGCGCACGACGCGCGATAAAGGTATCGCTTCAAATTCGCGAGACTGGTGCGATTCTAAGCTGTGAGTCGTCAATCAGTTAGCGGCGCGGAACGCATCAACTGCACGAAAGGATGATATAAGAGGTACAAACGCGAGCGCTATGTACACTCTAATTCGTGTCGTGCTTGACTTTCTTCGCGTTTAAAAACTTTACATTCTAAATGTCACAATTAGTATATTATCAATTAGATTGCACTTGAAACGGTAAAGCCCCTAGCTTGGAAGATCGATAAAGCATAAATTATTCAGCTATCTGTCAATCAATCTACTTGTGAAGTTGTGATTATCTGATACCCCTGAACCTACAATCGTCGTTCTTGGAAATTGACAATTAAACCAAAATGCATATTTTATTCAGTCGCTTTTGAAGGCCGACTCCTACTTTATTTTTTTAATGTTTGCATTTCCTGTTGTTCCAATATCGCCAAGGCTTGAGATTCTTAGTCAGACTTACTTCAAGATTATAAATTTTAAAATTTAAATTATCTTGAGCGTATTTTCTTTATAAGGTACGAAATGTTTTGGTAATGGTCACGTTAAAATTGGTAAAGGCTGATTTGATGCTAACTGTATCGTTTACCGTTGGAGCATTGTCATTAAACGGCTGCTAACTGGTCAAAACGAGAGACAATAAACGAAGAGTACTCCTTGATAAGAAAGCGCCTTGGCATCTTCTAACTCGTGTACAGTCAACCACATTAGTGGTAACACTAGCAAAAGGAAAATGACCCTTTCTATACGAAATAAAGATGCTTTCAATGTCAAATTATCACCACTGATGTGTGGTTGAATGTACGAATCTACATAATGTCACCTCGACAAACGAATAAATTCTAATTTCCAAACGTCTTGTGAGTTCTTTGAGAACTTTCGAAAACCACGACAATTTGATAGGTGGCCCTATATTATACAAAATCTACGATAGTCACTTACCTCACAGCCTCCTGCGGCTTATCAGGGTTGACTTTCACAGTGTTGGCATTCTTGAACACGTCCAGCTCAGCAAGTTTTGCGGCAGCCTCCGGAGCCCCTTTGAAGTTGGGGATGCGATTGTAGACTGGGCGCGGGAACATGGCCAGCCCGTTGGTCTCCAGATGACGCCATACCTTCAGCCGGAACGAATGCTTCGTTATCTCCTCCAGCACCGCTTTTTTGGCTGAAAGTGTGTAGACAGTATTTTTATTGCGGGTCACTGAACGTTTTTTATTTTGTTTTTGTAGTGAGTGGACGCGGAGCGTAGGATGATTGTTGGCAAGATGAGATGTGTCGATTACTAGTTGTAGTTTGTGGACAAGATCTAGACAAGAGTGGCGTAAAGTAATCGTCAATTTAACGCCAATCTCAATTATCGTATTTTCAAGAACTTTCGCATTCTAATCTCAGTCTTAATCTGTCAAAAATACCTGTAATTTACCTACATTTTTGTCTAGTTACTGAAATTCGTGGTCACTGAGATGAGAATGCTACTTGAATTTTAGCGTTTTTAACTCAGACCAAATAAAAAATCAAGACGTCGATGTCAACAGCGACGTGAGGCCGGTTTCGTAAACATGTGTGCACTTAGTGAGGTGTAGTTAGCTTGTAAATGTGTGCGTGCGAGCGTGTACGCACAGAACAAGGTGTAGTTTTGCAAGCATCTCTGTATTGTTCGCAGCGCTATGTCTTGATATTTTGTTTGTTCTGAGGTGTTTAAATACGAGAATTGGCCTTCTGGTGTTGCAAACACTATCGTTGATTAATATTAACAAAGACGTTGCAAGAAATCTGTAGCTTCTACCAGTGAACAATGAAAATAAGCTATTTTTAACTATTTTGGGTCCAGCACCGTAGGTAATTGCGTTACACACTTTCAATCGCAATTAGAGATTTTTGAAGGATATTCCTAATCCATTGCCTCATAGGTTTGAGAAAGTCGTCTTTTCAAAAACCCGCACTGGGCCTGCGTGGTGGATTACAGCCCATTCCTTCTCAGAGAGAGGAGGCCTGAGTCCCAGCAGTGGGAACATTATAGGCTGATTAAGTAAATAACGATGATGATGAAAGAAATTGCGATGACTGGCCATTTTATGTGTTATTGTTACCCTGCAGGGTTCGTAAGAAAAATGTTTTCATGGCAATTTTCCATCAACGAATACATCGCGATTTCAAATTTAGGTCACAGCGATAAGTAAATGAAAAATCGAATACCTATACATATCGACACCTGCAAGGAATGACATTGTAACTAATATTTAAGTCAGATTTCGGTTAGTCTTAATGCCAACCAACCTTGAAAATATGAGTCAACGAGGGAATAGCTACATTTTCCTATCATACTTCTGTCCTATCAAACTTAACCAAAATCTGAGAGATTTTTTAAAATCTTTGACGCGCTCTCCTGTTAAGTTACTAAATATTAGTTACAATATTATTCCTTGCAGGTGTCGATATTAGTAAATTTATAAAACCCAAGTATAAAATACGGTAAATGACGTACGTCGAGTAGTAAAACCGTAAATTGCTTAAGACGCGTTTTGTTAGAAATATAAACGTTATTGTACCGGTGCATAAACTTTATGTGCGACATAGAATGGTCAGTGAATTACTGATAGTAGTTGCAAGTGAAGTTTATCGATATGTTTATAAAAGCAATGCTATTGATTAATTTTATCGATAGTTATTATTTACTGGTCGAATCTCGGTTAAATATACTTTCTCAAGAAGTAACGGTATGTAGATCACATACATTTTTAATTAGCTCATTATTATGTACCTACTCTTGGGAATAACAGCGTTGTCCGATAAACGGGTAGTCACACACAGGAAGAGACGATGGATAAATATAGTACGACAAACATCTTTGTGAATTTAATGGCGGCGCTGCTTGTCAAAGGCAGATGTCAAAATCCTGTCAAATCCAGTACATTTCATGTTAGTTCTATATTTCGCCACGTTCATTATGATCCGTGTCACAATATAGATCCCTTGTTAGCCTTAATAGTGCGCGTGAGTGGCAAAGGTGACACAATAAAACGTTTTAGACGGTGAATTTATTGAAGTTCGAAATCGAAATAGGAATAATTGCACATTATTTGCTTGTTGATGCCAAAAAAATATTTGTTGACCGTGATATTTTATTTTATTTGTCATACTTTATTTTTTGTGGGCGCGTCAAGGTAGATTTAAATGTCTTTAGAATACCTTTATATTTTTTAAATCAGATTTTCAGGTGTTCGTAAGGTTTATCAGTAGTCTAGATTTATTAGGTTGTTGCTGGCCAGCACAAATAAGCTTACGCTGCCGACCTGTGGCCGTCAAATTGATTAATGCGTCACCCTGCAGTCCATGAATGGACAGTGCAATATTTTACGGCTCAGAGACTTGCCGTATAGTCGTAGATAAACAAAACACTTCTAAGGGCTAATTTTACCAGATTCAAATATCTATCATTATGTGGAATTAAATTGACATCTGACAGTTTTGTCATGGACTTATTTTTTTCAGGATAAACTTAAATAATACTTAAAAAAGTTTGGTGAATTCGAGGTGGGACAGTGAGTGTGAGATGAATGAGACGGTTTTCTTTTTAAGCCTCTCTGGAAGTTAACATTTTAATTTTAGGGTAGGTATTTTCGTCAGAATCTTTTGTAGGTCCCCCTACCGTCATTCCAACCTCATTCTAACTAGGTAGGTACTCCTCTCAATTGGCCCAGTGGTAACGACCCCGCGACTTACGAGTTTTTAGGCCGAGGATTTCACCCAGGCGTGTGCTTTACTTTTGTGTGAATAATTTCTCAAAACGGTGAAGGAAAACATCGAGAGGAAACCGGCTTTTCCTAGAACCAAAAATTCGAAGACAAGTGACATCTACCAACCCGCACTAGCGCCGCGTGCTGGATGACGGCCCACTTCCTCTATCAAAGAGGTGTGTCCCAGCAGTGGGAACATTATAGGCTGATTATTATGAAGTTACTTAGGTGAGATAGCAATAATATTTCGCTCATTTGGAGAAACATCGACGAAACTGCTGCTTTTAAAATTTTACAGGAGAGAGTGATTTAAAGTGAATATTTTTGTATTGTTATAGGTTACCGTCTCATTCTAAAATGTTGCTAAATCCCAATACGTATATATTTCACGCCTCTGCTCCTCTGAAAATTTGTTCGAGCACAAATATCGACAACTCATTTTTGGAAAAAAATAGGTAGGTAGATTTGCTTACGTCGATGTTTCTTCAAATGAGCGATTTGTGTTCAAAAATGTCAGGGCCTTTTCCAACACTGCTTACTTTCCACCCAAAGTACTCGTCAACATCACAGACAAATAGACGATGCAAACAAAACGTTTTTTGTCAAAGCTACTAATAGGTACTCTGAGCTGTTTGCGATCAAATCAAATAAATACCTAGAGTACGGCAACTAGACTTAATAGTAAAATAACAAGAAAAACAAACTATTATTTATTGTGCACATAAAATTATAGCCATTATGTTTACATAGAAAGTTTTATTGATCATAGAATATGACTTGTATTGCGCGACTTTGCTAAGAGCGGCACAGTTCAAATGCAAAAACAGGATGCCATGCTACATTATAAGTATTTAATTCTTCTCAGAGTAGTCAGATAGGAAACGCCGACCTCATCTAGTTTAAAAATATGATTGACGTGTAAAAGTGTTTGTACAAACCTACTTACAGAAATAAAATCATTTATCATTTGCCATTTTAACCCATTGACTGCCAAACAAAATATAATTTTCATTATTTTCAAAACTATCATACCCAAAAATTTTAATCAACTTGTGTACCTAATAATGATTAGGAAAATCACTTAACTAATAATAAATGCCCTGTAAAATATAAAATATTATTTAGGTAGTTTTTATTGATTTTCGTCATGAGAATAATCTATTAATAAACAAGTCTTTCTTGTACCAAGCCAGACAGCAAGGTTGAAGCGAGTTCCCAAGCAGAGTGTGTTTGACATATTAAGGTGGTATTTAAACTTGTTTTTTTTTTACCAAAACAAAAATATTCTACCAAATAAACATCAAAGACTACCAAATGTTATGTACCTATATCCTTAAACTATGAAAGCAACTTAAACAAGCATTAACCCTGATGACTATATTGTATGCTCAGTAAACAAGTGGCATAGAAAACTTAGTGCGATCCAAGGTGAGGGCATTACATGGATGAAATACAACACCTGTGTCACACTCACACAGAACATGTTTACTTTAATAGAATTTTGTTACCAAGATTGAAGTAATTGTACATGTGCACTGTGATAAGGATTAGGATTTGTTTTGCATACCGCATTTTTTTTTTTTGTTAACCTGATATACACATACATAACATCACGCCTGTATTCCCCGAAGGGTTAGGCAGAGGTGTACCTATAGCACACCCACATTTCACCAGTTACGTTTAAGTCCCATGTAATAGGGGGCAAGCCTATTGCCATCAACTGGACACAAATCCAGACTCCAGGCTGCTACCGAGAAATTCCATTGTTATGGAAAAACCCGATAACACTTTGCCCGACCCGGGAATCGAACCCAGGACCTCATGCTCAGCAGTAGCGCTTGCAACCACTAGACCAACGAGTCAGTTTTTGTTAACCAATATTTTTTATTTAGTAAGTACATCTGCTTCCTGCTACAATTTTTGAACAATTCTTGGAGAACGATTTATTAAAAGTGTAATATAGTTTAGCAAAATTATTAAAATATTGTGTGTTATGATCAAATAAACAGTCATGTTTGATTCCCATATTGAAGAGTATCATAAAATTTTATTGTATGTAAATTATTGGTAGCATAATGCTTAAAATTATATTGACAATGTCTACAACTATTATCAGACAACATTATACCAAATGCAAGAGATAAACTAATGCAATAAGTTGTAACTTATAACATAAGTTTGTACACATTATGTTAAATGCTTATCAATAAACATACTCAGTATTAACAAGTAAATAATCAGGAAAGCTGACAAACTGATAAATAATTCAACCATGACCTATGCAACCCACACTTAAATAAATTGTCCCCGATAATCTAACATGTAGGTAGATACAAAAAAATATGCTAAAAAGATTTTCATAAGTAAAGAATTCCTTAATTGCACACTCATATCTATAAAGATAGATGAGGCAACTACCTGCCTAAGCAGACCTTCAAACCGATGATTCAATGCAAATAGAAAATCTAAAATGACCTCACACATGAACACAGCGGAGGTACCTAGGTTAATTAAATTTTATATTAATTCCTGCAGCAGTCCAACTTTCTTGCGTTTTTTTATGTGACATACCGCCGCCAATTGCGAGTACATTGTACTCCGCGCTGCCTAATAAATCAGTTGCATTTTTACAAAAGAGGTGGGCAGACCAGAAGAATGTGAGTCATGCTTCACACTCCAATTAAGCTACCCACAGTATCAATAATTGCAAGCCGAGGAAACAACCCAAATCGCGGTAATCGATGCACGAAACACTCAAACACAAGTGGAATTACAGCTGCAATCCGATTCTAAAATATTATTTAAAGCAGCGTCCAAGAAACTTCGCAGTTTTCATCATCGATTGTATGCGGGTATTTCGAAATACATGTGCTTCTTTACAACGAAGACATTTTTACACGCATTTCAACTAGAATTTTCTCTAAATTAGTAAATAAAACAGTGGAATAATGATTGTTATTCCATTATTTTTAACAACAAAATGGAAAACTTACTGTTATCCGCGGCCGTTGGCGTACCGTCTCCGTTCTGCATTTTGATAATTTACCGCAATCGGGAGCTCTTCTGCAGGGATTTCGATGATCTATACGAAAACCATCAAAATTATTTGCAAAATTAAATCCTTCTCCGCCAGACGGAACCGTCACACACAAAAATAGAACCTAGAACGCGAAGTCGCGAATAAAAAACAAATGCCACCAACCTGCAAACAAAAACGTTGTAGAGTTGCGCATACACCACTAAAACGTTTTGTTAGTTAAATCGACTAAACACGTTCTTTGTAAAAATCGTATGTTTTGCATATAATCTCAAATCAGATAGAAGCCACGATGCCAATATGCACTATAAAACGGTACATTGTTTTTATTTTTTGGAAATTCATGGATATTGCTGTTTTGTAGGTCACAAAATACATTTGACAGCCGTGTTTACTCTTCCATATTCATCTCTATTTACAACCAACATTTTAACAAAATAGTATCAAATATGTTCTCATGTATTGAATATTTGAAGATGACAAAAAAATCTAATGTTAGAAACAAACGAAAACAATGAAATGAACCATATTTTACTCTATGTACCCTGTTTGCATAGATTGTAATAATAGCCTGTTTGTCTATCTAGTAGTGCGTGCGTTGCAACTCTTCCCACTACTTTATTCTTCAGTATGGAATAATGCAACACACTTCTTTAATTCTTTCTAGGACTTTAGAACGTCTTGCTCTTGCTAACATATTGGGTATAACTCTATAGTTAAACTGCTATGAAGCCCTATGGCTTCGTAACAGTTTCAATAATAGTTAAAACCACGAATCGCTTCAGTCACGCTCATTTTTATATTATTAAAAGGTTACTAACCTTTACAAATATTGTTTAAAAAACACCTTCAGTGTTAAATCACATAACAGAGACAGACATGCAACAGCTGTGGCCCCATATTTCTCCCATTAGGTAGGTAGATATAATTAAATTAATGTTTTGTTTTTTAGCCAGTTCATTTAGCTATAGTAAAGCTATTGGGATGTATGTAAGTATAATAAAAACAGAGCATCAACGTAAACATTTATTAAAACCGTAGAATAAGTAAATTATCTGATAGTTTGGGACATATGGAGCGGGGTGAGCATCAGCTCGAAAGCCGCGTCTTTAAGATTGGCACCACGGAGATTAGCTTCATGAAGATCACTGCCCGATAAGTCACAACACTGGAAAAATGAAGAATTGAGGTTAATTTCTAATTTTAAAACAAATAATGGACGACTGTTGTAGGTAAATAGTGTGGCTGTGTGTTTATCAAACCAGTTTGAATTGCTGATCGAAAGTATATTTAGTACAATAGTAACTAACAGAAAATAATTCTGAAGGTGTAATGCAGTATTAAGTACGATGGTGCTTGCAACAATGCGTAGGGTATGTAAGTAAGTTAAAGGCGGTACGACCTCTACGCCGTACATTGATATACCATTGGTCTATAGATTTGTGTACGCTAGTACCTATGACCTTCTAGTGCAGGACTGCAGTTGTCTGCCATATTTTACCATGACGCCTTCCAGTAGTACTTATAGTACTAGTCTCGTATCATAATTTTATTTATAAAGTAGCGACCCTCCCCGGCATCGCACGGTTTTTACGGCTTGACAAAACATGAAGGTTTCTTTATTATGTGTATGTTTTTTATTAACATATTTAACACCTCAGACCAAATAAAAAATACGTGTGGGTATCCCCGTCAGGAACGAAGTTCCTCACGAGTTTTCTTCAACTCCGAATATATTTTTTTTATGGCGATTAATGATTTAGCCGATTTTTTTTTTAAGTTTTTTTCAATTTGGAGGACAGTGTCAGGTTGTATATTGATTAAAATATGATTCGCTACCGTAACAAATATAGCTTTACAGAAATATAATCATTGGAATCAGAAATACAACTAAATAGGTTAGAATTGGTGTCAAATGTCATGATTTCATGAAATAGTCATTCAATAAGGTAGGTAGGTAGGATTTTTATGATTAAAATTCTATAAATACATTTGTTACGGCCGCTAATCATAATTAGATCAACATACAACTTGATACTGACTTGCAAATTGCAGAAAACGTTATAAAATTTGAATTTCGCGGGCTACCCTGACGTTTTCGCCTTGAGTAAGAAGTAGTTACACTGTGGGGCAGGAATCTGTCATATCATAATGCATTGCAGTCAATTGCGGATAATAATAGGCTGATGCTATTACTTTATAATTACAATACCTCTAAATCAGCCCCAGCAAGGACGGCGGCCCTTAGATCACAGTTCTGTAGGTTGGCATTCTTCAGTGTTGCCACCCTCAAGTTGACGCCCGTCATGTTGCTTCCCTCTAAGTTTGCACCTTCAAAAAAAAGCGTTTATTTTTAATTGTAAGTTGTAACATAGCACGCCTGTATTCCTCAAAGGGGTAGTTATGTTTAAGTCTCAAGTAAGAGGTGAGCACCATGTATCTATCTCATAATTAATTTACCTGTCATGCGTTATATTTAATTATTTTTACCTATTGTGGTATAGTAATTTTATTCTAGGTGCATCGTCTTCACATATAATTATTATGTATACATAATATTGTAAAACATTTTTAAAAGAGTAACGGTGGAGTTTCTTGCCCATTCTTCTCCATACGAAACTACCTTTTGGAAGGGGCAACTAGATCCAATTCTATTTTTTGTAAATTTTGACGTTCAAAAGCGCCTTTTATGTGCCTATTTGAAATAAACGATTTGACTTTGACTTTGAGGGTGAGCATATTGCTATCAACTGGGCACAAATCTAGACTAATGGAAAACCCAATAGCAGTTTGTCCGACCTTTTTTTTTTTTTTTTGGGTGGGAAATCATCAAATGACCTCTCCCGCTCTGGGCGGAGCGGAAGGGCGTGTCAGACTCTTACTGACTAAAACCCACCCGTGTTCCTTCAGTTGCCTGTGCGCCAGGGCCACGGTAACTCTTTCGAACAATCCGCGACCCCGGCAGGCATCGGCCCTATTGGACCCCTTCAATGATGCTGACATCTCTTTGAGGCGCGCGTGGAACACGACGCGCCGTCGACCCGGGCCTGGTCCTTACCGGACGGCGAGCTGCCCATTGCTCGCCGTCCGCAAGCCCGCGCCTACGGTGGCCGGGAGTCGGCAATTGACTCCCGACGCCCAGGGTGTCTCCTCCTGCGGCGACTAGGGGCGTGAGGGCGCAACGATTGCCGCACCCTCACGCGCTCCGCCTCCTCCTTCGCGAGCATTACTGCTTCACAGAAGGAGGTGACGGCTTCCCATTCCCTCTCGCTCCGTACCATGGCCTGTACCAGGGCCGGACGCGAGAGATCGCCGCCGCCGATCGCCGCCACGAGGACACGGCGGTGCTCCGCCCAAGCCGGGCAGACCTCCACCGTATGCTCCACCGTGTCCTCCGGTCGATCCACACAATGCCAACACCCGGGCGTTTCCTCCCGCCTTATCCGAAACAGGAACCTCCCGAAACAGCCATGTCCGGTGAGGACCTGCGTCAGGCGGAAGGTGAGGACGCCGTGGCGCCTCTCAAGCCACTCCTCAAAGAGGGGACTTACCGCCGCAATTGTGGCGTGCCCAGCGCTGGGTTGCGACAGTCGCGCTCTCCATGCCGCCATGAGATCCCGCCGGAGCTCTGTCCGCTGTGCCGCGATTTCTCGCGGCAGCGGAGTAACGCCCCGGCGTTTCGCCTCCTCGCGCGACTCCCAAATGTGCGCGAGGACTTTTGCCTCCAGATCCCATGGCGGCAATCCGGCAAGGAGGCTCGCCGCCTCAGTTTGTCCGACCTGGGGATCGATCCCAGGACACTCAGCTCAGCGGTCGCACTTGCGTCTACAAGACTTACGAGGCAGCCGTCGTACACAATAGATATTTTGAAGTATTCTTGTAATATACAGGGTGGCAGGGACATCGACGTGCAACCTGTTACCAAGGATTCAGTACCTGATTCTGAACACCCCTATCTTGAAAATATTAGTAGGTTATTAAAAAAAAAAAGCTGTTTCATACATTTTGACCACGTAGGCACTTATTACACTTTTCTATGAAACAACAATTACTTTTAGGCATAACCGGCAAAAAAAAACTATGCTAGGGGGTCTAGAATCATGTGCTGACTTCATGGTTACAGTTTGCGCGTCGATGTTCCTGCCACCCTGTATATGACTTATTAATTTACCTTTTAAGTTGACACCTTCCATCAATGCTCTTGATCCAATTGGATCATCCATGTTACAACCTTTCAAATTGGCACCTGAAATCATAAACAATAATAATAAGTAAAGTAATCTCGATATTTTATTCAGACGATGATGGCCAAGAAAATCCTATTCATATAAGCGCGCAAATCAATTTAACAAAATACGCACAAGGGCTCAAACAGCAATAAAATGAGAATATTTGTAGTGCCCACTTGTAATTTCTATCATGGTCAAAAGTGTAGAATTTTTTTAATAACCTTTTATTCGATAAAGAATGCAAGAATTTATTTAATATTTTAAAGATGTTCTTTTTAATATAAAATACGTAAGTACTTTTTAATTATTTAGTTGTCAAACCCTTTCTGTTGAAAATGCATAAAAGATATCATTTAGGTTTCGAACACTTTGTACCCGAAAAGAAACTGCCAGAAAAAAAACGCAGTTTTGTATGCGAAATAACACCCTCAATTTTTTTTACTATTTTATAACGAGTATACAAATAACTCTTCCGCTACTATTTCAGTTTGAAAATACTAAAATCATATTTTAACTTAAGGTGGAAGCGCTAGGTTGCCCGCGAACTTCAAATTGTCTTACGTTTTTTGCAATTTGCAGGTCAGTGTCAGGTTGTATGTTGAACAAAATATGATTCGCGACCGTAACAAATATGTATTTACAGAATTGTAATGATTAAAATCATCAATGCAACCGCCTAAGATACAAGCAAAGTAAAAATCACACAACGATACTTTATTCATGCGGATGCGGCATGCATCTTGCAGCGAGTTAATGATGTGCTTTTGCAGATCCACTAACGTAGGCTATCGACAACAATGTCGATTGCCCAACGAATATATTGCTATTATAGTTTATTTTTCAATTCTTCCACACCAAAGTAACCGGATTCTTTTTATATTGTTGAATTTTTTTGATTTACTTATTTATTTTTAGCTACATTTTGTTTATTTACAATATAATATTTTCTCGTTTTTTTATTATCGATATCTTCCCGATTTAGTCAACCATTAGCGTATCTACCTTTATGTAAAATAAATGTCTTTTGCACAGCACAACGATAGCGACCGCTGTTTTTGGTGTGAGTAAGTTGTACGGTGCATGGTAAATGCACGCTGTGCTTGACGAGATAAGGTTTAAAATTAATTTTGTAGTAAGTTCTTACTTTTGAATTAGGACTGTGTGCACGACTTCTTATCTATTTCTTTTACTGAACTGCATGTGTAGTAGTAACCTGTGGTAGGGGCAAACTGGAGACACCGGCTTCCACTACATTTTCAACTACCGCGCATATCTCCTTCCTTCTTATTTCTATGCTTTCACCTTACTCTCCCCGCGGACTTGAGCAGGCCCGCGGAGGCGGGGCGGCACTAGCCGGGGATCATGAAAGGCGCACATTCCCATGATCTCCGGTGCAAGTTTGTGAAGGGAACACCGGGGTGGTTTTTAAACAGTAAGAGTCTAACAGACCCCTCTGCCCAGTCCACGGCGCAGGACATCCAAGAGGATTTTCCACAGGGCGCACTGATTGAGCACCTTAGTCTTTAGGCTCTGTGGAATATGCGCGACGACATGAATCGACGAAGCTTCCCAAACGCTGCCCAGCCCAGCTGAATTCTTCTGTTAGTCTCCCTCTCAAAGTTGTTCTTACGAAACTGCAGTTTTCCCGAGGTTAACGTATTCTCGAATCTCGAATGACTGAAACTCGTCGAGTCTTCGCGCTAGACGATTCGTGACGACTCTGTGTTAAAAAATTATAAAAACATTTCCCTCAATCTTTTGTCGTTATTTTATAACACCGTTATTTATATTATACCTCATATACTTTCGCAGTCATAGTGACGTCTGCGCTGCCACCGACGACACCGTGGAATTGGCAAACTTTTGGACCAACAAGATTTGTAATACTGTCATGCCAGCGACACGAAGACGAATATAATCATACCTGAGTTAATCTATCGCTCATGTCCATTTCTATCATGGGGTAAATGTTCAAGATGTTATTTCTCATAAGAAAATTGATTGTTTTTTTTTTTTTTGGACGAAATTAATGATGTACCTACTTACTCTAAATGTATTTCAATTTCTCTATTACTAGGTAGGTACTCATACATCGTGCATGATAAAACGTAAGAAACGCAGGTTATTACCGGGTTTAGCGTAAGGTTTGCGTTTGGTTTGGTCATGTTGAGAGGATGAATGAAGGGCGATTAACAAAAGGTATTTACAAGGCAGATGTGAGTGGAAACGCCGGGAGGGGACGCCCTAGGAAGACATATAGTGACCTTATTGGTGATGTTCTTCAGAAAGGTCAGGTGCGTAGTACTCACAACCGGCGTGCGTGTATGACCAAATGTATGAACGTAAACGAGGCAAAAGGAGTATGTATGGATCGTAGCAGGTGGCGTTCTGTAGTTTCTGCATACCCCCATGGGAAGAAAGCGTGAGTTTATGTATGTATGTATGTAGCGTAAGGTCAAGCTTTATTTTATTTTCATAGGTGAAAAAGTGTGATGGACGGATGGCCCATGCAAAATAGCAACAGCATTTCGTCGTCCATCATTTCCATCTGATCTACTAAGTAGAAATAGCTTTAGAACGAGGAGCGAATACGCACCGACCGACATATGCGACATTTGTATCTATAATCTTCCAACCAAACCATATTCTTGGATCTTTAATCCATCCAAAGGTTGTTTGTAAAAGATCGCTTTTAGCGATAAGACCGCCCATTGTGTCACCCTATGTAAAAAATCTACATTTATATATCTGTAATTTTTATGGTGTGCATAATAAAGAGTATTCTATTTTATTCTATTCTAATTAAAAACTGATGGAAAGCTTTTTCCCAACTATGTTGAAGTTGGCTTCCAGCCTAACCCTATGCAGCAGAATACCAGTATTTTACATGGAGCAACTACCTATCTGACCTCCACAACACAGATTTTGGGTAGCGCGATACCCGTTGGTAAGGCTGGTTGTCAGATTTTTGGGCTTCAGACCACCCGTAACGACTGTCAAAGATCTACTGACAGCAGGGACCAACGACTTAACTTGCTTTACGAGGCATGGAGGGGTATCGAATATTTATAATGGATGGTAAGTTCACTTATCCACGAACCGAGAGCGGCAAGTGTAGCCACGATTTAGCGACTAGCCCCGAAGTAATTTCCGTCAGATTTTAATTACGATTGTCTCTGATGTATCTGTCGGAGCGTATTCACTCCTCGTTCTAGGTCTACTCCTACTTAGTGGATCAGAGCTAGCCTTACCGTGACTGGTTAGTACCAGTTGAAACACTGACAAACACACTAACCTTCCATGTTGGCACATAAAGCTTTGACACTCAGCAACTGGGCTCCCTCTAAGTTGGAATGTGATAAGTCTGCGCGCTCCAAACAGCAGTGCGATAAGTTAGCACCATTCAAGTTGCATCGGGACAAGCAAGCATACTGGAAAACAGAAAAATAATAATACATTTTTATTTTATCTTTTGAGCGCGTAAAGTATTCGCCTGTTATCATGATTACATCCTTGTTATCCGAGGAAAAATACTTTTATTTTATTTATTACTAGCAGCTGCCCGGGGCTATGCATGCGTGGATGTCGGAAATTATTCCACGAGAACGTGCCATTGGGACAAAAAGTAGCATATGTTACTCCTTATAACTTCAGCTATCTGCCAGTGAAAGTCCCGTCAAAATCGGTCCTGCGGTTTCGGAGATTAGCCTGAACAAACAGACAGACAAAATAAAACAAAATCGGTTCGGCCGTTTGGGAGCTACGATGTCGCAGGCAGACACACAGATACACACATTAAACTTATAACCCTCTCTTTTTCCGTCGGGGGTTAAAAACAGTGTGAAACGAACGTTTACCTTGGACTAAGAGTAGACTATTAGATAAACTGGAAAATACAAATTGATCACATCAGATCCAAGCTTTCCTAACTTTAGGGGCTCATTGCGCAATGTTGTTCATTGCCTTCCTCAGCGACAGCGCCAGACCATTAACAACTCGTGAATGATCTCAGGATACATATGATCTGTATTTTCTTTCTTTCTGATGTACCTAATTGAAATGTTGGGCAACGCGCCAAAAACTAACCTAAAAGACCTACCTACAGATCGCGCAAAATAAAATTATTAAACTTTTTTCCAGTATCGATCAGTAGCGAAGGGTCAATTTTTGTAAGAGGTAAGCCGAAGTACCTACCTACATATCTTTAATGTGATTATATTATTTTGTCTCTAGAATACTGACTGTGTTATTTTTCAAAGGGAAGCCGATAGGATACGAGTTGTATGGTACCTTCGCCACTGCTATCGATTACCTTACACCTACAATTAAAATATACAGGGAAACGAAACTCATGAATATTAAACAACTCCATGCATATTGTACCAGCATACTTATAAGTTTTTTTTTTTAATAAATACACTTCACAATAATAGGTACATCGAGTGCATAATAGTAGCAGTTGTGGGAATGATCACACTTTGCTACCGCGAGTGCGAACAGTCAATGGAGAGAAGAAAAACTATTTTTACGGGAGTGCAACAATATAATAAGCTCTGAAGAATGCGAACTCGTTTGGTATTTTAATAACAAAATAAAAAAAAATGCATTCTATATGATCAAACATTACGGTTTATATTACCATCACACACTTGCTCTACTGCTGCATTGCTTTATTGTGGCACCGGGTTCGCATTCCTTAGCTTTTATGAATATTTGAGATCAGATCACTGTAATTATTTATTATGCGGGTGGATCAAACAGTTGTGTTCGTTAAGGCGGAACCTTCAGGGTAGCCTCCGAAATTCAAATTTTGTGTCTTTTTTTTAAATATTTTTCAATACATCTCTATAGCTTCATATTACCCTATTGAATGACTATTTCATGAAATCATGACATTTGAGAGCAATTCTAACTTAAGGAGTTGTATTGCTGATTCTAATGATTATAATTCTGTAAAGCCATATTTGATACGGTCGCGAATCATATTTTAATCAACATACAACCTGACACTGTCCTGCAAATAGCAAAAAACGTAAGTTAATTTGAATTTTGCTATTTGCAGGACAGTATTAGGTTGTACCAACCCGCACTGGGCCCGCATGGTATATTACAGCCCATTGCCTCTCAAAAAAGGGAGGAGGCCTGTGTCCCAGCAGTGGGAACACTATAGGCTGCTTATGTAATGTTATTAGGTTGTATGTTGAACAAAATATGATTCGCGACCGTAACAAGTATGTATTTACAGAATTGTAATCATTAAAATCATCAATACAACCCTCTAAGTTCATATTATTCTATTGATTGATATTGTATGAGATTGTGTGGAGGGAAGAACTGTGGTCGACACTATCCTTGTACGGTGTGGACTAGCGTTTAGTACGGGCACTGAAATCTTTATACAAGGATTCCAGTGCTTGTGTTAGGATAAATGGGGCATACACGAACTGGTTCTGCATCTCGAGGGGTGTTAGACAGGGTTGTGTAGCGTCACCATGGCTGTTCAACTTGTACATGGATAGTTGTCTGACAGATTTGAAAGAGGGTGAGTATGGATTGACGATGAATGAGTTGCCTGTCAAATGCCTTCTCTACGCAGATGATCAAGTTCTACTTGCATCGTCAGCGGAAGGGTTGCAAGACATGGTGACTGTGATGGATGAATCATTTGAAAGGGATGAATATAAATGTGAATAAGACGAAGGTCATGGTGTTTGAAAGAGAAGAGGATGTATCGGTATGTGATGTGAAATTAAATGATAAGTGTGTGGAGCAAGTAAGTGAGTTCGTATATTTGGGGAGTCTATTTACAAGGGATGGAAAGATTGATGGAGATGTGGGAAGAAGGGTAAATGCGGGAAATAAAGTGAATGGTGCTACACATGCAATTGTAACCAACCAGTTGATGTCCAAAAAAGCATGACTGGCTGTTCACAATGGTGTGCTGGTGCCTACGCTTATGTATGGAAGTGAGTGTTGGGTGTGGCAAAAGAAGCATGAAAGTAGAATAAATGCTGTGGAAATGCGTTCCTTGCGAAGCATGTGTGGTGTGACTATGAATGATAGACTGAAGAATGATGTGATAAGGCAACGGTGCGGTTTAAAGGAAGATGTAGTGACAAAAATTTAAAAGAGTATGCTAAGATGGTTTGGTCATGTTGAGAGGATGAATGAAGGGCGATTAACAAAAGGTATTTACAAGGCAGATGTGAGTGGAAACGCCGGGAGGGGACGCCCTAGGAAGACATATAGTGACCTTATTGGTGATGTTCTTCAGAAAGGTCAGGTGCGTAGTACTCACAACCGGCGTGCGTGTATGACCAGATGTATGAACGTAAACGAGGCAAAAGGAGTATGTATGGATCATAGCAGGTGGCGTTCTGTAGTTTCTGCCTACCCCTATGGGAAGAAGGCGTGAGTTTATGTATGTATGTATGTATGTAATTGTTGTTGAAGCTTGATATGTTAACATGGGGCGTTTTTTTTTTTCATTTGTCTTCTAGATCATCGACATTAGCATTATTTATTTGCATAAGTATAGATCTATAAATATTTTGCATTGTGAAAATAAGCAGTACCGTTGTTCTCCAAATTTATATGTAATTTCTCTATGTATTTTACTTTAAATAAATAAACATGCACAAAGATCTTTAGCTTTAAAACAAAAACGTATTACATACCTTAAAATTAATATGCCTAAGGTCAAGCCTATTAAGGTCAGCTCCCGATAGGTTAACACCTTGGAACCTTAACTCCCAAGTATTAGGGGTCATTATTATAGAGCGAACAACGTCCATTCGTGTCAGAGCGTGGTTGATGCCACTACTGCTCTGTGACTCCTCAATTAGGAGGTTTAATTGCGGTATCATCGAGTCTATACCTGGAATCAAATAAAAGGTCTGGATGTTGTTTTAATCATAATCATCACTTCAGCCGATAGACAACCACTGCTCGATGTATGCCATGTGGCCCTTCAAGCATTGCTACATCAACTGGTCCTGTGCTTTTTGCATCTAAAGGAAATTGTTTTAAATAAATGTAAGCTTTGTACACTGTATGTTGTGGACGTAGCCTAATGAGCATGACGTTGCACACGAAGAATGACAATGACAGGACTCAAGATAGAGAATTTAAGCCTGCTCGTGAAGTAATTTATTTCTCATTGTATAAAAGTAATAAGGAAAAGAAGGAAAGTTCATAAAATAGCTACTTTAACTAAGTAAAGTAATACAGTGTCGACCTACTAAAATATTGGAAGTAAAAAAACCTTTAATTGTCGATTTTTCTATTTTTAGGTTAGTAGGCCAGAATTCACGATGTGTGTAAATATTTGATCACAATTAATTTGAGTATTTTAATTTCATAATAAATTTAAACTTTTTCTATTTTTAGATAAATCAAATTGTGCGTTATTTACTCCCGTATCATCTTACATATTACATAAATATTATTTTCAAAGTGCATTAACTTTTTTAAATGGAAATTTGAAAGGGGTCTGGCATTGTCTTAGAAACTCTTCAAAAAATATTTTAGAGACAAAAATATTACATAAAATTATTCATTAAGAGCCCGTTGTTTGATACATAGTTAATAATGACCAATAGTCAATTTAACAATTAGTCACAATAACAATAGTTAAAGTCTACTCTGTCTACACATGGTTAACTTTATAGCAAATTGTATTTTTTTTTTTTACTATTGTTAGCTTAACCATTTGTCAAACAACATACTTCTGTCATTTTTTACAAATTGTTAGTTTAAATAACGCATTTTAACTATTAGTATGTTTGGCTACTGATCAAACAACAGGCCCTAAAACATGTAAATAAGTTATGTACTAATATAATTTGATATTAAAACGTAGCTTTTATGGTAATGTATTAGTAAGTAGGTAGTGGCTACGTAGATGAGGCAAATATGAAATTGACAAAAAGATGAATTAAATACAAATAATTGCAAGAGACAATTCTAATAATTGGAACAATACGTTTCCTGTTTTTGGGATTTCCAGTGGTGTAGCATTTGTGCTAATGTAGAACCAATTTCTTGATTTAAAACAAACATTAGTAGAATGTTAATTTATTAATTTGAAGAGAATTAAACTTTTAATAATTGTAGAAGACCTACTTTCAAATCATCAAAATTTTATTGAATCTAAAAAGCCCAGTGTTTCGCCTAACAGGGAAGTTTCTTCATAAACATTCTCATATAAAAGGGAAAAATCTAAATAAATAAAATATATACACCATAAAACACAGCCTCTTCCATGACACCTTTTGGGTTAACATGCTTATCTAATATCACATCGCCGTGCCTCAAATAATTCAGAATAGGCTCAAAGTACTCTGGGCTACGGTCTATCAGGAATGCTCCAACGGAGTCTGTAGCACTCGGGTTCATTAAGTACACATTATTGTCATCAGCAAACATTCGCGCCAACATTGACAAAGGCTCTTTGGCCAACAGTGTTGATCGAGATGTAGTGAAATGCTTGCCACCAACATTTAAAGTTATCCAATCAGATACAGCCTTGCCTGCTTTAATACCATCGCCTAAGCCCAAATTTTGCATTGAATTTGCTATATTATCACAATTTTTCGATTCTCCATCGCCGTCAACACATAAATATAACTTTTCATCGTCCCTAAGTACTCTCACATCTACAATTTCACAGCCATTTGACGAATACAATCTCAAGTTTTCCTGACTTTCTTCGAACTGTTTTGATATTTCTGATTTTAGTGCTTCAATCGTGTTTTCCACAGCCACAACTTTTCCATTTTGTTCAGACTTATTTCTGTAAATGTACACTCGTTTCATAATAGGCGTTTTCTTTGTTCTCTGAATTGTAAATGGTTGGCAAAATCAATAATATTTAGAAAAAACTTAGGAACTGCAAGAAAAACACCAAGTTCGAAATCACGAAATGTCAAAAGACAACAGCTGTCAAATCAACATTTTTGCAGCAATAGATAATAAATGAGAAAAATCACTGTGAAAATCGACTAATACTTAAAAAAATATGTTGTACTAAATTCTCTACTTAACAAAGTCTTCGTAGTTTTTGAAAGATACATAAAATTACCTACGTGTAGTCTACTTATAGCATTTAACCTATCTACAACCATTGATTTACCATTAAACATACAAAATATTAAGTCTGTTTCAACATTCAATCAATCTGCCTAGCCTTTACCCAACTACGTTGGGGTCAACTTCCAGTGTAACGAGATGCAGCTGAATACCACTATTTTACATGGAGCGACTGCATAACTGACCTTCACAACCCAGTTACTGGGTAATACGAGTGTGACACTGAAAGTTCTTAGAAAATCAAAAACTGAACAAACTAGCAAGTTATTAGTTTTATTATATATTTTCAAAATAGTGTCCATTTACATCAATACATGGCTGCATCCGATGGAACCACTGAGAAAAGCACTTTGCCCACTCGTCCTTATAGGTCTTTTCGACGGCATTTAGAAACGCAGCCACTGCTTCCTCGGCGTCCATAAAACGTTTTCCTCGAAGTCTTTCTTTTATTTTCGGAAATAAATAAAAATCGCAAGGTGCGAGGTCGGGGCTATAGGGCGGTTGACCCAGTAATTCCACGTCTGACGTCACCAAGTAGTCGATTGTTTGCTTGGCGGTGTGCGACGCAACGTTGTCGTGGTGAAGGAGGATCCTATTGCGAGGTCGTTTCTCCCGAACTTTATCCAAGACAAGTGGCAAACAATTGTTAGTGTACCATTCCGCAGTAACTGTTTTTCGATCCTCTAAAACAATTGTTGAGTAATGACCTGTCCTTCCGAAGAACGACGCCACTATCTTTTTTCCCACGCTTCGACCTCTCTTCACTTTAGTTGGCAACTCCTCGGAAGGAAACACCCAGACAGCAGAATGTCTCTTATTTTCAGGATTATAATATTCTATCCAGCTTTCGCCACCCGTAAGTATGTCGCCCTCAGCATTTGAGTCACCTCCGTTAAATCTTTGAACCATTTCACGACACCAATCAACACGACGGAGTTTTTGGGCCTGTGTCAAAATACGAGGTATCCACCGAGCACAAAGCTTTCTGACGCTAAATGTTCATTGAGGATTTTGTGCACTTGACTCATACCGATGCCTATGCTTGTCCGAATCTGCTGATAAGTCACTCTTTTGTCTGTCTGAAAGAGATTTAAGATATCATAATTTAATATCTCTGGTCAGTCTCTATCATACGCCGCACAACACTGATGTTATCTTTAGTCGTCGCCATAGAAGGCCGTCCCTCATGCAGATCATCGGTGAGATTAGTGCGACCACGTTTATACTCATTAAACCAGTTGTAAACAGTGGCACGCGATGGGGCTTCATCGTGAAAGGCCAATCGAAGTCTATAATAACTTTCTTGTTGACTTAAACATCGAAAGTCATAAAAAATAATTGTACGAAAATTTTCTCTCGATAAAAACATACTGACGTGACAACAGACAATTTTCAATTTGCCGCCAAATCGTAAACAAATGACAAATGAATACAATACAATCATACACAATAACATTAGCAAAGAGTTCCATTTTCATTTGAACTTATTTTTTTATTACTTAGATCGTTTACAAGTGGCCAGTTCTAAAAACTTTCAGTGTCGCCCTCGTACGATGTCCTTTGGTAAGACTGGTTGTTAGACTTCCGGGCTTCTGACGACCCGTAACGACTGTCAAAGATCTACGAATGACAGCCGGGACCAACGGCGTAACGTGCTTTCCGAGGCACGGAGGGGTCTTGGTATGATGGTCAGCCATCCACGGATCAACCGTGGCAAGCGTAGCTTAACTTGATCGATCGACCGTGCGGCTGTTATTACTTTACTTAGCCAGAAACTCCTCTGTTGTCTGTTTCAACACTAAGGTGTATTAATAAAATGTAGCTTCTGATTTTTTTTATTCATTACCAACAACACACTGTCACACGAGTGATCATGCGATGGCCGTGCGCCATTACCACAGCTCTGTATGTAATGATAGATTAATTACTATTATGATAGGTGGCGATGTTATTATTGTTACATAAACAGGTGGCAGGAACACCGACGCGCAACCTGTTACCTTGGATTCAGTGCACGATTCTGAACAATTAGCAGCTGTTCCATATATTTTGACCGTATAGGTATTGCACTTTTCTATGAATCAGCACATTTTTTTTGATAACCGGTTATGTATACATTTTATGCTAGCGATCTAGAATAATTTGCTGAATTTATGGTTACAGTTTTACACGTCGTGCATGTCATTGTCCCTGGACGTTGTATTTTTATTTTGTGTTTTGAATCCCCGTGGTTAGCCTTCAAGGTCCCATGTAACTCCTTTAACTAGGTTTGTAACTTTAGCTCCATGACTATTGGTCAAACAATGAATGTAAACCATAAAAAAATTAGTTATCACCAGATGGCTTAGGCCAGCAGGCTTCGTTTTAGTATCCGTGTCTTTCAGGCTAGCCTTTATAATGTTAGTAAAAGAAGTGCTTACCTGCTACTAAAAGTTAACAGTGTGCGACCAACAAACCGGTAGCGGCAAGACCTAAATGGCTTAATTGTGTCATGTGTGCTGGCGCGGATCTAGGTGTTTGCTCAAGGAGGGACAAATGTATCTCTCTGAGGAAAGGGGCGGGGATTTTTTAAGCTGTAAGAGACTATTAATAAAAACCTTCGGCACCTATTTTCGCTAAACTCAACAATGTGCCCCCGGTTTTCGAGGATGACTACGACTTATCTACATGTATCTTAGGTACCTATACTGTATACAAAGTAAAAATACAGTTATAAAACTATGTTTATGTCTAATTTAGAGTTTTAGACTCAATTTGGTCGAAGCCCAGGGGGGCAGGGGGAGTCGCCGCAGGAGGAGACACCCTGGGCATCGGGAGTCAATAGCCGACTCCCAGCTACCGTAGGCGCGGGCTTGCGGACGGCGAGCAATGGGCAGCCCGCCGTCCGGTAAGGACCAGGCCCGGGTTTACGGCGCGTTGCATAATTGACGGGGTCCGATAGGGCCGATGCCTGCCGGGGCTGCGGATTGTTCGAAAGAGTTACCGTGGCCCTGGCACAGGCAACTGAAGGAACACGGGTGGGTTTTAGGCAGTAAGAGTCTGACACGCCCTTCCACTCCACCCTGAGCGGGAGAAGTCATACGAGGATTTCCCATACAAAAACAAAAAGGGGGGGGGGGGGGGGAGTTTGGCAACTACTCCCCCCCGTATCCGCGACTGTGTGTGTAGTGAATGTTTCCCCGTTTCCGGTCTGTAAAAGCACTCCATTCTTCGCTTTTTAGCACAAGGTGCTGAGAAGAGGTTGTCAAAGGTATAAACAATTACATAAAAACAAAATGTATGTGAGCGATCTTTGTTCTATCCCTGACGAGACCCCAGGCCTAGACGGCCTGGAGTCCGGGAGGCCTTGGCCCTGATTATATTTTGTGACCGGACCTTATAAGTAGGTACCTTATCCTGTGAGGCCCCTTTTCCCATCATGATCTTCCTGCCCTTGTCCCATGTTACTAGGGGTCAACGCAACATGTTTTCTTTTACCATTCTCCCGCTTCCTTGTTAACCGCTATGCTATCATTCACTTCCTTTTCCTTTCACATTCCTCACACAATCCCTACATCTTTTCTTTGAGAACCCACTTACCATGATGTCCTATAACAATTAGGTACAGCTATCCCCGTTCTTCACAATGTGTGACGAAATACCTGTCAATAAGCTACGCAGCTAACAAGCAGTACTTCACGGCAATAATTATTAATAGTGCCATAAATAGTCAGTTAACTATAGATGATCGCTCAGTAAACCCAGATGGCTGTCGTAAAACCCGTCAGTCTGTGATCTTGATGCATTGTATTGTCGGAAGGTATGACAACATTGTTACGTTGTGAGTAATACGTAGGTTTTCGTCTTGAGATTCCTGGCACTAGATCTAGGACGTAGACTATTGTTTTGGTGAAGAGAAGAACCTTCCCGAGATGGGAGTAGAGTAGCTAGGATTGTCATCCGCAGAACAGTGCTAACAATTTGACATTGACAGCGTCTTTATGTCGTAGCAATAAGGTTGGTTTTCGTAGTGCCAGTGTTACCACGGATGTGCGGTGACAGTACTTATAATATAGGAAGTCGTGGTTTTTTTGCTTGCCTGCCTGTATTCGCAAGCGCGAATGCTGAGCGTGGTATCTGCTTTTCAGGTCTAGTACCCTAATGTTAGTGAGTTTTTGCCATCAGGAATTTATGAGTAGCAGCTTGGGGGCTGGTTTTTTGGCCAATTAATAACAATGGCTCGCCTTCTATTAAATTAGCATTTAAACATAACACGCAAAATGGGGGTAGGGAAACCATTGAAAAAAACTGACGCTTATAGAAGCACCACGTCGCATTAGGTTTGCGAGGTGGATTACACAGAGAGGAGGTCTGAGTTCTAGCAGTAATTTATGCGGCCTACCCAAATGTCCTTTCTTTGGTATTGTCGTCGAATCGCTGAGCTCCTTAAGTTCTGATTTGAGCTGCACGATTACTGAAAAATGCGTGCACTGACTGGACAAGTCCACTGAAGCTGTGTGGTTCTTTCCTCAATTGGTGATTGACATAATCTTGGTCAGATCGTGAGATCTGACCAAGATTATGTCTGGATGTTATAAGAGACTGTGAGCTCTGATTTTGTTTCGGGTTTTCTTCTGAGAGTAGTCAGATAGGAAACGCCGACCTCATCTAGATTTTTAACCGATGATTGACGTGTACTCGTAAAGTGTTTACGTATACCTACTTAGAGAAATAAAATCATTGGAAGTCTGTACCACTAGGGCAGCTTAATGGCAAAGTGTTACCTGACGAGCGGCCTACTGTACTACAGCCATCTATCACCAGTTATTTACATTATCCACGCTAACGACACGAGCGGTTTAATACCTACTTATACCTATTGTAATCCTGTAACAAACACTTAGAATAGATTACAGTAGTTAGTTGTAAATTGTAATTCAAGTAGTATGCTGTGCCTTACAGAAATTATCGGTCGGCACTGGCTCGGACTGACTTGGACATGTATCGTGTTCGCGTATTTATTTGTACTGAGTTTAGTGAACTGTGTAATGGACCTAAAACCTATCGGGGTACCTAGGCAGGCACTTTAATTGGTGAATCCAGCCTTCAGTTCTGAGAACAGTCTAGGTTTGCGCCACCAACCAGCAGAACAGAAAAGATATACAGGTCATGGTCCTGGGGCCAGTTTCGGGGTCTTGACCGTAACTGGCCTACTGTCTGAGGATGGCCGAGGGATATGCCGTACTTCAACTAACAAAACCAGCTAAAGTTTTTCCACAGTAGACCTATCCACATTTTTCTTGATATTAACAAATGTTATCGCATTCAGACATATTTCAGAGAGCAATTACCGAACTCTTAGTTGGAAACGCCGACCTCATCTAGTTTAAAAATATGATTGACGTGTAAAAGTGTTTGTACAAACCTACTTACAGAAATAAAATCATTTATCATTTATCATTTACTTAGGCCCTTACATATGAAATTGATGTTTTATAGAACTAGCCACTTTGATAACAAAAAGCCGGCGTTTGGTTAAGAATTCCAAATTCAAATTTATTTCAATTTAAAGCGTGTCTATTTGTGTTTCGAATGTAATAATTCATTTGTTTTCGCGCCATTTAATTTTGCTTTGACATCGTTCTGTGCGCAATATGGAAAACATAAAATATCGCATTATTTTCGAATACAAATTCCATCGTGGCACTAGCGCTGCAGAAATAGCTCGAAGGATTAATAATGTGTTCGGAGAAGCCATTGTAAAAGAAAACACAGTACGTTTTTGGTTCCAACGCTTTCGTTCTGGAAATTTTGACCTCCAGAACAAACCTCGTGGACGGCCGGAGACCCTAGTTGTCAATGAGGAATTGAAAGTGATCGTGGAAGCGGATCCATCTTAAACCACATCAGAGTTAGCTGCAGGCTTCGGTGTGTAATATAAAAAAAAAAAATGCAGTGTTTTCCGCTTCGGCATTTCTATTCGCCGAAGCATTAAGAGAAGGTCAATAATTTTGGAGAGATTTGTGAACCCAGACACTTAATGCCCCTATAGCCTTGAACCCCCAATACAGATAATTACGGTCATGATCATTTTATAGTCAATCGAATGCCATATTGGTGTAGTGGTCGCAAGCGATTCTGAGATCGGTCCTAGCCTTGTAAGGGCCAATGTACAATTCCGGTCCAGGCTTAAAAACAAAATCTCCTTAACGCACAATGTACGGTCACCAAAAGAGATGAGTAACCAGGATCGTCGGATATAGTTGAAGTTTAGTAAGAAACCCATGGATGTATTCGAATAAAATTTTATTGTATTAAAAGAAAACAAACAATTCATTTATCAAACTAAAATTTAATTCGAAAACATCCATCGATTTCTTACTAAACACCAACTATATGCGAAGACCCTGGTTACTTATCTCTTTTGGTGACTGTACAATACAATGAACAATATCTATCGTCTAACATGGTTCCGGCCCAAGCACATTCAATTAGTTTTTTTTAGGAAAAGCTCAACCAGGCTTTTTGTTCTTTGAAATCTCTACTTTATGATGGTGTAAAAAAAATACATTACTATGGTAAATGTTCTCAGAAAATACAATGAAAAGAAGAAAACTCGATTCCGCAAATTTTCCGAAGGTCACTCAGGCATTTATCAAATTGTAGATGTCATAAGACATCTACAATTTAATTTAAAAAAAAGAAGTTAATATTTAATAATAAATATTAACTTTCTTAACTTATTTGGTTGTTAAATATAGTAGTACATTTCGATTTGCATTTTTTTTGTTTATCAATGTACCATTATCTGAGCACATTTACCATAGTAATGTATATATTTTTTACACCATTAGAAAGTAGAGATTTCAACGAACAAAAAGCCTACTGACTTTTTTTGAAAAGCAGATATTTTGACGCGAGAATTTTCGATTGAAAATTAGGGTGCTTTTTCGCTATTAAGTCAAAATAAGGTGATAAAATAAATATTTTTAATCAAAAAAATTACAGTCTGTTCGGGACATAAAAAGGTAAGTTTTCACCAAATTTCGTGAAAAAGAATATTTCTTTGTAAAAGATAAAAATCTAAAACCAAAAACTTGGTTATTTGAAATTTTCACATAAATTTTTAGGTTATGTGAAAAAAGTGTAAATCCAAAAGTTGTAGATCTTTTTATTACCTACAACTTTGCTATTTAACTTTTTTCCATAGGACTTGTAGTTTTGCCGGAAATCGAGATAAACCGTTTTTTACCCTTAAACCCCCCCCCCCCCACTATCTGACCTCAGATCGCCCGTAAATTATTTTTCCTTTCATTTTTGTTATATTCTCTTCCTTTTCGAATAGGTTTCATCCTACTATTTTTTTTTTCATTTTTTACCATTTTCAAAGGCTAGTCTATGTCTTTTAGGGGAATACTTACAAGCTTGATATTAGGATAAGATATATCGAATACCTTAATAATCAGGAACGTAACTACGTGACGATGTTACATAATTTAATATTTATGCTAAAATATTCTAATTCCATTGAAGTAAATAGATCATTCAGTACATTACAATAATAATACTTACGTTAATGGGTACCTATTCTACCTACACTAAACTACACTTCGCTTGGCAAGACGTGTGAATTACGAGTTAATGTGGTATTCACAGGTAATCCCACGAGGGACCGAGAAAGACATATTATCTGAAATAATTTATTGCACTTATTTTTAGATGTGTTGGAATCTTAATGGTGGCATAGGAATTTGTCTAGACTTGTTGCGTCATTGGAGTATCTAGTAAACAATTGTTATTTTTGATTAGTATTAGAGCCATTCAAACCCTTTATTATGGTTATTGGACACTATGAGGCTACATCATCTCACTGCTGAGCAAATGATTCGTAAACGATTTAATTTATATCAGTATATTTATTGTAAAAAACTCTTTTAAACGTAAAAACAAATAACAGTATTTAAAAACTAGATGAGGTTGGTGCCTCATAACAGTTATAACTAACTACTCTGAGATGTCCGAAACAAACTCAGAGGTCTCTTTTAGAGTCCAGACTTTATCGTGGTCAGATCATGTGAGGACCATGCAGATAAAAATCGGAGCTGGTCTTTTGGGGAAAGAACTACACATATTTTATTGGACCTATCCAGTCAGTGGAAGCATGTGTCAGCTAAGACTCTGTTTTCCCTATGACTTACAGCTATTATGGTTCAGTAGTTGTTGGGACCTATGCTTGTTAGTTCTGTCCAACTCTTTCCGCCATCTTTTCCGTGTTCAGCCGCTATGCCTTTTGACTGCGTCAGGGCTCCAC
Source organism: Griposia aprilina (assembly GCA_916610205.1). Taxonomy (NCBI): domain Eukaryota; kingdom Metazoa; phylum Arthropoda; class Insecta; order Lepidoptera; family Noctuidae; genus Griposia; species Griposia aprilina. The sequence continues at coordinate 11,616,357 of OU744305.1, forward strand.
AATTGCCTCAAAGAGATGTCAGCATAAGTGACGGGGTCCGATAGGGCTGATGCCTGCCGGGGTCACGGATTGTTCGAAAGAGTTACCGTGGCCCTGGCGCACAGGCAACTGATGGAACACGGGTGGGTTTTAGTCAGTAAGAGTCTGTGACGCCCTTCCGCTCCGCCCAGAGCGGGAGAGGACATTTGATGATTTCCCAGCCAAAAACAAAAATCCATCTTCCATCCATCCTTCTGAGCTACCTATCATTTAAGTAAGGTTGGATATCATGCCTTTCTTTTTTGTTCTTTTGTTCCTGTGTGGAAAATCCTCATGGATGTCCTCCGCCCTCAGGCGGGCGGAGGGGTCTGTCAGACTCTAAACTGACTAAAAACCGCCCCGGTGTTCCCTTCCTACACTTGGACTGGGGATCATGGGACCTTATCTGCGTCAGCGGCTTGCGTGAAGTCCGAGTTGTGATTTTGGAATCTTTTCATCAATCATTAATGACAACAACCGGTTGATGCCGCAGTTTAGATCAACAAGCCCGATTTTTGCCCCTTTTGCGAATTTATTTTTCAAATGATGCTATTTGATACTAGTCCCTATGCAGTTAGGACCATTCTTCCACAAACCGCGAACGCAATCTAGTATTTTTTCAAAACAGTAGGTAATCCCTCGATTGAGCATTGCTTATATTATTTGTCAAGATTCTTAACGAGCAATGAGATATTTGGCACGGCAAGCGACAATCGCGTGAATCGTTAAATAAGAAGCATTGTAACTTCTTGTAATTCTGAAGCCCCTACTTATTGTATAGGTCAGGGAAGGCGGACTTTGTTTAGGAAATTGGCCTATAAAGACTTTAGCTCAAAACTAGCGTACGGCATTTGTGGCCTGGCATTATGTAGCATTGTAACGCTATACCTACCTACGCCTATTTGGCACAGTTGTGAAACACGTAGGTACCGTTTACTCTTGAGTACCGTCAAACGGGGTGAATAGGAATGCACGGGGGAATCGAGACGAAACTTTAAAAGGGATTTTAACATTGAAATAATATAGTTTGTTTTGTAACAGAGTTGTCTAACAGAGCTATTCCTGACACCCAACAAATACGACTATTAATAAATAACTAATTAGTTTAAATAACAGCATTCATAGACGCGTTCCAAAAGCGCTTTCACATTCCAAAATATTTTCAACTGGATCGATGTCAATAATTTTGGCTCGGCGCCATCTTTGGCGAGGTAAAGGACAGTTTGCGAAGGCAAACACCCAACTAATAGGCGTTTTAACTGTTGGATAGCTACAAAAATTCAGTAAGAACAAATATTTTACGGAAATTCAACACATATTTTTAGTTTAACATTTTTTTACAGTTCTTTCGACTATGAAGTCGTAATGTAGTTTTAACACCTGTTGATTCTGTATGGTTTCAGCTACACACACGATTTTTTATTAAGGTATAAGTTCGGTAGTTTTCAAGTTATTACACTTTATTTTAGAAATGACCGGTGCGCACGCGCGGTTTAGGCTAATATAGTAGCTGTGGACGTTTGACATGCCAGCGGGTTATAGCCGGGTTATAGCGTGGCCTGGACGTTTGAGCGGTTTGTAAAAACTGTGTTTCTTTTTTGTCTGCCGAGAATTGGTACCAAACCACAGCAGGCTTAGCATGACGCTTTCTATTTCTACGAAGAATAGACACAGATTTATTTTCTTCATTTTTGATATCGCACCGAAGAAATCCTTCTACAATCTGTCATTTTGTCTTTCATTTCTAACGATCTTTGTCTGGGTCCTTTTTTATGTAGACTATTACTCGTAATTCAGAAGAAAGTTTTCTATCCCAAACTGTCAAAATCATACTGACAACTGACAGTTGTCTATGAAGACAATTTGTTTTTCTAATCGCCATGCTAAAGACAGTAGAAAACTTTCTTACTGTCTACACGGAACGTCATTGTTATCTACTGTTCCGTCGACAAAACGGTGCTTGTGCGAAGCAGTCACCTCCTTCTGCGAAGCAGTAATGCTCGCGATGGATGCGATGGAGGCAATCATTGCGCCCTCACGCCCCTAGTCGCTGCAGGAGGAGACAGCCTGGTCGTTGGGAGTCGATAGCCGACTCCCGGCCACCGTAGGCGCCGGCTTGCGGACGGCGAGCAATGGGCAGCTCGCCGTCCGGTAAGGACCAGGCCCGGGTCGACGGCGCGTTGTGTTCCACGAGATCCTCAAAGAGATGTCAGCATAATTGACGGGGTCCGATAGGGCCGATGCCTGCCGGGGCCGGAAATTGTTCAAAAAGTTACCATGGCCCTGGCACACAGGCAACTGAAGGAACACGGGTGAGTTTTAGTCAGTCTTTTTTATTTTTTGGTTGGGAAATCATCAAATGACCTCTCCCGCTCTGGGCGGAGCGGAAGGGCGTGTCAGACTCTTACTGACTAAAACCCACCCGTGGTCCTTCAGTTGCCTGTGCGCCAGGGCCACGGTAACTCTTTCGAACAATCCGCGACCCCGGCAGGAGTCAGTCAGAGTCTGACACGCCCTTCCGCTCCGCCCAGAGCGGGAGAGGACATTTGATGATTTCCCACTTAAAATAAAAAAAAGCTTGCAGAAAAACGATTGCTACGGAATTCTGTCGGTCTATTCTCTAAAAATGTCACTATGGAAACTTATGTGAAGTGAGCTGGAAGTGACCTGTCAATAGTGTGCATCAGGCGGAATGACAGCTGATGAGTGAATAGATCGTCTGTTGAAACTGGTAGAGATGAACTTAGAAGTAAAATACTAAAACCCTTAAGTTTCAACATGACACTGCTGTTGAAAATAAAAACTTGCATTTTTTTGAGTGCGCTATTCATTTGGCTCCACGAATAGATTTGGCTAAAGGCTTACTTGTATAGTAATGATTGGAAGATCATTTTAATGAAGGTGATAATGGCCATTTTTTTATTATTATGTAGCCGCCAAAACACTGAACATGATTTGTTTCTAATTTTCCATGTAAGTAGGTATAGTTAGAAAGATAAAGATATAATTATTTTAGAATTAACTGAAATAAACCTAAAACAAAGGTTCGTAATCTAGAATAATAACATTAATAACTAACTATTGTGTTATTCTCTTACGCAAGATGGGAAGTAGTCGAGGATCCAGTAAAATGACGTGCAACCACAACCGGTCTATTCTGTAAAAATTTCACCATGAAAACTTAGGTAAAGTGAGTTTATTTATTTTCTTTATTTATTTCGTACACCAACAGCAGTACATGTAGAAAAATAAAACAGGACAATAACATAATAAAAGTACTGGTATGTTTGCCTATTATAGGTGTACACAGCATTCACCACAAAACAACATCGTAATTAACAAAAAAAATACTTATGAAAACATAAATTACAGTTAGAAATTAAAATTCAAAATAAGTGAATACAAAATGTTATCACGAGAGGTGGAAGGTGAAAGGGTATGAGTGTGAGTGATATCTAAGAATATTCAGTGTACTAAACACTCCCGTACCTCAGAGACTGATCGAGTTTGAAGTGAGTTAGGTAGTGCTATTCCACCTGCAGTGCTATTCTGTAAAAATATCACCATGAAAATATAGGTGAAGTGAGCTGTCATTCTAACCGATGCTAAGGATTGACACTATTGATAGCTCACTCCAAGTTCACTTCACCTAAGTTTGCATGATGACATTTTTACAGAATAGCTCGGCTGATGCATTGACAGCTCACTTCAGGCTCACTTCACCTAAAGGATGATTTCCACCAAACGGCTCGCATCGCGTCGGATCGGAAAGGATACGACCGGATGCGGCGACAGCCGATCGTGTCCGGCAGTATGGCCGTCCATGTACCGTCGCTTGCGAACGTATCCGTTTCTGTGCCTAGTCAAATAGTTTCATTCTTAACGTGTTGACGTCTTCTAATTCGGATCAATGTGTGATCGGATACGACGATAGGCGAACGGAGCCGATCGTGCGTTGCAGCATACTTTCGGCTACGACCGCGTGTCTCGAAAGACGCCCGCGGTCAAGCTGCTGTGCGCGGCTTGGTAATACAGACTTTAAATACTGTGTACACGATTTAATATCGTTTAAAGATTGTAAAATCCGTTCCAATCCGATGCGATGCGAGCCGTTTGGTGGAAATCATCCTTAAGTTTTCAAGGTGAAATTGTTACAGAATAGACCAGGGGAGCCCTATTTCCAGCAGTAAACAGCTATAGGCTGATAAATGATGATTTAGTGATTACCTGATCCCCGTAAATTATCAACTTGAATGAGTCTAAAATCACGTTCTACATCTTTCTGGGTGAATCGCTGATCCAATTACGAAATACATTCCCAAGATGTTATCAGTACAATAACCATGAAAGTTTGATTGACGTAACAACTCGTGTAAAAAAATATATGTCTCAATTTAATATCTCATTTTTACTACGATGTTGCCAAATCATTGACTATGAGTGAAGTGTTTTCTTTAGTTAAATATTACTCATACATTTTGTTTCAAGATCGTATGTAATTTTTAAATGCGTTGCCACTTTATAAATGTGGTAAATAATTTGTTAGCGTGGAATGAAACAAATGATCGGTTAATCGGCACTATTTACTTAAAATATGTTTGCTGAATGTATGTTTTTATTTCGTGTGCTATAGATTTTCCTTTTTTTTCCATACTAATGTGATCGCCGATCGGGCATCTACCTGCCTATCCGTCAAAATGTATAATATAAATGTATCGGTTTACAAAAATCAGACATTTTCGATAGTATAGATAGGTACATACTTTTAAACTCTATGCTTAAATGAAAAGGCGTCACTATACTCCTCTTTGGTACCTAAGCATTTTTTTTTGTGGTCTTCAGCGTCCTACCCTTATTCCATTTTATTAAAGGTTGGTACAGCACGTCTTCAAGTAAGATGACGTTTTACGTAAAATAAATCTAGTTCATCTCGACATGATTTAGATATCATTTAAGAGAAAATAACGATATTTTGAATTTAATGGCGAAGAGAAAATCGTGACAAAATTCAGGCGCCACGCCAAAAATAATACAGAATTGCGTTTGTCACCAAAATGTTGGTGACAAATCTCCAAGAATACACCATCTTCTTGGTATATCTTTGTATAGAAATGATTTTATTTAGTTATGAGAAAGTTTGAATAGCCGGAAACTTGTTTACAAAGAAAAACTTCTGTACATTTAAGAGCGCATACACGGATCCACTAGGGCCACTCCTATAAAAAAATATTATCTCGTGACTGAGAAGGAATTTTGAAAAATAGCTCAATAAGCGGTGTGTCAAGATTTTTTTAATAACTTTTATAAACTTTCATATTGAGACACAAAGCAACAAAATACGATCTAAATGCATGTGGCCGCTTTTGTTTAGATCGAAATTTGTTGCTTCGTGTCTGAATATGAAAGTTTCTATAAGGTATTAGAAAATTCTAGACACACTTACCGAGGTCGCTTATTGAGCCGTTTTTCAAAATTCCTTCTCAGTCACGCGATAATATTTTTTTAAAGGAGTGGCGCTAGTGGACCCGTGTATGCGCTCTTAATACAGTCAACGAAATTCATTGCTAAGCAAATTGAGAAGCACGTATCAATTTGCCGTGTTATTGCTATTTTATACAACTGTTAAAGAATGATAATTGTGATTTGAATATACCTACGAACAATTTAAGTTGGTAGTCACTTTGCTTAACAATTTATTTCCCAGAATTACATACGTATTATACCTCTTATTCTTTCGAATTACTTCGCCAGCCTTCAAGAACAAAGACATCTTTATTCTTCAACTTGAGGTTTTCCACGAAATTATATAAAAGGCTAGCAACCAATGAAAAATTATTATAAGTTGCCAAGATTTCCACGAAAAATCACATGAGAAATTGAGCGTAGAAAAGAAAGAAAATAAGGATCATAATATATGTATATTTCGGTAGTCGGTGAGTTATCCAATTTACATCAGAGGCTGTTGACAACAACTTATTGTAGGTACAGTGTGTAAGAAATTGCCACTAAAGAAATGTATTTATTCTTTTTCAAGTTATCTAGCCCTTATGTTGCACCTGCCATGTTTAGTCTCTGCATCACCCTACTAACTAAAACCCACCCGTGTTCCTTCACTTGCCTGTGCGCCAGGGCCACGGTAACTCTTTCGAACAATCCGCGACCCCGGCAGGCATCGGCCCTATCGGACCCCTTCAATGATGCTGACATCTCTTTGAGGCGCGCGTGGAACACGACGCGCCGTCGACCCGGGCCTGGTCCTTACCGGACGGCGAGCTGCCCTAAGGTTGACTGGTAGAAAATGCTTCAGGGATTAAGTCCGCCTATGTACAATTTTTTTTTTACTTGTGCATAAAATTTTAATAAATAAATATATGATAATTTTTGACTACTGTTTGTTCCAAACTACTGTACCTACAGTTTCTATCTAATAGAAGCGTAAACAAACCATGTTCACTGGGGTACTTGCGTAGCACACTATCAGTAGGAATAGCTTTCAATTTGACAGTTTAACAACATTCATTGCGTTGCTGAGCAGACAAGTTTTTCGAACATATGAAGCAATGGATTAGCAATTGGCAATAAACGCAATTAGGGTGCAGGTTAAATTCTTTCGCAATCACTAAAGAGTTCATTGCATTCATATACTCAGCTCCAACAGCTTGGTGGCTATAGTAGCCGACAGGATGGATAGTCCAATGATGTGGCAATGGATGACCAGTCATCGTGTGTCATTCCAATATTTAAAATAAGTTGTTTAGTGTATTTTTGGTGTAGTATGTGTTTTCATGTATGTATGTATGTTTTGTGTATAAAATTGTAATGTGTGTTTGTTTATGGACTTATGGTCTGAAATAAAATATTATTATTATTATTATATATATTTAGAAAGTTTTCCATCAATTATTGTTTAAACAACATTATTAAATTGTAATTGAAACATCATCGACCAATATTGAGGTTATAAAATGAACCTCAAATTATTTTCGAGTGAAAATCATCTTGACGTGATTTAAAATTAGAATTTCGGATTAAAGTACCTCTCCAAATAATCAAATCAAAGCACTCAAGCAAGTGGCACTGCAAAATTGGTATTTCACAGGTACATTTTCTGATCTATTTGTTTACATTTTAATCAGATACATTTGGAACAGACCATACCTATAAGTCACTCAAGATATCAGTCTAGGCATAGCTCACGAGTAGATTTATCAATAAAGGACAGGCCATTAAGAGGGTGAAATAATAAAACATAATAGATAGGCTTCTGGCGATCTAGATATCTAGACTTTATAGTTTTAGGGTACCGTACCTACCCAAAGGGTGCCATCGGAACCCTGTTACTAAGCCTCTGCTGTCCGTCCGTCAATCCGTCAGCGGGCTGTATCTCATGAACCGTAATAGGTAGACAGTTTAACGTTTGACATTGTCACAAGAGTGTGTATTTCTATATAACAACAAATAATAAAAATAAAATAAACTTAAAAATTGATTGATTGTCTCCATACAAGAAACGTGTTTTTTGGCGATTTTTGCCTTCGTGTGTGAGTCCGATTCGCATTTGGCCGGGTTTTTCATTTTATTTTGAACTATTTGTTAGGTAGATTGGCATCTCTATAAAAGGTCTACCATGTAGTGCCTTTAGGGATTATCATTATTATGACCAACTAGCCGCTGCTCGCGGCTTCGCCCGCGTGGACATCGGAAATAATCCTACAGGAACGTGCTACCGGGATAAAAAGTAGCCTTTGTTATTCCTTATAACATCAGCTATCTGCCAGTGAAAGTCCCGTCAAAATCGGCCCAGCCTTTTCGGAGATTAGCCGGAACAAACAAACAGACAGACAGACAAAAATTGTAAAAAAATATATATTTTGGTATATGTACCGTGTATACATCCATATGCATTTAGTAAAAAGCGGTTATTTTAATGTAACAGTAACTCCAATTTTATTTATCTTTATATTGTATAGATTTTGGTAATTTTTCACTTTAACACATTACTACATCACTATACCTCAGGTGTTACTGGTAAGTATCTATCGAGTACGGAAATAAGAACGTTTTTAGAATCAAAAAGACTTTATTAAAAACTGTAAGAAAAATAGAAAGATAAGTTAAATTAGTCCCTTTTGTTCTTGTACCTATCGTAGATAAGCAGTTCATAAAGTTACTTTTTATAGCTCTTATTTTCACTTTTACTAACGAAAAGAGTCCGTAGCAACGTTATTTTATTTAATGGTAATAAGATAGACTGAAAACACTTTATATTCAATTTATTTCAACATTCTTAATTGCTATTTCAAGCATCAACTCCAAACACGAGTTCGAAATGCCGGAAAACTTGTGAAAAGTTTATAAACGTATGTTTAAATATAATTGAAATGGAAATGAGTGATATTAAACAAGACGCGAACGAAGTAAAGCGAACTTTTTCATCAGAATCCAAACGAGTGCCTTCTCAAAGACATCTCATTCGGGGAAAGCGGATTCAGTGCGTTACGCATGAAAAGTTCACGGAACCAACTCGTATTGGCAATGATTACAACTCAGAGATAACCGACAGACAAGCGCCGATGACACAACGGGAAGCACTCGCTAACTCCCGTTTTATTTATAAAATCAGTGTCCAGTCAGTTCGGGCCCGAGCACGTCTACAGCCAAAACCCCACGCCGCGAAAAATATTCAGTAATGTCAATGAAAGTTACAATTTAGACGCCGCCGGCGTTAAAACAAACATTGCGCGAGATCGCACGCGCACCACTGCAGTCGATAAACAGTGTAGTGTTATTAAAAGCTCTATAAACAGTGAAGATGGTCAGTTTGGACGTTCCACCTTGTTACCCGCCGCCGCCTCCGCCATCGAGAACGGTGCGGCCCAAAATCACGTTGCAGATACCTGACTCAACTCTACCGATGACACCTAGGGGGCCTCCGACAGGACCGGTTTACTGGGGCCAGCCGAGGTATCATGGAAAGCCTCCGGGGACCCCTGCGTCTCACATCTCAGACCCCCATGGAAACCCTTATTTCAACCCTTTCATGCACATGTATCACAATAAAGCTTCGGAGTTTATGTTTAAGCAGTTCGAAGGCTTTAAAGACTTTACTATAAACACGACGAAGCATGGATTAAGTGCTGGTGAAAAGTCTGCGTTCTGGTTCTACAATAGATTAAAGTTGCTCTCAAGAAAGTGGTTTACTCATCTCTTCTTGAGCTTGTGTTTGGTGTTGTACAGTTTCATTGGTGCTGCTGCTTTCATGGCTATTGAGGGTGAGTAGAGGAATGTCTCTAAAATTTTAACTAAAGTGCGATTAGTAACTGGTAAATTTTCAGTGAAAATTTACGCAAAATATAATTGATAACGGCGAATTAATTTATGTAGGTGTTATTTTATGACTGATTAATTATAATGAAATGGTTGTTTTCATGCAAAATATGACAAATATAGTAATCCGTCTGGATTAGCACCATTTACAAATTATTTTGTGGTTTGTAGCCGGATTAATGCAACACAAAATATCAACATGATTGCAGCATAATTTCACATCATTTTGAAAGTTTTGAATGCCAGCTTTATTAAGCGTTTACCTACAGAGTTTTTTTCTCCGAAATTATGAATGCGAACATAATATTCTATTACTTTATAAACCACCCAATTCTTGCTAATACTTTTAACATAATTTGGATATAAAAGCTGCGATACCAGATGAGATCGAAAATATAGCACAAATAGGAATTGGAAAGGTTATTTCGGTATCAAAATATCCTTCGATTAGCGTCGACACTAAGTATTCTTAAATCGGTAATAGACCAATTGTCTTGTGAGATTGATTGATCAAAAATATCACACAATAAGAACTAATAAATCATCATGACAAACATATTTAAATCCGCTTGTTATGTTCGCTCTGCCTGGTGGGACTCAATCCTTTTCTCTGTGTGAGGCAGTGGACTATTTTCCACCACGTGGGCTCAGTGTGGACAACAAAACAAAATTTTTATTTATGGTATGTTCCAGCAGTACTGATTAAAGTGGAAACAAATCCTGTTCATGTGTATTTAGAAAGTTTAAATAATACTGGAATAACATTGTTATATTGAAATTGTTAAGGTTATAAAATTAAACTCGTCATTTAAGGCGCTTCCCTGACTAAACGACCTTGAGCGTTCGGTCCTTCTCTGTTCGGTCGCTGAGTCTCGTTCTGTCCCGCACGCCCATTTATCTTAGAATTCTCAAACATTTTGGAATTATTTTAATATCAAAAGACAAGTCAGCTTTTGAAATAAAATAAAACGACAATTATTTAGATTTTTAAACTATCTATCCATTTGTGTAATCCTTAAATTATTAGAACGTCACCTTTAAGAAAAGATGCATGCAATCAATAATTTTAGTCACTTTTTTATAAGGAGATTTTAAATGTCTTTACAACACATAAAAACAAATAAAAACGAGCAATGTGATGATAGGATATCGAACATTAATAATGTGCTTTTAGATGTAGTTTATTACCCATAGTGAATGAGTTAATAGCCTCTAATACACACTATGGCAAGGTTTTAATCGGGGTACCGCCTTAATTGTTAATTTCAATGAAATCTCCAAACGCCTGTTTGACACTTCCCGTGACCCAAGGGTTGGCTTTTACCTTGGCCAGAGGTTAAGCATTGCCATACAACGTGGCGATGCCGCCAGTCTCTTGGGTACATTACCAGTCGACAGCGATGCGATGCGGAGTAATTTTTTGAGGCCATATTTTAGTTTTTTAGTCAGGTTAGGTTATTATATTTTAATTTTAATAGTAAATACTGAAATTTAATGTCATATTGTCAAATAAAAAAACTTTTTTACAAAAAAACAACCGACTTCCAAAAAAAACACTAAAAGACGTGAAAAATAACTTTTATTTCGGAAGTCGGTGCCTTTGGTTTTATATTTTCGTGTTTGGCCACCGACTTCCGAAATAAAAGTTATTTTTCACGTCTTTTAGTGTTTTTTTTGGAAGTCGGTTGTTTTTTTGTAAAAAAGTTTTTATTTTTCCCTTTTTAGTTGCGGTACCTACCCCACACAAATTCGTATACCACTACTTGGTATGTAAATAACAGTGACAGGAAATTATTAACACATCATCCATATAAACTAAGTGGAAAAAATCTGCAGTATTAAGGATAACTCAAAAACTACTGGTCAGACCTTGATCAAATTTAAATGGGACCACATGTGAAGCACCACCTATCAAATAAAAAAAGAATCATCCAAATCGGTTCACCCAGAAAAAAGTTATGAGCTAACACACATAAAAAAAAAAAAAAAAAAAAAAAAAAAAAAAAAACATACAGACGAATTGAGAACCTCCTCCTTTTTGTGAAGTCGGTTAAAAACATAATAATGTAGGCAGCGTTTCTCATTAGCCGGGTCGCGACCCGGTACCGGGCCATCAAAATAAAATACCGGGTCGCAATATTCCCGCCTTATTTAAAAAATAATACCTGCTATTGATCGACGCATCGTAAATATTCCTATTAATAAATATGTATTAATTTACCTAATGGAACCAGCGGGGTAATTACGTAACACACTATCAGTAGGAATGGGTTTCATTTTGACAATTCAACGACATTCATTGCGTTATTTACGTTGTTGAGCAGACACATTTTTCGAATATAAGAAGCAATGAATTAGCAATAGGCTTCAAAAAGATTCAGATTGTGATACATAGTGTGTTACGTAATTAGGGTGCAGCTTGGGTTTAAGTAATAAGTGGGTAACGAAGGGGCACTGTGAAAATTACCGGGCCATGGCAGAACAATGTTTGGAAAACACTGATGTAAGGTGATTTAAAATTTGAATTTCGGGTTTACTGATTTATCTTTACCACAACAATTAATTAAGTATGTTATGAGGCCAACCTGCAAGCTCAGCACATCGTACCGACATTGTGACCGACGGTATTACGACACCGCGCTTACCACGTTACCGACTATTGTCACTACCTTTCTTTTACCTAACTTCGATGGTAACGGACACTGTTACATTAAGGCTGCTCTCTCGAAAAAAGCATGCAGGTAAAGCCACTTTTCGTCGGCATTTACAGAGAAATTCGTCTGAAAAAAAATGTTAGTAATCTACATGATATAATACGTAATTTGGTTTAGCCATAATTTTTCCATCGGTATCACAAAATAAAATAAAAATACACTAAATCACCTCCAAATCATTGAGATGAAACCATTTTACTCCTTCGTTTTTTATCAAAAGAGTATAAAAAAAATATCTAATGCTTTGCAATATAAAGGTAAATAATTTGGTTTTGTTACTTTTTTTAAATATGTATTATTTTTATTGTAATAAATTAAAAAGGCGTCCAATTAATGACTGCGTCTACGTCACCCCCGCACTCGTCCTAAGATTCAGTTTGAAGTTAGCTCCGCCCAAATGCTCAAGGTTATTGGCATTATTACAAGCCTTAAACCTAACTAATAATAATAAGAAACCTATTTTATAATTATTTTGTGACATTTGCGAACTTTCAAATATACTTCGTAACTTAAACAGGACATAATTATTTTATTGGAGAGTTTCCCGACACACGCCCCCACACATATTTAGTATCAAAATTGTTTCATAACGAAAATATCTGAATCGTTGTACAGAAACTTAAAGGTCAAAATTGATTGAACAGATAAATTAATACAACTTAATGCCAGGATACTTTGGAAACTCACGATCTTAGTTCTGAAACTAATAGATACTGGGACTTGGTAACTAAGTTAAACAGCTTTCGATCTGTCAATAGAGTCTGCAAATTGATTTGCAATAGTTTCGTAGGATATAGGTACTTTGTGAAAGGCACGTGTCGATATGAGATAGACTTAACTTGATTCTGTTGTCATGGTTTTGGTGGAATTAGAAAGAAAGAAAGAAAAATAACATAAAATATTTATTTCGCCACAAAAACACGTACTTGCATATAAAAAACCGCCCAGTGCGAGTCCGACTCGCACACGACGGGTTCCGCACCACAAGGCAAAAAACGCCAAAAAAACACGTTTCTTGTATGACGTACCCTTTAGTTTTTAACTTTATTTTATTTTTATTATTTGGCTAGCCCGGAACTAAAGTGGTCTATGTAATTTTTTTGGCTACATCCATCTATGAGCATTTTTGAACATAAAAACAAAAAAAAAATGTTTTTATGTTCAAAAATGCTTATAGATGGATGCAGCCAAACATGTTACTTGGGTCCCTTTAGTTTCAGGCTAGCCATTTGTTGTTATAGCGGCAATAGAAATACACACTCTGTGAAAATGTCAAATGTTCAACTGTCTACCTATTACGGTTCACGAGATACAGCCCGCTGACAGACAGACGGACGGATAGCGGAGGTTTAGTAATATGGAACCCTAAAAAGACAAGCTCGAATACCTAATTAGTTCTTAAAACAAACCAAATATATCATTGAAATTATGGAAAAAAGTAGTCGGCAGCTCCACGTGCAACAAAAAGGGTTCCACCAAGTAGATGCTGTGAAAATTAGCGTCGTGCTGTGGGGGACCCACGACGCTAATACTAATAAATGTTGGTTTACTGTCGCAAGCACTTCTGATCCTGGGGTCCTGGGCTCGGTTGCCAGATATGGCAATAGTACATACCTATGTGTTGTTGGGTTTTTTCACAGTTATTTGAGCGTGTTTTATGGCAATAGGCGTGCCCCTATCAAATGGGACTATGCGTATACCTCTGACTACTCCTTTGGTGGGAGCAGGCGTGATTACTAGTTTTCAACTAACACTCATTCTGTTTAATTCATTATTAACTACCGTAGTAATATTTTCCGGAATGCGATGTGTTTTACGACCTAATTTTTTATCTGGGCAATAAAAAGTTTGGAATACTTAAGTCTAGAACACTTTTTCAGATTTAGATCACTTTTGAAAAACATGTCTGTTTTTATTCAATTTGATATTTCGAAAATGTTTGCGGCGTGTCACGCGCCTTCTTCTACGACTGTCCCTGAAACCTTCACACTGCCGTCACCCTTGAAATACTGCCACTGAGGATTTTCTCGTACATGCGCAAGACAATTGATTTCTAATAACAGTATTCTCATCCAAATCCAAATTCAAACATCGTAGTTCGAAGTTTAAAAAAAAAGCATTTGGCAGCTAAAAGTTTAGAAAATGTAGTGTGACTAAATTTTCGAATAGGGAACCGATATTCGGTGCAAAAATCGAATCGTAGGCAGAGGATTACAAGGTTACCCTGACATAGGATAGGTCGGGTTTAAAAAGTAGTCTCACATGGCTGCCATGCAATTTGGTTTGCTGTTGTCAGAATCGGATTAAGTTGTCGAGATTTCAGCTCGAACTTGTTTGTATTTACATGTTGGAGATTTGGGTATATGGAAGCTTTACCAGGGAAAATATAAACATGCAAAGAAGTCTCATATTATGAAAATGAAACTACATTTTGATTCTGTAAATGTAAAGGTATGTCCACACTGTGCGCTTTCATGTCCATCTTGCGTTTTCGCATGAAGCGCCATAACGCATGCAATAACGTATGCGCTAAAACTAATTCAACAACAGCGCATGCCCGTAGTGCAAGCTGATCTGTCACCAGTGGGTTCACGTGCAATATTCCGAACGTTTTACACGACAACATGGCGAAAGATAAAGTTAAAACATTGGAATTTATCGAATTTTATTCAACATTATTTTAAAGAAATGGAACCACAAGCACAAAGATTACACAAATAAAATAAAAAGAAACGGATTTAAAAAAAAAAGTAATTGTTTAGCACTAAATCTTTCAATATCGTGTTGTTCCGTTTCTTCAAATAATCTTTCATCCAGATACCTACTCCTTTTCTTGGGTTTTTTCGTAGCAGTTAAAACTAAATATGCCACACAAATAGCTACAAGTTCACATGTCTCCATCTTGTCGACTGACCAGAGGGCCTAGACAAAGTAACATTCGGTTAGCGATGACGCTAGTAGAAAAGCCAAAAAATGTATGGGGTTGACATAAGCTAACGAAATGTCACGTGATCATGGGGTCAACAAATAGAAATTAGCTACACATTGTTAACATCATTCGATTCTATGAAACGAATCGACAGCGTCGAACGATTACTTCCATAGCGATGTGAAGCCAAGTGGCACTTTTTGACAAGCGTTATTGCTAGTTTTCGATTCGTATGATGGAAACATTAGCGTAAGCGATAGCGATTATAGAAATAGAATCGCTCAGAAGCGAATGCCATTTGTCTAGGCCCTCAGGGCACACAGATGTGGGCGATAAGCTGCATGCGTCTTGAAGCTATCAATATTGCATACGCTTGACGCAAGACGAATTGAAAGTTGAAGACGCAAGATGAACCTGAAAGCGCACTGGTGTGGACATACCTTTAGAGATTTAGGTATTTGACGAAATTATAAAAGTCTTGGAAACGATTTCATAATCGTCATCACGATCTTCCTGATCTTGTGCCATGTTACTTGGGATCAGCGCAACACCTTTTCATCTTGTATTTTCTCCTGTTAACCCTTACGCCACAACTCACTTCCCTTAAAAAAAATTGAGAACCGGAAGTTTTGGCGTCATTTGGGACAGGCCTATGCCCGGCATCCTAATTGCGTAACCCACTATCAATCACAATCTGAATCATTTTGAAGCCTATTGCTAATCCATTACTTCATATGTTCGAAAAATTTGTCTGCACAACAATTTGTTGTTGAACTGTCCTGAACTGAACGTGTGTTATGCAATTACCCCGCAATTATGTAGGGATGGTCAATCAATCAAATTTACTTGACTCAACCAAGAAATCAATTTTTAAACAAGAATTTTAACCTTTTAACTATCGATTGAAGCAGAGCTTATCCTAGAAGCTTTATCTTTGCTGCAATGTAAATTGAATTCAATTACCTTTAAGGCATATTTTTTAATTCTCTAGCATTCAATTTTTTAAATCGTGTTTTCAAGGCATTTAATTTTGATAAAGAAAGTATTTTTCTTCCAACACGCAGCACTATTGCTTGTATTCAAGTTTCTTAAAAACGAAACCAACAAACAATACAAAAATAACTCAAATTTATGCCCTCCTCCCTTTACAAGAATCTTCGTGAACGAAAGTTCCTCACAATTCGCATCGAGCCATTGTGCGCACTAGATTAAACTTTACACTAGTTCAAGAAGCACAAACTTTTTAAGAGCGCTTCAGTTTTTACGTTCTGAAAGCCATAGAACTTGAACTAGTCACTAAATCTAAAGTGGGAGAGAGTACTTGAGAACTAAAAAAATACCTAGTTCGAAAGATATGGTATGTGATACTAGTACTTGAGAAATAAAGAATACCTAGTTTGAAAGATATGGTATGTGATACTAGTACTTGAGTACTAAAGAATACCTAGTTCGAAAGAAATGATATTGTGATACTTTGATATTTACCTTGATAGTATGAGTTTTTGGTGCTATTTTGATGATATTGGTTTGAAGATAAAGATTGAATAGAATTTAATCACAATAACATTATCATCACGTCTACATTCCCTCATTATGTGTAATGACAATGAGTCATTTAATAATAATAATTGGATAAGTAATACTTTTTTGAATAAGACGTTTACAAAGAGTGTACATTTAGCCGCTGTCTCGCTGGTGGTGGCGTGTGTGTTGGATCATTAAGTTCCCTTCAAAATGGTTGAGCTGAATGGTGATGATCCATGCGTCATGTTCGTGAACGGGCGCCGTCTGTGGGGACTGGTCATTTCTTAGCTGCCACGGCTTGTTTTAATTTAATTTAATTTTTTAATTGCTTTTGTCCTTTTATTACGGACGCTTTTAACGTTCTGCCACATGCATAATTTCAACATGAACGATGTAATCAATATTTTGTAACCATATTTTGATTTAAAAGAGTGTCCATGGAGTTTCTTGCCCGTTCTTCTCCATAGGTGTACCTACTACGCTTTGGAATGGGTAACTAGCTTCATCTTTCTGACTGACCGACCCCTTGACAATTCAAAAGTGCCTGTAATTGGTTTATTTGAAATAAATGCTTTGAGTTTGAGTTTGAGTTGAGCCAACAGTAGTAACATTACATATTGCGACGACCCCAAATTAATTTGGATAAGGGTAGGAAAATGTTGATGATAAGTTAAATATTATATACAAAATCCACGGACTAGAAAAAAAAGGACTCCGCGCCACGCGTATCGAAAGTGAAGCACCGTAGGTATGCCGCAACCGCTTGTACAAACATGGCTCACGCACACATTTACATCATAAGATGCCGACTACGTGCCACTACGGCCTCATTGTAGGTACTGTGTCAAATAATAAAATAAAATAATGCCTTCTTGTGTTGTGAAATAGTGTAAGAATAATTCTACATCCCAGAAAAAGTGTCAAGGAATAACATATATAACATATCACCTACACATAGATCGGTACGCGTTTCATTTATTTCATTTCGTTACTTCACATTCGCAAAGCGTGGCGCGGAGTCCTTCTTTTTTTTCTAGTCCGTGACAAAATCATAGGAAATTGTACGGAAGTATCTTCCTCTCCCTAGTCCTCAAGCAAAAGCGTAGTAGTTGTTACGTACGTACCTAAGTACCTACCCATAATTCAGTTGCCTGCATTATACCCGAACCGATATTTAAAAAGTTTTTATATCCCAACCACATGATGCGAGACGAGACTTAAACTTCGAAGCACCTAAACGTGCGGCCACAAGAAAAGCGAAACCAAAATAATACAATTCACGAATCACAATTCCGTTGAAAATTTTAATGTGGAAATTATTCAGGCTTGTGGTGATCGCCGGAAACCACAACCTTTGATGAGGCGGACGTTATGGCCGCAACATGTGGAATAGTAATCGTAAAAGTTTGTGTTCGTGAATTGTAATAAAAGAGAAGCCAACAAATACATTTATTGTTGTCCAATGTTTTGTTGTTCAGTGTTTTCAGTACAGTTCAGTATTTTCAACTTCATTTTCAACGAGTTTTTCGTAATCTGTCTTGTATGTAGGGGTCTCGAACTTCAAGGTACGTACAACGGAAAGTAGGTAACAATAACGGGTCTACTAAGTCACCACATCTATTTATTTTCCAAACGAATCTTTTCCTTTGCTCCTCGCTGTCGATATAAAAGCGTTTGCTCAATATGACAAATATTGGACAAAAGCTTTTATATCGCTGCTATAAATTCCTTCACAAGCATTTTCCAAGGCAACACGATTTATCGTCTCGTGTGTAAGTTCTTCGATACAACTTGCTGTTCACAGTACTGGCCCTGTTCATAATCTTGCACTAAGTTTACAACTCTCCCATGCGTAAGCGGGACAGCGATAGTAATACTCTCAATAACTACTGGAAACTGTTATTTCAATTGTAGTTCCGTACATGGAACTTTAGAGCCTTGTTACTTGTTACATACTTGTTTCATGCGTGCGTGCAACCAACATTGTTCTCGCTCAGCAAAACAGTCTTTATTCTCAAACTTTCTAACAAGAACGATCTAGTCACGAACGTTAAACTTACGTCCAAAGTTTAATTCGTTCACGCCATTTTCACTTAATATAATAAACTTTTAATATCGAAAGCCTTTTTGTATGCTGCCGATTCAATGTGTTAACAGCTTCGAAACTTTACAAGCGTTTTATTAATACTATAGATTGCTCAAGACGGCTCTTTTTAAGCTCTAAACTTTACGTGGGTACGGTTAATAGAATTCGCAATTTATTGCTGAATTTTCAACGTTCGAGTTCATAACTCCATTTAACTTCGTGAGACATAAAGATCATCTGTCAAAACCGCAAGCATTCAGACTCATTCCAAGAAGTGAATGAATGACGAATGTTTTTCAAAAGCGCGGGAAGGTAAAATGTCAAGCTTATTGTCATTTTAATTTTCGCGCTAATTCTTGTGTCAGAGTCAAACTTTCTTTTCGAAGTGGCTTAATTTTGACAGGTAGGTTTTTTCAAATGTTTTGAGAGTGATGTTTCACGAATTCCTCTAATTAATTTGCTATTTTGAAATTGGGACACGTCGGAAGATGTCGATGCTCTCCTTTTTCAGTGAAGGAATTTCTTACATCATGAAAGCATTCAGTTAAAATCTTATAAACAAACTATTTCTCGTATCAATGTACAGTTTCGTAGATATTAATAGTTTCTCAGCAGTCTTTTTAGATACTGAGTTCGAAAATAAACTGTAGACTGACATTATTTTTGTGATAATAAATCATTTTTCCTTTTGACTAACACCTACTGAATTCGTGAGTAGTTACATCACCATACCTCGTCTTTAGTTGTTATTTTTATACCTTTTATTCTTTAGTCGGATACTAACTCGGATAGTTGGCAAGTGACAAAACGAGTAAAAAAACAAAGAAATAAATAAGGGAAAATGTTGGCTAGAGTGTGGTCCCTGACTGAATTTACGAACCGAGGTTGTGAATTTTCATCCAGGAAAACTTACAAGTTCTGGTTTGGATAATGTAATTATGCATATACCGACATGAGGAAAATATGCTACGAAAAAAAAAGAGACTAAAGCCTGATTTACATGGTACACGTTGCTGGAACGTTTAAGAGCAATAATCGCATGCGTGTTTACACGCGTGCGATTTCCATAAAATGACATACAATTATTGAACGAAAGTTTTGCCATTCGACAATTGAATGCGGCTTCTGTTTACACGAAAGCAATTATTGCAAGGCGATTATTGAATTCAACTTTTGCCTAGTCTAAAACATTTTTCTCAGAGTTGTACGAGCTGGTACCATTATAAGACGCGTTGATTCAAATTATTGCCCGTATTTACGCTGTGAAATATTTAATTAAATTTATTGAACGTCTTACAAACAAACAAACATGACACAAAGAAAGAACATAAACACAAAAAAAGAATAAGTTGGGGGAAAATATGGGTCACATCCACGCAAAATGGCAATCGCTTAGCATAATGCTGCGAGCCCAGCGCTGCCGCGCTGGTTCAATACAGGCATTTCCAAGTGCCACTACTGACTTGTTGATGCCCCGTTGACCGTACAGTCCTACCACAGTTATTTACCTCTGATAGCAGCAATCCAACTACAACCTTATTGTAATTTGAATTAAAGATCATTGTGATTTTGACAGACTAGTCAGTGGCATCTCTGAGCTGCCACGGCTCATTTAAATTTAAATTTTTGAATTGTTGTTTTTTGTGTTTATATTTTTTATTAGGGGCGCTTTTAACAATACTTACTTAAACAAAAAAACAACCGACTTCCAAATAAAAACACTAAAGGACGTGAAAAATAACTTTAATTACGGAAGTCGGTGTCTTTGGTTTTGTATTTTCGTTTTTGGCCACCGAATTCCGAAATTAAAGTTATTTTTCACGTCCTTTAGTGTTTTTATTTGGAAGTCGGTTGTTTTTTTGTAAAAAAGTTTTTATTTTCCACTTTTTAGTTGCGGTACCTACCCCACACAAATTCGTATACCACTACTTGGTATGTAAATAACAGTGACAGGAAATTATTAACACATCATCCATATAAACTAATTGGAAAAATATGCAGTATTAAGGATAACTCAAATACTCCTCGTCAGACCTTGATCAAGTTTAAATGGGACGTGAAATGAAGCACCACCTATCAAATAAAAAAAGAATCATCCAAATCGGTTCACCCAGAAAAAGTTCTGACCTAACACACAAAAAAAAAAAAACATACAGGCCAATTGAGAACCTCCTCCTTTTTGTGAAGTCGGTTAAAAAGAGTGTCCATGGAGTTTCTTGCCCGTTCTTCTCCATAGGTACCTACTACGCTTTGGAATGGGCAACTAGCTTCATTTTTCTGACTGACTGACCCCTTGACAATTCAAAAGTGCCTATAATTGGTTTATTTCAAATAAATGCTTTGGGTTTGAGTTGAGTTTGTAATCACCCAACAACAACCTTATTATAACGAGAATAAAGATCACTTTGATTTTGTCAGTGATGCAAATTCAGAGGTAAAGTAACTCTGAATGGACTGTACCTCTACCCTTTTCAAAAATACAAACAAGAGAAATAGGGATAGAGATTAAATATTTCTATCCATTTCAGATGAAACTTCAAAGAAATACAATACATAAGACAGCTTATCCTTCAATTTGCTATAAATACGTATGTTATGTTATCGGTATCACTAACTGCCTAAAAGCTTTAGTTATTGGGCCGGCCTTAGGTTACCGATAACATAAATAAAGTTATTACTATGGAGCTGTGATTATAGGATAATTATGTATCATAACAATGGTATGTGGTTCGCTTTCATAAACAGGCTTATCAGTGTGTTACCTATTATATACAGCATGAATCAGAAAGGTCTGCGATCCACATCGTATTCGCGATGGTACGATCGCGTGGAGTTTCTTGCCGGTTCTTCTCCATAGGAAACGACCATTTGGAACCGTGCACCTATCTTCTGACGTTTTCATAAGTGCCCATGTAGGTTTATGTGAAATAAAATGTTTTGATTTTGTTTTTGATTTTGAATAAATAATCAGCTGTCCCTACATTTGGGTAAATGATAAATGATTTTATTTCTCTAAGTAGGTACACACACTTTTACACGTCAATCATATTTTTTTATCCTATCTGACTACTCTGAGAAGAAAGGCCGAAACAATCTCAGAGGTCACAGTCTCTTTTAAAGTCCAGAAATAATCTTGGTCGGACCTGTCCAGTCAGTGCACGCATTTGTCAGTAATCGTGCAGCTCAACTCAGGAAGTCAGGACTTAAGGAGCTCAACGATTCGACGAACAATACCAAAGAAAGGACATTTGGGTAGGCCGCATAAATTACTCAAACTGCCAGATCATGATTAAAATTAACTGAGAAAAAAAAAACGGTCGAGGAGGTATCTAATGAAATTTTTGTATGGGACAGTTGATGTTTTTTGGCGATTACAATGTTGGTCCCATGGAGAAAGTTGTTCAGTTTATGGTCTGTACCATACCCTTAAAATGATGACCACACCTTTCTGATACATGCTGTAGGCATATTTTGTGGGGGCTTGCGGACGGAGAGTAATGGGCAGCTCGCCGTCCGGTAAGGACTAGGCCCGGGTCGACGGCGCGTCGTGTTCCACGCGCGCCTCAAAGAGATGTCAGCATCATTGACGGGGTCCGATAGGGCCGATGCCTGCCGGGGTCGCGGATTGTTCGAAAGAGTTACCGTGGCCCTGGCGCACAGGCAACTGAAGGAACACGGGTGGGTTTTAGTCAGTAAGAGTCTGACACGCCCTTCCGCTCCGCCCAGAGCGGGAGAAGACATTTGATGATTTCCCAACCAAAAGAAAAAAAAATTATGTTTTGTGGGACAAAGCAAATTCTGGTAATAGAAGCATGAGAATAGTTTGTGGAGTAATCTAATTGTGTACTTAAAAGTCTGAAAAGCTTTCTTATGTAAATGTAGTATTATTATGAGGTGTTCTCCACAATATTCAGTCATTTACACCGGGGATGAATGACCGTAATTTTATTTTAAATCTGGAGTAAATAAAATAAAAACGAAATCTTTTTTCACAAGTGTTGTCACGCATCGTGACTCAGATATCATTAGATATTTATTAATAAATAGTTAAAAATACGATACTATCTTTAAACCAGTATCTAATGCCAATACTTTTATTACATCGTGGGCGAATCACGGCCACAGAAGTTACTTAGAACTTTTTCTTCGAAATATTCACAGGGTTATTCACATAATTCATCTTATTATGAATAGTTCATTTAATTCTGTGAATTGAAATGAATCAGAGCTTTGATGATTTTATTGTTATTTGAAATGTTTTTGAAAAATAATAGCAAGTACGTCCGGTCGTAATAAAAACATTAGCAAAATTATATATTTCATGTGGAAAAGATTTTTTTTTATAAATTCTTAGTTTTAAGATAGCCCATTAAAAAATGGTTACCTCCGAAAAGTACGTACACTCGAAATCATTACCCTCATTTTGGACCAGTCAGGTAAAATAAAAATATAATACCGTGACTCTTCAGGTGGCATAAAAGTTCAATATAAAATGTAGGTAATGTCTCTTTAATCCCATAATAATACCTATATTTATTTACATTTCCCTAACGTCTGGTATGGTCTTAAAACTATACACCGGCCACAGTAAATGACAGGTCGCCCAAAGATTTATGATAAAACGAGATTTTCCTGCTTAAGGCGCAGATATACGACTTTTAATGATTTCAAATTGAATATCACGTTTAAACGAATCGTCTTATTTGTTTGAAAAATAAAATGATAAACTAGACATTTTTTTTCGTAATTTGATATGTGAATATTTGAAATTATATTTTTATAACATAGTGTAATTAATTTGTAAAGTAATGTCTAACGCGAACACAAAAACGATAATCACGCAAAAATTATCGGGCGTATTTTCATGAAATCTGCACCATCTAAAAGACAATTTAATTACCCAAATTTTTGTATACGGCTTTTATTTGTATTGTGTTTGATAAATCAAGGGGGGTTGTTTTTGCGAAAAAAACTTGATGCGCGTTGAAGCGGGGGCTCTTGCGGGCGACGGGCGGCAGTGCATCGCCGACCAATGTCCGGGTAGACGCTAACGCTCTGTGCAATTTGATTCGCTTAAAAGTTTCGCATGCTTCTCCCACTCGCTCAAGGTCGCTGGCACTTATTGTCGCCTTAAACACTGCTCGACATGTCCCGCTATTAAAACTATGATGAAGGTTGAAGTTGGCCTCCTGAATCTCAAGATTCTGTACTTAGTAAAGACAGGTCACGTATGAGCAGTAATTTTTGCCTTACTTAAAGCATGTTTGGCTATTACTTTCATACTATGCTTTTAGGTAGTATAGGTTAAATTTGGTGTTTGAACTACTTGAGAACAGAATGCCAAAAACACAACTATTTCAAAGAAATAAAACTTTAAGAGGCTGACAGCAGCTAAAGCGCGGTCACTGTCGGACTGCATAGAAAAGAAAGAGATGCGCAATGATAGAACGCTGGTAATTTATTAATAAATATGAAGCAATTATATATTGATTGGACACAAAAATTAAAACACTTTAATATGTTGCTTGTAGAATAATCTGACAAAAAGTCAGAATGATTCTTATATTAGTATGGTTTTTAATCGTTAAAAGAAATTTTTAGAGGTGTCTCCGTGTTTTTTTTACAATCTAACTAGCATAATTCTATCCTGAAGAATATCATATATTTTTTTTGATTTTGTTTACTGCAGTGGATCATATAGTTTTAAGCATTATAAAACTGATGTAATCCCCTTAAAATCAATCAATGAACTTGTATTATTCGAGATGGGTAATTGTGATAATTGATTCTATGATT
Source organism: Griposia aprilina (assembly GCA_916610205.1). NCBI lineage: Eukaryota > Metazoa > Arthropoda > Insecta > Lepidoptera > Noctuidae > Griposia > Griposia aprilina. The sequence continues at coordinate 11,640,751 of OU744305.1, forward strand.
TTTTTATTATGGAACAGACATTTATCTATCTGTCTGTTTTCCCACAGCAGGGCAAACGCCTCTCTCCTTTTTTCCACAATACTTCTGTCCTCTGCTAATGAAATAAAATGAACGGAGATTAACATAACATAACATTCACGCCTGTTATTCCCTGAGGTTTAGGCAGAGGTATACTTAGTACACCCACATTTCGCCAGTTATGTTTAACGGAACGGACGGTATTTTTTTGTACTCAGGTACGTTATCGTATAACTACTATGTTTTAGCCATATTATTTCTTCATTTTCCCTTGCCCTACATTTAGATTATTCAATGCCAGTGTAAAAAATAACCACGTAGGTAACGCGATCTTGAAATGTAAACGACATTGAATGAGAGGTATTTATGTCTTTATGAAAACAATTCGTTTTCATCATTTCATTCTTTGAGACTGTAAAAATAAGTTGACTGTAAACGGCTATAAGATTACAGTGTGGTTAAATGCGATTCTCACACGACGCCGCACACCGAAGCGCGACGGCGACCCAGGAGGCGGTGAAGTGGATCTCACGTCGCATTGGTTTGTATACAATCCGTTGTTGCCTAACACTCACAAGCACGACGACATATCCAGCTATACATTACCAGTATAAGCTGACTTCTCATTGTACGACAAGCCTATACAATGCGAGGTCAGCTAAAAGTGGAAATATAGTTTGATATGTTGTCGTATGTACACCGCCCGATATAACGGACGAGCGGCGTTCGCGCCGCCTCCACCCCTTCGGACGGCATACCACGCGGTAGGGCGGCGCTTGGGACATGAGACATCTCACGCGGTTAGCGTCACGTGACGCGTCTGTTTGTAGGAGCATGTACAAGGCGGATTACTGCATGACTGCACGACTTATCGAAAATCATTCGCGCGGACAGGCGCGCTCGCCGCCATCTGCGCGGCGCACCGCCAATAGATCCATTTCGCCGCCTCTGTCAAATGGGAAACCACCACAGTACCAATACAGGGACTTAGACGCGCATACGGTAACCACGAATTCATTATTCAGCACATGATTCTAGACCCCTAGCGACCAAGTTTAAAGGCGGTTATCAAAAAAAAAAACTGCTGTTTCCTAGAAAAGTACCTACAATACCTATACGGTCAAAATGTAATTAACAGCCATTTTTTTTTTAATAACCGTCTTGAAATTTCAACGTTCAGATTTTTAGAATCACGTACTGAGTCCATGGTAACAGGTTATACGTCGATGTTCCTGCCACCTTGTACACTGCGGTCCATCTTTTTTTTATGTACAATACGTTTTTGAAAGGGCCCACGATAACATTGGCCATTTTAGCAACAAAAGCTTAGGTCAAGTAAAAGCAGTCTAATTTTGAATTAATCAAAATTTCATAATTAATTTGATTAAGAGGCTTACAAGAGCTAAAGCGCGGTCACTGTCGGATTGCATAGAAAAGAAAGAGACGCGCGATGACACAACGCTGGTAATTTGTTGCAAAATATGTTATGGATTTACAAGAAATCTATTCATTTGACTAAAAAATTAAAACACTATTACGTTAGTATGTTACTTGTAGAATAATCTGACAAAAAATCTGAATGTTTGCATGTATATTAGTATGGTTTTTAATCGTTTAAATATTTTTTTAGAGCTATCTTCGTGATTTTTTTCTATCACATCAAGTTAATTGTATTATGTTTTCAACACACTATCTAACTAACATATATCCAGAAGACTATCATATATTTTTCTGATTTTGTTTACTGCAGTGGATCATATATTTTTAGGCATTATACATTTTCGTTTAGGTCATCTAGTCAGTCCCCTTAAGTTGGTACGTTTAATAGGTATAGTTCTTTCTGCGTAAAAATCTGTAGCTTGCCAAATTATGGAAGGAGGAAATGATTGTGCACTTGCATTAATGAGCGCTCGTCATGCAAAGTTGATTTTGGCAACAGACCGGGAAAACGATAGAATTATAAATACGAAATTCCTCCTAAAAACTGAGAATAAAGTATCTACTGAAAATCTTACAAACTTTTTTTACATAAATTATTTTGGGTATCAATGATTAGCAGTAAATGACAACCTCACCGTGAAAACTTAGGAGAAGTTAGCTGCCAGTCTATCCTCTTGACTAACTTTTCGCCTAAACTAATCCAAATCCTGTCAAAAATTTTAAATGACAATAATATAAAAATGTAGTCTGGTGTGTAATAAATAATAATTATAACTTTGTGAATGTCTCTGTCGTTTTCTAATAGAGTAATCAATAGGAAGTATTTAAAAAAAGAAAACATGTTATTTAACAAAAACTTGTCTTGTCCTTTCAGCTACTAAAACTATTAAATAACAACTACCACAAACAAAGTGCAAAGTTCGACGGCGCATGTTGCTGTGCTGTCGTCACTACATGACGCTGGCAGAATAGTCCATCGGCTCAGTTGCCAAAAAGGAAAAAAAAAATACTCAAAGCATTTATTTCAAATAAACCATTCTGTAAAATCCCACCGTTAAAACTAAGGTGAAACTCAAACTCAAAGCATTTATTTCAAATAAACTAATTTCAGGCATTTTTGAATTGTCAAGGGGTCGGTCAGTCAGAAAGATGAAGCTAGTTGCCCATTCCAAAGCGTAGTAGGTACCTATGGAGAAGAATGGGCAAGAAATGGGCTAAACCTTTACTCGGGATTATTATTAAAGCAGTAAAAGTTCTATAAAGGCCAACACGCGGTGAGCAAAGTGACGATATTGATTGTCGCTTTGCTCACTGAGAGCTGAACTTCCAAAAAAAATAAAAAAAAATTCATTGAACATTGGTTCAATGGACAGATAGCTTTTTCCCTGTAGGTACTGGGACATTAATTTACAGGTCCATAAAGTATAGAGTAGTCGCGTAAAACCGAGAACTTTAAAAGTGCCGAAGACTTAAAATATGCTGTAATACGATGTGCCCAAACATTTTAGTTATGAAAGAAGCCACAAAAACAAGAAAACCGATGGAGTTAGTCTTTATTTTTATTTAGAAGTCAGTATTATTGATTTATGTGTCCTACGCAATTTTTGTGAGCTCATAATCTAAACTGATTCTAAACGGTGCCATTTGCTTCACGGTCATTGATTTCTGGAATGAATTTTTTGAATGAAATTTTCATACTTAAATTCAATACGCCTTTTTCTCATGAGGGTGCACAGAGAGTACAGAACGCCACCTGCTACAAATCGAATACTATGGAATGTTTGGCTGCAGTTACCTATATGACAGATGAGAGTTGGGGACTTTAAAATAAAGAAAGACAGCGTTTGACCGCTTAAAGGCTCCCGCGCGCAAACAAGGCCGACGCGACTCGTGTAGAACAATTTCCATGAAGTCCTCATAGAAATTGTTCTACTAGATTCGCGACGCGCTTGTTTGCGGGGGAGCCTTCATTCTTTTGCGTCACAATTCACAAAACAGCGCATACTAAAGTTGTGCAATAAAAAAATACCATGAATAAACAGTTTTTACCCAACTTTCCAAGTTAGGACAACATATTTTCTTCCTTGCTTTTACACGACATCTTGACAGACGACTGCACTAACGGTATAGAAAGTACCTTGAGGAAACCATTATCAATATCCGTTCCTTCTCTGAAAGGCACCTGTCCCACCGTTGATGAGAAAGCGACTAGCTATCGACTATTTTCTCGCTCAAGAAACGTACAATTGATGTAGGACCCGTGTCAGTAAAAAAGATAGGACAATATATTCATAGTTGATTGCGAACTGTTCTCACTGCCGGCGAGAGCTCTTTTTCCACAGTTTGTCGCAGTGACAAGAGCTACCAAAGAAAATACTCGCTCGGCGGGTAGAACACTCGCTTGGTATATACGTATTATACTGGCAGCGGCAAGTGACTGGGCAGTCATTCTACTCGTGGCACTCGCGCACTGGCTCATAGTCCAGCGACAAAACTATCCGTACTACACACTCGCTGTTCGTTGCTCACCTACTCTAGGTTCTACTAGCTTATCGCTTATCGTCGGCGATGGGACACGTGCCTAAGACAAGAAGCCTTTGGTTTGAAAGGTTAAGAGATATAAGTACCTATAGTTCCTTCACATTTCGCCAGTTATGTTTAATTCCTTTTTAATAGGGCTGTAGCGGTATCTAAATCGCCACATGCAAGCTACACGTCATACTGACATCACGCAAAATCCTGCATCGCGCAAGCAGAGTTTACCGCGCAACTAGCATATACTATACAACGTCCCGACATCAAACGTCAGGTAGTTGCGCACCGGACACGACACCCGTCTGGTCGGAGGATCTTCCCTTTTCTATGGAGGTATGAGTGAACTTTACACCCTGTTCCCCACATTTCTATACGGCAATATTTATTTATAATAAGGTTTCGTATTTCGTATGACTGTGACACATTCTTTTTTACGAAGTGTGTTCGTGAAATCTGACTGGATTTTTATATTTGCAAGTATGACTCATGTAGGCAATTTATTATTATAAACCATTTTCTCAGGGCTCGCGAGAAACATGGTTTATTTTTGTACGGCCCGTACCTATCCGTTGACAGTTTATGTAATGATGAGTTGTCGATCTCTGGTCTTTACTAATCAACGGGCAGGCTTATGGAATGGTTTACGTTTCAGAATAAATAGGGACTATAATGAAAATACCTTGACAGAATGACAGAAAGTTTATTAGTGTTCCGTTTCTTTATGACGTCTCTCGGTGTAAGGCCCATCGACGCGCGATATGTTAAGGTGGTACCTCGACCAAAACCTTGCCATAGTGCGTTATTCAGAGGCTATTAACTGATTCACTATGGGTAATTAACTACATCTAAAAGCACATTCTTAATATTCGATATCCTATCATCACATTGCACGTTCTTATTTGTGTTTATGTGTTATAAATACATTTAAAATCTCCTTGTAAAAAAGTGACTAAAATTATTGATTGCATGTATCTTTTGCTAAAAGTGACGTTCTATTAATTTGAGAATTACACTAATGGATAGATAATTTAAAGATCTAAATAATTCACGTTTTATTTTATTTCAAAACATCGCTTGTCTTTTTTTTTTTTTTTTGTGAATTCTATGGTAGATGATCGTGCGCAGAGAGCGAGACAGAGCGAGACTCAGCGACGGGACAGAGAAGGACCGAACGCTGAAGGTCGTTTCGTCGGGGAAGCGCCTTAACTTGAATTCAGCACATGATTCAACAACCGACAGCGTAGTTTTTTTTTTAAAGTACCAGCCTTTTATTGGCCTACTGCAGAGCAAAGGCCTCTCCACATAAAGAGAAGGCAAGCTTTCTTAATAATCGACGAAAATTTCCACTCTTGTGGGTTAGAATCATGTCTAGCCTATTGAATTCTTGGTAACAGCTTTCGCGTCGATGTCCCTTAAACTCTGTATATTTTTGGAGAAGCTTTCTGCCGCTTTCTACTGCATCGGAAACTATATATCTAACTATCACAATTTCTGTTGACTGTGCGTTGTCAGTCAGTCAATCATTCAGGGATTTTAAGTAGGAGACGGGGGCTAGAAGCTACAGCTAGTCTGATGCATTAAAATAGTGCTAAAATGTTATGAGATCAAAGAGTTTCTTACTGACAGACGGATTACAGCACTCACTCGGGCATTAGCTAGATTAGACTCAGTGCTGTCTTGTAAACTATTTTTTTTACAAAGACCTTCAATATTGTAACATATCAAGCCTGTTGCTAGCCCCAAAGTTAACGTTAGAGCTTGTTTAAATAATTTTATATTTCCTTGCTAGGCTTTTGACTACTTTTTATAAGTATATATATTTTGTATATTTTTTTTTGTTTTTGCCTGTTTGTGCGGTATAAAATATTTTTATTTTTTTCTTTCTTTTCTGTTTAACATTGACTGCCTCGTTGGACTATTGGTCGCGAGACGTGACTACTAAGCTGGGGTTTTGTGCCTCGAGTCGGGAAAAGTGTTAGGGCTTTCAGGTATTAACATCCCGATGGAAATAGGTTTGCCCTTTATCACCTACATGGGACTTAAACATAGGCGAAATGTGGGTGCACTATGTACAGTCAGCAAAAGAGATTAGTATCCAGGGTCGCCGGATATAATTAATGTAAGAAACCGATGAATGTTGTCAGTGAAATTATACATGTGAGAACGAATAGGGGTGTTCACCCAAATTCGTTCTCACATGTATAATTTCAACATGATATATGATGAAACCAATGTTATGTATCAATATTTTGATTTAAAAAAGTGTCCTTGGAGTTTCTTGCCCGTTTTTCGCCATAGGTACCTACTGCGCTTTGGAATGGGCAACTAGATTCATCTTTCTGACTGACGGACCCCTTGACAGTTCAAAAGTGCCTTTCATTGGTTAATTTGAAATAAATGCTTTGAGTTTGAGTACCTCTGCGTATTCCTTTGGAGATTAGAGGCGTGATGTTATAAAGCAAGCTAATCAATCTAAGCGAAATAATAATTTTAGGTTCTAGAATGTACAAGGTTATACTGGAAAAGCTTAACTGGAAGAGAGATTGTCTAGAGATTGTTGAGGAATAAATGCACTAAGTTCTTAGTATAGGTACTTGATTCCAGTATCCTTGAGTATGAATTCCAGGTGTGCAGATGAAATGTCTTAGCTCATTGCTCATAATTTTAAGCTCCTCGATAGATGATAAAGATCAAGGTGACTGAATAGGTGTCGGTAACCATTTTCTATCCGAAAAGTATCCGGAAGAGTGCTACACCATCTCATGCTCTGCATCTTAACTAACAGCAAGCGATCATCGCGCGAATACGCGATTATGCGAGCGTTTACCTGAAAAATTTCGTAGTCACCAAAAGATATAAGTCCTCGGATATAGTCAAAGTTTAGTAAAAAACCGAAGGATGTTTTCAAATGAAATTTAATTTGTTAAATGACCTGTTTGTTTTCTATTAATTAAATTAAATTTTATTCGTAAACATTCATCGGTTTCTTACTAAACTTCAACTATATCCGACGACCCTGGACACTTATCTCTTTTGATGACTGTACATACGCTACTGGATTGATCGCGCGGCTATGTCATATTTATATTTCCAAAGTTACTGTGCCCGCGACTTCGTTCGTGTGCATGTCGGAAAACAATAATGTGTAATATTAGTATAATTAGTATATGTACTGGATTTCATGGGGTTTTTTTTGCGCGGAACCCTAATTCTTTTCCTAAAATAAAATCTTAAGTTACTCTTTATAACATCAGCTATCAGCCAGTGAAAGTCCTGCCAAAATCGGACCAGCCGTTTCGGAGATTAGCCGGAACAAACAGACAGACGGAAAGATAAAAATAGTTTTTTTGTTTTAAGTAACGTATTTACTTTCATATAATTATATTTAGTAAAAAAACTGTTATTTTGACATTGCAAACAGTTACTTACTTCAATTTTATTTATTTGTATAGATACAGGGTGTAAGGGACAGCCCTCCGCAAACTAACAGGGTGCATTCAGCTCCTTATTTTTAACCGACTTCAAAAAAAGGAAGAGGTTCTCAATTCGCCTGTATGTTTTTTTTATGTGTGTTAGCTCAGAACTTCTTTCTAGGTGAATCGATTTGGATGATTTTTTATTTATTTTAAAGCTGTTGCTTCTCATGTGATCACATATTGTGATTAAGCTCTGACTAGCAGTTTTAGACTTATCCTAAATACTGCGTATTTTTTCCACTTACTTTATATTGATGATGTGTTAATAATTTCCTGTCACTGTTATTTACATATCAAGTAGTGGTACTTATACGAACTTGTGTGGGGTAGGTACCACAACTAAATAGTGAAAAATAAAAACTTTTTTACAAATATCCAACCGACTTCCAAGAAAAACACTTTTTGGAGGTCGGTTGTTTTTTTGTAACAAAGTTTTGAATCATTTTATTCCACCGGATTTCTAATTTTTTTTTAAATTTTTTTGTTTTGTTACTATTCGTTTATTTCAATGTAAAATTACATTCTCTTTACGCAGCACTCCATTTATGTAAATAAAACAGCTGAACTCAAAAAATCAGCAATAGAAGTAGAGATAAATTTGGCATTGCAATATAATGTTGCAATAGGCTTGCAATATAATGTTAACTTTTAAGTTAGAACCTAGTTATAAGTTTTAAATGTAATAATACTTGCTGCGCCCCAACGGGGTCATGTACTCTTAAGTTTTAGCCTAGCCTTTAACTGAAAGTACATTATGCAAAAAAAAAAAAAAAACACGAGGCGCGAGCGCGCTACCGCGTGCCAGCCTTTCGCTACGTGCGTTTTGCCATAGTAACGATACATTGCGTGTGAGGTAATAAAACAAATCAGGTTTATTGGATTCCCATGACGTTCCTGAAATTATTTCATGGCTACTGGTCATCTTAGTATATACTTGACGGGAAGGTACGTCTCTCTCGTTATCATCAGCCATATTTTAACAACTGTGGGCGTACTTTTGGAAATGTTGTTTATTGCGCAATAGAAAAACCATTTGCAATTCAAATCAAATTATAATTTACGATAAAATAATCACACTATAGGTACACGACACAAATTCATAACTTTTTTTTTGTGATTGTCTTCTCGTAGGTTGCTTAATCGGACATGCCTGTAGTTGCCCTAATAAATTAAGGCCCCCAGCCAGGGCTTAAAAAACTTACAAACTAGGCGACAACATGCCACCCCCTGCGGGATACGAGCCTCGGCTTAGGGCGCCGCTGGGAGCGGGCAGCAAGGGACAGGCTGGATCGGAATTATTATTATTAGGGGACGAATTTAAAGCTACAAGCACAATGGCGCGGGCTGGCTCGAGCAAGGGTCGGGGTCTGCTTTAACTCTGGTCAAGCGTTATGTTATAGACTCTGTCGAGCGCCACCTGGTGGCGCTGGCATCCCGATTAGTCAAAGTCAAACGATTGATTTAACGTAGGGGGGTCTGCGGAGGGCTGTCCCTTACACCCTGTATAGATGTATAGAAGAGCGCAACGATCACTTTTGGTTAGGACGTGGCTAAATGCTGAAAGGATATTTTGGCGTTTTGGCAGGGGGGCGCTGTTGGCCAAACCAGACGTTGAAAAAACAAAATGGCGACGTGGGTTCCAATTTTGATTACGCGCCAAAATAACCTTATAGCTTTGTACCGTATACTGTATGTAGCACCACTATGCGCACATAGGAATGGTCAATCAATAAATAAAATTAAAAAAACGGTTATCAATCAGCTGAGTAATATGTAAAGTAAGAAAGAAAATAAATTTATTTCGCCCAGGTCAAGTTTTGGTCAGGTTTGGCCAGGTCAGGCACACAATATTCACACAAACAACATTAAATAGAAAAAAAAATACTTAAAAACTGTGTGCCTCACGGCTAAAATTTATGTATATATTAACACAAACATCAGAGAGTCATCGATCTTCACTAAAAGTGACGGGCACGATCAAAATACATCCACAATGCTGACAGACGCAAAGCCAGAGCTAAAACTAAACTACATATAAAGCTAAGCGCACATTACAGCCCAATGGCATCAGCCGCGACTTACGATTCGAAGGTCAGACAGGCATGCCACAATTGCGGCGGTAAGTCCCCTCTTTGAGGAGTGGCTTGAGAGGCGCCACGGCGTCCTCACCATCCGCCTGACGCAGGTCCTCACCGGACATGGCTGTTTCGGGAGGTTCCTGTTTCGGATAAGGCGGGAGGAAACGCCCGGGTGTTGGCATTGTGTGGATCGACCGGAGGACACGGTGGAGCATACGGTGGAGGTCTGCCCAGCTTGGGTGGAGCACCGCCGTGTCCTCGTGGCGGCGTTCGGCGGCGGCGATCTCTCGCGTCTGGCCCTGGTACAGGCCATGGTACGGAGCGAGAGGGAATGGGAAGCCGTCACCTCCTTCTGCGAAGCAGTAATGCTCGCGAAGGAGGAGGCAGAGCGCGTGAGGGTGCGGCAATCGTTGCGCCCTCACGCCCCTAGTCGCCGCAGGAGGAGACACCCTGGGCGTCGGGAGTCAATTGCCGACTCCCGGCCACCGTAGGCGCGGGCTTGCGGATGGCGAGCAATGGGCAGCTCGCCATCCGGTAAGGACCAGGCCCGGGTCGACGGCGCGTCGTGTTCCACGCGCGCCTCAAAGAGATGTCAGCATCATTGAAGGGGTCCGATAGGGCCGATGCCTGCCGGGGTCGCGGATTGTTCGAAAGAGTTACCGTGGCCCTGGCGCACAGGCAAATGAAGGAACACGGGTGGGTTTTAGTCAGTAAGAGTCTGACACGCCCTTCCGCTCCGCCCAGAGCGGGAGAGGTCATTTGATGATTTCCCATCCAAAAAAAAAAAAACCCATTGAGCACGCTTAGGATGTGCTTGAAAGAAGAGCTCTGCCAAATATGGATGCCGTACACACACCAGATAATCTTTTTAGCCTGTAATTACGGACATGGGAAAGCATTCCACAACTAATTGTTTATTTTACGCAATAAAAACCTTTAAAAACTTTTATTTTTATCTTTTTATCACATTGTCAGCATTAGCTAAGGTGAAAAATCCAGCATAAGCAAAAATCTTTATTAATGCAAAAGCAGAGAGTACTTCGTCGATCTACATAAACGAAAACATTTTATTTCAACAAATTAGATAGACATTTTTATTTAATTTTAATAGGAATAGAAAATATGGTTTTTCCTTGATCCCTAGACATTTTTAGAGTGAGATAAGGTTGGCAACAATATATATGTTTTTTTTTTTTTTTGGGTGTGAAATCATCAAATGACCTCTCCCGCTCTGGGCGGAGCGGAAGGGCGTGTCAGACTCTTACTGACTAAAACCCACCCGTGTTCCTTCAGTTGCCTGTGCGCCAGGGCCACGGTAACTCTTTCGAACAAACCGCGACCCCGGCAGGCATCGGCCCTATCGGACCCCGTCAATTATGCTGACATCTCTTTGAGGCGCGCGTGGAACACAACGCGCCATCGACCCGGGCCTGGTCCTTACCGGACGGCGAGCTGCCCATTGCTCGCCGTCCGCAGGAAGGTTGGCAACCCTATGGTGGTGGATGGTTAATACAAAATGTATGAAAGTTATGCAGTAGATACATGTTTGCAATGCGGTGCGGCCCGCCTAAATCTGCGTCAGCCTTTAAACTAAACTTTTAGTTCGGCCTCTAAACTAAATATGTTTAGACTGGAACTGTTTTAGTTATTTTGTAGAATGCTTTTACGGAAAAGTGTACTAAAATAATTGCATTTTTTTTCTAGTTTTTTAGTTCCGGGTTTTTTGGAAATGTTTGTTCGTTAGTCAGTTAGTTTATTGAAAAGAGTTTCAGAAATACATAGAATGAATGATCGCGAATTAATCATAGGGAAACACAGGTAGATGGAGTTAAAGTCTAATTCAATTTAACTTTTAGGCTTTTCTACCATATTACGAAGCAACAACTCTTATTGGTGTAAATCCAATTTAAATAATGTTCTTCTTAAGTGTCGGAATAAGCTAGCGCAGTAAACAATGTAAATTCTACAACAATTCTACCTAAGGGCAGTAAACAATGTAAATTCTACCAAGCCCCCCCCCCCCCTAAACAAATGGAAGCGGGGTACGTAACTTAGGTAGGTACTTTTGTAAAAACATTTGGTGCTGGTAGTAATTTTATAGTGATCCTTCCTAAAAGAACCTTGTATGCAAAAGCGAGTGAAGAGAGGTGATTTTTTTTACCATTCCGCCTCGGCGAAGTTCTTTTTACAATTCATACAGAAATAGGTTGTCGACTTATTATAATAAAAATATTTTATTTTTATTTAATGCGGAAATCTGAAAAAATTAAAAAATGGTTGAAGCCGTCTCATACATTTTTAACCGACTTCACAAAAAGGAGGAGGTTCTCAATTCATCTGTATGTTTTTTTATTTTTTTTTATGTGTGTTAGCTCATAACTTTTTTCTGGGTGAACCGATTTGGATGATTCTTTTTTTATTTGATAGGTGGTGCTTTACATGTGGTCCCATTTAAATTTGATCAGGGTCTGACCAGTAGTTTTTGAGTTATCCTTAATACTGCATATTTTTCCACGTAGTTTATATGGATGATGTGTTAATAATTTCCTGTCATTGTTATTTACACACCAAGAAGTGGTATACGAATTTGCGTGGGGTAGGTACCGCAACTGAAAAGTGAAAAATAAAAACTTTTTTACAAAAAAAACAACCGACTTCCAAAAAAAACACTAAAAGACGTGAAAAATAACTTTAATTTCGGAAGTCGGTGGCCAAAATCGAAAATATAACACCAAAGACACCGACTTCCGAAATTAAAGTTATTTTTCACGTCTTTTAGTGTTTTTTTTGGAAGTCGGTTGTTTTTTTTGTAAAAAAGTTTTTTAGCATCCCGCCTCGGAGCGGTCAGATTTCTTTTGACCATTCTTACGTAAATATTTTATTGGACCTAATGAGTGTGTGTGTGTGTGTGTGTTATATCTCTAGATACTATATCATGCGTCTGTCTCATTTTATTTGTCAGTTTGTTTATGTTTTGTTAGGCAGTTTTATTTAATACTATACTAATTATTTAAATATCCGTTATTATTATTCTCTTACAATCATTTATTTTATTTACATAAGTATACATATATAAACACATTGCAGTACAAAACTGATTTACATCCGTCTCCTCACACTTCAGGTTCAGTTGAAAACCAGCGTCAGGCACTAGTTGTCTGACATTTTTGCTGAACTGGACCTATTTAGTGCAGCCGCGAGGCACACTTTCCTACTAATTTCTCACTATGCACTTTACACTTTTCGTTTTATTATATGTTGTATTGTGTGCCTTGTAGTTCGTGCTAAATAAATTCATTTCTTTCTTCTTTCTTTCTTTCTTTACCACGACTTGGTTTTTTGTACGTTTAAGCACGGGGCCCCCCGTAGCGCGGGACCTGTAGCATTTGGTACATGTTCTACGTGGTTAATCCGGTCCTGTTCTTTTCCTTCTTTACCTGGTTCCGTTATTTCAGATTATTAAACTTTTCTGCGCCATCCTTTTTAGTAGTGGGTGTCGGTTCTTTTCATTGGGTCTCTTGAACCAATGAACCTATTAACAATCCATCATCTGACCTACTTCTTTAAAAAAAGGTCACAAAATCCGATGAAAAAAAAAATTTGGTACGTTGCTATGCAACGTAATAGCAGATAAAATAAAACATCCCGTCAAGGTTGCTTAGAATGACCACAAAAATAATGAAATTCCATTAGCAATAAAAAAAATTGTGGCAATACAGCCACAAAGCATGAAAACAAATAATTAAGTAGTAACTTCATAAAACGGACCAAATTTTCGCACCAAGTTGTAACATAATTTTCAGAAACAATGCCTAGTAAGTTTCCTTTCTTGTTTCTATATTGTTCTACTTATTAACTTATTAAAAAGTTATTTCTATTGTTAACTTTGTTTGAAAAACGTGTCGAAGATCAGGTGGGACAGAATAAGTAGGCATCCCCTTTTAGTCAAAAACTTCGATTCTGAAACAGTTCTCCGACATTCGTTTCTCCCAAAGAGATTTAAGATACTATAGAGGCTATGCGAAGAAATGTCATAGAAAAACTGTGATCCCATGTCTCAGTGACGCCATCTAGCATAATATAGCTAAATTAGAGCGGCATGTAAGCGTACCACGCTAGACTGAGCGACTAGCCCACTAGGACAAATATATCGGATTACGATTTTGTTCGCCATGTCCCGTCTATTGTTGAGTAAATAATTTAATGTCTTTGGTTTCTCCGATTAACGATTCGCCGGCAAAACGATTTACTTTTTAGAATTTCATCGATAGAACCTTTCACTTCAACACAACTTCTTTTAGGTGTAGGTAAACGATAAACGAAAACAGTGCTCCATGTCGTGCCATGTGCCATAAATCTTTTATAACTTGTTGTAAACGCGGGGCGCTAACAGTCGTGTCGGCGAATCGTTCTCCGGTGAAACGTTTTATGGATGAAATTATAAAAAGTGAATCTTTCTGTCGGCGAACCGTTCGTCGTTGAAAAGTTCCATCGGCAAAACACTAAAAAGCGAATCGTTCTGTCTGCGAACCGTTCACCGGAGAAACGAATGTCGGAGAACTGTGTCAGAATCAAAAACTTCAGTCAGAGGGTTGATTTAAGGTCTGAGTATAGCAGTGTCTCATCATCATTTCTGCCGAAAGCTATCCACTGCTGGACACAGGCCTCCCCCAAGCATCGTTACTTCGACCGGTTTTGAGCTTCTCGCATCCAGCGGATTCTTGCGGCCTTCACCAGGTCGTCGGTCTATATTGTGGAAGGCCTTCCGGTAAGTGGGCGTCACTCCAGAACTTTTTGGCCCCATCGGCCATAATGTTCTGCGAGCAATGTGTCATGCCCACTGCCACTTAAGTTTGGCAATTCTTAGAGCGGCGGTAGCTCTACTCAGACCTTAAACCCAGCTTTTCGGCAAAAATAGGTAAGTATAATGGTGATGATCATACCTACCTATTTCGTCTGAAAAGTATTGCTGTTTTTCAGTTTGAAGGGGAATATGTAGATAGGGGTAAGTGCAGTCATGATGTGGCATGGTGCCATGGCATGGCAGGCCATAAAACATTTCGACCCTGTCTCTGAGAGGGCAACGTTTCTGCAATGCCTCTGACATTTTAGATGGCCATAGGCGGTGGTGACCACATAACACGTATTTGGGCCAAAACATATACACACGACATGACATCACATCAAGATACGACGTCGTATCGTGAGACCGCTATGATTTCAACGCACCGAGTGCCATACGTGCGTTACGGTGTCGCAACGCAACGCCTCTTACTACGACGTCGCAGTGTCTCAGTGTTGGGGGTGTCAGGTATCTTTATAGCATAAACAACACTGGGCTTCGCTACGATGCCGCTCCGCGCTCGGCATCGCACCGCAACATCCCTCCCCGCTTCGTCTCTCTGGCCGCCTTGTCCATTGAGCGTGCGTTGCGTGGCCGAACGTTGGCGTCGTCGCAACGCTCCGTCTGGCATGTCATTGCGGTTTATATGAAGGATAACTTAACGTCACCACTCAGGCATTGCAACGCGCCGGCATCACATTATGTGGCTACGCATTTAGTCCTTCAAAAAAAATTACATGTCTTGACAACCCTTTTCCAATTTTTTCAGCTTACGAGGAGTACAATATTTGTTTAGGCAAGCGAGCCAAGAAGAAGTTTTCATTTTCTGAGGCAATGCAATATTTTTGCCTTAACTGTTTTTACTGCGTGGCCAGAATTATACCTGAACTTGTTTACTGTGCCATGTGGTTAGTCTACCTTCTATGTGCGAGTAGTTTGTGTTTCATGTTCTGTCCTTAAGAAATCACGATGTATTACTTAATATAAAATGTTGACGATATACTTACGGACTATGATTAAGTTTTTCGGAAAATTCGAGTTATATGGTGGTATGTTACATGATTATTTGGTCCTTTCTGCTGACTATTTTTTTGCCAATATCTAGAGAACGGTAGACAGAAGTTTTATTGTTGTCCACGGAAAAGTTTTTGCCGTTCAATCCAATTTCATTTTGCAATTGTTTTGCTACTGGTAAGTTTGTGATTTTTTTATTCTAAGTCTGCAATTTTTTTATGATACTAGAAGTTAATTACACATTTAACAACTAATTATTACGTACTTTTGTTTTAATTTTCATTTCCCACCATAGTTTTTGAAGACAATTGGCAAAATACATAACATAGAACATTTTCTGGGTTACCTATAATGTGTGATAACGATAAGGAAATACTAAACGGTCAGTACGTAGAAAAGGGTTATAAATATTGTAGATCCCGTATCTAATCTTTAACCACTACACTGGTTCACAGTTGGTCCACTGGTACACTGGTTGACAGGTGACATTAGTGACAGATACCGCACTGCACTAGTGTGCATGAGATAGTGTTCACATTTTATCTATTAAATATATAAGTATACTACAATTATAAAACGCAAAGTTATCAACTTTTAAAAACCACACACAGCAAGCGCATCCTACATTGAGGCTGCGTTTCCACCAGAGACGTGTGACGATGCGTAGCGAGGGATGTGTGTGAAACTAACTAATAATAGCGCTAGCTTAGCTCAAGCTATGAAAATTAAGCGATGTTATTGGATAGTTTCACACATATCCCTCGCTAAGCATCCTCGCACATCTCTGGTGGAAACGCAGCTTAAGGGAGCAGACGGGCGCGACGCGACAGCGTGACGAAACTCTAGTCGAACAATTTCTATGAAAATTGTTCTATCAGAATCGTGTCGCACCGTCGCGTCGCGCCTGTCTTCAGGAGCATTTACCCGGTCGTTATTAAAGCATATTGAGTTTTAGAAAAACTTAGTATAGTATAGTGTTATGTCATCCACTCACACCTGTATGATCGTCTCTTTATATATCTCGCTCATCAATATCATTGCCAACGAACAACCTTCCTCAACCCTCAAGGGTAACATAAAACTCGGATCGAGTGTACAAGTATTAAATAACGTGGAGTCGGTACATGTCATCGCAAATGATATCGATCACGCAAAGGAAGCTACAAAAATGTGTTTATTCGCTCATGATTTATGGCCATCAGACATGTTCCCAAGACGTGAACTTGGCTGACATTGGCATTGATCACTGTCATGTTCTGTTAGGGTTGGGACAGGATAAATCGATGAGGGTGACGTGTCTGTTAAGGGTGACCAGTTTTGTAGTTTCGCGGTTGGAAACATGTACTACGATATAGGCTAGGTAAAAGTTTAGTTCGATGGGAGTTTTAGGTACACACGTGATGTTATTTTGTTTTACCCAAATGTCCTTTCTTTGGTATTGTTCGTCGAATCGTTGAGCTCCTTAAGTCCTGACTTCTTGAGTTGTGCTGCACGATTACTGACAAATGCGTGCACTGACTGGACAGGCCCACTCAATCTGTGTGGTTCTTTCCCCAAAAGACCATTTCAGATAGGTACCAATCTACATGGTCTTCACATGATCTGACCAAGATTATGTCTGGACTTTAAAAGAGACTGTGACCTCTGAGTTTGTTTCGGCCTTTCTTCTCAGAGTAGTCTGATAGGAAACGCCGACCTCATCTACTTACAGAAATAAAATCATTTATCATTTATCATTCATCTATCATTTATCATTTATTTCTAGCTTTATTACATTTTATTTTATGCCATAAAGGGGCAAGCATGCAAGTGGTCCTCCTAATAGTTTAAGTGGTTATTGCCATCTATGGACATCGGCAGTAACAAGGTGCGTTGCCTACCCTTTAGAATAGGACTCTCTTAACTTTTTTTCGTTAAGCTGTCCATATGTTAGCACCGCGGAAAACTTTGTAGATGAAGCACATTCAATTCATTTTCTTTTCACCTTTCACATCCTGTGTCTCTAAAAATTTATTTACTTAACAACAATTTAAAATTCATTCACTGACAGTAAAGGTACAGCCTAAGCCGCTGGTTCTAGAAGCCTGAAATTTTGCGCAAGAGATAAAGGAAGGATTTCTGAAAGTTCACTCCCTAAATCGATTGATCGACTCAGAAACGAAGAGATCCGCAGGAGAACCAAAGTAAGCGACATAGCCCGAAGAATTGCTAAACTTAAGAGTCAGTGGGCAGACCACATCGCTCGCAGAACAGATGGCCAATGGGGCCGAAAGGTTCTGAAGTGGCGAACCGTGTACCGGAAGACGGATCGTTAGAAGGCCACCCACTAGGTGAAACGATAACTTTGTGAAGGCCGCTGGAATCCGTTGGATGCGAGAAGCACAAGACCGGTCGCAGTGGCAGTGCTTGGGGGAGGCCTATGTCCATCAGTGGACGTCTTTTGGCTGAAATGATGATGATGATGATCCCATTAGGGGTTAAATAAGGTATAAAAGTCCGACATTTTGCTGACGACAAATCCCATCGGGCCAGCGCAAAGCTTGTCAGAGAAATAAAAATCATGCAAGTATTCAAATAATAATACGTCCACAAGAATGAGGGTGCAATACTCTAAAATTCGAAATCAACATTACCATTTCAGCCGAAAGACGTCTAGTGCTTTAGACCTCCTCCAAAGGTTTGATGCAACGGCCAGTCTTGCGCTTCCTGAATTCATCTGATTCCCGTGACCTTCACAAATGTATTTCGCACAGTACATCCCTATTCTCAATCGGCTCCAATATTTGCCCCTTTCACGTATGACTCAGCTTGTTTTTATACTTTCTCTGTTTGTTCAGGAAGCCATTAGTTAACCATAAAAAACAGCTGATGGAACATAAAGCGGTGGATAAAGCTTGGATAAATAATTGTGATACATACTTAGGATGTCTGAATAAATAAGTTAGAGCATAAAGATCAGAACTAATGGAAAATTTGACCGTCTTGATACGAATGAGTGCAATTTACATGTTGTGAAACTAATATATTAGAAAATATTTATTAAAGAGTTTTTAACATAGTTTTACTAAATTACATGTGTATGGCCTCGATATATATGCTGATATATATATATGCTTCTCGATATTTTGGACAAAGGATTTCATTTTTGGAAGAGCTTTTTGGTCTTGATGAATTCGAGAAAAACTGATCATCAATGAGCCGAGAACTTGAGCTCGATCTATCGACTGAAAAATGATCTAATATTGGTTCCATTTTTCCGGAACCCTTAAAATATTCACGTTGTACACAAAAGAAACTTCCACTTAATCCGGATTTTACTAGTTTGAGAGCAATCAGCCGAATTGTCCGTAGAGGTTTTACATTGACAGAAACCTAACTCCGTGCAGCGAATGAAAATAAATAAAGAGTAATCATTGATGGCTTTCATGTTGATTGCGCAAAGCTTGCATTAGAACAGCATTTAGTAATTTGGACGTGAAAGAATGTCGTGGTTATTGATGGGGGTTTTGTACTTTCTACGGACTTGAATCGAGGATGTTTTTAAAAATAGAGCGGTAAGAGTGCCTTTTTAAATTGACGGTAAGACGTAGACAGAGTATAGGAAAAGACAAGTCGCTAAATTATAATATTTATGAAACAAGGACACACTTATTAAATCCAGTAGAAAGATTAAACGAGACAGAAATATATTTTCTCTCTGTCCTTCGCGTACGCAAACTTTTTGTCTGGCCCTTTTTGTTAGCCAACAACTATAATAATAAGTTTATTTTTTTATACTTCAGTTTACAAAAAGGGTTTAAGTGTTTGGAGCCTCCTTTTAAGCAAACAATGCCTGTATCAGGAGACAACTGTGGCTCTAGAAAACGGCCGTCACAGTACGATTTCTTTGGAAAGTATTACCGACTACGGTCGATAGAATAGTAACAGTTTTCAAAGTCTGATAGTAGCAGTTTTCAAAGTCTAATAGTAACAGTTTTCAAAGTCTATCACTATCTCATAACCCTTCCGCTGGTATGAGCTGACTTATACAATACTCTATCTACGCGGTAAGGGCTTACGACGAAGGGTCAGAAATATGTGTAGTCGACCTCATAATTGCTTTACCACTCTAAGGTTGAACGTCTCTGGCATGTCAAAACCCAACAAGGTCTATTACTTATTTGTCTGTGACAGTTAGACAGTTTAGAGACCTTCGTTAAGTTTCAATTTAATGGGAATTTTTAGAAAAAAAAATTGCGTTGTATTAACGAGGTTGACTATATCTATACAGGGTCAAATTAAATTAGCTAGCGAAACTCCGCAGACGTGATGGGTACCGATATACAAAACATGAAAAAAAAATTGAAAAAAAAAAAACTTTTTTTAGGGGTCTACGACAGCTGGTGGTGTTTGTTACTTGAAGTATGAGTTGATAAAATATGTTTTATCGTAATTAGATATCGATGCCAATCGCGTCTGTGAAGTTTACACAAAAAATCTGATAAACAATATAATAATAATAAATAATTTAAAAATAAAACCTTATGTCAAGGTATACTTAAGAATTGTTTGTTTTTTTGTATCTTGGGATGTCGTTTCTCTAAAGATTTTTCATTTTATTGATTTCATAACAGAGCAGGGATTCTAGGAAAAGGGTTATGTTAATTGTATAGTTCCCGGAAAAATTCCTAAATTAAATTAAAAAAAAAACAAAATACGTTTATTTGCGGTAAACAGGATGTAGAGAAAAACACACAAATATAAAAAAGAACGAGTTGGGGAAAAAGGATATTATTTTTCCTGGATCACCACGCAAAACATTGTTTACTAAAAATAGCTTCAAGAGTAGGTAATTGTATACATACACATACATACATAAACTCACGCCTTCTTCCCATGAGGGTAGGCAAATTTACAGAACGCTACCTGCTACGATCCTTACATACTTCTTATAATTCGTACTAATTGTAATTACCCCTAATTTTGGTGAAACTGCGTGTGGTAATGTTTATAAATTATATGAGTATGCGCTGCTAACTTTTACGAACCCATAACACACATTACCGTTAAAATTTTACCCGAAATTACAGACAATTCAGATCACTGGATCAATTACTACACGGTTTATAAACTAGTAAATAAGAGTCTATATTACTTTTCAGATTAGTCTGCTGACTATAAAAAAACTAGTTTTCCAGATCAGCTGAAACAGTTAGGTACTTATCATTCATCATTTTAAAGGTGGTGCTTAAAACTATTCAGATTTTCACTCTTCATTTCCAAGGCAGACAAACACGTTTTCGTCATGTCATCAGTTTCCCTCACTCGTCAGTTTATTTAATTCGTCAGTTGTCCAATGCGCGAAAACTGACAGAAGTTGCATCAATTCGGCAGTTTCTAGTGTTTGTCAGTTTCCTTGATTCTTTAGTTTGGTACACTGAAGGACTATACTCATTCAGACATGCCGTAGCCACACCACGGTGACCAAAAATGTCACCGGGCAGTAATAATACCAACCTATTATCCGCTGGGACGCTTTTGGTATCAAAAGAATACCAGAATTTTCTAACACTAAATTGTACTCACGCTCTTAGGTATTCCCACTAAATTGTACACGTCATCTGACGCGTCGGCTCGCGCGTCGAGTGTTTGTAAACAAACCCGATAAGCGGCGTCATTTTTTGGTATTCTGCGACCGTTGTATTTTTTTATGAATGCTAGTGAGTAGGGCTATATTAAAGTGTGCGTTGTATTTGAATATACGATGTTTCCGTTTGTAGACGACTGTTTAAGATGAACAAAGACACTTTTTTCACAGATTCCAACAAGATTTTTTCTAATAAGAAAAACAGGGGTTGTCCTATATGTTTTATAGTTTAAAAACATGGTGTGTTAGTTCTTCATACGAAACATGAATAAAACCACTTACCACAGTACAATATTAATTATTTAAAAGCATCCAAAGTTGAGACTCACGACGGGTCGCTCGTTCAATGACAGCGAAAATGATATTTTTTAATGTCATAGACTAATTCCTTCTAGGGTTGTCATATCTCAAACGGTTCGGAAACAGATAACGTATGAAACTAAATCCATGGAATTGGAAAGTACCGCTTAATAGTGGTGATACAAGGATAAACAAGGATGAAAATAAAACCAAAAAAAAATGGTATAACTTTCACACCATGGGCGCAAAACTTTGAAAACGTTTTGGTAGGAAATTCACACCATGGGCGCATTGCGGTGACCTCACATTGGGATCAAAAGCGTCCCAGCGGTTATTGTCCTACTGCAGGGGAAGACCTCTTCTCATGCAGAGAAGGCACGAGCATTGATCACTACGCTTGCTCAAGATAGGTTGGTGATTGCAGACTTAACTATTAACTATAAGTTCAGGTTTCCTCACAATGTTTTTCTTCATTGATGTCAGTAATGTCCAAGCTATACTCAGAAAGTAGGTACATATGAATTGAAAATGTCACATTGGTACTACTTGTCCGGATTTGAACCCACAACCTCGTGCAGTGGTCAGGGTGAAAAAGAAAATACATTTATTAAAATTTCCGGTAAACATGACGAAGAGAGAAACACACAAATACAAAAACGAACGAGTTGTGGGAAAATATGCGTCACGTCCACGCAAAACGGCTATCACTCAACATAATGCTACGACCATATGCGAGACAGCCCCAGCGCTGGTTTTCAGCGACAGCCGGGGTTGACGTGATGACGTCAACCAGTGCAGCATACGAAAATATAAAATAAACATAAAGACAAGAAATAAAATAAATACACTATAATACCTACTTCAAAACGTCTATATAAAAAAAATATTAATAAAATGGTAACATTCCGGGTAACGACTCATGCGCCTTTATTAATGAAAAGATACAAAGTACTAAAAGTAAAACCACATAAACATACAAAGATAATATTAATAAATATTCAGTTAACAATCACTTGACGCCGCACTCGAAATAGTCCAGTCTGTGAAATGTGGACCAGATGATCTCGTTACACGCATTCTTACCGAGTTAATAGGTTAGTTCTAATTCAGTACTAGTTTACACGGACTTAATAAATATGTTTGATAATGTACATTATTTATTTAGCTGGCTAAATAATAACAGCCGCACGCGTCGATTGTAGACTAAGCGACGCTTGCCGTGATTGGTTCTTATGTGGGTGACCATCCATTATATATCGTAAGCATGTTAAGCCGTTAGTCCTGGCTGTCATTCATAGATCTTTGATGGACGTTACAGGTCGTCAGAAGCCAAAGTCTAACAACCAGTCCTACCAACGGGTAGGGTATCGTGTTACCTAGTAACTCGGTTATGCAGGTCTGATAGGTAGTCACAAAAAAAAAAAATAGTTTTCAGTTGCATCAGCACCCTAATTACGTAACACACTATCTATCACAATCTGAATCGTTTTGAAGCCTATTGCTAATCCATTGCTTTTTATGTTCGAAAAATTTGTCGGCTCAACAACGTAAATAACGCAATGAACATTATTGAACTGTCAACATGAACCCCATTCCTACTGATAGTGTGTTACGTAATTACCCCGCTGGTCAGACTGGAAGCTGACCCCAACATAGTTTGGAAAAGGCAGGCAGATTAATTTTGATTATGGATAGAGCGCTTTGTATAAATGCCTCTGCATTTGTATTTCGCAGCTTGAGATCGCGGTATTACGTACTAGCGACCCGCCCGTGCTTTGCACGGTTTTTACGCCTTGACAAAAAATATATGTTTATTAATATAAATGTATTGTACACAAACTTTTCGAAATAAATTCTCTAAATAATGGTGAAAACCGCATCTAAATCCGTTGCGTAGTTTAGAAGAACAACGCGGACACAGACAGACTCGAACATCAACATAAATTTGTAATAATTTATGTATATAGATACGTCGCAGACTTTTATCGTATAGGTATCGGCCGGGAACCGATCACTTTTCTGTTTTTTTTTTTTGTTCGAATTTCATTTTACCGAAAACTATTGACTGACGTCTTTTTTGCATTATTTGACATATTTTAAGATCATCGAAGTATCATGTGTCATAGGTATTATTTTACCGAACTATATTTCACCGATTTACAAAATAACTTTTTGCTATGGGCCGAAGCCTCTTTTGAACTTTTTCATTTGCCAAATATTTTTTTTGCCATATTTTCACCACACCGAAACAACATTTTACGGAATATTATTTGGTCACAAATATATAGCCGGTTACTTGGTAGCATTTTCAATATTAAATTAAAATAGTGTCATAAAACTTCAATAAGTAGTGCTACAAAATTTAGTGAGAAACGAATTGCTGCAAAACGGACTTCATGCAGTCTTGTCTGCCCTACCCCTACAGTGTAATTTAAGCCCGCGTAGGCGCAGAGGGCGAGCCCTCAACTCGCGGACGGCCCGTGAGTTGATGAGCAGGTGGCTTGAAGGCCCGCCGCCGCGACTGAGGCTGGCCGGCCGAGCCAGCAAGCCGAAGCTGCGGTGGTGGGCGTTAAAACCATCTGCGACGATAAGCTCGTGTGGGGCCGCCCAAACCCCGCAGCGCCGGAGCCGTGACAGAAACAATGCTTGCTGCATGTTGCATGCCTGCTTGAATGTTGCATGCTTGGTTGCATGCTGCATGCCTGCTTGCACGCTGCATGCCTGCTTGCATGCAGCATGCTTGAAGCAAGCATCCTTGCTTGCATGCTTCTTACTGGGACCACTTAAAACCACTTTTGTACATGATCAACTGTTTTATTAAGTGCCACTACATTTAAATAATTAATTAAACAAAATAGTAGGATAAACTAATATGAAATTAGTTCCTGTTGCCTTAATCTATAACGCCAGTGTAACAATTATATTAGTTTGAAAGCTCTTTCAAATATTTAATTTCACTCAAATTGTCTTTAATTTCCATAAGTTTTTGAATTTTTGTTTCTTTAACGATTTTTGTTTTTTTAAATATGGTAATTAAAACAGTGTATAATGAATGTTCGGAAACATAATACTTCGAACAAATATTATTTCGGCTAAGTGTAACTGCGGTAATAAGTTTTTCGACCAAATGAAACGTCGGAGTAACGAAAAAAAACGAAATGATAATAGTTGTAAAGTTTTAGGTGAAATGAAATTCGGTCAAATATTTTTCGAACTTATGATAGGTAACCGTATCGGCCTAAAGACGAATATTTATTGTTATGTATGTTTATTTTCCTAACTTGTAGACCTTTGTAGGCCTTTTTCTATTTTTAACCGACTTCACAAAAAGGAGGAGGTTCTCAATTCGTCTGTATGTTGTTTTTTTTTTTATGTGTGTTAGCTCAGAACTTTTTTCTGGGTGAACCGATTTGGATGATTCTTTTGATAGCTGGTGCTTCACATGTGGTCTCCTTTAAATTTGATCAAGGTCTGACCAGTAGTTTCGGAGTTATCCTTAATACTGCATATTTTTTCCACTTACTTTATATGGATGATGTGTTAATAATTTCCTGTCACTGTTATTTACACACCAAGTAGTGATATACGAATTTGTGTGGCGTAGGTACCGCAACTAAAAAGTGAAAAATAAAAACTTTTTTACAAAAAAACAACCGACTTCCAAAAAAACACTAAAAGACGTGAAAAATAACTTCAATTTCGGAAGTCGGTGCCTTTGGTTTTGTATTTTCGTTTTCGGCCACCGACGTTCGAAATTGAAGTTATTTTTCACGTCTTTTAGTGTTTTTTTGGAAGTCGGTTGTTTTTTTGTAAAAAACTTTTGTTGTTGAGTAACTGTTGCTTGTTGACAGGCCTACACTGTCCTCCCATACCTATTAATACTGTAATTTGAAAATATTGTAAAAACCACTTATTTTTAAAAGAGTAACCGTTATTGTTCTTGCCGGCTTTTCTCCATAGGAAACGACCAATTGGAACCGTGCACCTAGCTTCTGACGTTTCATAAGTGCCCATGTAGGTATATGGGAAATAAAATATTATGATTTTTTATTATTACGGGCGGATCTCTATATAAAGAAGTTGAAATAACAGATCTTTAATCGGGGTAATTGCGTAATACACTAACAGTAGGAATAGCTTTAATTTTGATAGTTCAACAACAATCATTGCGTTATTTACGTTGTTGAGCAGACAACATTTTCGAACATATGAAGCAATGGATTAGCAATAGGTTTCAAAATGATTCAGATTGAGATACATAGTGTGTTACGTAATTAGGGTGCTGGTTTTCTACTAAGAAAAATGCGGGAAACATTTTTTTTTCGTTTAGAATACCATAAAGTTAGTATACCTACTAATTTTGAGTTTCCTGCCTGCCTGTCTTTCTCATTTTCGAAAGCGAAAAAACTTCTTGTATTTTTTTGTTTCCAATTTTTTTACTTATTTTTTCGCGTTCACGTTGCTCAAGTTTTGATTTGTGGCGTCGAGTTTAGATTCGCTGACTTATTACAAAAATAACTTTTTATTTATGGCCCCTTCACAACAGATTTGATTCTTTCAACATTCTCTTTGAAAAATTAAAGCACTCTTTGAAAAGTTGATGCGTTCTTTGAGAATAGAATACAATACGTCGTCACGTTTTGATGTGGCATTAACTTGTATAAAAGGTGTCTTTATTTACCGCTAAGTCAGTTTGATAAGTGATCAATCATTTATTGTAATATAGCATTTTAACATCGAAGGAATATTTGACACGTCACGTTCCTTTAAAATACTAATACCAAAACGTAATTTATTTACTGATGTTCTTGGTGCTATTTTTACTGGAAAATATTTGTGTGAAAACAGTTAAAATTAATTTTCTAACTAAGTACCTACTATATAAAGTTATTTTAATTAAAAGTAAGTAATCATAAACATAAAATCACGCCTGTATTCCCCGAAGGGTTGGCAGAAGTGTACCCGCATTTCACCAGTTATATTAAGTCCCCTGTAGTAGGAGGCGAGCCTATTGCCATCAACCGGGCACAAATCCAGACTCGTGAGTTCTACTGCGAAATTCCTATTAGAAAAACCAAATAACACTTTGCTCGACCTGAAAATCGAACCCAGGACCTCATGCTCAGCAGTACTGTTGTACTTGCGACCTGATCAACGAGGCAGTTCATTTCATTCGAAGTAACATTCAACATTCTTCTTCTTAGCGTATCGATAGAAAATAAGTTTGTTGTGAAAATTAAAATATTATGTTTAGCACAATTTTGCCACGTGAATCCATGCACTGACGCAGTCACGTAAGATCCTCAAGTGCACAGGTGAGAGGGCATGTGGCGCAAGATGGTTGGTGGGCCATTGTCTGTGGAGAGATGCCGCATATTATATATACTTGGGGTCCGAGTCATCCATAAACTCCCATCTGTGGAGGTTCTCTTTGTTACGGTAGACTTGAGTTCGTAGTTTGTTTAGGGATTTCCTTTTCGGCCACGGTAACGCGTGCCCAGGCTCCCAGATGGCTCGACAAAGCTGTCAGGAGGTTTAAGCAGCTCCCGCCAGAGATCACATCTTGCTGTAGAGGCGTTGCCATTAGCTTGGGTGCGTGGGACCCAAGAAAGCTTTTACGGCTTTTAAGCCTCTGGGGCTCTGAGACGTAGTTGTGCATTCATCATTAAGTTTTATTATACAATTGCATGAAATTTACGTGCATACTGTTGTGCAAGTTGCAGGGATGTCAGCGCGCGCCTCAAAGAGATGTCAGCACACATTGACGGGATCCGTTAGGGCCGATGTCTGCCAGGGTCGCGGGTTTGTCCGAAAGGGTTACCGTGGCCCTGGCACACAGGCAACTGAAGGAACACGGGTGGGTTTTAGTCAGTAAAAGTCTGACACGCCCTCCCGCTCCGTCCAGAGCGGGAGAAGTTATTTGATGATTTCCCACCCAAAACAAAAAGGTATGCGTATTTACGGCTTTAGTAGGTGTCTACTATATTCGTACCCAAAATATTTGCGACTAACGTCATGGTTCAAACATGACTCATGCCACAGAAATTGATGAATAAACAGTATTAGTAAGTTATTTGGTTTGACACCTACAGCTTTTGGCAATATATTGAAGAAAACTGTTCAGCTTAGGAATGACGTAGCTTTCTAGCTTTTTTTAGTCCATATTTCATTGTTATTCCAGAAAGAAACATTGTTATAAGAAATTATTTGTCTGAGTAGCCTACAGAAATACAGTTTTTACAAAATTACGATTCGTTGTTCATACTTTACGCAGTATAAGTTTATTGAGATGAATCATTTTAAAACTATCAGTCATCGAATTATTTTATGCAGTTTCTTGTAGATTTATGATAGTGACTAATCTTGTGTATTGGGTATCAATTTTGAGCTTGCTTACGTGTAGATTTTGGCGATTTCTTACGTAGGCGTCGACTTCAATAACGGTAGACATAGCTCGAATGCGCGACTATATAAATAATATATAAAACACAAAAATTGTTTCTACCTATGATCGTTATAGACTTTGAAACCATCTAACCGATGTGCCCCAAACCAGTTTCATTAGAAATTCGATAATGCAAAGATGGTTTTAAATTACTAAAACAATGAAAAAAGGAAAGAACAACTTCATGAGTGGAGCGAATGTGCCTAATGCATTGTTTTATTGTAGTAACACACACTAGATATCCGCTAGTATATTGTTATATTTATACAACGAACATTGGAACGATTTTTTAACTAGGAATACTCCTTACACTTAGAAATACACTTATAATATTATGTATTTACTAGTAGTGTAAAGAATAATCACATCTATAGGTGATACTTATTGTTTTGTAGCATTTTGAACTGCTATACGGTAAGCACCTAGTTGTATTTTCGATTCAAAAATCGTTCCAATTAAAACTTTACATTCACTCCGCGCGTTCGTGCTAGCCCTAAGTGATCATTGCACAAGATATTGCAAATATCGTCATAGATCGATTGTCTGTATTGTATAAGAAGTACTCAGTAGCAGTAGGTACCTACAAATGTTTAAAGAAACTACCTATAAGCGAGCTGTCACAGAAATCCTTGTTAAAAATCTCAATAACACTTCCCGGCCTAAACCGCCATCACAAAGCTAGAGACCATTCAGAGCATATCAAAAATCCTTGATTCTAATCAGACCTTCTAAACAGAAAACTGTTGCTCAATAGAGCTAGAATAACAAATCTTTCGGAAACAAAATTCTATTCTGCAGAGTTTACGAGCGTTGCATATGCAAACTTTCGGAATAGCGCTGCAGATTTATGAATTTCCAGCGGTATACCTATCCGTTCTGCAATGTCATCCAGTTGACATTCCAGTCAGCCATACGAAATATGCACAGTTGTGCATATTTCGTATGGCTATAAACCGATATGCATTCAAAATATGGCTTGTATCTAGAACTACATGTTTGATGATATCGTATTGAAGAATTATAATCTCTAAACATCATGAATGAGTTTGTAAAGTCAGGGAAATTAATCAATACTAATATTATAAATTCGAAAGTAACTCTGTCTGTATGTTACCTTTTCACGCCTAAACCACTAAATGGATATCGATAAAATTTGGCAAGGAGTTAGATGGCATCCTGGGGAAGGACATAGACTACAATTTGTACTGGTAGCACGTTCCCGTGTGATAATTTCCGACATCCACGCGGGTGAAGACGCGGGCAGAAGCTAGTTGTTTATAAAATTGACTATTAGCTTAAAGCTCACACGGCAAATTGATTCAAGAAACAATTAATTTTCCTAACTACAAAATGAATACAGCTAAATGTCGACAAGTCTATCACTACCCACTACCACCACCTACCACCACCTACCACCACCTACCACCATCTACCACCACTTACCACTATCACCAACCACCACCTACCACCACCTACCGCCACCTACCACTACCACCTACCACTACCACCTACCACCACCTACAACCACCTACCACCACCTACCAACACTTACCCACTTACCACCACCTACCACAACCTACAACTAACTACCAATACTTACCACCACCTACCACCACCTACCACTACCTACCATCGCTTACCACCACCTACCACCACCTACCACCACCTACCAACACTTACCACCACCTACCACCACCTACCACTACCTATTTCTTAGTATTGGTACATCTTAAGACTATTGAACCTTCGTAATTACTATTAAATTCTGTAATACACATGTCATGTATTGTAGTCTAAAGCTTAGCCTTGTAAATAGCTTTAAAGAAAAATCGACAGATTCTCCGTAAACACTAATTTTATTCGTCATTATCTTGGTTTAACGAAGTTATTTTAATTAGATTAATATATTGTTTATTTATAGTAGTTTTTGTGGAGATATTTTTGTGTTAGAAAGTCGGATTAACAAAGTTTGTAGACAATTGTGGATTTACTTTTAAAACTTTTAAGTAAATACTGTGTATTAAAGGTACTTCGCTAGGTATTATACTATAAAAATATTACACCTTTATTAGGTGACACCAAAATAGTTTTAAAGGTACTTTGACATCAAAACAGGCTATGACATAAAGCGTCCATTCTGCCACATTTTATCTTCGTATTGCTGATTTTTTCAGCCAGGCATAGTTTTATAGAATACCTATTTTCATCAGGGAAACTTTTAGTAATCAGCACAAGTATAAATAGGTTAATTCATTCCTATCTAATAAGCCTCTGCCTACCCTGGCGGTGAATACCTACAGGCGTGATGCTACGACTGCAAGTAAAGTTCTACATTAACTCAACTCATTCATATCTTACGTGAATAACACCCATTTTTCCGCCGGTCCTCGTTATGCTGTATTATCTGATTACATTAGGGCGCGTACGTGAAAGCAACGTGTAGCGTTCACATCAAGCGAGTAAGTGGGCCAGTAAGTAATAATATACTGCAGTCGGTTGCGTCCCTACTTACTGAAAATATCTATTGATTAGATTAACAAAATATACTAAGCTACTAATTTGGAATACGGAACGTACCTACAACTGCATGCAGACTAATTACGAGTTGCAATTAGACGCCACATAAGTCAGAATATTCCAAAATTCCTCTGTACATTCGTCAGGTTTAAATGAACAGAAACATGTAAACCTCCCCAAGCCAGACCAAAGCTTTGAGGATAATGAAATTAGACTAGTTCAAATATTTTAAAGACTTTACAGTATCTACCAATTTGAACGCTCCACAAAGCCGTACTTTCTACGTGCCGTAGTCATGTTGTTAGAAAGTATTGCAGTCCATATTGTGATGAAAACGTAAGTTGTTTCATAAACTTCTTGTTCGCTGAAGAATATAAAACATGGAGCGGTGCGTTGACTGAATACTTGATACCAGTTGTAGTTTCTATGAAGAACATTGAATAACGCACTAACTGAATTTATGTATTTTTCATTTTTATTCGACTCATCCTACGCGAGTGGTTCTTATAACTTTGTAACTTATGTGTTTTTATTTTATTTTTATTAACGTGTTTTCCGTTGCCTCCTTTGCTTCAAGGGCGATCCTTAGCTGTAGCTCGCCAAATTCAGATTTTCTTTGGTTTTTAGCATTTCAACTTATTTTATTATTTTATACGTTATTGCAGCTCTGTTTTACGTCGTATGTTGATTAAAATGCGATTCATGACTGTAGGAATGATATATTTACTGAATAATAATCATCGAATTTTTAATAAAAAATATTATTGACGTGTAAAAATGTTTATATAAACCTACTAAAAGTTTTTTTTTTTTTTCTAAAAATATGTCATGTATTTTGGGAAACAGTGTTTAGAGTTGAGCATGACATGACGCTTTACTCACGAAATCCCATAAAAATTGTTTTTAGTACAGAAATGTAAGCAATCCCGTTGTTATTACAACTGTATATGCATTAATACCTGCCGCGAATGTTTCCGACGCCACGCAGGAAGCTTACATCTGGGCCAGCGGGGGCTGCACTTAGGGCGCGTTCACGTGGTCATAAGATAAAAGTCTTTTCCCACAAGATTTCCTTACAGCTGAAAACTTTTAGCTTACACGGTGTTACAGTAAATCTTTGGATAGACAAGTGGCAATTAAGGCAAATTTTTAGTTTTCAAATTTGTTACCTCCCTTTTTTTAGCCTAATATTGCGTCCCAATACTGGGGAAAGGCGTAGCCTTTTTTGTTCCAAACCTCCCTGTCTTGTGCCATGTTGCCCTTCAAATGTTATCAGATCGTCACACCACCATCGCCGCACTGGCGTTCCTTCCCTTAAAGGCCAAAAAGCCCGGCTTTCAATTAAATGTGAACCTATCAACAAAAACCATAAACAAACTACACGTCATGCAAACTTGTAAATTAACTAACTCAATCATGTCACAAGAATTGATACGAATAATGATATACCTGTTTTTTTTTTAATATAGGTATGTCGGCTTGCCCTAATTTTGACCCCTAGGCACGCCACTGCTTCGCCGCTGTCTACCTCGACGGCGATTGCCTCCCTCAGGCGTCCAGTTAGTGATGATCTTTGCCCATATCTCCGGGTGCATTCGTGAGACGTGTCCGGCCCAATCCCACGTCAGCGTAGCTGTTTTTTCTCCAATATCCGCTAATTGAGTTATGGAGCGCAGGGTGGTGTACCTCGATCTGTAAGCTTGTCACCCTAGTATGCTGCGCTCCATTGCCCGTTGGCAAATCTTGAGTTTGACCCCTAATCCGGAATAATCTATGAATTAAAACAAACACCACGTAACGGTCATGATCATTCGTTATTCGAATTTCCATGGGTTCCTATGTTTTCGTATCTACCGATCAATAACGTTATTTTAAGTAAGTAAGTTAAGTTTGCTCATCCAAACGTTCGTCGTTTGGATTAACTTACAGAGATTAGACTATAAATGATCAATACTTGTTCTTAATAGCAAATCAACCCTTACTGTGACCCATCATCAACACCAAATTAATAATCAATAATGGTAAAGTTCAATCAGCAAATTAATCTTTCATCGCGAATAACCCCGGCTCATCAAAGCAGCTATCACTTTTAAGTTTTAACATCTCATGAATTATAAATGAATATGAAGGAGACGGTACGTCTCTCTCGTTATCTTCAGCCATATTTTAACTACTGTGGGGCTACATGGGAAGTGTTGGTTATTGCGCAATAGAAAAACCGTTTGCAGTTTAAGTCAAATTATAATTTACGAACAAATTAATCACACTAGCGAATCACACACTATAGGTACACGACACAACTATACAGAACGCGAGACAGTTTCTAAACGTGTTCACTGCTTGACCGCCACGGATCAACTCTGCTTTAATTCTGCATGCGTGGTATGAGCACTATAGAAACGGAAGAAACGGAAGACAAAATGAAAGATTTCTACGGCGCGCTGTCGAAATTCAAGAAAAGAATGACTTTTTGTTAAGAAAGTGATTTGTCTTCTCTTCGTAGAGTAGAGATAGAAGTGGTCATGCTATGCATGCTGGTCAAGAGTTATGTTGTAGACTATGACGAGCGCCGCCAGGTGGCGCTGGCGTCCCGATTAGTCAAAGTCAAATGATTGAACTAAGTACTTTATTGTTGTTTTGTGTTGACGTAACAACACAATAAAGTAGATACATAGTTCTGAATTCAAATTATTATACACGATAAATCTAATAATTGATGGCCATGGAAATTAGCATTCGTTTGTATTCGGAAATGCGATGATTCCCGAGGGACATTAAGAAAATAGTTGTACATTACAGACTACCTATTGAGACCGAGTCCTTACTTACTTCCCGCCCAAGCCGTGTTGAACGCATGCAGTCGCTGCCGGCTTTAGCATTGCTTCATTTATTATTACGGCCTACGTGAGGCAGGTTTAAATTGTAAATTCTACATTACGCTGTGGTTTAGTGGGTTCTTATAACAATTGTTTTGACGACGTGCGATGGAATGGCAAGGTTGCCTGTGCGGTTAATTAAGAGATGGCTATATTTTAAAGGAATTTTTAATCCACGATGAGATTTTTTTAAGAAAAAATATTTCTTCTGCACAAATCTCTTTAATATAATTTCAGTCGATTAAATTACATTCTATACAAAGTCGTCTTAAGTTCTAATTGTCACATAAATCAGACCATTTGTCGGGCATTTTGAGATTCTGTCCAACTACTTACCAACTTAAATTCTCCATTAATTCAAATCACAATTGCCATTCTTTGACATTTGTATGAAATGGGTATACTACGGCAAATTGACGTAGTGTGTCAATTTGATAAACAGCTAGTTCGACCAACTTATCTGTAAAATGAGTTGTGATTGATGGCTCTATAGCAAAAACAACTCATTTTTTTATTTACATATAAAGTGAGTCCCTGCCATTTCCCAGAAAACTTAGTTGGTCTATAAGACTAATAAAAACGAAATGGTATTCCAAATATTGTCAGAATCAACGAAAGCCACTTTAACTAAAATACATTTCGTTCTGGATAACATTTTCGAGATATCAAAACAGTCTTTGTTGCCAATTCTAAATTATTATTTCAGAATCCATTAAAGGTATCAAAAAATGTTTGTTTTCCTTTTGGTTGAAATGGACAAACCTACCTGAATGAGTTTTAGAGATTACAATCATAATCGATATAATACTTCCATGATATTTTGTTGAAAATAAAATGGCTTATGATTTTGAAATTGATTCTTTTAAAATTATGGATAAGGCATGAATTGGTTACTAATTTGGCTCTCTCCGCATTAAACCTAAGCTTCTGTCGAACGTTTACAATGCGCTACCGCCGCGTCAAAGGCTTAATCAATAGTGGTGCGACAATCTTTACAGTTTCACCATGAATGTTTTCATTCAGTATTTACCTATTTTCTATCCGTATATGTCTACATCTCATTGTTGCCTGAGATAAAAACCCATTCAATTAATTTAAATCGTAAAACAGTTGAACTTAAGCTTCGAATAAACGTACAAATAAAAGTAAAGGTATCTGCTACGAATTCGTAGAGGCTACGGCTACGAGAATTCGTAGACGAGCTACGTAGAACTTCTAGTTCATAGTAATGCATTCTAAAAGTTCTCTGTACCTATAAAGAACTTTGAGGATACCGCTTTGTATTGGTTTTTATTTACAAGAAAGCTATCGTCTACGAATATAATATATAGGTACCTAGTAATCTCTGCTACGAAAATACGTAGAGGTCTTAGCTACGAATATTTGTAGCACTCTCGGCTACGATATTTGTAGCTTTGGATTACGAATAGACTACAGTTCTGTTGCTGTCTCAGCTTTTATGTCAAAAATAGCCGTAAAAGTTGTTTAACCTTTAAAATATTTACCCGTGAACTGCACTTGCTGCAAATTACAAATACCTTAATTTTTAATCCGTCTTCAAAAAAGGAGGTTCTGTTTTCAATCCGTATTATGTGTATGCATATTTTGAGTGTTTAAAAAAGAGAGACTAGGCTTTTCAGCTATGGCTACTCGGTATACTCTTGTATAATATTGTCTAGATCGTCTCCTAACTTAGTAATACTATAAAGTTAGACAGCTGAGTCCTGTCTGTTACATAAACTAATAACTTCTGCTTGAATTTGTGATTGTACTCTGAAAAGTTTATGGGTAGTTTGGACACCAATCAAGCGTTTGACTGGGTTCAAACAATTGAATTTTGTTTCATCAATTGGTTTTGAAATGAAACACCCTTTCTAACTTAAACTGATTTTAAGACTATTCCTGTTGAAAAGGGTATAAAAATAGGAAAAAAGATTTTTTTTTTGCTGTCGTGGTCTGTCCGTCTCTTGAGCAAAGGCCACTCCTTCTTTCTAATAAAATTAAGGTTAAAATAAGATTTCCTCATTAAAGGCTTGTAAAATAGCAATCTAGTGTTTGTGTAGCACCACAAACCAAATAATTAAAAATAGGAGGTTTAAAAAAAAAACTATTTGCTTAAGCAAAACATTTATTACTATGTTATTTAACATAATTACTATTTAGTTAATTGTGTTAGCTCCTTCGCAATCAAATAAAAGGATGAAGCATCTCCATCAAGACATCTTTATGCTTCATCACGTCATAAATGTACCCATTCATTTCAGAACATCTTGTTCAATGGTGTTCCCTATTCTAACAGTTACAATGTCTAACGTTTCAGTTGCATTGTTTACTTAACAATGTCGGAGGATAGTGAAGATGTTAACTTACACTTAAGGTGTATTCAGTACATTATCTTCATCATCCCCCTTTATTCATTAACTTTGGTTAAAGTTAAGAGACGTTTAAACGTTAGAAATATATGGTTAAACAGTCGCTAATCATTACTTAACTTTAAGCAAGGTTTATAAACAAACTTCTTAATGTTTAGCTTCGGCTCGTTGTCAAGGATTGAGAAGCACTTGATTGGTTGTATTTTTCCGCGAATAGGTACTTCCATGTTTGGTACATATGACAACGCTTGGGGGAAGCTTACGTCCAGCAGCAAACGGCTTCCGGCTGAAATGATGTTTATGATTGCGCTGAAATTTGAGTGAACTGTTGCTTACTTACTATAATTAATCCAGGCCTGCTCTTGTGACCGAGGGTAACGTAACAGTAGGTTAAATTTTGTCTCATCGAGTCTTTTTTTATTATTTACCTACGATGAATTCCCTCAATTTTTATAAACAACAAGAAGGTATAAGAAAGCAACAGTACCAAAGAAATTCTTCTTCTCCAATATCAGCACAAAATACGTACTTAAATAATCTGAAGAATACTGTTGCAAAACGCCAGTCTGCAAGGTAAACAAAAGGAGCGAGGCTTACTACTCAAGGTGCGGCATCTTTGGCCACTCGCGGAGTCTATGTTAGTGCACCTCAAAATAATGATAACACTTAATACCCGTGTATAGAAAACGATTAGGCCAATGCCAAAGTGTGGAACTCTCTACCAGCGTCTGTATTCACTACTACCTATAACCCGTCAGTCTAAGGCAAGCGTGAACAGGCATCTTTTGGGCACGCTCGTTCCAACGTAACCTCATTCGTCGAGTTACATGGCGAGATCGAGGTCAAGAGCGGCCATTAACGAATTAAAAAAAACATAAAAAGCTCGGTCAATCTACCTGAGACGTTTAACAGTAAATGTCTAAGTACCAACTTACCTGTTTTCCTCATCTTATTTCTAGCAGCATTCATATAGGGCAGTGGGTCGAACCTTTTATATTCGAGCACATTCTTTGTGAAGCGTGCCACATTATGAGCCCCTATTCACATATCTTAAGGTGTGCGGAAAACAACATTTATGATAGGGAGGAAAATTATTAAAGTAAGGCACCTGACCCATTGTTGGCAATTAAGAGGAACGCGAGTAGAGCTAGCAACTAAAAAGAGTTGGCGAGCAGCAAGCAGCGAGTGCGTGTCGACGACGAGTGATTTCTTATTGAGATGCCTGTTATGCCCGCCAAGCGAGCGTTGCTGGGCGAGTACTCTTTTTGATAGCTCTTGTCGCTGCGACAAATGAGGTCTCGCCGGCGATGTTAACAGTCAGCAATTAAAAATTCACATAATGTCTTCCTTTTACTCACACGGGGTCCACAAGAGCGAGAGAATCGTTGATAGCTAGTCAGTTCCTCGTCCCATGAAGCTGTAATATGCCTGTATTTTTGATGCTAAGTCTGCAGAGGTAAAGGAAGAGTTTTAATCGTCAGTCTTTTTCGTCGTGTCGATGATGCCATAAATTATTTCTAAATAGCTTTGATCAGAACTCCGCCACATCAATAACGTTAAACAATCCCTTATACTGACAGAGTGTTTATAACATTAAAAAAAACCTGATAACATTGCCTGAGCTGGGTCTTGAAATCTGGACCCTACAGTCAGCAACTTGTGTTATAGTACATCCAGTATGTCTTATAGTAGTTCATCGTAAGTTTGTTTTATATAAATTATAACTAACATTTTGTTTATTTCGTTTCAGGTCCAAACGAGGCCAAGTATGACCAGACCCTGACGGACGTCCGGAGAGAAGTAGCCAATAGGATACGTGATGTGATCCAGAATCAAACGTCTTCCCTTGTAAGTACATCAATTGCTTTTTATGTTTCTGAAGCCAAAGGGTGGCATTGTCATCGGGATCTACACCGTATGCCTGACTGCTCGTCCATCTGTCTCTCACAGGAGTCACAGTGCTTAATCGTTTTAACTGTCATACATAGCCAGTTCAAATTTTCGCAGAATTCGTATTCGCTCTCGACATCATGACAAATTATAAAAAATAAGGTTTATCTATGCTTTTTCTGCTTCGGAAGCATTAGTGCATGAGTCCAGCTCTTACTTGGCCGGTTTTTTACAAACCTGTTTTACCAACTACACCCACTGTAATAATATGTTATATTTACATAAGAGTATAATAAAAACCCACTTACAATAAAACAATGATGAAAAGATGCACATAAATTTAAACAAATTATTACATGTTATAAAGAAGAAAGTACAGCACTATTAGGCACAATGCCATACTATAAAACATTATGTTGTATGTTTATCAGCTGCTTTTGCACCTACGCAAGTAGTCAGCTGGAGAAAATAGGTTACTAGTGCAAAAGACAGACTATTTTGACGTGTACATGTTTACCTCTACACGTAAAAATCACGTTTAAGTGAGATGCGAAAAGATTGCGTTCGATCGATCATGATATCAACTGTTGCATGGCAGCCACATTACGGTCGATTCAGATCGGTTCCTGGGTTCGAGTCGGGTAAAGACTTGTTGGGTTTTTCCACCAGAACTTTTTTAGTGGCAACCTAAGTTTTCGCCAAGTTTATGGCAATACTCTAGCCCTCCTTTTTATAGATCTTTATAAGGATGTCGATAACCGAGACCATTTGAAATTATCTCCTAGCGTGTGCTTTAATATGACTTGCCAAACCGAAGTTCGTTTTAAACGGCCTATCACAGCCCTCTTTCACATAGCACTTAAATAACATTATTGGCGAAATGTATATGTTGCAGGTAGATTATATGATTCGTCATTTATATACGACGCCATCCGTTATCATACTGTCGCCGTTATGTATAATACCTAAGGCGAATTGGTGACGCTTATGAGTGCATCCATTTCCTCAAAGAGTCATTATGTTAGGGTAACAATGATTATTAACAAGTTTGGCAGTAAAAACTGAGCAGTAAACTAAATAAAAATGAGTCATAACAAACATTTAAATGGCTTAACGGGAGGATAGTGCAGGCAGTTAGCAATCAGAATTAGTCGGTAAGAAATCTAACTTGGAAGTAGCGCTCGCCGGCCGATGGCATTATACATAACGGCGACAGTATGCAAACGGACGGCGCCGTATGTATAATGACGAATTCAACAATCTGCCTTCGACACATTATATAATACTATAGATGCACTCAGTCATTTGCCTACT
This sequence comes from Griposia aprilina, assembly GCA_916610205.1. Taxonomy (NCBI): domain Eukaryota; kingdom Metazoa; phylum Arthropoda; class Insecta; order Lepidoptera; family Noctuidae; genus Griposia; species Griposia aprilina. The sequence goes on from OU744305.1 coordinate 11,679,495, forward strand.
CCTATGGGAAACACGTCATGTCTTATTAAAATATAATATTGTGTTTAATTCATATCTCTTTTGTTACCAGAACAGTAACTTCGACCTGTTCCCGTTCATAGAAGACTACTTAGCGGAGTACGAGGCCAACTATACGGAGTGTATGAAGCATGTGAATGACAACAATACTGTGAAGAAGACTTGGACGTTCTGGAACTCCATGTTCTATGCTGGCACTATTTATACCACTATAGGTAAGCAAACGTAAGTGATAGAGAGGTAAATTGCTTGCAGAATAGATGACCGATGAGACAGAAAAGTTTAAGAGCGGCGAAGTAGTACAAAACGGGTAGGTGTGGTGATGGACATCTTTCGACTGAATGATGTGCTAATTATGCGATGAGAAACATAAATATGGCTAAAAAGAGAGCGAGTTCTGAAATGCTAGCTGATGTGTGGAAGAAGAAGACAAACTGAACGTAACCGAACCCAAATTAATTAGAATAAGGTTACTAAGGTAAGAAATACGTAAAGAGGCCCGTTCCGTTAGGAGACCCTAAATGAAGCGTTTTTTTTTTCTGATCAGAGGGCCTAGACAAAGTAACATTCGATTAGCGATACGCTAGTAGAAAAGGCAAAAATGTATGGGGTTGACATAGCTATCGAAATGTCACGTGATCATAGGTCAACGAATAGAAATTAGCTAGTACAATGTTTACATCATTCGATTCTATGAAACGAATTGACAGCGTCAAACGATTACTTACTTCTATATAGATGCGTAGCCAAGTGGCACTTTTTGACAAGCGTTATAGCTAGTTTTCGATCCGTATGATGGAAACACTAGCGAAAGCGATAGCGATTGTTGAAATAGAATCGCTCTGAAGCGCATGACATTCGTCTAGGCTCTCAGATGTATCCTCAGCCTAAGGCAGACTATCTGAGTACTATCAATTAATTCAAGTTGAGTACTAAGATCTCTTCGGTATAGTCCGACGTCTTGTTAAATTCTATAAAAAGTCTTAATCACTAGATAACGAGCAAGTTTGTAGTATACACAGCTGGGGGGGGGGGGGTGGGGGGGTTGGTTGGGGTTGGTTGGTTGGTTGGTTGGTTGGGTTGGTTGGTTGGTGGGTAGAAAACGATGAGTTTGACGCGCCTTATAGTTTTATAAGAGCAGTCATTTATAAAACGCTGTATGAAAACAAAGCTTTCAGGCGCACGAATCCCATTCACTACCGTTTCAGTAGAAATTAACAGCATGAAATAGAATAAATGTTTTCTTATTTTTACTGCATTTGTTGTTAATATCTTCAAAGTGTTAAGGGGTACAATATATTTCCCTATTTTTAAATTATTTATTCAATTAGCGACTAATAACCGCATTGCGTATGACAGACCCATCGTACCCTAAATATACACACTGCTACGAATTACATTTGAGCCATGAACCTGAACAGACTCTTCGCGTCATCATCATTTGGTTGAGACAGAATTTTATTGAATCTGCGCTTATCAAGTCGGTTCAACCACAAGACCCCAAACAGAACATTTCTATGAGACTTAATATCGAACACAGTCCATTGATGTAAGTCTTCCACAACTCCACACTCCATATTTCCTTTTATAAAGGATGAATAAAACACAGCGAAAAAGCGATGCATTCTTTTATGTCGGTTCGAACGAGTTCACACAAAGCGGCTTAGACACATTCGGAAATAAATTCTTTATTCTAGCTAAACTCTCTTTACTAGAATCCTTTTATTTCTTTTGTTTTACTACCTACTCTCTTTTATTTTCTTTAAAACCATTGTTTTCATTCAGCGTTATTTTAACTGAGTTTTGTTCTTTCTATACTCTTTTCAATCGCTGGCTTCCTTGGAAATAAGTTAGCTCGGGATGATCTTCAGATGTTTTAATAAATAAATAAGTTCCTTGGTTCATTCAATGTAACATGCACTGCGTCTAAGTACGAAAAAGCGAAGTGTTTTTCAGAGCTGCAAAAATTATACACTATTTTTCAAGTAAAATGTGTTATGGCAAAAACAATACGTAATAAATTCTTACGTCAACAACTTCACATCTATCTATTTATATCCCACTTTAACGTAATACAGTGAATACCTAGTTCCAATTTAAATTGAACTTTTCAAATCGACATGTTCTAACAACTAGCTTCTAGAGTTTCTACGCAACGTGTCAAATAACGATGGTCGATTATGTCGACAGCATTTTCTAGAGTACGACTGCAAATACGAACTGGACTGAATTTAGGTGTAGTTGTTTTAAATTTGGAACGCCGCCCGGCTGGCTTGGCGCTCTTCCGCTCAGTATCCCGCGTCACAAACGCACGGCGTGTATCACGAAAACTGTAACAACATTTACCATTCAAAGTTCTACACAAAAGTCAGTGAAATTCGTTTCAATTACCATTGCATCTTCACCGTTTAAACTGTGATAATACATGAACAAAAATGATTTGTAATTTCTTATCAACGGGCGTTTGTTTACGTCCGACACTGTGGGGCGGCCAAAATAGATTCTTTTATTAGAAATCTGTTTCGACCCCGTTATATTAAAGAAGTTTTGTTGTTGGGATCGTTAACGAGAGGTAAGTTTACACTTATTGAATTCTTATCGTTATTGGCTTGCGTGATCTTATTTGTGTCATAATTATTGGCAGGAGATTGATTGTTCACTGCCAAGCTTGATATCGCTCTGCCTCTTTTGATCGAGTTCAATTCCCTTAGTCTATTGTGAGCGGTTGTGATATCACAACTTTTTTTTTCAGTTACGGTGTGAGTGAAAGTTGGTGGTGATGAGTGATAGCGAATCCCAAGAAAAAGAAGAAGTAAAATTGAAATTGTCAATTCCAACAATAAGAGCGGAATCTGAAACACAAACAGCTGGTGAACTTGTGATAAAATCACCTGAGATAAGACTAAACGAAACAGAGATCATGGACGAAGACAGGCAAAATATGTCCATAAGGAAACGAAGGAACTTGTCTAAAAATAGAGGTCAATCTGCAAGGCAGAGAGAAAAGACACCAGAACCTAGCAGAACCTTAAAGCCTCATGAGGATACCCCAACTTCTGACGATGAAGAATCAAAACCACAATTGCCACGCCCAAACTCTAGGGAAATGGAAGCTGATAGTACTTATGAAGAAATGAGACGTTTAGTGCTGGAAAAAGCAAATGTTAAAGATCCTGTATATGATCTAAACACAGAGGAACTTCTCGAGCAAAGAGCAATGGCTGCTCAAGAGCGAAGACGCAGAAGTATATCACCATTTGCTATACCAGATAAAGAGGAACTTGCAAATCTTTTGGAACGCAAAGGAAGCTTTATAGATCCTACTAATAAACTCTTATCGACGAATTACGCCCTGACTCCAAAAGACGAAGATACTTCTCGACGTAATTCACTAACAATCGAACCTCCAAAAGAAATTAAACATGTTCTTTCTACTCCTTCTCCTGTCAGCAGCTCTCCAAAAGAGTTATTCCCTTTCGCTTTGCCTGCCACCCAAAAAAAGCTAGAAGAAGGTACTGACGAAAATAAACCAGAAGAAGCAACCAAAAACCTGAAAACACCAGTTAAAAATGAAGAGGTGTTCACGTTTGAAGAAAAAGATATTAAAAAATCTATTAAAACGATTATACCTAAACCAGAAACACCGGGTGAACTTGTAACAAAAGTGATCCAATTAGAAAGAACGCCGAGCAGGAAAGTGGTACCAGAAAATAAACCAAATGTGGAAGTTAGGGAAAGGATAGTTAGAACTCCCAGCAGGAGATTATCTACAGATATTAAACCCATTATTGTAAAACAGCAAACTCCTAAACAAGTAAAAGACGAAGCACATAGTCGTCCGCCACCCATCAAACCGGCCCGCAGCAAATCTGCTTCAAGATTTGGGGTCAGTGTTTTCATGAAAATATTTTTTATACTGTTTGTCGCTTTGTTAATAGCACTTTATTTCCAATTGACATAATCCCAAGCCCTACAATACAATGATCACTATGTAAATAGTTTGCCATATTTTTTTAGAATGAGAGAAGCAACTAATAATTTATCCATAATAACATTTACAGAATAAAACTAGTGAAAGTGAGATGAGTGAGGATCAACATAATGCCAGATTAGAAGCGCCAAAACGTAGAATGATGCCTGTGCCACGACGATACACGAAGAACAAAATGTCACCAAAAGTAAATCGTTCGCAGTCAGTAAATCGCCCTGTAGACGTAAGAGAGGTAGATAAAACTGGAACAGGTATGAGTCAGACTAGTCGAGAAATCATGGAGTTGATGGAAAAAGCCCGAGCAAGAAGCTTGTCTATGCCTAAAGATGATCCCCGGCTTCCAACTGAATACAAGCCCAGTCACAAAACTTTAAAGACTCCCAATAAGACTCCTACCTCCTTGAGGCCGTCTAGATCTCGGGGCGTGTCCTGTCCTAAAACTATTCAGATCATTAGTGAAAAAGAAATTTTGGCTGGTTTATTGCAGGCTCCGAAAACAGATCTGGATCAACGTAGTAGGCAAAGCTCCGGTTACATTGATGCCAGTCAGTCTGAGTACACGTCCAGTTGTTATTCATCATCGCCGAGTGAAAATGAGTTTGACTTTGATTTAAAAGAGCGAACAGCGGAGTTGACCCGCAAACTGAATGTACTAAGTCAAGAGGTTGATAGACGTGAAATGATGACGGGTATCATATTAGGAGCAGATGAGAATAATATCCCTAAAGTCGAAAGAAGTGAACACAAGTCAGGATTAAGGAAAAGATCTGTAACCGATTCCAAAAACGCGACTAGGAAAGAAAGCAAGGAGCTTGCTCTGGAGAAAAAAGCTAGGAAAAAATCTCTAGAAGATGACAAAAACAAAAAAATTGTTAGATCAAGATGGAAATTCATTGCGAATTGGCAAGAGTTTAAGCAAGAGCAACGTATTCATTGCGATAAAATAAGGGATTTGCGAAACAAATGTATTTGTGACCTGCTAATATTAATCATACTGTGTGGTCTAGGAGGAATGATGTTTAAAACGTTAGAAGGATCATTTGAAAACGCTTATAAGTGTGGTACAAAGAATGTCAAAAGGGATTTTATAGAAAATCTTTGGCGAGGAAGTCATAATCTGCGTGAAGAAGATTGGAAATCAATGGCAAGGAAGAAGTTGTTTGAATTTGAGAATCAGCTGCATACGGCACACGAAGCAGGAGTTACTTCCTATAGCGGCCAGAGGTCTTGGAACTTTATGAACTCTTTCGTCTACTGCTTGACGTTAGTCACAACTGTCGGTAAGATTAATAGCATACACTTTCTCACACGAAAAAGAACTGACACGAATTCCACAAGTATTTTTGTTTTAACTGTACCTAAAAGCTTCTTTGACACCTCACAGTGTATTTATTATGCAGTAATTTCATTTATTAAAACGGATGAACTTGCACTTTTTATTTTTTATTTCACTACATGCAATTTTTATCCTCACGGTTATATACATAGTACTTATTCTTCATGTATAGTTCGTACACCTACTCATTTTTTTTTTGTATTTTTCAAATATAAGGAATTTATATTTCTCCTAACTGTGTCTGTGTCAGTACAAAGTTTTAAGTTCTTCAATTTGATATTTTCCAGGTTATGGTCACATAGCTCCGAAGACAACATATGGCCGAGTGGCGACAATAGTGTATGCTACCATCGGAATCCCTCTATTCCTGATTCTCTTAGCAGACTTCGGTAAATTCTTCACACGAATCATCAAATTCTTCTGGGCGTACATCAGAAGGTTTTACTACACAAGGAGTTGCAGAAAAGTCAGAAGAACCGCTCCAATGCAGGTAATATTGTTAAAGCCTAGTCTTGTTTTAAAATACTTTAGATCAGGGATCGGGAATTTATAGCACGCAAGCCATCGGTGACACGTCACTAGCTACAGAGAAATCTGGGCACAGCATCAAACAGTAGTCTCAACTTTTTTTAATTGCTTCTAAATCAATTTATGTTGAGAACGGTTCTGTTCTTGGTAAAGTATTTTATTGTGAACAGTTTTACTCAGATGTTAATACCTACCGCGTTTTTAATGAAAAAAAAACACACTGCCCTCAAAAGGTTCACCCGTCCATGTTCTAAATCTAAATAATAAAATATAGTTTATTTAATTTTAGATACTTTCTTCAACGAGACCAAATATTGTATTTTTTGAAGAAATATATAGCCCCAAAATGGCAACATTTGCAAAGAATTCAAATCAATGTCAGTTTCAAAGTTAAACTACAGAATAACAACATAAATTCAATTCTCTCTTACTTGCTATCTCTCCCATAGATGGTTTTAGTCGTAATGACGTGGTACACCGCACGCTTCACCGATGTAGGTACACTACGCATTACAGCGTTTTAGCCATATTATGTCTAATAAATCCTGTTACTATAACAGGCTAAAAGGGAATTTTGACCGAAAGGTTAATGTAGCAGTCTTGCCTGTTTCACATTTATTATGTAAAAAACTCATAATCAGCTAATTTATTAGGTCACTGCTGAAAATAGACCTCTCCTATTGCGTGTCATATCATGCGATGCTCAGCTATTCTCATCTATCTGTTACCAGCTATCTACATTTTTTTAATAACCATAATAGCATAAAATGTGTGTATGACCAAATGTATGAACGTATACGAGGCAAAAGGAGTATGTAGGGATCGTAGCAGGTGGCGTTCTGTAGTTTCTGCCTACCCCCATGGGAAGAAGGCGTGAGTTTATGTATGTATGTAATAGCATAAAAACTTAGCCACATAAAATAAAAATAGTCATGAAAATTATAATCAACTAGCTATCGTACCCGGCGTCGCCCGGGGTGAATTTCATACAAAAATAGCATCCCGATTTCCGACTTACACGGTGGATTTAAAAAAAAAATCTTTCATTCAAACCTTGTCCTGACAATTACAAACAACAAAAAAAGAATGAGCAACATAGGTGCAGTCGCTTTGAAGTGATACGCGGATATTTTTTTTTGCCAATTGCTTTTTATTTATATAGACGAGGTAATTTTTTTTAATGATGTACAAGGAATTCTTGAACAGACGTTGTTGTTGATAACCACAATCGAATTGCCGCTGTTTCCGAGAAACAAAGGGAATGTTTTCCTTTTAAAGCAGAAATGAGTAATGATTACGCTCCGGGCTATATGTAGTCTTACATTGTTATAAACCTTTGTTTTGTGTTCACCCATCGCTGACTCAAAGTTGAGAAAAGTAACATGGAATTTTGTTGAATTTCAGGAAGTAATGAAGGGACTAAATATCGTCTACGATGTCGTTCGTCGTCCATCGCAGATATTCTCCGAAGAAGATATTGAAGAGAGTCCAGATGGCCCGCTACCTCCACCAGTTGATAGGAAGTCAAGTGACGTGCCTCCACCTCTGCCACCAAAACCTGGTACCTTACCAAGAGAAGTCGACCTTGAGACCGACATGGAAACTCCAGCTCCATCCGTCTATGAAATAGATGATGAGTTCAACCTACCAATCTCTGTGGCCGTCTTCATTTTACTCACATACATAAACATAGGAGCATTCGTCTACAGTTTATGGGAGAAGTGGAACTTCTTCGAATCCTTCTATTTTATCTTCATATCGATATCTACGATCGGACTTGGCGATTTAGTCCCCGATCACCCTATGTTCATGATGGCATCTATATTATACTTAGTGTTTGGATTTGCTCTAACATCCATGTCCATCAACGTCGTTCAAGTGAAGTTGTCTAATACATTCAAACAGGCGAGTGCTAAGCTCGGTGCTACCATTGGCTTAAAGGTTGCTGAAGAGGACGGTAGTCTTGTGCCCATAACACCGCCGCCCACAGAGATTGTACCGGTACATAAACCAAAAAGTACAACAGACGAAAGCAAAAGTAAAGAACCTGACGATAATGATACTAAAAATAGATAAATACTGTTTCGCAATGAACAAATAACTCTCGAAATAATAATGTTTAATTAAGCCCCGTTTGACAGTTGAAAGGAGCGCTTAAACCAATCAGAGTCGATCAATTTATGTATATGTAGACTCTGATTTTTTTCCATTATAAAAATGGAATAATTCGTGATAACGCAGTGCTGGTAACACAAAGTAGAAATCGTGGTATTATGTAATATCGTTGCTGTAAGCATGTAAAAGGTGATAAATTGTTACTAATTATTAAAATTTAATTAAAACCGTAATGTGTTTGTTGCTGTGTGTGTAAATAAAGATTTTTTACATGTTGTTCTTGCTATATTATTTAAGTCGCCATTAACCACAACACAATAAGTTATCCAACTAATAAAAAATCTTAAATTCATTGGCAGACCACGCACAGTACAACCCGCTTAGTCTAGAAACATGAAATTCTTCACAAGAGTTCCGATATAACGAATGCTAATTCATCATTTAAAGTGGTTAAATATGGAATGAAAGTTTGTATGGAAGTTCGTCATTATTGCCGAAGAGAGATCCCATCGGATACACGGCTTGTAATGATAGAAGACACTGAGTACTGGACTGGTTTGTACAAACAATAATAAAAATATTGTGAATGAGGCAAACGAAAAGAAGTCTCGTTAAACAACAGTACTCGATTTATTTTACAAAGAAAGAGAGACATAAAGTAATAAGCGAGAATGGACCTATATCCCATCGAACGAGTCGAATGAGTGCTTGATATTTTTTTTCCAAGTCATTGTAATCAGAAATGGAAGCGACTTCGAGTATCGTACGTTCAAAAGGTTTCAAGAATTTAATTATGGCCGCATAAAATCGAGTCAGTTCGTTGGTTGAATTTGGTATGGTAACGAGAGATTACATTTGAAAATGTTTGTTTGGGTTGTTTTGCATTTCAAAATTGTTTTTTTCTTTTCAATCAATACCCACTATAAAGATACTTTTTATTTGACACACAAGTGATCTTTTCTGCGTCGGTTTTGGATTTTCAATTAATGATTGTGACGTTGGTTTTGGTGTCTCATTTGGCAGCTCTTTGGAATCCACAGTTGCACCTCTGGTCGCAACTCTGGTGTCTTAGTATAGATCTTGGCTCATAAAGTTCAATCAATTTGCCTAGCCTTTTTCCCAACCATGTTGACCCGGGTCGGCTTACAGTAAATTCAGCTGAATACCAGTTTTATACGGAGGGATTGCCTATCTGACCTCGAAAATCCAGTTACTGGGTAACACGATGCCCCTTGGTAAGACTGGTTGTCAGACTTTTGGGCTTCTAACTACCAAAATGACTGTCAAAGATTTATGCATAACACGTGCTTTCCGAGGCACGGACGGGTCTCGATATGTAATGGATGATAAACCATCCAAGAACCAACCCAGACAAGTGTAGCTGAACCTTCGATAGACCTATGCGGCTGTTATTATTTTGGTGTTATTATATTAGGTCTTTACCTATGAAATTGCCGTTCTGCGGTACTGGCCATTTCAAATCAAAATAATTTTTGTTTGGCTAAGAATTCTAATTTCAAATTAATTTTATTTTAAAAACATGGATTTTTTTTTCTAAAAGTAGTCATTTCTTTATTGATTAGTGTTACATTTTCATCGCATTTCAATCTTTTTCGTCATCATGGATACGTTAAAAATTCGAGTAATTATGGAATATGAGTACCGTCGTGGCAGCAACGCGGCACAAGCGGCACGCAACATCAACGACGTTTACGGAGCTAACACTACAAACCAACGCACCACCTGTTATTGGTTTGCTCGCTTCCGTTCTGGAAATTTCGACCTGAAAAATGAACCTCGCGGTCGTCCGAAGACTTTGGTCGACAATGACGAATTAAAGGCGATTGTGGAAGCTGATGATACACAATCTACGGCTGAATTAGCAGCAGCTTTCGACGTTAGCGTCAAAACAATATTGGTCCATTTGCGTCAAATTGGCAAGGTAAAAAAGCTTGACAAATGGGTGCCCCACGAACTCAATGATCGCCAGCGCGAAGTACGCGTCGAGACGTGCCTTGCACTGCTCAACAGACACACAAATGAAGGAATTTTGAACCGCATTGTTACCTGCGATGAAAAATGGATTCTGTTTGATAACCGTAAGCGCTCAGCAAGTTGGTTGGATCCTGGTTCAGCACCTAAACAATGCCCTAAACGAAAACTTACCCCTAGAAAAGTGATGGTCACTGTTTGGTGGTCTAGCGCCGGTGTGATTCATCACAGCTTCTTACCAAACGGGGTGAGCATTACTGCAGATGTGTACTGTGAAGAACTGAACACAATGATGGAGAAGCTGGCGCATCTCCAACCAGCATTGGTCAATCGCTCGTCTCCGCTGCTCCTGCACGACAACGCGCGACCTCATACTGCACAGCAGACGGTCTCCAAGTTGCAAGAACTGGGGTTGGAAGGTCTCCGTCATCCGCCCTACTCACCAGACCTTGCGCCTACAGACTACTACTTTTTCCAGAATTTGGATAACTTCTTGGCGGGAAAAAAATTTAATACCCGAGAGGCAGTACAAAATGCCTTTGAAGAATTTGTTGCCTCCCGTCCAGCTGATTTCTTTAAGAAGGGCATCAATAAACTGCCACTGCGATGGCAAAGATGCATTGATTGCATGGGTGATTACTTCGATTAATACAAATAAAAAATTCATGAAAAAAATTCGTTTAAATTTTTTCATACAAAGCGGCAATTTCATAGGTAAAGACCTATTAGTTCATAAAGATAAAGGACTAAATACTAACGTTGCATCAGTAGCGGTCCCACTGATAACTTTGTCTTTTATTTTCGATACCGGCGTACTGGCTAGGGCATCATACTTTGATTAATTATGTCACTTTATTGTATATTGAAAGCTTTCAATAGAATGCTCGTCAACTGACGAATAACATGGTTTGATACTTTAAGAATTTTGCTACTGAAGGGAAATTTATTGTAAAATATTACTTAAAGCTTTGGCACACACCAAGTGTTTTTTTCACACCTTAATGTCAAATACTGGTGAAAATGACAGATTTTTATGATGGCCGTTATTATACCTGGGAACCGATTTCCTAGAAACCAAAGCTTTAGCATGTTAAATAGGTAAGTATATTAATATAAGGGGTGTAAGTGGTTCTAACTAATATCTTTCGGGACTCAAACCAACCTCATTTGCCCGTGGTGCACGCTTCTAGTAAACAAATGAGGCTATAGCAACCCGCCAACATGCACTGGACAAGGGTGGTGGATTATGGTCCAATCCCCCCAATGGATAGAGACGGGCCCCAAGTGCCCGGCGACTCCAGCGGTGGTGATGGTGTGGACGGGCGCAGGTGCAGCCCTGGGGTCAGGGGAGCGAAGAATATCCGGGTGAGATGGACTAACCGTCAAATGAACACGGCAAATTATATAACGGACACCGATACACTTCAAATTCTCAACTACAATGTCCGGACGCTAAAGAAAGACGAGTGATTAATTGAGTTTAAAAATGCTCTAAAATATATCAACTGGGACATTGTAGGTTTTTAGTAAGAAGAGAGGGTGAACACACAGATGTAAGAGACGATGCTGTATTCTTTCACTTCGGTGAAACCAGTGGATAACACGGAGTGGGCTTCATGGCGGCAAAGAAGTGGAAGGATAATATCATCGTATTCGTAGGCTATTCTGAACGTGACATTGCTCCAATTTCAGCTTACACCGAACAAAACGCTTACTCCTGTACAAGTATATGCACCAACATCTGCACATACGATGAAGACGTAGAATATTTCTATGACCTTGTCAACCAGCACCCAGCATTTGATGAAAATAGGGGCAGGGGGGAGGCTGTAACATGGTCATTGGGAACTTTAACGCTAAGGTAGGAAGGAGGCAAGAACTGGATGGCGAGGATAATCTCGATCACTTTGGCTTAGGGGACCGCAACGAACGAGGGGTTCGTCTAAAGCAGTTTGCTTTTGAACAGAACATGCACATAGCCAAAAGCCTATTTTCAAAAAAACCTCGACGGCAGTGGACTTGCGTCGCACCCAATGGTTCAACGCAAAATGAAATTGATTACGTCTTATCATCAGACAAACAATTAATCAAGAATGTTGGTGTTATCAATAGAATTAAATACAGCTCCGATCACAATCCAATCCGTGCAAAAAAAAAATTTGATTTCAGAATCCACCGAGCCAAATTGTTTACAAAACAAACTAAGTGGCTTTGGAAAGACACGCTTGTCAATAATTTCGAACATTTTAATCATGAACTACGAGTATCAAACGATTTTAAGAAACTAAAATTCGAGCAAACAGACGCAGAATACAAATATAATGCAATAGTTACCGGAATAATCAAAAGCAGAAAAAACATAAAGAACACACCCAGAAATAAAAACAAATTACATAACAGCGCATAGCACGAAACGATTTGATCAAAAAACGAACAAAGTTCCAAGAGCTGACCACGGCTAGCTTCAGGGTGGGACTTGTGATTAATCGGTCTAAAACCCAACTAATGACCACCAGTACTAATCATACCCTATGATTGCCCATCTGAGCTGGAAATAATTTATGTCGATGAGTATATATTATCTACCTGGGCCAGTTAGAAAACAGGCAAGAAAGGGAAATCGATCCCCGGATTGAAAACGCCTGGAAAAGTCCACGAAGATGCTAATGAAGGGTGATCTGCCGATCTCCCTGAAGCGCAAACTCATTGATATGCGTATCCTGCCCGTTTTAACCTACGGTTCTCAGAGCTGGCCGTTCATCGAGTCGCAAAACTTTCAACTTGGAGATTGCCAAAGAGCGATGGAACGCAACATTCTAAGTGTCAAAAGACAGGACAGAATTCGGAAGACCACTCTGCGTCCCAAAGCGGGCAAACTGGATTAGTAAAGAAGGCTGTCAGGCTCAAATAGGATTGGGCGGGTCACATCACCCGCATGCACGATGACCGCTGGGCAAAAGTCTCCACACAAGGGGTGCCTGAAGATGGACGGCGCCGCGGTGGCCGGCCCTGAAAAAGATGGTGAGATGGCCTGGACGCATACCGCGAGGGCTGGTTCGAAGTGAAGGGGGAAAAGACAGGAAGTCTTTAGGGGAGGCTTTTGCCCAGCAGCGCGTTTGGTCTATTTTATGGGGTACTGTATTAAATGTTACAATAAAATACCTTGTAGTATTGCAATTAAATTAAAGAAAAATTAAGACTCATATTAAAAGTACACTTTGTGAACAAGCATATCATAAATTAGAGGATTATATCCTAGATAAGAATGCTTGGAAACATGCTGGTCCTGCTCCATATGACAATCTAGAGTCTAGACAAAATCAAAGTGGTTGCTAATTTAATTGTATAATTTATAATTTTTATGACATTGATTTTTACATTATTTAAGTACTCTCACACAAAAATCAAAATCAAAATTTCAAAAATCAAAAACAAAAATCAAAATCAAAATTCAATTTCAATCAATTCAATTTTGTCAAAATTTTGGAAAAATCATCTACTTTTCAATATTTATAAATATGTGAGCCCCATGTATCTATCACATAATTAATTTACTTGTCATTGCGTTATATTTCATTCTTTTTACCTATTGTGTAAAGTAATTTTATTCTAGGTGCATTGTTTTCATATAATTATAATTATACAATGTATAATTAATGTATACATAATATTGTAAAACAAAAGAGTAACGGTGGAGTTTCTTGCCCATTCTTCTCCATACGAAACTATCTTTTGTAAGGGGTAACTAGAATCAATTCTATTTTCTTGTAAATTTTGACGTTCAAAAGTGCCTTTTATGTGCCTATTTGAAATAAATGATTTGACTTTGGCTTTGCAGTGGGACAGAATAGACAAAAAAAAAAAAAGATCTCTATGTGTTGATATGTCGGATAATGGCTATACTCCTAAAACATATATAATTTTACATAGTTTTTGTATACATCGATTGTCTTATTTAAAATTGTGAACTCCTCCTCCACTTCATTAGCACACACATGCAATGTGTATAAACGCAATAAGCACAAATTCGGTGACTTTCGTTGTGTGACCAATGACAGTGATCAATTTGAGGGTACGGGCCTATATCACACGTTTCACGATTTGGATATGTTCAATAAATGAATTTGTGCCAGAAATTCTTAGTTCCCTCTGTTCCAATAACGATATTTAGTGCAATTCTGTACATACTCCATTATTCTCATAATTTTCTTTGCAGGAACTTCTACAGTCTCATCAATGTAACTTTTGATAACATGATTTTTGTAATATTTGACCATAAATGATTCCAGGTTTTTTTTAATGTCTGCTAAATTTTTGAGTGCTTTTCTACACTGTGCAAAACTGTTATCCAAAGTAGGCAAATCCACAAATGAATCTTTACTGCGGCACTCTGATTCGTGTTCATGTAGATTAGAAAGACAATCATGAAGTAATGTAGTATTAAAAACTTTTTCTTGTTCGGTATAAAGAAACGTGTTTTCAAACGCGCACTTTTTATCAGTATCATCATAGCTTTGAAAGATTTCCCTAAAATCTTTACTTAAATATTTTTCGAAAAATTCGCAATAAGGCAGATCTAAATCGCCTTCATCAATTCCTTTCTTTACGGTGTTTATCAATAAGAGATTCAAGATCAAACTTGGCATAGCTGTTGGAAGAAGTTCACACTGAGGAGCCATGTGATTGTATCTCGACCAGCCAGTTAGGATGATACCTTCGAAACTGTAAACTTGTTTTTCTCCTCCGAATTTGTAGTCTAATATAAACTTCATCCAGCTTATATGATTCTGAAATCTGTTTTTAATATTAGGGATTGTTGCATTTCTACCATCAGCTCCTTTGAATGCGGAAGCTATCCAGATATTTTTGAAGTTTCTTTTTAAATTATAGAAATAGCTATGAGAAAACCGTGGATGAGCACCGTACTCCCACGCTACTGCTTCAACAACATCATAAAAAGTAAAAGTCTGCGGCTTCTTCATACTTAGCAGCATGTCGCCCCATATAAGAACTTTTGTCACCGGACTTAATTCTTTTACTATAGAAGTAACTTCTTTCACGTGATTGACGAATAAGGCACTGAAAACAAAAAATATGTGAAGAAAGGCGAATCACCGGTTTAAGTTTTGATACTAAGCTAGGAATGGATACCATCATTATGATCTTAAGCTATGCGGGGCTTTAAGTCTGAGTCCATTTGAGTATGATAAACCCGAAACCTTGTGACCCAACAGGTAGACAGACAGACGGGTGGATTTAGTAGTAGACTTAAAAACTCTCTGCAGACGGAAAGGAAGCTCTTCTTCAACGATTGCTTCATGTCAGCAACATTGGTTCTCAACGCTTCTTTACAAGCTTAGTTTTTGTTTACCCTTAACCTGAAAAGGGGTCATTGTACATGAGTACAATGATCCCTTTTCATAATTATGAACTACTTTTCTAAGGGACAGGATATTCGAACCTTTCAAATTGGAAGACAGCGATGCTTGAAGTTAAGTATATGTATGGTGTACTTCACCGGACGATTCCTTCATAAGTCAATCAATTAGATAAGGCCGCGCACTAACTAAAAGCAATAGTCGCGCGAGTTCGCGGTCATCGTGTTCAAATGTCACTTGGTTCGGTGAACTGGAACGCGTGGTCGCGCCGACAGAGGGCGCATTCCGGTTGACATAATTATGAACGCGACGATCGCTTCGATTATTGCTTTGAACGCGGGGCAATACTTTAATAATAATTAAAGACTACCAATTTGTTAGAGGATGCCATTCAGAAACTTGACAACGTCGCAAATAACTGACAAATATTTCGCTGTTTTGATGAATTTTTCAATATAACTAAATTCATCCTCTTTAATAGAACTACATAGAAAGTAATTGAGCAAAGATATACTATAGAGAGGCTATAAGAAGAAATTTCATAGAAAAACTGTAATCCCATGTCCACTGACGCCATCTAGCTTATTATAGCAAAATGTCATAATAGCCAAGTTTGACATGAAACACTTTTACCAAATCTCCAACCTTTGATTACCAACCGCCAGATAGTCTGACATATCTAAGAAAATTATTAAATACTCGGTAAATTATAAAATACTTTCGAAAATAAAACTGTAGCTACGAGTAACTCCAGTCATTTTATCACTACGAGGTTTGCAAAATTCAGCATATTTTCAAAAATAATTTTCTTTTGCACACAATGAGAGCTGTCATCTGAGGCCACGAGGCATACGAGACATAAAACAAAACTAAGCGAGAAGGGCCCTGAAGATAATACCAAGTTTTGATGTTGTTCGCTTTGTCCCAACTATCGTAAGTATATTTTCAACACAATTTCTCAAAAAATGCATTTACGATGCCCGTATACATTGTTCGAAAGTTAAAAATTACGCACCATACAACGGAACGTGCGGTAAAATAGGTACTCACACCTAAGTACATGTTTTACCGCATAATCGGTTGTATAGCGCCGTGCGTATCCTTTAATGGTTTATTTTTAATTTCCATAAAAAAAAAATATAAGAATTCCTCCAAGGAGTTTCACATTACGAGAATAAATAAGCTGAATAATCGAACCTCCTTGGCAGCACTTTTGCTCAATATGTTTGTCTCACTTTAATACTAAAGAGAAAATGAGACGAAATATGTAGTTCTAATTTTCAGCACGCACACGTGGCGCCATTTGCAATTTTGCGCCATTTTCATATTGGGAACGTCAAAGATTGTTGCGAGTTTCCCACTGATATGTACAAACAAAATAATATTAAGAGTTCCAGCGAGGAATCCGATATTATTGTACCTACTGTTTTCTCGCAAATGTGCTGAAAAACGTTGTATGACACACGTGCGGAAATTGGTATTTACAAACTCGTGACTATTACATTCGTCTACTCCTTTGTAAAAACCAACTTACCGCACTAGTATCATAAATAACTATTATATGTCTTTGTAAGTAATTGAGTTGGTTCTTACGTGGTTTCTAATTCCCTGCCTTTACACTTTAGACACTTATTTATGTTTCCTACTTCGTCACAACCAATATGTATGTGTTTCAGCGGTTTGATTATGGCATGAAGATCAATTACCTGAAATCGAGGTAAAAATAATAATAAAACCACAAAACTTGCTAGGAATAATCCGAACTAATTTTATAAACTAGCTGTTGCCCGTTACTTCGTCTGCGATACAGGATGGAAAGTAGCCTATGTCCTTACCCAGGACATGGTCTACCTGTGAGTGTGTGCCAAATTTCATGCAAATCCGTTCAGCCATTTTACCGTATGTTTAGGCTACTTTCCATCCTGTATCCCACACGAGTCGCGGGCAACACCTAGTAAGAAAATACAAAGTCAAATTAAATAAATACGAGAAAGGAAAAAGAAAATATTTGATGTTCTTTTTTTGCGGTCAAAGACCGCTGGTAGTGTTTTTTCTTGTTTAAGTAATGATCGCCATCACGTTCGTGAAGTTTACACAAAGTAAAAACTGATGTGATGATGTAATGACATTCGGCTGCGTCAATCAGCCT
Source organism: Griposia aprilina (assembly GCA_916610205.1). NCBI lineage: Eukaryota > Metazoa > Arthropoda > Insecta > Lepidoptera > Noctuidae > Griposia > Griposia aprilina. The sequence goes on from OU744305.1 coordinate 11,697,002, forward strand.
ATCATAGTCCACTGCTGGACAAAGATCTCTCCCAGGGTGCGCCACAACACACTGTCCTCCACTTTCCGCATCCGGTCTGACTCAGCTACCTTTTTGAGGTCGTCGGTCCATCTAGCTGGTCGATCCGCGGTCTCTACTCCAGGACTCGTCTGCTCCACCGGCCATCGGTCCTTCGACAAACATGGCCAGCCTACTGCCACTTTAGCTTGCTTATTCTGAAAGCTGTCTCGGTAACTCCTGCGGCTCTCATTCGGCTGCGTACCTACTGTTATTATTTTTGTACTTTTTATTAATTAAAGAACCTACTAACTTGTTTCAACATAGTAGTTATTAATTCACGGCTCAATGGGTTACTGGGGCATATGTCTGCAGGAAATTTATTTAGCTCTCTGAGGTGAGAAAATTCCTTCAGTTTCAAGACATACTCCATGTGCCCGAAGGTTTGAATCAAGGGTATTATTTCAATGTTTAGAGTTTTGGCTTGGTAGATAAGCCGTAAGAGCTGAAATGTGACATAATAGGTCTATATTACGTGTTGTAATAGTGTAAAAACTGACACACATATTTCAGTAAAAATTAAGATAGAGCAGAAACAATTGTGGTTTCAAACGTCCATTACATGATGCTACCAAATTTACTGCTTAAGCCGTATCTACATCGAAAAGTAGGGTTTTAAAGGAGGATTATCCAAAATACTGACACATTTTTACAAGTACGGTACCTACTCATGAATATGAACAACTTCCACTATGAACTTTCACTCAAAAGAAAAGCTCAGACATTAATATGCACGGTCCTCATATGGCCTGACTACGACCACGATTATGTCTGGACTTTAAAACTGAGACGGTGATCTCTCTTCTCAGAGTAGTCAGTTAGTAAACAGTGACCTCCGACCACCGAAGTTATTTTCGACGTGCAAAAGTGTTTTTTTAACCAATTTACAGAAATAAATATAATTTATCATTTATGGAACCAACCAGGAAATATGAATAAAAAAATGAGCTGTTCCCATTAACCATACATTATGATCGGGATCCTGCCGTTTTGCCGAAAAGGTTTTGCCAAAATTTCACTACCCAAACAAAATTTAGCAACCTTTTTTTATACCAATGCAATGATTGGAATGATTTTCATTTGGTCAAATTATTACTTGGTAGAATAATACCAAGGATAATGTCATTAGGGCATTTGGAGTTTAATCGAATGATTTATTACAGTAAACAATCTTTAGACAATAAACGTTTGGTCTAATGATTTGTTATGACAAAAAATATAAAGGCAAAAAAACTTTTTTACAAAAAAACAACCGACTTCCAAAAAAAAACACTAAAAGACGTGAAAAATAACTTTAATTTCGGAAGTCGGTGTCTTTGGTTTAGTATTTTCGTTTTTGACCACCGACTTCCGAAATTAAAGTTATTTTTCACGTCTTTTAGTGTTTTTTTTGGAAGTCGGTTGTTTTTTTGTAAAAAAGTTTTTATTTTACACTTTTTAGTTACGGTACCTACCCCACACAAATTCGTATACCACTACTTGGTGTGTAAATAACAGTGACAGCAAATTATTAACACATCATCCATATAAACTAAGTGGAAAAAATATGCTATAATAATAAACTTCTGGTCAGACCTTGATCAAATTTAAATGGGACCACATGAGAAGCACCACCTATCAAATAAAAAAAGAATCATATAAATCAGTTCACCCAGAAAAAAGTTATTAGCTAATACACATAAAAAAAAAAAACTTACAGGCGAATTGAGAACCTCCTCCTTTTTGTGAAGTCGGTTAAAAATAAGTTTATTTGGGAATAATTAAAAAAATGCAATTTTATTTTAATGTAATCATTTATTCAAGGGTAAAAAATCAAGGGTGGGATAGGATGCAAGAGCGAGCGAAGCGAGCTCGGGACTTAGGGCTCCCCGACTCGGACAGGTTAAGTTAAAAGGGGATGGCGGGGTCTTTCAGACCCCGCCATCCCCTTCGTGGTTATTTTTTTTTTAAACCACCCGAAAGTAGGAGCCCCGCTTGGCGGGGCTCCGTCGTCTAAGCCTTATAATAGAGATGGTAAATTGAAAACTGACGATACTAAATATTTGGCTTATTTTATTTTGCGTAAAATATGTTATACCAACTGAAATATTTGACTACATAAAAATTGCTAATAGTACTAGTTGGTTAACAAGTTATTTTTTAAACGTTCACTTGCCAAAAATTAGGTTTGCGTTACAATTATTTGTGAAGAGATTTTTTGATAAGTAATAATTTGGCAAATGAAATTATGCGGAAAATTGTTTCGGAAGTGATAATTTGGCAATTTCTTTTCGATGAAACAAGGGAGACCCATTATGATCGTGTAGGTACACAACACAAGTGATGGTTGGAAATAGCCGCGTAAATGTATTATTTTTATTACGCAAAAGAAGATAGACGTGAGTTTATATAAGTGTGTATATAGGTATATTTACTGTGCCATTTTATCGTATATTTATATAAAATTATAGCTTTTGTTTAATTGTGTTTTTTATGGATCATGACTGTGGTCAGCAATAAATATTTTTATTATTTTATTATTGCTTTTTTGTATGGAACAGCTGTTTTTTATCTCAGGGTTCTCCCTTTGTGAAAATTGTTCATATTTATGAGTAGGTACTATGATCATAATATAATCGACACTTACCTCATTCTTCTTGTAAGAATTTTCAGAGCTGATGTTTTTAATACTGCCTTCATACGGGAACATGTCTTCGTATTCCACAAGGATTGAATCTACTCCATAAATACTAAGTATGGGCAGGATAGCTACCATATAAGACAGTTTTGGAGGTGACCCCTTCAGATCGAAATGCACCGTTACATGCTGTAAGTTAACAGAAGATGATTTTTTTACTTGCTTATCCAGACCAGTTATACGTGCCAAAAAACTATACAATAAAAGCAATGAGCTCAAATAAATAAGACAATATTTAAATCTTCGCCACATGTTCCTGGGGGCTTACTATCACAGAACATATATAGCTTTACTCTTATCTATAGCTAGTTTTTAGGCACAGACTACATCGAGAACTACGTTCAGATCTGAGGTTCAGATGCACAACTCCCATAGAAAAAATATTGGACACAGCGACTCGCTTCTGATTGGTTAGGGGAAAATGATGCTTGACAGTTTTTTATTGTTGGCTATTGTATGAAGGCAAAGGCGTGCATTATACAGCTACATACCCTACAGAAACCACCCAGACTAGTTTCATTCATTTCATTCAATAGGAAAAGGCAAATGAAAATACTAGATGTTTTGCAATAAATAATATTATGATTTTTCTTAAGTTTTATCTTAAATTTTAAGCTTTCACTTGCATAACTGAAGACATAACGTAACATAACTTTTGCTTGTATCAAAATACGTCATTTCTGGGTAGGAAACCTTGCCTTAAAATGCTTATGACACACATTTTTTGGCCAATTCAACCACACTTAAAGCACGCAGGAAAGCACATTTTATAGAATCTAACCACTTATTGTGCTTAAGAGCAGTGGTGGCCCAGTGGTATCGGCCCCGACTTACGAGTTGTAGGTTGTGGGTTCGAACCCAGACGGGCGCTTTACTTTGTTTAAATTATTTCATCACCACTGCTCTCAAAACGGTGAAGGAAAACATCGTGAGGAAACCGGCATGTCCTAGAACCAAAAATTCGAAGATATGTGACATCTACCAACCCGCTCTGGGCCCGCGTGGTGGATTACAGCCCACTCCCTCTCAAAGAGAGAGGAGGCCTGTGTCCCAGCAGTGGGAACATTATAGGCTGTTTATGTAACCACTTATTGAGTCTATTTTCACAAGTTAGCAACTTGTATATTATTACAGCGTCCTTTCGCGTATTATTAGGTACAGCCCGGTACTTGTTATAGCGCATTATGAAAGTCTCGACGCTAATACGGAGGAAATAGTGCTCAACACATTAAAAACTCGCAAAAAGAATGTGTAATATCGGAATCACAATCACGAAAAAGAACTTGTGTTTACCGCGAATGCCGACACAACAACACAACAATAACAAACAAGAAGATGGCAGACCGGCCGGCAGCCGCAGGCGATACAGGGGCATGAAGAAGTTGCAGAGGGGGTCTAACGTTATTTATCATTTTCCCGCTGTCATTCGTGTGTCTTTGTTTTTTTCCTAGAAGATTACTGGCCGTGCTATTAGGCTAATCATTCAATTTCCAGACAGTTCAAAAGGCCTGCTTCTGAATTGCTCATAATTGTACTATGAAAGTAAGAAAGGTGAACGAATATTGAACGAAGTTAAATGGTAACGCTTGTCTATGGCCTGCAGTAATGTCATTGTCTTTTTAATACGTAGCGTTCAAAAACTAAAATTTCACTATATTTTCACTTTACCGGGTTTAAATAAAAGAATATAATTTTTTGGGTATATACATGTTTTAACTATGATTATGTATGAAAGTTACCTTAATATATTATCTAAAAGCATTAAAAAGCACAATTTCCCGTTCAAAACAACTTTGTAGCTTTGAAAGATTCAACGTGATGCTGAACGTGTGTGGATAAGTCATGCAACAATGACAGGTGGTGTGGCGCCAAATAAAAAATATTTGTATTTTTACCAGAAAGGATATTTAGGGAAGTTATTCTTTAATATAGCATTTCGTTGCGATTTTTATTGTAAATCTTCTTAATAATGTCGTAAGTTTGTTTACTTACATGAAATTAGCATAATATTGTACTAACTTTATGAATTTCAGCTGTTGCCCGTCAAATTCAAATATTCTATCGTTTTTTGGAAATTTGTTCCAGCTAAGAATTTTTCATATGTAAATTCTTAGGATTTCAAAGTTTGACGATTGATATAAAATTGATGATTTTTATTCAGTAAACATATCATTCCTACAGTCGGGAGTTATATTTTAATCAACATACGATGTTAAACAGAGCTGCAGTTTGCAAAAAACCACAGAAAAATTGAATCTGGCGGGCTATAGCTGCCTATAAATTTTAATTAGTGTTGTGATTTTATTTTTAGTGAAACACAAAAATGTCGTCGTGTTAGTATGACCCAGCTGCTTCCACTATCGGAGTTCTTAGATAATCATAGAGAAATTGCAGTTGTAACAAATCAACCCAAGCACGGGAGCATAGCAAGGGAATGTGGGTAAGGGTTGCAGAAATTTTAAATTCTGCTGGCGAAGGAGCTGTCAAGTCAGAATCCAAATTGTCAAAGGTATGTTTTTTTAAAGAGGTTGTATGCTGGATACATTCTAGTCTATTGTAACATTGGTTGCTAGGTAACTTTGTTGTTTGAAAAAGCATGTATGTCACTCTGTAAAAATTGAAAATAAAAGTCAACTATCTATTTGCGAGTTTTACTAAACTGGCTCTGTTTACAAGATATATTCAACATGTTTACCATATCACTGCAATGTTCTCATATTGTAGTTTTTCTGCTTTAATTATAAATACCTACCTCAGAGCAATGCATGATAAATTTTATTTTATTTTTGGTCCTGGATAGACATGAAGGCCAAATTATAAATTAAAAAAATAAACAGTGTTATCAACGATACCAGAAGAAGAACAGGATGTGGACCTGGTGTGAATTTAGAAGTGTCTGAAATTGACAGAAAGTTCCTCGGTATCCTTGGAGAAGATCTTGGATCTGGGTTGCCTGGCGTCAGGGTCGAACTACAGGAGTCACTAGTGTTACAAGTAAGTGTACTTAACTGCAATGTGCATGATCCAAAACCATACTTATATATTTATAATACCTACATGTTTTGTTTTCTAATTATTTTTAGGAATATGTAGACAATATTGCAGGTCCAAGTAACATGGACACCTCCCAATCCACTGCAACTGAGGAGTCAATTTACTTAGTAGTTCCAGAAGTAAGTATAATTTATCATTATAATAACTGTGTAAGTATATACTATATTATTTAATTAATTGGAGTAAAAAAATGACACAGTAACCAAAACTTATATTTTTAAGAATTTAGTGTTCAGTTTAGCATTACTTATTACATTTAAAATTGAGTCTAAAAAACTACTTAAGTAGGTAGGAATCGATTCAATGGTTTTGCGTTTATTAAGTAACACGTACCTATTGTATATCATGAAAATCAATAATAATAGGTACCCATAATGTATTTTAATTTACAGGAACACCAACAAAGTGAGCCAAATGTAGTTATGGCTGAAGTTTCGGCATCACAACACTCAGCTCAGTCGTCTGATAATGTACCTGTTCCTGCAAGCCCACAAACCATCACCAACTAGGCATCAACGAGGCACCTTGTACTACCTGCTGAAGCTGAGCCATCACCCTTATCCAGACAGGGCACAGCAGAACAGGCCCCGACGAGGCGCCGAGGGCGGCAACGACAGCAGCTGAGTGCTACAGATGCAATACAGCGGCTGGTCACAGCTACAGAACGAAGGGCTCAAGCAGAGTTGGCCAACAGTCGTTCGTTCAGTTGCACAGGTGGCTGATTACCTTAGTGATACAGTATTTTTAGGAATTTAAATAGATTTTTATTTAAAAAAAAATGATAAATTAATACAATCAAACGTATTTTTAATAATTTAAATTTAACAAAAGAAAAATATAATTCTAACTAAAATTAATGACACAATAAGATCCTAGGTCGATGTTCACGAGCGCGCGCCTGTCGGCCAAAGAGGAAGCGCGCCGGTTTCCGTTGGCTTATATAGGGGCTGGTCACTCGTAGCTCCCTCTAGTCTGATGTTGCAGCTAACACGGCCTCTCCTGACGGGGCAGCGTCCGCGATGCCTTCTGCAGACGGTCTTTGTTCTGGCTCAGCAGTCTCAATCACAGAATCCTCATAACCTGGGGAGGCAAACAACATACATGTTAGATCTAACATACATCATGTTCATCAATAGTTTTATACTTCGATGGGTCAAGATGTCACTATGCGTCTATAGGTATATTTCAACATTAATGAGCGATGCCACACAAGGCCTTATACGCTGCAACCAAGTAGGATACTACTCCAGTTACATGAAATGAATACAACACAATCTCGATGCCACACAAGGCCTTACACGAGGTAAATAGGACGCTATTTCGATGCCACACAAGGCCTTACACGAAAACAAAACAGTACAATGCCTTATGCCGAAGCCATCCAGGCCTTACATGTATACTCGTATTACAGCACAAACATACTTGTTTGTTCCCAGTCAACTCAACGCCACACAAGGCCTTATAAGGGTTGATCCAAATCACCCTGATATCCACATAACGTAATTATGTAGCCATAGCAAGTATCTAAGCATGTACATGTAGGAAACGGAAACCTTATGCTAAGCAAAGATAAGAGGGAGAAATCTTACATTCAAAGAAGGCTGCACAGGTCTCGGGGGTCCACTCGCCTCGCCACGGTATCATATATTCCGCGGCTGCTTGCGTAATTTTTCCGTAAGAGCCCGCCAAGAGCCGTAGTTCATATCGACTATTTGGCAAAGCATTAATAATGCGATATGGGCCCCTGATGCCACTGTCAAGTTTATTAGCAGTTTGAGATGATTTAATTACGAAAACCAGATCGTTCACAGCGAAGGCTCTAGGTGCCTTTCTGCTTTTATTGACACGCGCATCTTGATTAGTCTGATTTTGAGCCAATAGATCCTCAGCCCTTTGTCGTCTCATTTCACGCCAGGCTTCGCGATTTGGTGAGGAACCGTCTACAGTTATGTCTCGGATGAGAGCATTTATAGCAGGAGTAGTCGTGTCACAGCCGATAAGCAGATTTAATGCTGAGCATTGAGTACTTTTCTGCTTATTGATGTTCAGTACCAGCTGTAGCCTCCAAAGTACATCGGACCAAGATTCGTGTCTATAATTTACATATATCCTAATCATGTTCAATACTGTTCGACAATACCGTTCCACTTGGCCATTCTCTTGGTGCATTTCGGGCGTTATGAAATGTACCTGAATACCAAAATCTGCTGCCCATTCGCCAAAGTCGGCACTGTCGAACATTCTGCCCCTATCACATACTATTAATCTAGGAGTACCAAAAATCGACACCGCGTTAGTAAATGCTCGTTTTAATTCCGCGCTTTCTTGTTTATACATATGATACAGAAAACAATATTTCGTGAAAGCGTCGATTATAATAAGAATGTATTTGTACCCATTAGATTCGGGTAGAGGACCAAGTGCATCCGCGTGCACTGTATCAAAAGGTATTATGGGTTTCGTCCACGATACAATTGGCTGTAAAGGGGGCACGAGGCACCCTTTTGTGAGTTAAGCAAACAATACAATGACCTATGTATTTCTTGACGAATTGGCGCATGTTAGGAAACCAAAAATGATTTAATATTAAATCAAGCACCTTTTCATTATTAATGTGTCCGTGTTCATCATGAAATACACGTAACATACTTAACCTAAAACCCTTTGGAACATAACATAGCAGTCGTGATTGCTCACCTATCGGGTTGTACTTATAGTAAAGTAAATTGTTTTTCTTTACATACCGTGAACTATCTAACTGGCCCTGATCAAGTTTTTCGAGTAAAGCAACAGTTTCATCGTCTGCGGCCTGTGCCACTAGAGCCCAGTTAATTGGTTTTTGTACGGCGCAAAGGTTAACTGGGTTACGGCTGAGATAGTCAGCATGTGGCATAAACTGACCTTTTCGATACTCGAGAGTAAAATCATAGTCTTGTAGGAACATCCACCAGCGTGCCACCCTAGGCAGGAGATCCTTTTTACGCTGAGTCATCTTTAAGGCGTTGCAATCCGTAACTACCTTAAAATGTTTACCAACAAGGTATTGCCGAAAATGTTGCAAGGCCTTAACTACAGCGAGAGTCTCCAACTCGTAGGAGTGGTACCTGGGTTCCGCCCCTACAGTGACCTTACTATAGTACGCTACTGCATGTCTACGTCCGTCTTTTCCAGTTTGCATTAATACAGCGCCGTATCCTAACGAACTTGCGTCAGTGTGGACCTCGGTTTGCAAAGATGGATCAAAAATTAATAATGCAGGCTCACTAGTCAAAATCGAGAGGACTTCTTGTCTCGCCAGCTCCTGCTCTTTACCCCAATGAAACTTAACATCTTTGCGAGTCAGAGAAGCGATGGGGGCCATTTTAGTAGCGTATCCTGGGATATATCTTCTGAAGTAGCCGGCCAGACCGAGAAACTGTCTCACTTGTTTAACAGTTTTAGGAGTCGGAGATTTGGCTAGTGCATCTATTTTTAGTACACTCGGCCGGACCTGACCCTTACTGATGGTCCTCCCAAGATACTCCACTTCAGTGGTAAGGAAGGTGCATTTTCTTAAATTAATAGAAAAACCCGCCTTCGTTAAAACCTCCAGAACAGAATCGAGCAAGGACGAGCCGTCCCCTACGGAGTCACTCAACAGCATGACGTCATCGACATAGACCAGGACCTGGCCTGCATCAATGAAAGATCTCAATGTATCAGATATAATACGCTGGTAGACCACAGGAGCGTTGGCAAGACCGTAGGGCATCTTGAGATATTCAAAATGCCCCTCGGGCGTTACAAACGCAGATCGGTGCACAGAATCTTCGTTAATCTTAATTTGGTGGAAGCCTGTCACCATATCAAGCACAGTGAAAAAGTTACACTTCCCAAGCCTATCTATATGATCATCGATCAAAGGAAGAGGGTATCTGTCTTTTACCGTTATGTTGTTTAGAGCTCGATAATCAACAACCATTCTATCCGATCCGTCTTTTTTTTTTACCAACAAAATTGGACTTGCATACGGAGACTCTGACTCACGGATTATACCCTTTTCCTTTAAGTCACTAATAATTTCACGAACACGCAGTTTTTCATCGTATGATAATTTGTATGGTCGATAATTAACAGGTTCCTCACTAGTAAGCCGAATGTGCATCTCTCCGGTATTTACGGTGGTTGTCGCGGTTCCAGTGAGAAAATATTTTGAATACCTATTTAGCACTAATGATAAATGCTCTTTTTCATCACCACACAACTGTGTGTTGATCGAATCAAGTTGCACAGTCGGTTCACTATGTGTCAAGTTATTTATAATCGATTTATTCCTAATTATTCGCTGCGAATCGCCAGTTCGAATGTATGCGATGGCTTTCCTATTTAGTACATCTGTACCAATAAGCACTGGCGTACTAAGGTAATCACGGGGCACAACATACAGATCTACCTCTAAGTTATCGTCACTAAATTCTATTGACAAAGTTACGAAACAATCGGAATGCATTTCTATTCCACCTAAACCACGCAATATCTGTACGCTCGGGTTCGTGCGACATGAGAAATGTTTGACAATATCATTAGATATTAAAGAAATACTCGAACCACTATCAATCAGAACATCGGTGGGTACTCCACAGATCACAGCTGTTATGACATCCTTTTTAGTACGATCGCACGTTATTTCACGACAAAAGTTGATATTAGATCTATTCCGGGTTTCAGAACGTTCTTTCGTAAAACAGGTATCCTCCGCGTGACCTACTTTCTTACAAAATGTGCATACAACTTTAGAAACGGATTTGTTAGTAGATTCGGGGGTAGTCACGGATTTATTTTTATTAATTTTGCTGTCATCAGTCTTACTTCGTTTTGAACAATGTTTACTTTTATGTCCGATTTGGTTACAATTATAGCAACGTAGACGTACATCTGTATTGGCAGGACGCTTGCGGAATCGTTCGGTGGAGGAATCAAATCGGCTATTGCGTGTCTGAGTATTATTAGGTACACTTGAACGATTTGATTTTACATAGATTGATAAGAACTCCACGATAGTTTCTGGTGTTAATTTCGCGTTTGTGGCGGCTGCACGTATTTGTGAATCTTTTATCCCGCGCACAATTATGGCGCACAATAATTCGTCACTTAATCCTTTCACAATGCGTAATCGTAATAATGATTTTCGCGCGTAGTCTGCGTACGTGGAGTACTTGTCAGATTCTTTACACATCATATCAAAAAGGATATTTGCGACATCAATGCGTCGTGGACAAAGTGATTTGAGCTCTGATTTGAAATTTGACCAAGTACGATTGTTACTGGTCCACTCGCGCAACCAGGAACGTGCGTCACCCTTTAGGGATAGTCCCACGCGGGCTAGGCACTCTTTTTCATCCCACTGGTTTTGCGATTGAGCACGATCCACCTCGTCACACCACGCATAGGCGTCATGAATGCTAGGATCGAAATCCGACACATAATAGTGGTTGGATCTCACCGGATTAATGAATTTGAGGGCGTCGATAAGACGCTCCGTGATGTCCGTTGAAGCCGTTGTCGATATAGCTGAGCACCTGGCGACGCTCTGGGTGCTGGCCACGCTCCCGCCACGTGGCGCGCTCGTTGCGGAGGCTGTCTCTGGCTCGGCAAGGGCAGGCAACGGCGGCGTGGATGCACGTGTTTCAACGCGCTGCTCGAGCGTTGTCAGACGGTTGAGGATTGCTTTCATCGTCGCTCCTAGGGTACCTAAATTAGGCGAAGACGCGCGCTCTCGCGGTGGTGCTCGTTTTCTACTCGACATTATAACGGAACTAGAAAATGACTTGAAGCGGCTATAATGGCGTTCAATCCCACTTCTGATTTTAGGACTTTAAATAGATTTTTATTAAAAAAAAATGATAAATTAATACAATCAAACGTATTTTTAATCATTTAAATTTAACAAAAGAAAAATATAATTCTAACTAAAATTAATGACACAATAAGATCCTAGGTCGATGTTCACGAGCGCGCGCCTGTCGGCCAAAGAGGAAGCGCGCTTTTTTTCTTTTTTTTTATCCTAATGGGCAGCTCGTAGTTATGACCACTAAGGTCCTGGCTACTTAACCGGGCAAACCTGTGGGTGCCTTAAGCTACTAACTTAAAGCCTCCAGCCAGGGGCGAAAAATACTTAAAAATTAGGTGACCGCACGCTAAGGGCACCCCCTGTGGGGTACGAACCTCGGCTTAGGGCGTCACTGAGGGGAGGGCAGCAAGATGGGACAGGCTGGATCTAAATTATATTATTATTAACTGGGGAATTTAAAACTACAGGCTCAGCTACGGCGCGGGCTGGCGCGTCGTCGAGCAAGGGTCGGGGGGGAGGAAGCGCGCCGGTTTCCGTTGGCTTATATAGGGGCTGGTCACTCGTAGCTCCCTCTAGTCTGATGTTGCAGCTAACAGTATCTATATTAAGAAACATACAGGCCAGATAAATTACATTATTATTATTATTATTAATTACATTACCTTAAATTAATTCAGTAAGGGACAGCTTGTCCAAAGGAGTGAAGGTTATTATAATTAATGTTTTAGTCACGTAAGAAAGTAGTGTGATATGTTCCAAATTATTAAATTATTACAAAAAATATCTTTGTTGATGAAAACCAACCAGAAAATTACTATCTGTTTCAGACTCTCTCACGCAGCTGCCAGAGGTGCGCAACGAGATCCTGCCTTGTAACAATGCCAATCTGCAATTCTCTGTCGTGTTGATCAGCTGGAACTTCATGCAAATTCACATATTCCATGAAGGCTTCTTGTTGTACCATGTTGTACCAAGTTTACCATACGCGGTTTCGTTTTCGGGTCTACGTTCATAGGGCTCAAAAAGTTTTTTTTTTTCTGGACGCATACCTCGAGTGCTGGTTGAAGGTGAAGCGGGAAAAGAGTTCCAGGAAGGATTTAGGGGAGTCTTTCGCCCAGCAGTGGGCCAGAATAGGCAAAAATATAATAACGATCTCTATGTGTTTATATGTCGGATAATGGCAATACTCCCAAAAAAGATATTAATTTACATGGTTTTTGTATACATCGATTGTCTTATTTAAATTTGCCTATTCCACTTCATTAGTACACACATGCAAAGTATATGAACGCAATAAGCACAAATTCGTCACCGTTATTGATGTCAGTGACTTTCGTTGAGTGTCCAATGACAGTGACCAATTTGGCCTATATCACACAGGCTTCACGATTTGGATAAGTACAATAAATGTATTTGTGCATAGCAGCATTTCTTAGTTCCTTCTGTTCCAATAACGATATTTTGTGCAATCCTGTACATACTCTATTATTCTCATAATTTTCTTTGCAGGGTCTTCTACAATCTCATCAATGTAATTTTTAATAACATGATTTTTGTAATATTTGACCATAAATGATTCCAGGTGTTTTTTAATGTTTTCTAAATGTTTGAGTGCTTTTCTACACTGTGCGAAACTGCTATCCAAAGTAGGCACATCTACATATGAATCTATACTTCGGCACTCTGATTCATGTTCATTTAGATTAGAAAGACAATCATGAAGTAATGTAGTATTAAAAACTTTTTCTTGTTCTGTATAAAGAAACGTGTTTTCAAACGCGCACTTTTTATCAGTATCATCAGAGCTTTGAAAGATTTCCCTAAAATCTTTACTTAAATATTTTTTGAAAAATTTGCAATAAGGCAGATCTAAATCGCCTTTATCAATTCCTTTCTTTACGGTGTTTATCAATAAGAGATTTAAGATCAAACTTGGCATAGCTATTGGAAGAAGTTCACACTGAGGAGCCATGTGATTGTATCTCGACCAGCCAGTTAGAATGATACCTTCGAAACCGTAAACTTGTTTTTCTCCTCCGAACTTGTAGTCTAATATAAACTTCATCCAGCTTAAATGATTCTGAAATCTGTTTTTAATATTAGGGATTGTTGCATTTCTACCATCAGCTCCTTTGAATGCGGAAGCTATCCAGATATTTTTGAAGTTTTTATGTAGATTATAGAAATAGCTATGAGAAAACCGTGGATGAGCACCGTACTCCCACGCTACTGCTTCAACATCATTTAAAGTAAACGTTTGCGGCTTCTTCATACTTAGCAGCATGTCGCCCCATATAAGAACTTTTGTCACCGGACTTAATTCTTTAACTATAGAAGTAACTTCTTTCACGTGATCGACGAATAAGGCACTGAAAACAAAAACGATAAATATGTAAATAAAAGCGAATCACCGGTTTAATTTTTGATACTAAGCTAGGAATGGATACCATCATTATGATCGTAGGCTATGCAGGGCTTTAAGTCTGAGTCCATTTGAGTATGAAAAACCCGAAAACTTTTGTGACCCAACAGGTAGACAGACAGACGGGTGGACTTAGTGGCAGACAGTTAAAACTCTCTGCAGACGGAAAAAGAAGCGCTCCTTCAACGATTGCTTCATTTCAGCAACATAGATTCTCGACGCTTCCATACAAGCTTAGTTTTTAATTACCCTAAACCTGAAAAGAGTACAATGACCCCTTTTCATAATCATGAACTACTGTTCTAAGGGACGCTATTTTCGAACCTTTCAAATCGGAAGACAGCGATGTTTGGACTTAAGTAGGTATGGTGTACTTCAGCGGACGACTTCCTTCATAAGTCAATCAATTAGATAAGGCCGCGCACTAACCAAAAGCAATCGTTCCGCGAATACGCGGTCATCGCTTTCAAATGTCACTTGGTTCAGTGAACTGGAACGCGTGGTCGCGCCGACAGAGGGCGCATTCCGGTTGACATATGAACGTGACAATAGCTTTGATTAGGATGCGGGGTAATACTTCGATAATAATAAAGGACTATCAATTTGGTAGAGGATGCGATTGAGAAAGTTGACAACTTCGCAAATAACTGACAAATATTTCGCTGTTTTGATGAATTTGTCAATATTACTAAATTCACCCTCTTTACTAGAACTAAATAGAAATTGACTGAGCAAAGATATACTATAGAGAGGCTATCAGAAGAAATTTCATAGAAAAACTGTAATACCACGCCCACTGACGCTATCTGCAACATTACGCGCCACCACCTCGGGTCTTATATGATAGGGGGCAGCGGACGTCCCCGAGTCCGCCGTCCCTGGACCCATTTAGGCGGGCTGGAAGGGGCATTATCTGCCCTCTGCCGACGCCCGGTGCGTCTGCTACGGGCCGGGAGAGCACTTGACATCTCCCTCTCCCTTTCCGCTGCCTCCTTCTGCGACATGACATTTTCGCAGAAGGAAATCACCGCGTCCCATGACGCTGCGCTGCCGACCATAGAATTAATAACAGTCGGCAGCGACAGGTCGCTACCCACTTCCGATACAAGGTCACGGCGTGGCTCCTCCCAAGCTGCACACTCTGCAAGCGTAAACCAGGCCGTGTCCTCCCGGCAATGGACGCAGTGATGACACCGAGCGTCTGGCTCCCTGCCTATGCGATGCAGGTACCTCCCGAAGCAGCCGTGCCCCGAGAGCACTTGCGTCGCCCTAAATGACAGAGAGCCGTGCCTCCTCCCGAGCCAGTCGTCGAGCACCAGCCGGACCGCCCCGATCACGATGTGTGATCCCGGTGGTGGCGCCCGTCGGGGGCCATGGAAAGTGATGGCTTGCAACTAGCTGAGGGCTACCTCCAGGCCCAAGCGCCGGATGCGGTTCACCACCTGTGAGACCGCCGCCGTAGCCAACAACGCTGCCTCCCTGTGCGAGCTCCCCCGAGCCGTGACCAGCGTTTCATCCGCGTAACACGTCAAGTTCACCCCCGGCTGGAGCTCGCCCCTCAATACTCAGTCGTATCCGATGTTCCACAGGAGCGGTCCCAGAACCGAACCCTGTCGAACACCACACGACATCTCGCACCGGCCTCTGCCGTCGCGTCCCCTGTAGGTGACAGAGCTTTCTGCTAAGTAGGCCTCGACTACGTGGCGGAGGTAGGGAGGCACCTGATGATAACGCAACGCCTCCCTAATACAACTCCAGGGCAGGGTGTTGAAGGCGTTGGATATGTCCAAGGACACCGCCAGCATCACCCCGCCCCGAGATACAACTTCTTCCGCTAGGACTCTTATTCGCATAATTGCGTCTATTGTGGAACGCCCATGCCGAAAACCAAATTGGTTGTCGTCCAGGTCCGGCCCATCTCTGCACAAGTGGCTGACGAGGCGGTCCGCAATTATCCATTCGAATAACTTGCCCACCTCGTCCAGCTATGGGCCAGTACGCAGACGGGGAGTCCGCAGGGCGCCCCACCTTCCTGAGCAGAACCAACGAACCTGTCTTCCACTGAATGGGAAACTGGTCCTGCTCGAGGCACGCTTTATACAGTCCTATCAGTCGGGGCTCTAGGGCCTTTAAAGCGTGTACGAGGGCGCGGCCGGGTACTCCGTCGGGCCCCGGGGCAGTGTTTTTCGCCCGGAGCCGCATCACGGCCGCCCTCATCTCCGCTTCTGTCACCTCAGGGACGCTAGCGCCATCTTCTGATTCCGCAGTTGCAGGCGGAGCCATCGACGGTGGCACGTGTTCTGCTCTTGCAGGGAAGAGTGCCGCAACTACCTCCTCCAGCAGCTGAGGTTGGAGACCCTCCGTAAGTGGCGGGGCCCAGGGACGGAGTTTTCCTCGAACCATATGGTAAGGGCGCCCCCACGGATCTCTGTCTAGGGTCTCTAGCAACTCTTCCCTGCCTCGTGTCTTGGCCTCGCCGATGGCCAGCTGCAGAGTCATCTTAGCCGCGCGGTATACCTCATACCGCGCAGCTTCCTCTTCGGGATCCCGTCGACGTCTCCTTCGGTAGCAAGTGTACCGATGCCTCACCGCCACGCACGTTATGCACAGTTGCGCGATCTCGGCAGACCACCAGTACACTTGGCGCCTTGCGGACTGTTTGCGGACCTGGGGCATGGACGCATCGCATATAAGCGTCATCGCCCCTTGGAACCACAGCGCCTCCGCTTCGACGTCAACGAGTCCGTTCGTCGCCAACTCCCTGTTCCAGGCCTGCACAATAGCGGCCTCTTCGAGAGCCTCCTTGTCAATGCGCTTCAGCGCCCAGCGTGGACCGTCCCTTTGTGGGGCCGATGGACTGCGGCCGACCGTGGTCTGGGTGGAGACGTCGAAAAAAATATATCGGTAGTCCGATAACGTCTCCACCTCCACCGCAACACGCCAGTCCCGGACACGGCGCGCAACCACGGGGCTAGCGAAAGAGACGTCCACGATGGACCCACCCCGCTGCCGCACGCACGTGCAGTCTGAACCCCTATTGAGGACGGCCAGACCCGTCGTGATCGCCCATTCTTCCAGCACCACGCCCCTAGCATCAGTGACTGGCGATCCCAAAGCCTTGGATTTGGCGTTGAGGTCGCCGAAACACTTGTATCAACTCTCCAACGGCTCTCCAACCTTTGAATAACAACCGCCAGATAGTTTGACATTGATTTGACATATCTATGAAAATGGTTTAATTTATTTAGATACTAGGTAAATTATAAAATACTATCGAAAATAAACCGTAGTTAAGTCCAGTCATTTTATCACTACGAGGTTTGCAATAACACAATGGCATATTCGGCATATTTTCTTTAAAAATAATTTTGTTTTGCACACAATGAGACCTGTCATCTAAAGCGTATGACACGAGAAATAGACCAAAACTGACTGAGATGGGCCCTGAAGATAATACCAAGTTTTGATGTTGTTCGCTTTGTCCCGTCTACCGTAAGTATATATATATGTCTTTGTAAGTAATTGAGTTGGTACTCACGTGGTTTTTAATCCTCTGTCTTTACATTTTAGGCACTTATTTATGTTTCCTACTTCGTCGCAACCAATATGTATGTGCTTCAGTGGTTTGATTATGGCATGAAGATCAATTATCTGAAATCGAGGTAAAAATAATAATAAAACCACAAAACTTGCTAGGAATAATCTGAACTAATATTATAAACTAGCTGTTGCCAGCTACTTCGTCTGCGATCTAGGATGAAAAGTAGACTGTGTCCATACACAGGTCATGGTCAACCTGTTTGCCAAATTTCGTCCGAATCCGTTCAGCCGTTTTAGCGTGAAAGCGTGACAAACAAACTTACTTTCGCATTTATAATATTAGTTAGGATGCGAAAATTTGTTGTTTGTTTGTTAAGCTTGCACGCTAAAACGGCTGAACGGATTCGGATGAAATTTGGCAGATACACACAGGTAGACCATGACCTGAGTAAGGAAATAGGCTACTTTTTATCCTGTATCGCAGACGTAGTCGCGGGCAACAGCTAGTAGGACTATACAAGGTCAAATTAAATTAGCTAGCGAAATTCCGCAGACGTGATCGGTATCGATTTCTAAATACGACAAAGCAAAAAGAAAAGATTTGATGTTCTTTTTATGGGGTCAACGACCACAGCAGGCTTAGCACAAGCACCGTCTTGTCGACGGAAGAATAGACAAAAATGACGTTTCGTGAAGACAGTACGACGGCAGCAAAGTAGAAAAAGTCAACTGCACTTTTTACGAAATTCAGTAACTTATTCACGTTCATCTTTTATTTTGCTTATATAGCTCGAAAATGGTGAGTCCTATCGCAAAAATAATGAAAATTTCGACCCCCTCTATGAAACCCTTAAACCCTTAAAACTCAACATGTAGGTAATCATTTTTCACATTTTCCATACAAAAAGTGAAAAAAAAAATCCTTTTAATTTTTATACTTTGTGGCCGTCGAATAAAAAGTTTTCTACTGTCTTTAGCATGACGATTAAAAAATCAAATTGTCTTCACTACCTTAGACTTAACTGTCTTCTGAAATAGCCTACATTATAAAGGACCTAGCAAACGATCGGCAGAAACGAAAGACAAAATGACAGATTTTAGAAGGATTTTTACGGTGCGATGTCAAAAATGGAGAAACAAAATGTCACTTTTTATGGGAATAGCCGTGTCTATTCTTCGAAGAGATAGATAGCGTCATGCTAAGTCCGCTGGTAGTGTATTTAAATACTTGAAGTATGGGTTAAGGTTTTTTTATTGCTTTTTCTTGTTTTAGTAATGATACCCATCACGTTCGTGTTCGTGAAGTTTACAAAAAATAAAAACTGATTTTTAAACTGATTTAAAGGATCTGCCTACGGTCGGTGACCCCAAAAAACATAATTATCAATAAATCATTTATTTTTTGGATTCATCATTCCAGCCAAAAGTCGTCCACTGCTGAACTTAGGACTCCCCAAGAACCGTCACTTCAATCGGTTCTGTACTTCTCGCATCCAGTGGATTCCTGCGGCCTTCGCCGTTGTGCGTCGCGGGAGGTCTCCCAAAGCTTCGTCTTCCGGTACGCGGTCGCCATTCCAGAACTTTCGGCTTCATCAGCCACATATTCAGCGAGCAATGTACCCTGATCTTTTTTTGTTTTGATATGTTTAAATATCGATATATTGATATCCATCATCGGAGTTTAGATAACTAATCTAATTTGACCCTGTATACGTTCGTTTATGTGACACAACGAGTTTTGTAAAGAGACTGTCAGACAGCCTTTAAGTGATGAAGATGACGGTCTACAATGTCGAACCTTTCCCGTCTTATTACAAAACAAACTACAAAAAATTACAAAAAAAATAATTTTCAACTTTACGCTGACTTCTGTAAAGTTCTCAATACAAAACTGACCACTTAGTACCGGACTAAGTTGGGGGTTTTGTAAGAATCGATCATAGTTTCGTTTTTACTAGAAACTCTGGACAAAAGAAAAACCATGTTTTATAATAAGACCATATTATAATTATGTTACTCGATGTGTTACATTCGGCTGCGTCAATCAGCCTATCGCAGTCCACTGCTGGACATAAATCTCTCCCAGGGTGCGATACAACACACTGTCCTCTGCTTTCTGCATCCGGTCTGACCCAGCTACCTTTTTGAGGTCGTCGGTCCATCTAGCTGGGTGGTGTACCACACTACGCTTGTCGTTACGCGGTCTCTACTCCAGGACTCGTCTGCTCCACCGGCATTCAGTCCTTCGACAAACATGGCGAGCCCACTGCCACTTCAGCTTGCTTACTCTACAAGATGTCTCGGTAACTCCTGCGGCTCTCATTCGACTGCGTACCTACTGTTATAATTTTTGTACTTTTTATTAATTAAAGAACCTACTAACTTGTTTCAACATAGTAGTGATTAATTCATGGCTCAATGGGTTACTGGGGCATATGTCTGCGGGAAATTTATATAGCTCCCTGAGGTGAGCGAATTCCTTCAGTTTCAAGACATATTCCATGTGCCCGAAGGTTTGAATCAAAGGTATTATTTCAATGTTTAGAGTTTTGGCTTGGTAGATAAGCCTTAAGAGCTGAAATGTAACATAAGGTCTATATTACTTGTTGTAATAGTGTAAAAAGAGACATACATATTTCAATAAAAAATAAGATAGAAGAGAAACAATTATAGTTTTAAACGCCCATTCTATTAAAGGAGGATTATCCAAAATACTGCAGGGTCTAAATAAAATACATGGACAAATTTTTACAAGTATAAGAACAACTTCCGTTATGAACTTTCATTCAAAAGACCAACTCAGACATTAATCTGCACGGTCCTCATATGGCCTGACCACGACCACGATTATGTCTGAACTTTAAAACTGAAACTGTGACCTCTGAGTTTTCTTTCGATCTTTCTTCTCAGAGTTGTTAGGAAACACTGACCTCTGACCACCGAAGTTATTTTTGACGTGCAAAAGTATATTATTAACCAATTTACAGAAATAAATATAATTTATCATCATCATCATTTGTCATTTATGGAACCATCCAGGAAATATGAATAAAAAAATGAGCTTTCCCATTAACTATACATTATGATCGTGTAGGTACACAACACAAGTGGTGGTTGGAAATAGCCACGTAAATATATTATTTTTATTGCGCAAGGGAAGATAGACATGAGTTTATATAAGTGTGTATGTAGGTATGTGTAATGTGCTATTTTATTGTGTTTTTTTTATGGATCATCACTGTGGTCTGCAATAAAGAATTTGTATGGAATAGCTGTTTTTTTATCTCAGGGTTCTCCCTTTGTGAAAATTGTTCATATTTATGAGTAGATACCATGATCATAATATAATAAACACGTACCTCATTCCTCTTGTAAGAATTTTCAGAGCTGATGTTTACAATACTCCCTTCATACGGGAACATGTCTTCGTATTCCACAAGGATTGAATCCACTCCATAAATACTGAGTATGGGCAGGATGGCTACCATATAGGACAGTTTTGGAGGTGACCCCTTCAAATCGAAATGCACCGTTACATGCTGTAAGTTAACCGAAGATTTTTTTACTTGCTTATTTAGACTAGTTATACGTGCCAAAAAACTATACAATAAAAACAATAAACTCAAATAAATAAGACAATATTTAAATCTTCGCCACATATTCGTGATAGTTCTTAGTAAACGTCTCCTACACATTTCATTTCCACGTATTTTATTAACGGTTTTTTTTTTAGATTAATTCACTATCAAGTTGTTTATTACTCGTAGTACGATAAAAGTATGAAGGTTTTACGAGCTAAGCAAGTAGCCGACGTGAAATGCGAGGTTAACTGAACGAAGAACGTTTTGCATATGTACGGATTCAGTGTGTGTTATAATTTAATTTAGTTTAAGGTATTTTAACGAATACAAAAAAGTGTGTTAGTGATAATATATTCCATAGCAGTACTATTTACAAGTTAGGACACCGATACTGTCCGATATCTAATAATTACTTGGAATTAAAATAAAACCCCTTTCTCCATTAGTGGTTTTTGTGGAAAATTGTATAAAGAAAAAAGAAAGAAAGATAATACGTTTATTTTCGGTAAAGATGGCGCAGAGAAAAAAACACAAATACAAAAAAGAACGAGTTGGGGGAAAACTTGCGTCACATCCACGCAAAACGGCAATCGCCCAGCATAATGCTAAGACCCTTTGCGAGACAGAGCCCCAGCGCTGGTTTTCAGTTACAGCCGGCTTGGCGTGATGACGGCAACCAGTGCAGCATACGAAAATATAAAATGTGTATAATATGTTGTGTTGTGTGCCTTGTAGTTTGTGCTAAATAAATTCATTTTCTTTCTTTCTTTCTTTCTTTAAAAATAACAAAAAAAAAAATACACTATACCTAGTTCTAAATGTTTATAGAAACATAATATTTATAAAATGGTAACATCCCGGGCAATGACTCGCACGATACGAACGATTCCTGGGAATATCACTACACTTTATACAATCAAGTGCAATCAACGGATATATTATGCAGCCTACCCAAATGTCGTTTCTTTGGTATTGTTCGCCGTATCGTTGAGCTCCTTATGTTCTAAGTTGAGCGGCACGATAACTGACAAATGCGCGCACTGACTGGTCCTGCACCTTAATTGCGTAACTCACTATCAATCACTATCTTTCTCATTTTGAAGGGTATTGCTAATCCATTGCTTCATATGTTCGAAAAATTTGATTGCTCAATAACGTATATAACGCAATGAATTATGTTGAACTGTTAAAATGAAAGCCATTCCTACTGTTTGTGTGCTACGCAACTACCCCGCAATTCCAGGTCCACTCTTTGTCTCGTTCTTTCCTCAAAAGACCTTTTCAGACAAAAATGGTCTGAAATGGTCCTCAGATAATCTGTCCAAGAAAATGTCGGAATTTTTATATACTCATTGACATTGATGAATTTTAGATGGACCTCACAACCTTGGTATCCCTTCATAGAGGAATTGGCAACTTCAGAAGTGTTACAGTTTAAACAATCAAAAGATTTGTTACTATCATAACATTCATATACTTTTGACTGAAGTGTTGGATGATTCCATAATTAGGGCTCTAGGCCAGACTTTGACATGAATATTTTTGCTTTATAAATTATTATAATTATTTTAATTATTGTAAACGTGAGGACTATGTGGGTCACTGTTTTTTTTTCTCAGTTAGTTTTAGATAGGTTCTGGCACTGTGAGTAATGTATGCGGCCTATCCAAATGTCCTTTCTTTGGTATTGTTCGTCGAATCGGTGAACTTAAGTTTAATTTAACTCAATCCTTAAGTTCTGAGTTGAGCTGCACGATTATTGACAAATTTATACACTGACTAGACAGGTTCACTAAATCTGTGTGATTCTTTCCTCAAAAGTTCATGACCAAGAACAAACATTCATGATAAAGAATATTTTTAACCGACTTCACAAAAAGGAGGAGGTTCTCAATTCGTCTGTATGTTTTTTTTTTTTTTATGTGTCTTAGCTCATAACTTTTTTCTGGGTGAACCGATTTGGATGATTCTTTTTATTTGATAGGTGGTGCTTTACATGTGGTCCCATTTAAATTTGATCAAGGTCTGACAAGCAGTTTTTGAGTTATCCGTAATACTGCATATTTTTTCCACTTAGTTTATATGGATGATGTGTTAATAATTTCCTGTCACTGTTATTTACACACAAAGTAGTGGTATAAGAATTTGTGTGGGGTAGGTACCGCAACTAAAAAGTGAAAAATAAAAACTTTTTTACAAAAAAACAACCGACTTCCAAAAAAAACACTAAAAGACGTGAAAAATAACTTTAATTTCGGTAGTCGGTGTCTTTGGTTTTGTATTTTCGTTTTTGGCCACCGACTTTTTTTTTGGAAGTCGGTTGTTTTTTTTATTTCACATAAACCAACATGGGCACTTAGGAAACGTCAGAAGCTAGGTGCATGGTTACAATTGGTTGTTTCCTATGAAGAAGAGCCGGCAAGAAACACCACGGTTACTCTTTTAAAAAAAAATAAGGTGCTTTTACAATGTTTCCAATTACAATGTTGATAGATATGGGAGGACAGTGTAGGTCTGTCAACAAGTAACAGGTACTCAACAAAATATAAAAAGGTCCACAAATCTACAGTCTACAAGTTCGGTCTACAACGTTCTCACATTCACAAAATATAGAAGAATCTATATAAAAATAAAAGCATCATTAGACTAAATGACATGATTGCCATTACTACTGTAACAAATCAGAATGAAAATCCTATCCACAAAAGCCATAAATAAGGAGTTGAATTAAGAATCCGAGTTAAATAATGTCAAATAATGAGATTATGTCAAAGAAGTAAGTAAAAAGAAACAAAAAACTTCGTAATTTGGGAACAGTTAATAGACATTTACATAGTGATACCGTTAATGTGGTACCAGGGAAGCCACATGTGCAGAAGGAATTATTGCCAATCTTCATTGTCTTCAACGTAGTCTTTAATGTTATAATATGCATTTTTGATAAGTATACGATTGATGTGGGTTTTGAACTTTCCATCGCTAAGTTCTGTATTTGACTTTGGCAACTTGTTGTAAAAGCAGATACTGTTTATGAGAAATGACTTGCTTGTTTTAGTTAATCTAAATTTGGGTATTACAAATTCATTTTTGCTACTACATTTTGTTTTTGCTATGGAAATCGCTTCTTATTTTGAAAAGTCCTAAGTTTTTGCGAACATACAAAATACTTTCTAAAATATAAAGAGAAGGCAGACTTAGTATATTAATATCTTTGAATTTGTTTTTAAGAGACTCGCGAGGACCCATTTTATAGATCGCGCGGATTGCCCTCTTTTTAACCGACTTCAAAAAAAGGAGGAGGTTCTCAATTCGACTGTATGTTTTTTTATGTGTGTTAGCTCAGAACTTTTTTCTGGGTGAACCGATTTGTATGATTCTTTTTTTGTTGGAAAGGAGATATCCTAAGGGTGGTTCCATGATAAGGAAACCAGGATCTGATGATGGCATACCAGAAAAATCGAGGGAAACCTTCGAACATTGTAGGGGCAACTAGTACGTTTGTTAATTTTTTCATTAAGTATTTTAAAGCACTACAATTTAATGAAGGTCTGGAGTCGATCTGATGATGGAGCCGAAAGACAGTCGAGGGAATTCCTCAACGATTTACAGCAGTTACCTTGTGTTTGGGCTTGATTAATTTGTATTGATGAGAACTTTACACCTAGGTAGGTTGTGACTGTCATTAGGGGTCTGACGATAAAGACGAACGTCAGTTAAGGGAACTCCTCAACGATTTACAGTAGCTACCTTGTGTTTGGACTTAATTCATTTATATTGATGAGAACTTTGCACCCATATGGGTTATAAGTGCCATTGCAGGTCTGATGATGGAGACCATAGACAGTCGAGGGAATTCCTCAACTATTTACAGCAGTTACCTTTTGTTGGGCTTACTTCATACGATTCAATATGCCAAAATATTCAGTTCGTACAAAAATAACACCTAATTAAGATTGAAGTTTTACATAGGACAACCACTACCTACTAGTCATGCTGATGCGTCGAGACACAATTTAAGTTGCGTAATCGCGTCATCTCTAGCAATGCTCTTTCGTTAGTTGCTAAGCAATTTATGCTTGTCACAATGCATATGGTGAAATGGAGCTGATGATGGTTTCACCATCAGCTCCAGTTCTTCTGATTTTTACCAAGAGAACTCCTCAACAATAAACTCCTCAATTCCTTGCATCGGGAAAATAAATATTTTGTAAAAGGTGGTGAGCAGTTGACATTAGGATATTGTAACTTAGATAAATTATTATCTAATTCACTAAAAAGTGATAAATAAAAACTTTACAAAAAAACAACCGACTTCCAAAAAAAACACTACCAAGAGATAAATAACTTTAATTTCGCAAGTCGGTGGCAAAATACTAGTAGTGTGTTTTTTGGAAGTCAGTTGTTTTTTTGTAAAAAACTTTTGTAAAATGAAAATTGAATCTACGTCAGCTGCCGATCCCCACAGCAGAACACCATAAGACATAATACTGTGGAAAGAAGCAAAGTATGGCTACATCAGTCAACTGCCTTATTTTTCTTTCAGTATATGCAGCTAAACTTAATCTACCCGAAAGAGCTCTAATGTGGGCACCCCATTGAAATTTTGAATCTAAAATAATTCCTAGAAATACAGTTTTCGTAATAACATCTAGTTCCTTGCCATCAAGTTTTAAATTTAGACCCACTTGGGGTACATTTGGTAATGAAAACTTAAGACATTTAGTTTTGTTCGCATTAAGTAAAAGATTATTAGCTGCGAACCATTTCGAAAGAACCGCCAGACACATTTACCAGTTCACATTTAAAACATCCGTATCTTTTCTATCTATTTTAAAAATAAGAGAAGTGTCATCAGCGAATAAAACTATATCCGATAAGGTAGCCATCTTGTAAGGCAGGTCATTAATATAAACTAGAAATAGGAACGGGCCAAGAATTGAACCTTGAGGTACGCCCATCTTAACTAAGGACCCCGAGGACATCGCCCAGTTAACGTTTATTTTAGCTGCCTGTTTGATAGATAGGAAAGAACAAGATCAGCAGCTTGTCCACGAATTCCGTAGTGGTGTAATTTACAGATCAGTGTATTATGGTCAACGCAGTCAAACGCTTTTGAGAGGTCACAGAAAATGCCAATCGCATCCTGGGACTTCTCCCAGGATTCCACTATGTGACTGATGAGTTTTACTCCCGCGGCAGTCGTCGACCTACCTTTCGTGAAACCAAATTGACGACTATGTAAAATCCCATTTGAGTTAAAATGTGACAACATCTGGTCTAGCATGATTTTTTCATAGATTTTACTTAATGCTGGTAGTACAGATATAGGTCTATAATTAGAGGGATCACCTTTACTTACTACCTGTTTTGAAAATTGGTACTACTTTACTATGTTTCATTAAATCAGGATACGTACAGCTGTCTAAACATTGATAAATATGCCTGTTAGGACAGGGGCAATTGTGTCAATGATATCTACAGAAACCTTAACGGAAATCCCCCGACTACTTCTTAACATAAAACCGTACGTAACCGTAAGAATAAGTCTTCAATGTTTTTTTATGTTAAGACTTTTGAATGCTTTTTTAATTGTGACGATAGAAATGGGCTTGAATTCAAAACTTGGAATGTCCTTACTGAAGTTTTCTTTGAGGAGTGATTCAGCTAATATAGATGATGAGGGGAGAGATTTCGTAACCTCATTTCAGACACTAATCTACATGGTCTTCACACGATCTGACCAAGACTATATCTGGACTTTAAAAGAGACTGTGACCGACGCGACGGTGGACGGACTGTGTGTGTACGCCGGTTTGTTTGGTGTAATTGCTTCAGAGTAGTCAGATCGGAAACGTCGACCTCATCTAGTTATTAAAATATGATTGACGTGTTTGTACAAACCTACTTACAGAAATAAAATCATTTATCGTTTATTATATTTTCATAGAGCAGTGGTGGCCCAGTGGTAACAGCCACGACTTACGAGTTATAGGTCGTAGGTTCGAACCCAGACAGGCTTTACTATGTGTAAATTATTTCATCACTACTGCTCTCAATACGGTGAAGGAAAACATCGTCAGGAAACTGGCATGTCCTAGAACCAAAAATTCGAAGACATGTGATATCCACCAACCCGCACTAGGTCCGCGTAGTAGTTTACGATCCACTCCCTCTCACAGAGAGGAGGCCTGTGTCCCAGCAGTGGGAACATTGTAGGCTGATAATGATGATATTTTCATAGACACACTAACACATGGCATAAGTTTCAAGTAACCAATTATTTATTGATCAAAGACTACTACAACAAAGTGATCACAAGACGAAAAGGCTTTAAATATTCACCATGTTTGTAACTACCTACTTTTCCATTGAGAATTAATTAACCAAATCCTGCCCACCATGGACAGACAGCCGGTAAGATTGTTTTACTATTTTAATCATTAAAATTTATTAAAATTGTTCAATTTATATTTAACTTAGCGTTTTTCGTTAAATCAATAGTCAAGAATTATTTAAGATTTTTCCAAACATTAATTCCATGGCTTATTAGTAGTTGTTGAAGTGGATAAGCTGAGGAAAATAGGCTTCCTATTCTGCTATTTTCTGAAAAACTAAAACAGTTGAATCATTAACAAAATAAATGGTAATGTCCTTAAATATTCGACAACATAACTATATTATAAACTGTACTAAATAACATAATAGCATAATAATTGAAAAATCGGTAAACATACATAAAACGCTGAACATCTAACCTTCTCCTGTTTGAAAATCGGTTAAAAATAGATATCGAAATAACAGTTTACCAACACGGATGATATCTGTAGGTAACATTTGGACTTGAACCTTTTGGCTCGATGCCAGGATTTCGCAAAGGAAGATTTGGCAGAGCGCAGTATGCCCGTATTACCCTGGCCTTGAACTGAAGCCTTTAGTACCAAAGCTTTCACGGTTTTAAGACCAGAAACGTATTCTAACGACTCACATAATGTGGTTGTAACTTCGACGGTTTGAGCAGAGGTTGCATTCAGTTGGAATGGGATTTGGAGTAGAATATTATTGGTCTGTGATTTTCAAGAGGATGCATTTCCATTAAAGTTAATGCATGGTAAACATGCGAATAACTTCTGTGTGGATGACATACATTCATAGTACAATTTGTTTCTTTGAAATACAGTTAACTTTATCAGTGTTAAAAAAATGGCCATAAAAAAGGGACCAGAAATGGCTATTCTGAATTCGGATATTTTATGTGTGACCAATTAGGGTTTTTCGCGAAATCATCAAATCATTTCTCCCACTCCGGGCGGAGCGGAAGGGCGTGTCAGACTCTTACTGACTAAAACCCACCCGTGTTTCTTCAGTTGCCTGTGCGCCAGGGCCACGGTAACTCTTTCGAACCATCCGCAACCCCGGCAGGCATTGGTCCTATCGGACGCCATCAATGGTGCTGACATCTCTTTGAGGCGCGCGTGGAATACGACGCGCCATTGACCCTGGCCTGGTCCTTACCGGACGGCGAACTGCCCATTACTCGCCATCCACAAGCCCGCGCCTATGGTGGCCGGGAATCGGCTATCGACTCCCGACGCCCAGGGTGTCTCCTCCTGCGGCGAAAAGGGGCGTGAGGGCGCAACGATTGCCTCACTCTCACGCGCTCTGCCTCCTCCTTTGCGAGTATTACTGCTTCGCAGAAGGAGGTGACGGGTTTCCATTCCCTCTCGCTCCGTACCATGACCTAGACCAGGGTCGGCCACGAGGACACGGCGGTGCTCCGCTCAAGCCGGGCACACCTCCACCCTATGGTCCACCGTGTCCTCCGGTCAATCCACACAATGGTAACACCCGGGCGTTTCCTCCCGCCTCATCCGAAACAGAAACCTCCCAAAACAGCCATGTCCAGTGAGGACCTGCGTCAGACGGAAGGTCAGGACGCTTCTCAATCCACTCTTCAAAGAGGGGACTTACCGGCGCAATTGTGTCGTGCCCTGCACGGGGTTGCGTTATTCGCACTCTCCATGCCCCCATGAGATTCCGCTGGAGCTCTGTCCGCTGTGCCGCGATTTCTCGTGGCCGCGGAGTTACGCCCCGGCGTTTCGCCTCCTTGCGCCACTCGCAAATGTGTGCGAGGACTTTGGCTCTAGATCCTATGTCAGCAATCCGGCAGGGAGGCTCGCCGCCTCGCAGGAGATCGTGTGGTATCCCCGGAGCAGCCGGATGGCCATGACCCTTTGGGACGCGTTCAACCAGCGGGTTGGTCGGCGCCTCAATAAACGCGCCCACACCGGTGTCCGTAAAGGGCCATGGACCGTACGACCCCCGCGTAGAGCCTCCGGCAGGAGTCGGACCAATTAGGGCTTTGTTAGATATTTGTCTTTCGTAAGGCAAAAGCGGCCATTTTTTTTTTACGTACCTTCTTTATCAAGCGTTGTGACCAATGCTCGTGCCTTCTGCGTATGAGAAGAGGCCTTTACCCTGCAGTGGAACAATAATAGGCTGGTATTATTATTATCTTCTATTTGCAATTTCAATAATTAAATTAGCAAAAAATATTTTCTGTCTTGACTTTGATTGGACAAATATTCTCGTACATTGCACAACAAACTATTGGCTAGAGTCCAGTTATTGTATGCCACAGGACATTTACGAGTGCAATAATAGAATTGTGGCAACACTGTCAAATTTCCCCTGACGCTACGGCAGTAACATACGATATATAATTTTTTGCTGGCCACATTGCAATTCTATTTTTATTTCGCGTCTGTACTAACCAGATATTGGAAAAATAAATATTGTGAAGTTTTAACTTATAATTTCAGCTTCCTGTACCACATGTGATAAAATTAAGTATGGAAAAGGGCATAATCTACATAATTAAATACTAAATTAATACATTTATGGTAATCCTCGAGAAGAAAAAGTATGTCCGCATTAGTTTTTTGTAAAAAAAAATACGGCCTTACAATCAATCTTATTATTTGAAATAATTATTCTCTACTAGATATTACCCGCTAGTATGTATGCGATCCAAAAAGAAAAGGATAAAAAATAGGCTTACCCAGTTCATGTTCTATCTGTGTCAAATTTCATGCAAATTCGTTCAGCTGTTTTGGCATGAAAGCATAACAAACAAACAAATTTACTTTTGCATTTATAATATTAGTTAGGATATCAATATAAACTCGTTTTTAAGGTTATTCGAATTTTACGATATGAGAGTAGATAAAAATATATAAAAAATATATGCATATTCCCTATTACCAATTTATTTAGGAGTCCTAAGAGCATACATGTAGCTTGTAGGTAGCCTAAAGCAATGTGCAGAGGAGGCACTTAGCGACAGTAACTCAAGTTGAGCGGCGATGGTCACTACTATCCTTGTGACTCGACTTTATTTTAAGGCCAAGTTTTAATCCGATCTCACAATTTCTTGCTAAAATTATACTTAAACAAGCTGACCCGACAGACGTTCTCCTGTCTTAACTATGAATGTCATATGTCGTTTAGTTTTAGTTGTGACTATTGACTAAAACTAAAACTATCGACTCATTTATCAACCGATCCATCTGTGTTTGATTTAAACGATATTTGCAGCGCGAATTCTGTCAATCGCTGACAGTTATTTCAAACAACTGACAGTTATGTAAAATTAATATTGGCGTTAGGTTTTCTTAAATTTTGTAACGTTCCGATAAACTTACTTGCTTTTTTATTTCATAAGATCCTTCTCCTGACAATAACGAACACAACAAAAAAAGAAATAGTGAAATCGGTCTAGCCGTTCACGCGTGATGGCGTGACCAAGGGAAATAGGGATTCATTTTTATATTATCCTTAAACTTAAATCGTGAAAGTTTTTAAATACGCTTGGAAGTTTTTTACCTACCCAATCATGTAAGAACAGCTGAACAAATTTGAATGAAAATAAAACTATAGAGTTAATCCTGATTTGTGTTCTTAAACAAAACAAAACTGGCAAAATTTGCCCAACCTTTCGGGGAAATACAGGCATGGTTTTATGTTTAA
The DNA here is from genome assembly GCA_916610205.1 of Griposia aprilina. Lineage (NCBI taxonomy): Eukaryota > Metazoa > Arthropoda > Insecta > Lepidoptera > Noctuidae > Griposia > Griposia aprilina. The sequence continues at coordinate 11,728,189 of OU744305.1, forward strand.
ATATACAGAAACTAGGACGAAACATATCTCCTGTAATGCGAAATAAAGTTTTCACTAGCAACCGTATTTTCAGCTCTAATTACTCCGAAATACCAACGGTCACAACTCTAGCTAAACTTAAACACATTTAGGTGAACCAAAATAATACTATACAAATAATTATCTTCTAAGTTTGATATTTAGATGCTATTTATTTTAGGAACAAGTCTGCGTTCAAAGTTTTAATTGGCCGCATTGTTATCTATTGATGAAGATTTATTTATTTAACAACGAATAATAAAGTAGTATTTATGAATCTATATAAAATGTAGATAGACGGAGCACAACGATCTTACAATTCCAACCCTTGTGTCAGTAATCTGGATTCTTGTTTATAGGTACATTCTTATTATCCGTCTACAACGAAAGGGTTATGCTTTTCGCGCGTATCTTGTATGTACGTATGTAATATTCTTTAATACCTCATATAATTTTTTTTTTTTTATGTAAAGGCGGATATAAAGTTTAACATTATTATTCTTCTCAATATTACGCCATTGACGAAATACACAGAAAATTTTTGATGGCAGAGAGTGATATAATTATAAATATTTATAGTGTGTACGTGCGTGTATTTATATGGTCTTCTTGAAGCTGCGTGTATCAACGTATGTAGTCAAGTCCACTATGAAATCTTGAAAGTTCGGAATTTCGAATAAGTAGTTGTTTTTAGTTGCATTTGACGAAAAAAAGGAAAAGGTTCTCAAGTCAATGCATAGGTATATTTTTTTTATATTACCACGCGTAAGTTTTTTTTAATGGCCAGATCTGAAGGAAAATAGGAAAATCTTCGCCTTAACACGTCATTTACCGGCCAAGATTAGAGCGAGCAAGCCGCAAGCTCTAAAATGTAATGCTTGTATCACCCCGCAACACATTAAATTAAGGTTTAGATTAGTTGTAGCACTAACTTTAACTTAGGTGCCCACCACAATTTCTCTTGATATTTTTACTTCGGTACCTACGTCACACGTCGTTAAAAGATGAACATGTTTCAAGTAAAATAAATGCTGTGGAAATGCGTTCCTTGCGAAGCATGTGTGGTGTGACTATGAATAATAGGCTGAGGAATGATGTGATAAGGCAACGGTGTGGTTTAAAAGAAGATGTAGTGACAAAAATTTAAAAGAGTATGCTTAGATGGTTTGGTCCTGTTGAGAAGATGAAGGAAAGGCGCTTAACAAAAGGTATTTACAAGGCAGATGTGAGTGGAATCGCAGGGAGGGGTCTCCCTATGAGAACATAATTATAGTGACCTTGTTTGTGATGTTCTTCAGAAAGAACATGTGCGTAGTCTAGTACTCGAACCAGCAAGCGTGTATGATCAGATGTATGAACGTAAACGAGGCAAAAGGAGTATGTAAGAATCGTAACAGATGGCGTTCTGTAGTTTCTGCCTACTCCCATGGGAAGAAGGCGTGAGTTTATGTATGTGTGTATGTTTTACAAAGTCGTATGAGGAAAGTTTCAGTTGAACGCAGTGATTAATGTTGCTGTATTGAAGCCTTTTTAGTTAGGTAGATACTCTTTACTTAGGTGGATTTTCAAATGAGTACCTACTTACCTTTCCTTGGAGCTCATGGCTAAATAATAACAGCAGCACGGGTCGATAGAAGGTTAAGCGACGCTTGGCGCGGTCGGTTAGTGGATGGGTGAATACCAATTATCTATATATCGAGACCCTCGGTGCCTCGGAAAGCACGTTAAGCCGTTGGTCCCGGCTGTCATTCGTAGATCTATGACAGTCGTTATGGGTATTTAGAAACCCAAAACTCTGACAACCAGTCTTACCAAGAGGTATCGTGTTATTCAAAAAAAACCTGTATGCAAGATGCCAAAGGTTGAGCATCCACACTACGCAGCTATCAGCTACGTTATAAACTCAAGTAATTTTTTTTGTATGATCTGTCTTTACGGACAAACCGTGAAAACGGTTTTGTACGGCGAAGGTTTTATAAGACTGCTGTAAACTTTTATAAATCAAGAAACATAACAAGATCACTTCAAGCTTACACAAATCTATAAAAGAAAACCGTTAGCAAGGTTATAGTATTTTTATCTCACGAAGCGATGCGCACTTTACTTGCGTTAACCAAGAGTACTATACATTTCATACCTGATATTTTGTTAAAAGTAAGTGTTGGGAATCCAACCCAATACAAAATCTTGCGCGGTCTGCACGCGCAGGTGGCGTGATCAACGCGTCATTGGCACGGTGAGGCGCGGCGTGGCGGCGGCATGGCTCGGCTCGGTCTGACGACCACTCGCTTCCTCGGACACCACCGCGACGGACAACACTTCTCCCTTAATTTTAAACTATATTATTTACTATTTTTCCGGGAAAGTTTATTTTGTAATAAGTTCGGCAATGAACCGTTGCCTAAAATACTGTCGTCTTTTATTGCTCCCCGCAGTAACAGTAAGTATGAACGTTTACAAAACATTTTAAAGTTTTGGTAGAATATTTTCAACTGCATTTAGCAGAGGACTCAACTGTGTGTGTACTCGTAAGTTTCTAAGTTGTGTGGCGGAAGGTAGATAAGGTTGTTACGAACCAAAACTGGCAAGAGCACGCTCGGTATACCTTGTTATAACATTAGACAAAAGTTGCCCACCCAGACAACTTACATCTTTTGAACAAATTCTTCAAGTAGAGGACTTTCAGCTCAATTTGGTGGAATGTGAAGGCTAATTTACACGGTGCGATTTAATTATCTGTGGTATACCATAAGTTAGAACACAGTCTTTAAACGATGCAACTAGGTTTGACATTTATAAAATAATTTTATTTTGTTAAATCACTTTTATGTACACTAATCACTTTTTTCCACACTATAATGCTAAATCGATTGTACATCTGTTTAAGATGCACTGAACGAGACATTTCAGGGATGGTAACACACATGTTATGTCTCTGGTATTGCAGGTGTCCATAACCCGCGGTGAGAACTTTCCATCAGAAGGACCGCCTGTTTGATTTCCTCGCAGTTTTATGAAACGGTAATTTAAGTGCTAAAATAGAATAAATATTCTAGTGACTGATAGCCCTAATGTACGCCGGAACGTCGCCAGTGGCGTGACGTCATGGTCTCCCGAGTCACGTCACCATAGCTAAGTGCTTACTAAGATACTGAGTAACTTCTTAAACATTGTTTCAATGCACGCACAGCCACAACACATCACATATAGGGATATGAATATTCATGTTATTAGATATGGTCATCTCCAGAAATGGACATCTGGCATATTTCTTTTTTATTTCTTTATTTTTGAAATGATCGCTATTTTAATATGAATTATTATTTTAAATGAATAGAATTGTATCAAATTTTAATTTTATTAATGGCATTGTAATCTATTTTTAAATTAAGAAACTATTATTAGTATTTTTATGTTATTACTAATTACTTAATGTGTACTTACTGCATGCTTTATAACCAAGATGTAAAATCTCAATATTTGCACGGCTGAAATGCCAAATAAAGTGAAACCCATAGATCTTAAGAACTTGTTACCTACCTATATTCTTGCAAATAAATATATCATTCATTCATTCACTGGTAGCATCGTAGATGCGTCGCCATCTCAAATTCAAAAGTGAAATGTCTCATGCCTGTATTATCTAAACCGCTATCTAAATCTAAATCAAAATATTTTATTTCACATAAAACATGGGCACTTATGAAACTTCAAAAGCTGGGTGCACGGTTCCAATTGGTCGTTTCCTATAAAGAAACTCCACGGTTACTGTTTTAAAAATAAGTGGCTTTTACAATGTTTTTAAATTACAGTGTTAATAGGTATGGGAGGACAGTGTACGCCTGTCAATAAGTAACAGTTACTTAACAAAATAGAAAAAGGTGTTCAAATCTATTATACTACTCTTCAAATTCGTTTTAAAAACTACTAACTGTTTTCAGTTTTACAATCCTATATCATGGACGAAGAAAAAAAGTCGGACGAAACTCCGCTATGACAAAACTGAGTCCCGTTTATGTGTGAGTGTTGCGGTTTGCGTACGTAATGGCGATCGGCCGACTAATGTGTGAATTTGCGCGTACAGCGAGCTGGCCGACTTGAGTGTCACAATTTTTTATTAGCGAGAAACTGTCCGACTTTTTTTGTTCGTCTGGGTCTCATATGATCTAGTGAATGTGGCACAAATAGTTTGACTACTAAAATCGCTACTTGTACTTTAACTTTTGTTAGACTATTATGTCCAAATGTGTGCAGCGTTATGGGTTACCTAAATTATCACCAAAATACGATTTTGTTAAAATAGTGGTAAGTTATTATAATGTAAATGGTAGCGGCTGATTTTAATGAAAAAAAAAATACTGATCAGTTCATATTCCTACTTACTTATTAAAGACAAAAATATTGCTAAGTTATATTTTTTTTTAAATCTTTTGTTAAATCGTTAAAATAAAAACTTACGGGAAAGACAGAAAGACTAACGTACGTTCAATTAAAAAAAACGAGGAGGTTCTCAATTCGACTGTATGTTTATATTTTATTTTTATGTTTGTTAGCTCAAAACTTTTTTCCAGGTGAAACGATTTGGATGATTCTTTTTTTATTTGAAAGCTGGTGCTTTACATGTAGTCCCATATAAATTTGATCAAGTTCCGATTAGCAGTTTTTGAGTTATCCTTAATGCTGCGTATTTTTTCCACTTAGTTTATATTGATGATGTTTTGATAATTTCCTGTCACTGTTATTTACATATCAAGTAGTGGTGTACGAATTGTACGGGTTAGGTAACACAAGTAAAACGTGAAAAATAACTTTAATTTCGGAAGTCGGTGTCTTTGGTTTTGTATTTTCGTTTTTGACCACCGACTTCCGAAATTAAAGTTATTTTTCACGTGTTTTAGTGTTTTTCTTGGAAGTCGGTTGTTTTTTTGTAAAAATGTTTTTATTGCTTAACATTGTTTAAAATGTTAATATTTATGCATTTCAAGAATTTAGTTTTCAGAGTTATTTGAATAACTTTTATTAAATGTGTATGCAGGAAGAAACGAGTTGTCTGACTGAGTGTACAAAGTGGCAACAGACTCTTTATTATCTTATTTATATTTTGTAAAGGGCGAACCTAAGAGAGGTTCACCCTTTACAAATAGATAATGATTTGAGAAGCCTGTTAGTAAGGCATGTTGAGTTAGGTTGATATTTAATTTCAACACAAACACAAAGAAAAAGAAATGGCCTTTCAGCACAAATTATTCCACCCCTGCTATAAGAGATTGACATGTAAAAAAGATTTTTGGGGCTTCGAATTTCAGACGCCTTAATATCTTTTCAAATTCAAATCATGTTTGGGTTCATATTATCTAAGCTACACTATTTCCATAAAATGTATACAGGCTGACCAGTTCGCAGTGGCGGCTCGTAACGTTTTTTTAGAAATGCCACAAGCCAGCCCAGCGTGTGAAAATTCTTGTTCCTAGAGATGATCATACTTTTTCTACGTTCGAAAACGTAGCGTAAAAACACATGTCAATTATTTAAATAAGATAATCCCCTAACAGAATTTGATGTTACTGATAAGTAAAGTGATTTAATAAAGACAGTTTTTTTTCATTAAAAATATTATTTTACGTTTATAAATAGGTACTTACCGTTAATTGATCGATAATGAAGCCTCCCCATTTTTAGCAAGTGAAAGTAAATAAAAGATGGACGTTTAACTTTTAGTAATTTCGGCGTCGACTCTGTGTTCTGTGCGGTCTTGTTTTATTTCACAGTCCTTATTATTTTGTGTTTATCCTACAGTACACTTATTTTTAAGTGAACAACATGTCAATTCAAAATGCCACAGATTAAAAATATACCACATAACCCCCAAAAAACATTTTGTGTAATTACTTTATTCTACGTAATTATAAAAAAATAATGAATGCCGTACTAAGTGATATACAAATATGCAAATGAAACGACATTTAGGCATGTATCGTAAAGTTACGTTATAAAGATATTTTTGGTTGTATTTTTACGGAAATTTAGCTTCATTTATGCCGTATAAATGAAAATAAAAATTAAGATTTATAAAGTGCAAATTAAGCCCATTCATGTGATACCCCGTTTGACCTAATTACCTTACTTTAAAACCCCCGTTTCGATCCCTGTTACAATGAAACTGACAATATAAAAAAAAAAAACACTTGTTATAATAATAATACACCCGCAGGCTTCGATCAATAATATACGAATACTAATGCAAATAATTGATCGAAGCCCGCAGGGCAGCATGTGGCGAGCTGTTGGGCAGTAGCGACCCCACGGACGCTAGCTCCTGGGAGAAGTCTCGTTCCTCACCTCTAGCTTGCCTTTATTGGCCAGCTGGAGTGAACAATGACGAGGAGCAGAGCTCCCACATCTTTCTTGCTTTTATTGGCCGGCTTGAGTGGAGATTCGCAAGGGCAAACGTGCTCGGAGGAAGGAAGTATTCCAGTAACATGCTGGTAGGGATCTTGAACGTACTTCCGGGATTGTCCTGATAGCCGTGGGATACCTCTCCACTCCTCATAAGTACCTCAGGATGTGTTGCCTCCTTGTCGCTACGACACTATGTGCTAGCGACCGTTTTCGGGGGCCCATTATTGAGTGTGCAAGTCACCCCCTGCCATTTTATCCGTGTATTATATATATAAAACGTGGGTCAGGCAGGGGCCATAGCTGTTCCATAGTTCTTGGTAACCAGGCCATCTTCAAAAAAAAATATTATTGAACAGTGAACAGTAGCTACTGTTCACTGTTGTTCAATATTTTTTTTTTTCCATATCCTGCCTTAGTCCGACATCAACCGGTTGTCCTTGGATGAACTTGTACAGTGCATACAGAGACAATCGTCAGTTGGTGCCTCATTTGCCTCCTACGCCTTCTAAAGGTCCGGGACCCCATGGTCCCGACATAGATTAACATAAAAATAAAATAATAATACCATATATTTTAGGCGACACAGGCCCTTAGAAAAATACCTTAACCTAAACATGTGTAATATTTTCATATAAACAAATCTTGTGTTAATAAAAAGGCTTAAGACTATGTTAGTAGCGTTTCACTTAGCACTAGCTTGGCTTTGTGCTGTCCAGTGGAACTCGCGGAAGCGACGGAACACCACGTCCTGCGGCCAAAAGTGTTCTTCCATGACGAGGGGCAGATAACAGTACACACACACAACAGACAGATAACACAGACGACAGACGGACAAGCATTATTTATATTAATTCCAAATTGTAAGTCATAGCATTCATTAGTAGTTCCTGAAATAAGCAGCTGTAACAGATGAACGGACTGACAAACGAATCATCACAAGTGTTATTTTTTACCATTTTGGTACGGAACCCTGAAAATCCTCGATTGGTAAACTCATCCTTGTGTTTTGTTATCTCAAAATAATTATTTTCAGTGAATATTTGTAACCTTGAAAAAGGTTTTCCAACCCTAACATTCGGGCTTGCTGAGACCCAATTTTAAAATGAAACTTTTATTACATCGTCTCAAACTTTTTCGTCTGTGTGTTGCATGTCGCGTGACGGTCGGCCGCGGAGTAGGGATAAATTGAAAGGAAGGAGGTTTTTAGTTAAATGTCTATAATGTGAAAAAAAGTTTCACTTTTACCGTGGTTTCATAAAACCACACAATCCTTTTTTTTTTTAAGTAAAATTACTTGGATTTCAAAACCAAGGCGTATACTAATAAATCTTGTTAAAATATACAACTAATTTTATTTTTACAGTTTATAATGCTGTATTCGCTAAGAAATACCTACATTTATAATGAGCCTTCCGCGAGGGCTCCTGGCATCCCGTATGCGACTTGAGTGAGCTCTCCAGGAGGGCTCCCGGCATTGAACTTGTTATTAAAACTTTTTTCTTCTAAATCGAACTGACCCACAAATTCTATAAAAAAAAAAAATGTCTTTCGCGCGCATCATCAAGATCTAACACTATGCCAAAATTCAAATTCTTGCGTTACCGATGTTCATTTATTCGGAACCATAAAAATAGTGTGTGTGTATGTAGTTTGTAAATGTAGGGGGTTCATGGAATGGGCAGTAGTTTGATCAACCAAGTAAGTAGTTGATGCAGAGTAGGAGAAGCCAGAGCAATGAGGGTCCGTAAGGCAAATCTGAGAAAAACCAGATTACAAAAAAAAATACCCATTCATTAGTCTCATTAATGTTCTTTCAACGTTAAATAACTATCTTAGTCTACTATAATACTGAAATAACAGAACTTTAAAAAAAACTGCGTTGTCAGAATGGGAATGGTCATGAGCGGGGCATACCCACTCGTAAGAAAAAAAAAAACGAGTAAAAAAGCAGCAAATGTAAAGGATCCCGGGGCCCGCAATGCGCCGGCTTCCCGTATTTAGTAGCGATATAGCTAAGGCCGACTCAGTACAGCCATTGTTTCATCCCATGTGCAAACTCAATATCAATGACAATATCGAGGAATCAATTCGAATTAACGACGATAGCATCGTATTGTTCGCCATAATCAGCCAGTGTGCATTTGGCAAGTTCTACATCGTGAGAACAATTTACCGACAATTTGATCTGGTAATTAAGATATCGTATGTATTTAACGTACAATGTTGTGTAGTGAATTTAATTTGCTTGAACGTACTTGTTGTTGAATACAATGTAAATTATGTAATGTAGAAAGCAGTATGTGACTAAAGTTAGGATAATCAGAACGTTATAGTAGTGTTCATAAACTACCTTTAACAAAATAATAATGATATTGAAAAACTTGTTCAAAATTCGTTCTTGCCAGGTAGGCTCAACACATTTTTATTACCTAATAATGAGGATTTCAGATCATCATTTAAATGGTCAGAGACATGATCGTCATAGTTTATAAAGGAGATGTTCCAGAAATGTATGGAGCCTGGGCTAGCACCATGTACACTTTATGTAAATATCGCTATAGAATATAGTAACTGTTTTTTAATGTTAATTTTCTATTATTTTACTTAGTTTCAATGTACATTCAAATTAACTTTGTCAAGGAGAGCAACACAACTTAAATATGGTGCATCAGTAATATGCGAAATGTCATTTTGACAATGACATTTGATTGACGTGTCTGTGTAATTAATATCTACGATAAAAAAAAGAACACACAAAGCTGAAAATACTTGGGTTTCGTTGTAATAATAAAATAAGACTACAGGATATTTTACTCGATTGCGGCAGAAATAATAAAATAAGTGCAACCCTAGTGCAACTTGTTAATGAAGAATACCACATACACGACGAAACCCAAATCACAGGTGAATCAGAAACCATGTAACAAAGCTGGGGTCAACAGAGAAGCAATCAATCAATGTCCTTAGTAGTAAACTGGGTCGCAAAACAAAAACCAATCACAAAAATCTTCGAAACACGTCCAATTCAAAGTCAAAGCAAAGAAAGGCGTCAGTTCAGGAAACTTAAAACTGTCAAAGTCGTCAAACGTCATGTCAAACATAACTGTCATGGCTAACCTAAAAATAGGGTTATCGTATTAAAAAACTTCCCAAATGATCATTTTTGTACGGCTGTACTCTTCTTTAAATTAATTTGTTAGTATTTTTATGAAAATCCCATAATTGTTTCCAATTTATCTATGCAGTGTACATAGTGCTAGCCCAAAATCAAACATCTCCTTTGCATAAACAATGAGTTTAGAACTACCCTTCTGCTTGAAGTTTTCCCATAGTCACTTTTAAAACATCAATTGCTTGCTGTAAGCATGGATACAATATATTTACATATAGATAAATGATCAAAGTAAATAAATTAACATTTATATTGTACCGTAAGAATTATTTCTACCATGAATGACATAATCACATAATTAACTGAGACTTCAAAAATCGTTTAGCATTTCAAAAACAAACGAATAAAAAAACAAACGAAAAACGCTGGCATGAAACAACGCGACACCGAATTTTAAAAAGATTTAGTTGCCAAGCGCTTTTGTTATTGCAATATCTGACAGCTAGCCGTTTTAAAACGGAATCCGACTAATTTAGTGTTCTAATATTTAAAAATGTGAAAATAATTGGCAAATATTTCTTTCTTTCTCTTAATGTTGCCAAGTAGGTAGGTACTGTGAGAACATAAAAATACTAGAGTTTCACACCGACACACTGTCAGAGAAAAACCAATAAGAAAGAACACGAAATTCGAGCAATCTTGCAATTAATGAAAGTTCCAAGAAATATGGAAAACCGACTATCTAGAAATTTATATCTACCTACAAATTTATATAAAGTTGCACATAAAACTTTTATTATTTTCAAGAAACAATCCAGTGAAATATTACAGGCTTTATTACGCATTGGTTTGTTAGGGTTGGGCTTAGAAATGTACCGCCTCGCTAGAAAGAATGCGAGACTATTTGGGAGTTTCAGAGAGTTTTCTGAACCCTCCACAACAATTTGTAATTGCCGGAAACGCGAATTTTTCTTTTATACAATAAAAAGTATTCATTTTTTAGGTTAGAAACGTAAATATTTACGTCTAAAACCCAAAATTAAATTTGTAGATAAAGTAATAGGTTAGGTTAGAACTGTGACAAACCGCGTTAGTTAAGTCGGTAAGAAATCTACTTCCAAGTTAGATTTCTTTCCGACTAATTCCGATTTGTTAACCACACGTAACTGCTAGTTTCGTAGTTTTACTACTTAAACTTAAGTAGTGTAATAAATTAATGTTCACTAAAAATGGTGCAATGAGTAGATAGGTAAATAGTTCAGCAGTTCATAAATATTTACGTTCTTAACCTAAAACAGTACTACTTTTTACTTAAAAAAAAAATACGCGTCTCCGCCATAAAATAAATGTTGAGTATAGATCAGAAGACCCTCTGGAACCCGCAACTAGTCTCACATTCTTTCTAGCGAGGCGGCACGTTTCTAAACTTTAATCGATAATTTTAATGAGAATCGTCTTCACATATAATTATATAATTAACGTATACAAAATATTGTAAAACATTTTAAAAGAGTAACGTTGGAGTTTCTTGCCTATTCTTCTCCATATGAAACTACCTTTTGGAAAAGACAACTAGAATAAATTCTATATTTTTGTAAATTTTGACGTTCTATAATGCCCGTGCTTATTTGAAATAAATGATTTGACTGATTTTATTTTTCAAAGAAACTCCGTGCATAGCTCGCTCTATAGAGCGCAGTTCATTAATTTATGCTAGTATTACTGGTATGAAAGTGTTGATTCGTGTAAACTACTAATGATGACAGAATGAATTTAGAATGATGCACTCACTGTCAGTGATAATAAAAGAGAAAATATTGTGTTATGCCAACGTGCGACAGAACATTTTAGATTCAGCTGTTGTTTATTATGTAGAAAGTTACGTTGAAAGCATTTTTTGATGTAACACAGTGAGTAAATCATGTATGTTTGTGACAGTGTTTGTGATGGCTTACGTAACTTATATCAAATCAGTATTTTCTTAGCCAGTTATTTATATTAATACACGAGCAATATAAAAAGCCATCAACTTATCTTGAAAACACTTCCTCTCTCCTTAAACATTTTCATTACATTTAGTTTCCTTACTCTTGTTTCATGTTTATTATTGTATATATTATATTATGTAGATAGGTATATGTTTTATGTATGTATGTATTTGTTGTATATGTAAATGGTACACCACTGACTACCTGCATTATTGTCTCTCCTTCTACCTTGAATCCATCCAAAGGTTGTCTGTAAAAGATCGCTTTTAGCGATAAGACCGCCCATTGTGTCACCCTATGTAAAATTTCTACTTTTATATCTGTAATTTTTATGGTGTACATAATAAAGAGTATTCTATTCTATTCTATTCTATTCTTGAAATATTTTCAAAACCACGCAAGATAGCTTCTTGAAGTGAAAAGCAACATTCACATATATTTAATAACGCATTAAAAACACCAATTTCAAACAAAAAAAAATGTGTTAAAGAAGGAAAAAAAAACAAAATAGGGTCATTTGGAAAAAAAAACAATTAACTCTTATAGTGGATTTACGAAATTGAAACTTGATTTTTTTATCATTCAATGTTTCGTAATGTCTCCGCGTGCTCTCAATACGGCTTTTCGACACAATTTGGCATGCTTAGTACCAGATTCCTCAGCATATACTGAGGAATATTCTCCCTTTCTTCAATAACTACATTTTTCAGGCATGATGATACCTTTATTTACAAGTCAACATTTGCCGTAAGCACTTTTAATATAAAAAAAAAATCGATACGCAAAGGTAAAAACAATAATTAAATCAGCGTGTTTTTTTTTTTCAAATTTTTCAAATGTGATCGATAATTATGAAACGTGACATATTTTTTTTTACTTTTTTCTATCCATTACTTCGAATAGGCCAGTATTAAGGTAATACGGTTTTTAATGTGCAATACAATACTGTTTTAAACCTTTTTTTACTTCATGAAACTAACTTGCGTGGTTTAGGAGCTAATTAGATTTATTTAGGCACTTTGCAAGTGGTTTTTTTTATATTGCTTGTCAGTATATAGGTGTTTGAAGTTGTTAAGTTAGTCCAGAGGTATTAGCGGTTAACTTATTGAGGCCAAGAGATAGAAAAAAGATATAATTCATTCATACTACTGACATTCAAACACACATCTTTTGTTCACATTTTCGCTTATCATCAAGCCGCTGCCACAAGGTCATATCATCCCATTCAAACTACGGATCGAGGAAAATTCTAACGCGATATAATATTCCTAATTACCTACGATCAAGGTTACTGCGCGAGGTCATCAATTTGAGTGCTTTCCCGAACAACAGACGGGTGTCGACCTCCGATACGTCAAATAATATCTAATGACCCGAAACAGACACGGATTTGGTTGAAAAGCGAAATTTCATGGAACAATTCCAATTTGGCAAACGTTTCGGCTATTGAGAAGGAGGCTGATGCATTGTTATACGGTTTGGATGCTCATTATTATGTAAAGCAATTTATTATATTGGCAGGAAGTGGGGATCGTATTAAAATAAAATGTGGTTTTAATGTAAAGAGAAAATATTTTCAAATAACAACTGGGTTAATTCGCTTCCCTAGGGTTTTGGTATTTCCTTCTGAAATTTTTAGAAACAGCAAAATTAAAAAAAAAACTTTTTTTTTTCTCAATTTGTGCAAGGTTTAATGAAAAAAGCTTGCTCTCTTTTACATGTGAAGTAAACACAACTGGCAAAATGTGGATACCTACAGCTAGCCAGATAACGCACGGCTTCCTCGGGGAAATACAGGTATGAGATTTTGTGAGTATTCATAAAATCGACTTCGCTATTCACAAGGTGAATTAATCTGGTATACTTTGAAGTTATTTCCTATAAACCAACAAAAGAGCCGGCGGCAAATCTCTATAGAGAGAAACCCCTATAGCATGTCCTTTTGTGGATTAGCTTACAATCTGCAAATGGACGACAACAATATAGGAAAATAAACAACAAACGTAACGTGATATCTACAAAGAACTGTATTATTGTAATGTTATTTAATAAATACTCGTAGAATCGGTTGTATTGGCGATAATTCTTGGTCGAGACTGGAGGCCTATGTCCAGCGGTGGACCTCTTTCAGCTGAAAGAGCTGATTACGGTGATTACGAAAAATCCACAATGATCTAAATGTTAAGTTTCAGAACAAAAGAGGATAAGGAATATTGATGTAATACTCTTTCTTTTCTCCACATCTAAAAACTGTAAGTTTTTAATTATGTAGATTAAAAATCTTCATAAAAATGGCGTAATTATGCGGAGGGTAGTAAAACTTAATGTCAATGCAAACAGAATGAAAATTCTTTACTTTGTTATTAAAAGCACGTACCAGCACTAAACCGCTCCATTAGAGTACCGGTAGAAAAAAACTATCAAAGACTTTGAATAAAGTAGCGAGACTTTACTGAGTTTCAAACTGATTCAACAATATGACCAAATTGGGCATACAGATTAGAAGCGGAAGTAAACGTACACTGCTACAAGAATCTTTGGGCGCTCGAATAACGTTGGCAGGAGGGCGCTGTTAGTAAACATTTTGTGCAATTGGTTTGAAATCTATTGAAAAAACAAGATACACAAATATACATAAACTCACGCCTTCTTTCCATGGGGTAGGCAGAAGCTACAGAATGCCACCTACTACGATCTTTACATAAGTACTCCATTTGCCTCGTTTTTGTTCATAAATACAAGATGGCCGTGTTAATTCTGATTTCGGCCAATCGCCAAAAGACCCATGTAGCGTTATATGTATGTACGACTGGAAATACATCGACAGTTTAATATTAATGTACTAAACACATAAAACTATCGGAATAAATTCCATTATGATGGTGAAAACTGCATCAAAATCTGTTGCATAAGAACGCGGTCTTACAGACAGACACGAATAGCAACTCTAATTTATAATATTATTATTATGTAAAGATGTACAGTACCCGTAGTCTGACACAGGCATGAATGCCAGAAACGACGGTCTCTAAATACAACCATTTTCCAAAACCAGCCATATTAATACACTACTACGATTATGCCATATTTCTGGCCAGGTACTGTAACGCGGTGTCCTGTCAGTTCACAAAAAAAATATTTACAACATTTTACTTGACAATCAACGATTGGCAAAAACATTATTTGTCATTTCATCACTATACAACAAGTTTGCTTAATATATTTTTTTTTTAATTTAAGATGGTTTTGCTCTTGACTCTAGTCTAGGTCAGAGATGACAGAGATAAAGTCGACGATAGAGTGAGCTTACCCAGAAGAAGCCTGTTCACTCTCACTTTGAAGATATTCACACAAGAAAATAATTAACCGAGAAACTTTTTTAACCGACTTCAAAAAAAGGATGAGGTTCTCAATAAATATATGCTTTTTTATGTGTGTTAACTCAAAACTTTTTTTTGGGTAAACTAATTTAGATAATTCTTCTTTTATTTGATAGCTGGTGCTTCACATGTGGTCCCATTTAAATTTCATCAAGTTCTGATCTGTAGTTTTTGAGTTATCCTTAATATTACATATTTTTTCAACTTAGTTTATATTGATGATGTTTTAATAATTTCCTGTCACTGTTATTTACATATCAAGTAGTGGTATATGAATTTGTGTGGGGTAGGTACCGCAACTAAAAAGTGAAAAATAATAACTTTTTTACAAATAAACAACCACTTCCAAAAAAAAACACTAATTAACGTGAAAAATAACTTTAACTTCGGATGTCGGTGGCCAAAAACGAAAATACAAAACCAAAGACACCGACTTCCGAAAATAAAGTATAGACAACTGTCTTCTGAAATAGTCTACATTAAAAAGGACCTAGACAACGATCGGTAGAAACGAAAGTGAAAATGATGAAATGTAGACTATTTCAGAAGACAGTTGTCTAAGGTAGTGAAGACAATTTGATTTTTTAATCGCCATGCTAAAGACCGTAGAAACTTTTTACTCGACGGCCACAAAGTACTAAAGTTGAATGGAAAAATGGAATATTTCACTTTTTGTATGGAAAATGTGAAAAATTATTACCGACATGTTGAGTTTTAGGGATTTAAGGGTCTCATAAAGGGGGTCGAAATTTTTATTATTTTTGCGATAGGACACCATTTTCGAGATATAAGCAAAATAAAAGAATAACGTGAATAAATTACTGAATTTCGTAAAAAGTGCAGTTGACTTTTTCTACTTTGCTGCCGTCGTACTGTCTTCACGAAACGTCATTTTTGTCTATTCTTCCGTCGACAAGACGGTGCTTATGCTAAGCTTACTGTAAGACATACCCACAATACGACGTCACATCGCGGCATGTTGCGACCGACGGCGACGTTGTTTCATAACTATTAATTTTTTATCGTTAACTATTTACTATTTTCTTTTACCGTTTGCACCTAAAATAAGTTGTTAAGACTAGTTAACAATACAAAAATGTTATTTAAGGCCCTACCTTGAAAATAAATAATTGTTTGATGGGCGTGGCTTATTTCCCCCGCACGCGGGGAGTGGCGGTTCTATCTTCCGTTGTCGGTCGCCACGTCACCGCAACAAACTTATCTGAACCTGAGCCAGTGGCCAAAAGTGGAATTAACCAAATACTGACCGGAATTTAAAAAGGTTCCTTAGCATGAGCTTTGGCTAAGCATTATTGTTGTCACTGTCGCACAACTGTCAATCTAAAAGTGCAAGATAAAGACGGAACATATCTCAGAAAAAAGTGCGTGCTAAGTAACGTTAATTTATCTCGGTCTATGAAATTTTCGCACTATGCATCTATGGAGTAGACAAATAATACAAAATATTTAATCAATATCCAAAATATTTATATCATTACTTATAATAAACAACATGAAATTAAAAATAGTTAAATAATCTTCTTTATTTGTATAAAATGGATGTTGTTATATATGAGATTGATAAACTCCAACACCGTTTCACCGATCACCATACACTGGCTTGGTAAATGACTTTTTTTTTTTTCACTTTAGTAGCTAATATTACGTACATTCCGTCAATAATGTAATAGTCCTAGCTTTTCCATGGTGTCCTAGTTTTCAAATAATGTATGTTCACCTTACAAAAAAAAAACACTACCTGCTTGTTCAGTTTTCTTTTTCAAGACTGACTTTTCGGTGCTTGTAAGCATTCCATTTGAACTATAAAGTGCATAGTAATTCCATGCAGTAATGTAATAAATAGATAAAAAATATTTTCCGGCATAAGGTAGGTATTCCAAATAGTTTTGTACACCTGAAAACAAAACAAAAACGAAATTGCTATTTATGCCAGGCTCTGTTAGCTTAATAGTTCATTGTACATGAACTAAAATTAAAATGGAAGTTATTCACATTTTCTTCAAGATCGATTTCGTATGGCAGTGGTAATCTGTATGAATTATGCCCTAATTACATTAGATATAAATTTTTGAAATTTCGTTACGTTACTCCGGTTATATACGAAAACCGAAACCGATGTTATTTTGTTACTAAGTCTTCTTTATAACTTTTTAGCTCAGATTTTTATCGTAGTTGAGCAAACTTTGTTTTTTATTTCAATTATTGTGGGGTTAGAGATCATTGTGGGTAGGTAGAAAATGGAATTTGATAACAATAATTTGCTAAGCAGCCTTCATAACATTTCAGAAGGATGTTTAGTTTTATTGAAAACAGTCTGAGTGAAACATACCTAATTGTTTTGATCTTATTTCGGGTTGAGTTATAGATATCCAATATATTTTCAGAAAGTACTCTTTAAGGCCTTTTATTAGATACCAAACACGATATATATATCCCCGGTAACACTTCACATCCGCTATTAGTTGCCATGTTGATTTTTATGTGACATCATGTAGCTTATAACCCGCGGGACAACATGACGCTTCCAACGATATCTCGTTTGTCAAAATACGACGAGAAGTTATGAGGAAACAGATAAACATATATACATACATAGCCTGTTAAAATCAATACCGTCATTTGGCTTTGCCGTAGTCGGGTAAGGACTAACCTTTTTTCACAATTCAAATGTGACTCCATTCATTTTTTGTGCTCTATCATTCGTAGTGACAGTATTTGACATATTGAAGTATTTTTGACGTATTTCAAACATAAAAACTAATAATTTATTTTAGCCTATTTCTTTATGTAAACGATTATTATAAGTTGTAGGTATAAAAACAGACGTTCTTCTCTAGAAAATAGAATGCTTAGGTACCCAATATTACTTTGCAAGGCGAGAATAGATTGTTGCTGGTAATGGTTTAGTGAAGGTGGTGAATTCGACTCACTATTATCATCATCTTATTGCTATTGAATGAGTTCATTGATTGCCCTGTGTAGACAGCAGATACTCCTAACGTTGAAGGTACTGTTCAGTTTTGGATTTTTATTTCTTTCCATTTTCATAAATAATTTGAATGTCGTCACGAAATAATAATAGAAAACGAATGTTATATTATTCACAGCCACAAGAATACACACACACAGTGTCTAAATACCTATTCAACACTTATTGTATTAAATAATTATCTTGACTTGCTAAGCTACTAACATTTTCTGTAAACAAAATTATTTAAATCACGTAAATTAAATCGCACCGATTTGCAAAAAAGTGACATAGATTCATCCTCAATCAGCCCCACCGGGCGTCTGATTTATGAACGAACGAGAGTGATGACATTACTTTTGACAGGCAAAAGAAGGGATGGCGATAATGTGTGTATGCTCGGAATAAAACAACGTATGTGCCAAAACGAAAAGCCGTCTTTTTTTAATAAAAAGTATTATTAAAACAAAAACTGCTTTACTTAAACTTTAATATGATTATTCTCTATGTTTTGTAGTAAACTCCGATGAGTAACTCATAGGCGTTACGCATTAATGCTCAAAAAAACATAAACATAGATAGAACTTTGCATTATTTTTGTATCGAGAAAATTTAATTGTATCGTGTATTTCTTTTACAGGATACTAGGAAATATAGTCATAAAACATACACCAAATTGTTAAATACCTATTCCATATACTTAAAAAGGTACACTAAAAAGAAAAAGCACACTAGTTTCAATATATCACCTTAAAGATGTCTGTAACAACGTTGGTCGCAGTGTGACACGATGCAATGTTGTATCATGTGTGTGTGTGTTTTGGCCCACAATCGCCAAAATAACGTCATTATTTTGCTTATGCCAAGAAAACTTATTCAGAAACCTCATTTCTAACGGAATACTAGGTAAGTAATATGCGCACCCTATAATGTTGCCTGGACTGCATTTTGATTAAAACGTTTTTTTAACCGACTTCAAAAAAAGGAGGAGGTTCTCAATACGTCTGTATGTTTTATTTTATTTTTTTATGTCTATTAGCTCAGAACTTTTTTTCTGGGTGAACCGATTTGGATGATTCTTTTTCTATTTGATAGCGGGTGCTTCACATGTGGTCCCATTTAAATTTGATCAAGGTCTGACCAGTAGTTTTGAGTTTTCCTTAATACTGCATATTTTTTCCACTTAGTTTATATGGATGATAAATGGATGATTTGATGATTGTGATTGATGATGATGATTTAAATGGGTGATTTTGGAAGTCGGTTGTTTTTATGTAAATAATAGTGACAGGAAATTATTAACACATCATCCGTGTTAATAATTTCCTGTCACTATTATTTACACACCAAGTAGTGGTATACGAATTTGTGTGTGATAGGTACCGCAACTAAAAAGTGAAAAAATAATAACTTTTTTACAAAAAAACAACCACTTCCAAAAAAAAAACACTAAAAGACGTGAAAAATAACTTTAATTTCGGAAGTCTGTGGCCAAAAACGAAAATACAAAACCAAAGACACCGACTTCCGAAATTAAAGTTATTGTTAACGTCATTTAGTGTTTTTTTTTGGAAGTCTGTTGTTTTTTTGTAAAAAAGTTTTTTTTCAATAGAAAAGCAGAATTTTGCAAACATTCAACATAATTATTTAAAGAATTGCTCCCCAAGGGCATTTTCAAGTATTTTGCATTCAATTCAGTTTGACAAAATTGTCATGACTCCCTGTTTTTGATGGCCATGTCTCTCGCCACAGCCTCGTTAACAGGGCGAGCGGTACATTAATCAGGCACTCGTTTGTGCTCAGTCTAGGATTTTACACATTATTCATATACTGATTTCGGTCTCATCTGTTACTTGGACGGATCTATAAGTCATCCTGATTCAGTTGTTATGACTAGACGTTTAGTTCCAGAGATTTCATGAATTATAACGAGTTCTCTAATTGGGTCTTAAGATAATATTTTTGAGAATATTTGTTGCAAAACCTTTTTACCGGTTTTTTTGCATTAAGTGATGAGTTTTTTGAGAGAAAGTAAATTAGATTTTGTTGATAATATACAGGGTCAAATTAAATTAGCTAGTGAAACTCCGCAGATGTGATGTGTATTGATAATTGATATCTAAACACGATAAAATAAAAAAGTTTTGAAATTTCCTTTGTGTGGTTAGTGTTTTTACTTAAAGTATGAGTGAGAAAATCAGTAAAAAAGGAAGCTAGGGTGACGTCACTCCAGCTAACACACACTAAACGACTCATATTAACGAAGTTTTTGTGGCAGCTAAATTAAGACTGGGAACTTTGATTGCAGCTATTATACCTTAAATATTGGCATAGGTAGAATTATTCTATCACATATGAGGAAACTGGAGTTATGCACACTAAATATCAAGCATAATCAGCCTATAATGTTCCCAATACTGGGTACTGTAGAGGTTGTCTGCATGTGTCAACCTTATGTTGACTGGCTGGATATATACTTATTATCGTTGGTTTGCCTCGAATAGTCAAGCAAGTTTAAAAATAAGATTCGAAAGGAAAAGTGATGGTAGTTTGTGGAAGAAGTAGACAGGCAGAGCTAGGGCCTGCCGGTGTATAATTCCTTGATAAAATATATTTACATTCTAAGGAGTACTGCGTGTATTACTTTACCTCTACGATCCCCCAGTTATTGTTAGGCACACGTAGTATTCCCACAGTAAACAGGCCTTCTCTCGTTGAAAGGGTCTGGGCCGTAATGCACGACGCGAGCCCAGTGCGTGTTGGGAGATGTCACATGTCATCGAATTTTTGGTTCTAGGATATAGGACATGCCGGTTTCCTCACGATAGTTTTGAGAGCAGTGGTGATGAAATAATTTACACAAAGTAACACGCGTATCTGGGATCGACACTACGACCTACAACTCGTAAGTCGCGGCCGTTACCACTTGGCCACCACTGCTCTTGAAATACAAAGACATGTGACATCCATCAACCCGCTCTGGGTCCTAGAAACCGGAACCAATAAAGGGTGTATTATGTCAACTTATAAAAAAAAATCGCGGAGTTTGCAAGAAAAAGCCATGTATGCTAAAACCTCCACAGTGCCTAAAACCTCCACAGTGCCTAAAATACCTACTTATAGACAGAGGGGTAAATATATTTTTCGAAACGCATATTATTGTTCTTGTTACTCCATATATTTTTTCCCAACGAACTTTAGAAAGAGTATAACTACAATAAGTCTGACTCATAAAAACCTTGCCTTTACTAAAACATCAAATCAAAATATTTTATTTCGAACCTACATGAGCTCTTATGAAACATTAGAAGCATGTGCATGGTTCCAATTGGTCTTTTCCTATGGAGACGAGCCGGCAATAAACTCCATGGTTACTCTTTTAAAAATCAAAATATTTTATTTGACACCTACATGAGAACTTATGCAACGTCAGAAGCTAGGTTCACGGTTCCAATTGGTCGTTTCCTATGGAGAAGAGCCGGCAATAAACTCCACGGTTACTCTTTTAAAAATAAGTGGCTTTTACAATGTTTTCAAATTACAGTGTTATTAGGTGTGGAAGGACAGTGCAAGCCTGTCAACAAGTAACAGGTACTCAAAAAGGTCTACAAATCTACAATCTACAAGTTAGGCCTACAACGTTCTCACATTCAGAAAATACCTATAGAAGAATCCATATAAAAGATAAATAAAATAATTAAAATAAAAGCCTGTTCAAACCAAACGACAATGACCTCTACATGCGTAGCATGGCCACTATAGAAACAGAAGAAACGGAAGACAAAATGACAGATTGTAGAAAGATTTCTACGGCGCGATGCCAAAATTCAAAAAAAGAATGACTTTTTGTTAAGAAAGTGACTTGTATTCTCTTCGTAGAGTAAAGATAGAAGTGGTCATGCTACACATGCTGCTGTATTTGTATAGTATCTCAGTTTCATCCATCGACAATACCTACAATATTCTTGGCTCAGTGCTACAATCAGAATGTCAGTGCATAAGCTGTGAACACTAATGTCAAAGGACATTTTGGAAACGAAGATGATATCTGTCGTCTATGCATGACTGCATGTGGTTAGGATGTACGGTTTATAATAGATTCGAAGACAAAGGAAGTAATGATTTATTTACTGCAATATACTTAACAACATGCTTTAATTCTCCGATAAGATTTAAGATTTCATTTAAGATTCACCAGTGATGTAACAGGGGCCGATTCCATTACAATTGCAACCGGGCGTAAATCTAGATTCCGGATTATTGCTACTGAGACATTTCTAATGGAAAAACCCAATATAACTTTGCCGGACCCGCAGTCGCGCTTGCAACCACTGGCTACTGACTACTGATTGCTTGGTCCAGTGGTCGTAAGCGCGACTGCGGGTCCGGCAAAGTTTTATTGGGTTTTTCCATTAGAAATGTCACGTCTGCGGAGTTTCGCTAGCTTATTTAATTTTTTCAAATTAAATTAGCTAGCGAAACTCCGCAGACGTGATAGGTATCGATATTTAAAAATGTTTTTTTTTTTTTTTTTATGGCGCAACCACCGCTGTTCGTGTATGAATTGAAAATAAAATATATAAAGTATGAGTTGAAAATATATGTTTTATCGTGTTTAGATATTAATAACCAATCAAGTCTGTGAAGTTTACAAAAAAAAACTGATTTTTAAAACTGATATTTCATGTGAATACACTAACTGCGGTCGATGACCCCACGCAAAAAAATAATCTTATTAAAATATTTTTTTGTTTTACCATGTTTTGATATCGATCGATACCTATCACGTCTGTAGAGTTTCGCAAGCTAATTTAATTTGACCCTGTAACCCCAATAAGTATAAGTACCAACTAATATTGTAAACGCGAAAGTAACTCTGTCTGTATTTACCTTTCACGCGTTAACGGCTCACGCGGGTAGACTATGACGTGGGTTAGGACATAGGATTATTTTTATACCGGTAGTACGTTCCCGTAGGATAATTTTAAATGGAATTATTTTCAGGTCATTATTATGACCTGAAAATAATTCAATATAAAAAATAAAAAAAAAATATTATATATATACACTCGAGAGCAATGAATCCGGGTCACTTAAAGAATGTTAAAAATCTCGGAAACTAAAAATGATAGGTTAATGCAATAAATTGTATTTAATAGACAATGTAATACTCCTTAAATGAAAGTAAAAAAAAAAAATGAGTCACCATACATTTTATTAACACAAAATTACATAAAGAAAAAAACTGCTGATCTCTCCTTAAAACAAAAATAGGAAACATGAAATTTTTGAACTTTATTACGATTTTCTTGAATTTTAATACTTCGTATTGCCTCCTCGTGCTTCCATTACTGCGTTTACGCGGTTTGGCATGCTGTACACCAAGTTCCTTATACGATTTTGGGGAATATTCTCCCATTCCTCTGTGAGAGCAATTTTGAGCTCACGAAGCGTGATTGGGGGAGGGTTTCGTTGTTTTACGCATCTGCCTAGCTCGTCCCAAGCCTGCTCGATCGGGTTGATATCCGGGCTGCGCGCTGGCCACTCCATACGAGTAATGTTCATCTCTTGAAGTTAGTCATTCACAATCCTACCTGTATGAGGTCGGGCATTGTCATGCATAAATATAGCATCCTCACCTAAATTGACCATAAATGGACCAACGTGATCATTGAGGATTTCTTCCACATATCTTACGCTAGTTAAAGAGCCGTTTTCTATGATCACCAGCTCTGTGCGACTTTCAGAAGAAATTCCGGCCCACACAAGTACAGACCCACCACCGTAGGCTTCTTTTTCTTCGATGCATGCTTGCTTGAATCTTTCCCCTGGTCTTCGATACACTCTGTGTCTTCCATCGTGCTTGTAGAGCATAAATTTTGATTCGTCGGAGAACATAACTTTTGACCAATCTTCAATACTCCAATTTACGTGGCTCTGGGCATATCTTAGTCTTGAAATACGATGCCCACGCTCCAGTTTAGGGCCGTTTGCAGGTCTAAGGGGTTTTAAGTTAGATTCAGCAAGCCGACGTCTTACTGTCCATGCACTTGGGTTACTTCCTCCGAGGCGTCGAAACTGATTTGTGAGTTCAGTTCCTGTGAGAAAGCGATTTCGAAGCATGGTGTTCACCAAGTATCGGTCTTCTCGTGCTGTGGTACACCTGGTTCTGCCCGTTCCTGGTCTGCGTAGGTTAGAACCAGTTTCTTCGTAACGTCGGAGAACTCTTTGTACTGTTGACAGCGACACACCGACAGTCCTGGCTGTATCGCGCTGACTCCGGCCGGTTACCAGCATTGTAAGTATTCTGGTGCATTCTTCAGGCGTAAGCGACAAAATTTCAGCTTGAATAATGAATATAGAGCACTATCAACATGGTTTATGTACCCACATAAATGACAGATTACAAACAAAAGCAAAACCAAATGCTGTAATTTCGTAGTTCCATCTTCGAAAGTGGCCCTTTTTCAAATTTGATTTTTTTATAATATAACTTTACAATAACTGAGAAGTTTTAATACCTTCATTTAAGGAGTATTACATTGTCTATTAAATACAATTTATTGCATTAACCTAGCATTTTTAGTTTCCGAGATTTTTAGGATTCTTTAAGTGACCCGGATTCATTGCTCTCGAGTGTATATATATTTTTTTATTATTTTAATTTTTTTTAATTTTTAGGCTATTGCCCACAGCTCCCTTAATCACTGTTCCTGTGAACCCGTCAGTCACGCTGAACGCCTCAGTGCGCAGTGCCATGCATATGTACAACTTTGATGTGATGCCAACAACGCTGGGCGGTGGATATTCCAAGAATGCTAATTTGAAGGACTGGCGATGACAGTTCGTTGAATTGTGGTAGGTATAGAGTGGTGAAGAATTCAGTCGCTTATTTATTTCGTTAGTAAATAAGGGGGATTTACCTGTGTGGTGTCCTTAAATTAATTATTATTGTTAAGATTAAGACTTCATCACTGGAAAACCAACGTAGGTACACATTTCTGACACATTGAAACATTGCTTTGTAGGTGAACTGACTTCAAGATTGTGGCTGCTGATGAAGTTCTGGACCAATGCAATAACCAGAAAGAATAGAATAGAATACTCTTTATTTGCACACCATAAAAATTACAGATATACATGTAGAAATTTTACATAGGGCGACACAGTGGGCGGTTTTATCGCCAAAAAGACTAAATCTATTCAGTACAAGCTGACCCGACAGACGTTGTCCTGTCTTAACTATGAATGTCCTAAATGACGTTTAGTTTTAGTTTTGACTATTGGCTAAAACTAAAACTATCGACTCATTTATCAACCGATCCATCTGTGTTAAACGATATTTGCAGCGCACATTTTGTCAATCGCTGACAGTTATTTCAAACAACTGACAGTTATGTAAAATTAATATTGGCGTTAGGTTTTCTTAAATTTTATAACGTTCCGATCAACTTCCTTATTTTTTTATTTCTTAAGATCCTTCTCCTGACAATAAAGAACAAAACAAAAAACAAAAAATGTGAAATCGGTCCAGCCGTTCACGCGTGATGGCGTGACCAAGGGAAATAGGGATTCATTTTTATATATATATAGATAGATGTCGTAAAGACTAGTAAAATCAAAAGTCATTTATTCAAATTAGGTTGAGAATCTGCACTTTTGAACGTCAAAATTACATAACACAGTCCTTCAAAACGCCCGCCCTTCACTTATTCCTAGTACTGTAGCTTGAAGAAGAAGTGGCGCAATAAACTCTCCAGCAGCAGAGCTTTCTGTTCAGTTAGGGGAAGTCGATTCTATACAATAGTAAGTAATTAACACTACGAGTAAGTTACCGTTACCGTAGGTGACTTGTCAGGCTGCAGCAAATTAATTAATCAGACGCTTCACTTGAGTGAATGTTCATTTTTGCTTCATTCCACGGTCACACGACTCCAACAATATTATATAGCGATGAACGTTCATCTGTTTAATTTCTTTTTCTATTATTCGGAAAGCGAGTGAAAGACCAGAATGCCGAAAACCGAAAAAAAAGGATTGTGTGGTTTTATGAAACCACGGTAAAAGTGAAACTTTTTCCCTACTCCGCGGCCGACCGTCACGCGACATGCAACACACAGACGAAAAAGTTTGAGACGATGTAATAAAAGTTTCACTTTAAAAACCCTACCTAGTTTAAAAATAGTATTTTTTTTTAATTATCTCACCAGCAAACCCAAGTTGACTCAATACCTACTTACACACACATCAAAATTGTTTAGGGATCAAGATATAAAAAAAAAGTAAATATTTTATATTTTGTATAATAACTGTGTTTTTTTTTAAATATTTAAATAAATATATTTAGTCCTCCATTTTTCGTAATTGCACCTACAACTGTTTGTCTGCGTAACACCCAAAGGTTGACCGATAGAAAATGCCAATGGCATTAAGTCCGCCTCTGTACATTTCTGTGCTTGAAGTATTAAATAAATAAATATTGCCCTAATGAAATTAAATAAACATGTCTATTTAGAATGATTAAATAAAATGTTTTCGTATGTGTAGATCGATGAAGTACTCTCTGCTTTTGCATTAATAAAGATTTTTCGCGATTTTTGTTTATACTAGATTTTTCACCTTAAACTATCCTAACTATCTTTAAATTTCTTACTTAGTCTGTAATTCTGCCGTTAATGCATATAACACAATCGCAGCGATTCGGCGGCATACTCATCATGAGTTCATCCAAATCATAGGATTCAAGTCTGGCAATTGAGCAGGCCATGGTAGGACGTTGATGTTAGCTGCTGCAAATGTGTTTGCTACGACGCTGGCATTGTGTGGACGTGCATTATCATGTATAAGCAGAAATGAAGCACCAAATTGAGTCCGCAAAGCAAGGACAACATATGATACAATCGTTTCAGCGTAAATCTGTGCATTGAGATTGCCTCTGATCCAAATCAGTTTGGTTCTTCCGCCGATCCAAATACCCGCCCATATCATGATTGTGCCACCACAGTGTGCATGGACTTCCTGGCATGAATACCGTGTACATCTAGTATCTGGTGTCATATCAAAGCGAGATTTGTCAGCAAAACACATAAAACGCCACTCTTCTTCTACCCAATTTCTGTGTTCACGGCCTATTGTAAACTAGGTCTGCGATTGCGGGTCACAATAGGTGATACACATAGCGGCCTTCGGGAATCGAGATTGAATTCATGCAAGCGATTTCTTATAGTTTGATCGCGTATAAACATCCCTGAAGAGCTATGAAGCCTCATAACCAACATCATCGCGGTCATTATACGATTTCGTCGAGGAGTAATTTGTATGTAATGATTTTGTTTGCGTGTGGTGAAGCGAGTTCTTCCTTCATGTCAATCTGCCTCGCTGCCAGTGATGCGGTAGCGTGTCCAAAGTCGATTTATAACACTTCGTATGTCTAGTGCCTAGAGCGATTGTCATAGCACGTTGCCGAGAACCAGCTTCCAAAATTCCAACAGCTCTGAACCTTTGTACTCGTCTCAAATGACGTTTTTCTTCATCATAATGTTCTTTTGTATTGATTTCACTCAGAAAAATGGCAGAAATTTTACTCAGGATTATGTAGGAATACAACTTGACGGATTTTTTTTATCTTTTGACCGAAAATCAAAAAATATTCCCGTTTCAAATGACGAAATTTACTAAAAAAGTATCCATAGGAGTTACAAAAAATAAAATAAGAAAAACAGATTTTTAGTAATTAGCAAAAACGTGCTCAATCTCTAGAAACTTTTGATGTGTGTATTTCTCAAAGAACTCTATCACAGAGCCGAGCAGGATATTTACCCGCAAATAATAAACAAAGATCCAACATGGTATCAAATACACGGACAATCTATTATTAGAACGGATAATAATGATGGAGTTTTCCCTAAAATCTGAGACCCTCGTAACGAGAGCGCTGCGTGAAAAACGGTGGCGAAATCTTGTAAGTATTCGATTCTCTATTTATGTTTAGAAATTCTTGGGATTATTGGGCGTGGAAGTCGGAAATTATCTAACGGGACCGTACTACTGGGATAAAAAGATAATTTGTCCTAACACAGGTCATGATCCAGGAGTGGTGGCTTAGTGGTATCGGCTCCGACTTACGAGTTATAGGTCGTGGGTTCGAACCCAGGCAGGCGCTTTACTTTGTGTAAATAATTTCATCACCATTGCTGTCAAAATGGTGAAGTAAAACATCGTGAGGAAACCGGCTTATTCTATAACCAAAAATTCGAAGACATGTGACATCTACCAAACCGCACTGGGCCCGCGTGGTTGATTACAGCCTATTCCCTCTCGAAGAGGAGGCCTGTGTCCCAGCAGTGGGAACATTATAGGCTGATTATGCTTATGCAGGTCATGGTCTACATGTGTGGCAAATTTTATCTATGGCGTGAAATGGTAACACAGACAGACAGAGTTACATTTATAATATTTGTAAGTATGGATTTAAAGTGGACTTAAGTGAGTGGGATCTTTAAATTAGTTACATAAATCCTCCCCGCTGGCAAACATAGGTAACATTAAGCCATTAAAGCAATAACAAAATATATGCCTTGAACCTAGTTAATAAAATGAAATGTTGACTGCCTCTTTGGTCCAGTGGTCCCAAGCATTACCGCTGAGTATGAAGTCCTGGGGTTCGATTCCCAGGTCAAGCAAAGTGTTATTGTGATTTTCTATCAGGATTTTTTTAGTAGCAGCCCGGAGTTTGGATTTGTGCCCGGTTAATGTCAATAGGCTCGCTCCCTGTTACATGAGACTTAAACATAACTGGCGAACAGTGGGTGTACGATAGGTACATATCTGTCTAACCCGTCAGGGATTACAGGCATGATGTTATGTTTGTAATGTTGACGATGATAAAATTAAACGGGTAAGTGGTTCTCGTGTAGGTATCCTTCTTTATAAGCGGGACACAAATCAGTGAACAGCAATAGACATGAAACTATAGGAAGGTTGTAGCTGTCCTGCAATCAATTTCTAGTCAAAATATTCTACCTACATTACTATTTACGGTCAAAAATGTAATGACATATTTTTATACCCCAAATGTTCGAGTTATTTCTTTGTACGTCAAGCGATTTGTCTCTGTCCACTGTGACGGGTACTTCGGTTAACATTATATATAGCTGCTGTACATGATCAGTTTACCCTTCAGTTTCGCCTCCATTTATCTTAAACTTTAAAATTGCTGGAGCAGCATCCACTATATCTTCATCTATGTTTCTTTTTAAATTAATGGATCACAAATTAGGCAATAAAATATAACTTAAAATTTAAAGTAAACTTAAATATGAAGGAGAAACTGTAGTAAATATAATTTTTGCGGCAGAGACGTCTTTCATTTTAATTTATCTTTCGCTTCTAAAAAAAAAAAACCGTATAGTGTGGATGATTACGGCCCCATAGCCTACGCACATACTGCAGCCAGAACGAATACGACTTTAAGCAAGTCTTAAAACTAAAGGAAAAGCACTTATCAAATCGGAAAGGGATCGTCACCGTATCAACTCGAGCCATCCAGTATTCTTTGTATGAAACTCCCTACTGAAACGCACACTAATCCGAATCGTAATCGTAACATAATCGCCTCGCCTCGAAACAAGCTCATGAACCGCGGTGCGGTGCGTGATCAACTTGCAGTTCCCGCGCTTACGCTCCCGCCAAACGATGTTAAACCTTAAAATGTTGAAGGTTAAGTTCAAAATCAAATGAGAAAATCTGACAGTTTGTGGTAACTTGATGTGCTGGCGACTGTACACGTACACATTCCGTCAAGAAAAACTGACGTAAGTAGTTCACCCGTTCACATTAGTTTTCCGTGTGTGGCAGCCCTGAACGCTTGTCCAGTAAATAGGACTATTCCACACGATATATGATGCTTTCATGACAGACATTACTTCTCTCATACTCGTATATTTTGGAACGGAGATGTGGCCGTCAAATGAATATTTGAATAGAAATATATGAGGAATGGTCGTTTTATTTTTCATTTGTTGGCTATCAGAAAACGTTATGGAAAGGGAATGTCTTTATTAAATCTTTTATAGAGATAATATCACGCTTTTATACCTGTCGAAGGCAGATTGCATAATTCGTCATTATACACACGGCGCCGACCGTTTGCATACTGCCGCCATTATGTATAATGCCTAAGGCAAAATGTATAACGTCTAGCTATTATGTAAAAATCCTTGAAACCCAATTGATGGTTCGATAGCCATATACATAATGCCTAGGCGAATTGATTGAACTAGCTCTATTCTTTACCACCTGAGGCGTTGCTAAACGAAATTAACAAAAATGGGGTCTAGTATTGCAAGTGGTTCCGAAAATAAGGATGTAAACAAGTGAAGAACCAAGAAACAAGTGATTTTAAAGAGAAAAAAAGATGTTTACTGTAAACAATATTGTTACGAATCTCAAAAGGGATCACTAATAAAAAAGCCGAGGACTAAAGAAAAAGTTTTAAAGGTTATCCGGCTCGTAAACACACTCAAATGGCCTTGCAAACTGACTTTCGGCGGAATCTAGCTAATAATTAAAGGGTAGGTAATCATTTTTACGACTGTTGTTAGGTAAATAGTTCGGGAGTTCATAGGTTAATATTTATTTCATTACACATTTAAATATTTGTTATGACTCATTTTTATTTAGTTTACTGCTCAGTTTTTACTGTCGAACTTGTTAATAATCATGGTTACCCTAACATATGACTCTTGACTTGACGAAATGGATGCATTCAGAAGCGTCATCAATTTGTCTTAGGCATTATACATAACGTCGACAGTATGCAAACGGACAGCACCGTATGTATAATGTAGTGATGAATCATACAATCGGCCTGCGACATACTAACTCCAGACGGGTAGGCAGAAAATATACCTCTAAGTGGGCGCTCGCACACGACGTACTTTTTGTAGGTCCTATATACGACCAGTTTTTTTTTTGTATTTCATTCGTTTTTAAGAATGTGTGTATTGTTGATACATGTGATCTCTACTATTACATTTAGCTCCTACAAAATATCAGCCACCGATTGTATGCCGTCTGCGAACTCTCTAATTAAGTTAAGCCGATATGTACAGTCGCCAGCACATCAAGTTACTACAAACTGTCAGATTTTCTCATTCGGTTTTGAACTT
This sequence comes from Griposia aprilina, assembly GCA_916610205.1. Taxonomy (NCBI): domain Eukaryota; kingdom Metazoa; phylum Arthropoda; class Insecta; order Lepidoptera; family Noctuidae; genus Griposia; species Griposia aprilina. Next base: position 11,759,244 of record OU744305.1, read on the forward strand.
AACCATCAACATTTTAAGGTTTAAAATCGTTTGGAAAAAAATTACAGTTTCGTGTAGGTTGACCTGCTGGCGACTGTACTTTTCAAATAATAGGTCAGGGATTTTTTTTCGTTTTCTATATGTTTATAGTTGTAGTAAAAGGAGATGTTCCAGAAATGTATGGAGCCTGGGCTAGCACCATGTACACTATATGTTAATATCGCTATACAATATAGTCACCTTTTTAATTTGTATTTCCTATTATTTTACTTCGTTTCAATGTACATTCAAATTAACATGGTCAAGGAGAGCAACACAACATAATTATGGTGGATCAGTAATATGCGAAATGTCATTTGACATTGACATTTGATTGACGTGTTTATGTAATATTTGCGATAAAAAAACAACACAAGAATTCCGAAAATACTTGGGTTTCCATAAAATAAGACTACAGTCTAGTCGATTGCGGCAGCAATAATAAAATAAGTGCAACCCTAGTGCAACCTGTTATTGTAGAATACCACATACACGAAGAAACCCAAATCACAGTTAAATCAGAAACCATAAAACAAAGCTGGGCGGGCAGTCTCGACTAGATAGCGACGCTGTCGCAAACTACCGATCGTTAAATATTATGGTGAATCCTCAGTTGTAGCCCGCAAAATTAAAATTTTCTTTAGTTTTTTTGCAAATTGCAGCTCTGTTTTACGTCGTATGTTGACCAAAATGCGAACCTACTGTGCGAAAAAAATATTTATCGAATTATAATCGACAATTTTGAATTTGGCGGGCTACAACTGAGGTTTCTCCTTAATATTTAGCGATCGGTAGTTTGCGACAGCGTCCCTGTCTATGTTGAGACTGGCCCTGGGGTCAACAGAAAAGCAATCAATCAATGACCTTAGTAGTAAACTGGGTCGCAAAACAAAAACAATCAGAAGAACTCCGAAACATGTCCAATTTAAGGGGGATGCGCTCAGGTAGCCCGCGAAATTCAAAAATACTTACGTTTTTTGCAATTTGCTGGTCACTGTCATATTGTATGTTGATTAAAATATGATTCGCGGACGTAACAAATATGGCATAGCAGAATTATAATCATTAGAATCAGCAATACAACTCCTTAAGTTCGAATTGGCCTCAAATGTCATGATTTCATGAAGTAGTCATTCAATATGGTAATTTATCGAGATATTTATTGTTAGTTTATAAGATTATAATTCTATAAATAAATATTTGATACGGCCGGGAATCATATTTAGATCAATATACAACCTGATATTGACCTGCAAATTGCAAAAACGTAAGAAAATTTTAATTTCGCGCTACCTTGGCGCATCCCCCTACGTCAAAACTAAGAACTGTCAAAATCGTCAAACGTCATGTCAAACACAACTGTTATGGCTAACCTAAAAATAGGGTTATCATATTAAAAAACTTCCCAAATCATAATTTTTGAACGCCTGTACTCTTCTTCAAATTAATTTGTTAGTATTTTTTAGAAAATCCCCTATTTTTTTTCCTATTTATGTATGTTGTACAGTCGCCAGCAGGTCAAGCTATACGAAACTGTTAAATTTCTCCAAACGATTTCAAACCTTAAAATGTTAATAGTTAAGTTCAAAATCGAATGAGAAAATCTGATAGTTTCTGGTTACTTGATGTGCTGGCGACTCTACATAGTGGTAGCCCAAAATCAAAAATTTCCTGTCTTTGGCTGTACTGTTTGGATCTGGCTAGTTTTGATACCATTAAATAGATGACAATTAAAAAAAGAATAATAAAAAGTAAAAACGATTTCCCGCCATTTTCAGTTGTTTTTCCGTCCGCCAAAATGAGTGAATCTAACGAAGAAATTCGATACATTTTGAAGTTTTATTACAAAAAAGGTAAAAATACGAGATAACTGCAAAAATAATTGTGACATTTACTGTACTTAACGCAGTGTCAGTAAGACTAGCACAAAGTTAGTTCAAGCGTTTTCAGTCCGGGAATTTTGATATCAAAGATGCAGCTCGGTCTGGTCACCCTGTTACGAAAGATGTCGATGCCATTTTTGAAAAAGTGGAGCAAGTTCGGCTTGTTACGACATAGCTGAAGATTTAGGGGTTGACCACAAAACAGTTTTGACTCATTTAAAAAAGTCTGGGTATACAAAAAAGCTCGATATTTAGGTGCTACACGGGCTTTTAGTCTTGAATTTCTATATAAAATAGGAAATAACTTTTTTTCCGACATATTAAGTCCAGAAAATGCCTAATAGATTTATATCTGCCTCTGTATGTACACATTATGTAAAATATTGGAAATAATAATTACTTTATAACAGAAATATACCTTCACCATTCATGTTATTTACAATTTAATTTTTTTTAGCTCTTAGTAAAGCTATAATAAAAGCCGTGGAGCGATTTATAGTGTTGTAGCTCAAACGAGGCGGTGTAATTAGTTATCCTTCTCGATTTATATTCATAAGCCCGGCTGAGGTGGCCGTATCAACGTGTAGATTGGATACAGCAAGCACCGCTACTCGGGACCCTGTCTCCGTTCAACGTAGTTGGTTTAAACTTTAGTAGTAGAAGGACATTCTTATATATTTTTTCGACCAGTTAATATTGCTGTACCAATTTGAAGGGCAAAATAATAATAATATGCTTTTCATACTCATCATCATCATCACTTCTGCTGTAAGACGTCCAATACTGAACAAATACCTCTCCCCAAGCACCGCCACTTCGACCGGTTCTGTGCTACCCGCATCCAGCAGATTTGTGCGGCCTTCACCAAGTCTTCGGTCCACCTTGTGGGAGGCCTTCCTACACTACGTCTTCCGGTATTCGATCACCACTCCAGAACCTTTTCACACGACCTGCCAATAGTGTCAAATTATGTGACCCTAACCCCTAACCTTAAACCTAAGGTAAGACATAATAGGTCGTGATGGTGTTTGGGGCTGGTGGAAAATATCCAGAAACGGTACCTCCAGTATTGATGAATGGTGTACCGTTATCGAGAGTGCACTCATTCAAGTATCTTGGGCATGTTTTGACCAGTTTAAGGACGATGACGATATGAGAGAGCGGAGGGCGCTGTCGATCAGATCGAATATGATTGCCCGCAAGTTTAAGCGTGCTTCTACGTATGTTAAAAAAATACTTTTTGTTCGTCTTTATAATCCTGTGGGTACATTTTACGCAGAGATCGTACAGTGCCCTTCACGTGCAGTACAATAACGCTTTCAGGGTGTTGATGGGGCTGCCTCGCTTCTATAGTGCATCAGGGATGCTTGCGGAATCGCGTGTTGATTGCTTTTATGCATTAATGCGTAAAAGATGCGCATCCTTAGTGCGCAGGGTGCCAGCCAGTTCTAACAGCATCCTGGGAGTTATAGCTGACAGGCTGGACTGCAGTATTCTAAGTCGTTGCGCCAGTATCTCAGCTGGAATGCTGAAGCAGTGATTATTTTTTTGTGTATGTTTGTGTAATTGTTGTTGTAACTGTATCACTAACATAGTTGTAAGTTTATTTTATTGTTACTAACACTGTATGAGTCTCATGGTTACTCTCAATAAATAATTTATTATTATTATAATAGCCCTAAGATCTAGCTGGGTAATAATATTGCACTGAATTTCATTATCACCCTCTGGGCGATAATATGATTTGAATTTGGAATCATAATTCCGTATAAAAACTTTAAAAAAAAACTTACATTCGAAAGTCGAATTGCTTTTTATTACCTCGCAGAAGGTGTGAAAATAGAGTACCTATTATTCTCGAGGATAAAGGTGTCTTCGTCTTGGGCAAGCTTGAAATTAGGGCCGTGACATCCATACACTGCTTTATCTGCTTAGTAAATAATCTACTATTACGTTATCCCAAAGACAACTCATTGAAAACCCATTATGGAGTTGAAGATGTTTTTAGGTGGCCGTGGACAGTCAGTGTGCTTTTCAAAATGTAACATTGTATAAATGATTTATTTAATCATTTGTTTGTAAAGAGTTAGAAGGTATCAATAATAATTACTTTTGCCTACCATAGTAACTTCTCCTCGTATTGGTTTTATAGGTCGGTGAAAATGTAGGTAAGTTCTTATTCCGTTTGTGACAAGGATCGTAGTAACCAAGCACTGCACAGCAAAATGCAACATCATAGCACTCTGAAGACTAGTCGAGATGGCGTTCTCAAAATATACGCCACATCAAATTTTATGCCTCGTATTTAATATCACATTTATACGACGGATATAACAGGTCTGAAGCAGGTGAGCTCTATTTATGAATTTATTTTATATTTTATTTTTAGTTAGGTACTCAGATTTTACGTCGAATTGCATCAGAGCAGCTTCGAGTCTGGGTTTGTGTCCAGTTTACGACTATAGGCTCGCCTGTTGACATATGGGGTTTCTTTACATCTCTGTGTTTTCATGTTTTCTATACATATTAGCCGTAGAATCGATGACCTTTGGGGAAGAGGTGTTCTTGAGTGGAGATCTCGAATCGGCAAACGTAAGGTAGGACGCCCTCAGGTTAGGTGGAGCGACGATCTTCGCAAGGTTGCTGGTAGCAGCTGGATGAGAGTTACCGAGAATCGAGCTCAATAGTGCAATTGGAGAGGCTTATGTCCAGCTGTGCACTGCTGTAGGCTGATGATGATACCATACGCAGGAAACAAATAAGAAAGAAAAATTGATTATTTCGCACGAAGAAGACACACTTTATAGAATACACATAAATAAATACAAAGTAGCCAAAAGTCGACTGTAAAATAATAAAAACAAAAGAGAAATACAAGATATCCTATCCTAACTAATATTATAAATGCGAAAGTAAGTTTGTTTGTTACCTTTTCACGCCTAAACCACTGAACCGATCATCCTGTTATTTTGCATATACGTTGTCAGGTGTACAGAAACGGACATAGAGTACTTTTCATCCCGAAAAAAGTACTGTTGCCGAGGAAAACAACAATAACATTCTTATGATAATAGATGGCGTCACCTGTCTTTCGAATCATGATTGAATTATATTATTATAGAAACTTTAGTAGTGTGTTAAAAGAGTTTAATTATTTATAATTTAAGTACCTAATAGTGTATGTCCGTATGTGTGTCCGTGGCATCACAACGGGCCCTATCAGAATACCAGCGCTGCGGTACATATTTTTTAAATATCGCAGCTTTATGCTGAGATAGGAACCTTTTTGGCCTCGCACGGGTTTATTAATTGTTTATTGTTGTTTTTATTGTTAATTTTGTTAGTTTTAAATTCTCCTTTTTTATTTTTTACTCTTTGTATTTCCTGTGAGTGTCCCAATTAAAATATTGTTCTTTTTTCTTTCTTTCTTAATATATTTTGTGAGTCTAGAGTGTCGATAGACCGATTTGTCATCCTCCTAACTATAATTTCCCAAACAACACGAATTGATCGTCAAATTCTAAAATAACGCGAGCGAAGCCGCGGGCAAAAGCTAGTATAAAATACAGTCAAATGGAGGATCATCTCTCTTTTTTGAAGACCGTTGTTTTCTTTTTAACGTGAATTTCTACCGTCTCTTCATTCAAACTCGCTCAGTGCGCGATGCAGTGGTAAATAACATTCGGATGTAGCTCTCGAGTTGTAGTCAAATATTTGCACAGAGCCACACTATTTGCTTCAACCACCACTCTTGTGGTGTGAGTCCACTCGTCTGCTTGTAATTGTACTGAGACAAATACGTGCACATGAGTTGTAGTATATGCATATTGCTCCGGTACTAACTCTTCATTTAAACAAGTTATTTTTATTAATTGTTCAATGCAACAGCTATGATAATTATAATTGAACTCTAGGGAAAGTGGCAACGCAACAGTTTTGCCGAGGTTTTCTAGAAAAACAAAAAAAAAATGATTTTTTTTTAATAGAAGAGCGATATTTAAATTCCTTTTTTTTTAAACTGCCAGTCAGTTGCATGCAGCGATCATTGACCGGCAGTTGACGGGACAAAAGGAATTTATTTCAATACCACCAAGCGATTTTATTGAAATGCTCATTGAAATTCCACTCACTTTGAATCAATCAATACGAAGATAAAATACTGAAGTATAAACGATTTTATAAATAAAAGAATTGAATAACAAAAAAAATGCCATTTTTTAGGGTTCGGGTGCCAACGGGACCCTAGTAAAAAGGCTCCGCTGTCCGTCCGTCTGTCACAGAGCTGAATCGTATACTTCAAATTTTCACAGAGTGAATTCTACTATGGCCGAATCTCAAAAGGGATCACTAATAAAAAAGCCGTGGACTAAAGAAAAAGTTTTAGAGGTTATCCGGCTCGTAAAACACGCTCAAATGGCCTTGCAAACTGACTTTCGGCGGAATCTTTCTAATAAATAAAGGGTAATAATTTTTACGACTAATGTTAGATAAATACTTCGGCAGTTCATAGGTTAATATTTATTTCATTACACATTTAAATATTTGTTATGACTCATTTTTATTTAGTTTACTGCTCAGTTTTTACTGTCGAACTTGTTAATAATCATGGTTACCCTAACCTAAGACTCTTGACTTGACGAAATGGATGCATTCAGAAGCGTCATCAATTTGTCTTAGGCATTATACATAACGTCGACAGTATGCAAACGGACAGCACCGTATGTATAATGTAGTGACGAATCATACAATCGGCCTGCGACATACTTACTCCAGACGGGTAGGCAGAAAATATACCTCTAAGTGAGCGCTCGCACACGACGTACTTTTTGTAGGTCCTATATACGACCAGTTTTTTTTTTGTATTTCATTCGTTTTTAAGGATGTTTGTATTGTTGATACATGTTATCTCTACTATTACATTTAGCTCCTACAAAATATCAGCCACCGATTGTATGCCGTCTGCGAACTCTCTAATTAAGTTAAGCCGATATGTACTTTTCAAATAATAGGTCGGGGATTTTTTTTCGTTTTCTATATGTTTATAGTTGTAGTAAAAGGAGATGTTCCAGAAATGTATGGAGCCTGGGCTAGCACCATGTACACTATATGTAAATATCGCTGTACAATATAGTCACCTTTTTTAATTTGTATTTCCTATTATTTTACTTCGTTTCAATGTACATTCAAATTAACTTGGTCAAGGAGAGCAACACAACATAATTATGGTGGATCAGTAATATGCGAAATGTAATTTGACAGTGACATTTGATTGACGTGTTTATGTAATATCTGCGATAAAAAAACAACACAAGAATTCCGAAAATACTTGGGTTGCCATAAAATAAGACTACAGTCTAGTCGATTGCGGCAGCAATAATAAAATAAGTGCAACCCTAGTGCAACCTGTTATTGTAGAATACCACATACACGAAGAAACCCAAATCACAGTTAAATCAGAAACCATATAACAAAGCTGGGCGGGCAGTCTCGACTAGATAGCGACGCTGTCGCAAACTACCGATCGTTAAATATTATGGTGAATCCTCAGTTGTAGCCCGCAAAATTAAAATTTTCTTTAGTTTTTTTGCAAATTGCAGCTCTGTTTTACGTCGTATGTTGACCAAAATGCGATTCTCTACTGTGGGAAATAAATATTTATCGAATTATAATCATCAATTTTGAATTTGGCGGGCTACAACTGAGGTTTCTCCTTAATATTTAGCGATCGGTAGTTTGCGACAGCGTCGCTATCTACGTCGAGACTGGCCCTGGGGTCAACAGAAAAGCAATCAATCAATGACCTTAGTAGTAAACTGGGTCGCAAAACAAAAACAATCAGAAGAACTCCGAAACATGTCCAATTAAAGGGGGATGCGCTCAGGTAGCCCGCGAAATTCAAAAATACTTACGTTTTTTGCAATTTGCTGGTCACTGTCATATTGTATGTTGATTAAAATATGATTCGCGGACGTAACAAATATGGCATAGCAGAATTATAATCATTAGAGTCAGCAATACAACTCCTTAAGTTCGAATTGGCCTCAAATGTTATGATTTCATGAAGTAGTCATTCAATATGGTAATTTATGAACTTAGATATATGTATTGTTAGTTTATAAGATTATAATTCTATAAATAAATATTTGATACGGCCGGGAATCATATTTAGATCAATATACAACCTGATATTGACCTGCAAATTGCAAAAACGTAAGAAAATTTTAATTTCGCGCTACCTTGGCGCATCCCCCTACGTCAAAACTAAGAACTGTCAAAATCGTCAAACGTCATGTCAAACACAACTGTTATGGCTAACCTAAAAATAGGGTTATCATATTAAAAAACTTCCCAAATCATAATTTTTGAACGCCTGTACTCTTCTTCAAATTAATTTGTTAGTATTTTTTAGAAAATCCCCTATTTTTTTTCCTATTTATGTATGTTGTACAGTCGCCAGCAGGTCAAGCTATACGAAACTGTTAAATTTCTCCAAACGATTTCAAACCTTAAAATGTTAATAGTTAAGTTCAAAATCGAATGAGAAAATCTGATAGTTTCTGGTTACTTGATGTGCTGGCGACTCTACATAGTGGTAGCCCAAAATCAAAAATTTCCTGTCTTTGGCTGTACTGTTTGGATCTGGCTAGTTTTGATACCATTAAATAGATGACAATTAAAAAAAGAATAATAAAAAGTAAAAACGATTTCCCGCCATTTTCAGTTGTTTTTCCGTCCGCCAAAATGAGTGAATCTAACGAAGAAATTCGATACATTTTGAAGTTTTATTACAAAAAAGGTAAAAATACGAGATAACTGCAAAAATAATTGTGACATTTACTGTACTTAACGCAGTGTCAGTAAGACTAGCACAAAGTTAGTTCAAGCGTTTTCAGTCCGGGAATTTTGATATCAAAGATGCAGCTCGGTCTGGTCACCCTGTTACGAAAGATGTCGATGCCATTTTTGAAAAAGTGGAGCAAGTTCGGCTTGTTACGACATAGCTGAAGATTTAGGGGTTGACCACAAAACAGTTTTGACTCATTTAAAAAAGTCTGGGTATACAAAAAAGCTCGATATTTAGGTGCTACACGGGCTTTTAGTCTTGAATTTCTATATAAAATAGGAAATAACTTTTTTTCCGACATATTAAGTCCAGAAAATGCCTAATAGATTTATATCTGCCTCTGTATGTACACATTATGTGAAATATTGGAAATAATAATTACTTTATAACAGAAATATACCTTCACCATTCATGTTATTTACAATTTTTTTTTTTTTAGCTCTTAGTAAAGCTATAATAAAAGCCGTGGAGCGATTTATAGTGTTGTAGCTCAAACGAGGCGGTGTAATTAGTTATCCTTCTCGATTTATATTCATAAGCCCGGCTGAGGTGGCCGTATCAACGTGTAGATTGGATACAGCAAGCACCGCTACTCGGGACCCTGTCTCCGTTCAACGTAGTTGGTTTAAACTTTAGTAGTAGAAGGACATTCTTATATATTTTTTCGACCAGTTAATATTGCTGTACCAATTTGAAGGGCAAAATAATAATAATATGCTTTTCATACTCATCATCATCATCACTTCTGCTGTAAGACGTCCAATACTGAACAAATACCTCTCCCCAAGCACCGCCACTTCGACCGGTTCTGTGCTACCCGCATCCAGCAGATTTGTGCGGCCTTCACCAAGTCTTCGGTCCACCTTGTGGGAGGCCTTCCTACACTACGTCTTCCGGTATTCGATCACCACTCCAGAACCTTTTCACACGACCTGCCAATAGTGTCAAATTATGTGACCCTAACCCCTAACCTTAAACCTAAGGTAAGACATAATAGGTCGTGATGGTGTTTGGGGCTGGTGGAAAATATCCTGAAAAATACCTCCAGTATTGATGAATGGTGTACCGTTATCGAGAGTGCACTCATTCAAGTATCTTGGGCATGTTTGGACCACTTTAAGGACGATGACGATATGAGAGAGCGGAGGGCGCTGTCGATCAGATCGAATATGATTGCCCGCAAGTTTAAGCGTGCTTCTACGTATGTTAAAAAAATACTTTTTGTTCGTCTTTTTACTCCTGTGGGTACATTTTACGCAGAGATCGTACAGTGCCCTTCATGTGCAGTACAATAACGCTTTCAGGGTGTTGATGGGGCTGCCTCGCTTCTGTCGTGCATCAGGGATGTTTGCGGAATTGGGTGTTGATTGCTTTTATGCATTAATGCGTAAAAGATGCGCATCCTTAGTGCGCAGGGTGCCAGCCAGTTCTAACAGCATCCTGGGAGTTATAGCTGACAGGCTGGACTGCAGTATTCTAAGTCATTGCGCCAGTATCTCAGCTGGAATGCTGAAGCAGTGATTATTTTTTTGTGTATGTTTGTGTAATTGTTGTTCTAACTGTATCACTAACATAGTTGTAAGTTTATTTTATTGTTACTAACACTGTATGAGTCTCATGGTTACTCTCAATAAAGAATTGATTATTATTATAATAGCCCTGAGATCTAGCTGGGTAATGATATTGCACTGAATTTCATTATCACCCTCTGGGCAATAATATGATTTGAATTTGGAATCATAATTCCGTATAAAAACTTTAAAAAAAAACTTACATTCGAAAGTCGAATTGCTTTTTATTACCTCGCAGAAGGTGTGAAAATAGAGTACCTATTATTCTCGAGGATAAAGGTGTCTTCGTCTTGGGCAAGCTTGAAATTAGGGCCGTGACATCCATACACTGCTTTATCTGCTTAGTAAATAATCTACTATTACGTTATCCCAAAGACAACTCATTGAAAACCCATTATGGAGTTGAAGATGTTTTTAGGTGGCCGTGGACAGTCAGTGTGCTTTTCAAAATGTAACATTGTATAAATGATTTATTTAATCATTTGTTTGTAAAGAGTTAGAAGGTATCAATAATAATTACTTTTGCCTACCATAATAACTTCTCCTCGTATTGGTTTTATAGGTCGGTGAAAATGTAGGTAAGTTCTTATTCCGTTTGTGACAAGGATCGTAGTAACCAAGCACTGCACAGCAAAATGCAACATCATAGCACTCTGAAGACTAGTCGAGATGGCGTTCTCAAAATATACGCCACATCAAATTTTATGCCTCGTATTTAATATCACATTTATACGACGGATATATCAGGTCTGAAGCAGGTGAGCTCTATTTATGAATTTATTTCATATTTTATTTTTAGTTAGGTACTCAGATTTTACGTCGAATTGCATCAGAGCAGCTTGGAGTCTGGATTTGTGTCCAGTTTACGACTATAGGCTCGCCTGTTGATATATGGGGTTTCTTTACATCTCTGTGTTTCCATGAATACTATACATATTAGCCGTAGAATCGATGACCTTTGGGGAAGAGGTGTTCTTGAGTGGAGACCGCGAATCGGCAAACGTAAGGTAGGACGCCCTCAGGTTAGGTGGAGCGACGATCTTCGCAGGGTGGCTGGTAGCAGCTGGATGAGAGTTACCGAGAATCGAGCTCAATAGTGCAATTGGAGAGGCTTATGTCCAGCTGTGCACTGCTGTAGGCTGATGATGATACCATACGCAGGAAACAAATAAGAAAGAAAAATTGATTATTTCGCACGAAGAAGACGCACTTTATAGAATACACATAAATAAATACAAAGTAGCCAAAAGTCGACTGTAAAATAATAAAAACAAAAGAGAAATACAAGATATCCTATCCTAACTAATATTATAAATGCGAAAGTAAGTTTGTTTGTTACCTTTTCACGCCTAAACCACTGAACCGATTTTTCTGTTATTTTGCATATACGTTGTCAGGTGTACAGAAACGGACATAGAGTACTTTTCATCCCGAAAAAAGTACTGTTCCCGAGGAAAACAACAATAACATTCTTATGATAATAGATGGCGTCACCTGTCTTTCGAATCATGATTGAATTATATTATTATAGAAACTTTAGTAGTGTGTTAAAAGAGTTTAATTATTTATAATTTAAGTACCTAATAGTACCTTAGTATGTCCGTATGTGTGTCCGTGGCATCACAACGGGCCCTATCAGAATACCAGCGCTGCGGTACTTATTTTTTAAATATCGCAGCTTTATGCTGAGATAGGAACCTTTTTGGCCTCGCACGGGTTTATTAATTGTTTATTGTTGTTTTGATTGTTAATTTTGTTAGTTTTAAATGCTCCTTTTTATTTTTTACTCTTTGTATTTCCTGTGAGTGTCCCAATTAAAATATTGTTCTTTTTTCTTTCTTTCTTAATATATTTTGTGAGTCTAGAGTGTCGATAGACCGATTTTTCATCCTCCTAACTATAATTTCCCAAACAACACGAATTGATCGTCAAATTCTAAAATAACGCGAGCGAAGCCGCGGGCAAAAGCTAGTATAAAATACAGTCAAATGGAGGATCATCTCTCTTTTTTAAAGACCGTTGTTTTCTTTTTAACGTGAATTTCTACCGTCTCTTCATTCAAACTCGCTCAGTGCGCGATGCAGTGGTAAATAACATTCGGATGTAGCTCTCAAGTTGTAGTCAAATATTTGCAAAGAGCCACACTATTTGCTTCAACCACCACTCTTGTGGTGTGAGTCCACTCGTCTGCTTGTAATTGTACTGAGACAAATACGTGCACATGAGTTGTAGTACACTCGAGAGCAATGAATCCGGGTCACTTAAAGAATCCTAAAAATCTCGGAAACTAAAAATGCTAGGTTAATGCAATAAATTGTATTTAATAGACAATGTAATACTCCTTAAATGAAGGTATTAAAACTTCTTAGTTATTGTAAAGTTATATCATAAAAAAATCAAATTTGAAAAAGGGCCACTTTCGAAGATGGTACTACGAAATTACAGCATTTGGTTTTGCTTTTGTTTGTAATCTGTCATTTATGTGGGTACATAAACCATGTTGATAGTGCTCTATATTCATTATTCAAGCTGAAATTATGTCGCTTACGCCTGAAGAATGCACCAGAATACTTACAATGCTGGAAACCGGCCGGAGTCAGCGCGATACAGCCAGGACTGTCGGTGTGTCGCTGTCAACAGTACAAAGAGTTCTCCGACGTTACGAAGAAACTGGTTCTAACCTACGCAGACCAGGAACGGGCAGAACCAGGTGTACCACAGCACGAGAAGACCGATACTTGGTGAACACCATGCTTCGAAATCGCTTTCTCACAGGAACTGAACTCACAAATCAGTTTCGACGCCTCGGAGGAAGTAACCCAAGTGGATGGACAGTAAGACGTCGGCTTGCTGAATCTAACTTAAAACCCCTTAGACCTGCAAACGGCCCTAAACTGGAGCGTGGGCATCGTATTTCAAGACTAAGATATGCCCAGAGCCACGTAAATTGGAGTATTGAAGATTGGTCAAAAGTTATGTTCTCCGACGAATCAAAATTTATGCTCTACAAGCACGATGGAAGACACAGAGTGTATCGAAGACCAGGGGAAAGATTCAAGCAAGCATGCATCGAAGAAAAAGTAGCCTACGGTGGTGGGTCTGTACTTGTGTGGGCCGGAATTTCTTCTGAAAGTCGCACAGAGCTGGTGATCATAGAAAACGGCTCTTTAACTAGCGTAAGATATGTGGAAGAAATCCTCAATGATCACGTTGGTCCATTTATGGTCAATTTAGGTGAGGATGCTATATTTATGCATGACAATGCCCGACCTCATACAGGTAGGATTGTGAATGACTACCTTCAAGAGATGAACATTACTCGTATGGAGTGGCCAGCGCGCAGCCCGGATATCAACCCGATCGAGCATGCTTGGGACGAGCTAGGCAGATGCGTAAAACAACGAAACCCTCCCCCAATCACGCTTCGTGAGCTCAAAATTGCTCTCACAGAGGAATGGGAGAATATTCCCCAAAATCGTATAAGGAACTTGGTGTACAGCATGCCAAACCGCGTAAACGCAGTAATGGAAGCACGAGGAGGCAATACGAAGTATTAAAATTCAAGAAAATCGTAATAAAGTTCAAAAATTTCATGTTTCCTATTTTTGTTTTAAGGAGAGATCAGCAGTTTTTTTCTTTATGTAATTTTGTGTTAATAAAATGTATGGTGACTCATATTTTTTTTACTTTCATTTAAGGAGTATTACATTGTCTATTAAATACAATTTATTGCATTAACCTATCATTTTTAGTTTCCGAGATTTTTAACATTCTTTAAGTGACCCGGATTCATTGCTCTCGAGTGTATATGCATATTGCTCCGGTACTAACTCTTCATTTTAAAAAGTTATTTTTATTAATTGTTCAATGCAACAGCTGTGATAATTATAATTGAACTCTAGGGAAACTGGCAACGCAACAGTTTTGCAGAGGTTTTCTAGAAAAAAAATATGTTTTTTTTTTAATAGAAGAGCGATATTTAAATTCCTTTTTTCTAAACTGCCAGTCAGTTGCATGCAGCGATCATTGACCGGCAGTTGACGGGACAAAAGGAATTTATTTCAATACCACCAAGCGATTTTATTGAAATGCTCATTGAAATTCCACTCACTTTGAATCAATCAATACGAAGATAAAATACTGAAGTATAAACGATTTTATAAGTAAAAGAATTGAATAACAAAAAAAAATGCCATTTTTTAGGGTTCAGTACCCATAGGGTGCCAACGGGACCCTAGTCACACACACACACACAGACAGCGGACTGTCCGTCCGTCTGTCACAGAGCTGAATCGTATACTTCAAATTTTCACAGAGTGAATTCTACTATGGCCGCTATAGCAACAAATAATAAAAACAAAATAAAGTTAAAAACTAAAGGGGGTCCACACACAATACGTGCTTAAAAAAATATGTAGCGTCAAATATTGTAAGGTGGTACGGAAAACTATTGTGTTCTACTCGCACTTAGCCACTTTAACAAATATACTTATTGTAACTGGCGAAATGTGGAGGTACATCTCTGTCTAACTCTTCTAGCATACAAGCATGAGGTTATGTTACACCGAAAATCTCACTAATATCTTAATAGCATATGATTAGAAAAAAATGCGGGGCAGGCTTTGGGGACTGCCGATAGAAGTGAAAGCTAAGTAACTTGTGAATTGTATCGTCGAAGCGTGCGGTGACGATGACGCGAGTTTCACGCTTTTTGTTCACCCAAAAAGTACACATATATACGCAGTATACATACATATAGCTCATGGAAAGCGTTCGGTGACGATGACGCAACTTTCATGATTTTTGTTCACCTAAAAAGTGCTCAACGCGCCCAAAGAAGTTTTCACTTCAAAAATAGTTTGGGAATGAGGTTAAACTGCCGAATAAATATTGGTCAATTTATAACTTTGACCACCACTAAAACACATTCTATTTCCCACAACAGTAGGTAGTGGACAGAAGTTCTCTAACAGCCCTAAAACCCATTCAAATGTTTTATCAACCCTTTTCATGGTGGGTCTTATCATTGGGTCAAACCCTGATCAAATGGCAGACCCAATACCCTGTAATCGGCTCAGAGAAACCGCAGCCCACGCAAACTTGCACCAAAAACCGTAAATGTTAATTTACTTGACAGACAAATGGTTTTATGTAAAACCGGTTGTGATAAAACAATTCGGATAATATTGCTTGTTTGGTTTAGAAGTCTGTTTCAATTGACATCGTCAATTTTTTTGTTATTTTGTTCGCCTCACTTTTAAGATCTAAGCTAGGAACTCAGCAAAAAAGTCCCATGAAAATCCGTTCACTTTTTTAAGCTTATCGCGGCTAGCTAGATTTCCAAGTATTTCTAGCATTAATTATTTGAGTAAAAAAAAAAATACAAATTAAATGGAAATCTACATTGCGGGTCATCTTTAAAAAATTTATCAACTTATATTTTGACAAATTAAGATTAATCTATGGAGACATTAATTTCATATATTTCTTTCATACCAATCAACCGTAAACAAAATCAACTCTACGCAAAAACTTGACAGGTTAAGCATCGTATACACAATAGTTTCAGCATTCACTATTTCATGCGCGGTCCACACAAAATAAATAACTTATTCAGTCGCAATAAACTAACGCGTGCAAATTATGAACTCGACATGCATTTAAATATTATGTTCGTGTATTCATGCATACTTTGCAACATTCAACACCTTGCCTATTTGCTTGCATTTAAAACGTCGAGGGGTACAATAAAATTAAAAAGTGCTAGTTTGAAACCATGGAGTAGTACGAAAATGGAGTGCTGAGATTAATAAATGTGCTTTAGGTATGGCGTTAACTTGTGTTTGTAATTTGATCTGGATGTTGCTATTTTGATTCCGGTACGAACGAATTATAGTGTCCACGTTTGCCTTTTCAATTGGATGAACCAAGCTAATTTAATAAGTGTTTGTGTATCATTAAATATCAGCCATACCCTTTACTTTAGCACCTATCAATCAAAGCAAATCAATTTTGTAAATCCTGTGTTATTGCCTTTAACGAAAATGACCAAGGACTTCTCTTGAGAAGTCTTTCGATCTTTATGTGTCCATCCATGCTTTTGTTTTGTTTATTTATTTATTAAAACTATATGCACAAGTAAAGTAGCTTATGCCCTACATGAACTTGCTCTTAAAATAAATTCAAAAGCACTCATAACTGCGTACCATGGACTCGTGGCGTCTATACTCAGATATAGCATAATTTTTTGGGGGAACTCCACCAACAAAGATTGTCTTTAAGGCACAGAAACGGTGCGTTAGGGCTATGTTCGGTTTAAAATCTACCGAGAGTTGTGTACCTTTCTTTAGAGAATACAGTATCTTACCATTGCCATCACTGTATATATTTGAAGTAGCTGTCTTTGTGAAGCGAAATTCTGAACTTTTTGTGCTATCATCTGAAGCTTTCATTCATACTCAAAGAGATGAAAGCAGTCTCTATGTTCGCAAAACAAATACTACCATAAGGTATAAAAGTATTTTTCATATGGCACCAGTCGTGTATAAATTGCAAAAGGAGCTAAAAAAAAATCATGTTAATTTATTTAAACAAAAATTGAATAGCTATGTCAAAAATGTTATTATAGTGTCACAGATTTCTTGGCAGATAAATTTTGACATTATGTGTTATATAAATATTTTTAGTATTATAAATAAATATTTTGTTGTACTCAAATAGTTTTAATTTGACTTCATGACATAATTTTATAATAATGATACTATAATATTAACGAAATTCGGACAGAAGCATTTCTTTTGACATAGATTATTTTTTACTTGCTGTTGACATTTTAATTTAATATTGTTTGTTGAATTCACTTAAAATTAATGATATTGACTTGAAATTAATTATTAACAATCATAACTCTTCATATTTGCACGCCATAGTATGTGGCAAACATGTCCGAATCTGTATTTTATTCATTATGTTATCTTGCATGCACGTTTTTTAAATTATTGTATGTGTACACATGTTTATGCAAATAAATATATCTTATCTTATCTTAAAAAAATACTTTGCGAAGGCGGACACTTAATGTCTGAGGCATTTTCACCAGTCAACTTTAAAAAAGGGTGAAGCAGAGACAAAATATGGAAGAACGAAAATAATTATAAAATACAATAATAAATATATACATATAAAAAGAAACTTCGTCAGAAAAAATAACAATTGGTAGAGGAGAATACGACGATACAGGCCAAACAAATTTTGCACTCTCCATTTACTTAATATTCTATGTTACAATTTAAACTTGAGACGCTTGTACGGAATGTTACTGCTTGAGTTGAAGTCAGATTAAATTAGCATGTGTTTCACTACTTAAGTAAACATTTTGTTAGTTAAAGGGAAGTTGCTTGTTTGTCGGCTTTCGTGTTGTCTTCGTAGGTACCTAAATAGAAGCATTTTTTGTGCCTATCTTCATTCTTGTAATAATTTTAAAGTAATGCTGGTTCCAAAACTAAAGATAGCTGATAGCCAAGTTCGATAAATATTATCTACTCAATAAATAACAGTAAAATATCTTATCGAACAATAATCTAAAACGTGGCGTCCAAAATTTCCTCCGCATTTTTTAGGTATTTTGTGTGTAAAGTTAGTTAAGAACAGAATTAATTTGAAATCATTATCTTTACTAAAAATTAAGTTGTTGTCCAAAACAGCACTTTTTTTTGAAAAGATGATGTCTGTTTCATATTAATCATTGTTAACTATAATGCATTTGATGGTAACTGGCTGGCTCCAAAGTTGCACCATAACATGACGATGCTAGATCACTGTCGAAGTATTAACGCCATCACACTGTCATTCATCTTCATTTATTCCGTATCATCTCTAAACTTTATCGCTCAATAATTTTCAGTAGATCTCCGTTCCCTCGCTTTTCACCTCACAAGCTCTTTTACACCAATGATTAATATCCATACTTATGATATTTTATCAGATTCCCGTCGAGAAAATACGTGACAGCTTTCTCTTATAATGTCGTGCAATATATAGCAGATATCTTAGTAAGATTTGTTTTTTTACTTGTCCCTTTTGTAACCAAACATGGCGGACTGAAATTGTGATTTTAAGAAAAGTTGATTTTATAGTTTATTTATCTATGTGTTATCTAAATCATCTGTATTGTTTGCAAAGATCTAGACATTCATGCCTAACTTAAATAGTGTCTTTGATGCGAAAATTCTTCATTTTAGTTCCGTGTTTGTTTACAAAATAATACATGACAAAATAATTCACGGTATGCGATCATTGGTTCAAGGATGTAATTTGAACCTGTATACTTGTTAGGGCTGACAGCCGATCTTTTGTTGAATACAATTATTAATTCAGTGCCATTTAATTGGCGACGATAGAATTTAGGTCTTTGATACTTGACTCTGTTATGGCCGATTAGATATGTAGCTGAAATATTGGTTGTCATTGGATATCGATGACGTAGAACTAACTGCAGATTATTTCAAATCGATAAGGATTTGCTTATTGTCTAAAAATTCGTACGAAGCTTAGGTACTCCCAAACACAATTCAAGTGATTTGATTGGCTGTTGTTATTTCAGCTAGCCAATTATAGCAGTTTAGATAGAAGGTATACAGGGTCAAATTAAATTAGCTAGCAAAACTCCGCAGACGTGATGGGAATCGGTATCGCATGACATTTTTTTTTTTTTTTATGTGTCAACGACCGCTTTTGGTATTTTTACTTGCAGTATGAGTTGAGAAAATATGTTATTTTTTTGGTTTTGGTCATTTTTAGATATCGATAGCCATCACGTCTGCGGAGTTTCGCCACCTAATTCAATTTAACCATGTATTTGTTTGTATTTAATAATAACAATGGGAATATTTAACTGATCCTCTAAAATCTGATTGGCATTCTAATTGTGGACACTTTTTTTAATAATTGAGTCTCTGGTTTTCTTACAGTTAGTCGCAGTAACTAAGCTACGTAACTAATAACGTTTTGTGACCAACTACGCGCAAGCCGAATTGGTAGCAAACGCAATTAAGCTAGGGCACTTTGATGAACTGTGAGCAAACGCGCGCGAGCCGAGCGAGCGCTACATCCAAGTTGTTGGCAGTTACTAAACTATTTAGTATTTTATAGGAACCCAAAATAGTAATTATTTCAGGGTCCAAAAAAGAGGCGCAAGCATTGTATTAGAGTGCTCAATAATACTTTTAAGAGCGCAAATTGGGAATTATTTGGGGTCAGATTAAATACATGCCATAAAAAATATTAGTTTTTAGTTTTTTTTCTCGAATGAAGTATACTCGTATTCAGTTTTATTACACGAATGTTTTATGAAATAAAAGTGTTCACAGAATAAATATTCGCAGGGACGTTTAAAATTCTATTCATTTGTAAAGGTTGCACGTAGAGAATAAATTCAGAGAAAATGTCGTCGGTTGATTCATGGACTACAACTCAATATAATGTAGCTTGGTATATTTTATTTATCTGTAAATAATGAAAATAAAAATACAGAATTGATCGTGTATAGTAGTGGAAAAGTCGTGAAAGAATATATTTAAAAAAAAAATGTTTTTATGATTGCAGTGAGCGAAAGAGAGAAAAAATATTGCTTTTAAGTAATAATCGACTTCTTGAAAAGGAGGAGGTTCTCAATTCGTCTGTATTTTTTGTTTCGTATACTATCGGTCGCTACAATGGCGACATTAATTCAACACTGGCCAAAAATGTAATATAATAAGATAAAATAATTCGAAAATTCAAAACCACCGCTTGCGCCGCTCGCGCCGGACATAGGGCTCTCTTTTTCCTTCAATTCGCCTAGTCGCCACGTTATTCCTTTTAATTTAATTGATGCGATTTTATGATCCGTGACCCCGGAAAATGACCTCTGCGCTACAGTTCTTTAAGTACAGGTTGCTCCAAGATGCTATTTTAGAATATTGTAATTAATCAATCAATACTAACGTTTAGTGAAATTATAATATATTCATAAAAAGAAAAAGCCAAACCGTATACGTGTGTTAAATGAAGGTCGTGTGTAAAACATTTTAACCAGTGCAGTGCGCAAACTGTAAGCATGAATTCAGCATATTATATGATTCTAGACTCCCTAGGGTAGAAAATTTTCGTAGGTTATCCAAAAAAAAATCTGCTGTTTCATAGAAAAGTGCAATATACCTACGCTTTCAAAATGAATGGCACAAGATAATTTTTTTTTTTAACCGAAGCGTTGTTTTTACGCTACGTCTGAATTATATGTTGAATTCATGGTTATAGTTTGCGCACTGGTTATATTTTTTCCTGTATGTTACGTGATATCTCCGGCAATTGTGGAACAATTTCAAAAGTTATTTTTTAATATAAATATAAATTTAATTAATTTTGCTTGGGTAGTTTTTCAGTTAGCTTCAATAATAAGTATTTTTTCCACTTAGTGTCTATTGATGATGTTATAATAACTTCCTGTCACTGTTATTTACATAGCAAGTAATTGTATATGAATTTGTGTTGAGTAGGTAACACAAATAAAAAGTGAAATTTAAAAACTCAAAAAAAAAAAAGAACAACTTTCTTGCAAAAAACAGTACAAAGGGAAAAAAGAACTTTAATTTCAGAAGTAAGTCGCAAAAAACGAAAATACAGAACCAAAGACACCAACTTCTGAAATTAAAGTAATTTTCACTATGTAGGGTTTTTTTTGAAGTCGGTTTTTTTTTTTTGTAAAATGTTTTTATTGGTTTATTTGTTAAATTACTTTGCAAGTAGGCGATGACTTACACTAGGATAATTGACTCATAAGATTGCTGATTTTCCTAAATTAACACGATAGAACTTCTATTCATTATATTTATTTAAACAGTTTCAAAGTAGATATACCTCGACATAATAAGACGAAAAAAATAATAGTGATCTATTTTCATTCATAAAATTTTACACAAAATATGACCTCGCCACTACTTTTCATATTGCTTGTTAACAAACACTAAATTAACTGATATCAATCAATTGAAATAATTACATCCAGTAATGAAACTTTATCGCATTAATTTCGAACATAATAATTTAAAGTAACTGCAAATTAAACAAATGATACAAATAAATCGTTACTCATTTGTTTATCACCTGGTATACAGAAAAGCACAGAAGGTCGGCTCCACACAAAAATATTTAAAATACTATAGAGAGGCTAACAGAAGAAATGTCATGGAAAAAGTGTGATGTCATATGTCAGTGACTCCATCTAGCCTCATTATCATCATTTCAGCCGAAAGACGTGGTGGACATAGGCCTCCTTCAAGCGCCACTATCTAGTGTAATATAGCAAAATTACATACTGGTCAAGTTTGACACGTTACACCTTTACCGATACCTTTAAATACCAATCTTCAGATTGGTTGTCTAAGAAAAAAACAAACGACTTAAAAAAACACTACAAAGTGAAAAATTACTTTAATTTTTCGGAAGTCGGTGTCTTTGGTTTTGTATTTTCGTTTACTGCCACCGACTTCTGAAATTAGAGTTATTTTTTACTTTGTAGTTTTTTGGAATTCAGTTGTTTTTTTAATAAAAAACTTTATTATTTCAGTTTTTAGTTGTGTTACCTACCCCACACAAATTCTTATACCACTACTTGCTATGTAAATATACTGATATTTACGTAGCAAGTAGTTGTATACAGGAAGATCATCAACATAGGTATACTAAGTGGAAAAATACGTATTATTGGAGCTATCTCCAAAACCACTCATCAACACTTGATCAAATTTTGTGGGACCACCCTGTATGTATGTATATCCTTTCAAACAAATGAAGAATTTTTAAATCGCTTTATAAATGACGGAGTACTGAGGTACCAAAAATTAAAAAAAAAAACTGGTAGTTGCAAGTAGACTACGATGTTGTTCATTTTGTGCCGTCTATCGTAAGAAATTAAATATTATTTAAATGCCATACCATACGAACACATAGACGCTTACGTACGCCGATCTCAGTGTATCTCAGCTGAATACCATTGACAGTCGCGAGTGCGCTTGCACGCGCTTTACGTGAAACGTGTCTGTGCGACCGTACGTTTTTACTAGCTTTATGAAGCTGACCTTCTGTTCTATTTATTCTTTGCCTGGAGTGCCTATTGTGTTGTCAGTATTCATTATCACTAATCTGATTAATACTCATTATGTTGCGCTGCGAAAACGTTTACAGATTAATCGTTTTTAATCTTATTAGTGTCTACATAATTAAGATGTGGGTGTACTATTAGGTACAGCTCTGCCTAACCCTTCAAGGAATACAGGCGTGAGTTTTTTTTTTTAATATTTTTTATTTTAGATGGGTTTGCTCTTGACTCTAGTCTAGGTCAGAGATGACAGAGACAAAGTCGACGATGGAGTGAGCTTACTCAGAAGAAGCCTGTTCACTCTCACTTTGAAAAGATTTGGGTTGTATGCGGTCGGAAACACAGGCGCAGGTAGAGAATTCCACTATATGTTACATATAACATATGTAACATATGTACATGTGTGTCATATGTTGTTATTGTTGTTATGTTATGTTGTTACTATTATGTTATGTTAATTGTATACACGGTGGAGATTATAATACGACACTAAAATAAACTGCGTGTATATAATGTAGTTTCCAGTCCGCATAGGAACATTCAATCAAATATCATAAATCCAATAGATTAGTCACTGTAGCTAGTCAGCTAATCGGCAAAATCCATAGTCGGGCCATCACTACTATTTGGTTTGTTTGAAAAGAAAACACTTTTTTATTTGAATGGTGGGATTTATTTTATAGTTCTTAAATTCGCGTATGCATAAAGCCGGATTCCCATTACTCTGTTGTGTCGTGTCGTGACGCCGTCTGACGCAGTCTTAGCCAATCAAAACTCGTTGTGATTTGACGTAGTTCTGAACAAATTCGTTTGATTGGTGTATCCCGCGTCAGGAAACAGTAATGCGTCGGTGGCTTTAAGTATTGCCAGTGCTTTCATTAGTGTCGTATTGTTGTCTCCACATTATATTCATCCTACTAATATAAAAAGAAGATTGAAATATTGAGGATAAAATGGGCAACATTTATCTTCATTTCTTTATGAAAATGAAATGCTAAAAACCAATTTGTCCTGTGAAGAGTAACAGTAACATTCAGAAACCAATTTCTCTTCCAACTTGAAAAAAGAAAACTCATCTGTTCTCAACGTTTTAGCACATTTTCACTATTTCAACTTTAACCCTGAATTTTCAGACAAACATCTGTTACCCAACATAAAAAAGCTTTTTACCCAAGACTCATAACTATTACCCTTAACCGACTGTGCAACTAGGAATAATGTTCAGAAACAAAGAACAAACGACGCTCAATGATGTGCTAGTATTATTAATAATTCTTAGGGTCTGAATAACGGTTTCACTAAGTGTCGGAGTTTTCACCGCCATCTTGAATTCTTGATGTACCTACGCACTATGCGTAAAACTAATAGTGGCAACCCTGTTTTAGTGATTTGAGGTGAACAACGGTTTTAGACTCTGTTTTGGAGAAGAGAAAGGCGAGTTTTGGTTGTAGGTGACGCTGTTATGGCTAGGTCATAATTTTATGGAACGTTTGCTAACTTTGTCTGTCTTTTATGTAGTGTTCTTTGTTGTGAAGTGACGTAACTACAGGACATGTTTTTTTCGGATTTTATCAAATGTATCACATATTTTACGAAATATCTGTGTATAATATTGTATATTGAAGGCTCGTGCACACTGGCGCGACGCGACAGCCCGACACAAAGACGCCGCCCCCCGTCGCGCCGCACGCGGTGCCTTTGTGTACGCTGTCGCGTCGCGCCAGTGTGCACGAGCCTTGAACTGTGGTGTCTGTCGCACACATGGAGGCATCGTTATTATGGAGATCTGAAAAGTTTTTATTTTTATCTTTTCCTCAATATGGAGATCTGAAAAGGACTTATTTTCAACTTTTCCAACAACGAGATGAATTTATGTAGTTTTCATTTTAAGTATTTTCTAAGCCTGTTTTAAAAATATTTATGAACAGTATGCCTAAGGTACCAGACAAAAGTTAGGTATTTTGTGCTACTTTCTTAAACTATCTTGACGTACAAAAAATACTTAGTTTCTCAGAAGATTGAAAGCCTTATTTTGTACAAGAAAATATTTTTCTATCCTAAGCATCTTTTAATGTTTCTATATTGTTAGGAACATTAAAAGCTGTGATACTGGTTCTCAACAACCCCTGTAAAAGACTTGTCCAAACCATGTCGTGTATAAAATATGTGTTATACATGTAATTGTTTTAGCTACATGTGTTGTTGACTATACACACACACACATACACATAATGTATAAAATATATACTTAAATTAGGTGCATTATCTTCAATCGCTCAGGGCCGGCAGTCTCGACATAGATAACGACGCTGTCGCAAACTACCGATCGCTAAATATTAAGGTGAATCCTAAGTTCTAGCCCGCAAAATTCAAATTTCCTTAGTTTTTTGCAAATTGCAGCTCTGTATTACGTCGTATGTTGATCAAAATGCGATTCTCGACTGTGGGAATTATATATTTATCGAATAATAATCATCAATTTTATATCAATCGTCAAATTCAAAGAAAATTAAATTTGGCGGGCTACAACTGAGGTTTCACCTTAATATTTAGCGATCGGTAGCTTGCGAAAACGTCGCTATTTATGTCGAGGAGACTGCCGGCTCAGGTAGATCGACAGTCTACTATTATACATATAGCATCACATTGTAAGCTGAATCACTGTCGCTCAAGATACAGGGTATCCTAGTTTGTATTAGAGCCAGGGTTTTCCATATTGTGTACAGATTTCAGTTCTGAGATTTGTATTGCATTGTGTTACTACCAAAGCTCATTTAAATTGTCTAGGTATATATAAAACATGCTAAATCTGTATTTTTTTATGAAATAAAAGTTATTATTATTATTAACTTACCACATAACATAACATCACGCCTGTATTCCCCGAAGGGTTACGCAGAGGTGTACCTATAGCACACCCACATTTCGCCAGTTATGTTTAAGTCCCATGTAATAGGGGGCGAGCCTATTGCCATCAATCGGGCATAAAACCGGAGTCCGGGCTGCTACCGAGAAATTCCAGATGGAGAAACCCAATAACACTTTACTCGACCCGGGAATCGAACCCAGGACCTCATGCTCAGCAGGATTATTATTATTATTTATTATTATTACTATTTTGCTTACCTTATAATCTTTTAAGTTTTTTATTCAACTAGTCTGATCGACTTGTTTAAGGTGTAAAAGATAAACGAAACCAGTAGAAACCACATGTACACTACATGTTCTAAATTAAACCTTCGTGTTAACGCAGGGTTTAACCTCGTAGGAAGGCCTTAAAAATCATCTGCAACATAAATAATGGTACTCACTCATACCTATTAGGATTTTTGTCTTAAAAACTAGCAATCACATAGTATTTAATCTGTAGCGAAATAACAAGCAAGCAGATGTTGATAACAAGAAAAGTACTTTTTTAATAAGGCACAATTTTAATTTACCTGGAATAGGAAAATATATTTAAAGAAGATTAAAACATTTCTTGTTTTAAACATCTGTTTATATTTAGCTTTTCACGTTAATCTAAAAATGAAATACTGAAAAATGAAAACAATTGAATACTCATACGTCCAATGTATCTTGAGATTAGAAGGTGGCGCTGCTGGCTAAGAAATAATTTTATCAAGTGTTTAATCCAGTACATTTTTCTAATAGTTCCGAATTTTGCCACGGGTCAAAATAAACTGGTGGTTTGTGAGCTCGAAGTATCGTTAATCATAAGTCATTTAACTAGAATGACTTTCGACTTCTCATTCATTTGAAACGAAATGAAAAGTTGATGTATCATTTTGAATGACGAAAATAAATTATATTTTTAGGCGAGTTTCAGACACTTTCGTTTTAGGGTTTGGGCACACATAGTATTTTTTCAACTGTCAGTATTTTTGGTTCAGTCATGTGTAGATATTACTAGGATTAGCTATAGTTTCTAATTATTTAGCAATAATCGAAGTATGCATATTTAATACGTAATATTATTGGTACTTAAAACAACTGAATACTCCGTTGTTCATTTCTTGTTTCTTTCGATAGAATGAACAATATGAACATGATTCAATAGTTAATACTTAATTCGTTTCGACGAAATATAACACTCGATTAAATATCTACCTACCTACGCTACTACTTAGGGACTGAGTCTGTCATTTTACTATGTAAGCCAATCTAGCAAAAGTGAAGGCTGCCAGACAATAATTATGACCTGCCTGGTTGGAGGATTGTCAATTTGCGTCAAAAGAATATTATGCCTCGTTTCTCAAGATCTTAAAGATACAGAATTTTTCCTAAACGAATAATTCCACCAAGTATTTATATTCATAGTAGATATATGTAAATAAATCATGGAAAATAGATTCTTAATCAAAATGAGAGAAAGATCGAAGTGTCTCCAGCAAAGTTCTCTCATTTTGACTAAGAATCGCTAACCCCGTGACCTAGCGTGTTTTGCGACAGCGACTGCGGAGTTTTTTAGAACTTCCCACAAGTCACCGCAACGCGACATGACACGCGCGCGTGTCGCTAGACGCAAGTCGCATCATTCGAGGGCGTGAACCCCTAAGTAAATTTTGTAAATAATATTAATGGTTAATTTTAGAGATAAAAAAATAGCATAATAAAGCGACTTATGAGTTCATTAAAATAATGAATTGTAATAAGTGTGCCTCAGTCCTTTTGCTTTGAAGGCATTGACTTTAAGCTCTAAAGCTTCGAAATGACAATGGAATAATAAATTGAACGTTTTATTCACTGTATGAATAAATGGGGATTAGTATGTAAATTGATCTGAAAAGGTGTCAAATCGTCAATGTGAAATATTCTGTTGAAATGTTGACAATCGTTGTTACATCTGTTATTCTGAAATTAAATCGGCCACAAAAACCACCTCTTCTGAGCGTCCACTTTTTCGTATGATGTCTTCGAGGAAATGTCAAACTTTGTCCAAAACTATTATTATTTTAACTAATAAGTATTATGTTATTATTTAGTTTCGGACTACATTTAATTAGCAAATTGCCCAAAAACTAGTTTACAAAAACCTTGGAAACCCTTTTTACCTTGAATAATTCAAAAATAAGTTCAATCTTAACCTAGATACGGCAACGTCATAACGGTTGGGTGCGTACGTGCGTCACTTCCTACCCTACCACTTCCAATTGCCTCACATCCGGTGCAACACAAAGGGAGGTATGTACATCCCCTTGTATTTTTTTATGTTTCTTTGTAACCTGGCTGAACCTCGTCGTTATATTAATATGAGAATTAATAACCGGTAATGTGTTAAGAATGATGGATGACATTATTATGCAAGTTTTTAGGGAATTATACGATTTAATTCCTATCGTGCTTAGAGATTGTTCCTACGGCAACGATGAAAATAGATACTTTAAAGATTGTCTGCAATAGTCAACCTTTATGTTGAGCAGGCTGGTAGTAAAATAACTCTAGTTATATTCGAACAGTCAAGCGAGTTTGAAACAAGCTTTAAAATGGTTTAAAATAGTTTTTGTTTTTGGTTTTTGGGCTTGACTCGTGAGTGTTAGACGTTCATTTCTTGATATAATTAATAACCAAATTTATTATATAACGTGTTGCCCTTTCCGCTACGTATCCGTGGAGATAGTATAGAGGTATGAGGAACAGGGTGTAAAGCTCACTCATACTCTATGGAAAAAGAAGGATCCTCCGACCAGACGGGTGTTGTGTCTGGTGGGCAACTGGCCGACGGTTGATGTCGGGACGTTGTGTATATGCTAGTCGCGCGGTAAACTCTGCTTGCGCGATGCAGGATTTGCGTGACGTCAGTATGACCTGTAGGTCGCATGTGGCGATGTTGATACCGCTACAGTTATATCCTCCACAGTACCCACGCTGCTGGCAAAACATAAGTCAACTAAATTGTTACTGAAGACCAATTAATGTCTAGTATATACCTGTGTTTAACAAATAAATGTTGTCATTCATTCATCCAGATAAATGAGGGCGAGTCAATTACCATAACAGAATCGGGATGAGTCTAGGCTGCAACTGAGAATTCGTAATATAAACCGGCCTTTGAGTCGAACCCAGTACCACATGCACAACAGACGCGATTGCAACTAGACGAACAAAACAAAGGCCAAAATTTAATGAATCCTCGAAAAAATATTGACCTTCTAATGATGGACACTTTTTTAAATAATTGAGCCCCTTTTATTTTTCTGACCTTTTTTTTACAGTTGGTCGCAGTAACTAAGCTAGGGCACCACGACCAAATGGGTTAGGTTAGAGATGTGACCAACCGCATCCAAGTTGGTCGCACTTACTTGGGTATTAGGTATTTTGAGGACCCCAAAATAGGAACTATTTGAAGTTCACAAAAATAGGCGCCATAGAATAGTAAAAAATTACTCTTTATAAAAATTACAGTTATAAATGTAAGTAGCAAAAAAAAAATGCAAAAAAAAATGAGCGATCGCAATAGAGTTTTCAATAATATTTTTAGGAGTGCAGAATGGAAATTATTAGAGGTTCGATTAAATACATGCCCAAAACTTTCACGTCATTGTCATTAGGCTGGGCATAATACTGGTATTGGACCCCAACATAGTTTATATATTAACACGAACTACATTATTTACAACACATTTTACCTTCACAGGATCATCGTTCTGTGTACACAAATCATGCATATTACACAGTAGGTAATGTGAATTGGTTATATAAATATATAACATAATTAACATACCTATTAGATTTTAAAATTTATAAAGATTTTAATTTAATACGTACAGTCGCCAGCACATCAAGTTTCCACAAACTGTCAGATTTTCTCATTCGATTTTCAACAAAACCATCGACATTTTAAGGTTTAAGTTGGTTTGGAGAAATTTGACAGTTTCGTGTACCTGCTGGCGACTGTACTTTTGATTTAATTTAAGTACTTTGATACTTTTGGTAGTATTCCTAGTTGGGTAAAGGCAAGATTGAAGATAGCTCATGTAATATATAGTATGTGTTATCATCACCTGTGATAACACATACTATATATTACACGAGCTATCTTCAAACTACCCTCATTCGCCAGACAATAGGCATCAGCACTACCATCCATAGAGATAGCTCTCATGGCACCGGTCAGGTGAATGTAGTGCGACGTGTCGGTACGTGTGGGAGCGGCGTCCGACACGTCCACGAATGTAATGACGTGTCTTCTGGATTGCTTCGGACAATCGTGGAGTTAGGAAATTATGGAGAGAGTAGGTTTAACTTAAAAAGTATGCGTTGAAGTGTAGGTAAATTTTTAGTCGAAATTCCATAAAAAGTTCTACAAATTATTGATGTGTAAACATCTTAGCGCTCGGTCTACGGTAGGGGCTAGCTGGGACTTCGAGCGTCAGACGCGTAAGCGTAAGACTTCGAGCGTCAGATGACGTCCGCGTAAGACCCGTGTCTATGTGAGCACGTGAACCAAACTGATGCGAGCTCACATGTTTACACATCAATTTTCGTGAGTGCCAAACCAACTCACACCGAATCAAATTATAAATATATTTGGTTATTTCTTAAATCCTTAATGTCTCGCGAGATATATCTTCATGGATTATATCCGTCTGAAAACCTAAGTATAATTATTTTGTATTCTTGGAAATAAAATAATAAATTAAGTATGCTTTTGAAATTATATATAAATGTAATTAAAGTTAAATAACGATAACGAATAATCCATTGTTTCTGCTTTGCATCGTCATTAAGAAATAAATAATACCTTCATAATTTTCTGGCTGGACGTATGTACCTACCTAATAGATTGAAAGATAAAATGGGTTTCAGCACATAAATTAAGTTTTTGTTACTCCTTATATAAATATTATAAAATAAAATAAATACACTCGAGAGCAATGAATCCGGGTCACTTAAAGAATCCTAAAAATCTCGGAAACTAAAAATGCTAGGTTAATGCAATAAATTGTATTTAATAGACAATGTAATACTCCTTAAATGAAGGTATTAAAACTTCTTAGTTATTGTAAAGTTATATCATAAAAAAATCAAATTTGAAAAAGGGCCACTTTCGAAGATGGAACTACGAAATTACAGCATTTGGTTTTGCTTTTGTTTGTAATCTGTCATTTATGTGGGTACATAAACCATATTGATAGTGCTCTATATTCATTATTCAAGCTGAAATTATGTCGCTTACGCCTGAAGAATGCACCAGAATACTTACAATGCTGGAAACCGGCCGGAGTCAGCGCGATACAGCCAGGACTGTCGGTGTGTCGCTGTCAACAGTACAAAGAGTTCTCCGACGTTACGAAGAAACTGGTTCTAACCTACGCAGACCAGGAACGGGCAGAACCAGGTGTACCACAGCACGAGAAGACCGATACTTGGTGAACACCATGCTTCGAAATCGCTTTCTCACAGGAACTGAACTCACAAATCAGTTTCGACGCCTCGGAGGAAGTAACCCAAGTGCATGGACAGTAAGACGTCGGCTTGCTGAATCTAACTTAAAACCCCTTAGACCTGCAAACGGCCCTAAACTGGAGCGTGGGCATCGTATTTCAAGACTAAGATATGCCCAGAGCCACGTAAATTGGAGTATTGAAGATTGGTCAAAAGTTATGTTCTCCGACGAATCAAAATTTATGCTCTACAAGCACGATGGAAGACACAGAGTGTATCGAAGACCAGGGGAAAGATTCAAGCAAGCATGCATCGAAGAAAAAGTAGCCTACGGTGGTGGGTCTGTACTTGTGTGGGCCGAAATTTCTTCTGAAAGTCGCACAGAGCTGGTGATCATAGAAAACGGCTCTTTAACTAGCGTAAGATATGTGGAAGAAATCCTCAATGATCACGTTGGTCCATTTATGGTCAATTTAGGTGAGGATGCTATATTTATGCATGACAATGCCCGACCTCATACAGGTAGGATTGTGAATGACTACCTTCAAGAGATGAACATTACTCGTATGGAGTGGCCAGCGCGCAGCCCGGATATCAACCCGATCGAGCATGCTTGGGACGAGCTAGGCAGATGCGTAAAACAACGAAACCCTCCCCCAATCACGCTTCGTGAGCTCAAAATTGCTCTCACAGAGGAATGGGAGAATATTCCCCAAAATCGTATAAGGAACTTGGTGTACAGCATGCCAAACCGCGTAAACGCAGTAATGGAAGCACGAGGAGGCAATACGAAGTATTAAAATTCAAGAAAATCGTAATAAAGTTCAAAAATTTCATGTTTCCTATTTTTGTTTTAAGGAGAGATCAGCAGTTTTTTTCTTTATGTAATTTTGTGTTAATAAAATGTATGGTGACTCATATTTTTTTTTACTTTCATTTAAGG
Source organism: Griposia aprilina (assembly GCA_916610205.1). Taxonomy (NCBI): domain Eukaryota; kingdom Metazoa; phylum Arthropoda; class Insecta; order Lepidoptera; family Noctuidae; genus Griposia; species Griposia aprilina. The sequence goes on from OU744305.1 coordinate 11,791,027, forward strand.
AGTATTACATTGTCTATTAAATACAATTTATTGCATTAACCTATCATTTTTAGTTTCCGAGATTTTTAACATTCTTTAAGTGACCCGGATTCATTGCTCTCGAGTGTACATGATTTTATCAGATTTGACATCCTCTTGAATTATTAAAATATTTTGATTTACTTTGAGGTGAAAAATAACCTAGTGTCTGAAAGAAGTGAGTAGAACTATATAATATTCGTTTGCAAGCATATTTAGCACAGGAAAGGAAGCCATATTAGTATTATTGACAAACAGCAGATTTGTTACTAAAAAAATCAAAATGCGATTCGCGACTGTAGGAATGATATTATTTTCTGAATAATAATTAATTAGTAAATTTATCATTCCTACAGTCGTGAATCGCATTTTAATCAACATACGACGTAAAACAGAGCAGCTATTTGCAAAAAACCCAAAGAAATTTTGAATTTAGCGGGTTACAGCTGACGATTCACCTTAATAAAAATTTGAAATAGCCAACTCGTATTGAGTAAGCATGGTGATCAATGCTCATACCTTCTCAGTATGAGAAGAGGCTTGTTCCCCGCTCTGGGACAGTAACAGCTTGGTATTAAGTTTAGGTTAAGGTTATATATCTATGGGCACGTGTCGCCTGCAGTAAATAGATTATTATTCGAATCACGAGCGATAAGATTCTAAACTCAAAGAGGTCAGAAATACCTAAGCTTAGGTACTGTAGAGGTTATCTGCATGTGTCAACCTTATGTTGACAGGCTGGTAATATAGTATCGCTGGTCTGCCTCGAACAGGCAAGCAAGTTTGAAATAAGCTTTGGAAGGAAAAATAATAGTAGTTTGTTTTAGAAGTAGATAGGTAGCGCTAGTGCCTGCCGATGTATTTGGAAAATTCTTTGATAAAATATAATTACATTCAATATTGTACTACGTGTATTACTCTGCTACCGCTACGTCCCCCAATTAGATATTATACATTATACACGTAGTACTTCTTCAGTACCTACTGAATTTAAAACCAAACTAAAACCATCTTTCACTCTCTGTTCCACAATATTCGTAGCTCCTGATGTGAATAACCCAACCCTAGTACCAACTGGTGTGAACTGGGTCGGGGGTAATACACAATACTATCGCCGATCTATAGCCGTTAGATCATATCTATGTGTTAAACGTCTGCCTATTGAAATTCTAAAAGGGTTTCTCTGTAATGAATAGCTTGCAAGTACTTACTTGCAAGCTATTCATTCAGCTTGCATGCTACACTACTTAGTGCAGCATGCAAACTGAATGGAATATTTATTTTATTATTTATGTACACACAGTAAAATAGATACAAATACGGCATATTAGTATTAAGTACAAAGGTAATGCTTATTTCTTAAGTTTTTTTTTTTTTTTTTTTTTTTTTTTTTTTTTTTTTTTTTTTTTTTTTTTTTTTATGTAATTATGGTTGGTCACAAGTACTAGAATAGCATATTTTTGTCGTTTACGGGGCTCGTTGCTAAGTAATAACAGCCGCAAGGGTCGATCAATCAGGTTAAAGCAGACTTGCCGCGGTTGGCCCGGATCACCATCGTTACATACCGAGACCCCTCTGTGCGTCGGAAAGCACGGTCATTCGTGGATCTTTGCCAGTCGTTACGGGTCCTCAGAAGCCCGAAAGTCTGACAACTAAACATACCAAGGGCTATTGTATTACCCAGATGCTGGGTTGTGAAAGTCAGATAGGCAGTCGCTCCATATAAAATACTGGTATTCAGCTGTATCTCGATAAACTGGAAGCCGACCCCAGCATGGTTGGAAAAGGCTAGGCTGATGATGATTTAAGTCTATACGGTGTATAGATGAAGGATAAGCAAAGGTGTCTTACCGTCCCAATTCGCCAGTTCTTTATGTTACAGCCATATTGTACGGTCTCATCAACCGTACATTTACTTTGGGAATGCAGCAACCTACTTGGATCCTGCCGGGGTCGCGGATTGTTCGAAAGAGTTACCGTGGCCCTGGCGCACAGGCAACTGATGGGACACGGGTGGGTTTTATTCAGTAAGAGTCTGTCACGCCCTTCCGCTCCGCCCAGAGCGGGAGAGGTACTTTGATGATTTCCCACCCAAAAAAAAAACACCCTACTTGGATGTCGTGCGTCACTAATATTATGATATAATTATAACGTTTTAAGCAATGCACATCGAGACAGACAATAACAGTGAAACTAAATACTGGTCAAGAGAAAGAATCGCTACCATTTTAACTTGTTAACCTTCTACATTTTAACACGACTTTAAACTCAACTTGTGGTTCTTTCTGCGTACTCCATAACCAAACCAACATTAACGAAGTGCTAATGTACGGTACCTACAACCATTGGCCACTACAGATATATTATTATTATTATCATAGGTGACGAAATCTATACACATGGGATATCCCAGAGTTGGAAAACAACACCATTGCGACCTTGCAGATGACACTACTATTATGACTTACCGGACCAAGCCACAAAGAAGCAGTAGAAAAAGTTCAACTAGCTGTTAACAAAGTTGAACTGAACACAAAAGTGGAAGATCAAATTGAATGAGTCCAAATCCATTTATCTAAAAAACAATGTGGTTACCAACCAATCTATATAAACGGCATGAAAGTGCCTTATGCTAATACAGCCAAATACCTTGGCATAACTCTTGATGACAAACACTGCGTTGGAAATCTCACGTCAAAAAGAAAAGACAGGAACTCGACATACCTTGTAAAAGTATGTATTGGTTACTCGGAAGGAAACCCTGCCTATCAATACATGATAAAATTATATTATACAAGCATATTCTTACCAATTTGGCCGTATGACATCGAACTTTGGGGCTGTACTGAACGAAGTAACGTTAAAATAATCCAACAATTCCAAAATAAAGTACTCAGAGATGCTGTAAATGCACCATGGTACATTCAAAATGACGACCTCCACCGTGCCCTCAAAATGGAACACGTTACCACCGTCCTCTTAAAATCTGCTGAAGTCCACGAACCCAGACTTCACCAACATGTGAATGTCGAAGCAATTCAGTTGCTAGACAACACGGACATAGTGCGTCGGCTAAAGAGAACTAAACCATTTGAGTTAGTATAAATAGATAGTCATTTGTATATAAATAGTGAATGATTATTGTGTAAACAAAGTGTTTTTATTAATTTATCAGACTCTAAGAAAGTGCTACGGAATTGTGTGAAAGTGCAAATTGACGCTATTCTTAGTTTTAGCGTAAACTATCATGAAAAATAATAAGTTAAAGTTGAGTTGCTTATTAGTCTATTAGGCTAGATTGTAATAAATTATTAAGAACTTTAGTTCTTATTAATAAAGGAAAAAAAAATACGTGAAGAAATCAACCGTTACGTCACTAAGAAATTCCTAATGTGAAAACCCAATAATACGTTGCCCAACCTAGGCATCGAAACCAGGACTCAATCCTTAGAAGACGCGCTTGCAATTGACCTAACGAGTCAGACAGTCATTTGAGTAGTATAACCTTTAACATTTAATTGCACTGCAAAGAAATTAATTAGATATCGTTTAAGCGTTTCCGATTAAATTGATTATTCTGACTCCGTTTGTCCAATTAATAACATTAGTTTTTGCTTTGTAGTTTAAAAATTCGATTTGAGTAATAAACATTAGTTCAAAATAAACCAATGTTTCATGTTTCAAGTTGTATCGTCAAAAATCTTATCAAATGGTTGATGCCATGGATGCGCCAGACGTTAGTTGTTGTAATTGCAATCCTATTCGGTTTTTTTATTAATTGAACAGATTGAAAAACAAAACAAGCATCTACAAATTAAATTACTTTGAACAGAACAACGTCATCACTTGTGGTTCACAAAATAGTTCTCATAACGAACCCACGAAAAAAGCCGAACAATTCTCTTTTCAAAAACCTGTAATGCAATATGGCGGCTGCCCGCACGGTATCTTGCCGCGCCACTTGGCACATTGTAAGGTTTGGAGCTCTGTGCCTTGGGCCAAACCGAGTTTCTTCATCACCCTAATTACCTGTCTTATGCATTGTGGTTCACCGACCTGTACCGCTTTTGCACAAACTAATAATCTCTTTCCTTATAAAGTACGATGCTACTGCGGAGATAATATTTAAATTAAGCTTTGCAAACGGGAATTTGCCTTTGATTAAAAAATATGGAAGAGGGTTTAGTATTGTAAATGATCTTTTTGTTTTTTCTTGTATTTCTAAGTTTAGTTAGCAACTCCCGCATTCTTCTTAAACTTAAGGGCAAGATTTATAAAACAATGGATAGACCCGCTGTCTTGTATGGATCGGAATTTCGGGCCACAAAAGGGATGAATGAAAGACATGAAACTGTGATAAGAATGCTAAAATGGAGGTGTGGTGTTACGCGAATTGATAGAATAAGAAATGAGTATTAAGAGAAAGTCGGAAACTAGCACCGGTGACTAGAAACTGGTTGTCATGGAGTATGGGTATGTGACGCAGACGAATGAGGAAAATATCGTGAGAAAAGACTTAAATATGAACATGGATGGCTATAAGAGTAGGGGAGACCAAAGAAACGATGAATGGACTGTATGAAAGATGATATTTATTTATTTATTTATTCAGAATAATCACACCAACAGCACGGTCACTTAGAATTCAAATAAAATAACAACTAAAATTAGTATTACAGTAAGCATGCAAATAACAGGTATGTATGACATTGACATATGAAAAATTAGAGACAAAGGAAACAAAAATAAAGTGTGTCTAGAAGACATAAAAATAGAACACTACAAAACTAACCAATTTGAGCTACATAGACGTGCACTGTTCGCACCGTTTAAATAGGAAACGTCTGTATGAAGCGAAATTCATGGAGAAAATATCATTATATATCGCTGACGAGATGACGATTAATAGAGAAGTTTGGAAGAAAATGAATTGTTGCGCCGGCGCCAAATAAATTGGAATGATGATGAGTTTGTATGAAATAAAAAAAAGTGAATGAAAAATGTATGTAGATAGGTACGTACCTAGTTAATAAGTAAGTAGCATAATCAGCCTATAATATTTCCACTACAGGGACACAGATCTCCTCTCAGTGTGAGTTACCTACATACTGATAAAGATAAAGATAATTTTATTTGTTTAACATGAGTATTTTACAATAAAAATGGATGCATGCAATGGTGTTAAATATAAGTAGGTGCTACATGCTATACCATAGAAGGTATACAAACTTTACAGGTTTTCAAATACCTAGTCATTAAAATAATAAAATATTAAATTACAACAAACAAATAAAAACATAGAAAAACACCAAAATAAATTAAATAAAAATATAAATATTAACATCTTTATCAACTTTGTCCTAAATAAAGGTGTATTTAATTGTTTAATGTCCTTTGGTATTTTATTATATATTTTAAGAGCCATACAGATTAGGCTTTTGTGCAACATTATTTTCGACCTCGAGGTTACATTTTTCCACGCGTCTGTTTTCCTTTCAAATTTCATCCCCGACACGTTTCGTAAAACGAATTCGAAACAATATATCCAAAAATTCGTTGGTTCAAAGTCAAGAAATATTTCAAAGAGCAAACACAATTTCGGATGCATCTAAACTTATCTACCGAAAACTAGTGGGTAGGGTAGAAGCAGCGGATTTTTATGCATTCAAATATACAGGGAGATGCAATCTGCTGAACGTATCTCTTGCAACGTGAAGCCTTGAAACTAGGGGTGTCTAACGTTGAATTCAAGAAGTCAATGATACAAATATCTGGCTAAAAATATGTTGGGTCGTATGATTATAATAAAAATCTTGATTGATGTTCTGTTACGAAAAATGTGTGAAAATCCAATTAGACAAACTTGCTAGATTAATATGCGAGGCCCATAATTATGGATAGAAAGGTTTCTGCTCACCAACCTAACTACAGCCAGCGGGCCTATTACGAACTTTTATAAAACCAGGCAAGTTCCAGGCAATTCCTTTCACTGCCTGGTTAAATTTCGTATTATGACATTCCTAATCCTGACCGACTTCACGCTGGGTAGTTTGTCTATGGCTGGTTTGTAATTCTCTGCCGTAACGTTCAGAAACACAATTAAATATTTATCGGTAGGTTACGGTTTTATTATATCACGTATTTTATGTTAAAAATAATAGATATATATTAAACTAATATAAAATTATGTGAAAATATGAACGCAATGTACATATATTGTGCTATTTAATTAATTCATAATAGATAGTTTTCTGTTTGTAAATTGTAACGCGAGATTAAGTTTCCGAACTTACTCCACTTGATGTTCAGCGAGCGGGGAATTCCGAAATCGACCACTTCAAAGGAAGTATTGTTTCACAAACTTTCACTAACGTATTGTTTGTTTAAACTACCATTCGTAAGATTTTCGGAGCTTCTCTAAACAAAGATATGGCGTAAGTGTTATTGAGTGGTTTTTAATTAATATCCAGTTTTTAACATGATTTAATATTAATACAATTGTAATTATTATAGTTCAGTGGATGAGAATTCTCGCCCTGGTCGGCGCGTCACTTATGTTCAGCTAGAAACATTGTGGGAGTTTTTACATTCCGAACGCATTAAATCGATCATGAAGTCGTCATCTTTCAAAAAAAAATCACTTTCGATGAACTCAAACAGTTCATATTCATCACACATGATATTTTCCTTTTTTACCTAAATAACACTCGAATAATTTCGCCAAATAAACCCAAAACAATTCAATAAAAGCTCTTCTGAAGCGGCGTAAATTGAATGGATTGTGAGGTCAGTTTTAATAAGACAAGAAATGTCAAACGAACGTTCGTAATACGGTATTGCCAGGCAATATTCGGGCAGAAGTCTGTCAGGGTATCACGTGCCCGCTGACTGGCTTGTTTGACGAGTTCATAATACGAAATTGCAAGGCAGTTCTGTTTACGCCGTAAACAGCCTGGAAATAAGAGTTCATAATAGGCCCCCAGGTACTTTTTGTCGGTCTCTGAGATCTCCTACTCATAATAGGAGTAAAGTGGAATCCCAAGGTCCGGCACAGTAATAAAGTTTATAATCTGTATTACAGAATCTCACACAAAACTCAAGTGTTACTCAAAAGTAGTTTAAAGCCATTTGATTGGTTGAAACTAGTGAGGAAAATATTTCTGAAGTCGATACGTAACTGTTAAGGTATTGCTGTTATAGGTATTCAAATATTGTGTGTAGCAACCCTAGCCCTAACGTAGGTAAATATTGCGTGTAGCAATGATAAATGATAATGATAAATGATTTTATTTCTGTAAATAGGTTTGTACAAACACTTTTACACGTCAATCATATTTTAAAAACTAGATGTGGTCGGCGTTTTCTATCTGACTACTCTGAGAAGAAAGGCCGAAACAAACTCAGAGGTCACAGTCTCTTTTTAAAGTTCAGACATAATCTTGGTCAGATCATGTGAAGACCATGTAGATTTGTGTCTGAAATGGTCTTTTGGGGAAAAACCACACAGATTGAGTGCACCTGTCCAGTCAGTGCACGCATTTATTTGTCAGTAATCGTGCAGCTCAACTCAGAACTTAGGGAGCTCAACGATTCGATGAACAATACCAAAGAAACGACATTTGGGAAGGCCACAAAAAATTATCAAACTGCCACACTAAGATTAAAACTACCTGAGAGGTGAAAAAAAAAGGAAAATGACCCACATAGTCTTCACATTCACAATATTAAAATGATTATCATGTATTTAATCTAGCCTGCATGCTACTCACATTCACAGACAGGTTTCTCTCTAAATGTCATCAAAAATATCGTATGTTATGTCATGTAAATCAATAAAAATGTCAATATTAATTCTAAAACACATAATCACAGTATAAAATGGATTGTTGCTTGGGGGTACATTGAAGTAGCTAAATTAATCCCAAGCCTTTTTGTCATCCAAGTAATCTTTAACTTTATAGAAACCTTTTTGATAAAGTTTCTGTTTAATCCCTAAATCATAGCCCTAACGTAGGTAAATATTGCGTGTAGCAATCCTAGCCCTAACCTGGGTAAATATTTCGTGTAGCAATCCTAGCCCTAACCTGGGTAAATATTAGGTGTAGCAACCCTAGCCCTAACGTAGGAACTAGTTCAAAATGGATGGGTGCATCTAATGTTTTGCTTTAAGTTGGAACACTGATGGATATTTCCTGATATTATGCTAATTTGATTCGACTGCTGAACCATTAGAATTTAACGAGGCCAGAAGATTTCAACGGGAAATTCTCGCTTCATTCCAGATAAATAATGGTACACAATTATAATAATTCTCCATCTGTATTATGCTCGTCTGATGGCACATCTTTTATTTTTTGACTGAGGGTTTTTAACGTTATCTTTATCTGTAATAATTATTGTAAGGTCAAGGAGTGATAATGTTAAGTAATTACAAACGAATTCCTTTCCTATATAGCGGGCGCATGTCACCTTTTCGAGGTGTTAGCACTGACGTGTTATGAAAGGTTGACGTAGTCGAAAAAATAATAAAGTGCACGTCAAAATGAATTCCTTGACTGTACATGGTAAGTCTACAGTAGAATTATTAGGTACATAAAACTGATATTTAAATTGTCACTTGCAATGGCCTAGGGAATACTTACTTTGCATTTTAACCGCTCAAATGTCTCGCTGGTGGTGGCGTCTGTGTTGGATCATTAAGTTCTCTTCAAAATGGTTGAGCTGAATGGTGCTGATCCATACGTCATGTTCGTGAACGGGCGCCGTCAGTAGGGACTGGTCATCTCTTGGCTGCCACGGCTTATTTCAATTTAAATTTTTTAATTGTTTTTATCTTTTTTATTACGGATGCTTTAAACGTGCGCGTCTTTCTACATCGTTCTCACATTTTTAATTTCAACATGAATGATGTAAACCATTTTTTTGTAACTATATGTTGATTTAAAAGAGTGCCCATGGAGTTTCTTGCCCGTTCTTCTCCACAGGTACCTACTACGCTTTGGAATGGGCATCTAGCTTAATTTTTCTGACTGACTTACCCTTTGACAATTCAAAAGTGCCTGTAATTGGTTTATTTGAAATAAATGCTTTGAGTTTGAGTTTGAAACCAGAAAAGCGCGAGTCACAGTTCAAGACATAAACATCAAAAAGCCTACGATTACTTGCTACGCACTGTCTACGAGCAGAATTCGTAGAGTATGTCGTAGCAAGTTATTGCCTACAAGTCTAAAATGACTCAACGTAAACCACGCTATTAAAATTTTACCGAAATAACGTGGTATGATGATGAAATATGCACCGAATTATGATACAATCGTAAAATATTTCATTCAAACTATTACTAGGTCCGAAATTTCGAAACAGGATACAAACCACAGGCAGAACCCAATTGACACGAAAATATAATAACTATAAGAGCATAATCTACTAACGAAGTTAAAAATGAAATAGTAAAATCTTAAAATGTGAATTAATATAAAGGTGTCTCATAACAAACTAATGGTCGCTTTAAAATAATTTTATATTACTTGCGAATTGTCACCATAATTAATGTAGGTTTATTATGTACTTAGTTGTTATTTAAATAAAGTATTAATTTTAGTTTCGCTCTCTTTTTTGGTGTTGTGGATTTTTTGTCCACTTATAGGTAAATTAATTATACTCAAATATCTTAGATATCTCTTTACAATTCGAGGATAAGACTGCTTGTTCTATTTCTTATTTTGCCATGAACTGCAAGAAAATCTCTATCGCTAACTTTTTCAAAAATCTACTAATTTGAATCTCCCTGAAACTTAAGCATTTGAAAATCTGTTTCAAAGTACCAAATCGCTTTTTGGATATTACCCACTTATTTTCAAGTAACTAGAATATACATTACTGCAGCGACCCGCGCCTGCTTTGCATGTGTTAACGACTTGACAAAACATGGAAGTTTCTTTATTAATGAATTAAACACATAAATCTTCCGGAACCAATTCACTATAAATATGGTGATATGGATGATGGAAAACCACATGAAAATCCGTTGCGTAGTTTAGAAGAACAACACACACATAAATACATCTACACATATTAATTAAAGTCGCATTTCATGAGGTAGACACAAAATGCGAATTTAATTTATGCCTAAATAAAGAAGTAGGCTATGCTACATGACTGAGAGCAGGGCCGTGAGGTCTTACCTATTTGGGACTCATGATAAGTTTTGGAGATTGAAGAGGCTTATAACAGAAGCAATGAATTGCTGATGAGTCTGTAGCGGCACCTACAACGTCACATGCGAGCTCCCCGTCACACTGACGTCACGCAAAATCCTGCATCGCGCAAGCAGAGTTTACCGCGCGACTATTAGCAATTTTATTATATACAGCGTCCCGAAATCAAACGTCGTCGGGCAGTGGCCCACCAAACACGAGGATCCTTCCTTTGCTAAGGAGGTGTGACTGAACTTTACACCCTATCAAACCTCTCGCTCATGTCTTATGACATGAGCGATTCATGATAACTTCAAATTCATGAGTATCGTACACCTAAGGATTATTAAACCTATTCCTATAGGCATCTATATAATGTTATTTTAAAATTTTAAATGAACCGTTAATTTCCTCAGAGATGTAGCGAGTGGAACAGTTTCTCACAAAGATACATTACCTTCACCTGGAAGCCTGCATTTTTCTTACAAAGTGCCTGAACTCAGCTCTTGGCGCGCTCAAGTTGAATTATCTCAGGAATTATCATCTGATTTTCTTTGTACTCTCTGTTAGACGTGAAAGAATTGTTTCACGGGCGACTATTAATTTAAGAATTAAGTACGTACCGGATTTTATCATGAATGTGATTCGGTTGCAGTGCGTTTTCAGAAGGATATTGGGCAAAGTAAAACGAGAACAGGAAATGATGGTGATCAGTGAACAGGATCCTCCGCTAGTCATTTAAAGCACTTAGGGTCCTTGCACCTGACGAACTGCTCTGTAAAAAAAAAATTACAGCTCACTTCAAACTCACTTTACATAAGTTTTCACGGTGACATTTTTAAAGAATAGCCCAGCTGAAGATTTAGTGAAGGGTCTACTTTATCCACCTGCAGTCAGCTGTACATTGTAGCGCAAATCCGCTACATTTAAACCTTTTTGATTTGTATTGCAACTTATTTTGGCAAATTGGTCAATGTTTTCTTTTGAATTTACTTTCCAGCAACCATCATCATCATTGATGGAAAGTAAAATTCTCTAAAAATGCATCAGTTAGCAGAAAAATATATCATAATTTTTTCAAGTTAATCGAAGTTTAAAATTCTATAGAAAACATTGACCAATCTGCCAAAATAGGTTGAAATACAAATCAAAAAAGGTTTAAATGTAGCGGATTTGCGTTATAATATGCAGTAAAAGGATTGAGGAAAAGATCGTGATGCAATAGACCTAACAGGATAGCAGGTACAATATAGAAGAGACCAATATTTTCAGCAGTGGATTGAATATGAATCTTTTTTGTGATGAAGACACATGCAATGTGCTTGTTTTGAAATACCCACCACGATACCAGTTTATTATATGGAGCTTCATTTGCATCTGCACGCAGAGTAGATAGATAAATACTCGTAAACATGACTTAAACCGTCGCGCCCATTTTTCTTTGAAAGATACTTGATCGTATTTACCCGTGGGAAGGAACAGAAGATTTATAGTATCATTGCCAAAGGGCATTGAACTAAGAAAGACGATCAATGCCATCTGAACTATTTGTGACTGTCAGGGCAAAGTTTCAGACATTAGAACAAATGATTAATTCTCTTGGTATCTAGAGAACTTGGAACAGTCTCCGAGATATTTTACTGTTGTCTGGATTCCTGCATTTTTCAAACAAATTACTTGAAGTCAGTGCTACTGCATCAGACGCGTTCACATTTCAAAGTTGATTATGATTACTTTTTGATGATTTTCAGTTCAAAGATAACAGTTAAATTTATAATAATGTTGGTTTGGTTCAAACGGTGCTGAATAGAATACTCTTTATTATGTACACCATAAAAAATACAGATATAAATGTAGAAAGTTTACATAGGGTGACACAATGGGCGGTCTTATCGCTAAAAGCGATCTTTTACAGACAACCTTTGGATGGATTAAAGGGAGAAGGAGAAACAATACTGCAGGTAGTCAATGGTTACCATTTACATAAACAATAAATACATACATAAAACACATAATTATCTACATATATACACCAATAATAAACATGAAACAAGAGCAAGGAAACTATATGTGATGATTATGTTTAAGGAGAGAGGAAGTGTGGAGTGTGGAAAAAATTAAAACGTAATTTCTTAGCGAAAGTAAGTAGACTATACAGTCAACACTTTGAAAGAGTAGCTAAACAGCAGCGCTAAAAATCGTATACTTTTCATGGTGATCATGTTTATTTTTTCTACAATCCATGGTAGATAATTGAAATAGCTATAATTTACACTTAGCAATATACCCTGTCTTTTATCAGTGTACCGTGATTTATTCCGGCAGAGAAGAAATACATAACGGAGAAGGTACGTCTCTCTCGTTATCATCAGCCATATTTTAACTACTGTGGGCGTACAATGGGAAATGTTGGTTATTACGCAATAGAAAAACTGTTTACAGTTCAAATCGAATTATAATTTACGAACAAATTAATCACATTAACGAATCACACACTATAGGTACACGACACAACTATACAGAACGCGCGACAGTTTCTAAATGTGTTCACTGCTTGAACGCCACCAACAAACTCTGCTTTAACTCTGGCCGAGCGTTATGTTGTAGACTAGAGATTCGTTCCACCAGTTTTTATGACAAGACTTAAACTGTTCAAGCAGTACGGTTATGCAATGCCTTGCCCGTGTCGATAAGGCATGGTCAATCTTTGTCCTCTTTTAAAATTCTGGTTTTAAAATACTTCCTCTCTCCTTAAACATCATCATTACATTTAGTTTCCTTGCTCTTGATTCATGTTTATTATTGTATAATATATTATATGTAGATAAGTATATGTTTTGTGTATGTATTTGTTGTATATATAAATGGTACACCACTGACTACCTGCAGTATTGTCTCTCCTTCTCCCTTGAATCCATCCAAAGGTTGTCTGTAAAAGATCGCTTTCAGCGATAAGACCGCCCATTGTGTCACCCTATGTAAAATTTCTACATTTATATCTATAAGTGTTGTGGTGTACATAAAAAAGAGTATTCTGTTCTATTCTGTCGAGCGACGCCTGGCCCACCAGGCGGCGCTCGACATCATCAAAAATCATCGATCAATAATTTGACTTTTACTAATCGGCACGCCATTCCAGCGAATGGCGTACCGATTAGTAAATGTCAAATGATTGATTTAACGTATTCCGACATACATATCTAAAAATAACAATGGGTGCTAATTAAAGCAGCTTCTTTAAAATGTCATTCTCGTCTTCAAATATATTTCGTTGTCTAATGAATTAATAGCTCAGTGACGAACTTTTAGCGTCTAATAAATGGTTTTCAAGCGACCATATATTGTAAAACGAGCTACTGTTAATATAACGCAGCATGGTGATAATTCTTAAGCAACGTTATGGACCAAGTAATAAATAGGGGCATTATTCATAATGCCCGCGCATTGTGAATAATGACAAGCGTAGTCGACGGAGCCCCGCTTGGCGGGGCTCCTACTTCTGGGTGGTTTAAAAACAAATAACCACGAAGGGGATGGCGGGGTCTGAAAGACCCCGCTATTCCCTTCTAACCTAACCTGTCCGAGTCGGGGTGCCCTAAGTACTGAGCTCGCTTAGTAGCTCACTTACAACATTAGTCACGGAGTTATCAATTCAGAAGTAAATATATTTATCGGTAGGTCTGAGTCATACTAATTTACGTTCGTAAATTGACGCTGGTTTTTTGATATTCTGTGGGAATAGTAAAGATGACGAATTAATATAATTGAAGCAAATATAATTAACTCGTTGCCTACATATAAAAAAAGACGCTAGGTTGCAGGTGCTAAAGAAAAATTTTGTTGCCGCACATATAATTTCCCAATAACAATCATAAACTGAAATCACTTCAACACCTCCCACTTCCCACATTAAAAATCACCTTACAACAAGCTCGAGTAGCAAACACAAAACATTTAAGGAGCTTCAAAAAATATTCAGCGGTGTGCCCGTTGAGTCGTAAAGGAGATAGATAAAACGTATAATTTACGAGGCTTTTAGTGCTAATGGCAAAAGGCTTTATTGCGAACCCATCATAAAGTTAAACAGAAGGTGCTACTCAAGTGGCATATCTCGGGAGACGTAAACTGGGTTCTGGGAATACTGGCTATCGTTTATGACTCGGCCGAACCGTGGCAACGTTATGGTCGGTGATATAGATCATGGGTCGATAGGAATGGTTGATGAGTTGCCTTTAATGAGTTTAATTTTTTAGGTTATTTAAGTCTTGATATATTGAAAGACAGAAGAAAAGAAAAAACTTTTTTACAAAAAAACAACCGACTTCCAAAAAAAACACTAAAAGACGTGAAAAATAACTTTAATTTCGGAAGTCGGTGTCTGGTTTTGTATTTTCGTTTTTGGTCACCGACTTCCGAAATTAAAGTTATTTTTCACGTCTTTTAGTGTTTTTTTTGGAAGTCGGTTGTTTTTTTGTAAAAAAGTTTTTATTTTTCACTTTTTAGTTGCGGTACCTACCCCACACAAACACTTATACCACTACTTGGTGTGTAAATAACAGTGACAGGAAATTATTAACACATCATCCATATAAACTAAGTGGAAAAAATATGCAATATTAAAGATAACTCAAAAACTACTGGTCAGACCTTGATCAAATTTAAATGGGACCACATGTGAAGCACCACCTATCAATTAAAAAAAGAATCATCCAAATCGGTTCACCCAGACAAAAGTTATGAGCTAACACACATAAAAAAAAAAAAAAAAAAAAAAAAAAAAAAAAAAACATACAGACGAATTGAGAACCTCCTCCTTTTTGTGAAGTCGGTTAATAAAATACGTTTATTTGTGGCAAACATGGCGCAAAGAAAGAACAAAAACACAAAAAGAACATGTTTGGGAAAACGGCCAGTGTTCAGCATAATATTGCGACCATAGATGTTTTTTTATATTACTATGATTGCGACCCTATGCGAGAGAGAGCCCCAGCGCTGGTTTAAGGCTTTTTAAAGAGTAAATCATCCTTAATCTTCCTTGTTCATCTATGTACCTAAAACGTCAGCCTATAAGGTAGTAGGCACGAGGTATTGTAGCGGTATCAACATCGCCACATGCGAGCTACACGTCATACTGACGTCACGCAAATCCTGCATCGCGCAAGCAAAGTTTACCGCGCGACTAGCATATAACGTCCCGACATCAACCGTCGGGCAGTGGCCCACCAGACACAACACCCGTCTGGTCGGAGGATCCTCCCTTTTCTATACAGTATGAGTGAACTTTACACCCCGTTCCTCATACTTCTATAGTATCTCTTAGTTTTGTTAGCAGACAGGTGGACGCTATACTTCATACTCTTAACGCTGTCGCATTTTAAGACATTCACAGACTGATTGGAACTCTTGGCCTTAAACTTTGCAGACAAAGTTTAAGGCACTAAGTTTTAATTGAAATACCTACTACGAAATTTTAAAATACCTATTTGAACTATATAAACTGTCCAATTTTTTCACAATAACAAATTTCAGTGAGTTCGAACACACCATATAAAAATACCTTCTATATTTTTCAATACACCTATGTATACTTTAAAGCACGTTCACTATCCCCAGTCCACATTTGGCGGTTGTAACTCATCTAACATCGTTCCGTCCTGCTGGGTATTCTCGGCACGTCACTGCGCTGTCAGATCAATCACCCGTTTTGATTCCCGGTATATTTCCTGGCTAGAGTGTGGCTTTTGGTTACACATTTGATACCTACTCTTAGGTAGGGTTACCATCCGACCGGGATTTGTCCGGCCTTGTTATTTGTTTGGACTTCATGATTTCTTTTAATATAAACGGCCGACCTGTTATGTGTTATGTGTTAAACGACCGACTTAAAAAATACAAAAAAGTGAAAAACAACTTTAATTTCGGAAGTCGGTGTCTTTGGCTTTGTATTTTCGTTATTTGCCACCGACTTCCGAAATTAAGAGGCTTACAAGAGCTAAAGCGCGGTCACTGTCGGATTGCATAGAAAAGAAAGAGACGCGCGATGACAAACCGCTGGTAATTTATTGCAAAATATGAAGCAATTATGGATTTAAGAAAAAATCTATTCATTGGACTAAAAAATTAAAACACCATCACGTTAGTATGTTACTTGTAGAATAATCTGACAAAAAATCTGAATGTTTGCATGTACATTAGTATGGTTTTTAATCGATAAAATATTTTTTTAGAAGTATCTTCGTGATTTTTTTCTATCATATCAAGTTAATTTTATTCTGTTTTCAACACACTACCTAACTAGCATATATCCGGAAGAATATCATATATTTTTCTGATTTTGGTTACTGCAGTGGATCATATAATTATAGGCATTATAAATTTGCGTTTAGGTCATGTAGTCCCCTTAAAGTTGTTTTTCACTTTTTCGTTGTGGTACATACCCCCACAAATTCGTATACTACTATTTGATATGTAAATAACAGTGACAGAAAATTATTAAAACATCATCAATATACACTAAGTGGAGAAAAAAACCCATTATTAAGGATAACTCAAAACCTACTGGTCAGATCTTGATCAAATGTATACGGGACCACATGAGAAGCACCAGTTTTCAAATAAGAATAATCTTCAAAATCGGTTCACCTAGAAAAAAGTTCTGACGTCAAACACATAAAAATACAAATAAAAAACTGTCGAATTGAGAACCTCCTCCTTTATTTGAAGTCGGTTAAAAAAGAAATATGAATACTGAAAACATAAGACTAAAAAGTAAAATACCCGGACGTTTTTCTGCAAATATCCAGCTCTACAGTATATTTCAGATTTCGAAATGGTAAACTGAGTATAGGGAGTGAATTTAGGTGAGTTTGGGTTGGCCTTTGAGATTCGAATTTCGAATCCTTTCTCTCAGAATAAAATAATTCTTTGATTTATAAGATGTCTAAATCCAAATTGCTCAAGTAAAGGTCACTATGTGGGAGTATTACAATCTGCGCCTGATCAAACTTACGTTGAATTTCGGCAATCCAATCATGAAATTGGATGGGTTTTACCTACACATGCTCTCATTTTAATAGGTCGTTGTTATATTTTCACGTGATACCTACACGAACTAATCAAACTCATACTCAAAATTTATTTCAATAAACCAATTACAGGCACTTTTTACTTCACAAAAAGGAGGAGGTTCTCATGTTTTTTTTTTTTATTGGAGTTTGCTTAGAACTTTTTTCTGGGTGAACCGATTTGGATGATTCTTTTTTAATTTGATAGGTGGTGCTTCACATGTGGTCCCATTTAAATTTGACCAAGGTCTGACCAGTAGTTTTTGAGTTATCTTTAATACTTCATATTTTTTCCACTTAGTTTATATGGATTATGTGTTAATAATTTCCTGTCACTGTTATTTCCACACCAAGTAGTGGTATACGAATTTGTGTGGGGTAGATACCGCAACTAAAAAGTGAAAAATAAAAAACTTTTTTACAATAACACACATAAAAAAAAAAGAAAGAAATACAGGCGAATTGAGAACCTCCTCCTTTTTGTGAAGTCGGTTAAAAAAACAACCAACTTCGAAAAAAAAACACTAAAGGAAGTGAAAAATAACTTTAATTTCGGAAGTCGGTGGCCAAAAACGAAAATACAAAACCAAAGACACCGACTTCCGAAATTAAAGTTATTTTTCACTTCTTTTAGTGTTTTTTTTCTGGAAGTCGGTTGTTTTTTGAATTGTCAAGGGGTCGGTCAGTCAGAAAAATGAAGCTAGTTGCCCATTCCAAAGCGTAGTAGGTACCTATGGAGAAGAACGGGCAAGAAACTATATATATATCAAGGATATCAAACAATGGAAACAACAACCAAGCCTACGTATGTACCTATAAAATTGTCTAAGTTCAAACAAAAGTAGGTACCTAATAACGTTGAATACAACATCAGTATAAAACCATCAACGACGGCACATTTCGTAGCACGGGTTAACTCAATTTCATTCAGAAGCGAAATAAAGCAACAAACTCTTAGGGGCCGTAAACATTTAGTGGAACTAAAAATAAAATGCGTTCATGTTCATGTCCGTACGTGGAAGTCTTTCGCGAATTACGCAAAACAAGGGGTTACCCCTGCAGGTATTTGCTTGACAACACTTTTTGTTTTGTTTGGTAAATATGCTCAGTAGGTAAATTAACGTTTTTATCTCACTTTTTCGTGTAAAAGGCAATGGCAGATAGGGGTTGTTTTTGCAAAATCTGGTACAAGGCGGATAATGTAAACCTTTTTTGCTAGATGTAGAAAAACCCATTTCAGAATTATACTCGAAAATATTGAGGGATTTGAGAGTGGGCAGGGAATTCTTTATGGAATGGTTTTATAACAATGTAATACATCATTTACTTTACATTTATCCTACGATTACATCCATATTTGTTAGTAAAATTTCGAGCTTACAAACTACTGTTAGTAATAATTAATTATTGATTGACATTTATTATTAATTTAATTAAATAATATATAATAATAATAATAACAAATTTATTTTATCCTTTTAATTAAACAGTAAGTGGCAGGTCCGGGGGTACTCCCCGGTGATGGCGACAATGGAAGAACAACATACTCGACCATAAACAGATTTTTTGGAAATTATAAACTGTTACGCAATAACAGCATCGTCATTGTGTATTTTTTTGAAACATAGGTACTACAAAAACCTTCGCGGAATCAAGCCGAGATGTTATGTTATTTAGAGATACTGCACTTTACATTTCAAAAAATTAAAGACGTGTTCAAATACAACTGAAAAATAAAAAGTGACCCTGTATTTTTATTCTCTTTCAGTAAGCTAAAATGCAAACAACATAATATTCATCTTCATTAGTCTATCAGTCCTGCATTCATAGCTGTTTCTTTGAATTTCACGAAACTTATGTTGTGATACAGAATTCACCAGTTATCTGTGACGGCCATTTGCAAAAGTCTTTGATAAAAATAATATGCATAATGATGCAAATCTTTTATATTTTTGGCTTTGAAAGAGAATTTTAATTTTACGTGTATTTTTTTTAATGCATTTTTGAGTAGATTGAGTGAACTTTGTTGTATTCAGTTTTATTAATGGTCCGATCTTTTGACATGTTGTAGTTTATATCTTTAGAATTTGTATTATTATCTATGTACACCATTGAATTCAAACAGTGGCCATATCTTCTCTTTATCAGAAAAAGCCCTGCTGTACAGCAAATCTTTTACTTAAGATTTTTATTTTGTTGTTTCTAAGTAACAAAAAGAAATTCGACAAGACAAATAGTGTTTAAAGGGGCTTTTCTTCATTTTACAAGCGAAGACCGCGAATACTGCCACCATTCATTCTGACAAGAAACACAAAACCGTACCACCTCTCACAAAACCTATGCGTTTGCATTCAAGTCTATCTCAATCTGGTAAAAAATCTTCTAAAAGACCTCCATTTTTGGCAAGTTTTTGACCTTGATTGTAGCTGAGATGGGATCGTGACTTTAATCTGAACGTTTTTTTGAGTAGGTACGAGAAGAAGGCCAATTGTAGTACTCAAAAAGTGTAATTAAATGAAAACCAGCACCTAAATTCATTGAAGTCTTAAACATAAAAAAATCCAAAAGTGCACGCCTCATAATCTCATTCAATTCTATAAAAAATAAAAATATAAATAGATGTACAGTCTTGTAGTTTTCGTTTTTTATTAATTGTAATTAAACGACACTGAATTAATTAGCCATTTGCATTCAGTGACCTACAATTGTCGATTAGAATTAAAAAAAAAAAAAAACTCAAATAATGGATTTTATCACAAGTTACAGTGTTTCCGGGTTTCACACATGACGGACAGGATTTTTTTTTGACCTATTTTGGTGTTTTTTTCCAATTCTATTGCAGTAAATCAATTTTTAAAAAGTATGAAATTAATCTCCATTAAATTATCTCGACAATAATGCACTGTGGTCTCTATAAATATTTGGAGCATTCAGGTCAACCAGACCGGGGCTCAGGGGCGTGTAGCTTAATTTTAGTGCAACGTCCCTGTTGCATTTTAATCACAGACTTGAGAGTGGCCAGGAGCGAGTGTATTTACAAACTACAGATTCACAGAAATAATTTTATAGACAGGTGGAACTAGACACTGTTGTGGTCTGAGGGTGTATTTTATTGACACTTATGTATTAAGGCATTCAAAAGGTTCCCCATTTCTTTCTTTTACTTCTTAGGTGGCGATTCGTTAATTGAATGAGAATTGAGCGGTTTAAAGACGCATCACGTTTATGCACGTTTCGTCACATGAGAGAGAAGAAAGATTTAACTCTCTCTGAGTGTGAGAGATCACACTAAATCTCTCTTATTCTTTATTTTTTAAGAAGTTTCACTTTTATCAGGTGGACGGTGCTGTGCAAGCAATTTTTTTTTGTTTTTTTTTTATTACCTCAGTGAGTACGTTGATCCGTTGGTTTCAGCTGTCATTAATTGATCTTTGACAGTCGATAAGGGGCGTCAGAAGCCCGAAAGTTTGACAACTAGTCTTACGAATGGGTATCGTGTTAACCAGTAACTGGGTTGTGGAGATCAGATAGGCAGTCGCTCCATGCAAATTACTGGTACTTACCTATAACATAGTTGGAAAAAGGGTAAGCAGATGATGATATTGTTTACATTATTTATATTATAAAAGTGGCAATTTTTTTTTATTATATTTGATGTTACCATTTTTTTTTAAATATTATACTAAGGCATCTAAGGATAGCAGCTCATAATTCTATTTAAAAACTTATGATACAAGTTGTTTTTTTTTTTTTTTTGTTATAATAAATAAGTAACTGCCCTTGTATAAGAATTCATAAATGCAGACTTAACTGTTCTTCAAACAAAACGGACAACCTTCAATTTATAACCGACTTGTCATTAAAACTTAAATGTGTTCAACTTATTAAAAACTGTCAAGTGTATATCGGCAAAAATAAGTGGGTTTGTTTGAAATCATGTACCTACAACACGTTTTTACGTAGCAAAGTAGGTATAGTGAAACTTATAGCCTTAAATACTTACGTAAATAATAATATAACCAAAAATCATTTTTTAATCAAGCGATAGATACAGTCAGTCAAATTCATTGTTAAGCAAATTGACATCCTATGTCATAGTTTTAAGACATGTCATTTATTACAATCGTATATACGGAAAATTTCAGTTGGTAGTCAATTTGTTTAACAATTTTTTTGAATTTTTTGTGTGTGTGTGTGTTTTGTTTTTGTCTTTAAAAAGTGAGCAATAATAAAAAAACCGACCAAGTGCGTGTCGGACCACGCACACTGAAGGATTCC
This sequence comes from Griposia aprilina, assembly GCA_916610205.1. Taxonomy (NCBI): domain Eukaryota; kingdom Metazoa; phylum Arthropoda; class Insecta; order Lepidoptera; family Noctuidae; genus Griposia; species Griposia aprilina. The sequence goes on from OU744305.1 coordinate 11,812,583, forward strand.
GTAGGAGATGAATTTATGCCAAACCCAAACTTAACATTGTAGTTGAAACACATGTCCTCCCATATCGATATACGTCACGGTCAATTCTCCAACTGCAATTGTAAGTTTGTAATCACAAACATATTTTTTGTATGTGATGAAACTACAAATTAACTATTTTGGACTTATACTATACTTGTGCTACGAGACCTTCTTCTTGCCAAATTTCATGAATCTAGGTCAACGGGAAATACTCAGGTTATGATTTATTTGCGAGTATCAAAATATGTAGCATAAATTGCATTATTTTTTAAAATATTTTTTTGAATTGTGCTTTCCAATATATTAAAAAAGATGTCATCTCATAAAGATTACCACAAATGGTTGACAAAAGGCATAAGAAAATCGTGCGTAACAAAAGGCTTCTTTATCTTAGTCAACAACACAATAAAACTAAGAGGCAAATACTAAACAAAAAATATAAATCATAGTGACATTCTCAAAAAGTGTATATATAAATCTAGACAGCTAAAAGTAAGAAGTATATTGCCAATAATAAAAATAAGTGTAAAGCCACATGGTCGGTGATTAATGAAAATATTGATGATTTAAACGTTAAAGCGCAAATTGACGTAATAACTAAAGATAACCGGCCAATTCTAGACCCTAAGGAAATAAGTGACATATTTCATCAATTCTACATACAATCGACCAATAAGGCTAATTTTAAATACAATTTTGACGAGATAAACAAGACTTTCGATGGTAATAATGACCACACAATATTTCTTAAACCTACTGGTGCTACGGAGGTATTTAGAATAATACAAAATCTTAAAAATACAAGTGCAATAGGACTGGATAACATAAAAACAACGGTAATTAAATTAGGCGCTTCATGTATTTGTCAACCGTTAAGTTATCTAATAAACTTTTCTTTTGAAGAAGGTGCATTCCCAGAGACTTTAAAAAAAACAAGTAAAGCCACTTTAAAAAAAAGGTAATACATCTGACATGAAGAACTATAGGCCAGTGACTCATCAGAGGCATGATTTTCTCCAAGATTTTCTCCAAAAATCTTGGAGAAAATCATGCTGAGAAGGCTCCAAGAATTTGCGATTAGTCATCGTATACTTAAAGACGAGCAATTTGGTTTTAAGAAAAATAGTACAACGTCTTTGGCTTGTTTCAATTTGATGAAGAATGTCACCCAGGCGATAAATGACGGCTTACCAGTAGCGGCAATCCTCTTGGATATGATGAGCAAGGCGTTCGATTTTTAACCGACTTCACAAAAAGGAGGAGGTTCTCAATTCGTCTGTATTTTTTTTTTTTTTTTTTTTTATGTGTGTTAGCTCATAACTTTTTTCTGGGTGAACCGATTTGGATGATTCTTTTTTTATTTGATAGGTGGTGCTTCACATGTGGTCCCATTTAAATTTGATTAAGGTCTGACCAGTAGTTTTTGAGTTATCCTTAATACTGCAGATTTTTTCCACTTAGTTTATATGGATGATGTGTTTATAATTTCCTGTCACTGTTATTTACACACCAAGTAGTGGTATACGAATTTGTGTGGGGTAGGTACTGCAACTAAAAAGTGAAAAATAAAAACTTTTTTACAAAAAAACAACCGACTTCCAAAAAAAACACTAAAAGACGTGAAAAATAACTTTAATTTCGGAAGTCGGTGGCCAAACACGAAAATACAAAACCAAAGGCACCGACTTCCGAAATTAAAGTTATTTTTCACGTCTTTTAGTGTTTTTTTTGGAAGTCGGTTGTTTTTTTGTAAAAAAGTTTTTATGTAGATCACGAATTGCTCTTACACAAGTTAGAAAAATACGGAATAAGAGGAAAAGCGAACGACTGGTTAAGAAACTATTTAAAAAATCGACAACAATGTGTAGAAATCTCGAGAATCCATAATGGCGAAAAGGTGTCATATAGAAGCGACTATTAAAAAAATAATTTCGGAGTGCCGCAGCGCAGTGTATTGGGGCCTTTTTCATTCCTTCTCTATATTAATGACCTCCCAAATATCACTCGCCACACAGTGATTTTATTTGCTGATGACACGACCCTTGTCGTGAAGTGTGAAAGAGTCGACACCTACGAGTATGAGATTAATGAAGCCATCAAATATATAATACACTGGTTGCATTTCTATAACCTACAAATTAATATGGAGAAAACGAAAATGATGCAATTTCAAACATACAGGAGAAACCCATTAACGCTGACTATTAAATACTTATATAATGACACTAATATAGAACAAGTAGTAAGTGCTGCATTTCTGAGTTTACAATTGGATCAAAATTGCGATTGGAAAAAGCATGTCGACTATGTTTGTGACAAACTGGACAGATCTATCTATGCACTAAGAAGATTAAGAGCCACGGTCTCAACTGAAGCGGCTCTTTGTGCATATCACGGGTACGTTTTCTCCGTACTCTCATATGGTCTCTTGTTGTGGGGTAATTTGGTGGATGTCAATAAAGCGTTTATGATACAAAAAAAATGTTTACGTGCAATCTGTGGAGCTGGGTACATGGATAGCTGTAAGCCACTGTTTAAAAAATACAACATATTACCGTTAGCATGCATGTATATTAAAGAATTGTGCCTATTAGTATGACAACAACCTGAAAATTTTATTAAGCATAGAGATGTAGCCAAAAGGAATGTTGTTGTGTTGTTGTATTGTGAAATTAAATATTTGCAATTCATTTATTTATTCAGACAATTTGTAACGTTTATAGTGTTAACTGAAGGAATATATGACATTTTTAATAACACACATTTATATTAACATCATACTACTTTGTACACCTACATTTTTGCAAATAAAGCATTATTATTATTATTATTATAATGCGTTGACTGAGAAGCTTCTTTTTTTTAGCTCCAAGGGACCATATTTGATATGAATTTCAACTGATACTACGTACTACGTGTTCCTGAGAAAAAAGCGTCTTGTCAGACAGACAGATGGACAGACACCAAAGTGTCTAAGGGTTCCTTTTTTTACTTTTGAGGTACGGAACCCTAGAAAACGGGTAAAATATGTAAATAAGATTATGTGAAACGATTTTCTGTGAGAAACGATATAGCTATGCTAGAAATATAAGGTTGCCTCGCCCAACAATGGAACCCAACCCCACAGTTTACAATACCTCTAGATTGTAATCTAGAGGTATTGTAAACTGTGGGAAAGTTTTGCAAGAAAACCCAGTGGTGCAGTGTACTGCACCACTGGGTTTTCTTGCAAAACTTTCGTATTAGTCGCATAGATTTACTCCGCTCTAGAGAACGAAGTTTCCACTCATGGGAATGCTGGACTGGTTTATAGAATGCCTAAAGTGTGTTATTTTTACTTGTCATATTCTGTAAACAAATATGGCGGATTTAGATTTTGATATTAAGAAAATAAAAGTATGAAAATGGTTATTTTGAAGCAGATTTTGATGTAAATCATACGGTATAGGTTTCTTACATAAATCAAGACGATTGTATCAGCGATTGAAGCCAAAACTCGTGACATTTCGATTTAAAGAAAATTAAAGTATTTAAATGACAATATAGAACAGTCCTTGGTATTAATCCGACCCTAAAGTGTATCATTGAAGCGAAAATCGTGACTTTCATGGCTTGTTTGTTTACACAATAGGGCATGTAAGTAACACACACTGTACACGCCAAAAACACATACTGTACACTATAGTTCCTAGTTTTCCTTGTAGTGTTTCGTAAGAGAAATAAATTATCAAAAGTTTACGTTAGAATAAAGACGCGTGTATGAATTGAGGTAGGTATATGCTTTGTGTTGCAAGTGTGCTCAATGTAGAAGATTTACTAGCTGATGCGCAATTGTTCCAATTATATCATCTATTTCGTGGAGGTCAAGATCATATTTCGATTGTAAACGAGAATAGATTATGTCCTACCTATTTTCCTTGACCAACATAGGGCGGCAAACATGAATGAATGGTAAAACATAATTTACACACCTACTACTTTAATCGCTTAATTATGTCATTAATATTTTGTAACAATACAATTTAAAAGAGTGTCCATGGAGTTTCTTGCTTGTTCTTCTCTCTAAGAAGCTACCAAGCCTTGGAATGGACAACTAGCTTCATCTTTCTGACTGACCGACTCCTTTGACAATTCAAAATTGCCTATAAATGGTTTAATTAAAATAAATGCTGTGAGCTTAAGTTCACCAGATCCGAGCATTTGTTTTTAATCGCATCATTTTTCCTTGTGTTCTTAGCCCGACTGCCGCGGAGCCCAAAAAGAGGGTAATGATTTGAACAAGGGTTATTACTGACATAAAAGCTTAGCCTTTTTAAAATATTTGGGAGTTGCTTACACATAATTATCTTTTGGGGCATACTATCGAGTTTTACTAAAGTCGGCTATTGAAAATCATGTTACGATAACTTTGTATAGGTCCTTATGATCGTGCAAAGGATACAGATATCAGATAACAATATCATAAATTAACGATTTAGTAACACAAACAAAGGACACTAAACACGAGAAAACAATAGTGAGACTGATTTTACTACAATACTAAAGCTGAAACACTAACCTAAAAAATTTCTGCCAACACAAATTCTAACCTTGAAGCTTGTTGGGCAGGGTTCAAAATACATTGGTGAATAAGTTTTAAGTCTTGGACATTATACTGTCAACGACGATGCAGGTAGTTTCGTGTGATAATAACATCGGGTTGGCTTGGAGGGTAGACAGACATAAAGGATATGATGTTTGGAACGGACATTACCTTTTCAGAGTTGTAAGCTGAGCGATGGGCGTTTTGCACGTCATACACAATGTTAAAAACAACGTTTTCATTTTCTACATTGTATTTTAAATATTTTTTATTTACTTGTGGATTTGTGTGGCATACATATGGATTCACAAAAATATAGATATTTTTTTCATCTTTTAATTAGTTACGTTAATATGAAGGGATGTGGCTGTTTTAAACTAGCTTAAAACTAGCTTTTGTCACGTAGCTATTTTGCTGAAAAGCTCATTAGGTAACAGAATACACTGAGCTGTGTTATGAACCAATCAACACAGTTTATTTGCAGAGATCCCAAATTGCAGAAATATACTAGATTACTCTTGTTTTCATTGCATAATATCCACCACACATAATTATATAGTTTAAAAGTTCACTACTGAATATTTTTAGCTTCAATAAAACTATTTTCTATTTTGGAAATACTTTTAGCTTAAAACTTGTATAAAGGACTTTAGAAATCGTCTTATTTCAATTCAACAACAAGAGACAAGTAATCTGTTCCGAAACATAAACCGAATAATAAATAGAATTTGAAACTTTCAGAGTCGTTCTTGAAAATAAAATGTACAAGGATTGCTTCTATGCATCTCAAAGGCAGACATTAAACTAAATTAAAGAGAAATCAAAATGGGGTTGGAGTGTAGCCTTAGAGGCGCTATGGAGCGAGGACTTGGTAAATTCTTCGTATTTTTTTTTCAATTTTATTGCAGTACGTACGGGTTAAATTTGTCTATAGAAACCATGTAGCTTTTGAGAAGCATGGTCCTACGATGCAATGTTTCCGAGAAACAGGCCTTAATTTTTTTTTTAACTTGTTGAAGAAACAAAAAAAAATTGTTTTCCCAAATCGTTAGTTTCTCGATTCTATCGTAAATAACACCTAAATATAAGGCTAAAAGCATCTTGGTGTTTTTTCTGTGCGACCAGCCGTTTGTCGTAAAAATGATGTCGAAGTTATCCTTTTAGAACTTAGGATGCAAGAGCGAGCGAAGCGAGCTCGGTACTTGGGGCAGCCCGAATCAGACAGGTTAGGTTCGAAGAGGAAGGCGGTGTCTAGTGAGCGAGCGAAGCCAGCGATCAAAGACTCCACCATCCCCAAACGTGGTTATTTTAGAAGTAGGAGCCCCGCTTAACAGGTCTCCCTGGACTACGCCTACGACTTCCACGCCATAGCTTCTCAGAACCTAAATGGTTTTTATGGTCAAGGTTAGCCCGATACTGCAATCAAATTGGTAGATTTCCGAAAGAAATATTTTTCTGAATTATTTTCAACTTTTTTTTTTCTTTTCTTTGCTGCTCGTAGTGCCCATACGCATGTACTGCAACTCCTACTACTCCGCCCCTCAGATGACCCACTGACCCCATTCACTCTATAGCTACTTCTCTGACGACAATACGACAATAAATGAAAACACTGGCACTACTAATGCATAGTACTCCTATGCATATTTTGGAACTATTGTGGCGGTATCTACAACGCCACATGCGAGCTACGCGTCACACTGACGTCACGCAAAATCGTGCATCGCGCAAGCAGAGTTAATCATGCAACTGGCATATACTCGTATACAGCGTCCCGACATCAATCGTCGGGCAGTTGCCCACCAGACACAACACCCGTTTGATCGGAGGATCCTCCTTTTACATAGAGTATGAGTGAACTTTACACGCTGTTCTTCATACTGCTGCTACGCTGTTACTATCAAGATAATCTTAACACCGCAATAACAAAAGTGATTTTTCAAACAAATTAAATAGTAGGTACTGATGGACCGTCTATGGGTTTTGAGCAGCTGTAGTGACTAAACAATTGGATATATTTGATTGAATTTTAGTATGCAGCCTGGAAGCGCCGCAGATATACGTATACTATGACGCTTAAGAGACCAAAAAACAACAGGACTTTTTGTATTTAGTTTTATATTTTGTCGTTTAATTTAGTACCTAGTGTAAATAGTTAGTTGCGTTATTTATTGTATATAATTATTTTATTAATTAATATTATAGAATGATTATTGATTGATATTTTATAAATTTCAAATTAATATAACATGTAAATTTGCCATTAATTGTTGTATTGTTGTATACTTTCATCCTCCAAAACCCATAGAATAGGTACCTACGTCACGCGATACCTCTATCACATAATAATATCACTCCAGCAGTACACATGCTATAAAGAATCTAAGATGGATCCTCTCCTATTTACATATCGATTCAATTTAGTCCACCCCGGAATGTTCCCGTATTTTCCTTAAATAGCTCGGGGTGCAAGGAAATTGGGTTTGCATAAAAAGTAGGATCATTAAAGCTATTTTTAACTCATTCATTAGGCTTGGTTAGGTATTTTAAATTTAGATTTTTGTAGGAATTGTGGGAAGAGAAGAATATTTGGGTATAAATCTTTGTTGCTTATGAGCGTATTAAGTTTCTTAGTAATAAAATTGTCTTTTTTATTTGAAAATGTTCAGATTTAAATACATACTATACATAAACTCACGCTTTTTTCCCATGGGAGTATGCAAAAACTACAGAACGCCACCCTATGATCCTTACATATTATGTACTCCTTTTGCTTCGCTTACGTGCATACATCAGCTGATCTATTCTGTGAAACCCACACCGTGAAAACTTAGGTGAAGTAAGCTGTCAATAAATAAATAAAAATTAAATACATTTATTTCGATCAACCTCAGCTCCTGTGTTGAGTACACACAAATAACTACAGAAAACACATTATAAAGGATAATAAAAATAAAGCAAAATAAAAGATCTAATATCTAACTGGCCCTGCTGACGGAACATGCCTATCACAGCAGTGACGTATGTATGAAGAGTCCATCAGGTCCGCGATTATCGCCAGGAAGACATTGGTGTTGCCCCACACTCTACGCACCAGGGACGCGCCTCGCTTGCTCATGGTCGCGTGGAAGCAATCAGTGCGCGCCGCAGCGAACATGCCTGAGGCGCTGCAGTATCGAGGCAGCCCCAATACAGCCCTGAAAGCGTTGTTGAACTGGACGCGGAGGGCTCCGTATGATGTAGACTTTTACCTCGCCCACAGACTGCACGTGTTGAGAGACGTGCAGTACGCCCTAAAGAGCGTTATCTTCACCTTCCTCGAACAACATGCAAACCTGCGTGCAAGCATGTTCGCCCGCACTGACAAAGCCCTCCGTTCCCGCTCTATGTCAGCATTGTCCTTGAGGTCGATCGTAACTAAATGCCCTAGGTACTTAAATTGATCTACCCTTTCGAGTGGAATACCGTTTAGAAAAACGGGTGTTAAAAAAAGGAAAAAAAAATGGTGTCAATCCCTAGCGTCAGGTAAAATGACAGCTCACTTCAAGCTCACTTGTCTTCATCTAAGTTATCAGTTGGTGAGACTTTTACAGAATAGACCAGCTGGTCATACAAGCATGTCCGCCCCGTAGCGAGTACTATTTTCTTTAAAATGGTATGGAATACGGTAAAATTAAATGCTTGAATTGGTGATAGTAAGTGGAAACCTGTTGCTTTATATTTGGACGAAATCTTTTCAGAGAGCTTTTCAGAGAGAGCTTTTCAGCTTTTCAGAGAGAGAATCAGAGCTTTTGATGTTTTTTGAACGAAATGATTTGTCCTTATTTTCACACCTGTGAGGTATTCCACGGCTATAAATTTGGTTGTTTTGCACTTTTGAACAAAATGTTTTTTTTTTTTGTAATCTGTGTTCTGTAACCATATCATCTCTTATGAAATAGGTATTTTATAACGTTATCATGATACATTTTATAACGCTGATAAAAATATTGATATATCGATGCTCGATTATTATTGCATTCTTTCTTGTATCTTCTATTTATTGCTTTGTTGCATTTGGTTAAGATAACTAATAAGCTTCTGTTTCCTTTTTAGGGTTCCGTAGTTCTGACAAGGAACCCTTATAGTTTCATCATGTCTGTCTGTCTGTCTGTCCGAGGTTTTGCTAAGAGACCGGTAGTACTAGAAAGCTGTAATTTCGTAGGGGTGTGTGTATCAATTACGCCACCAAAGTGGTAAAATAAAATTTTAGAAAGATATATTTATGGGCTTGCTCCCCTACATCGATTTAATGCTCCATTTACGAAATATTAAACTTTAAATTGCAAATTTTTGTTACAGTAGAGGCGCCTCTAAAAGCTAAACTGCTGGCTTGAAAAATCTGGAAAAAATCATGATGATAGTGCATTTCATGAAATTTAAAAAAAAATTATAGTCGTTAAGATAACTTTATTAGTTTAGCAGTAATAGTCGTTGAACTTGGGTGTTGGATAATTTTGTACCAAATACAAAATCCTTAGCATTAATCCTTTAAAGTGACTAAGATGAAGTAGTTGCTTGTTTATAACGGGTAAAGACTTGTTATTTCATATTTTGTTTTTCAATGCAAGTCTTGTAGATAATGGTACGGAACCCTACGTGCGCGAGTCCGACTCGCAGTTGGCCGGTTTTTTAAAATGAGATAATACTTAGGTATTTATTAGTATGATTTAACTGCAGGAGGAATGGTCGCATATAAATTGCTGTAATCTTTTATTATCTCCGGAAGTTACTAACAGTATCTTATCAGTCTGTCTTTTTGTCTACTAAGCTTTGTTTTGTTTTTTACGAGTGGTAATTCTTACCTTTTACTGTCGGTAAAATACCGTAACTGGCCCCTGTCGAAGTTGGAAATGTCTTAACCGACTAAGAAGGCAGGTGGGCCGCTTCAGGTACAACTTAGGGCCCATTCACACGTACCACCACCACACCACACCACAACCACAACATGTGGTTGGGCGCTACTTTGTATGAAAATTCACACGTAGCTTGACCACATTTTGTCGCTGCGCTGTGGTGTGATTGTGGTACGTGTGTATGGGCCCTTAGATAGGTAGGGGTACTCCGATGAGCCACAGTGCGAGGCGCAAACGATGCCTCACCTCTTGTCGTGCTCCCTGTGCAAAAACACCTGCACTATGAAATACCTTTTTGCGAGGCCAACGATAATGCTGTCGAAGTGGCCGAATCCTGGTCGAAGTTTATTTTATTTATTTACACATACATACATACATAACATCACGCCTGTATTTCCCAAAGGGTTAGGCAGAGGTTTACCTATAGCACACCCACATTTCGCCAGTTATGTTTAAGTCCCATGTAATAGGGGGCGAGCCCATTTATTCAGTTCAGTTTTATTTATTCAGTAAATTCACATACATTTTATACATTTAAGTTGGTGTCGAGAAGACTGTCGAGCCTACTACTAAACATACTGAAAAAGATCACCCAATAAAAGCTGCATCACATTCACCCATTGTGTCACCAGTAAAATTTCTACATTTATACATGTAATTTTTATGGTGTACCTACATAATGAAAAGTATTCTATTCTATTCACTGCCTCGTTTGTCTAGTGGTCAGTTAGCGCGACTACTGAACTTGGGCTCCTATCATCGTTTTGAGATTGATTCCAAGATCGGGAAAAGCGTAATTGGTTTGTCCTTTGGAGCATCCCTCCGATTCACATGGGACTTATGTAAAGGACGCTCAAGACGACCACAGTAAATAACACAAGTCTATTATAGTTTTCCTATACTCTTAGTTTATTTCAGTTCAATACAAATAAATTCAAACACTACACATAAATTACACTGGATTTTTTTATTTGAATTACACTGGAATTTGGTTACTTGTCACCTTTCAGTTTGACCGCTATCGAACGAATGTGTCCAGAGCTGTTCGGTTTCTCCCCACTATAACTCATGTTACGTACAAGTCAATAAAACTACTCTTAAACTGTAACAGCTCGGCCATCCGTTCCACAGGGAGTCCCGTCGTTGGGCGTTTAATGCATCTGAGTTCAGTGGATACTAGCAACCATTTTTTTTTTTTACATTTATAACTTAAAATTAGATCGATCAATTTAATAAGTATTATCTATACATCTATAAAGATAAATAAAATTGGAGTGTCTGTTTGTAATATTAAAATAACCGCTTTTTACTAAATACATATGGATGCATACACGGTACATATACCAAAAAATTTTTTTTTACAATTTTTGTCTCTCTGTCTGTTTGTTTGTTCCGGTTAATCTCCGAAACGGCTGGACCAATTTTGACGGGACTTTCACTGGCAGATAGCTGATGTTATATGGAGTAAAATATGCTAGTAAAATATTTATCCCGGAAGCACGTTCCTGTAGGATAATTTCCGACGCACACGCGGGCGAAGCCGCGGGCAGCAGCTAGTATTTAATATAATCACAAAAAAATACTTCCTAATCACACAAATCTTTATTCATATATTCGTACGAGTATAGTCCATGACAATGACTAACGCTTTCACGTTGATTCGACTCTTTAACATACCACCAATCCATGACCTTGACTGGAGTCCCTAACCTACCACCAGTGCATGACCTTGACTGAAGTCCCTAATCTACCACCAGTCCATGACCTTGACTGGAGTCCCTAATCTACCACCAGTCCATGACCTTGACTGGAGTCCCTAATCTACGACCAGTCCATGACCTTGACTGGAGTCCCTAATCTACGACCAGTCCATGACCTTGACTGGAGAACTTAAGCATCACAACGTAGACATTGGCCAGTTACCTTGACCAATGTATGCGTACTATCTGGAGACAAAATTAACCATGAGATAATCATAGTGTCTCCCTTTACATACATTGCTTTATAACAGCACATCCCATAACTTAATCACTGAACACTAATTACACAAATTACGTAAATTTATATTAATTAACTTATAATTAATTATAACCTATAAATAAACTCCCTTGGTACTTGTAAATTATCTAGTGAATTAATTCTTTAGGTACCTTCATCTTTTGTCGATTCATGAGACTCAAATGCGGGATCACTAAAACTAAGCCAGATAGTTCAGAATCATGTACCTACTGAATCCATGGTAATAAGCTAGGTACGCCTCTGACTAACCCGTCGGGAAACAGGCGTGATGTTATGTTGTATTGCATTTTATAACGGGCTGATGTCCACAACTCCAAGTCCGAGCGCGATTTTGTGTACATTTTTTTATGTATAGATACCACTACATACATATGCATTTTAGACTCAAGCAATGTTTCCGTACCTGCAAGTCTGGCAAATGGGTGAGGATCTTAAAAACACCAGACGCCATCTTAGCTGCTGCTTCTTGACTCTAAAAGTAAAAGTCAGTTCTATTTCAGTAAATGTTTAGCTTTATTTAATTAATGTAAAATATAATTATATATATATATATATATTTAATTAATATGTAATTTCGCATGCTACTTCTAGCGAATTGTTTTAGAAACTGTTTAAAAAAAACCCTACCAATCTGTATGTACTTACAATTCTTGCAAATAAAGGCCATGGAGGATTTTGTATGGACTCCGACCCCACCCTGCAACAGTCATAGGATACATGTCAATATGTTTATAAGAATACAGAAAAATACTTACTGTCTTGTTCTACTTAAAATTGTCGCTGGTAAAAGAAAGGTTATCCATCATAAATGAGAACCATGGTTGGGATATCTTATCTAGGGATACCATAACCTCATAACGTCTACCTCTTTTTGTGAGTGGGGTATCCTCGAGGATACCCCACTCACGATAACGAAAGGTTCGTTATCGATAACAAACCTTTAGTTATCGTTCTAAATCGAGACATCCTCCAATCAAACCATGTATATACACTTAGCCGATGTGGTCACAAGAATATTTATTTATTTATTTATTCACAACTACAACAGGTGATAATCTCAATAAGTTTATCACTAGGTACAGATTATAGGTTCCGACCTGATTATCACCCAAAGCGTAATCTCACAACATAACTAGCAACAACAATAGTAATGATGCTAATTACAGTAAAAGCTATTTCACAAAATTACAGCTACAAGATTTGTGCGTCTGCTCTCCGTCCGACACACTCCTACTTAGGCACGGAATGTGTAGGAGACCTAAAACGCCAGGTAAAGAAAATAATAGACACACAGTTACATTATTTAAAGAAAACAGTGGGCCTAAAATGGACGCTTTGGCAGAATCATATTATGATCTGCGTACAATTAATATCCCGCAATTCATCTGTTTGACAGTTTTGTATGAAGTTTCGTAAAATGGTCCACAAATTATGCATTGTTTAACGAAGTCTAATGTCAAATAGCAGCTGTCAAATAGATGAATTGCGGGACATACGAATTGTACGCAGATCATATGATGATTCTGCCAAAGCGTCCATTTTAGGCCCCCTGTACTTAAACCGTTACAATATTAAAAAGAAAGAGTACATACATGCCTTTTGAAAACAGCGGCACGAGAATCGAAGATGTCAATACTGTTATTGTCTTTTGGAATTTCATTATTCACGGATTACTTTAATTAAATTCACCCGGAGCGATATTAGTAACAGAGAGATCAGTTAGGAGAACTTGATGCTATAACTATGTGAAATTTACTTTACTTTTTGGAATATTACATCAGTGGCGGACTTAATAATTCTTGTAAATGACCTTTTCGTGTATGTCTGGCTCAATAAACGTATATTTATGCCTTAATTATTGTCTACTAGTATTTCCACATCGTTTGGCACAACCAAAAACATAAGCTTTACCCAATGGTTGAAATGGTACGTTACCCAGACCCCTAAACACCCAAGTAAGACCCTAAGAAAGGTGTTTGTACAGTAAGCTATTATTTTTTTACGAGGGTTTGTATGTTGCGTTAGGGGATGCCATCACTTCCAAGGTCAACATGGCGTTCTATAATACTTGCGTTTAATTTGATTGGCATCTTATTATTATGGTTTTAATTTTAATTACTATTCTTTTTGCATAAAAGGTTTAGTTTAAGCTTCAGAAGTGTCACCAATTTCCTTTTCTTGAATTTATTTTTTCTCTAGATGTCCCAGCAAATTACTTTTCGTACACAGTGCATTTTTGGGTTTAGTGCATTAAAAGAATGGGTGTCTTGTATCATTGCAGTTATAGCATACAACACGGTTGAACCTTTTTTTTTTTTCTTTTCGGGCTAAAGCATTCAAAAGGCACCCGACCTCTAGGGACGGAGGTCGCGGAGTGTGGGATTTTTACCTCACTAAAACCACCCCAGTTATCACCATCAGCACATAGGGGGGGTCCAGGTTCCGCTTAAAATACCAATTCCGGAACCCCCCCCCTGTACAACGCCTGTAAGGCACATCCCTGAGGAGACTGTAAAGGGGCCTCCCCTGAGCCTCGCAATGTACGGCAGCACGTGACCATTGTGCCATCGTCTTCCCTGGGGTCACTCGGTGGGCGGACAGAGTCTCCACTCTGTGCACCTGCGCCAAAAGACAAAAGACAACCAACCTTGTTCGGTAAGTGGATTTCGGTGTATTAGGCGCCAAGACTGTTGCCTCCCCGACGCCTCCTTCTCCGATCAGGATCAGCTTTCTCCCGATCCCGCTCGGCGGCATCCTTCTTGACCATCACGGTCTCATAGAAGGAGGCTACTTCCGTCCAATTCTCTGTCTCTGCCAGCATAACCCTCACTACTGCCGGTAGAGACAGGTCTCGCCCGACCCTGGCAACCAGGACCCGCCGCTCGGAGGCCCACGCAGGGCACTCCTCGAGCGTAACACGGTTAAACCTGGGACTCAGTTGGGAATTATTAGGTTTAGGTAATTCTTCGTGTGTGCTTGGGTATCTGTACGTTTGTCTTTATCCTTATTCCTTAAACTATCAGATGAAACATTATCTTGCCAATTTTCACAGTGTTAAAAATCTTTCAAACTTGTTTAGGTTCCGCATACTCAACCGCTTGAGCACGTAACCTTACTCCACGATCATCAATACCAGCAATTAAACAATCAACGGCAACGCCTTTCAGTAATATTACATCACTGGTTCAACAGGTTCTGTTTAGAATAATAATATACCTAATTCTAACGATTCCCCGGAGCGAACTCTTAAATTTTAAGTTTCGTTTACTTGATCCGCATAATTTTCCCGACTTGGAAAAAATTCCCTAAGTTTATTTTTCCATTCCGTCCAGGAAAATAGTAATTTAGGTAAGCAACCCCTGATACCAGGACTTGGCTGCTCCACTCAACTTAAGCAGTTAATTTCATTATACATCCAATACTTTCACGTTCAAAAGTGCCTTTTACGGGCCTATTTGAAATAAATAATTTGACTTTGACCAAACACTGCATCCGTATATGCGATCACATTCCTCGACCTTATTAATCCATGTATCCATCGTCTGTTCTTTTGACATTGGGTTGTACTCGGGTAATACATTATTGAGAACAGGAAACCTATCACGTTCACCAAAGTTCTTCATACATTTTCTTCAAAAAAAAAAAAAAAAACATTTGTTGATTGGTATGTCGACCTTCTAGAATATTTTGACCTACGTTCACTTCCACTCGAAGAGCTTCTGCTAGGCTCCCTCCGCGCGCCGCTTGCTCTCTTTCCGGTGATTGTCTCGTACAGACAGACTGGTACAAACTTTCTTCATGGAGACCTCTTTTGGAGGACCGCAGTAATTGCGGTGTGACACTCTGGGTTGCTTTGCTTCTTGGGATATTTACGCTTTGTTAGTTGACTTTTGGGGTAAGGAGAGCAATTTACAGCTCCTAATTGGCCAATTATCTCACTTCTGAGATGTGAAGGACTCTCAGGACGACCACAGCAAATAACACAAGTCTATTATAGTTTTCACAAACTTTTAGTTTATTTCAGTTCAATACAAATAAATTCAAACACTACACATAAATTAAACCTTTCAGTTTGACCGCTGTCGAACGAATGTGTTCAGAGCTGTTCGGTTTCTCCTGACTATAACTCCCACGTAATTCAAATTTTCTTACTTTTTTGAAATTTGCAGGTCAGTGTCAGGTTGTATGTTGATCTAAATATGATTCGCGGCCGTATCAAATATTTATTTATTTAATTACATTCATAAAAATAATCAATACATCTCTTTAAGTTCATATTAACCTATTGAATGACCTTTTCATGAAATCATGACATTTGAGGCCAATTCTAACTTAACGAATTGAATTGCTGATTCTAATGATTATAATTCTGTTAAGCCATATTTTTTAAGGCCGCGAATTATATTTTAATCAACGTAAGTATTTTTGAATTTCGCGGGCTACCTGAGCGCATCCCCCTTAACGTCAAGGCGCTCATTTTACGTACAAGTATCTCTCATAACATGACTGCAAGCAATAGAGCTATGCTTATCTATGTTTATGCATATCCCTTTCTTTCCGGATGATAAAGGAAATATGTTACCTAAAGCATCATTGCAAGAACATGAAAACTTTATATTAAAACAAAAATATTCCAAATTTTTTCGTAAGTGCACCTACTATCTTTATCTCTGCATAACCCAAAGATAGACTGGTAGAAAATGCCTAGCATTAAATCCGGGTAAAATAAAGGTAGGTAGGTAAAATGTTTTACACGTACGAAATGGCGGTGGCATCGCATCAGAACGTTACCGCCACAGATAACGGTGACAAATGGCGTCCTGTAATGATTTACATTACGTGAAATGACGCAAATGTTCCAGAGCTGAAACTTGTAAATGGAAGCTTTTAGTTTTTTTCTGGCCTTTTTGTGGATCAATGTTGAGTACCTACTTACCACCGCTCGACAATTTTTTTTTGGGTTGTAGTAAAATTCAGGTTAATTTTCATTATTTTATTATGTTTACCTACATTTTCGTTCTGCCTTATTTTCGGTATTTAAACTGTCTACTCTGAAACAGCATATAGTCACACACGTTAAAAGAATTTAAACATCTGTTTCTGAATATTTTTAAACTATAATTTTATTCGTACTTGCTGTGGCGGCAACGTAAAATGTACTTAGTGACTAGAATGTATAATACCTAATCATGAAGAAAACCTTTGTTAGCTTTTTTAAAGAAGAAAACATTATGAAAAATTATGTACATTAACTTGACGTACTTATAAGATTAGGAGAAAAAAAAAACGGCATTACTTTCCAAATAAATCACTTTATAAAGTTATATTTCAACGTGAATGCATTTCAATAAACCAACATTAAAATATCAACCACAATATGCAATTTAATCCATCAATCCTCAGGCAGACATTGAAATATCTATTTTTTATTCAACATAACATCTCATTTGAGTAACACACGCAAATAATTGCTAAAACATGCTATTAATACATCTTCAGAAACTCAAATAGCTATGACAAATGTTCTCCCAGAACGATTTGCGTACAAAAAACTTGGCAAAATACGTACACTGCACATCACTACTATAAATCACAGTCTGAATTTTACGTTATTATACACGTAAACACATAAATTACATTCAGATTTTTTACTTTGTCCGCAGTCATAATATAGCTAAGTAAATTAAAGTGGGATGTTTAAAAATTGCAGTTGTATTAAACACACAATTAATTGTAATGACAATTGTAATTTATATTTGCTTGGTGAGACAAAACATTTTTTTTTGTTACAAAACAATAAAGTAACTACAACATATCGATTTCGCAATAAACCCAATCCGAGCGGAGATTTAATTAATAAAGTAAGTTTTCAGGCAGCTCTCTGCGGCCTGGAAAAAACATTTATTTTACGAATACAGAGAAAAAAAATCGAGAAAGAGGCCAAACGTAATTGGTGGTTTTTTTAATAATGCATGGATGGACTTACACATAAGCTGCATATGGTACCAATTTAAGTAAAGTTAGCTCAGAACAGACTCAATTATTTCAATATGTCTGGGAAAGTCCTGAAATGGAAATAGAACTAATATTTATTTGTATAGAACTAGAATAAAAGAAATAAAGAGAAGAGAACGTAAGACTTAAGAGAAATAGACATAAGGAAGCTGGTATTTAATGTTTGTAAAACTTTGTAGTTTTTTCTCTTTTACGTAATTTTTCCCAATGTGGCCAAAACAAAGGCAGGAAAACAACCAAAAAGGTGGATGACTTAATACAAATTACGGTTAGCAATATCTGCATGAGACTCGTACATACCAGGGCAGCATGACACCAAAGAGGAAGATATACACAACAGTAGATGAACATGGCTGTAAAAAACACATAACATAACATCCCGCCTGTAATAACCGAAGGTTTAGGCAGAGGTATACCAGTACAGTGTACGCCCCTATTTTCGCAGTGCTGTTTAAGTCCCATGTAATTGGTGGGAGCCTATTGCCATCAACCAGAAATTCCTGATGAAAAAACCCAATAACACTGCTCGACCTAGGAATTGAAACCAGGACCTCAACCCAATGAGGCTGAAAAATACCACTAAAATTCGTTCACCAAGTTAATTTTCCTCTCGACCTATCTTACAATCTATCTTACAAAATCGACCACAATATACATTCGCGAAACCCTTGTTACTATCGCTTGGTGTAATAAAATTTAACTTTCTTTTCTGCCATCAATCTTGTCCCAAATGATTAGGGCAGGGAGACGAATCGCCGCGGTCAGTGAGGCTCGCAGATAATTGCGTCGTGGACCACTTCTCGCGGTATATTTGTCAATGATATAACTTGGTTATTTCTAATCTTAGTATTGTAACGGATAATTTTCTGCATAGTTTGAGGTATTTTTTTATGGATCATCATCCTCATTAATTTTAATATTTAACGAATCGTTGAAGAGTTGAAATCATGATTAATGAATCTTTCCATGATAATAAATACGGGAGCACGGTTTGAAAAGTCATATTTGAAACGCGTGTTCGCAGTCAATTAGGTAACACAATAACGTTTAAAGCTGGTGTTTCGAAATAAAAACATTAAAAGAATTTTCAAGTCATAGGTTTAAACGAACAGGTGGCGTTTTTGCTGATGCTTGTTTTAATTAAACAAATACGCAAACAGCTATTAGCTTACTTTCAGTTTTTACATTTTTATTTTATTTTAACAATCCCTCGATGTCTCTTATATTGTTATTTCAAGTTGTTTATTAGGATGTTTAATAAAGTTTTTATACCACATATTTGGAAATGTATAAATTTAGTTTTATTTAATAAAATATTTTTGAAAACAAACTTCACTCCTGTAATTGGAAAGGATGGATCTTCAGTTTATACAGAATTTTTACGAAGTTTCCAACGTTGTCTGCAAGCAAGATGAAGTTAGCTCTGTTTTTAAGTGAGGATTTTATTTCTGCGCTCGCTGTTATAAAGAAGGCGGAGGTAGACGAAACAAAAGGGTTATCATACTACAATGCTTTGTTTAGATTGAACTTTAAGATTTTTGATGTGAAGATGTCTTTGAAGCTGAATGTTTGGGGACATAATGTATTCAATTTGAGATTAAAATTGCATTCGGGTAATTTTGTTTTTATTGACTGACATCATGTCTGTGAAAACCAATAAATACAACATTTTCTCCGTAGGTTTTATTTTGAAATGAATCGTAAATAAACTCACGCTTTTATACCGCGGGGATAAGCAGAAACTATACAACGCCACCTGAAACGATCCTTACATACTTCCTCCTCCTCCTTATTTTGAAATGATTTAATAACAAAAAAACAAAACAAGTTACAAAAATTTGGGCAGAATGAATTATTATCAACTGTAACACCTGCAAAAGATGTCGCCACTGTAGGGGCAGCCAGCCAGCTAACCGCCATGACGTCACATCTTACCACGAGATCTAAGTGGAAAGGCTGTTGCCGCCTAGTCAGCCAGCCATTATAAAACCGAAATGCGCCTTTGTCTGAATGTCATTATTATTCTAAAAATCAAGGAATGTAAGTGATTGCATTTATCTATACCGTTTTGAATTATTTCCACGCCTACCTGAGTGTTATACAATCGTAATGACTTTTCAACCAGTTGGTGATACAACGGTCGCAGAATACCAAGAAATGACGCCGCTTATCGGGTTTGTTTACAAACAGTCGGCGCGCGAGCCGACGCCTCAGATGACGTGTACAATTTAGTGGGAATACCTAAGCGCGTGAGTACAATTTAGTGTTAGAAAAGTCTGGTATGCTTTTCATACCAAAAGCGTTCCAGCGGATAAATCTCGTAGAAATAAAATGTACACTATAATTTCATACAGTGTAACAATAATTCAGTCCGACAAGTCCACGGCCGAAGCCCTAACACTTGCATAACTGTAAACATTTTGCGACGCTTCGTGCGTTATAACCTTCAGAGCAGGTCATAAGCGGTAGCGGAGCGATTTTTTGATATTATATAGGCCTTTTTTTTTGGGTGGGAATTCATTAAATGACTTCTCCCGCTCTGGGCGGAGCGGGAGGGCGTGTCAGGCTCTTACTGACTAAAACCCACCTTCAATGGTGCTGACATCTCTTTGAGGCGCGCGTGGAAAATGACACTCCGTCGACTCGGGCCTGGTCCTTATCGGGCTCGCGGACGGCGAGCTGCCCATTGCTCGACTTCCGCGAGCCCTGTGGGTGGCCGGGAATCGGCTATCGACTCCCGACGCCCATATTATACAGGCTGACTTTGAATTTCTTGGTAATCTTCCAGACGGTATAAGTGCTCATAAATATGGACAACTATTAATATGGGTCCAATACCGAAATACTAAAAATGCGTCTATCGATTTTCATTTAGTTATAAATTATAGTTCAGATGAAGAAGCAGATTTTTGTATCATAGTAGGTCCCATGATTAGTTTCACCCCCTGAAATATTGACAGTGAATTCAAAAGCAGTCTGTAAACCTACGAGGTGTTCAATCAATAATTTATAATGCAAAGTTTTATTGTTATTTTACCATTTTTGTGATGGATTGGTTCAAGGATTTTGGGATAATAGGGCGAAATTAACATACCATTGACCACAACAATATATTTCAGGCTGAAATATCTACGGCCATAGACCTGCGTCACTTATACCTTTAACAATAAACACTTCGCGACCCGTCGCCGTCGTGCGTAATAAACTTCAGAGCAAGTTATAAGCGACGAGCGAATATAATATCAGCGGGTCAGACACAGCTTGGATATCTGACTTATTTTCTAGAGTGATATTATAAGACATTGAGCACACTAGAGGCAAAACAGTTGTGTCAATCGTTGATAAAATGCAGAGTAGTAGTTCCCGTATTTTAAAGAAAATTCACATTCTTATGTCAGTCTCAATCTGTCAAAAAGCCTCTAATATCAAGCACATTTTCGATACGTTTTTTACATTGATATTGTCACTGAGATGATATTGCGACTTGAATTTTAACGTTTTCTGAATACGATAATTGGCCCTCAGATTTGTCAAGAAACATGATTTTCAGTAGATTTCAGACAATTTTGACTAGTCGGTGCACTGCCTTAATGCCTTATAGGTAGGCAATAAATTTACAGACGCACAATTCACTATACTAATACTGCCAACTAGGTAGGTTTGTTATTTTTTTGACCTTATAAACTCTACATTAGATAAGGAATTTAGTTTAAATAATTATTAATAACTAGCTTTTGATAGTTATGAATAATTATTTAAACAATATTATTGCATATTATTTTTAGTTATTTATTAATTGGCTACGTGGCTTTTGACTCATGGAGGTTGAAAAAAATCTTGTAAATCCTTCTCCATTAAAAATACATAATATATACATACCTATGTGCGAACTTTCATTGTGTTCGGTCAAACGGTGTTGGAGTTCACTCTAGAATCACATTTAATTTTTTTTTAAACTTAACACTACTGAAGTTTCTAATAATGTAATTCAATCATGATTTGAAAGACACGTAGCGCCATCCAGCGTCCTAAATCAACTGTGAACTTTGAAAGTTATTGTCCTTTGGTATGCATGCCTTTGGATGCATAACTTATGTCCTTTTCTGTACCCCTGACAACGTATATATATGCAAAAAATCATGGTGATCGGTTAAATGGTTTAGGCGTGAAAAGGTAACAAATAAATAAACTTACTTTCGCATTTATAATATAATTATAATTATAGTTAGGATAGCTACTGTGATACTGCTATATGTACGAGTATGTATGTACCTATGTATGAATATATAATTTACTTCAGTAATAGTTATCTTTAAGTGTGTATGTTAGTATAATAATATTATCGTCGACCTCAAAAAAAAAAAGGATCATTAATCTAGGATATAACGTATTAGGGAAAAACGTATAATATTCTATAATAAAGGTATTCCTCGTATTGAAATGCGAAAATACATTCTAATAGCGTATTAATGCTATTTTCTTGTTTCAACAATATGGATTATTATTTACTCAATAATATTTGCCTCACAGTTATGTCATTGAACTTTTGTATCACTTTCTTGTATAAATAGATTATTTGTTACTATATATTTACATTTGCTTAAGAGAAAACTAAATATCGATTTTCAATAATTTAAAAAAAAAAAGCTTTAGTTGTACAAAAACACTTATCTAAAACCATAAGCAGCGTTACAACTAAGGAAAAGAGTGTTTTCGATGAACTCTGGCACCCAAAGTAAGATTTAACTAATGTTTAGGGTGCCAGCGTCCTCGCCTATAGTTTGAACATCAGTAGTTGTGGGACAAGCACAGAATATTATTAATTAACATTACAATGGTCAAAGTCAGTCAAGGGACAAGTAGTTGTTCCGGTTCTGGCTATTGTGTATGTGAGTTTAATTAAATGTTTGTAAACGCTCCCACAATACAGGAGAAAATCCTAGTGTGGGGCAAACTATTATTTAAAAAAAAAGGGTTAAGTATTTACAAAAAAAAAATCTTAATCTTGCGATGGTCGGCCCAGAAAGAGGTCGCGAGATAACCTGGACGTATACCGTTAGGACTGGTTCAAGGTGACGCGGGAAAAGAGTTCCTCGAAGGACTTCCTAGGAGGCCTTTGCCCAGCAGTGGGACAGTATAGGCTAAGGAAACAAAAAAATCTTACGACTCAAGCGAATGCTAACAACGACACTGTATATTGTATAGTCTTTTATATTTCGTCATAACTTTGTTTCTTTGTTTGAAGTCAAAACGTTAGATAGGGCATTAATTCATCGTGTAAAGTAAATGACCATACCTCCTTCCAAGATAGTAAAACCGTGATGAGTAAGTTACTGTGGTGGACCGGTTACGGCAGCTGTCTTGCGGTTTCATATTCACCAAGGTGCGCTTTTATAATTTCTAACGTATTATTAATTTCTGACGATATTATCGTTGACATCCATCATCCATGTCCATCTCACGGCATCACGATCATAGACACACACTAGGTATTGTGCATTTATTTTATTTCTTATGTTTTTTTATATTTTCGTGTGCTGCACTGGTTGACATAGAATAGAATAGAATACTCTTTATTATGTACACCATAAAAATTACAGATATAAATGTTGAAATTTTACATAGGGTGACACAATGGGCGGTCTTTCGGTTGACATCAACTCGTGAACGCCGGCTGTCGCTGAAAACCAGCACTGGAGATCTGCCTCGCATAGAGTCATAGGATTATGCTGGGCGATTGCCGTTTTGCGTGGATGTGACGCATACTTTCCCCCAACTTATTCTATTTGTGTTTTATCTGCGTCATGTTTACCGCAAATAAACGTATTTTCTTTCTTCTTTCTTAACGTATAATAACATATTTTCTTAAAATCTATGGAATACGTTATCGTGAACGGAAATTTAAAAGGGTCTTCCACAATATTTCCAAATTAGGTAGGTTTCCACGCGATTCAAAGACGCTCACAACTCGCTACCGCTTATGAAACACATCATACAACAGTACCACGGGCATAATTCAGCTAACACGATTAACTCTGTCGGGAGCAGATGCAAACGAGGCTTCAATGTTTGAACTTAATTACGCGATTGCCATGTCAGTCGGTACAACACTACATGCGGTGACGATGGTAGTAATTTTAGGTGATTAGCTCTTGTTGGAGAATGAAGGGTAATTAACAGGTTAAAATAATTTAGAATGGTAATTAGACTTTTCGTTTCAGCTATTAATTTGGCATGTATTTAATCGAACGACTAATCATTCCCATTTTACGCTCCTAAAATATTATTAAACACTGTAATAATATAATGATTGCGAAGTGTGCATCATTAGAAGATCAATAAGTTTTTAGAGGATCAGTTAAATATGTCCCTTTCAATTTTCGTGCTTGCGTTGCAGGTTCTTTAAGAATACTGAAAGGGGTTTGGGTAAAGTTGGCGTCGTTTTGAAGTTGAGCGGCCAGTTATGAAACTTAGATATTATGAAAGAACAGAATAAAGCGATCAAAAGCTATTATGGATACATTTCTCTAAACCATAACGGAACGGAGATATTTAGTTTCGTATTGCTCATTAAAATCGAAGAAGTTATTATATTCTACTGCACTTTTTTAGGTTTCTGCCGTATTTTTTTAAGAATTTCAAATAAAATAAATCAAATTGCTAGAGCTCTCGCCACCATGGTTACCAAACTTCACACGGGTGAGTCAAATCAGAGATTATCTCAGATTTTCAATATGCTAAGAAAGACTTTCGAAAAAACTATGAGTCTCGTAAAACAAGACTTAATTAGGGAGTTTGTTCCACAGCACCTTGGCTATAATCATTTGACTCGTCAAGATATTATATCGAGGCGTTTTTTTTACAATCTCAAGAACATTATTTGGCAATCCTGATGTTTATTTGACTGAAAGGAAGGCCATAATCATACTAAATGGCACGTACATTTATTTGCAAAAAAGTAGTAATTATTACTTTCAGAGAAAGTCTTATAGCTCACACAAGTTCCGGCATTAATTAGACTTTTTACTGGTTTGTTCTGATGGCCACATCATGCACATATATGGTTTATATGAAGCGACTAAATCCGATGCGAAGATTCTCTCAGAGATCTTTATGAATCCATGTGATCCCTTTCATTGGTTCTTTCATGAGAACGATGCGATGTGCTTATATTAGACACAAGATTCAGAGACTGCATCGAAGATGTGGAGTCATATGTCCGAAAGGGTTACCGAAGCCCTAGCACATACCCAACTGAAGGAACAAGGGTGGGTTTATTGATAACGCCCCAAAAAAAAAAGGCAAACACAGGAAATTCCATTGCGAATAATCTGAATCGAAGAAGGGCTGATTTTGAATACAATATGAAAGCTGAAGTTCCTGCGCTGGATGACTTTCCTATTTTAAGTGCCTATGATTTAATATTATCTATGCACTTGGAATGTATTAAGTGTAACAAGCTCGTAGCTACTACGGATAACATGTAAATAATGACGGCTCATATTATGTGATTGAAGTATGCAGAGAACCCAATATTAATGATTTTTCGGCTGAAACCTTAAACTGGATTAATCCGTGGCTTCTTAGAAGCAGGATCCAATCCAGACATTCATCTAGACGGATAGGTACGTCTCTCTCGTTATCATCAGCCATATTTTAACTATTGTGAAACGGTTTGCAGTTCTACTGAAAAACGGTTTGCAGTTCAAATCAAATTATAATTTACGAACAAATAATCACATTAGCGAATCACACACTGTAGTTACACGACACAACTATACGGAACGCGCGACAGTTTCTAAACGTGTTCACTTCTTGACCGCCACCGACAAACTCTGATTTAACTCTGGTCGAGCGTTATGTTGTAGACTGTGTCGAGCGCCGCCTGGTGGCGCTGGGGTCCCGATAAGTCAAAGTCAAACGATTGATTTAACGTATTTCCGACAAATATAATATTATGTTTTATTGTACACCAAATTTTAATAAATGCTCATATATTTCACTGGCATTTAACTGCCCATTTCACTGGCCACCACTGCAGCCAAGGTACTTCACAGCATGCTTAATGCGAACCTCGCGAAAATAGTCGCCCTGCATGATGCCTAGTTTGGGTTCAGAGCAGGGCTGTCTACTGAGAGTGCCATTTTAAATCTAAGGCATGCTGTCGGGTACTACACAGCCAGAAGGACGCCGGTATACGCGTGCTTCCTAGACTTGTCAAAGGCGTTCGATCGTGTCGCATACGACCTTCTGTGGGACAAGTTGGGCAGCGCGTGTGTGCCGGGAGAGTATATCTCTCCTGAGGTATTGAACATACAACTGTTTTACCGACTAGATTTCCACCGTTAGGAAGTGAATCAATGCAGCGGTCTGCAATAGCATTGCAAAACCAAATAAAAAATAATTGCATTTTGTAGCGATATCGCGGTAAAGGCAATGACTTGCAGAGTATTTTAGTGCAATCACTATAATACTTAACTAGGTATTGTCTCTGGTTTAATAATCAATTGACCAAACGGGAGTGCCTAAGAAGCTTTCACAGATAGTCAGAAGCCAACGAAAGTCTGACAACCTGTCTTTCCAAGGGGTATCGTGTTAACCAGTAACTGGGTTATGGAGGTCTGAAAATACTTGTATTCAGCTGCATCTGGTTAGACTAGAAGCCGACCCCAAATATAGGGGGGAAAAGGCTACACAGCCTGCACGTGTGACCACAATTTATTTTAAACAACTGCTTTGCTCGCTTTTTAGAAAGAAAGAAAGAAAAATAGGTTTATTTGTCACAAAAACACGTGCATACAAATAATATAATCAGTTTGATTATTATAACCACGAGCACAAAACAGGAATAGTCGACAGCTGTCACGTCATGACTGTGACAAGAAGGCTTCCACTCAGCATGATGCTGTGCTATGGGGGACCCACAGCACAGCGCTGATTTCCAGTGGTTGCCCGAAAATGACGTACGGAATCCAAGTCAGGTTTAATGATTAATACTATAGGTAACAAAATAAAATAAACAGTAAGCACTTAGAACACAAAGCAACTACTTATATAACCAATTATATGAATAAATATGATTAAATAAAGTAAAAAATTATCATTTACCAATTACTAAGGAATAAAAAATAGACAAGAAAAGACCCACAATAAAAGCCAGTTACTCAACTCAAAGCATTTAGTACAAATAAACCAATTATAGGCACTTTTGAATTATCAAGGGGTCGATCAATCAGAGAGATGAAGCTAGTTGCCGTCATCTACCCTGGTCACCAGGGAGAATGGAACCGGCGAGAGATGTCGTGCGGTGTCCCACAGGGATCGGTCCTGGGGCCGCATCTGTGGGACATCGGGTACGACTGGGTGCTGCGCGCCGACCTCCCTAGCGGCGTCAGCGTCGTTTGTTACGCTGACGACACGCTGGTCCTGGCGCAAGGGAGGTCGCACCAGGCGGCGGCCGAATTAATGACACGCGGGGTTGCGACAGTCATTGAGAGGATCCGGCAATTGGGACTCGAGGTGGCCCTGCACAAGTCCGAGGCCATGTGTTTTCATGGTCCTCGGAACGCGCCACTGTCGGGTTCCCAAATAATGGCAGGAGGGGTTCACATCGGCGTCGAGTCGACGATGAGGTACCTGGGACTCGTCCTCGACAGCCGGTGGAACTTCGTTGAGCATTTCCGACGTTTGGCTCCCAGACTGGACCGGGCCAGGGCTGCCTTGAAGCGGCTCCTGCCCAATCTAGGGGGTCCAAACGCCTCCTGCCGGAGGCTCTACGCGGGGGTCGTGCGGTCGATGGCCCTTTACGGGGCACCGGTGTGGGCGCGTTCATTGAGGCTCCGACCAGCACGCCGGTTGAACGCGTCCCAAAGGGTCATGGCCATCCGGCTGGTCCGAGGATACCGCACGGTCTCTTGCGAGGCGGCGAGCCTCCTTGCCGGATTGCCGCCATGGGATCTGGAGGCAAAAGTCCTCGCGCATATTTGGGAGTGGCGCGAGGAGGCGAAACGCCGGGGTGTAACTCCGCTGCCGCGAGAGATCGCGGTACAGCGGACAGAGCTCCGGCGGGATCTCATGGCGGCATGGAGAGTGCGACTGTCGCAACCCAGCGCTGGGCACGCCACAATTGCGGCGGTAAGTCCCCTCTTTGAGGAGTGGCTTGAGAGGCGCCACGGCGTCCTCACCTTCCGCCTGACGCAGGTCCTCACCGGACATGGCTGTTTCGGGAGGTTCCTTTTTCGGATAAGGCGGGAGGAAACGCCCGGGTGTTGGCATTGTGTGGATCGACCGGAAGACACGGTGGAGCATACGGTGGAGGTCTGCCCAGCTTGGGTGGAGCACCGCCGTGTCTTCGTGGCGGCGATCGGCGGCGGCGATCTCTCGCGTCCGGCCCTGGTACAGGCCATGGTACGGAGCGAGAGGGAATGGGAAGCCGTCACCTCCTTCTGTGAAGCAGTAATGCTCGCGAAGGAGGAGGCGGAGCGCGTGAGGGTGCGGCAATCGTTGCGCCCTCACGCCCCTAGTCGCCGCAAGAGGAGACACCCTGGGCGTCGGGAGTCAATTGCCGACTCCCGGCCACCGTAGGCGCGGGCTTGCGGACGGCGAGCAATGGGCAGCTCGCCGTCCGGTAAGGACCAGGCCCGGGTCGACGGCGCGTCGTGTTCCACGCGCGCCTCAAAGAGATGTCAGCATCATTGAAGGGGTCCGATAGGGCCGATGCCTGCCGGGGTCGCGGATTGTTCGAAAGAGTTACCGTGGCCCTGGCGCACAGGCAAGTGAAGGAACACGGGTGGGTTTTAGTCAGTAAGAGTCTGACACGCCCTTCTACTAAATACCCAACTAAATGAAAATCAATAGACGCATTTTTAGTATTTCGGTTTTGGACCCATATTAATAGTTGTCCATATTTATGAGCACTTATACCGCCTGGAAGATTACCAAGAAATTCAAAGTCAGCCTGTATAATATGGGCGTCGGGAGTCGATAGCCGATTCCCGGCCACCCACAGGGCTCGCGGACGGCGAGCAATGGGCAGCTCGCCGTCCGCGAGCCCGCTAAGGACCAGGCCCGGGTCGACGGAGTGTCATTTTCCACGCGCGCCTCAAAGAGATGTCAGCAGCACTGAAGGTGGGTTTTAGTCAGTAAGAGCCTGACACGCCCTCCCGCTCCGCCCAGAGTGGGAGAGGTCATTTGATGATTTCCCACCAAAAAAAAAAAAAAAAAGTTGCCCATTCCAAAGCGTAGTAGGTACGGTACCTATGGAGAAGAACGGGCAAGAAACTCTACGGACACTATTTTAAATCAAAATATGGTTATAAAATATTGTTTACATCATTCATGTTGAAATTATCCATGTGAGAACGATGCAGAACGTTAAAAGCGTCCGTAAAAAAAATACAAAAACAATTCAAATATTAAATTCATGAACATGACGCATGGATCAGCTCAACCATTTTGAAGGGAGCTAAATGATCCAACACATGCGCCACCACCAGCGAGACACTAGAGTGAGCATGACATACTCTCAGCCGCCAGGGCAGATTCAATTCAATGGAACACGTACCCAGTAAATGGTAGCTTTATAGTACATAATATGTATAGTTATTCTACCACTACCAACTATCTCGGAATATTGGCTCTATTAAAGCACAAAAGTCCAACTAAGTTGATCCTAAAGTGCTGACTAGCCGTGAGGAGTTCGATTGAGGTAGTTCTGAATATGCGATGGAAACTAAACTTTAGAGTACTGCTGAAATTTGTTGCTGAAGATTCTCTTATAGGTGTCCAGCAGGTATCTTTCTATTTTGAAATTTGTTTAATTTATTTTACCTACAGTAATTAAAAATAGTAGTTTATGAAACTGTTACATAACACGAGTTTTTTAATACCTAATTATATGTCCAGTTTCATACACTTTAATTAAAAACCCAACCAATATTATCGTAAATATGGCGCCCAAATCCAATATTGCACCGTTTGATAGAAAATAAGTTATTTTAAAGCATTATTCAGATAAGGAAAGTGTGTTTAAAAAAAACACACTTTCCTTATGATGTCGATGCCTGCCGGGGTCGCGGATTGTTCGAAAGAGTTACCGTGGCTCTGGCGCACAGGCAACTGAAGGAACACGGGTGGGTTTAGTCAGTAAGAGTCCGACACGCCCTTCCGCTCTGTCCAGAGCGAGAGAGGTCATTTGATGATTTCCCACACAAAAAAAAAGCACGGGCTTGTAATTGGTGGTATGGTTGTTAAACTTTTTATGTTTGTGTCAGCACTGACGCATTTTTTATACCGACTTGGTAAACTTGTTATTTTCAAATGTTTTAAAATCTAAGTACCTACTGTTGTCAACTAATGTATTGCTTATGTCTAGCACAAGATTTTTCATGCCTTCAAACCAAATTGATTCCATTATGCGGCACTTTCGATGTAAATTTTTTTTATTTTTTATATTCAAATTGCATTTTTATCGGTGGTGTCTCGAATGCTAATACTTTCTGATAAGTTATGTACATTACATTATCTTATATAATATTATTTTATCAGACCGCCGCCATCGCCACATCAGAGAAATTTCTGTGGTGTAGTTGCTACCTACTGATGAATATATCCACAGTAAAATATATATCTGATGATTGTGACATTTATTATCTACTAGCTTTTACTCGTGACTTAGTCCGCGTGAAATTTCTTATTTTAACATAAAACATATCCATGACACCCGGCAATACTAATGCAATCAGTGAAAGAATTTCCAGAATCGGATGAGGAGTTCCGAAGACTACCCCCTACATGCAAACACACAAATTTTATCTCTTTATAATAGTATAATAGAACCAGCATCTGTCCGCAACTTCGTCCGTGTGAAATTTTTGGTTCGCCTGACCCACCCCGTCGCATCGCATCGCCTGCCCGCGCTTTTGCTTCGTTTTCGCTTTTTCTCATTCGGTCTTAGCCTTCCTTAAGAATTGGGCTATCCAATGCAAAAATATTTTTTCAAATCCATATTATTATGGTAGTTCCAGAGATTAGCGCGTTCAAACAAACAAATAAACTCTTCAGCTTTATTATTAGTTTATATTTATATAGTTTATATTAAATTTATATATATTATATTATATAAATAAAAATAAAAGCAGTCTTTAATAATATTTGTGTAAAAACGAATAAGGTGAGATCGACGTATAAGAATCAGTAACCGAATAACCAACTTTCAATTAATGCTAAACCACAACTTTGCAAAAAGAATTTGGAACGACTACCTTATACCTACCTATCAGTAAACTGCCGACCATGCAGGAATCTCAGCGTGACAACTTAGATCTGAGTTTGAAGTAAGCTGTTAATCCCGCGATTATTCGTTTTTATAATTTCTTAGGTGGCGATATTACCGTGGACGTCCCCGTCTACGTCACGGCATTACGATAACACAGGCAAGTAAAATGTATGCAAATATATGAAGACGTTTTTAAATTTACTTCCACGATAACGTTATAACGTGCACATATTTTCATACATTTTATGGACGTGGACGCGTTCACGATAATATTGTCACGGTAGAAATTATAGAAGCGCACATACTCTAGCGTCAGGTAGGATGACAGTTCACTCAAGCTCAGTTCAGCTTCATTTAGTTGTTATCATAAAACAAACACAAAGTTCAAACTCAAAACTATATTCGGCAACCGAATTTATGTAACAATAGTCGCGTGCAATCGAAAACTGCGGAAGTCTATTTTGATGTACAAATACAATTGTATCTCTTGACAGCTGGCAGTCTCGCAATTTATTTCATTTTATCCAATACTGAATATTTCAGTTTATATAAATCTTGTTTCATAGCTTGTGAATAGAATTTAAATGAAATATTCGAATTTTATATTGAATTCGAACAATCTCGCTTTAAAAATGGAATGATGGATGAGGAAAATGGCGGCTAGACCACACGTGTGTGTGTGAAGTGTGGTGTTTTAAATAAACATAGCTCATGATTTACGGTAGTATATCGTGTAATGACAACAATATTCACAAATGATTGTTGATTTTGTTTATTTTATTGGGCTGATTTTACTAATAGGAAGGAGAAGATAGTGTTAATAAGTTTTCTCTGTCGCGTGATTCCGATACAACTTAAAGGGGGACGCGCAAGGGTAGCCCGCGAAATTCAAATTTTCTTACGATTTTTGCAATTTGAAGATCAGTGGCAGATTGTACTGTTGGTCTTACTCATGGTCTATTATTTCCTTTAACCCAGTCATGGACCAACAAAAAAAGTCGGACGGAACTCCGCTAAGACAATACTGAGTTCAGTTTTTATGAATGAATATTTATGTTAGTGTTGCCGTTTGCGCGCGTAATGGCCGATCGAGTAATGTGTGAATGTGTGTGCGTGTAGCAGCCTGTACGTACAGCAACCTGGCCGACTTGAGTGACACAGTTTTTTGTTAGCGAAAATCTGATCGACTCTTTTTGTTCGTCTACGATTCCAGTGTACGTTATTATAAATAACTACCATGAAAAGAATTTTGTAAAAAGTAAACAAATTTACTTAGTGCTTAAATCAGTATCTCAGAGAGACGAACATGATTTCATTATTTGGTACCTTCACAGCTGCTTTTAGAAGAACTTTTTATGTTAACTGTTACACAAAAGCTGGGAAGTCAAAACTTGTTACAGTTTGGAAGAAAATAATAAAATTCAGTTGTACACTACAGCTAAGTTTCTTATAGCCCAAGACGAGGCTTATTGCCACAAATAAGCAGACAATCAACAATACCCATACAAAGTTAATACAATTGAAACCTTTATATGTACATCAACACACTTATTCAGTACAATCATGACGATTACGATTACGCGTCCCAAAGCGAAAGTACGTCATAAAACGCTTATACAAATACATACGCGCACAGAAGTGCTCGCGCCTTGAGAGCTTTATATCTTTGTAAGAAAACTGCAATAAAGTAGAATCGTGGAGCGATAAAGATGATACAACGTCGTTTTCTGCAGTATGTTGTTTGTGAAATGTGTTTGGAAAATGTGTCTTTATATCACTGCATGATGGCTTTAATTTTTTGAGCGAACGTTTATTATGTTTTTTTTAACAACATTTAGAGCTTAGATTATTTTATTTGTAGATTATTGGATTGGAGTGTATGTAGCCTAAAGCTATGGGACGAGGACTTAACATATATTTTTTTGGTAATTTGCCAATTTGATTGCAGTATCGGGTTGACATTGGTGCCGATTCTCTTGTACACCGAACTAAACTAACTAAACTATCACTAAAATTCCTTACTTTTGGCTATGAGAATCTTAGAGCTATTCTGCAATAAAATATCTCTAAATTTAAAAATCATTTTGACGCAACTAAAATTTAATTTGACAATCGCGACTCCACATGGTACCTACTTGTTTACCCTACCACGTGATTTTTTTTTAGAGCCGGAGGCGCACATGGGTCGCAGCCTCGGCGTGTTTTATATGGAATTTTTCACTTTTTGTACGGAAAATATTTAAAAAAAAAATACCTTCGTGTAGAGTTATATGGGTTTAAGCGTTTTATAAAGGGGGTCGAAATTTTCATTATTTTTGCGATAGGACACACCGTTTTCGAGATATAAGCAAAATTAAACAAAAAATACAGTACTGTTTTTGCCCCTGAAGTCGAGGTGTTGTGGTGAATCTTAGTTCATGACAACTAATTTTATTCCACACCTTTTTAATCGCGATTAAAAATAGCCAGATTTAGTTAAGACACCCAAAATTTTAGTTTAAAAACGTCAAATTCAGAATAGCAAAATTGCCATTTTCACTAAACTAATTATTCAGTACCATCTTCGTGCTGTCAAACTAAAATATAGTTAAGTTATGTCACTTTAGTATATTTCAGAATGAGAAATCGTCTTTTGACAGGACTAAACAAAATTTTAGTGATTTTTAGTCTAGTTTAGAGAATTTTGTGACAAGAGAATCGGCACCATTGTCTATAAAAAACATTTAGCTTCTGAGAAGCATGGTCCTACGAAGCACTGTTTCTGAGAAATTGGCCTTTGAATATTTTTTTAACTTACTGAGGAAAAAAGACAATTTTATCAACAAATATATGCTTTTTTTCGCAAATCGTTAGTTTCTCAAGTAGAACACCTAAATGTAAGGCTAAAAACGTGTCGGTGTTTTTTTTATCTCTGACCAGCCATTTGACATAATAAAAATGAAAATGTCGAAGGGATACTTTTAGAACTTAGGATGCAAGAGCGAGCGAGGCGAGCTCGGAACTTGGGGCATCCTGACTCGGACAGGTTAGGTTCCAAGGGGATGGCGGGATCTAGAGAGCGAGCGAAGCAAGCGAACAAAGACCTTGCCATCCCCTTCGTGGGTATTTTTTGTAAAAGTATTCAGAAGTAGGAGCCCCGCCGTGCAGGGCTCCTTTGACTATTCGTACGTGCACCGTAGGGCCATGCTTCTCAGAACATAAATGTTTTTTTGGTCAGGATTAACCTGATACTGCAATCAAATTGGTAGATGTCAGAAAAAAAATACTGTGCCAAAAAACATTTTTTTTGCTTTCTTTGCTGCCCATAGAGCTCCTAAGCGTATACTCCAACTCTTACAACTCCGCCTCTAAGATGACCCACTGAACCTTATCTCATAATTATTAGTATGTTTATATACACTACTGCCACGCATCTGAAAAGGAAGCCATAAGACTTTATATGTTTTAACCTACATTTTTGTTAGACATCTTAACGGTCAAGATGTTTGAAACAAATTGTAAGGCTTTAGTCTTAGAATTTATTACACAAATATATATTTTTCCTGAATATTAGTTAATCTTTGATGCCAGTCTCTCATAACTTTCTCACAATCTGAATAAAAAAAAACGTATTACAATATCACTTTCGCACTCACCTATACGCTAGGTGTATCTATACAGATGTTTTCCTGTAATAAAACAGGAATGAAATAAGAATTTGACACGTTACTGGAATCACTGGATCGAGTGAGACCTCTTTATTGGCTAATAAAAGATTAGTACCTGCTTTTAGGGTCCTTCCGATTATATCAACATATAGGAATAAAGAGGCGCCGTGTAGCAATAGGAATGTATGAAGAAATAGGACAGTGCTGCTTTCACGAAAAGGGCTCGTGGCTAAATAATAGCAGCCGCACGGGTCGATCGAAGGTTAAGCTACGCTTGCCGCGGTCGGTTCGAGGATGGGTGACCATTCATTAGATATCGAGACCTATCCGTGCCTCGGAAAGCACGTTAAGCCAATGGTCCCGGCTGTCATTTGTAGATCTTTGGCAGTCGATACTGGTAGTCAGAAGCCCAAAGGTCTGACATCGAGTCTTACCTAGGGGTATCGTACCTATCACCGACGACACATAGGCAGTCGTGTCATGTAAAATACTGTTGTTCAGCTGCATGCGATTAGACTGGACGCTAATTCCAATGTAGTTTGGAAAAGGATGGGCTGATTGATTGGTTTAATAGCATTCTATGTGAAAACTAGCACTGCAATGGTGGTCAATATTTCAGTAGCTAGGCTCGTTCTATTGCAGCATTATGCTGAAAAAGAGCAACTTCACAATGCTCTACAACGTGTAGCGGTATCTAACTGCAACACAGGGACACTGTAATGGATAAAAGGACACAGTGGATCACTGGGTAACGACGCAGCTAACGAACTGCCTAGAAGAGCATCCAGCGCGTCAGTCTGTGGACCCAAACCCATCGTGCGCATCCCCTTCAACAAGCTACGCAGATAGTTACAAGAGTACACTCACACACAAGTGGAGAGCTGGTGGACCTCGACACCGGGCTGTAGGCAGTCCAGGGAAGCCATGGCATCCTTAGATGGCAAGCTAACCAAACGTCTATTACGTGTGGACAGGAACGGCCTGCGCCTGCATTGAGACCACGGCACGCAAACTTAGAACAAAAAATTTCAACCGTATACTCTATGGTTGGAAGAATAGAACAAGACAGGTCTCCTCGCCCCCTTCTCTCATTCATCACCCCTCTTACGCCCAGTGCCAAAACCATAGAGAATTCACAAATTTCATTGTCAAAATGTAGGCAGTTTTCAAACTTTCACAAGTTTTGTTGTTGATCAAGTGAATTTTGCGTTGATTAATCTTCGTAGTTATTAAACCTCTCAGTGATTAAACTGTTATATTTTACATTGGTAGTGCAAGATGTGTATCGGACATTGCGGGAAATAAACGAAAAGACGGTAAAATGCATCAGTTTCCTGTTAGTCAAATAAGACTCAAAAAGTGGCTTCTGAGCAGTGATTATTTGCACAGCTTAAGCGCCCAAGAACTTCAAAAACTCTGTGTGCCAAAAAAACTTTGAAAAAACGCTCATCAGTGAGAAGTATTGGTTCAAACTTGGTTTATAACCATCATTGTTTTCGGCCGATGAAATCACCTCTGGAATACCCACAAAAGTTGATGAAGGTTCGTACGGAATAAAAAAAAGAAAAATGGAAAATCTGTTCAGAGAATGCAACTTAAGGCATTTATTAAATATAAAATAAAAACTTCAATAAGTATTTGTTGTGTTTCATTTACATATTTCTCAGTAGTTCCCTGTAATTTATAAAATTATAAGTTACCGATGAGCTCATTTAAGACCTCAGTGGATTTTAGCTGCTAACAGCAAAAAATAAATTGAGATCTGAATACAATAGAACGGGGTAATTGAGGCTTTCTGTGTGAGCCTTTGTCAAACTCAATACCTAAATTTAAAAATAAAAGAACTGTCATGTTCTAAACTTCCAACTTTTGACAATCTATAATAACCATTCTCTCACTATGGGAGTGGGTCGTCTGTACCTATGTAGTCTGTGATGGAGACTGAGGAAATCGTTGCGCATGTGCTCTTTGAATGCACAGACATCACTCAGATTAGGTCACAAACCCTCGGGGCACCCAGATCTTACACAGATGTTCTCAACAGGCCAGGAGACATCATCAACTTCTAGAGGGAGGTGGGCTGGTTGAAATAACCACCGACGGCCGCCATGGCCCACGCACAATGGTCCACTTGAAGGACTAAGTGCGGAAACCAAGACCCCTAAAGAAGAAGAAGAAGAAAGAGCAATTTTTTGGCCTTGTACGGATTTTCTGCATGCATGCATTTTACAAAAAATATATGTTTATAATTGCTTAAAATTTTCAATCGATGTTTTGTTCTAAATAACATCCTCATAAAGTTTCCGGTAACGTAGATTGTAATCAGTCAGAAACAAATAAAAAAAGGTTTAATGAATGAAAGGATTCCAAACCTTAGCAGATTTTATGCAACTATTGATTTCCTTAAAAATTTATTCGTAAGTCATTACAACAACGAAAGCGATGATTCAGCAGACAGTAATTGCAGAAACTTATGGAAGCAACGGAAATGACACATGCAAATATTACGTTTGCCAAGTGCCGTTCAAATGTCAGACTAAAATATTCTTGTAAAACGACTTGGCCAAAGGTGTATCTCAGGAGTGCCTGGCACTTTTAATTAGTGCCAAAGACGGTTACATTGTAATTTAATTTGGGTATGATGATATCGACGTAACAAAACTTATCTATTTGAGGGGAGATTTATATTAGTAACATTGTAGTAAACAGTCCATGGATAAGTCTTGTCAGAGACGAGTTACGTTTGTGTCATTCTGAAACGTTTAAATTTTAGTGTCCAGTCAAGTCATTTGACATTAAAATGAATTGTCAGTTTAATAAGTTGCCGATATGATTCAGTCTTGAACGAGGCACCGGAGTGACAAGTTGTAAGGTTAGTAAAACTAATGTAAATTGTACCGAACTGTAATATTGAATAATTTATAATAAATATTGTTTCTTTTAAATCCTGACTCCTTTCTGAGGTACGTAAGTTTAAACAAGCAATAGAAGAATAGTTCATGCTAAAAGTTAAGCCAAACAACAAGTTGGTAGACAGTTTGTCCAGATTCCATTGGAAGAGATGTACAGCAGCTGCACGTTAATGCTCATACATAACGAGCGATACGTGTCAACGACAGAGGCAACTGCAGCTGTCGATGAGTGTCGACGGCTGCCGTCAACGTGGGTCGGCGGCAGTCATCAACACGTAGGAGGCTGCCGTCGACAACATGCCGCACGTGTATTTGAGCTCCCTACTCAAATACACAAGCGGCACATTGTCAACAGTAGCCGCCGACGCATCGACGGCTGCAGTTGCCTCTGCTATTAACTCGTGATGCTCGTGTGTAACTCGTGATGCTCGTGTGTATGCACACGTTTTAACACTTTGACCTTGAGCTGGCTTAACGTAGAACGGAGTTTCAATAGAATAAGAGGCCAGCTTATACTGGGTTTTGTTACCACTGATGCGCGGCTTATCGTACCAAGCATCGTAAATAGTGGAGGTGGAAATTTCGGAAAAATAATTCGTAGGTCCGAAATATTTTATTACCATTCATTATTTTTTTCTGAAGGTGAATTAGGTAAGAACAAACATTTTAACACCAAAAAAAGATAAGTGAGAACTGCAAACGCCACCGACTCCATTAAAATAACAACAAAATCCAAGCAAGAAAACGAAATGTAAACTGTAAACAGTGAAATTGAATAAGGCATTAACTTGAAGAATTTACAAGGAAATGAGAGCCAATCCCTCGATCTAGCGCACCTAGTTACTTCCACTCCACCCCGAAATGACTCGTTTAAAAACTGTTTAAAATTTTGCAATTTCGCGTCTCTTTTCGTTGACAGTTTGGCGTTATTAGTCTCAGGTTTATTCAGGGATATTTAAGAGTATATTTCGTGAAGAGAATTGGAAAAGGTATTGCTATTAAGGCGTTTGAAAATAGAGTGAAGACATTTCATAGACAGGTCAGTTTTGATTTCGTTTCCGTGCATAATATGAGTGTTCAAATAGTACAATTTTCCAGTATTAGAATTATAATAGAGTATTGTTGATTGTTGTTGGTGGTGGTTAACAAATAAAGTCTAGGATGTATAATAATAAGAAAATAAATAAAACGAATGTTCTAACATGAATAGGATAGACAGGAACCTAAACTTTATGTAAATACTATTCTAAGAAATACAGGGAAAGACAGAAATATAAGGAATAGGTAGGTAAGTATAGATGTAGTATAAAAGAAAGTACCTAGGTAAAAGTCTATGGAGTCTATTCTTGGGAGTCTTCAAAATATTAATTAACTGAGGGGTCTCCCTTGTTTTACCGAAAAGAAATTGCCAAATTATCACTTCCCAAACAAATTTTCGCATAATTTCATTTGCCAAATTATTACTTACCAAAAAATCTCTTTACAAATAATTGTAACGAAAACCTATGTTTGGCAAGTGAACGTTTGAACAATAACTTGTTCACCAACTAGTACTTTTACCATTTTTTATCTAGTCGAATATTTCAGTTGGTATAACATATTTTACGCAAAATAAAATAAACCAAATATTTAGTATCGTCAGTTTTCAATTTACCATTTCTATTATAAGGCTTAGACGACGGAGCCCCGCCAAGCGGGGCTCCTACTTCTGGGTGGTTTAAAAAAAAATAACCACGAAGGGGATGGCGGGGTCTTCCAGACCCCGCCATCCCCTTGTAACCTAACCTGTCCGAGCCGGGGTACCCTAAGTCCCGAGCTCGCTACGCTCGCTCTTGCATCCTATCCCACCTTTTTTACCCTTAATAAATGATTATATTAAAATAAAATAGCATTTTTTAAATAATTCCCAACAAAACTTATTTTTGCCTTTATATTTTTTTTCATAACAAATCATTAGACCAAACGTTTATTGTCTTCAGATTGTTTGCTGTAATAAATCATTTGATTAAAGACCAAATGCCTTAATGACATTATCCTTGGTAATATTCTACCAAGTAAAAATTTGACCAAATGAAAATGTGCGTACTAAAATCATTCCAAACATTGCATTGGTATAAAAAAAGTTTGCCAAAATTTGTTTGGGTAGTGAAATTTTGGCAAAATCTTTTCGGCAAAACGGCAGGATCCCTTAACTGAGTAATAGCATTACTGTAAAGGAAGATACACAGCTACTTTTACGGTTCCGTATCCAAAGGGTAAAACGGGACCCTATTACTAAGACTCCGCTGTCCGTCCGTTTGTCTGTCTGTCCGTCTGTCAGCAGGCTGTATCTCATGAACCGTGATAGTTAGACAGTTGAAATTTTCACAGATGATGTATTTCTGTTGCCGCTATAACAAAAACTTTTTTACAAAAAAACAACCGACTTCCAAAAAAAACACTAAAAGACGTGAAAAATAACTTTAATTTCGGAAGTCGGTGCCTTTGGTTTTGTATTTTCGTGTTTGGCCACCGACTTCCGAAATTAAAGTTATTTTTCACGTCTTTTAGTGTTTTTTTTGGAAGTCGGTTGTTTTTTTGTAAAAAAGTTTTTATTTTTCACTTTTTAGTTGCGGTACCTACCCCACACAAATTCGTATACCACTACTTGGTGTGTAAATAACAGTGGCAGGAAATTATTAACACATCATCCATATAAACTAAGTGGAAAAAATCTGCAGTACTAAGGATAACTCAAAAACTACTGGTCAGACCTTGATCAAATTTAAATGGGACCACATGTGAAGCACCACCTATCAAATAAAAAAAGAATCATCCAAATCGGTTCACCCAGAAAAAAGTTATGAGCTAACACACATAAAAAAAAAAAAAAAAAAAAAAAAAAAAAAAAAACATACAGACGAATTGAGAACCTCCTCCTTTTTGTGAAGTCGGTTAAAAAATACTAAAAAACAGAATAAAATAAATATTTAAGCGGGCTCCCATACAACAAACGTGACTTATTTGCCGGTTTTTTAAATATAGGGTGGCATATCGACGTGCGAACTGAAAACATGAATTCAGCACATAATTCTAGACCTTCATCTTTCTGACTGCCCGACCCCTTGACAATTCAAAAGTGCCTGTAATTGGTTTATTTGAAATAAATGCTTTGTGTTTGAGTCTGAGTTTGACCAGAAAAATATCGTTGGTTATCAAAAAAAAAAAAAAAATTGCTGTTTAATAGAAAAGTGCCGTACCTACGCGGACAAAATGTATTACAAACAGTTTTTTTTTAAATAACCGACTAAAATTTCAATGCAGGGGTTCAGAACCATGTACTGAAACCATGATAACAGGATACGCGTCGATGTCATCCTGTATAATACCGTAATTTGTCGTTCTCAATTTGGCTGGTAGCTTACTATAAATTTGTGGAGCCTCACAGAATATGCTTTTGTGTATCAGTGTGGTTTGACTGAAAGTAAAAGAAAGGAAAGAAAAGAAAGAAAAGAAAGAAAAGAAAGTTAAGAAAGAAAAGAAAGAAAAGAAAAGAAAGAAAAGAAAGAAAGAAAGAAAAGAAAGAAAAGAAAGAAAGAATAAAGTTTATTTGGACACAGCTCGTGAAACACAACAAAAGTAAGTAAAAAGTAAAAGTAGTGCTCTTTCCCTTTTATAAAAATATTAATATTGTGCTTTATGAACGCTTTCATATAAATTTAAAATTAAACAGTGGAAGGTCATAATGGAGACGGACACGCTATCATGCAATCTTGGGCTTAGATATAAAAATATGAGATTGGTGTCAATTGATACATAGCTATTGGTACTATGCTGGACATTCCTTCTTTTTTTAAGTTTATTTTATTCATAATCTGGCAGTTTGAATAATTTACGCGGCTTACATAAATGTCCTTTCTTTGGTATTGTTCTTCGAATCGTTGAGCTCCTTAAGTTCTGAGTTGTGCTGCACGATTACTGACAAATGCGTGCACTGACTGGACAGGTCCACTCAATCTGTGTGGTTATTTCCTCAAAAGACCATTTCAGCCCCCAATCTAAATGGTCTTCAAATGATCTGACCAAGATTATGTCTGGACTTTAAAAGAGACTGTGACCTCTGAGTTTGTTTCG
This sequence comes from Griposia aprilina, assembly GCA_916610205.1. Classification (NCBI taxonomy): domain Eukaryota; kingdom Metazoa; phylum Arthropoda; class Insecta; order Lepidoptera; family Noctuidae; genus Griposia; species Griposia aprilina. The sequence goes on from OU744305.1 coordinate 11,854,063, forward strand.
GACTTCCTTCTCAAAGTAGTCAGATAGAAAACGCCGACCTCATCTAGTTTAAAACAATATGAAAAAGTGAAATGTGTAAAAGTGTTTGTACAAATCAAATTACAAAAATAAAACATTTTATCATTTACTTGTATTATCAAACCATCACATTGGTAATATGAGAGCTGAGTTAAGAGAGATTTAGTAAAAGTAAGGTTACGTACGAGTAACAGCTAATTTTTAAAGTGCGATTGTTTTTTTTTTATATAGATATGATGTTAATTATATTTTTAGAGTGGAAGGTAGGAAACACAAAGATTTAAAAATAATAGGTAAGGAGATGATGTTTAAACATAAAAATCGTTATTAGTATTTTTCTTAATCTTCAATTATAATTTCATATATTATCTAGGTACCTAGCTCATTATTGACATTACAAGGGTGCAGCAGCCTACAGTCCATTTGCCTACGATGCAGTTACAATCATATTTTAGTACTGCTTCCCTACCTCTGCGAGACATGTCAACTAAAATGTAAACAAAATAAGTTTTGCGACTTATATGTCTCGAATGAATGAGCCTAAGTAGCCATGAGATAATCGTAAAGCTCGACGATCTAGTGTATTACAGCGATTAGTCGCTATGCCACAATTTACACAACGATCCATGGTGTCGTAGAATACAAAATAACAAGTCCAACGTATACGCAGTTTTTTTTAAGTCCGGTATGGTAGCAAGGGTCATACTAGCTAGAAACAAAATCAGAAGTCAGTAGAAAGATAGCAGGGGTCGAGGAAATATCAATAAAGCTATGGGAAACACACTCAAAACGCACACGCGCTATTATAAACGATACGAAACGAATGAGTGATCAATAAAATATTGATAGGGATCGAGAGCTGTCACTGTCAATGTTATGTCAGGTCAGCACAGACTAAAAATACAACACTGGAAATTGAGGTATTTTTCTAGTTAGGCTGAGCGAATGGATAAATAAGAGTATCCGATTATGGAGCTTAGTAGAGTCCAAATTGGGACAGTCCATGTGCAGCGTAGACTGTTATAGTTTCATAATGCTGATGAATAGACAACTTTTATCGACACTTACGTCACGAAGACTGCCTGTTTTTCATAACTGGGAATCACAACTGTTTTAATGTATGACGAATGGCAGGATCGGCCTGATCTTGAATTCGATCTGCCCTGATGGAAAACGATGGATGGAGCCCTCTGCCTGTTCACTCTTGCTTTAAAGGGTTGTAGGTCAAAATATCATTAGTAGTATATCATACGTATAAATGACAATTTCACATCAATATATCAATTATCACAACAAACGGTAATCACAGCGGAGGCAACCTGATCGTTGCTAATAAACTATATATGTAGTTTAATATTCAATCACATCCTGAAATTACAGAGGATGTCGGGAAACCGACAAGATAATTACGTATTAACTGTTTTGAATAGCTTGTCGTGTGTGATCAGTGGTAATATAATTAATTTTAATTTATATAATTGATGAGCAACGTTAGGTTAACTTTGGATTAATTGGCGAAACTTCACAATCGTCAAATGAATAGAATAATGTTCAATATCTTTTTTGAATATAGCTTCGACCCGCGGCTTCGTCCACTTAAAATTTCTTGTTTTAGCATAAAATATATTTCATGACACGCGATAATAGCTGTAGATACCTATTAGTGAAATAGTTTTCGGAATCGGATTCCGAAATTACGAACATACAACCTCACAAATTTTAATTCATTATAATGATAATAATAATTATATTTTGATATGCGATTTATCAACAGTAATTTTAGATGTCTCTGTTTTTTTTAAGTATACGTAAAAATAGTTATTTGAGTTTAGTGAAACTAAATCAAATTAAACGAAACAAAATCGCTATCTAATTCAAAATAACATTGTAAAATGACAAACTCAAACTCAAAGCCTTTATTTCAATTAAACCATTTACAGGCACTTTTGAATTGTCAAAGAGACGGTCGGATATCAGAAAGTTGAAGCTAGTTGCTAGTTACCACCGGCAAATACAAAATAACCTGTAATTTAATTACTATAATCAAGTTTATTCATAGGTTCCTGTTAAGTTTAACCATCATTCTATTGTTTCTGCTACCAAGCATGGCAGTATTTCTTTGTTCCGGTTTGAAGTTGTGGTGGGAAGTTGTGGTGGAAAGTTGTGTTGGTAAGTTGTGGTAGTAAGTTGCCGTGAAACTTACAACCACATGAGACTTTGAAAGTTTGCTTTTAAGGTCAGTAGCGTATTAATAGTTTCATTTCACATTCACCTTGGCAGTTTATAGGTAGGTACCAAAAGTAGGTATATGTATATACACTAGCTGCGCCCCGCGGTTTCATCCGCAGCGGTATGAAATATACTGTACGACCTATTCTTAGAACTACCAATTAAACACAAAAAAAACATAAAAATCGGTCAAGCTGTTTCGGAGGAGTTCGATAACAAACAAATTGACACGTGATTTTTATATATTAGAAGATTATTTTGGGCTGCGATAACATTCAATTAGGCGAATAGCGATCTTTTTGCCTACCTACCTTCAACATCGTAAATAAGGCCATTATATAAAGGCTGATTTTACCAAATTCTAATATAATTATGTTTTTTTTTTTAAATAAAATCGACGATCGAATTAATTTTAAAAATATATGTTTATATAATATATCGCATCCGGTCACGACATGAATCGCAAGCGCGCTACTGGCGACATCACGGGTTCTACGGACCTATTGCGGGCTTCTACAGAGTCGTGATGTTTTTAAGCCTACGGCGAGGAAGACATTCAATGTCTCGCATCGGAGTTAAGGGGCTTACAAGAGCTAAACCGCGGTCACTTTCGGATTGCATAGAAAAGAAAGAGACGCGCAATGACACAAAAAAAATCAGAATGATACTAAAAATACATTCAGAGAAAACTCGAAAAGGCTAGGTGGAGCGCCAATCTTCATAGGGGGGTAGCACCTGGATGAGAATAGCCGTGTATCGAGCTAAGAGGCTTACAACAGCTAAAGCGCACTCACTATCGGACTGCATAGAAAAGAAAGAGAAGCGCGATGACACAACGCTGGTAATTTGTTGAAAAATATAAAGCAATTATCTATTTTCAAAAATCTATTGATTGGACTAAAAAATTTAAATACTAATACGTTAATGTGTTGCTTGTAGAATAATTTGACAAAAAATTATTGCATGTATATTAGTATGGTTTTTAATCGTTAAAATATTTTTTTAGAGGTATCTTCGTGATTTTTTCCTATCGTGTCAAATTAGTTGTATTATGTATTCAGCACACTATCAAATTCGCATATATCCTGAAGAATATCATATATTTTTCTGATTTTGGTTACTGCAGTGGATCATATATTTTTAGGCATTATAAATTTGCGTTTAGGTCATGTAGTCCCCTTAAGACGTCGCAGAACTGTACTCGATTCGTTGTGCAGTTATTGTGATTAAATGTGATTTGGAATTTTAATAAAAGCAGTGTATCACACTCAGTGTGTTTTCATTGCACGAAACAATCTTGTGCCCACATGTTGTCTGAATCTAACGGAGTAAATCGTGACGATCCTAAATATATAATGACGGAGAAAATACGTCTCTCTCGTTATCATCAGCCATATTTTAACTACTGTGGGCGTACTATGGGAAGTGTTGGTTATTGCGCAATAGAAAAACCGTTTACAGTTCAAATCAAATTATGATTTACGATCAAAATAATCACACACTGTAGGTACACGCGCGACAGTTTCTAAACGTGTTCACTGCTTAACCGCCAGCAACAAAATCTGCTTTAATTCTGGTCGAGCGTTATGTTGTAGACTCTGTCGAGCGCCACCTGGTGGCGCTGGCGTCCCGATTAGTCAATGTCAAACGATTGATTTAACGTATTTCCGACATATTATATATATGTATATTATACACATACATACAAAAACACATAGGCACAAAAATGATCGAAGTAGTCGCCGTGGTCGCATGCCTGTTTACCATGTGGGTGCCAGGAACACCTATAAAATAATGGCATGCGACCACGGCTTCACCTTAACCATTTTTAGGGTTCCGTACCCAAAAGGTAAAACAGGAACCTAATTTTTAAGACTCCGCTGTCCATCCGTCCGTCTGTTTGTCCGTCCGTCTGTCCTACCGTCTGTCACCAGGCTGTATCTCATGAACCGTGATAGTTAGACAGTTGAAATTTTCACAGATGATGTATTTCTATTGCCGCTATAACAACAAATACTAAAAAACAGAATAAAATAAATATTTAAGGGGGCTCCCATACAACAAACGTGATTTACCTTTCGTGCGCGAGTCCAACTCGCTCTTGGCCGTTCTTTTTTGTACCTACCTGTCTTAATTTCCGTCTGAAATATTATCTTTTTTCGTACTTTTTAGATCACTTTTATTTTTCCGTAGTTGGGTTTCAGTTTTTTTTTGTAGGTACCTATTTATACAACATGATCAAACAAGATCCTCTCAAAATAGGTATTTTTTTATCATAACTACTCAATCACAATAATCTATGTATGCTCAAAGTTCTAACATCTTTTCTCTTTCTCAAAATACAAAATCTAATTTCAACAAAGTCAACTTGACTTGACAAAATATTTTAGATACCTACTTAGTTAGAAAACCTGATCAATTGCCTCTCGGGTACATAACGAATGGCAGTTTAGTTCAACTCACTGCTTCCACAGCTACTTTCGCTTTAAATCCCTGGGAATTAAAAGAAGTTAGGTCTCCAAATTAATTTTTCAGCGTAATGGACGTGGAATTTTGAAGCGCTTTTTACGCTAACGACCCTTTAAGTATTGTTTGACTTTTCGTAAGTTATGAGCGGAAAATCTGGTACTTTAAAACAGTATGACGCTCACATTTCGAGTTAACTTTCAGATTTTCTATTTTTTTATTTTTTGATGACTTTGTTGTATGTAATTTTAATCGTGTACACACGGCTACATATCAAGCTATACATTTCCAGTTTTAGCTGACCTCGCATTCGGTGGCTTTTCGTACAATGAGGAGTCCGCTTATACTGGAAATGTATAGCTAATAATAATAATAATATGGCAACACCGCCGTGTCAACAAAACGTCTCGTTTTAAATTTTATTTCATAATATCAACAAAAAAAGTAATTTTAACTCATATTTGCAATAGTTTACCATTAAACAAATCTAAAACCGGAAAATCACTTTGAATCCCTTTGATTACATACATAATACGAGTACCAGAATGTAAATAAATTTGAACAAAAACTACCGAATCGGAGGTGACATGACAGATGTCACCTGCGATAAAACAAACATAATTAGAAAATGAAGACAATATGTTGACAAGATTAGCCGCACGTCGAGCACGCCCACCACCTCCGGACTCGTCGCTCAGCTCCGCCTCGCTGCCGCCGGTATCCAGCCCCACTGTGAGCGCTGTGACGACACCGGCCGCGGTAGTTTTTTTCATAATCATAATCATAATCATTTATTCATTTGTAAACATAGGTTTAACATAGATGGTATTAAAATAAAAAATAATAGTAGCTCTATGTTTTGCTTCATTGGCATACAAATGTTTTTTGTTGAGAACTTAATAACTAGATTCACATGCTTAGATAATATTAGTACAATAAATTTAAAATATAATTAGGAACCATTACAGTAAGGTTTTTAGTTTTATAATTATTTCTCGTTTAAAAATTCGTCTACTCTGTAATAACATTTTTCGGTTAAAAATTTCTGTAGAGCTGTTTTAAATTTAACTATTGGCATGTCTTTTATGCCGTTAGGTAATTTATTATAGATTTTAGGAGCTAATCCAAAAAAACTCCCGGACATAAGAGCGGTTTTACATTTTAAATTACATAATTGATTTGCATGTTGAGATCTTATTGGGTTTTTCTTTACTGCTGAGAATTTAGGGAACAGATTCGGATTCATTTTTACAAACAACGCAGTTTCTAAAATATATAATGACGGTAGAGTTAATATTTTCAAGGATTTAAAATAAGGAACACAGCTATCTGTTACTTGAAGACCGCACATTGACCTTATGCAACGCTTTTGCATTCTAAATACCGTCTCACTGTTAGTCGATTGACCCCAGAAAATAACCCCGTAGCGAAGGACTGAGCCAACTACTCCGTGATATGCTGTGACTAGTGTTTCAATGTTTACTTTTTTTGAAAGCTGAAATAGTGCATAGGCAGATTTACTTATGCGCTTACATAACATTTCTACATGAACTTTCCAAGTTAGCTTGTTGTCAATAGTTATGCCCAAGAACTTACTATTCATAACCTCTTCTATTATTCTATCGCCGTAGGCTACAGAAATGGTAGGATTAACGCGTCGTTGGTGAAAATGCATTACGTGAGTCTTGTTTAAATTTATTTTTAAGTTGTTGTTTTCAAGCCATTTAACGATCTCGCTTAGAGTAACATTGATATTATTTTCGTAGTCGTTAGGGTCTGTACACTCAATAACTACTGTGCAGTCATCAGCAAAGAGGACCATTTTTTGTTTTACTGCTCTTGGAAGGTCATTTATATATATTAAAAATAGTAACGGTCCCAGTACGCTGCCTTGTGGCACGCCGTATTTAACCTTTTTGAATGCGGATGTATAGGAAGTCTCTAATTTAGTTTTAGGGGATATTCTACAGATTTCAGTACATTGATACCTGTCGCTTAAGTAAGATTCTAGAAGGTTCAGGATGTTGCCTCTTACTCCATATCCATATAGTTTTTTTAGTAGCAGGTTGTGATCTACATAATCAAATGCTTTTGACATGTCAGTGTATATGGCGCATACTGGGTTCTTTTTGTCTACAGACGTCATTATGCTTGATAATAGGTCATAAAGTGCCATATTTATTGTAGAGTTTTTCCGGAATCCTTTTTGTTCGTGGCATAATAGCTTGTTTTTTTCAAAGAAGTTGCAAAGAGCATTATATATTACTTTTTCTATGATTTTTGAGAATACTGGAATTTTTGCGACTGGCCTGTAGTTTTTAATATCGGATTTGTCATTTTTTTTGAAAATTGGCTTAATAATAGCCTTTTTGAGGTGTGTAGGAAAGTTGCGTCGAGCTCGAGCGACGAGTATTTCTCCCCGCCCACGACGCCACCACCTGTTCGTCGACGTGGAGGACACCGGCCGCCGGACGGTTTAGGACCTCGAGGCCCACCGGCCTCTGATAGGGTCCCAGCTCCCGGCGGAAGTGTGCAGCGCATGAGATGGACGCGATCCATCAACGAAAACGTCATGCGCTCATACTATGGGGCTACAGAGGGGGGAAACAATCTGACCGCGTACCGTGTTCGGATGCTCTCTCTTTTTCAGGTGCTTGAGCCAGCTGTCAACGTGTCGGCACAACGACTGTCGGATCAGGTGCGGGTCATCCAACGTAATCATATGTTGGATGACACTGTACTTGATCGCCTGCGAAATGAAATGCAGAGTAGTCATGTCATCGCCCCCCTGTCGCAGACTGTGGTAGTACTACCACAGTCTAACACAAGTCAAGCAGTCGAGGAGAGTGATGATAGGGCTACAAACGTAAGTACCCAGTGCAATGATGAATTGAGGAGTGCTTTGGAGGACGCGATTCGAGAATATCGGTTCATATCGCCCGAACTTAGACCACGCTTACCTCGTTTACCCATGCATAACAAAAATAGGGTGCTGGTGGCGGCACTGGATGCGCAGTTGTCAAATTATTTTGATGACTGCGTAGACCTCACCGATACACATTCGATTCTGTACTGCGCGGCTGTAGCGGCATGTCGTTTAGCTCACGTCAAATTTGCTAATGATTCTAGAGCTACACGACCGAAACCAGCCGTACCAGCTTGGCAGTGCAGAATTTAGCGCCGTATCGGTGGGGCCAGAGCACTCATCGGCAAACTAATCTGCTTCAGGGAGGGCAATACTCGCCCTAGAGAGTAGTTGTTAATTGGGGTTTCTAGATCAGATCTTACCGAACTGATCTAGAAGCCCCCAATTAACTGTTCTGTTCATCTATTCATACAATATATTAATATTTTTTTAACAACTATTTAAAGTCCAATTATCAACTGTATCACTATTTTTTATCTATTCAACCTAAAATATCACTTTTCATCAGATTAGAATTAAAATGTAATATTTCAACTTGATTCAAATAAAAGAAATTTCATCTTCCGGTATAATCTGGTAGCATATAATGTCTTCTGAATCAGGTATAACTAAATCACGCATTATGTTCCTCACTGTTGATGTGCCGGTGTCCCGACACTTTGGTGAACCTGCTTTCAATTTTTCAGGACAAATCTGCACATCGTTAACTCGGGAGAATGTTAGCTCTCTATTATCACTTTTAAAGAAAAGTTCTTCAATATTTTCCGAATTTAATGCATCATGCATGTTTTGATAGAATAAATCTTCTTGCGTTGTATCTCTGATCTGAGGTTTTGATGAATATGGGCTCGATTTTTTATGAGCGAGCTGCATATCACGGACAAATATAGCCTCACCATTAGCATTCTGAATAATAATTTTACAAATGCTTTCAGAACTATATTTCACTGAATCTTGCATTGTAGCTAATAGAATGTATTTAATTTATTTTTAAATTGTTTAATTCAGTTTATGATTCAACCTTTATCTACAATTGTAGGAATCGAATGTTGCATAAAAATGACTGTAAGTAATTTATAGTTACTTGTTTAGTAGCTTATTCAGCAGACAATCAATCTATCCTCCTCCACCTTAGAATAATTTTATATTTTTGTTTCTTTAAAAAATAAACTTTTTGATTTGTCAACATAATCTGTTCCTTTTACAGCATTCAAATAAAAGCAATCAGGAAAAAAATTAGCATGTTGCATCCAAGGATCATCGTAATACTCCCAATCTTCGATACCACCCCCACACGAAAAACACATAACTTTATCGTTTAAACCACTTCCACAGTAAAAAAACCCTGCATCAGCCATTTCCATCACCAATCTTCGTTTTGAATCTACTGTAGCCCAATAATGTCTAAATGAACATAATCGCATTTTATATTTATTAAATAATTCATAACGCGGGCTGGAATAATTTTGAATCATTTTATGAGTCTTGATACGGGTATGTATGAAAGCATAATGAAGTCTTGTATCTGGTGTTGTCATTTTATCAAGATATGCTGCTATCTTTAGAATATTATACTTAGCACAGTTCGTTGTGGTATTCTGTATCTAATATATTTCTTATGAAATAAAACAAGAAAACATTTACTCAAAAACCTTTATTCTCACTATATTGTTATGATATACAGCTATGTAGCTTAATTTCGAACTTATATATTTTCAAGGCAGCCCTTATCTTCTAAATTACTGTTAAAATACTTTCACTATCAATCCACTTTTTTAAACAAGTAACATTTTTTAAAGCACATACATTCGAATGATACACACAGCTAAATATATTATTAGACATTCCATAATCATGAAATAATTTCTGTAAACTAGGACAGTTCTTATCTTCTAAATTATATATTTTATCATGTTTTACAATGTTTCGTAGCCACGACACTTTTTCACATCCTTTAACATAAATGTTTTTATCTTTCAGATAAGGTACAATATATTGCTGTAACTTTAAGTATGGTATAAAACCCTCTCTCCAGAAAAGTTTTCTGTTTCTCTGTATCCAATATACTTGCAATCTTTCTTTTGTTGTGAGATTGTAAAATGGGTATGGTGGTTTGATTAATAATACCATAATTTGATTTCCGCATGCTACTGCTATTTCTTTCACGATGAACTCGTTACTTTCCGTCTTAAACCCTTGCACATCGACTATAGCGTTCATAATAATTTCTTTACAATACCACTTAACGGTTTATATTCGAATAGACGGTCGTTGATGATTAGACAATAGGCAGATGTATTTTCTGGTATATCTTCAGAACTTTCTATTTCCAGTCTTACATCTACAGCCCCAGTTTTCAAGGCTTCGTTCTGTCTTGAGCAATCAATTACAAATAAAGGAGCCTTTTCTTTAAATTCGTCCAAACCAAGCATTGGTTCAGACCGGGTGTTATAATAAGACTGACGAAATTTGGTGAACATTTCATATAATATATAATACTTATCTTCAGAAAACTTCGCATTCACCGATTCGTATGGATAATATTGAGAATTTAAAAAAAGAGTAACATTAGTTAATTTACAATGGTCAAATATTGAGCAGTCTTTACTTTTCATATTTTTTCTATTTGTCTGCAAACCAAAGATCACATACCTTGGTTTTTCGAGTTGTGAAGCAGTTTTAACAACCCAGGAATGTTTTGTAGTTCTAGGTAATAAAGGATATTCGTACAAGTCCCAATTTCTGAAAGCTATTTGAATAGGACGATCTTTTTCTAAATATTTAAGTAAAGTTAGTCTTTCCCGATCTGAAACTTTTATATGAGGCATACGCCATTGCAGTCTCTCTATACCTACTTCAATGGAATCATTATTATCAAGTATAACACTATTAAGATTCGAACCGCTTCTTTTAATTATAAGTTCATGTTTACAGTTAATGATAATTTTATTATAATCTTCCGCAAATCCTAAAACTTTATTCAAAGGTATAAGGGCACTAAAAATACCATCATTATCTTTCACCCCATTCAAATTCCAACCCCAAATAGCAGCAGCCTTACTTTCCCCCTGGCTCATTGACACATATGATTTTAGAGTTGTAGAAATACCTGCATTTTTTATTCGGTCCATCTCTACACCGTTAATTTCATATCGAATGTCTTGAAATAGAAATGATATATGATTATTGGTAAAATTAACAGCCTTTCGTGTTAGTTTTCCTGCTCCATCTTTCGAAATTGTAGTGGCTCGACCTTCAACGTAAATGTAGCTAGCTGAAGGTAATACGTACAAATCTTGCTGATTTATGGGTATACGTATTTCATCATTTTCATTAAAACTGTTGCTATATGGATTATATGTATGAATTTCATAACTCACTACAGAGTTGTCGAATTGTGGTAAATCATTCACTTGAAGAATACTCATAATTTAAATCCTAAAGCTCGAAGGAATAATTTATTATCTTTACTTATTTTTTTTATAGTTCGTATAATATGTCTTCGTCTTTTGAAGGTATGAGAACGAGTAAAACTATTAACTTTGGCAGTTGATTTTATATTGTAAACTATAATTTTTTTATTTTCTCAATATAATTGACATTCACCTCTTGTGACAGATAAAGTCAAAGTGTTCTCGTATGTAGACGGTACGTATCATTTAAACCTTTTTAAGTGATGATTTGATAAAACTTTGCTTTTTCCAAAACTCTTTAAGAAATCTAATGCATAAATGTCCGCAATTGAATAAGTTATTATTTTGCAAATTATTGTAATTATAATTAATATTGTTAGAATCTACATAGCGAACAAATTCTATTGGAGGTTTCAAGTTGCCGTAACTATCAAAGTACTCAACATATTCATTTAAAATTACATAGGCTACCCAATGTGTACCAGAATTTTTAGAATTATCTAAATTTATGATTCCGCACTCTTTAGAAAAGGAAGACTTCGGCAAGGTATCTCTCATGAACACTCCGCGAAAATATGGAACGTTTTTCGTAAAATGTATGATATCTATATTAGTAAGTGCACGATTAGGTAGCCTATGATTTAGTTTTTTTTCTTTAAATTTGTATATATTCCAAGTCCATCCTTGTAACGGTTTAGCCGCAGTCCGTTTCCAATACATACACCTTCCACATTCTTACTATGTCTTTTCATTTCTTCTAAATGCTTCTTTGCAACTCTATATTCATTTATGGTTTTGACGATTCCAGCAATACCGCTTGCAATACTGCCGGCAGCGGACAAACCAGCAAATATTGGTATTAAAGGTAGAACCCCTCCAGACTTAGGAATTGGTATTATACGTGGAATCCTGGCAGATGAATCATGATTCAATTCTCTAGCAGCAGCGTAGGCCAATTCTATTAGTTTTTTCCTACACTTCGGTTTAACTTTTTTAATGTATTTTTTAGTATTGGTTACTAAATTTTTAAAGCTTTTTTTGAGTCCAGCTCCAGAACTTACTTTCGTTAACATTATATTATTAACTAAATTGGCAGCAAGTTTTTCTCCTGTGCTTGCATCGGAAGACAAAGCACGTTTTTTTGCCATTTTTAATAAAATGATATCTGCTTTGTGCCGATCTTTCAAACTTTTCGAATTATTATATGCAATATCGTGATGTTTACAATATTCATCTAACGTGTTTACACCTTTATCACCTCGAGTTAATCTTTCACTTAATTTAGTTCCTGGACCACAGTAATTATATCCTGGCAAATGGATCTCAAATGGTAAATTATTAATTAAATTATTTATAAGTCCTTCTCCTTTCATGTATACAAACAGAATGAGATCAGTATCATAGACCGTGATGTTATATTGACAAACAACTCATGAAACATTGCTATCGTCAATCCAACTATTTTCGCAGGATGATAACCCCAACCATTTCACGAAAACTTTTCTACCTTTTCGTTTTAAAACTTTTTCCACAAGGTAAATATCAGGATGTTTGGTTTTTTGTAATTCTTGATTGTAAAAAGCTCCTAAAATAGGTTGTTGTTTAACATCTTCTAATAAATATGTAACAGGATTTGTGTTTTGAACTTTACTGATCTTGAATATCTCTGTTGACCAATTAGGAGTGTAACCTTTTTCAAAACAACCTTTATGTTTACTTATTCGAACAAAATCGCCTATCTTAAACTTAGGACATTTTGTTTTCGTTCGATTTTGATTGAAATATCTCTGTAGTACTTTAGTTTTATTGCTATGATTTACTTGAGCAGGTGGTAAACCAATTGTTCTATGTATTGTATTATTATAACTAGTAATGGTTTTTGCAAGTGTCCCGTCAGTCCATTTATAATCCCCCCTTGAAACTAAATTCCTTGAAAAGCTTACTCTTTATCGTCCTTATTAATCGTTCTACAATTGAAGCCTTTTTAGTCGAATAAGTGCAGTAGTGGTTGATAGAATTGTTTATTAATATTTTTTCAAAACTTTTATTGTAAAATTCTTTTCCAAGATCGGTTTGCAAGTTTCTAGGGATGCGTTTCTCTCTACTCAATAATGTAATAAAAGCTTCAGATACAGCTTCTTTGTTTTTTTGTTTAAGTGGAATAGCCCAAGCGTACTTAGAGAATCCATCAATGATAATTAATATGAATTTATTGTTGGTGTTGAATTTGGAGAAACTTTGCATATCCATTAAATCAGCTTGCCAAAGATCATCAATATCTTTTAATATTACATGCCTTCGAGGAAAATGTATTCTTGCACTTCTATGAATTTCATTTATAATGTCTCTTTTCACTTTGCTCATTCTCTCAACTGTCACTTCTGAATTACAAAATTATACTGATATTCAGTTTATATAATGAGTCTTTTTATTCTTTTATAACACCCGCTTCTTTCAACTCTTCAATAATTGATAAAATTTCGTTGTCAAGATTAGTATTACCTGCAGTTTTAGATGCGATCAAAAGTTTAAGCCTGTCCACTAATTCATTAGGATCATCCCAATAAACAAGCTCGGTATTTTTTTTATATTTTTTAAGATACGGCAGACCAGCACCTCGTTTTTGTTTAGATTTAACTACTGTAGGTTCTTGTAAGCGTTTACTAGACTCGGGAAATAACGGTTTGATCACTTGTGAATATTTAAGACCCTTATCACCTTTAACTTGGCCTGCAGGGTCAAAGTCTCTTTTATGAGCATTAGTTGTGATGAGTATTTCTTTGTAAACTAGTTTATCTTTTAAATCGACCAAACTTAAATCAGGCTTCTTGCGAAGCAATAATTCTTTAAGGCCAGGTGTTATTTTGTACTGTTTATTAGCTACCCGAATAAAATACACTTTATCAGAGTTCTCACGAGTGGTAGAGAAATTAACTATTGTATTTCCAATCATATGCATATCATTCTCACTACGTACACCAAATGGTATATTCATATCATCGTATATTTCAAAGATATCTTCTTTTTTCAGCGACACATTATTAACTTTTTCTGATTCAGATGTGTTACCTTCTTCGTCTTCTGAATAAAACTTTTCTGATTCCGGTGATTCATGTTTGTACATACCATGTGATTTTTCACGCAAAAACATTTTTGAACCTAAGATACCAGTGTTTTTAGGTTGGTCGTCACAAGTATCTTCATTTTTTATTATAGAAATTTGCTTGTTAGCTGCTATAGCATGAAGAGGGTCAGCAAGAGGTTTAAAAAAATACTTCAGATGAGTGTCAGTACTAAATTCATAATCTTTCATTTGTTTCACCTTTTTCCTTATAGCGTCCGCAGAGTTTATTAATTGATTGGTTATGTTATGGTCCATTATACGACTTGTACGCAGAAGTATTTATGCTCAAATGATTTTTTTTGTTTTCATTTATATTTTATATAACCATTAATCAAAATAAATAAAGTTGTCAAATGACTGTCTATATCTGCCTTTATTTATTTCGCAATCCTTATTAATTGTTAAAAAATCATAAGGATGGATCCAGGTTTTGGAACACATATCTCTGAACTTAGACCACTCCATATCAGAACTAACATGTTCATCATATATATGTTTCATGTTAACTTCATCTTGCTTGAAAATGATCAAAAAGTTAACATTGTCACGTAATAACTGCTTTGGTATTTTAGAATACGTTTGAGATAAATAAAAACAATCTATACTTCTGTGTCTGCCCATTGTGAAATAATTTCGTATGTTAATTTGCTTTTCACAAACCACATCATCAAATATGATAATAGAATTTGGTAATGCCTCATTAGGATGAATAACTTCGTCGTCAAAGTTAAATATAAACAGTTTTACATCGGGCACTCTTTCTAAGATCTGTTATTTGTGTATATATATGTGTATATATATATATATATATGTTATCTATATTTTGGTTGAAAGCTAGTCTTGGAATACAAGTAAACATTTTTAAACTTTAAACCATTTTTGTGAACTAACAAGCTAATCATGACGTTAGTTTTTCCACAATTCGAAGGACCACATATTATACATCTTATATTATTCGGTAGAAGAACACTATGCTTTGCATGTAGCTTATTTTCCTTCACCTCAATATTTTTTACTTCTAACGAAACGGGTTGCTTAATCCACTTCATGTTTGTATCTGTCAGAAAGAAATATGTTCTAGTATTTATAATGCTTATCAGAAACGCTAAGTAATTATGATTCCCATAAGCATACACGTTCGTCCATTATGTTCACAACTAAATAAAATTATCGTACCAGAGGGCCTAGACAAAGTAACATTCGATTAACGATAACGCTAGTAGAAAAGCTAAAATGTATGGGGTTGACATAAGCTATCGAAATGTCACGTGATCATAGGTCAACGAATAAAAATTAGCAAGACAATGTAAACAACATTCGATTATGAAATGAATCGACAGCGTCGAAAGATTAGGTACTTCCACAGAGATGCATAGCCAAGGGACACTTTTTGACAAGCGTTATTGCTAGTTTTTGGAATCATTAGCAAAAGCGATAGCGATTGTAGAAATAGAATCGCTCCGAAGCGAATGCCATTTGTCTAGGCCCTCAGTGTAGTTTGACAAAGCTATACAGGTAATGTTTACAAAGGATTAATAATAAAACAGCGAATAGAGTCCAAGTAAATATGTATTAAATAACAATATAATAATTCAATGTAATTAATTAAATAAAGTAAGTTTAAATTGAAAAGTGGATTATACTGCGCTTACTAATATGTATTACTTAATTACTGTAATATTGTATTTATTTAAAATATTGTGGCACAATGCCCCCATGGTAATGTATCTACTTGATTTGGTAGTATCTGTCTCTTGTCATCACTATTATTGATAACTACTTTATCTACCTCTTGAGAAAACAATACGTGTTTTATTGATTTAATAGTATTCATTTTGCATTTAAATTTTTTGTCACTCATTAATGCTTTATTATAATTATATAAACGTAATCGCTTTGTTACATACTTGGTTACACCCTTAGCTTTCTTGATTTCTCCGTTTAAACTGTTTATGCAGTAAAGCTTAGCTCTAAGCCCAGTGAATTCAGTAATAATATCACCCCCAAGCTCATCTTTAAATAGGCCAGGAATTTGTGCGTTGACTCCAGGCATATGATAGCTATTGTTAACATCAAAATTACTAGTATCAAATTTCAGTATTTCTTCTTTCATATCTTGATATATATCTGGAGTCTTAATAAAATAAAGCAAACTGTCTGTATCTGTATAGCAAAGCCTTGCTTTATTTTTATATTTATTATTGATATAGTCATAGTGAAATTTGTACAAATGCTGTTTTGCATATTCAAGAACCGTAAAGCCAATATATATCGGCCTGTCAAGAATTATTTTGTCTGGACTTAAATGAACAGCAACAAAGTTTTCTGAAAAAATGGTAATATTTTTTAAGTTAGGTTTCGCAATTAATTTCGCAGCACCGAGGCTTTTGTTTGTTTTGTTGTCTGTATCATTCCATGTCATCACTAATTTAATGTTAACTTGTTTTCGTCTGTTTTCAATAGTTTTTCCAAATACAGCATTGTTAAATAGTTTAAATAAGTTTTTTTCAAACGGCGAAGATGAAGCTTGACGTAATTGAGTATTTAAGTCAATATATTTCTGTAAAAACTTTTCTTGCCTAAATGTTAGTATACGGTGAATCTTTTTTAGAACAAGCCCGTTTTTTATACATTCTTTTAAATGAACGTAATGTATGACATATTTACATTTATCATATAAGTTTGCAATCAATTTTGGGTTTTTGCTCCCCGGAGGAGTAAATTTTTCTGCTGCAAAAGGTAAATCACGATGAGCTTTATGTAAGTAGTCTGGATAAACCAAATCAACTTCTAAGATGTACCCGTAATCGGAGTCATCTGGTATGCTTGTTATATTAATTGTACATATTTCTTTAGGTGACAAAAATCGGAAACCAGATATTGGTATTTTCTTTGTCATCGCGTAACCATACAGATTATTGCAGTCAAGATATATCAAGTAAGTCGATGCTTTAGAAACATCAAAATTAGGTAAATATTTATTATTAGCTTTTGCATTACGAAGAGAGCACTGTGCTAATCCTCCACGTATACCTTTTTCTAAAAGCTCGTAAATCTCTATATCATTGATTAATTCTAACTGAACCTTTGTAAATAACAACATCGCATCCCAGCTCAAGCTGGGTGCGGAGATGTAATAAGCTGGATCAAGGTTATAATGTCGTAAACAAGTACCCCTAAATTTTTCAAATATATCACAGAGTAACAACACATCCGTTTTTAAATACAAATCTGTATAATCACCAAGAGATTTAATTCTAAAAACTTGCCATATTTTTTGTGCATGTCTATATTCATCATCGGTTATATGTTCACATTTTAAACTATTGTAAAAACATTCTTTGGGGGGAAGATGTTGTTGATCGTATTTAGAAAAAGAATCCATATAATCGTAAGGATAAATGCCTTTTTGATGCAATAATTTCACCAAATTTGTTTCATGGAATTCATTTGATAAATTAATAAAGTCATTATCACTTAAAGTTTTAGATAACACATCCAAACTAGTGTTAAGGAACTGGAAAGAATCAATAAATTTTATTTGAACAGGGTGTGATATATTATTGTTTTTAATAATTTTAGTAACAGACATGTACTTTTCTTTAGTTTTCGGTATTATTTTAAAATCACCTTCATATTTTGCTAACTCTTTGATAAATAGATGACAATCATAACCTGCCAAGTTATGGAAAAATACCGGCACGAATGGGCACACCCGGTACATTAAATTGCAATGGGAGTGTGCAGCACCTCGATATTGTGATGTTACATGATCATGGTCTCTCACCTTGTCATCGAATAATAACTGTTTACATATATGACATATAGTGGCATTATTAAAGTTATTTGCTTGATCTACCGTTAAGGGTAACATAGGTTGTTTATTTGATAATATATTACAAATTTCTTCTACATCCCTTAGCAAATTTCGAACAAATATTTCAACACAATCTAGTCCCCTATATGTAACATATTTATTTAAATGACGATCATGTGAGCAACAAATATAATAACCAAAACTAGAAGGTTCGTGAACTTTGTACATACGAGTACTCTGTGTTATAAATTCGTTATGGTTTAATAGAATACTTTCAAAGTCTGCATATATAACGAAGTTAACTTTTTGTTGCCTTTCATAATTTTTAAATTGTAGAATAGTATTTTTGTCTGGTAGAGTAGTTAATATTTTGTTACACATATGTGAGTTGTACTTTACTTCACTTGTGAAACATTGTAAACATAAATCACATAAATACATTTTACCTTTATGATGAGTGATTTGCCGTTTAACCAGTCGTAAAAGACTTTTGATTAAGCAATAGTGACTCTTGCCATTTTTCTCAAAATACAACAAGTTCACATGATTGCGCTTTTTTGAATTAGTCGCATATAAAGGACCAGTTACAATGTTTTTGTCTAGTCCATAAATATTAACACTAATGTCAGAATTTTTCTTTTCAAAATTTCTAATATCAGTGTATGATGGTGCACTGTGGAGTAATGCGGGTAGGAATTCGTTCTGCAAACATTACTCTTTTGTGGAAATAATGCTGCCACAATACTCCACAGGAAACAGTGATCATCGTTGTTCTGTATATTAATACAACTTTTTGAATGTTTCACTACACTCGGTAACTCTAAATACGAGCCACCTCTCAATGGATTGTATTTGTTAATATTAATCTCTAGATGACTCATGAAGAGACAAGTCCAACCAGATTCACAATGTTTAAATTCAGATAGTTTTCTTTGAAATGTATGTATAACATTTAAATATAATTCATTAATATCAGTACTGTGATGTATTGATACATACTTTGTATTAAATGATTTCAGCTCTTGCTCTCCTGACTTTGGTAGAATAAAGTAGGCGAAAAGTTCGAAGTTCACTTTAATACAAATATGTTTTACAGTACAAACACTAATTAGTTTTATGATATGTTCTTGATTATCCATAAGGAACGCCTCTGGTGCGAGGTACTCTTCTGATGGATTAAGTCGGTATGTAATTATTCTATTTTTAAACGCCGTAGCAATTATATCTACATTCTCAAATTCAGATTTTAATAGGCAATTCGATTTATGAAAATTCGTTCTCAAGTGATATTGAAATTCGTTTTTAGGTATTTCAATTTGACAGTACATACAATTCAATAAATTATTAGATCTTGCGATGGAGGGGTGTGTAACTGTAAACAAAGACACAACATAAACATTAATTATATGTATTTATTCTAAATAAAACTTATATTTAACAATACAAAATTATAATCAAATGCAAGTCAATAAATTACCTAGGTAATGAATACGTTAATATTCGATCAATAGCTAGGTAACTACAAGTATAATTAATAAGTAATAGGTAATTAGTAAGTAAGATACACAAAAATAAAGGAATATCGTTAATGCACTATCCTGAATGCAGGCGTCCTTCCTGGTTAAGAAAGTTTTACTTTTCTATCATTCTGAATAATCAGAACGTCAGAGGTAACCAAACCTTAACGAAAGCCTTAATTCAGGATAATGTAATAGTAGCATAAGAAACAAAAATAACACACAATAACACAACACACCATAATTAAACAAGTATATTTTTACCAGTAATTATTTCTAAATGGTCAGTAATAATTACTGATAAAGGTAGGAGGGCAATTGCGGAACTCTTTCCGGGTTGCAGTAATAAAGTTAGTTAGGTGTTGCCACGCGTCTGTGTTTTGGTCGGTACGATTTTTGACGCAGACAATTGCGTGACGCCATCTATTCAGCGGTTGCACCTTCTTTATTTCGTCACAACTATAAACTTTCAACTCTACATAGTGTGTCCCCTGTTTACAATCGAACGTTTGACGCGAATGCCCATTGGCGAGTCTTCTACTAATGGAGGATTGTAGCTGTGGAATAGGTTTACCGGGGGCTGAAGGCTGTCCCACAGCGTCGTCGTCACTGTCGCTCCCGAATATATCATGAACCGTTGCTCTCTTCGGAGCGATTGGCTTGATAATTGGCTTCTTCTTACCCCATGATGAAGACTGCGGACACATAGGGGCAGGGCTCGCTCGTGATGTACTCGGTGCCGGCAGTGAGCACGACGGGGAGTCCGCTCGTTTCCTTTTTTTTGACCTCTTCTCAGGTTCACGCAGCTGAACTTCGTCGTCGGATGGGAACAACGCTTCAGCATTTACTTGATGGGACCTGAAAAAAAAAAAAAAAAAGTTAAAGTTTCAATCAATAAAGGGAGGCTTGCAATCATTATGTTTACTTATTCTATTCTGTAACTTATTGTGATGAAAGAACTTCAATGTGAAAACTAACAACAATAGAAAACAAGGAAACTAAATTATATTAGGTAGGTAATCATAATGATTGTAACGAAAAACCAAACGAGTGTTACTATAATGAGCCTCATTTTTAAATTAGAGTTAGTTAATAGAATATCGTAACCGTTTAACCGTTTCGTTTTCACTGAATTAATTAGATATAATAACCAATCAGCTTGACATAAACCACTCCGATACAACATCACTAAGATGCGACTTTACACATCCGAATGAATAGAACATCGTCTTATTAATATACTACATTATAACAAAGAAAAAAATATGTATTAATAATTATGACTTACATTTTTTTAACGGTGTAGTCCTCGATGTTGATATTGGCCGGCAGAGGTATGTAATGACGCTCCAGATGTCCACGTCCCGATTTAAATACCATCAAATCTACGTCATTTTTTACCCATAAAAGGAAAGTAAGACTTACTAAAAATCCTTACCTAGCGCTAACATAATTAAGTAGTTCAATTCTCAACCTTAAACATACGTAATAAAGATTTGCCGCAGCAAGAAAACGCACATACTAGTCTTATACCCTGACTTTACTTGTGCATTAATATCATGATAAATGTATGAGAAAATTGTCAACGAACAAACATACATTTGGATCTCTGATATTAGTATTGAATTATTGTAAACAATGCAGCGGCGGCGCCGGGCAGTCGGGAGAGTCTTGTTACATCAAACCATTTATGCAAAGTTTGGGAATGATATAAAAAAATATTTGATTTTCAACCTTAAAAACATGTTTAAAAAAAATATATAAGTTGTGAAATAAAGATAAAAAAATCAAATCAAATCGAATTCTCAGTCAGGTAGCAGGGTGAATATAAGTAACTGTTATGTCGGTAAGAAAATATTTTTATTATTGTTCAGATATTGTTAAATGATTTATTTTACGTTACTTTTATGAATCTCATAGAAGGTAGGTCTTAATATTAATAATAGAATATTATTTTATACATTTTGTGAGATTAAATAGTAAAGGCATGAATGATATTATGGAGGACTGCATACCAGAAAATCAATGCATCATGCTATAATTATTATGAGATAATAGAGTACCTATGTAATTACTTAATTTTTTTTTATTTTTTTTTACTTTTACAGGATAATCAAGATCTATTCATTTTCCCTGCTATGGAACCTCGGCTAGTGCAAAACGAGGTTGGTGAAGAATCGTCGAGGCGTTTGAATCTGAAGAGAAGGTCCAATGATGGAACGCATTACAGTTTTGTGAAGCGGCCTTTAAAAGGATTAAAGATAATTCGCATCGAAATCTACGATGCAAAAGATTTTGTCGATTGCGAGGAAAGTTCATGCAAATGCAAAGCCGATTTGTGCGTACAACATGTTGTTAAACATACCATGATGGACGGTATATACCAATCAACCAAGGACCTCATAGTTAGGATCCAGGAGAATTTGGAAAGTGTTTTTTAATGAATAGATAGTTCGTGAATATTTACTTACATAATACATATAGGTACTATATGATTATAATAATATAAGACGCCTTACTATGTACGTGTAAATAGTATGTACCTACTTCATAGTCATAGATAGAGTATTTACTACTTATACTAATTTGTGTAACATTACATTAAAAGCTAATTAAAAAAAAGCATTTTTATTTAGTGGATACTAGCTATTGATTATTATTATTATGTAATATACCTATACTGCGTCGGGACATAGCGGATTCGATTCCCAATCAGGGCAAACCTATCTAAACTTGTACCATCTTATATAGATATTGAAGAAAAAAATTGCTTAATACTCAAACATTCTAATCAGTAGGTACATGATTTAATTACAAAGTTGAATGCATGTATACATATTCTGCTGGTAATGAAAGAATGCAGCCATCTTCCATATTAACAACACAAGATCATGTTCACAGTTTCACGTATAACACAAAGCCAAGCGCCACACACGATATTAACATTACTACGTATTAGTGTCTGGTCTATAGTATAAAACACATACCGATCACTGCATGATTCATTCATTCAATTCACATTCAGCATCGTAACCGTAGCAACACATTGTTACCTTTGTTTGTACTTAAATAGATGTTAAAAATTATAAATATATTGTATGAATAGATGAACAGAACAGTTAATTGGGGGCTTCTAGATCAGTTCGGTAAGATCTGATCTAGAAACCCCAATTAACAACTACTCTAGAGTGATGCGCTTTGTGAGACGAGCGTTCGCAGGGACTAATATCAGCCCTCAGGACTACATGTCCTGTGTCACAGAGCGCATCGACTTCCTGAAGCAGAAAGTGTATGCATGGGCGAACCGTATTCGTCGGTATAAGCGGCGAGTGGAGCGATACACTCAGAATCGCACCTTCCAGCGCGATGAAAGGTGGGTTTATAGGGATTGGGAGCGACCGGATCAAGGTGTGGCTGACACGTGCCTGCCGGATGATGATGCCATGTGTTCTTTCTGGCGCAATATCTGGTCGGTGCCTGTCAGTCACACCGAAGGTGATTGGGCTTGGGAAGTCGAGCGAGCCTGCGATCCAATACCAGAAATGGGGGCTATTTCCATCTGTCCCCAAGATGTAACTCGTGCAGTCCGTCCGCTGCCTAACTGGAAGTCTCCAGGGCCGGACGGACTGCACAACTTCTGGATCAAATGGTTCGGTAGGTCGCACGCTCGCTTGGCGGCTCAGTACCAGGTTGCTTTAGAATCTGGTTCGCTACCCCAGTTCCTAACAACAGGAGTTACCCACCTGCTCCATAAATCAGGTGGTACTGCGGTACCCAAAAATTATAGGCCGATCACGTGTTTACCGACGGTCTATAAAGTTCTTACATCCATTTTGAGAGCTAAAATTAACAAACATATAGACACCAACTCCATCATGTCTCCTTCTCAAAATGGATGTAGGAACGGGTCCCGTGGTACTAAGGAGCTACTCCTCATTGATATGGCCATTAGCCAACAGGTTCGTCGTTCCCGGAAGGATCTGTTGACATGTTGGATAGATTACAAGAAGGCCTATGACTCGGTGCCACATACATGGCTGGTGAGGGTGCTGGAGTTGTATAAAGTAGATGCAACTCTGCGCACCTTCCTGAAGTCATGTATGGGGCAATGGAGAACGGTCCTTCACTATCCAGGATGTCGAAATATCCAGAGGAATAACGAACCGATAAGGATCGAGCGAGGCATATTTCAGGGTGATAGTTTGAGTCCGTTTTGGTTCTGCTTAGCCTTGAATCCTCTAAGCACACTGTTGGAGGATTCAGGTCTAGGCTATCGGCTGAGGAGAGGTGGTCAGGTTATATCTCACCTCCTCTACATGGATGACCTAAAACTCTTTGCCCCCAACAATTTGCAACTGATGGAGCTACTGAAAGTAACTGAAACTTTCAGTAGCGCCATCAGAATGGAATTTGGTGTGGACAAATGTGCGGTCATGCATGTAAAGCGAGGGGAGATTGTGGAATCCGTCGGAACACAACTCTCGGATTCCATAAATCTTAGAGCCCTCTCCGCATTCGAAACCTATAAGTATTTGGGTATGTCAGAAGCGTTGGGCATCAATGGTACTGACATGAAGCAGTTGTTAAAGGAGCGCTTCTTTGGCCGCCTGAAAAAAGTATTTAATAGTCTTTTATCAGGCGGAAACAAGGTGCGCGCCTTTAACGGTTGGGTCATGCCGGTTTTGATGTACTCTTTCGGCATACTCAAATGGACTCAGACCGAACTCGACGCCCTGGATAGGAAGATCCGTACACTGCTGACTGCAAATCGAATGCATCACCCACAATCATCGGTAATGAGGCTGTATATCCCGCGAAAGTGTGGAGGTCGAGGCTTTTTAAATGCTAAGACCCTCCACAATCGCGAGATATGCAGTCTCAGGGAATATTTCTTAGAAGCCGACGTGGGGATGCATCGAGATGTGGTCACAGTGGACAAGGGCCTCACCCCGCTCTCCTTAGCTAAAGAGAACTGGCGCAAACCAGTAGTGCTTGACACTAATGATCGCATGGAAGTATGGCAGAGTAAGGAGCTTCACGGACGCTTTTTTCGGGCTCTACATGGGCCCGATGTAGACCAACTAGCGTCCGTAGCCTGGCTGCGTTTCGGTGACCTCTTTGGAGAAACCGAAGGTTTTGTCTGTGCAATTATGGACGAAGTTATCTTAACGAATAACTACCGGAGACATATTATGAAGGACGGGACGGTTGACGTGTGTCGGGCATGCCATCGTCCGGGTGAGTCCATCAGACATATTATCTCCGGATGTTCTCGTCTAGCTAACGAAGAGTACTTGCATAGACACAACCTTGTAGCCAGGATTATCCATCAGCAACTTGCTCTGAAATACAGCCTTGTAGAATCGGAAGTGCCGTACTACAGGTATGTGCCCGACCCAGTTCTCGAAAATGGACATATCACATTGTACTGGGATCGATCCATCATCACTGACAGGACTATTGTTGCCAATAAGCCTGATATAGTGATGGTGGATCGATTAGAGCGGCGCGCAATGATTGTTGACATAACGGTCCCGCATGACGGGAACCTCGTGAAAGCCGAGAAAGATAAACAAATCAAGTATCTAGACTTGGCTCGCGAGGTTGTCAACATGTGGGATGTGGACTCAGCGATCATTGTGCCGATAGTCGTGACAGCCAATGGCTTAATAGCCAAGAGCCTCGACCAACACCTGAGGAGGCTCTCGTTGGGCAGCTGGATCAAGGGCTTGATTCAGAAAGCGGTACTTCTGGACACGGCTCGCATTGTTAGGAGGTTCCTCTCTCTGGAGCCCTGACCGCCGGTAGCTTGGACCCTGTTCCCGATACCGGTGGGCTACTATTTTTTATATTTTTAAATGTATTTATATTTTTTATATTCTAATATTTAAAAATGTAATTTATATGTAAATAATGAAATAAAGGAAATAATAATAATAAAGGTTTTATTGATTCATAAACGTGTGTTACAATACTTAGGTAAGACACTGGATCCCGCACTAGGATACCCTGTGTCACAGGATCCAGTCTCTTCCGACAGGCAATAAGGAATATAAACTTTAGTAACAAATGCTACGGTTTACGTATAATTAATTAATTAAACTTAGGACTAAAAGGTAACCAAATGTATGTGTGAATGTGATGGGTGTAAGTATGTATGTGATATGAAGTCGTGCGTACTTTTCGGGATGTTGAACTTATTACGAGTAGATATACTTAATGAAAAGAATGGTTGACCCTCGCAATATGACTTACGATAAATTATATTCATCGGTTTTTCTAACGGTTCATCGACTTTACCTTTTGCCTTTTCAAATTGATTTGTTTCACCCTATGTAACTTTTTTACATTCATATCTGTTATTGTGGGTGTATTATATGTACAGGTATTACACCTCTGCGTAACCCTACGGGGATTACAGGCGTGATGTTATGTTACTTATCTAATAAATCTGTTAATTATACACATAAGGGCTATTACGCACTGTCGACTAGTCGCCGGCGAGTCAGTCCCTCGGCGACCGAAACATGGGAAACAGGGCCGGAGACCGAGCCGAGCGACAGTATTCCAAGTACATTCGTGCAGAATGGACGTTGAAGAACTTGCAATAGTAGCGGCGCTACTAATTATAAAAAGAAAGAAAAATAAAAAAAAAACAAAAGAGTATTGGGTGCATCCTTTGTTAGAAGAACGGAGGTCAAAGGGAATGTTTAAAATATTTTATGAAGACGTTAGAAAATATCCTCGTAATTTTTTTAATTATGCAATAATGTCTGTGAGTTCGTTTGATGACTTATTGTGTCTTCTAAAACCACATATAACTGGCATAGATACAAATATGCGACCATGTATTTCTCCGGAAGAAAAACTTTTTATAACACTAAGGTAAGTGACAATTCAAATAAAATTCATTCCTAACATTTATTTTTTACGGGATTTTAACACAATTTACATTACATTCCCGGACACATCTATCGGCCAAACCTAGTGTTTAAAGTGTTGACAATCCCTAGCTAAAAATAAATGTTAAGTGGTGCAATAAGTTTTTATGCAGTTTTTTACGAAAACGATGGCCAGTAAATCAGCTTCACACCTGCAAAAACTTATTGCTCCTCCTAACATTTATTTTTAGCTGGTCTCCAGTCAAAACTTAAAACTCAAGGTGGGCCGATAGATGTGTCCGGGAGTGTGTTTAGAGTTACAGATAATGCCATCCACGAAGACGCGCGATTAAATTTAAATAGAGCATCTTTCGTGCTGTTCATAATACTCTTTCCTGATTAGTCAATTTCTATTAGTGTGCGTTTGCATTCATCGATAATTAGCGTGTATCGACAGATGTTTAACACATGCGGAAGATAGCACACATGCATTTGAACAAAGAGTGGGGCCCGTCTTCGTGGATGGCACTATCTGTAAGTCTACTCTTCGATGACATAATTTAAAAATATACGGTAAATAATTATAAAACATGTATTTTTTTAAAGTACTTAATGAAATCAATATTATAAACGAACGCACAACAAAAGGAAATATTCAAAATAGATCCAAAATGTCAGAATCTTGCGAGGTATTTGAAGTGACAGTAGAAAATCGCGACTCTGGGCGTTCACGTTCTGAAGGAGTTGAAGTTGGTAGCGTATAATAATGTTGTGCTTCAGGGCGTGATTGTTGACTTGGTGCTGTTGAACGCCCGGCCTCCGGTGTGAAGTAACCACGCTCATACTCGTACTCATTAAAATTTCGCCACATTGTGTTTGGATATATATTATTTTGAGTAGAGGATCGGAATGATTCGATTACACTGATTAATTGAATTTTCGCAGCTGACTTTTTGTGCTCCGGAATTGCCCTACATGATGATAATAGGGACATCAGGAACATTCTGTCCTCATCTTGTTCCAAAATATCCTCCTTATTTTTGCGAGTTTCAATACACTTGTTTAATGTGGTTAACAGTTCGCTTGTGCCATCATCTGACGTTTTGTTCTTTTTTCTTCCGACTATATTTTCTCTCGAGTAAGGTCCTAAAGGTTCTTGATCATTTGTCAAATGTTCTTGTTCAGCAATGTTACTCTCTGTGTTCAAATTACCAACGGTATTCTTCAAAAATAACAGCTGATTATAATAAATATAGGGAGTTTTATGGGAAGCAGCAGATCCGCTTTTAGTATTTTTTAATCTTCGTACTTCTCGCGGAAAGCAGCTTCTTATATTTTTCCATTTCTTTTGAAGTGAATGACCTGTAAATAATGTATATATTTAAATTATTTTTTAATTCCAGATATCTTGGAAGCGGTTGTAAATTTGTAGATTTACATTACTCATACAGACTTGGGATTTCAACTATAGCTGAAATAATAAGAGAAGTTTGTCATTTTATATGGGTTGTACTAAAAGACATGTGTTTACCGCAACCGACAAAAGAAAATTGGTTAAAAATCGCAAAAGATTTTCATTTACGGGCAAATTTTCCAAATTGCATAGGTGCCGTAGATGGTAAGCATGTAAGAATTATAAAACCATACAACAGTGGATCATTGTGTTATAATTACAAACACTTCTTTTCTGTAATTTTGCTTGCCATTTGTGACTCTGACTATAAGTTCATATACATAGACGTTGGTTCCTATGGAAAGGATTGCGATTCAACTATATTTACAAATTCAACGTTTTATCAAAAGCTAATGAACAATGATTTGCAAATACCCGAACCTAAGCCCATTTCATCGACAAACCCTATACCAGTACCGTTTGTTATTGTGGGTGACGAAGCATTTGGACAAACTGACAAAATTATGCGACCGTTCGGAGGATCAAATTTAACAACAAAGAAAAAAATATTTAATTATAGGCTTTCTCGTGCACGACGCCATATTGAATGTTCATTCGGCATATTAGCAAACAAGTGGCAGATTTTTCACAGACCTATCAACGTGAATTTAGATCTAGTATCATGCATCATCAAAACATGTTGCGCTCTTCACAACTATGTCCGAGAAAGAGACGGATATAAATTTGAAGATACCCTGAGCATTTCTGGCTTTGAAGAAGTCCCAAACGGTTTCCAAAGAGCTACGCGACGTGGTGCATCATACAGAGATGTATTTGCTGATTACTTTACAACTGAGGGTCAATTATCTTGGCAGATGAGCAGTATTAATTAATAAAAAATAAATGGCATTTCTTACTTACCTGAGTTTTTTTTTTCTTCGTCTGATAATTCTTCACCTCCAAATAACTCCACTATTTCTTCCCACTGTTTTTTCTTCAAATCCCGATTAGCATATTCCTCACTTTGTAAATCCCAAATAGCTTTTCGGGATTGCATTTCCGATATAAATTTATCCGTGTCAAAACTCATTGTGCGCGGCCGTCCGGTCGTTACGACAGTTGCTCGCAGTGTGAATGCTTTCATTTGAAACCGTGCTCCTATTGGTCGCCGGCGACCGGCAGTTGCCTGTGCGTCGCCACTGCGCGGCGAGTCGCCGAGTCGCCCGGGCAACCGGTGACTAGTGCGTAAACACCTATTTAAACTATACAATATTACAGTCGTCGACAACTGAGTCGCCGGCGACTAGTCGACAGTGCGTAATAGCCCTAAAGGTGTACAAAATAAAGAGTAAGTCTGTATTCTATCGATATGTCCATATTTGCTCATCCTTATCAAGATGATAGCATGCTTAGCTTATTGCAAAGATTTTTTCTTGTCTCATGTCTACTGGTTGGTACAGTCAGGGAAAATAATTGTTAAGCAAATTGTCACACTACGTAAATTTTCCGTGTTATAGCAATTTCATGCAAATATTGCAAATATAGCAATTTAATACAGTGACAACGAATGAAAGTTGTGATAAATTATGAATATACGGTCAATTTAAGTCGCTAGTCGATTTGATTAACAATTAAATTCAGATTCAGATCCAGATTCATTTATTTAAAAAAAACATGTGTAGATAATATACATAGTACCTACGATGCTTATTATAGAAGTTACAAGGTATTTTGTTGACTCAATATATTTGACCATGGCTGGTGTATAAATTAGGCGAAAGACAATAAGATTTAAAAATAAAAAATAAAAAGAATAATAATATAAATAAATCAACAATTTAACAAAAAACACACAAACACACACATTAAACTAAAAAATTATGTCAATTACATTAAATTCATCAATATCAAATTAAAAAGTAGGATTCAAAATAAATAGAATAGATTCAGTCAATATCGTAAGAGCGATTTATCACTTAAAAACTCATTAACATTATAATAGGCCTTTTCTGTTAGTATTTTTTTAAATGTTTTCTTAAATAGACCCCTAATTGCGTAACACACTATATATCACAATCTGAATCATTTTCAAGCTTATTGCTAATCCATTGCTTCATATGTTTGAAAAATTTGTCTGCTCAACAACGTAAATAACGTAATGAATGTTGATGAACTGTCAAAATGAAACCCATTCCTACTGTTAATGTGTTACGTTACCGCTGGTCTGTATTTAATTTTTTAACGCTGTTAGGGATATTATTATAAATTTATTGGCGCTCTGCATACAACGCTTATACTCGTAAAAAGTAGCGCTGTCTTAGCTGGCTGAACATGAATTCCCTGGCCTTACCAATCAAGACTGCTTGGTAATAAAACGCAGAACCTCAAATCAACCACTTGTGTTTTTGTCTCATGACTAATGATGAAAGTTCACAGATTGACTTCGAGATTCCAATCTTAAAAATCCTTGTTTCGCTTTTAGCTATACTATGAATGCTTAAGTACTTAAGAATATTATTTCTGAAATGGAACATTGAATAAAGGCTTAATACACTATTGGCCATTCAAATAGGCAATTTCCTTTGGGAATATTCTTATCAGTGGGCGCATTGGGGAATACGTTCAGGAAATAAGCATGCAGTCTTCAGTTAAAGGGAATGGTACACTTTTATTGTGGCTGGTACTGACTATTACGAGTAGGTAAATTGTTATTTTCTTTATGTTATATGTTAGTGAAACAGGCCAATGGACAACATGATGAAAAGTGGTTATTTTTACACTGACTAGATACCTGAACTTGCTGAACATTACAAAAAAACTTTTATTGTACACCATAATTATTTATGTTGTGGTAGAATGTACGAACTTAAAAAAAAAATATACTAAAATCATATCATACTAATATGCCGTATCTGTATCTATTTTACTGTGTGTACATAAATAATAAAATAAATAAATAATATATTATGTAAAACTACATTCTTAAATATCAATAAATTCTGATTCGGATAACTACCATGATAATATTTTTAGATTGTTAAAAAATGTGTTTCTTATGTAAAAAAACCAACGAATCTTACCTAGTTAAGAGTCACTATAAGTAGGTAAGTACTTCCAAATATACTGATTTCCATTTCGGGCCCCACTCAAAATTGTTTCAAAACTACAGTTAATTCTTAAGTCACTGCCTGTATATTTAGGTACTTTGCGGTCCCAGCTAATGTTTCAATGTAATACCTTCTTGGTGTAGACAACTGTGTGTATATGTGTGTATATTTTATTATATATTATGTAAAGATTTAGAACTTGTATTGTGTATTTAATGACGTGATAACGTCTTATAAATCGATGAACGCCGGCTGCACGCACGAAAAAGCATGACACACTGTCACGTTCCGCCTGAGCCGATGATGTTATCACGTAAACTTATCGTCCGTAAACCGACTTTATAGACAACCATTTATTATATTTTTTATTTGTATCTCATTGTATACTGCATGACGTAATCACTTCAACGCCGGCTGTCGCTGAAAACCAGCGCTGGGACTCTGTCTCGCATAGGGCCACAGCATAATGCTAAACGATGGCCATTTTGCGTGGATGTGACGCACATTTTCCTCCAACGTATTGTGTTTCTTCTTTCCTTTCTAAAACGCTCTTCTTTTATTTTTACAAAACAGATATCGAAACTTTATCGTCAGAACTATTAAAAGCAATTCATTGAATTCTATCCGGCCAGCAGTGTAAAAGAGTCTTCATATTTCACGTCCCAGATTCTGCGCTCCCTTTGATTCGTTCGTGGAAATGGAAGCGATTTTGTCCCATTCAGCTGGCTCGTATGTGTGGGCTATTCAGCAGCGTGCGGTCCAAAGTACCCATCGGTGTACCTAATGTTATAATATTTTAGAATTGCCCTGCGTTTGTACTGGGGCTGGTTTGGAGATGAAAGGAAGAAATCGTTACGGATAGTTTTTGTCGAACTGAATACACATTTTTTTGGGATAAAGCCACAATGAAAAATACGCGACGGTAATTTTTGTTACTTAAAATCATTTTGCGTTGATACGTAGCTAATGAAAATGTATAAATTTTTCACACTAGATGACTGTTTTAGTCAAATTATAGATATTCTAGATTAAATGGCTAAAAATACAACTCGTTTGAAACTAAAATGTTTAACATGTGCATGCAATCACACGTTAGCCAAAAGTCAATAAAAAAGTGAGGTAAAGAAATAAATTCTATAAAATTAAATTGCACTCTGTTATGATGACTTGATCGTATTAAGTTCAATCAACGCATCATAAATTATCTCCAGAACAATCATATACGAGTATATCATTCTGTGGGGACATTCAAATAAAACTAAGCGGTCGTTTCGCCGTAAATCTTTCAACAGTTGAATAGCCATGAGCATAGTCAACTGTTTGTCTCTTGTAATGTTTTATTTTGCGGTAATATAAATATCTGTACGTATTATAAAATTAAGTCGCTTCTCGTGTCTATATGTGAGACTGCGTTGTGCTTCTAAACTCCGCAATAGATTTTTATGCGGTTTGCACCACCATTTAGGGAATTTAATCCGAAAGGTGTATGTGTATAATACATGTAACTTACAATAAAGAAATCTTGATGTATTTCAAGTCTCAAAAACAGTGCGAAGCAGGGGCGGGCTTAAGAAATAACAAGAATACAATATTCTTGTTACACTGTGTGGTACAGTGTACCCACACTAAAGTTGTGGATGACGGCCCAGTCCCACTCACAGAGAAGGGGCCTGTGTCCCAGCAGTGGTAACATCAATTGCGACTATGCAATGGTTATGCGAACAGGACTACACAACAGGATGCTTTCCATCATCATTATTTTGTTGATTGAAAAAAGCAATTACGAAAATCAGTTACCTATTTGTGGAATAAAAGATGTGTCTTTACTGTTTAATAGTGCATCCTATTTTCTTGTTTGGATGCCTCATATAGCCGGTATGCAAACATATTTTTGCTTTAGCTTGCGAAGATCAGACGGCAGTTTCTTTATATTAAACTGCATGCTAGTTATAGTAGACATAAAGCGTCTCTAGACAATAGGCTAATAGTGAAAGGCGGGCGAGCGCTGTGGCTCACTCTAGTGTCACAGCATTATGCTGACCGATGGCCGTCTTGCGTGAATGTGACACATAGTGTCGCCCATCTTGTTTTTGTTCTCTGTTTTTTTTGCGTGTTGTTTACCGCAAATAAATGTATTTTCTTTCTCTCTTTTCTTTCAAAGCAAGAAGCAAATTGCACGCCAGTTTTTTTCCGTGATCGTAGAAGGCAGCTTTTACGTTATCTATGTATGAGAATGATATCGTATTTTTTTTTTGTCTAGAACCCTAGGTTTACACTATTCATATTAATCTAACAAAGCTTCACGCCTGTATTCCCCAAAGGACAGAAGTTGAACACCCACATTTGGCAGTTTCGTTTAACGTAAGTCCTACAAAATTGCCAACGATAGTATCGTTGGCAATTTGCTATTTATCACGCCTGAATCCAGAATTCGGGCTGCTATAGAAAATTTACTTGGGGAAAACTTAAAAACATTTTGCCTGACCCGGGTAGTCAACCAAACCTAGAACCACCACAACTACAGTCCGGTTTGCGACTACTAGACCAATGACACAGGCAAAGGAATACAAAAACAAAATTAATTCAATTTATTGCTATAATTTTGTGCACTCCGACAAGAAAACTACAACAAAACTATGATGATAATTAAGTTGATTTCAATATGACTATTACAATTGAAAAAGTCATAAAAATATTTGAAATTGTAGCGCAAACAGAACTTTATGTGTAGAAATTAAAGTTGTTTTTCCAAAAAAAAACATATTTATTACATGTTTGGAAACTAAATCGCGAACGCAGTATACTATTAATTACTCTGCGGTACTTTCGAGCGAGCAGTCGCAATTGATGCATGTTTGTTTAACATCCCTGAACAGGTGCTTAGGGATTTGTTCATAGTGTTAGGTAATTGGACAAGTTAAGAGCTTTTGTCGGTAAATGGTGTATCGTATTCAATGTTCTGAGTGATTTAATCTATCAATGGAAAGATTTCTTGCGACAAGGACCGCGAAAAACATCAAAAGCGTTATTCGATTGTAGCTCCGTCATAATTTTTTACACATTACTTTTATTTATTTATTAATAACCAACTTATTTTCACAGTTTGCACTACCTATTTACACATACCAGTTAGGTCAAATATTACTACTACCATTACGCACTGATTTATTACAGCGTTAGAATATTCACAACTCTATAAATATTTCCTACCACTAGTATTTAGATAAAGCTACGAGTATTCTACTAAAAAACTGAAACAATATTTATTTCATTAAATTACCGAGATAAGATAAAAATAATTTAATTTCAAACTTATTTTCGTTTCTAAGAGATACTTACCTTTTAATACGATACACGTGGGCCCTTAGGCGGTACCTACTTATTAAATTAAAGAAATAAATGATTATATTTTGTTGCTACAAAATAAATATAGTAAGTGACATTGACTTAATGAGACTTAACAATGACTTAAAAAATTGGCTCTAAAACACTCGCACTAAAGGTTCCGTACCCATTGAAACTGTTATTATTTTTACTTTATTTTTATACTTCGCCATGATAGAGACCCTATTTTATCATGAAAATTTCAATTGGCTACCTTATAGGTACAATTAAAAGAAACAGCCCTGGGAAAGCTCAGCTTAGTGTGTGTATAGTCCTATAGACCTTATTTCGGCCATGGCGGTCAATCACAACGGAAACTAGCCTTCGGCGCAGGAGATATTACCCCTGTGCCCTTTGACATACACAGAAGATGGTAAAGGCTTAGTAAACAGGCTTACGTTGGCACCCTTTGGATATGAAACAACACACAACAACAATACAACAACACAACTACAACACAATACAATAAAACAACTACAATACTACAATTACAGCAACACACAACAACACCTACTACAAAACACAACACAACTACAATACCACAACAACAACAACAACACTACAACAATACACACAACTACTACAACAACAACAACAATACGGAATACGGTACTACAATTTTGGTTACCATGGAAACAGTTCCATGATAACCAAAATTGTAGTAACCTAATTTAAAAACCTCTAAAATTCTCTTTAAAGTGATCTCGAAACGGTTGGTTGACACTTCTTGTGACCTAAGGGCTGACTTTACTTCGGCCAGAGGCTAAGCCCTGCCATACAATGTGGCAATGCAGTCTTTTGGCCACATTACCAGTTGACAGCGATGCGGAGGATTTCGACGCAGTTTTTTAGTTTTGTTGTTAGTTAGGATATTTTACTTTTTTTATCATGCTTTTATTAGCTTCACTTGTAACTAACAAACAATGTTATCTAATCTTGGAAGTCAATATTTTATTTATTTAACGTGTATTATAAGTTCATATTTGACATATAAATTAAGACAATACATATTTAAATTTCTATTTATAACCTAGGAACCTTTCAACTTTAGTTTCCCAAAAAATATGGAAAGTTATCGCAAAAAAAAAAAACGATCTATAACCAAACATCGCTAGACGCTTCACTTGTCGGTAAACAAAAGAGGTATTAGACGTTCACTGGCAAACGGCATGATTTACATAATACCTATATCATATATAACTACGTGCAAGGCATAATACGGTGCCGGGGGTGTTCATAACCAAGATTTATGGGAGACCTTATGTCCAGGAGCCGACGGCTTGTGGCTGATAATATCACGATAGCAATGATGAATATCTTTCGCATTGTTGGATAAATAAACAGAGAATGTGAAATGGGCTACATATATTATGGAAATCAATCACCTAACATATACACACCCACTACAGTAGCAGCACAATGAGAGAGCAGTGGTGGCCAAGTGGTAACGGCCCCGACTTACGAGTTGTACATCGTGGGTTCGACCCGAGGTAGGCGCTTTCCTTTGTGTAAATAATTTCATCACCACAGCTCTCAACACGATGAAGCTAAACATCATGAGGAAACTGGCATGTCCTAGTAATAACCTAGAAACATCTGCCAACCGGCACTGGGCCCGCGTGGTAGATTACAGCCACCCACACACAGTCCCTCTCGAAGGAGGGCTGTATGTGCAGTAGGAACATTATAGGCTGATTATGCTTAAGCTTATACACCCAATACTCAATCGATGCATCATTATACATAAGACTCTTCAAACTATTAAGCCACTAACAGACTGATTGGCGAAGAGGTCAAGCAATTAGCTCGGAGGGCCTAGACAAAGTAACATTCGATTAGCGATGACGCTAGTAGAAGGGCAAAAAATGTATGGAATTGACATAAGCTATCGAAATGTCACGTGATCATAGGTTAACGAATATAAATTAGCTAGACAATGTTAACATCATTCGATTCTGTGAAACGAAGTAATCGTTCGACGCTGTCGATTCGTTTCATGGAATCGAAAGTTGTTAACATTGTCTAGCTAATTTCTATTCGTTGACC
Source organism: Griposia aprilina (assembly GCA_916610205.1). Taxonomy (NCBI): domain Eukaryota; kingdom Metazoa; phylum Arthropoda; class Insecta; order Lepidoptera; family Noctuidae; genus Griposia; species Griposia aprilina. The sequence goes on from OU744305.1 coordinate 11,890,384, forward strand.
TATGATCACGTGACATTTCGATAGCTTATGTCAACCCCATACATTTTTTGGCTTTTCTACTAGCGTCATCGCTAATCGAATGTTACTTTGTCTAGGCCCTCTGAGGGCCTAGACAAATGGCATTCGCTTCGGAGCGATTCTATTTCTACAATCGCTATCGCTTTCGCTAATGATTCCAAAACCTAGCGATAACGCTCGTCAAAAAGTGTCCCTTGGCTATGCATCTCTGTGGAAGTACCTAATCTTTGGACGCTGTCGATTCATTTCTTAATCGAATGTTGCTAACATTGTCTAGCTAATTTTTATTCGTTGACCTATGATCACGTGACATTTCGATAGCTTATGTCAACCCCATACATTTTAACTTTTCTACTAGCGTCATCGCTAATCGAATGTTACTGTGTCTAAGCCCTCAGAGGGCCTAGACAAATGGCATTCGCTTCGGAGCGATTCTATTTCTACAATCGCTATCGCTTTCGCTAATGATTCTAAAAACTAGCAATAACGCTCGTCAAAAAGTGTCCCTTGGCTATGCATCTCTGTGGAAGTACCTAATCTTTCGACGCTGTCGATTCATTTCATAATCGAATGTTGCTAACATTGTCTAGTTATTTTTTATTCGTTGACCTATGATCACGTGACATTTCGATAGCATGTCAGCCCCATACATTTTAACTTTTCTACTAGCGTCATCGCTAATCGAATGTTACTTTGTCTAGGCCCTCAGGTCTTCTACCGTGTCGCGGTTTGGCGCTCAGGTCAAATACATGCGTAGTATTGTTTGTTCCGGGTTCAAGTGTTTGAATGTATGTGTCGGTGAGATTTGCGATTGTAAACATGTACCCGATACAGGAGAAATTCTAGGAGGATAACCCATCTAGTAGATGGGTATGGTAATTAATGATATTCCTTGATCTATGGACAGGTCCGCTCAATCTTTGTAGTTTTTCCTCAAAATACCATTTCAGACACAAATCTACATGGTCTTCAAATGAATATAATTATATATTATATCTGAACTTTAAAAGAGACTGTGAGACCTCTGAGTTTGGTTCGTCCTTTCTTCCCTTATTAGTCAGATTGGAAACGCCAACCTCATCTAATTTTTAAAATATGATTGACGTGTAAAAGTGTTTGTACAAACCTACTCACAGAAATAAAATCATTATCATTTCTGCAGTAGAAACAATAACGTTTGGTTACTCATAGGATTTCGAGTAAATTACAGATTTTGTTCAAAGAATGATGTAGTTTAATTTAAAGGCCAAAAAAGTTTTGTTCCGATTTTTGGATTTGGGTACGTATTTGATGATTTCAAAATATTCCCACGCACTATTATTGCCATTGTTTTCATTTAATGTCGTATTGATGTTCCCATATTATGGTATACATAGTTTTCTTTAAATTAGTATTGTATAATTGCATAGCACATGTGTGAGCACTTTATACCTACTATAAAGCTACCATTAACTGGGTTCGTCTTTCATTGACTTGAATGTGCCCCCCTGGCGGCTGAGACTATGTAATGCTCACTCAAATGTCTCGCTGGTGGTGGCGTGTGTGTTGGATCATTAAGTTCCCTTCAAAATGGTTGAGCTGAATGGTGCTGATCCATACGTCATGTACGTGAACGGGCGCCGTCAGTAGGGACTGGTCATCTCTTAGCTGCCACGGCTTATTTAAATTTCTGAATTGTTTTTATATTTTTTATTACGGACGATTTTACCATGCATATCTTCCATGAATTATGTAACCAATTTTTTGTAACAATATTTTGATATATAAGAGTGTCTGTGGAGTTTCTTGCCCGTTCTTCTCCATAGGTACCTACTACGTTTTTGAATGGAGAACTAGCTTCATCTTTGTGACTGACCGACCCCTTGACAATTCAAAAGTGCTTGTAATGGTTGGTTTATTTCAAATAAATGCTTTGAGTTTGAGTTTATCAAGCCCCTAACAGACTGATTGGCGGAGTGGTCAAGCAATTAGTTCCTCCACTACGTGTCGCGGTTTGGCGCTCGACTCAAATATTTGTGGAGCCTACAAATAGTTTGTTCCTGGTTTGAGTGTTTGCTGTTTGTGTAGGTGAGATTTGTTTCTGTAAACACACACTCAAAACAGGAGAAATTCTAGTAGGATAACATATTTAATTTTAAATTAATATGAAGGGACTTGGCCCTCATCAGTGATATTTATTGGATCCATGATCCAAATTCTGAAGTTGCACTTTGTAGGTAGGCGTGGATTGGCGGGCGAAGAAAATAGAGACACTCTTTGTAACAAAATCACTTTATTTTAATCAGTAATCTTTCATAAAATATTCACCACAAAATAGGTAGCACCCACCGAACGCGTAGCACGCTTGTGCGATCTCGCCCAAGTCTCGACTCATACTGTGACGTAGCAAACACAGATAATTCATGTTCACGACACTCTAAACTAACAGCGACATCTAGGAAATCTAAGTAACACTAACTTAAATATTGAAGCGCCGTCAAATATAAAATACCAATGATCTCGATCATTGTAGACACGACGACATATCAAGCTATACATTTCCAGTATAAGTTGACTTCTCACTGTACGAAAAGCCTATACAGTGAGAGGTCAGTTAAAACTGGAAATCTATAGCTTGATATGCCGGTCGTGTGTACGAGTATGCACAAGAACCAGTACCTATGAATTCTTCGGCTACTACTGTAAATCACCTATGCGATTTTCATTTAATAGTTGACGTATCTACCGATTACTATACATAGGACTCTTCAAACTATCAAGCCTGTCACAGAGTGATTGGCGGAGTGGTCAACTAATTAGCTCCTCCACTACGTGTAGGGTTGCCACCTTTTTCGGGACGAATAAAGTATTCTTCCATTTTGGTAGAATGAAAATAAAGTACACACGGCTACATATAAGCTATACATTTCCAGTGTAAGCTGACCTATCATTGTACGGAAATCTTATACAATGCGGGACGCAGCGACTACACAGCATAAAAAAGAGTACATATTTATTGTTTACTTATTATCTTTATAAACTCACTTTTTGTTACTATTCTCAACATTCAACAAATATTTGTCTGTTTTGAAGATAGATATAGCCTCTTTGCTATCAAACTTTAAATTGAAATATTTGATCTACTCGTTTTTAATTAAGTTTAGGGAAGATTTGTTCCTTTCGTCGCTCCACTTTACATTCATAATGAAGAAAAGACCAGTAACAGTCGAGTTACGTAAATAGAATATCGGTAACGGCATCACTAAATAACTGCTCCTAAATTAAAAAGTTAATTAAAAAAAAAAATGTTTTCTACTTTCTTCTTTGACATAATCTTCTCATTATTTTACATTTTAGACCTCCAATTCTTATTTCAACTCATTACATAAGGCTTTTGTAGATACGAGTAGGATTTTAATTCAGATTTGTTACATGTTAGATTTGTTTGTTGTTGACAGGCCTACACTGTCCTCCCGTAATTTGAAAACATTGTTAAAGCCCCTTATTTTTAAAAGAGTAATCGCGGTGTTTCTTGCCGGCTCTTCTCCATGGGAAACGACCAATTGGAGCCGTGTACCTAGCTTCTGACGTTTCATAAGTGCCCATGTAGGTTTATGTGAATTAAAATATTTTGATTTTGTTTTTTTTTTGTATTTTAGCGTTCTTTATTGGTGTCGTATATTATAAGGTACTCCAACACGAAAAAGAGGATAGGTACTCTATTTTAGAGTACGGGTGATAACCTTAGCTTATGTGTCGCGGTTTGGCGCTCGGTTCAAATGTTTGTGTAGCCTACAAATTGTTCCGTATTTGGGTATTTGAATGTTTGTGTTTGTGAGATTTGTGTCTGTAAACATATTATACATGATGAAGAAGTAATCGTAGTTGGATAATCCATCTACTGGTACAGTCAGCGGTGACAATTTGACATTAATAGCGCCTTTATGTTCTTAACTTAAGGGTGACTTTCGAAGTGCAAGTGTGCAACCACTGATGTACAGTTGACTGTACCTACACTGTAAACCATAATGGTAATGAATGATATTCGTTTGATCTATGGAGAAGCCACAGTCAAAATGTTTGATGACCCGCACAGTCACGGGTTCCCAGGAAAATGTTAACTTTATCATATGTGTAATATACCAATTTAATGTAACACTCGACCTGAAAAAAAAAATAGCGACCAACTCAAAATTCATATTTATCATATTTGACATATCAGCACCCCCAATACAGCAGCAGCGCATTAAGAGAGCAGTGGTGGCTCAGTGATAATGGCCGCAGGAGTTGTAGGTCGTAGGTTCGAACCCAGACAGGCGCTCTACTCCGTGTAAATTACTTCATAACCACTGCTCTCAAAACGGTGAAGGAAAACATCGTGAGGTAACCGGCATGTCCTCAGACCAAAAATTCGAAGACATGTGACATCCGCCAACCCGCACGTGGTGGATTACGGCCCAGTCCCTCTCACCGACAGGAGGCCTGTGTCCCAGCAGTGGGAACATTATAGGCTGATTATATCAAGCAACTGTTTTATAGTCTTCTCAATCAATCTTTCCCAGTTTCACATTTCAATAAACAAAACATAATATACAGTCTAATAAAACATACATAAAAATACTCTGAAATATCCATGAAAACTGAAAACATGACATATATATCGAAGAGAATCTCAAGACAGTTCATTTCGTCGGATTTGTAAAATTGTCATAGTTTATTTCCTGTAATTTATCATTCCATGCATTTGGCTTGTGGCCACAGAGGTAAATACATTGCCACGTCGTTGATCCTTATTTATAGGGTGTTAAGGTTCATAATGGGTGGTGTAATGGCTTCCATTGGAGGAAGTCAACACAAATAAGATTTATTGCCAAGTAACGTTTAGATGTGGGTTTGCCTACGCTGATATGGATAACACATCTAATAGGTGTCTTGAATTAAGTGTTATTGAGAATAAATTACTATGTTTTCACCTAGATTTAGATAAGCACTCATGCTTTAAGTCCTGAAAAAAATCGAGATAAAATTTTCATTACAATTTTCTGTCAATTTCTTGTGTTTTATTTTGTAACTATACATATCAAAATTAAAATATTTTATTTCACATAATTAAACCTACATAGGCACTTATGAAACGTCAGAAGCTAGGTGCACGGTTCCAGTTGGTTGTTTCCTATGGAGAAATGCCGGCAAGAAAGTCCACGATTACTCTTTACTCTTTTAAAAATAAGAGGGTTTACAATGTTTTCAAATTACAGTGTTAATAGGTATGGGAAGACAGTGTAAGTCTGTCAACAAGTAACAGGTACTCAACAAAATAAAATTGGTCCACAAATGTACAGTCTACAAGTTAGGCCTACAACGTTCTCACATTCACAATATATAGAAGAACCTTTATATATGATAAATTAAATAATAAAAATTAAAGCCTATTTAAAACAAATGACATTATTCCCATTACAACGGTAACAAATCTGAATTAAAATCCGGTCTACATAAAAATATTCTCATATTTTCGTGTAGGTACTATCCTTAATATGAAATGATTACAAATTTTCTGCATAAACTTCGCTTTTAAAACTACATTATCCACATTTTCAGTCACAACACAGTTTATTTTACTCATATTTAAGCTTACACAACCGCACGCACGTTCAAGTTACAATTAAGAGGACTGCAGGACCTAAACGCAAGTTTTATAATGCCTAAAAGTATATGTGATCCACTGCAGTAAACAAAATCAGAAAAATATATGATATTCTTCAGGATATAGGTATAATAGTTAGATAGTGTGTTCAAAACATAATCCAACTAATTTGATACGATAGGAAAAAATCACGAAGATACCTCTAAAAATGCCTTTTTATGATTAAAAACCATACTAATATACATGCAATCATTCTGATTTTTTGTCAGATTATTCTACAAGCAACATATTAACATAACAGTATTTAATTTTTTTAGTCCAATCAATAGATTTTTTTGTAAATAGATAATTGCTTCATATTTTATAATAAATTACCAGCGTTGTGTTTCTTTTCTATGCAGTCCGACAGTAATCACGCTTTAGCTGTTATCAGCCTCTTAAGAGGGCGCACACGGGTCTACTAGCGCCACTCCTTTAAAAAAGTATTATCTCGTGACTGAGAAGGAATTTTTAAAAACGGCTCAATAAGTGACCTCGGAAAGTGTGTCTAGAATTTTCTAATACCTTTTATAAACTTCCATATTGAGACACGAAGCAACAAAATACGATCTAAATGAATGTGGCCGGTTTTGTTTGGATCGAATTTTGTTGCTTCGTGTCTCAATATGGAAGTTTATAAAAGGTATTAGCAAAATCTAGACACACTTTCCGAGGTCACTTATTGAGCCGTTTTTCAAAATTCCTTGTCAGTCACGAGATACTACTTTTTTAAAGGAGTGCCGCTAGTGGACCCGTGTAAGCGCTCTTAATATGGAATAACGAAATAATTTATTGGACGGCCGCAAAGAGTTAGGTTAACATGTACAAATTAGCACCCTAATAAAGCTCGCTAAACCTCGGGAGTAAAACTACCTCGTATATAATGGGTCATTTTAGCCCCTTGTATAACAATCTACTTTTTTTTTATTATAAATGTAGACCTCTGCCTAATTCTTTGGAGAATACAGGCGTGATGTTATATTTATGTGTCATATGTACTATGATTTGGTTCCATTTTTGTCTCAAAATGAAGCTAATTAGTGACTAATAGTGTACCAAAGCGTCCAACTTTATGCGATGCTGCATAATTAGCCCTGTGTGTAGTTGGCTAGTATTTGTGGTGACGATCGATTTGTTGGGTAGTTTGTATATTGGACGTGTAAAATGGTTTGCGTGCAATTATGCTAGATTGTTTTATGATGGTAGAATATATGTTAATGTAGTTTGTGTCGCTCCTTTGTAGTGTGTTTAATTTGTAAGTTTCCGGATTGCATTGATTTGTTATGTGTCTTCCTTACATTATGTGGTTTCCCCACTTTTGAAAAAAGTGGATTTGTACTGGTTTTGATCCTAACCTCCTCATATAGCAGTGGTTCTTATTTCACCACTTTATGGTTCACAATGCAGTGTTTTGAATTATGAACACGCGTGATTTTTACTTTGAGTTCCCGCACTAGTGTGCGGCAATGACAAATTTTGCATAACTGTGAAATCTAAGAGACTTTTTCTATTTACTTAAAAGGTTTTTTTTTTTTTTTAAGTAGCAATATTCCAACAATTGTAGGTAGGTACAGTGGATTGGCTAGCAAGTGGCCGTAGGGTCTGTTCGATCTCCATTTGAACTTAGTTCTTACTGTTGACGTGAATTTAGCACAAACATGTTAAGGCGGTACCCCGACCAAAACCTTGCCATAGTGCGTTATTCAGAGGCTATTAACTCATTCACTATGGGTAATAAACTAAATCTAAAAGCACATTATTAATGTTCGATATCCTATCATCACATTGCACGTTCTTATTTGTTTTTATGTGTTATAAATACATTTAAAATCTCCTTGTAAAAAAGTGACTAAAATTATTGATTGCGCATGCATCTTTTGATAAAGGTGACGTTCTATTAATTTGAGGATTACACTAATGGATAGATAATTAAAAAATCTAAATAATTCACGTTTTATTTTATTTCAAAACACCGCTTGTCATTTTTTATTAAAATAATTTCATTTTTTTTGTGAATTCTATGATAAATGAGCGTGTGCAGGGAGCGAATCAGAGCGAGACTCAGCGACGGGACAGAGAACGACCGAACGCTCAAGGTCGTTTGGTCGGGGAAGCGCCTTAAGCTTTAAGTATTCATAAGGCAGATGTTTGTGGAAACGCCGGGAGGGGTCGCCCTAGAAAGACATAGTGACCTTATTGGAGATGATCTTCAGAAAGTTGTACTCACAACCGGCTTGCCTGTATGACCAGAGATGTATGAAAGTAAACGTAGCAAAAAAAAATGTAAGGATCGTAGCAGGTGGCGTTCTGTAGTTTCTATCTACCCCCATGGAAGAAGGCGTGAGTTTATGTATGTGTATGTGTATGTTTAGCTTCGTAGGTACAGTTAATACCAATACTTATCAACGAGATAAAAATAGAAAGATCTTCTAAAGTCAGCATGACACATCTTTATAATAATACATGATAATGCCAAATTGTATGCTCATTATAATAATAATATTATTTCCGTATACACTTTAAATTACGATCGCAAACGTTCCAACATTCAAAGCCAAATTGCTTTGTTTATTATTTTAAACGTTTAAATGAATGTTAGAACATTGTAAATACATTATATTGCAAAACTTATTTATTTTCTTCATTAATTTTAAGTAAATTAGATTCATTACATCTCCATTGTGTCAACTTTTAATATTCGTTTTGTATCTCAGAAAATAACTTTCGTAATTAGATTCATAACATTAAAATCAAGTTTTTAACAGTGTAATTTTTTACTTTAGTTTATAATGCATTAATGTTCTTTTTTACTTGGAGTAAGCGTCTTTATTTTATTTTAAGTTTAAGTAGGTACCTACATAATGTTTGCAAGCGAAACATGCTTAGTATTACGTAAACATGTAAATTATGTAAATAATCATCTTAGCTAATAATGATCCAGGAAATGATTCAATCAAGATTTACTTGATGCATTCAAAATGTAAATGACAATAGTGACGTAATATCTTCCTGGTTTGTAAAGACTTTATAAACGCGTAATCTGGCTGGTTCAATTGTTTTCTCAAACATGCTTGGAAATTCGATCATTATTTTGACAACCTTAATCGAGATAAATCAAAAATACTGTTCTGGGCAAATACATGCGAGCAGCGGCCGGCAATCTTAATTTGAAAATCTCATATCTGTCGTGTTTAGCGGCCGAATAAATTACTATGAAAACTCGTAGGTATCGGTCGTGTAATATGGAACGAACTTTTTACTTCGACCAACGCAACCAAAGACGTAACTTTTTAAAGATTTTATTTAAATATCGAACTGACTGAGCAAATAGAGCTGTTTAATGTGAAAAAGAAACAAATGAACATATTGTAATTCCGGGACATGTTTTATAATTTATTATTGAGTCATTATCTAAACGTAACCTACTCAAATTGCACAGGGTCGTATTAAGGACCACCTTTTGATAATAATTAATCAACTTTACTCGGGGACCTAATTATAACACTAATTTATTAAGAGAAAACGCGAAAAGGCTAGGTGGAGCGCCAATCTTCATAGGGGGTAGCATCTGGATGAGAATAGCCGTGGATCGAGTTAAGAGGCTGACAACAGCTAAAGCGCACTCACTATCGGACTGCATAGAAAAGAAAGAGAAGCGCGATGACACAACGCTGGTAATTTGTTGCAAAATATAAAGCAATTATCTATTTTCAAAAATCTATTGATTGGACTAAAAAAAAAAAATTATTGTACGTATATTAGTATGGTTTTTAATCGTTAAAATATTTTTTTAGAGGTATCTTCGTGATTTTTTCCTATCGTGTCAAATTAGTTGTATTATGTTTTCAACACACTATCTAACTCGCATGTATATTTTTCTTATTTTGTTTACTTTAGTGGATCATATACTTTAAGGCATTGTAAAACTTGCGTTTAGGTCCTGTTATCCCCTAAAATAGCGTGCGATTAACTTTGTCCAGCAGAATACCGCTAGACGTAATTTTTTTCATCAAGCATTATTACCAAGGGCTGTAATGTAACTGAGAATTTTATTAAAGCAAAAACTCAAAATATGCACTTTCAATAAAAAAAAACAGTTACAAGTTAATAAAATCGAAGTTTCTCGAAGCAAATTTCAAATAACACGTGTTCCCAAGCAAATAATAAAAGAACAAAATAATTGGCTCCAGTATTTGCACACAAGGTTTGTTCAAATGACTCGTGTTAGAAAAAGATTGCAAAGATATTTTCACAGGTTGCCTTTTCTCCGCTCATAACCTTTGTTTATATTTATTCAGGACGTCTGAGTTCCTCAACATTTGATAGAAATCCCTTTACATTCGGTACGTATTAAGTTATTAAACGGATGAGACTATACCTACCAATTAAATATTATTTGAACTTCATTTAATAATCGTTAAGGCTACTTCAAACAGGCGCGTCACAAAGGCACCGCCTGCCGCGCGTCGACCGGTGCCTTTGTGTCGCCTGTGATTCGAGTCTCGTGTCGCGCCTGTTTAAAGGAGCCTTTAAGTTCATCATTGATGTCGAAGATCGTTTTCATTAAAGAGGGTTTAAGATTCTGTAGTTGACTCTCTTACTTGGTGCTACAAATTACCATCATCAATTATTACAGTTTTAATAATATATACGTGCTTTATTTATAGGAGAAGAACAATAACGTGAGTCTTGATCACAGACTTAATAAAAAGGCAGGCTTTATTTGAAAGATAATATTGTGTTCATAGTACATAAAAAACCGGCAATGTGCGAGTCAGACTCGCACACGAAGAGTTCCGTACCACCGTCCAATATTTAACACACCGTATAAAAAGAAACACGTTTCTTGAATGGGGACCCCCTTAATTTTTTTACTTTGTTTTATTTTTATTATTTTTCTTGTTATGACGGCAATATAAATACATACTGAAAATTTCAACTGTCTACCTGTTACGGTGCATTACGGTTCATGATCTACAGCCGTCTGACAGACAGACGGATGGATGAACGGTCGGACGGATGGATGAACAGCTGAGGCTTAGTAATAGGGTTCCGCTGGTACTCTTTGGGTACGGAGCTCCAAAAAGGAGGGGAATGAATCATAGGGCATCATCATAATATATTATTGCAAACGACCAATTGGAACCGTGCACCTAGCTTCTGACGTTTCATAAGAGCTCATGTAGGTTTTTGTGAAATAAAATATTTTGATTTTGATTATAATCAGACGAAACACGACCGATGCTGGACATTTACCTTCCCAAAGCATCCGCAGTCGCCACGCAGTTATTTTTTATTAAGGTAAATTAGTTTGGGTTGCCGGATACCTTGAAGAGAAATAATTATATGTTGCAGCGTTAACACTGATCCGCCATCTTTATTTTTGATTATTAGTAACGTCATCTAGTTACTCGTATTACTCAAGTAGTGCACTTGGGTGAAGTCGATAGAAAGTGGCACTGGGTTGACGGTTGTCGCTTGTAGGTTGACATTTGATATTTTTAAAGTTTGAGAAACATTAATGTTAGACGTTAGTGCTCACGGGTTCATTTTGTGTGGAGACGCGCTTGCGAATGATTGTCTTCCCATCCTATATCGAATTCACCACGTTTCCATATTGTAATCTCATTGCATCTGCCTAATCAAGTGATATTTTTGTAATTCGTGAACTTTAGTATATTAATAGACGTCTCTACTTGGCGTTTTGACTATTATTTCGGATACCCATCATGTGCGACCATTCCGATAACAAAAAAATCAAAATGCCTGTGTTATAAATTTAAAAATAATTATTACTATTCATTTATATCCCTCTACTTTTTTGATTTTTATTAAAGAGCAAGCCGTCCGCCCGATGGGATTCCCATCGGTAAAATGACGACCTACCACACAAACGTTCATGCACTATTTAACCCCTTTAAGTGGTAAATTTTCAAAATTCTTTCCTTAATGTAAACCGTGGTGTAAACGTTTGCTGTATAAGGAACTTGTGTACAAAATTTCATGTTACTAGACCCCAGCGGTTTAGGAATTGTCGTCAGTATAAGAATGAATTTCAGTTGATAGACCACCTAAATACATAACTACAATGCTTTGCCGAAATGCCTAAGAAAATACCAAAATATACGTAAAATTAATTACCACCGTTTAAATAGCAATAATATAATATGTAGTTACAACAAACCCGCTGTAGGTGCGACAAACAAGTACAGGGCTGTGCAAATATGTACAAGTTATGAAACTCCTCATTAGGGAGCTTAGGAGTTTAAAGGTTTAGGTGAAACTTCGCAGGTGAAGAAGCAATACAGTTTGAGTTGGGTATGTTACTTAAAAAGTTTAAGGTATAGTTAGGTAGCTATGAAATAATTACTGAAACTAAGTTTGAAAACCTTAATCTAGAATAGAAAGGTATAAATCAATGATATCAGCGTATGGTAAAACAGAAAAAAAAAACAAATCAGACGCGCATTATGAAGTAAACTTATAATACACACTAAAACACAGTAGCCTTGTATTCGAAAGATAAAAATAAAGAAGAAGAAGAAGTTAATAGTTCAGAGTCCAATGCTGGATATAGGCTTTTACATAATTGCACCACAACACATTATTTTCCGTTTTCCACCTGCCTGCCCTCACCATCTTTTTGAAGCCTTTTCAACCAACCATGCACCTGAGTGAGTGGTCCCTCGCTCTTGTCCGATCTAACAGCCATCTTCGATCTTCTAGCAGACAGAATTTGAGTTACATTTGTAATGATAAGAAATTATTTACTGTATTTGTTTGATAAGAATACAATAATACATCTGAGCATACTTAGGTTTATTAACACTAACAGCCTTATTTATAAAAATCCACTGACTAGCTAACTCATTAGTTAGCTCTTAATTAACTTTTCTTGATTTATAAACGCTTGTTAGCAAGTCATTTAGTTTCGAAACGAAATAGAGGTGAAAATATGCGTTCGGCACAGATTATATTGAAAATAGTCGACTCAAAATCTGAATGAATCATGGCGAGATCCATACATTAATTTGTACAAAAAGAAGCGTTAATTTAGAGGGTTCAAAATATTTTCCAATGTTGAGAATACGTTACCAGGAATAGATTGATATACTTATAATATTAGGTCTTTACCTATGAAATTGCCGTTCTGCAGTACTGGCCATTTCAAATCAAAATAATTTTTGTTTGGCTAAGAATTCTAATTTCAAATTAATTTTATTTTAAAAACATGGATTTTTTTTTCTAAAAGTAGTCATTTCTTTATTGATTAGTGTTACATTTTCATCGCATTTCAATCTTTTTCGTCATCATGGATACGTTAAAAATTCGAGTAATTATGGAATATGAGTACCGTCGTGGCAGCAACGCGGCACAAGCGGCACGCAACATCAACGACGTTTACGGAGCTAACACTACAAACCAACGCACCACCTGTTATTGGTTTGCTCGCTTCCGTTCTGGAAATTTCGACCTGAAAAATGAACCTCGCGGTCGTCCGAAGACTTTGGTCGACAATGACGAATTAAAGGCGATTGTGGAAGCTGATGATACACAATCTACGGCTGAATTAGCAGCAGCTTTCGACGTTAGCGTCAAAACAATATTGGTCCATTTGCGTCAAATTGGCAAGGTAAAAAAGCTTGACAAATGGGTGCCCCACGAACTCAATGATCGCCAGCGCGAAGTACGCGTCGAGACGTGCCTTGCACTGCTCAACAGACACACAAATGAAGGAATTTTGAACCGCATTGTTACCTGCGATGAAAAATGGATTCTGTTTGATAACCGTAAGCGCTCAGCAAGTTGGTTGGATCCTGGTTCAGCACCTAAACAATGCCCTAAACGAAAACTTACCCCTAGAAAAGTGATGGTCACTGTTTGGTGGTCTAGCGCCGGTGTGATTCATCACAGCTTCTTACCAAACGGGGTGAGCATTACTGCAGATGTGTACTGTGAAGAACTGAACACAATGATGGAGAAGCTGGCGCATCTCCAACCAGCATTGGTCAATCGCTCGTCTCCGCTGCTCCTGCACGACAACGCGCGACCTCATACTGCACAGCAGACGGTCTCCAAGTTGCAAGAACTGGGGTTGGAAGCTCTCCGTCATCCGCCCTACTCACCAGACCTTGCGCCTACAGACTACTACTTTTTCTAGAATTTGGATAACTTCTTGGCGGGAAAAAAATTTAATACCCGAGAGGCAGTACAAAATGCCTTTGAAGAATTTGTTGCCTCCCGTCCAGCTGATTTCTTTAAGAAGGGCATCAATAAACTGCCACTGCGATGGCAAAGATGCATTGATTGCATGGGTGATTACTTCGATTAATACAAATAAAAAATTCATGAAAAAAAATCGTTTAAATTTTTTCATACAAAACGGCAATTTCATAGGTAAAGACCTATTATTTTTAATACCCGCATAATTAAAAAAATATTTTGAAATGAAATTATCAGTTTTTCGTTTCATCTCGTTGCCCATTTCGTATTTATAAAAAATAAATAAGCGACAAGTGACACTAACGGATCTATCAAACTGACAATGAGACAAGTGATATGAAAGGGGTACCTATATATTCTGTGTGTGGATATGAATCAGTGTTTACCATAGTTTGTTTACAGTGACACTAAAAGTTGAAAAAGTAGATTGATTAATCATTATTCTGACATTTTCCATAAAACGATGGATGGATTGCGTGAAAGATGATATGGGTAGAAAGAGTGTGACTACTGAGATGAAGGCTACGGATAAAGCATCCAAGAGTCTTATAAACTGGGGCAAGGGCGGGAGGATGCCACACACATCACACCCGCAGTGGTCCGGCCATGGCAGCAGTACAACACCAACAGTCTACATTGAGGGCGCATTTATTGATATTATATAGAAGACGTCAAATTAATATCAAGCTTGAGTAAATATTGATGAATATTGAACCTTTAATTTGTTGAAAGTTTAATAAGTTCATTAGGAAATGATATCAAAAAATCTAATAAATAAAAACCAACATCTTGATTATACGAGTATAATGTATTTATTCCTCTTCTACAAAAACATGATTTAAATGCTAAGCTGATAGTAAAATGTTATCCCAAATACCATAATTCTAATAATTCCATAATTATGTTATCATTGAGATTGTTCTTATGTCTAATTCTTCTAAAAAAAGGACACGCCGGGAATGGCGAAGATCGAGATCACAGTTGATACATCTCGTTGTCGACTCTAAATATCTTTATTTTTTTGTACAAATCTTGCCATGATTCTTTAAGAATAAATTTGTCAAACCCACAATTTTTCGATCTGTCGTGACTTTGAAGGACACACGTAAAAATTTTATCCATATAAAAAAAATTATTAAAATAATTTATTATCTTTGACTATGTACCTGTCTAAATTGAGCAATGTAAACAACCGACGCTCAAAATGCGTCTCCAATTGCGCGATTATGTATGAGTACCGCTCGTGTACTTTTTTTTTGATGTGTAAACATCTTAGCGCTCGGTCTACGGTAGGGGGCTAGCTGGGACTTCGAGCGTCAGACGCGTAAGCGTAAGACTTCGAGCGTCAGATGACGTCAGCGTAAGACCCGTGTCTATGTGAGCGCGTGAACCAAACTGATGCGAGCCCACATGTTTACACATCAATTTTCGTGAGTGCCAAACTAACTCACACCGATTTTTTTTTTTTTGCTTATGGCTGCGCTCGGTTTGTGCATTTAGCCAATGTCACGTCTCGTGTACTTATTGTAGTCAAACTGTCAAGGTGTGTGTTTAGGGATGCCTGTTCCAAATTATTAACTTGCTTTTCCTCCAATATTTAATAAGATGAAGGTTAAACAAAATAGGTTAAATAAAGTAATAATTTTGTGGATTTGTGTTTTATTTAATTTAGTAACAACAAAAATACAATGAAAAAATAAATACAGTAATTTATTGATTTTAAACCCATCTCTTTGTGTTTGTTTTCGGAATAGTTTTCTATTTGATTTTATTGCCTGAGCTACGTTATCTGATTTACAATATGGTGACATCTTATTTGCAAATATTTGCATAGTATCAAATAACAGGCTTGTTTGGTGATGTTGACAACAATCACTGGTTTTTTTTTTTTTTTTTTCCCCAGTTAATCTAATAAGTACTTTTGCATCATTTTATGATTTACGAAGACGTAATGATATTTGTAATTTGTCTCCCATAGTTTCGCTAAATCTCCCTAGTAATAAACTGACAACACCTGCTAATCAGATTATCCTACAAAGTATCGAATAAAAAAAACGTGTTTTCTTAATAAATTGTGGTTAAATAACAAAACGTATAGATGAAAAGTGATCTTGGTGTTATTATACGATTTTCCCACATAAGTGCGACACAATTTGACAGCACAAACCGGCTTAGTTAATTAGGTATTCTTCGTGAACACGTTATCCTTAGGTGATTGAAATGACACTGACGTAGGTGACAAGCGAGTCTACCAAATATAATAGACTTTATTTGGGCTGTTTGGTACAGCCAATGAGTCATCTAGACAGGTATGTAATCAAAGTTTATTATGTTTATTTCATTGTGTTCGCGACGGTAGAAATAAAAATGGTAAGCTCCAATAATTGGAGTAAACAGGAAAATGTATTTATCTCTGAATCTATATCTACTTGCTAATATAAACTGACCAAATGAATGTTAAAGTAATAGCCAATAACAGCTATGTTTTTGTCTGTCCTATAAGCCTGTTTACACGAATATACTCTTTTAGAAATGTATGTACGTACTTGTGTCTATTTTATATTACTTCTTATTGCTTTTGCACGGGAGTTTCAGTGTCTTTTAATAACAATTATTATGGTTGTTTACAGGTACAAGTTTGACTGCTGCTATGACTATTCAACCTCGCAAAGACGGTGAGGGAGGAGACCACGCTACTTGAAAAAGATGAGGAATGAGAGTCATGATTCTCCTGCCCTTATGAGAGTGGCATGAGAAAAGAATGGCATCCACGTCTTTGGAGGAAGAATATTGGAAATAAAAAAAATATGTTTTTTATTTTTTTAAATGGCTTTATTATGTATCAAAATAAATTGATTTGTATAAAATTTTATTTATTATATAAGTAACTGTCACAGTGTGTCTTTTCTTTAGTTCTGAGCCTTAGAACTGGCTTCATAAGATGAGGGGAACATGGGATACCACATTGTATAGTCACTATCTCCGATGAGCTTCCTCACGAATTCATTTTCTTCAAACCTCGAGCACCTGCTGAGCCTCCTACTGATTGAGTTTTCCTTATAGATCCTTTCATCTAGTGTACTTCGAATGAAGACTAAGTATTATGTTATCATTTTCGTAGCAGGATTAAACGATCAATGTAGGTCTTTCTCCGTCTACTTCCCGCCGGCGCGCGGCGCGGGCATTTCATAATTATTTAATTCTTCAACGTCATTCTGAAATACCGTAAAAGATTGTCGAAATCTATATTTACTAATGCACAACTCGATAGAACGAAAAAACCTCGAAGGACACAATATTCCTATTGAATCGATCAGCTGATTCCAATAAAACCCGCCATCTTGCCTTTTAGCATCCTCTTGACAGTGCACCAGTGATGTTTAATTTTGACAGCTACTAATCAATTGCTTATAGACCCTTAGCATTAAATAGCGTTTGTAAATATGAATTTTGCTAATCAGTTGCTTAGCAATTGCAATTGTACTTCTCCATAGGTATATATAGCTTCTTCTTTCTGACTGACCGACCCCTTGACAATTCAAAAGTGCCTGTAATTGGTTTATTTGAAATAAATGCTTTGAGTTTGAGTTTGAGTATGATTGATTAAAATTCATAAGTAAGACTGTAAGTACCTACATAGTACATTTTTAACCCCCCTTTTTTTTTGATTAATCGTGGGTTTCTATTTAAAAAACCAGGCCCTTTGTTTATCATCCATCTGTGTAAAAATAATAAAGAAAGTTACCGAACACCACACACATCAATTATTTTGACAGCTGTTCCACTAACGAACGAAAAACAAATAAATTCCTATACAAAAAACGGTAAAGTTTAAAATGGCGAAGTTTTGACAGGTAGCGATAAATATACGCGTTGTACGAAATTGAAAACAAAAACGACATCAGCATAGAGAATGATGAAAATGGAGTCCTAATGTATGATTGAAAGGTAACAGTCATTTTACGCTACATTAATCTCTTTTTGTGTGGTCTTAGTCACTGGCAAATGTAAAGTCTCCCCCAAACAGGCGCGACGCGACAGTTTAACACAAATGCACCGCCCGTCGCACGACACGCGGTGCATTTGTGTCGCGCTGTGGCGTCGCGCCAGTGTGTACGAGCCTTAAAACTGTTGGCTGGTGTATGTATTTTGATGCACTGCTCCGAATTAAAATCATACGACACACGAAAGGAAACAGTTCGAAAATGTAGGTATAGCATCAGTATTATGAGACTGAGCAACGGGGTAATTACGTAACACACTAACAATGTAATGGAATGAGTTTCATTTTGACAGTTCAATAAAATCCATTGCGTTATATGCGTTGTTGAGCAAATTTTTTTTTCGAACATATGAAGCAATGGATTAGCAATAGGCTCCATAATGAGTCAGATTGTGATTGATAGTGTGTTACGTAATTAGGGTGTAGACGTATGAACGTAAACGAGGCAAAAGGAGTATGTAAGGATCGTAGCAGGTGGCGTTCTGTAGTTTTTGCCTACCCCCATGGGAAGAAGGCGTGAGTTCACTTAACTTCTAAAGCAATTAACCTATTATCTTAAGGCGCTACCCCGAGCAAAACCTTGCGATAGTGCCTTATTAAGCGGCTATTAACTCATTAATTAAGAGTAATAAACTACATCTTAAAGCACATTATTCATATTCGTAATCCTATCATCACATTGCTCGTTCTTATTTGTTTATACGTGTTGTATATACATTTAAAATCGACTAAAATTATTGATTGCATGCATCTTTTCTAAAAGGATTACACTAATGGATAGATAGTTTAAAAATCTAAATAATTGTCGTTTTATTTTATTTCAAAGCTCACTTGTCTTTTTTTTAAAAATAATTCTACTGTTTTTGAGAATTCTATGATATATGGGCGTGCGCAGGGAGCGAGACAGAGCGAGACTCAGCGACGGAACAGAGAAGGACCGAACGCTCAAGGTCGTTTGGTCAGGGAAGCGCCTTAACGAGAAAGCATGAAAATGACAACTTGTGAGTTTAAACTGAAATGTCTGGATTTAGTTTAATTATTTACTAGCGACCCGCCCATGCTTTGCTTGGGTGCAATTTCATGAAGTGGTGACATGTCATAACTTCGAGATTTATGTGCTTTATCTGATTGAAATAACGGTTCGGGTATATATAAACCTTCCGGAATAAGTCCTCTAAATAATGGTGAAACCCGTACCAAAATCCATTATTTAGTTGAAATGACAGTGCGGTTACACAAACAAACACAAAAAGCAACTTTGTTTTAAATTACGAGTATTTACATAGTTTTCTATTTCCGTATTTCGTATGGATAGAAGGAAAAAAGTTTGTATCAGTCATCAACTTGACTTCTTTTTCTTCATCTGAGTTGTTCACCTTTGGAAGAGTAGTCATCAGTAAGATCTTGCAATGTGACAATGACCCATAACAATTCCATTTCAGGCCCTGCAGTCTCGACAATAGACAGCGACAAAAATCGGTCGCTAAGTCGTATCGTTGTCAATTTCCTTTAATAGATTTTCAACTTTATTTCGAAAGCATAAGGTTGAAAATCTCTTAAAAAAAAATTGGCAGCGATTAGACCTAACGACCGATTTTTGTCGTTATATTGGTCGAGACTGCAGGGCCTGGTGTTGCGAAGAAAACATTCAGCCACGTAGGAGTACGTGATAATATAGATGACTTTTTCAAAATTATAATTATGTCATGTAGGACTATATGAGTGATAATTTACTGTCGACAGTGAGTTTTCTTAGTACATACAGCGTAAGCTAAACTTTAAATCATTAATACATGAAAGTGTAGTGTGGCTTCGGTGTTCTCAACGCGGCGCGCGGCGTTAGAAATAATTAGAAGTTTATTAACGCTTTGCGAGTTCTGTTGTTAAAAGTTCCACTACATATTACAATATGGCGTAGGAGATAGGTTGCGCGTAGGCTTCGATCAAGAATATTCCATTTAGGTATTCAAATAATCTTGAATTCTTATAAAAATCTAATAAAAAATAAATGAATTGACGAGTTTTGTTTTGGGGTCATCAACCGTAAGTACTACTCGTAGTGTAGTCATTTAAAATTTTATATCAGTTTAAAAAAATAGTTTTCTTTGTGTAAACTTCACAGACGACACACACACGATAAAACAAAAAACAAAAAGATTTTCTCAACTCATACTTCAAGTTAGAACACCACCAGAGGTCGTTGACCCAAAAAAAAAAATCATTTGTTTATTTTTTCGTGTTTAAATATCGATACCCATCACGTCTGCGGAGTTTCGCTAGCTAATTTAATTTTACCCTGTATAGTAATAATTTTTCCGTACAACATGACTTATTTCGTAATGAAATAAGGTAGTATAAAGATCACGATATTTTGCATCATGAACATCTCTTTGATCTTTGTCTCAAAGTCGAAATCTCATTACCTTCCTCAGTTTTTGTTTACGTTAAAACACAAGTAAAGGCTCCCGCAGACAGACGCAACGTGACAGCGCGATGCGGCTCTTAGTAGAACAATTTCTAAAAAAAAACAAGGATTTTTTCTACCAGAATCGCGTCACACTGTCTGCAGGAGCCTTAAAGAAAAATACGCTGTTCGTTTGAAACTTTTTCTGGTGCATAGTCTAATGTCGCTGTCTTTATAGACAAAGTCCTTTTTGTTATAGAGATGTTATCTATTAAGATCTCAGATCCACTTTGCTGATAAATATCGATGTAGAAAACTAAAGTCAAACTGTCTACACAAACAACATTGTAAGTTCTATTTGTCACTAACACAACGATTTTATACTATATGCTACGGAGGGGCAATTACGTAACACACTAACAGTAGGAATGACTTTCATTTTGACAGTTCAACAACATTCATTGCGTTATGTACGTTGTTGAACAGACAAATTTTTCGAACATACTTATAAAGCAATGGATTTGCAATAGGATTCAAAATTATTCAGATTGATTGTTTAGTTTTTTGATTGATTGATTGATAGTGTATTACGGACGACATCAGACCACCAACAGGTAACTTAGACCCTACTCCCGATCCCGAAAATGAAAAATGATAATTTCTTTGAATGGAAATATTTTGCAACGTTAACGACACCATCATTATTGGTAAGGCTAACAATAATTATTACCCTTATCACTTTACAAATAATCTGACCACAGACCCCTCTAAAACCAAGGAGATAATATAATTATTTCCCGAATTGCACAAGTTTATGTGAAGTTTGTATTGATCGAGTTTCGGCTGGAATAATAATATATCACCAGATTTAATTTGTATGTTTGTTCAGCTGATGACCTTCGAGGCTTCGAACCTTTGAGTTTGTTGATGATAGTCGATCTTATTTTGAGTTTTTTTTACCCGACTGCGCCAGAAGGCGGGTTATGTTTTTTATGTCAATTTTTATCGTTGTAACTAGTTCTGCCGTTTAACTCATCACCAGTATGTTTTGGAAACGAGTTCGCACTAAACAAGAGCATTTTTCTTGTGTTTAAATTGGACCCTGTTAAGCAGAAAAGATCCAACCAACATTGTGTTACTTTTGAGTAAATACGATTTGAAGTTTAGGAGTGAATATAAAAGTTACAAGTAGAGGAATACAAAAATGGAAAGTTACTAATGATAACACAGTAAATTAGCATTATTTTAAATGTAACACCACAAATGTAAAATAATACATTTAATTTTTTTGAGATCCAAGAGTCATGTATCTTTTTTGTTTTTCTTTTAAAACGTTAAATGTGTTTTGGTACATGTAGTGTCATAGAGGTTTGTTTGGTGAAAGTGATCAGACTGCTTGGATCTTTTTTGCGTATATAAAGTTCGATGCGTAGATTCTAACTATATATATAACTCGATTTTGGACAAATTGCTGGTTGGATCTTTTCTGCTTAACAGGGTCCAATTATACAAAGCTACATAGAATTATTCTGTGCCTTGCTATATTTCAGGAATCTATGGCAGACTAGGCTGTTTTTATAACGCTGTATTTTTGTATGTTCACTGTTTACTACTGGATAAGCGGTGTTTCCCGCAAACAGATTAATTTATGAATGTTTCACTTGTTTCAAATGAAGTAATGATATACCATAAATTGCTTCAATATTTTCTCCTTGATTCACATACATACATACATACATACATAAACTCACGCCTTCTTCCCATGGGGGTAGGCAGAAACTACAGAACGCCACCTGCTACGATCCTTACATACTCCTTTTGCCTCGTTTACGTTCATACATCTGGTCATACATGCACGCCGGTTGTGAGTACCACGCACCTGACCTTTCTGAAAAACATCACCAATAAGGTTACAATATGTCTTCCTAGGGCGTCCCCTCCCGGCGTTTCCACTCACATCTGCCTTGTAAATACCTTTTGTTAATCGCCCTTCATTCATCCTCTCAACATGACCAAACCATCTTAGCATACTCTTTTCAATTTTTGTCACTACATCTTCTTTTAAACCGCACCGTTGCCTTATCACATCATTCTTCAGTCTATCATTCATAGTCACACCACACATGCTTCGCAAGGAACGCATCCTCATCGGCTCCTTGATTCATTTGTATTATTCTACCAACAAACGTATTAACTTAAGTTTTATTTTCATAACTAAATTCTACAGCGAATTACTGTTAGATACTCCTATGTATTAATTTCAGACGTATGTCTAACCCATAAAAAAACCTTGCGTCCCTATTACTATTACCATTCGTGTTCTGATACCTTTAACTTCCTTGCGCCCTTACAAGAGCCGTTGATAAAGACACCCTATACGGGTAGGTACGAGCTCAGGGTTACACGCATCGCTCAAACTGTAGGTTGCCAATTACTTCGTAACATGACACGATCAAAACGTGACGCTACGTCTGAGGCAGAAACACCCCGAGGGTAGGATCTACTGACAGTTAGCAACATGCTTGTCAAATTGACGGAATCTACTTTGATATTTGATTTGTGCATGAGTTTTGAAGTTCAGAATTTACTGGTAAAGGTTATAGGCGAAGATTCTGTGTTCTTATTCGGCGTTTGTTGTCTTGAATAACATAACATAACAAAACATAACGTCAGTTTTCCTCGAAAGCCAAAGGTGACCCACATTTTGCCAGTTATGTTTAAGCCTCATGTAATAAAGGGCGAGCCTATTTCCATCAATTGGGCACAAATCTGTATGTCTGTGTGAATTCTTTAGAATGAATTCGATAAAAGTCAATGAGCTCTAAATGAGTGTGTCACGATTGCCCGTTTCTCTGAATGTTCGTTTGTCGAAATGGTCGTTTGACCGACAAACAGTTGGTCGTAAGAATGACTGGAACATTTGCCCGAATAGTCGATTGACGGATGAAAGTTTGACCGAAAAATAGGCTTGCTTTACATGAGAGCTCGGAACATTTGGGGTAAAATAGTAACAATGCTTGGCATGTTTTTTCGTATTGAATGTACTATAATAAGGCGAAGTTTATCATACAAGAAATAAATGGTCTAAGGCAGGAAAGTAAAGATTTTGTGTTTGGATTCAGGCTATCAAATTCATCATTTCCTTTTATTTTCTCTAACATATCAAGTTATTGGACCAACTTAAACAATTTCTAGAAACCATGTTGTTAGGGTTCCGTAGGTACCCAAAGGTTGCCAACAGCACCCTATTACTAAGGCTCTGCTGTCCGTCTGTCCGTCCGTCTGTCACAGGGCTGTATCTTTTGAACCGTAATTAGACACTTGAAATTTTCAGAACGTATATTACTATGGCCGCTATAGCAAAAACAATAAAAATTAAATTAAGGGGACTACATGACCTAAACGCAAATTTATAATGCCTAAAAATATATGATCCACTGAAATAAACAAAATCAGAAAAATATATGATATTCTTCTGGATATATGCTAGTTAGATAGTGTGTTGAAAACATAATACAATTAACTTGATATGATAGAAAAATATCACGAAGACACCTCTAAAAAAAATTTTTAACTTTTAAAAACCATACTAATATACATGCAAACATTCAGATTTTTGCCAGATTATTCTACAAGTAACATACTAACGTAATAGTGTTTTACTTTTTTAGGCCAATGAATAGATTTTTTGTAAATCCATAATTGCTTCATATTTTGCAATAAATTACCAGCGTTGTGTCATCGCGCGTCTCTTTTTTTTCTATGCAATCCGACAGTGACCGCGCTTTAGGTCTTATAAGCCTCTTATGTTAAAAGTTACAGCGGGTCCCTATACAAGAAACGTATTTTAAAAAAAAACTGTTAAATATTGTAACGGCGAAGTGCGAGTTCGACTCTCTCGTTGAGTTCACTTGGCAGGTTTTTTTTTTACCGATCCTTCGCGTCGTGTTGTTTGTATCCATGTCCTGTGTTGTTTTTGCACCACAGCTCTGCTTACACTTTCCGAGATTATTTACACTTATGACGTGTGCGAGCCTAAAAATAGACACACCTACCTATAAAAAAAGCCTCATTATTGTCTGGCATTACATTTTATATTCTTGCAGCATCACGATGACTGCGCAGTTAATAAGTAGGTACGAGTCGTACCTACTTATTAATTACGACGATTCAAAGTAATTACCTACTCAATAATTACTAACTGATAAATAATTCTGACAGAACTGGTAGGCTGGCTGGACGCCGCCGACCGGAATGGAAGACTAGCATTCTAATTGCTCACTATCAGTAACAATCTGAATCATTTTGAAGCCTATTGCAAATACATTGCTTCATATGTTCAAAAAATTTGTCTGCGCAACAACGTAAATGAATGAATCTTGTTGAACTGTCAAAATGAATCCCATTCTTACTGTTAGTGTCTTCCGCATTTACTCCGCGGGATATTGTGAGGCGCAACTTGGAATTAGGCCATACCCAGCAGTGGACTAGGTACGATAAGCTTAGTATAGAGAGAAATTAGCAAATAAAACAGCCTTTAAAACTACTGAAGACCAACACATACCGTCTCATTACAAAACAAGTCCTAACTTTAGTTCAAGTATTCCGAATCTTATTATGAGGTTAATGTCCATAATACAAAATTGAATACTTATAATCGTTTTTACAGTCTGTTTTGTAATTAGACCTTTAATTTTGGCGGAATAAAGTTCGAAATTTGAAAATGGCTCAATGATTTAAACCTGGGTCTATAGATAAACCTTGTTTTGTAATAAGGCCGATCATAATTTTAGTCACCTACTAAAATTATAATCGGCCTTATTACAAAATGTTTCTTAGAACATGTTCAGGTGTCCAAATTTTTTTCAAAACATGTTTGCCGGCTTTTTGGGTGGTTGCAGTTAATATAATATCTGAATGCGAATAAATTCGTTCTTCTACTCCTTATGCATAAGGATGGCATTAAAAGCAAAAACGTGGTTACAATATCAACTGCAGCTGCCATTTGTCATGCTACCAACGCAATAGAAGTCAAATTCGGTTTAACGGACTGTAAAAAAGGTTTATTTAAATTTCTAACCTTATTTCAAATGGAGTGTTCAATAAATTAGTAGGTAAGACAATTGTTCATTAATATTAATAAGAGTTCATTAAAGGCGTCTGCATATCTATGCTATAGTGATGCCTTTGAAGATGTAGTTTTAATTGAAGAATACTATAGAAGTGTCTAGACAAGACTGGTTAATTAGAGAAATATGTGATGTATAATAATGATAGTAGTTTAAATAATGTATTCATTTCCAACTACTATGGAATGAGTTGACACTTTGAGGGATACTAAACATCCATAGGCATGATTACAATAAAACTTCTATTGTGTCTCGTTCAGTGTTTTTCAACCGGTTTTTTTTTATCTTGGTTCAAGGTGGCTGCCTGGTAGAGGCCTATGTCCAGCACTGGACTGCGAAAGGCTGAGTTGATTGATTTTGCGTCTAGACACAGTGTTTATTTACACAGTGCCTTCTTGAGTTCAAGTTTTTTATTTTTATTTTGGACCCTATTTTAAGAATCAGCATGTATGGTTTCTCAAAACCCAATGATAAAAAGTAACAGTGACGCTGGTCAAGCATTTAGATATTTTAGGATTTTCTGACACATACATTATTATTGACTAGCTGTGCCCTGCGGTTTCACCCGCATAAGTCTCGATCTCGTGGGAATATTGGGATGGAAAGTATCCTCTGTCCTAATACAGGTTATGGTCTACCTATGTGCCAAATTTCATTCAAATCTGTTCAGCCGTTTTAGCGTGAAAGCGTAACAAACAAACATACAAAAACTCGAAATCTTTTCTCTTTATAATATTAGTTTAGATGACGTCTAGAATTGAATATATTTTCATCATCTTCAAGTAAATAATTCAGTAACAGCTAATTTAATCCGTGTGAGAATCGAACGTCGTATAAATATTTTAAAAAATAGACTAAAATCGATTTTATTTATAAGCGTATTCGAAATAAACTGTAAATAGAAATTCGTGTGCAGTTTATTACTTGTTGAAAGAATTCTGTGTAGAAAAAGACGGAGTAGATTGTTAAATTGGTATAAATAAAAGATAAAAAAGGTATAAAACTGCAAAAAAAAATAACCTGCTGCAAAATATATACATAAACTCTTCTTACATACAAATATTTTCAGCCACAAACACGTTTCAGACAAAGAATAATATTTTTGATGGGGATGATGAGAATCTATTAGGAGCGGCCAACCCATCATAATTCTCATACAAACGCTCGTCCGTGATTATGACATTATGACAAATTTTCCTCCAGATATTTTGAACACAGATATCTTGTGGTTTATATCCAAGTTTATATTTAATTTTAAAAAAACCTTTTTCTAGAAACAAATTCAGTATCGACGTCTGAAAATCAGCTTTTTTGCGCAAATATTATCTAATGACCGTAATATTGGCCGTTTATAATGTACTCATACATTTAAAAAGTAAAGTAATAGTTATTTATGATACTAGTGCGGTAAGTTGGATTTTACAAACGAGTAGACGAATGTGAGCCCGAGACGAAGTCGAGGGCTTACCATAGTCACGAGTTTGTAAATACCAATTTTCGCACGTGTGCCATACAACGTTTTTCAACACATTTGCAAGAAAACAGTACGAGTACAATATTATTATCGGATGCCTTGCTTGAACTAATTTATCATTACTTTGTTTATAAATATCAGTCGGAAAGTCGCAACAATCTTTGACGTTTCTGATATGAAAATGGCGCGAATTGCAAATGGCGCCACGTGCGCCTGGTGAAACTTAGAACTACATATTTCGTCTCATTCTCTCTTTAATATTAAAGTGAGACAAACGTATTGAGCAAAAGCGCTTCCAAGGAGGTTCGATTATTTAGCTTATTTATTCTCGTAATGTGAAACTCCTTGGTGTAGTTCTTATATTTTTTTTAATGGAAATTTAAATAAACCGTAAAGGCACGGCATTATACAACGGAGTATGCGGTAAAACAGGTAATTAGGTGTGAGTACCTATTTTACCGCACGTTCCGCTGTATGGTGCGTAATTTTTAACTTTCGAACCATATATACAGGCATCGTAAATGCATTTATTGAGCAAAGGTGTTGAAAACATCTTTATAGAAACCTTGCATATATAATAGAAATTCTAAATGACAAACATTTTTTCCAAAAACTTGTAAGGCTTTTT
The DNA here is from genome assembly GCA_916610205.1 of Griposia aprilina. Taxonomy (NCBI): domain Eukaryota; kingdom Metazoa; phylum Arthropoda; class Insecta; order Lepidoptera; family Noctuidae; genus Griposia; species Griposia aprilina. Next base: position 11,917,928 of record OU744305.1, read on the forward strand.
AAAACACACGTATTTCGTGGAAAAAGTTTTGTGAAATCTCCACCCTCCAATTTTCGCTCGATGTTATCGCGTTCTTACTCTTTTTGTTGGATGAAAAAACAAGCTTTTCAATCATGCTCGCGTTCACGATAGACGGACCGGGAAGGGCCCTCTTAACAGCCGTCAATTAAGCTTTGGTTTCTTACGAAAGTGGTTCCTTCATATTTTAACGGCCGTCATGAAAATCCGTCTTTTTACCAATATACGGGATTATGGTGTAAAAAAATGCTTTGTATTTGAACAGCAGTTATAGTGTGCCCATTCACCGTTTTTTTAGGAAACAGAAGCTTTACAGTCATTAAAGAACAAAGATGACTAAAATATACAAGTTTGAAAAAAGGGACGCAGAAATAAGATCTGTTGACCTTTACTTATGAATTATTATTAATGCCATCATGATTTCTGTCCGAAAACGGGATGGTGGTATCGGTCATGTATCGCTCCGTCCCTCTCTTACACTAGAATCACGATGGCAATAAACCGTCATAATGCGGCACCTGGTCTATATACCAACATCCATCTTTATACAAGGTTAAATTAAAGTAGCTAGCGAAACTCCGGCGACGTGATGGTTTATCTAAAGACGTTTAAACAAAACAAATGCCTATTCCAAACTGTCAATTTCAAGAACTAAAACTGACTACGAGGTCAACGGCCACTGGCAGTGTATTCACTTGAAATTATGAGTAATTTCTTTTTTTTTGTTGTATCGTCGTTAGGTTTCGATACCCATCACATCTGCAGAGTTTTGCTAGCTAATTTAAATTGACCCTGTACAATTCCCTCTCCTAATTTTGGTTTGCCCGACAGGGTCCAAATTGATGTTATACTTTGTTATACCATCTATGTCATACATATGGAATGCAATAAAAAAATGAGTATTGAGTACCCAGCTTAATAGATAGCAGCAGTAATGAAAGTTTCGGAACCATTTCGTCAATCCAATGATACACATCGATCCTAGCTTTGCCTCTTATTAAGGAAGCTAAGGCCCCCCTAACAGGTGCAACGCAACTCTGGTAGAACAATTCCATAAAGTTTACATAGAAATTGTTCTACTAGAATCGCGTCGCCCTGTCTCGTCGGGACTGTCTGCGGGAACCTCAACATGGTTTCCCTATAGCACGTTTAGTTACGTTCGTGCAATTTTATGACAATCTTTGTCTCCAATCGTTCATTAAAAAGGCTTCTTCGTCTTCGTCTTCGTCAAGTCAATTTAAGACGGTAAAACTGTGCAAATATCATCTCATTTACATTGAATGGCAAATTATACTACCTACTCATCCATCACATTAAATTGTGCGTTTATTTGTTCAGTTGCTATGTGAGGAAGACAAAACTACTATTTTGGGTTCGCAAAAAATAAGACTTCATTCTGTGGGAGATGTTCACACATTATTATTAAATTGATAAAGTTATCTCTTTTGCAATCATCTAGTAGGGATATAAATATGCAGGAGTTCAACGTTGTATATGTTTAGACTAAGCAAGCTGAAGTAGCAATGAGCCGGCCATATTAACCGTAGAACCGATGACTATTGGGGTAGACGTGTTCTTGAGTGGAGACCACGAATCGGCAAACGTAAGGTAGGACGCCCTTAGGCTAGGTGGGGTGACCATCTTCGCAGGGTGGCTGGTACCAGCTGGATGAGAGTTGCTGAGAATCGAGCTAAATGGTGCAATTAGAGAGGCCTATGTTCAGCAGTGGAAGGCTGTAGGCTGAAGATGATGACGTTGTGAGAGCGAAATAAAAGCACAGGCCTTTTTCAGGTATTTATCACATTACCCAACCTGTGAATCGAACCCAGGACCCTAAAATCAGCAGTGGCAAGGCAGTAAGTCGATTAAACAGGGCTGCAAATATTTCGACACAAATGTATTTTTGTTATGAAATAAATAACTTGAACTTGAACTTTCCAGCTAAACGTTATAAAAACTTCATGGGTTAATTTTCCCTATTAAGGTTTTACAATGTTCTCACAACTTTATTGCCAGCTGTTCTAGAACCTAATGGCTTGGTACACGAGACGATAGGAAGAGACCAGACGGAATGACCATAATACCTTGGAAGTTAGGTCTGCCTTTGGTGTGGGATGCAACATGTGTTGATACCCTTTGCGCCATCTCATCTTCCTAGCACGGCGGGCTGTGCTGAGGCGTCTGCTGCAGATGCGGAAAACCTAAAACGGCGCAAATATTTCAATCTTATTGGAACTTATATGTTCGAGCCGTTTGGGGTTGAAACTCTAGGGCCCACTTAGTTTTTCGAGACTTTGCCAAGCAGTTGGTTGAATCTTCACGTGACCAGAGAGAGGGCTGGCCTATTTTTTGGCCAAAGAATCAGCATTGCCATACAATGTGGCAATACTGCCAGCCTTTTGGGTACTTTTCCTGTTGATAACGATGTGGACGAATTTTTTGATGCCCTATGATTATTTCCCCACCCCAGTTTATATACTTGTTGTAAGTACATATTATTATATTATTTTGAGACTGTTAGCTTTTAAATTACGTAAATAAAGTTAAAAAAATGATTTCATATTATAAATACTGCAATTAATCCGATGATTAATTACACATTATATCTTACATGGATTTCAGTGCATGTTGTGTCTAATGAAGCAATTAAGTAGTTTAGAAAAATGTGGGAAAAATGTACTTAATTAGTACTTCCAATGGTTTTTATCTGGATATGTTGTTATTATTGTGTCATAGAAAGAAATAATCACAGTCTTTGCTCGTCATAATTATGTTTTTACATATAGTTTCTACTGACATTTTTTTTTATAATTACCCTGTTATCAGTATATGTACGAACGCATACGTTAGTAATAGTACAGTAGTAATATAATTTATAATAACGCTGAAGGGGGAATGGGCTGGCCCACGAAAGCACCTGGAGAGAAGGGCAAAGATTATCACTCACTGGACGCCTGAGGGAGGACATTGCCGTCGAGGTAGAATAGAATCTCTCTCTGTACTCTTACTCTTATTCTCTTTCATCTTATTCTCTTTCTCTCTCTCTCTCTTCCTTATTCTTTTCTCTTCTCTCTCTTCTGTTTCTTACTCGCGAAATAGACCGCGGCGAAGGTGGCGTGACAATCTGATTATGGTTGAGGGGCAAGCATGCCGCATCGGAGGCTAAACAGAGAGGTTCGAAAGGAGGCTTTAGCTCAAAAAGAAGAAGGCCACAATGTAAGCAACCAGAAGAAAAAAAAATGTCTTGCTTTCTAGATAAAAATGATTGGTTCAAGTCTTGATGTAATGTAACACGGTGTCTTGTGTCGTAGTGTGGACTAGGCCCGGTTACTGGGACGAAATTCAACACAAAAATTTGTAAAAATAAATATCAAGCGCCCGTAACGGCGTAACCTGCTGTGATTGGCTGACTGAATGATCAACAGCCAATCGCATCACTTGACTTGAGTTTAATTTTGACGCGTCGATAAATTTCGTTCCAGAAACCGGGCGTTAGTGTGTTGCAATGCTGCTGTTTCAGTCGCGATGCAAAGTTCCATGGTATCTTGTATCGTAGTGTGAACTAGTCTTTACTTTCTTAATGTCGTCACAACGTCTAAAAACAGCACGCGTAGCACGACCACTTCTATCTCTACTCTACGAAGAGAAGACAAATCATTTCCTTAACAAAAAGTCATTCTTTTTTTGAATTTTGACATCGCGCCGTAGAAATCTTTCTACAATCTGTCATTTTGTCTTCCGTTTCTTCTGTTTCTATAGTGATCATGCGTCGCATGCTGGTGTGAAGTCACAACCCGGGCAAAAACTGACCGGATATGATGCAGAAGCAATATTTAAATAAACACATTACTTATCATTTCAGCCAGTTATTTCTGTGATGTCAAAACATGCGCGGGATGTACAGAGAATGTGTCATATATAAGCTATGAAAAATACACAGGAAATGTTATAACTCATAATATTTCCTGTGTATTTTTAATGTTGCCTAAAATTATTTGACATTAGATCATGCAGTTTGATTTAGTAATCGATAATTTTATTTGTGTTTGTCCATAACTCTGTCTGTCTGTTCAGCTGAACAGATTTGGATTGAACGCGGCTAAACGATGGTCTGGTTTAGGACATAGGATACTTTTTATCCCAGTAGTACAATCCCGTGGGACAATTTCTGACCTTCACGCGGGTGAAGCCGCGAGCTAAAGCTAATCATTTAGAATAACGATCATTAACTTGTTCCTTTATTTAACGAGTCAAACCTGTTTAAGTATACAATAGACTTAGCACTATACAACATATTTTCAGACCGTGTAGTGTAACGATACGATTAGCTGGAGGGCTAATTGTAAGCCACATAAAAACCGGCCAAGTGCGTGTTGGACTCACATACGAAGGGTTCCGTACCATTATCTATAAAAACAGCAAAAATCACGTTTGTTGTATGGGAGCCCCCTTAAATATTAATTTTAGTCTGTTTTTTAGTATTTTTTGGTATAGCGGCAACAGAAATACATCATCTGTGAAAATTTCAACTGTCTAACTATCACGGTTTATAAGATACAGCCTGGTGACAGACGGATAGACAGACGGACGGATAGCGGAGTCTTAGTAATAGGCTTTCAGAGAGAACCTAACCAGATTTTTTAAAAGAAGAAAATTAATAGTGTGTAATACAGATTTTCATGTAAAAACCATTGATATATATGTTACTAGATTAGTAATTACCGCGCCAAGGCATTGCCACTGGACATATGGCCACAGCCATATGCGTAGCTAACGACAGTTCAGTGCTCTGTGTGACGCCAACCGATATGAACCGAGTGACACGCGACAAAAAATATCGCCAAAATGGGTAAATGCATATTGAAAGAGTGCGATTCAAGATCACAAAAACACAATACCCGGAATTACTTTTTGTTGTTTCTGTGTTAATAAATATAAAAATAAATAAAATGCAGAATTTTGTAAATTAGGTTCAGTGTTACCATTACAAACTTAGTTTTAGTTTCCCACATTTGTGGGAGAGTTTTTAATTTATGGAATAAGTGCTTTTTTAATTTTTTATAATAACTACGTTGCAGGGTGCCTAAAAATACATCACGCCGTGATAAATGGGTGCAAATAATCCGATTGCTGAGAAAAGAGACTGACTGGCTACCTACTAAATCTACTGTCATTTGTCCGAAGCACTTCCGTGATCAAGAAAGCAAATTATTTATTCAAACTTACAAAAAAGAGTCAAAAAGGCAATTGTATACAAAACTAATGTTACATAGCGGAGTATAATTTCATTAATAATAAATAAAAAATATTCTAAAATAAAATCTCTTCATTATTTCATTACTTATAAACTTCTAATAATCCAATAAGAAATACATAATTCAAATAATTATTTAAAAAATAATTTAACTTAAATGTATTAAACGTTTTTTATGGCTTAAAAAAGTTGGGTAAAAATCCGCATGGGTAGGTAACCCCATCCCGCCATTGCATGTTTATACTGCGGTCTTTGTCTGATCTAAGCGGCGGTATTATTCTTGCGACGTGTGTAAGTGAGACAGATATATGTTTACTTTTAAATGTTTAGTGGTTTTAAAGCTACTTAGTCACTTTCAAATAGTGGTTACACTTTTTTTGACACATTTTAATGATAAATGATAAATGATTTTATTTCTGTAAGTAGGTTTGTACAAACACTTTTACACGTCAATCATGTTTTTAAACTAGATGAGGTCGGCGTTTCCTATCTGACTACTCTGAGAAGAAAGGCCGAAACAAATTCAGAGGTCACAGTCTCTTTTAAAGTCCAGACATAATCTTGGTCAAATCATGTGAAGACCATGTAGATTGGTATCTGAAATGGTCTTTTGAGGAAAAAACCACACAGATTGAGTGGACTTGTCCAGTCAGTGCACGCATTTGTCAGTAATCGTGCAGCTCAATAATGAGGTTTGCTTCTCTAGTTACATAACTCAATGGGTTTGCTTTTCAGTGGTAACAGTGTTCAAAAACATATACAATGTGAGTTACAAAAGTGTCATACGATTTCATACTTGAAAAAATAGATTTAGGTAGGTACTGAATTAAAGCAAGAATTTCTGGGCAAAACAGCTCCCTAAATGTTAAATATAAAATATGTGGTTTTGGTGTAGCAAAATACCACAGTAGGTACAATAGAGCCAAATCAAAATATAATATTACAGTATCCATCATACGAAGTTCACCAGACCGATTCATAGACGTCCTAAATTATCTATATCTACAAGTGAACCTTGATCGATTCAGATATTCAATGTCTATTGTACCCGTCAGGCCTTTCAAGCCTGCCATTCGAATAATGTAACTCGACCATCCAATACATTATCTTGATGTTATTGTCTGAGTCTTAGTAGGTGCTCGTGGCTAAGTAAGAATTTAGCACGGGTCGATCGATCAGGTTAAGCTACCCTTGCCGGTACCAAAACCCCTCCGTGCCTGGAAACCAAGTCGTTGGCCCCGGCTGTCATTCGAGAATTTTCGACAGCCGTTACGGATCGTCAGAAGACCGAAATTCTGACAACCAGCCTTACCAAGGGGTATCGCGTTACCCAGTAACTGGCTTGTGGAGGTCAGATAAGTCGCTCCATATCAAATAGTGCATCTGGTCCTTTGTTCCCGTTCAGTAACACCATGTTATGTTACACTATTACCCGTTGGGAGATAATATTCCGACAAGTAACACTAACTCAATGCCACGTTTTATTCCCATTAATTAACACTTTAACATAATAGTACGTAACAGGGTTACTTATCGGGACAAAAATGTCCGAAAGAGTTACAGAACCTTGATGTTCCATTATGGAAGCCGACCTTTTTTTTTCTTGTTAACGGGGTGGAAATCCTCATGGATGTCCTCCGCCCTGGGGAGGGGGGCGAAGGGAGCTGTCAGGATTCTAGTTACTAAAACCAACCCATGTTCCCTCGCTCACTTGCACCGGAGGCTACGGGGGCACTTAAGCACTCTTCAACGCAGCCCCCGACTGGTGCCGGCCTACCTCTGCGGGCTCCGTTTGGTCAAGCAGGGGGAGTGAGGTGTTTGACTCCCACCGCGACTTGTAAGAGAGGCGCGCGTGGAACATTACGCGCCACCACATCGGGTCTTATATGATAGGGGGCGGCTGACGTCCCCGAGTCCGCCGTCTCTGGACCCATTTAGGGGGCCAGAAGAGGGCAGTATCTGCCCTCTGGCGACGCCCGATGTGCCTGCTGCGGGCCGGGAGAGCACTCCACATCTCCCTCTCCCTTTTTGCTGCCTCCTTCTGCGACATGATATTTTCGCAGAAGGAGATCACCGCGTCCCACGACGCTGCACCGCCGACCATAGAATAAATCACAGTCGGCAGCGACTTGTCGCTTCCCACTTCCGAAACGAGGTCACGGCGTGGCTCCTCCCAAGCTGCACACTCTGCAAGCGTATGCCACGCCGTGTCCTCCCGGCAATGGACGCAGTGATGACACCGAGCGTCTGGCTCCCTGCCTATGCAATGCAGGTACCCCGCGAAGCAGCCGTGCCCTAAGAGTACCCGCGTCACCCTAAATGACAGGGAGCCGTGCTTCCTCCCGAGCCAGACATCGAGCACCGGCTGGACTGCCCCGATGGTGACGAAGCCAGCGGCAGGGCGCAGAAGCTTATCCCGCCATTCCGCCACCAAGACCTGACGGAGCTCGGACCGGCGCAGCGTGATCTATCACTGCACCAGTACCACGCCCCGCGTCCGCGCCGCCTCGCGCCATCGATCTCAGGTACTTTATGGTAGCCTCGACAGCGATTCTGCACCCCACCGACCACGATGTGTGATCCCGGTGGTGGCGCCCGTCGGAGGCCATGGAAAGTGATGGCCTCCAACTTGCTGAGGGCCACCTCCAGGCCCAGGCGCTGAATGCGGTTCACCACCTGTGAGACCGCCGCAGTATCCAGCAACCCTGTGCGAGGTCCCCCCAGCAGTCGTATCCAATTTTCCACAGGAGCGGTCTCAGAACCGAACCCTGTGGAACACCGCACGACATTTCGCGCCGGCCTCGTCCGTCGCGTCCCTTGTAGGTGACACACCTTTCTGCTAAGTAGGCCCCGACCTCGTGGTGGAGGTAGGGAGGCACCCGATGATAACGCAGCGCCTCCCTAATACAACTACAGGGCGGGGTGTTGAAGGCGTTGGATATGTCCAATGACACCGTCAGCATCACCCCAACCCAAGACACAACTTCCTCCACCAGGACTCTTACCCGCATAATTGCGTCTATGGTGGAACGCCCATGCCGAAAACCAAATTGGTTGTCGTCCAGGTCTGGCCCATCCCTGCACAAGTGGCTGATGAGGCGGTCCGCAATAAAATTATCCGTTCGATAACTTGCTCACCTCGTCAAACAAATTATGGGCTGGTACGTAGACGGGGAGTCAGAAGGGCGCCCCACCTTCCTGGGCCGGACCAACTTACCTGTGTTCCACTGAATGGAAAACTGGCTCTGCTCGAGGCACGCTGAACACAGTCCTATCAGTCGGGGCTCTAGGGCCTATAAAGCGAGTTCAAGGGCACGGCCGGGTACTCCATCGGGCCCGGAGACAGTGTTTTTTGCCCGAAGCCGCGTCACGGTCGCCCTCATCTCCACTTCTGTCACCTCAGGGACACTAGCGCTAAACTCTTCTTCTGACTCCGCAGCTGCAGGTGAAGCCATCGACGGTGGCACGTGTTCCGCTCTTGCAGGGAATAGTGCCGCAAGTACCTCCTCCAGCAGCTGAGGTTGGAGACCCTCCGTAAGGGGCGGGGGGGGGGGGGGAGTTTTCATCAAACCGTACGGTAAGGGCGCCCCCAGGGTTCTCCGTCTAGTGTCTCCAGCAACTTTCCTCTGCCTCGTGTCTTGGCCTCACCGATGGTCAGCTGCAGAGTCATCCTAGCCGCGCGGTACACCTCATACCGCGCAGCTTCCTCTTATGGATCCCGTCGACGTCTCCTTCGGTAGCGAGTGTAGCGCCTAACCGCCACGCACGTTATCCACTAATGCGCGCATGTCAACTCGTGACGTCGGGTACTGATATATGGGGGGCCTCAACCAGGGACTTCAACAACATATTTGGGAACTTTTCCCAAATATGTTGGTTGAGTTCGGCTTCGGAGGCAGATGGTGATATCTGAATTTTAATAGTAGACTAGAGATATTTGAAAATAAGTATTAAAGTAACAACTAACATCAAAAACTAATCATAACTTAAAATTTTATTTGATTCATTAATCATTTTCATAGTTAAATTAACTTTCAATTTTTTATGGAAACATCAACAATGTGAAGTTAGCCGAACTGTCAAAATCAACTGACACATAACATAACATAGTTCGACACTAAAATTAATATTACTTTGTTATTTAGTGTGCAAGAAGAGGGAAATAATCGTTGATAAATGATAAATGATTTTATTTCTGTAAGTAGGTTTGTAAAAACACTTTTACACGTCAATCATATTTTAAAAACTAGATGAGGTTGGCGTTTCCTATCTGACTACTCTGAGAAGAAAGCCCGAAACAAACTCAGAGGTCACAGTCTCTTTTAAAGTCCAGACATAATCTTGGTCAGATCATGTAGATTTGTGTCTGAAATGGTATTTTGAGGAAAAACCACACAGAAAAGTGGTACTGTCAAGTCAGTGCACGCATTTGTCACTAATCGTGGAGCTCTATATAATATCGTTGTATTAATAATGTTTTAGTTTATTTTAGTCATTAAATTAATTATTTTTGTAACCAAAATTGTTTTACTATTTGCTTTTAATATTATATTTTATTCAATCGATCAGAAAAGATTTGATATTGGATTCTAATTGAAGTTTAAGTTTCATGAGACAATGAATTTGCTAGAAACGTTTATTCAGAAAAAATATCATTAATTGTGCGTTTGACATTGTAATAGTTTGAAAGTTTTGCTGTTTAGGCCTTGATAACACAAAATGCACAAAAACTATCTTACACTACTCAGGATTCCTGAGGCATCTGTCCCACTGCCGACGAGGAAGCGACTACAGGGCCGGCAGTCTCGACATAGATAGCGACGATGTCGCAAACTACCGATCGCTAAATATTACTGTGATTCCTCAGTTGTAGCCCGCCAAATTTAAATTTTCTTTGAATTTGACGATTGATATGAAATTGATGATTACTATTCGATAAATATATAATTCCCACAGTCGAGAATCCCATTTTGATCAACATACGACGTAAAACAGAGCTGCAATTTGCAAAAAACTAAAGAAAATTTGAATTTTGCGGGCTACAACTGAGGATTCACCTTAATATTTAGCGATCGGTAGTTTGCGACAGCGTCGCTATCTAGTCGAGACTGCCGGCCCAGGTATCAAAGAGAGTACTCACTTGGCGACTCTCGCTTGGCGGGTAGAACACTCGCTGAGAGACTCACACTTGGTATATACACATACCAGCGAGTAATCGCTCGTCGTCGTCTCGCACTCGCTGCTCGTTGCTCGCCAACTCGTATTTAAACACGCTTTTCACGTCTATCTATGTAACGAAATCTTTCAACGTAATTTTCACCAACATCAAGACGTCCGATTTACTTGAAAATTTGCCCACGTGTCAAAGACCAATGACAATACAATTACTTGGTATCTCGGAGCTGATCTGATGATGGAGCTAGGAGGTGGATAGCGGAACTCTTCAGTGGCTTCTAGTAAATCCCTCGTGTTTGGGCTCATATGATTTATATGATGAGTCCAAATGTATTGCACTAGGTGTCGAGAGTCTGATGATGGAGGGCAGGAGGTGTATAATGAAACTCTTTAGTGGCTACTAGTAAATGACTCAGATTTGGGCTCATATAATTCGTTTCGACGAGTCCAATAGATTGGGCTTGGGCAACGAGGGTCTGACGATGGGGCCGGAGGTGGATAGTAGAACGCTTCAGTGGCTTCTAGTAAACCGCTCAAGTCATAACTGCGTTGAGTTTAGACTTATTAACTTAATGAAGAATATACTAGACTAAAAAGTAATAAAATATATTGTTTAAATAAAATAAAAAACACGCTTTTATCAAGCACTAAAACTTATAAAATAATTAAATTGACTTGTATTTGTAACGATATACTCGTACGTAAGGCAGTTTGTCACTTCCTTTATGTCCAATGAATAATTCAAAAAGCGTGGAGCGCTTTTTAGTTATGTGTACTTTTAATTAATTTAAACAAAGCACTCCACGTTGCTAGCTCTACTCTCGCTTCTCGTTAATCGCCGGCGGTGGGACACGTGCCTAATGAGTTTGTATAAAAAACTTTCTTACAAAAAAATAACAACCGACTTCCGAAAATACACTACAAAGTGAAAAATAACTTTAATTTCGGAAGACGGGGGCAAAAACCGAAAATACAAAACAAAGACACCGACTTCCGAAATTAAAGTTATTGCATGCCTTTTTTTTTTTTTTTGGATGGGAAATCATCAAATGACTTCTCCCGCTCTGGGTGGAGCGGAAGGGCGTGTCAGACTCTTACTGACTAAAACCCACCCGTTTTCCTTCAGTTGCCTGTGCGCCAGGGCCACGGTAACTCTTTCGAACAATCCGCGACCCCGGCAGGCATCGGCTCTGTTCTCTCTCGCTCCGTACTATGGCCTGAACCAGGGCCGGACGCGAGAGATCGCCGCCGCCGATCGCCGCCACGAGGACACGGCGGTGCTCCGCCCAAGCCGGACAGACCTCCACCGTATGCTCCACCGTGTCCTCCGGTCGATCCACACAATGCCAACACCCGGACGTTTCCTCCCGCCTTATCCGAAACAGGAACCTCCCGAAACAGCCATGTCCGGTGAGGACCTGCGTCAGGCGGAAGGTGAGGACGCCGTGGCGCCTCTCAAGCCACTCCTCAAAGAGGGGACTTACCGCCGCAATTGTGGCGTGCCCAGCGCTGGGTTGCGACAGTCGCACTCTCCATGCCGCCATGAGATCCCGCCGGAGCTCTGTCCGCTGTGCCGCGATTTCTCGCGGCAGCGGAGTAACGCCCCGGCGTTTCGCCTCCTCGCGCCACTCCCAAATGTGCGCGAAGACTTTTGCCTCCAGATCCCATGGCGGCAATCCGGCAAGGAGGCTCGCCGCCTCGCAGGAGACCGTGCGGTATCCACGGACCAGCCGGATGGCCATGACCCTTTGGGACGCGTTCAAACGGCGTGCTGGTCGGAGCCTCAATGAACGCGCCCACACCGGTGCCCCGTAAAGGGCCATGGACCGCACGACCCCCGCGTAGAGCCTCCGGCAGGAGGCGTTTGGACCCCCTAGATTGGGCAGGAGCCGCTTCAAGGCAGCCCCAGCCCGGTCCAGTCTGGGAGCCAAACGTCGGAAATGCTCGACGAAGTTCCACCGGCTGTCGAGGACGAGTCCCAGGTACTTCATCGTCGACTCGACGCCGATGTGAACCCCTCCCGCCATTATTTGGGAACCCGAGAGTGGCGCGTTCCGAGGACCATGAAAACACATGGCCTCGGACTTGTGCAGGGCCACCTCGAGTCCCAATTGCTGGATCCTTTCAATGACTGTCGCAACCCCGCGTGTCATTAATTCGGCCGCCGCCTGGTGCGACCTCCCCTGTGCCAGGACTAGCGTGTCGTCAGCGTAACAAACGACGCTGACGCCGCTAGGGAGGTCGGCGCGCAGCACCCAGTCGTACCCGATGTCCCACAGATGCGGCCCCAAGACTGCCTAATAAGCGTAGGCGGGCGTGAGGTAGAGCTCTACTCTCGCCTTACAAAGAACAAGTAATTCCTTGAGATAAAAATGTCTCTATTTACTTCATATCGCACTTATAGAATAATATACACACACAAACGCAAGAAAAAACACTAGTTTCAACACTCATTTTATTTCCAAAAGACATTTTTCTATTTAAAATAATGAAAACACTGTTTAAAAAAAATATTCTGTGGACGTCCGTGTGTCTGTATGTATGGATCCTGGCGTGGTCACGATAACTCGCGAAAAACTTAACTAATTGAGTCCATTTTTTTTAAACACTTCAGTATTATCGAAAACTAAGTCCTTTCGAAAATCACGGTCTAATTCAATGTACTTTAATTAAAATTAGTAATATAAAAATATTACTGGACATTTCGATTGTTGTATATTTTTTATAGAATTGAATGAGATTATGAGGCGTGCACTTTTGGTTTATTTTTTTACTTTGCAGGGGTTTTTTTGGAAAAAAAGTATTTATTTTTCACTTTTTAGCTGTGGTACCTACCCCACACAAATTCGTATACCACTACTTATTATGTAAATAACAATAACAGGAAGTTATTAAAACATCATCAATATTATACTAAGAGGGAAAAAATACGCATTATTGAGGATAACTCAAAAACTATCGGTCAGATCTTGATCAAATTTATATGGGACTATATGAGAAGCACCAGCTTTAAAAAAAAAAAATAAGAAGCATCAAAGTCGGTCCACCCAGAATAACGTTCTGAGGTCACACATAAAAAAAAAAATACTGGCGAATTGAGAACCATTCCGTTTTTGAAATTGGTTAAAAATCGTGTCTTACGAGATATCGCGAGGCATACTCTGGACAATAAGCCCCGCTACAATCCAATGCTTATTTTTTTTATATAACTGCTTACATCGCTGCCACACACTCGTCGAGTGGCATGGGAAGTAGCGAGGAAAGGAGGAAGAGACGTAGTGTGGCCACGTTACTCGTAATGCCGCACGTCATGCTCCTCGTCATCGCGTCGGTTATTTGGCGCGAGTCAAAGCGAGGCATAGCGCGTACACTGCCACAGTTTCGACGTCCAATGTGTTGGAAAGGCGAGCGCAGCGGGCGACGTAGTGCGGAGTGTCGTGATTAATTGCGCGAGTAGAGCAGTGTGTGGACAGGGAGGGCACCATCGCGGCAGCGCGAGGAGTAGCGCGAGGAGAATATTGTCTAGTTTTTCCAGTGATGGCAAGAAAGAAAGAAAGAAAAAGTATTTATTGAGACTCGCACAGGATTATCAGAAACTAAACACACTCATAAAAACAAAAAATATAAAAATAAAAACAAAGGTTAAATGAAAATAACAACAGAAAGTCCTGTACGAGGCCAAAAGGCCCCTATCTCAGCATGATGCTGCGACCTTTAAAAAAAATAAGTGCCGCAGTGCTGGTATGTACAAGCAAGTAGGTACTACTGCTGATCATGAGGCCCTGGTTTCGATTCCCAGGTCGGGCAAAGTGTTATTGGCTGTTCCATCAGGAATTTCTCAGTAGCAGTGTGGACTCTGAATTAGTGCCCGAATGATGGCCATAGGCTCACCGCCTATTCATGGGACTTAAACATAACTGGCGAAATGTGGGTGTACTAGGCAAACTTCTGCCTAGCCCTTCAAATATTACAGTTGTGATGTTAAGTTTTCATCCCGGAAAACAATACATTTTTCGTCCCGAGGTCACACGTTTTTAGTATGATAAATATGTACAGCCACCTCATTTACCAGGTACGTAGGTACCCAAATCTTTGACCGACATAATTAAGGGGGATGCGCTCAGGAAGCCCGCGAAATTTAAAAATACTTTAGTTTTTAACAATTCGCAGGTCACTGTCAGGTTGTATGTTGATTAAAATACGATTTGCGGCCGTAACAAACATGGCTTTACAGAATATTTTAATCATTAGAATCAGCAATACAACTCCTTAAGTTAGAATTGGCCTCAAATGTCATGATTTCATGAAATAGTCATTCAATAGGGTAATATGAACTTAGATAGATATATTGATGATTTTTGTGATTATAATTCTAAAAATAAATATTTGATATGGCCGCGAATCATATCTAGATCAACTAACGACCTGATACTGAACTGCAAATTGCAAAAAACGTAAGAATATTTGAATTTCGCGGGCTACCCTGGCGCATCCCCCTTACAGAAAGTTAAAAAGGTACTAGTTGTGCGATCAATGATGCTCGTTCTGGGGCGATAAATGGAAGACAATACTACCTACCTACCTTCTACTCTTACACACGTTGTCTTCATCTCTTTAATATACTCTCCTATCGCAGGTTTGCTGGAAGAGATTTCTTTAGAAATAAGCATCACCTTTGTACCTATTTTTCTGTTCCTTTCTTCTTGTCTGTTTATATATGTGTGTACATAAATGGTTAAATAAATAAATAAATAAAATAAAATAATAACGGTACCCCAATTAGATAATATTATTTTAATTTAAACATAACGTAATTCATGGAAAATAATAAAAGTGATATTCTTCTTGTCAAGTCTTAGAAACTAAGAGGGCCCGCCTGTTGTGTGCGCGCTTCGGTGGCGCAGACTTAAGAAAGAAAAGAAAGAAAGAAAGAAAAATAGTTTATTCTGCAGTAACAAAACTCCTGACTTCTGGTATCTTCCACGTTAACATACGTCGTATGCATATGTGTGCATGCGCTTGCATACATACCTATGCGAGGCGTTAACACTAGTCAATTAAAAAAAAAATTACAGCACCAGTAAGTCTTCTTAGATATTTTTTGATCTTTAAATAAGAATCAAGGTATTTTTTAATGCTTTTTAAGGGGATGTCCCAGAAAGAACATTTCTCAGCACAAAAAGGTTGTGTCTCAGGTTTTAGATTGAAATTGTATTAAATATTCTGAACTCGTCTTCCCTCAAGACATTGTCAGTTAGATTTATAATAAATAGTATAAAGCTATAGACATAATTGTCACTTTATCACAAAAGCAAATTATGAATAAAAAAAAAAACATAATATCTGACAATATTGTCAGATTGTCGCCTGTCAACTGACACACATAATCAGCCTATAATGTTCCCACTGTTGGGACACAGGTCTCCTCCCTGGGAGAGGGAGTGGGCCATACTCCACCACGCGGACACAGTTGGTGCGGGTTGTCGGATTTCATATGTCTTCGAATTTTTGGTTCTAGGACATACCGGTTTCCTCACGATGTTTTCCTTCACCGTTTTGAGAGCAGTGGTGCTGAAATTAAAGACACGAAGCCTGCCTGGGTTCGAACTCACGACCTACAACTAGTAAGTCGGAGCCGATACCACTGGGCCACCACTGCTCTCCTGCCAGCTGTCGGTTTTATTAAATAGGCCCCAGGAGTCATATTTTTTTTTTACCCGGAAAAGATTTGCCTTCTTTTGCGTGTAATAAAACCAACAATAAATAATTTCTTACACAGCCATGTCATATTCTCCTTTACACTGAAAAATTTAAAGACATATTAGTTTCCACCACGAAGTTGTAAGCGTGTGTTTAATGGCAGGAACGGTTCGAGCATGACCATTATTGCTGAGTCACGGACGTGATTGATTTCCTATGAAATTACATTTCACAGACGACCACCCCCACCAATAAATAAGTAACAATGTATGTCCATTGTAACTTTAAACTTTTCACAGCTAATATCATATCCGTTGTTTTGGTTGATTGACAAAGGAAATTATTAATTATCTACCTACGTATTTGTTATTTTCGTTAACAATTAATAAATACACCAGAAACTCTTAAAAAAAACTTGACATTATAAAAAAACAACCGACTCCCAAAAAAAACACTAAAAGACGTGAAAAATAACTTTAATTTCGGAAGTCGGTGTCTTTAGTTTTGTATTTTCAATTTTGGCCACCGACTTCCAAAATTAAAGTTATTTTTCACGTCTTTTAGTGTTTTTTTTTGGGAGTCGGTTGTTTTTTTGTAAAAAAGTTTTTATTTTTCACTTTTTAGTTGCGGTACCTACCCCACACAAATTCGTATACCACTACTTGGTGTGTAAATAACAGTGACAGGAAATTATTAACACATCATCCATATAAACTAAGTGGAAAAAATATGCAGTATTAAGGATAACTCAAAAAGTACTAGTCAGACCTTGATCAAATTTAAATGGGACCACATGTGAAGCACCACCTATCAAATAAAAAAGAATCATCCAAATCGGTTCACCCAGAACAAAAGTTCTGAGCTAACACACATAAAAAAAAAAAAAAAACATACAGACGAATTGAGAACCTCCTCCTTTTTGTGAAGTCGGTTAATGAGAATCTCCTCCTTTTTGTGAAGTCGGTTAAAAAGATTTATGAGTGGTTCTGCCCTTTGTCACTTCGTGTCAATGAATAAATTGCGAGAGTAATAAAATAGACTTTAGCTACATTACAGTAAAAGGAAACAACGTTTGAGGCTGTGTCTAAACCCCATTTAAAACAGGTCAGTGTGATTGCTCTTCAATAATTAATTTAATCAACTCATACTATCGCAGTCCACTGCTGGACATGGGCCTCTCCCAGGCTGCGCCACAAAACTCTGTGTTCCGGATCCTGTCGGTCGTCGGTCCATCTAGCTAGTCCTACGTCTACGCTTCATACGCGGCAAATAATTATCTAATAAATAATTATCAGTAACAGATAGATATAATAATATATGTTTCTTTGCATGGTCTCTTGGTTTTAACCAAAATTTCATTACGTAGGTATCACGAGTGTGTTCCGATTTCAGCTTACCATTGTAACTGAGCATTTATGCAGTCAACCGAATTAATCGTGCAGTTTTTATGAAGTCCACCGAATGGGTTCAACTAACGATTTGCATACTAGAAACATTAAACGCGACTGACCGACCGTTGAATGTTGAATTGCTCTGCTATATCGCCAATATAGAAGGAGCCTGAGGCTAGTACAAACAGGCAAAGCGTTTGTCATGCTCAGGAGTCACAAATGTACATCTTTAACCCCTGTCACTCAAAGCCTGAACATGTAATTCTAACTACTGTGATTGGTGGACCAAAATACCTAGAACCAATTATATGGTAATTATACTCGTACCAATTGTACATTATCGTAAGTTGACATAGAATGGATTTCTTGTGTATTTAAAAACAGCTTGTTCCCAACGAGTCACACCTCAACGGGTAACAGTGTGACTCGTTGGGAATGTTTTGGATAATAATTCCCAACGAGTCACAGTTACTGTTACACTGTTACTATATCATCTATCGCCACGAAATATTTTCGTTCTCAGATAAACAAAAATTGTTCCCAGGTATTTGGTACAACTTGGGGCACCCCGACTCGGATAGGTTAGGTTAGAAGGGGACGGCGGGGTCTGAAAGACCCCGCCGTCCCCTTCGTGGTTATTTTTTTTTAAACCGCCCAGAAGTAGGAGTCCCGCGAAGCGGGAGTCCGTCGGCTACGCCTCATTATTGTTGAAATACTTATTAGGACACACCTATTATAATACATACAAAAACATTTATTTGGTACTAGACCTTATATCTCAGGATTTTAGGTGATTTATTGTGGAACTGATTTTGCATTGTTTGGTGACTACATTTTGGTGACAGATCTACTATTTTGAGGACAAACCCTATTATTTAAGAAACACAAAACTAATTAAATTGGTGATAGCTTAAATGATACCCTAAATCAAGGTGGGATCATCCCAACGAGTAACAGTGTAACAGTAACTGTGACTCGTTGGGAATTATTATCCAAAACATTCCCAACGAGTCACACTGTTACCCGTTGAGGTGTGACTCGTTGGGAACAAGCGTTAAAAACTAGCGACCCGCCTATGCTTTGCAGGGGTACAAATCTATGGACGTGGTGGCAAAAAGGTAAAATATTTAGATTTCTGTGCTAAGAGTATCTTAGTTAAACTTTAATGTTTTAACTATACACATAAACCTTCCGGAATAAATTCTCTAAATGATTGTGAGAACCACATCAAAATCCATTGTGTAGTTTAGAAAAACTAAACGATCAGACAGACACACAAAAAGCGAATTTGTTTTGTAATATTTTTAGATAGATACAGGCTGGCAGGGACATCGACGGGCAACCTGTTACCATCGATTCACTACATTATTCTGGACCCCTGCGTTGACATTTTTAGTCGGTTATTAAGGGGCTTACAAGAGCTACAGCGCGGTCACTGTCGGATTGCATAGAAAAGAAAGAGACGCGCGATGACATAACGCTGGTAATTTATTGCAAAACATGAAGCAATTATGGATTTACAAAAAATCTATTCATTGGACTAAAAAATTCAAACACTATTACGTTAGTATATTGCTTGAAAAATAATCTGAATGTTTGCATGTATATTAGTATGGTTTTTAATCGTTAAAAAATATTTTAGAGCTATCTTCGTGATTTTTTTTTATCATATCAAGTTAATTGTATTATGTTTTCAACACACTAACTAACTAGCATATATCCTGCAGAATATCATATATTTTTCTGATTTTGGTTACTGCAGTGGATCATATATTTTTAGGCATTATAAATTTGCGTTTAGATCATGTAGTCCCCTTAAAAAAAAATGCTGTTCCTTACATTTTGACCGCGTAGTTATTGCATTTTTGTAGAAAATTACAAATTTTTTTTGTGTTGTGTTTTGATGCCAGCCTTTATAGATGCAAGAATAAATTGCCTCACTAAAATATTATAGGTAGGTATGTGTAACACTAACTGGAATGCCGCCTTGATCTAGTTCACGAGAAAAACGACAGAATATTGTAAATGACCGATCTCGTCACATTTTCATGATCTCTACAGAGTGTTCCGATCGTAAACCAGTCACGACTGTTACAGTTTGACAATCAATTTTATTTGGGTCTCTGCGATCGAAATATTCAGTCATATTTAGATTGATTGAAACCTAGGACCTGCGGGGTAATTGGGTAACTCACTATTAGTAAGAATGGCATACGATGAAATGTCATGCGGAGAAATGAGGGGCATTTTATAAGGAGAGTTTCGAGGTTGAATGTAAATAATTTTAGATGTAGGAGAAGGCCAACGAAACGATTGATGAATCGTCTGATATGGTTAGAATGGGGTTGAAAACTAAGATAACTACTGATAGATATACGCTCACATCCAACAACAGATAACATGTGCATAAAATTGTATAATAAAATTCCGAGTACGATAAAAAACCTTCCATTTTTTTAAAATTTAAGCATACTTCAACAAAAATACTCATAGATGTATATAGGTATGAGGAGCAGGGTGTAAAGCTCACTCATACTTTATAGAAAAGGGCCTCTGACCAGACGGGTGTCGTGTCTGGTGGGCAACTGCCCGACGGTTGATGTCGGGACGTTGTATATAATTATGCTAGTCGCGCGGTAAACTCTGCTTGCGCGATGCAGGATTTGCGTGACGTCAGTATGACGTGTAGCTCGTATGTGGCGATGTTGATATCGCTACAGATGCTTGATGCTTTTATAGTGTAGTTGAGTTCTTAGATTATAAGTAGTGAATTGTACTTTAATGTAATTTATGAATAAATTGTTACCAAATTTGATAGAATTTAATATTATTTACTAATCGCATGCGTTATCTAAGGTAATTAATCAATTTCTTTAAATAATAACCCATTTTGTAAAATTTGCATTTTGCGCCGACATTAAAGGCATAATAAGAGATTAATATAATTATGTTATGAATTTTCTGTACCTTATTTATGCAAATAAATGATTTTGATTTTTAATTTTAATTTTATGGACGAAGACTGCGCTGCGCTGACTCCAAATGAACGAATAACGGCAGGAGAATTATGATGTTAGTTTTCATAGTACTCTGAACTTAAATAACATGTCAGTGTTGTCCTACGTTTTTTAAGAAATATAATAAAAATAACGAATATTAATGACTGGAGTTTTCAGCGCATCAATTTATATTATTCAGTGTATCTCACCGACATTTTGACAGCGCCTTTTAAAATATTATTGCCGAATGTCATTTTTTTTATATCACCCCCAGGGGTGGCCATTAAAGGATGTTGCGTTAAATTCGGAGACCGTTCACTAAGGTTCAAGTTATTTTTAATTAACTCAAAAAGTGTCTCGTTTGCTGAGAGGTCAATCGCGTCTTTTTTCTATTATTGTTGTAACGAGACCTTTTTAATGAACATTCTTAATTAAAATTACAGGGAAGTAATTTGTAAATTACCTTAAGGGGGAACCTTAGCTGTAATGATTAGATGCTTAGATGATTATTATTCAGTCAATATATCATTCCTACAGTCGCGAATAGCATTTTGATCAACATACGCCGTAAAACAGAGCTGCAATTAGCAAAAAACCGAAGATATTTTGAATTTGGCGGGCTACAGCTCCTTAAGATTTTGATTAAACTCGTAGAGACATTTTTCTTGACTGACAATAGTGACAGCTTGCGCCACAATTCTATAGAAGGTCGGGGAAAAAGTTTTATAAAGTTGTAGGAAAATCTCTTTAGCTGTACTGTTTGTATCTGGCTGGTTTTGATACCATTAAATACATGACATTTAAAAAAAAAAAGTAAAAGTAATTTCCCGCCATTTTTCAATTGTTTTTCTGCCCGCCAAAATGAGTGAATCTAACGAAAAAATCCGATAGATTTTGAAGTTTTATTAGAAAAAAAAAGCAACACAAGCCGCGAAAAAATGTTGTGATGGACTTCACGCAGTGTCAGTAGGAGTTGCCGGGAGGACACGGCGTGGCATACGCTTGCAGAGTGTGCAGCTTGGGAGGAGCCACGCCGTGACCTTGTATCGGAAGTGGGTAGCGACCTGTCACTGCCGGCTGTTATTCATTCTATGGTCGGCAGCGCAGCATCATGGGACGCGGTGATCTGCTTCTGCGAAAATGTCATGTCGCAGAAGGAAGCAGCGGAAAGGGAGAGGGAGATGTGGAGTGCTCTCCTGGCCCGCAGCAGGCGCACCGAGCGTCGGCAGAGGGCAGATAATGCCCTCTTCCGGCCTCCCTAAATGGGTCCAGAGACGGCGGACTTGGGGACGTCCGCCACCCCCTATCATATAAGACCTTAGGTGGTCATGCGTAATGTTCCACGCGCGCCTCTCTTAGACGTCGCGGGGGGAGTCAAACACCTCACTCCCCCCGTTTGACTAGACGGGGCCCGCAGAGGCGGGCTGGTATCAGTCGGGGGCTGCGTTGAAGAGTGCTTAAGTGCCCCCGTAGCCCACGGTGCAAGTGTGCGAAGGAACACGGAGTGGTTTTAGTCAGTGGAAGTCTGACAAACCCCTCCACCCGCCCCAGGGCGGAGGACATCCATGAGGATTTCCATACAGCCAACAAAAAAAAAAAAAATAAGTGTCAGTAGGAGTAGCACAAACTTGGTGCAAGTGTTTTCGAAAAACCTTTTTCCCCGACCTAGTACGTTTAGCGCTAATCTTTTCAAATCATCATTCAGTTTCTGTCAATCATTTGAAGATGTCAGAGACAGAATGAGTTTTTAAATAATTTAAGGGGACTACATGACCTAAACGCAAATTTATGATGCCTAAAAATATATGATCCACTGCCGTAACCAAAATCAGAAAAATATATGATATTCTGCAGGATATATGCTAGTTAGATAGTGTGTTGAAAACATAATACAATTAACTTGATATGATAGAAAAAGATAACGAAAATGCCTCTAAAAAAAAAAAAACGATTAAAAACCATACTAATATACATGCAAACATTCAGATTTTTTGTCAGATTATTCTACAAGCAACATACTAACGTAATAGTGTTTTAATTTTTTAGTCCAATGAATTTTTTTTTTGTAAATCCATAATTGCTTCATATTTTGCAATAAATTACCAGCGTTGTGTCATCGCGCGGCTCTTTCTTTTCTATGCAATCCGACAGTGACCGCGCTTTAGCTCTTGTAAGCCCCTTAAATAATAAGCTACACGAATTACGCCATTTGTGGTGCAAAGTGGGACTTCTTTAATTACACGACCATAGAGCTACTAGAATTTGCATTTGAAATAAGTCACGTACAATAACTACATGGTCAAATACAAGAATTCCAAGTACTTAAATTTATTCTGAATTTCCAGTAGCTAGATATAAATAGAATATACCAATGTAATAAGGAATGCATTGATTCAAAATTATACAATACGTTTACGATCGAAAGCCAAAATTAATTCTGCATTGACTGATATCCGACATAAAGACAGCTCGTACTGCGAGAGGGAAGCGTGAATAAAAATACTGAAAAAATTACTTCTGTTTTTATAAATGGCTGACGATTTTGTAGACAATATGTGATTAGGGCTCCGTAGCCCAATGGTAAAAATGGAACCCTTATAAGTTTCGTAATGTCCGTCTGTTCGGATGTTACACCAGACATTTTATACACGTTTTTGAAGTCAAAACTTCTTTAGGCGCACCTTGCGCTCTTTTGGAACAGTGAACGAAACTGAGCCGTCACGCTCGGGTTAGTGACGTTGAAACGGGTATATTCGACTCCAGTCGGTCGGTGAATTTGAATAGGTTGTACTCGGCTCCAGTCGGTTGTTGACTCTGAATCGGGTATACTCGGCTCCAGTCGGTTATTGACTCTGAATCGGGTATACTCGGCTCCAGTTGGTCGTTGACTCTGCATCGGGTATACTCGGCTCCAGTCAGTCGGTGACTCTAAATCGGGTATACTCGGCTCCAGTCGGTCGGTGACTCTGAATCGGGTATACTCGGCTGCAGTCGGTCGGTGACTCTGAATCGGGTATACTCGGCTCCAGTCGGTCGGTGACTCTGTATCGGGTATACTCGGCTCCAGTCGGTCGTTGACTCTGAATCGGGTATACTCGGCTCCAGTCGGTCGGTGAGTCTGAATCGGGTATCCTCGGCTCAACCAGTCAGTGACGCATAATCGCGTTTACTCGGTGCTCAATCGCGTATACTCGGCTCCAGTCGTAAGTGTTCACTTCTATCGTGTGTTCATAAGCACACAATTCTTTTTTTTTCTTACGGGTAGATCACCTTCCTCCCTATCGGTGCCATTCAAGGTGACTTGGGGATTGTTAAGCAAATATTAATTATGCCTTTTTATACGTGTTTTGGATGCCCTCCGCCCTGCGTCGGGTGGAGGGTTCTGTCAGACTCTTACTGACTAAAACCACACAGTGTTTTTCAATGACCTTTGGTCGGGACGCGGGAGTATTGCACAGTTCATCATGCTTCCCAAACCAGGAAACATAAGCCTCCTGTCACTGAGTAAACCATTTTTGATCATGGACATTTACGAGTGGATTATTGATTCTACTTTCCTATTATTACTAAAAATATAATTTCAATGGTGGCATAAATTGTAAATATTTGTTTTATTTTTACTCCAATTACATTTCAAACCGAATTCAAATCTACTGACAGCGAAGTAAAGAAGCTACATCCGTTGATAGTTATACGATTGTATAAGAGTTACTGTATACACGTACCGCGCTAGAAGATTTTAATCGTTTACATTTCGCGTATTTTCGACGTGAGTATTGATTGTTATTTTCAACGTTTATTTATGTGCTGAAAATATTTATAATCAGACAATGTTTGCGGATCGTAGCTACATACTGAAATGTATAGACTGCTAGACTCATACGCACTCATGTAGCCAAAGATGCATTGTATTTAAAAGTTCGTTGTTACACATACCTACATAGACTCACGCCTTCTTCCCATTGGGGTAGGCAGAAACTACAGAACGTCACCTGCTACGATCCTTATTGTACTCTTTTTGCTTCTTGTCACTAATAAAACTGCCTGCGTTTTGAATTAAGAATGTACTAGCGACCTACCCCTACTTCGCACGATTTTTACGGCTTGACAAAACATCAGATTTCTTTTAATATGAATGTATCACACAGATAAATCTTTCGGAACAAATTCTGTAAATGATCATGAAGCAGTTTAGACATGAAAAGTAACTTTATTTTGTAATACTTAGGCCCAATTTCACCGCCAATTACTAAACACGTTTAGCGGTAAAGGTGTTTAGTGATTGGCGGTGAACGTCGGCCTTAGTATACATGCCAAGATTGTTTCGAAAACATGCCGAAACAAAGCCTCATGATTATAGAATAGAATAGAATACTCTTTATTATGTACACCATAAAAATTACAGATATAAAAGTAGAAATTTTACATAGGGTGACACAATGGGCGGTCTTATCGCTAAAAGCGATCTTTTACAGACAACCTTTGGATGGATTCAAGGTAGAAGGAGAGACAATAATGCAGGTAGTCAGTGGTGTACCATTTACATATACAACAAATACATACATACATAAAACATATACCTATCTACCCGTCTATCTATTGTGCCCGTGTTCTTATGTCACCTAAAATGAATTGGGATAGGTAATTATGTGTCCTAGTGCAAGCTTGCTTGCGTTGAGGCGCTCCCACATCGGGAATATTCGCCTGTAATGTAACAGTTGAGATTCAAGCATTACCTATATCAGAGAGTGAGGAGAACCGAGCATTACAGTACGCAACCTGTAATGATACAAATTTGTAACATTACATTCACTGGCAGCATTCGCCTGTAATGTAACATTTCAGATTCGAGCATTACCTTTAACAGTGAGCGGGGAGAACCGAGCATTACAGTCCGCGACCTATAATGATACAAAGTAACACTACATTCACTGGGAGCATTCTCCTGTAATGTAACAGTGCAGATTCGAGCATTACCTATATCAGTGAGTGGGGAGAACCGAGCATTACACTGCGCAACCTGTAATAATACAATTTGTAACATTACATTCACTGGGATCACTCGCCCCTAATGTAGCAGTAGTGAGTAGGAGCACCCGTGCTGTAATTTGTAACATTAATGAAAACAACTGATTCGAATATATGCGAGTAGCCGTCAGTCAGGGAGGCAGTATTATAACTAGTGCTCAAAATCGAAATCTTGGGTTGTTACAATAGAGGCGAATTCTCCGGTGAGGGAGCGCCTTTAGGTATGCGGTACGCTTCACAGTGATACGTATTTACTTTTGTCCAGAGGGCAATGAGACATCTACTTTAGGGGCATTGACACAGCTCACGGTTTATAAAACAGTAGTCTAACTTAATTTCTCATCTCATCACGACTTTTACAAGACTAGTTCAAGGCTTCAAGCCGTTAAGATAAGCCAGTATTGTCAGTATTGTACCCTCGACACTTTTATATGCACCCAAAAACAGCAGCCAAAAATTACAGCTGACTTAGTACAAAAACGAGTACCTTCTTTCAGAGCTACATTGTTTGTAGTAGTACTACAATACGTTGAATATATTTTAAACAAAGTAACACATTGTCAGCACAATCCAGTTTTACGAACTAACTGAAACGGCCATGACAGAGTGCAACTATTTTGTTACTTGATTGTTTCGTCGAGCGTAAACTTCCAAGTGGTTTTTCACTAAAACAATGTTTCAATGTAATTGGTTCAGCGAGAGCTTGGGGGCTATACAAATTGATGAAGCAAATAAATGACTTTAGTTTAAGTGTAGCGATACTTCTTAGATCTTGTTGTGAATCTAAATACAATTTCAATTCCCATCTTTATGGAGGACTAGCTTTTGCCCGCTGCTTCACCCGCATGGAGGTCGGAAATTATCCCAGGGGAACGTACTACCGGGATAAAAAACATATTTTGTGTTAATCCAGGTTATAAACTATATGTGTGCCGAATTCCATCCTAATCCATTTTGTAGTTTTTGCGTGAAAGAGTAACAAACATCCTTTCATCCATCCATCCTCACAAACTTTCACATTTATAATACACTCGAGAGCAATGAATCCGGGTCACTTAAAGAATGTTAAAAATCTCTGAAACTAAAAATGATAGGTTAATGCAATAAATTGTATTTAATAGACAATGTAATACTCCTTAAATGAAAGTAAAAAAAATATGAGTCACCATACATTTTATTAACACAAAATTACATAAAGAAAAAAACTGCTGATCTCTCCTTAAAACAAAAATAGGAAACATGAAATTTTTGAACTTTATTACGATTTTCTTGAATTTTAATACTTCGTATTGCCTCCTAGTGCTTCCATTACTGCGTTTACGCGGTTTGGCATGCTGTACACCAAGTTCCTTATACGATTTTGGGGAATATTCTCCCATTCCTCTGTGAGAGCAATTTTGAGCTCACGAAGCGTGATTGGGGGAGGGTTTCGTTGTTTTACGCATCTGCCTAGCTCGTCCCAAGCATGCTCGATCGGGTTGATATCCGGGCTGCGCGCTGGCCACTCCATACGAGTAATGTTCATCTCTTGAAGGTAGTCATTCACAATCCTACCTGTATGAGGTCGGGCATTGTCATGCATAAATATAGCATCCTCACCTAAATAGACCATAAATGGACCAACGTGATCATTGAGGATTTCTTCCACATATCTTACGCTAGTTAAAGAGCCGTTTTCTATGATCACCAGCTCTGTGCGACTTTCAGAAGAAATTCCGGCCCACACAAGTACAGACCCACCACCGTAGGCTACTTTTTCTTCGATGCATGCTTGCTTGAATCTTTCCCCTGGTCTTCGATACACTCTGTGTCTTCCATCGTGCTTGTAGAGCATAAATTTTGATTCGTCGGAGAACATAACTTTTGACCAATCTTCAATACTCCAATTTACGTGGCTCTGGGCATATCTTAGTCTTGAAATACGATGCCCACGCTCCAGTTTAGGGCCGTTTGCAGGTCTAAGGGGTTTTAAGTTAGATTCAGCAAGCCGACGTCTTACTGTCCATGCACTTGGGTTACTTCCTCCGAGGCGTCGAAACTGATTTGTGAGTTCAGTTCCTGTGAGAAAGCGATTTCGAAGCATGGTGTTCACCAAGTATCGGTCTTCTCGTGCTGTGGTACACCTGGTTCTGCCCGTTCCTGGTCTGCGTAGGTTAGAACCAGTTTCTTCGTAACGTCGGAGAACTCTTTGTACTGTTGACAGCGACACACCGACAGTCCTGGCTGTATCGCGCTGACTCCGGCCGGTTTCCAGCATTGTAAGTATTCTGGTGCATTCTTCAGGCGTAAGCGACATAATTTCAGCTTGAATAATGAATATAGAGCACTATCAACATGGTTTATGTACCCACATAAATGACAGATTACAAACAAAAGCAAAACCAAATGCTGTAATTTCGTAGTTCCATCTTCGAAAGTGGCCCTTTTTCAAATTTGATTTTTTTATGATATAACTTTACAATAACTAAGAAGTTTTAATACCTTCATTTAAGGAGTATTACATTGTCTATTAAATACAATTTATTGCATTAACCTAGCATTTTTAGTTTCCGAGATTTTTAGGATTCTTTAAGTGACCCGGATTCATTGCTCTCGAGTGTATTATAGTAGGATGTGGGAGAAGTAGGGCATCGACAGTTGTGTGGAAATCAGTTGTCATGGGCATATGATGCGGAAGACTGAGGGAAATATCGTCAGAAAAGTTTTAAGTATGAAAGTTGATGGATATACGAATAGGGTGAGACTAAAAAAAAGATGGATGGAAAGATTATTATGGCTGAAAAGGGAGTGACTACCCAGATGACCATTAATAGTGAAGTATGGCAATAGGAATAAGTAAGCTGAAGTGGCAATTAGCTGGCCATATTAGCCGTAGAACCGATGACCGACCGATGATGAGGGGTAGACGTGTTTTTAACTGGAGACCGTGAATCGGCAAACGTAAGGTAGGGTGCCCTCAGGCAGGTGGAGCGACGATCTTCGTAGGGTGGCTGGTAGCTACTGGATGAGAGTTGCCAAGAATCGATTTGAATGGTGTGTAATTGGGGAGGCTTATGTCCAGCAGTGGACTGCTGTAGGCTGATGATGAGTGAAGTATGAAAGAAAAAGACAAATTGCGCCGATCCCGAATATATTGGGAGAAGGACTGGAGAATAATGGTGACGGAGGACAATGAGTAAGATTCTTAAATAAATCTTTATCGATCTTATAGAGATATGAGGAACAGGATGTAAAGTTCACTCATACTCTATGGAAAAGGGAGAATCCTCCGAACAGACGGGTATCGTGTCTGGTTGGCAACTGCCCGACGATTGAAGTCGGGACGTTGTATATATGCTAGTTGCGCGGTAAACTCTGCATGCGCGATGCAGAATTTTTGCGTGACGTCAGTGTGACGCGTAGCTCGTATCTGGCGTTGGTGATACCGCTACAATCTGAAAAGGCAGATTGGAAAGACTTTTATTATGCCTGCTTACAGTGGAAAATAACGAAACGATGAAACGGGAAATACGAAATGTAGGTAGATCATAGGTTCGAACCGCGAAATGAACTTTACTTTGTGTAAATTATTTTATAACAACTGCTCTCATAACGGTGAAGAAAAACATCGTGAGGAAACCTGCATGTCCTAGAATCAAACATTGAAAGACATGTGACATCCACCAACCCGCACTGGGCCCGCGTGGTAGATTACGGCCCACCCCTTCTCACAGAGGGGAGGTCTGTGTCCCAGCAGTGGGAACATTATTATAGACTGATTGTGATTTTGAAATAATTATGCAGTCACAATTAAGCCTTTCTCAAATTCAGTCCACAGACTGCGATAAGCTAAGTTGATTTTATACCTCTTATTAATTTTGCAGTGAAACTACAATAAATCGCTCAAAAACCAATCGCAAATCGCCCACAAGTTTACCTAGTTTTACCCCACTAAGTATTTGTTGTTCTTGGAGCGAGCTACAACTGATTGAAGGAGATTGATGTACATACACACACACACACACACACGATCCTATAATACCCCCAGAGACTCGACTGAATCAGTCTGTTACATTTTAAATACTATTTATAAACATTTAAAAAAAAAGGTTAAATATGCAGACGCTTACCGCAAGCTAATGTGATGTTTTAAGACTGAACTTGTTATAATTATTGTCATGGCTAGTAGTGTCTGTACGAGCTTAACTTAATGTTATAATAATAGTCTGAAATTCTCACTCTGCAGAGGAAATAAAGACCACTTCTCGTAAAGAGAATTAATGAGCAAGCATTCATCACCGAACTTCAAGACTTTCTTCGTGATGTTTTGGAACGAAATTCCCTATCGCAGGTTATATCTACTCTGCATACTTGGCGAATGAGATCTAGACCGAAAAAAATTGTGAGCCGTCACGGGACGCCTGGCAGATGTGAAACAGCGAAATCATTTTGGCGACGCGTCGCCACGGCATGCGTCGCCACGCTCACAATCGGTTTTACCGGCGACTATAGATGTTTCACATAAAAAAGTGTAACATTTTGAGCGTCACGAACCTTATTTTTTTCCGGTTAGTTACCCTCAAACCTTTAAAATTTATTTCATTGTGCCTGTTATTTAATACATAATATACAGCGAAAGGAACTTCGTTCCAACCGGGTGTTCCACGACACCTCTCAACTTTATGAAGTCAATATTGTTCAAAATTAACTTGCAAAAGCCACCGTATTGTCAAGTTTACGGTTTTAGTAGTAGGACTATCTGTTCACGGGGCGTACCCGGAATGTAAATAGTATAGTCATACACTGAGGCTCTAAGAAAGTCACACCCAAAAGTTTCGCTTTTGGGTGTGACTGGCCTAATGGCCGCAAAAATTAACGGACAACCAGAGATGCACAGGTTTCACATAATATGTAGAACATATTTTAAAATTTAGACACGGAAATAATAATAGTTACCTAATTATATTATACTTACCTATTATTATTATTATTGTTAATACACCGTGTCTAAATATAGGTTAATACTCAACACAAACAGATGTGATGTGCATCGATAATGTTTTGTTGATAAAGATAACACTTAAAACAGTCCGCCGATAAGGATAATCCCGATGCGTTTTTACGTGTCAATATATCCGTTGTACAGCTGTTACTAAGGCGATCCGAATTGGCGGCATGCGAAAAGAAAATATTAACCCATTAACCGCCAAACATAACGTAAATGTGTTTTATTTACGAAATGCTTAGTTTCCTATCATAAACTAATCAAATAAATTTAAAGGTAAGAAAAAATAGGGGGAAATAATTCAGCCCCCTAAAGAATGGTGTACTCTTTTGAGTAGGTACAATCTTCGATGGTACAATGGTCGATTACAGTAGCAAATTTTGATAACACTGTTTTCCGTCAAATTATGTTTATTGACAATTTTGCGACATCTACTGCATAGCAACTGATTCTGTAGCTTTTGAGGATAATATTCTACACGTTTTGAAGCAAGACTCTTGGAATAACGAAGACAATGGTCGAGCCTAATGTTGTGTTTTTTTGTCGTGTTTATTAACACGCACTGCTACGTTAGAGCTATAGCTGATGCTTATGATCACTTGGGCTGATAACGTGCAAATGCCAGGTATTTACAATAGCCATAATATCTTGCTCATTTCAGTCTATCACAGTCTATTGCTGTATAACGGCTTTTGAAAAGATTTATCAAAACCAGTCTGTCTTGGCTCATTGATCGGTCATCACTGAGGATGATCCGTCATCACTAGCATGCCTGGCTACGTTTACCGCTTCGTGGAGACCAAGAACTCATCAGCTTCAACAGCCATCTGTCCTAGCCGCATCTATCTTGGAGATAAACACCACTTGATTCCGTGAATTACACCAAGCTGCACTATGCTGTCGACGAATTCACTTCGCAGCCAATGGTGCGTCGTTACGGCTATTGGAGTTCCAACTTGGAATATCGTTGTATTCTCGTTGCTTCTGAATATGTCTGTAATCTGTCTTGACGCTGGTCCTGGTGCTCATAATAAGCGTCACTGTCAAACCTTCAAAGATGGGAAACTTCCGACAGGTCTTTCTAGCTGTGAGATACGTTGAAATGTTTGAAACTTATTTTGGAAACCGTAAGAATACGATGGACATTTACTACATGACTTCGGCCATTGTACTCGATTACTAAGTTTAATAGTATTTCAGTCTGAATTACTATTTAGGTATTGATTATAAAATATGCTAATATCATTTGAATTATACGTAAGGATATATCCTACAAAAATAAACACGAAAAAAAAATTTGGAATATAGTTTACTAGTTGTGCCCGCGACTTCGTCCGCGTGGAATAATGTCTTTGGATAGCATTTTTAATTATTTAGGCTAATTATTTTACAAATAAGTCACATACGTATAAATACTTCAAACAAACAAACTCAAACTTCAAACTTTAATCCCCTGTTCCCTATTGTTATTTTACACCCTTGAGGGTAAAACTTTTACAAACTTCGAATGTCATATTTATTTATATCAAATCAACAACCTAAAAAATAAGTTTCAAGCTTCTAGCTCTAAAAATGACGATATTTCCATACAACTTTTCACCCCCTATTTCAACCCCCTGTAACCCTTTTTTCGCATTAAAACGTAGCTTATGTCCTTTCTCAGGCTCTAGACTATCTGAGTACCAAATTTCATTTAAATCGGTTCAGTAGTTTCGGCGTGAAAGCGCGACAGACAGACAGACAGACAGAGTTACTTTCGCATTTATAATATTAAATATAAAATATATAAATAAATATATAAAAATATAAAGTAAGGATTATTAAAACATAAATAGTATGCTACCCGTACAAACATTGATACAGCTAAGTTAGAATGCTTTTATTGCTATCAATATTCACCGTAGCCAATATTATTGTTCCTGTTTTGATAAATAACTAACCCTCTGTTTATATAAACAAATAATTATAATCATAGCTTTTAAAACTAAGTGACTACAATCAATTGTATTGCCGTACTCATTTGAGTACGGTGCGCACTACACCGTACATTACACCGTCATTCCTAGCAATGCCTTCATTCAATTAAATAAATCTTCTACGGAATTTCACACTATCAAGATTGCATGTATCAATCAAGGTCCATGTATTCAAAAAGCAAGAAAAGAATAATAATCTGTGTCACTTATAGGACAAGAACTCCTCCAAATCAAGACAAATCATTCGGAATTTATGTTAGAGTAAATTGAAGACCGAAATACACGACACCAAGTCACGCGTGCTCATTGGCCACATCGATGAAAGGTGAATGGGCACGCGTCAATTTGTCACGTCGTTGGTCGCGTAAGGTGTTACAAATCTTTTTCCAGCTGAAAGCGGTTTCTGAACATGAACCTCTCAAAATAAATGCAATTAAGAGCGCTTACACGGGTCCACTAGCGCCACTCCTTTAAAAAAGTATTATCTCGTGACTGACAAGGAATTTTGAAAAACGGCGCAATAAGCGACCTCGGTGTGTCTAGAATTTTCGTATACCTTTTATAAACTTTCATATTGAGACACGAAGCAACAAAATACGATGTTAATGAATGTGGCCGCTTTTGTTTAGATTGAATTTTGTTACTTCGTGTCTCAATATGAAAGTTTATAAAAGGTATTAGAAAATTCTAGAAACACTTACCGAGGTCGCTTATTGAGCCGTTTTTCAAAATTCCTTCTCAGTCACGAGATAATATTTTTTTTATATGATTATATGATTTTTGTGGTTTTTGATGAGTGTTACTAGGTACACCTCTGCCTAACCCTTCGGAGATTACTGGCGTGATTATGATTTAATTTTTTTGGTGTAAATATTATTTTGATAGTTCAAGAATGTGCTAAAGGTGAGAAATGATGCCATCTCGAACATTTAAAAGAAATAGCGATATCTAAATATATAAAAGGCAAAAGTGATTGACTGATGTATCAACGCACAGGCCAAACCTTTAAGGCTAGAAACTTAAAATTTCGCACACGTATTCCTCTTATGACGTAGGCATCCAATAAGGAAGGATTTTTCAAAATTCAACCCCCAAAGGGGTGAAATAGGGGATAAAAGTTTGTATTAAACTTTTTATTCCTTCGACGTATTTGCATGAAATTTCGTATCAATTGAGTACGGCCAAATAAAATAATGAGTTAGGTATTTCAGCGTTTTCCAAAATTCAACCCCCCAAGAAGATAAAATAGGGGATGAAAGTTCTAAATAAACACAGGCCAAACGCTAGGGCTAGAAACTTAAAATTTGCACACGTATTCCTCTTATAACGTAGGTATCCACTAAGGAAGGATTTTAAATTTGAATTTGAATACATATTAAAGAAACATATTAAAGTATAAACGGTACATAAAACAAAATACCAATTTTTAACACTTTTGTCTGTCTGTCTGTTAGTTCCGGGTAATCTTGACAGGACTTTCACTGGCAGATAGCTGATGTTATACGGAGTGACATAGGCTAATTTTTGTCTCGGTAGTACGTTCCCGTTGGATAATATCCGATATCCACGCGGGCGAAGCCGCGGGCAGCAGTTAGTTGTTAATAAAATTATTGTTGTTATTGAAGACGTAGAAAACTATAGCAAAGTAAGATCGATTGCCGTTCTAAATTCGCTAAATGTATCTTTTGTGACGTTCGAATATTTTATAACCAACTTTCATTCTTCCCCTTCCTACACTGCTGTCGTAAATACACCAAAAATAAATCAATTTCTCTACCTCAGAAAAACAGTAAAAAAACGTAGGTATTATCGAAGCAGTAACAGACTCTTCATAGAATACACAATTTTTTGAGCAAATAAATCAATGAACGTCGGGTAGGTACACATAAAAGTCGTTTGTGAAAAGTGTTCGATCCTGAAAGTTTAAATTTCGGTAAAGAGTCTGTCAGGCTGCTATAAATGCTTTTGAGACCCTATAAATTTTGTTAACGTAGTAAACAGTTACTACTGAAAAATATTTATAAAAAAACTTGCTTTCGAAACTAATTTGCGCCAAGAGCCAATTTTCCTACATGACTAGGACTCGTTAGATGAAAATTGTTGCGAGATTTCATCGTAATATATAATAGTAGTGTGAGCCAGTCGTTTTTCAGGACCGAGTATAAATTTGTATGGCACCACCACCGTTTATCAGTCTGTCCGCGATTCGATTTCAGCTTGCGAAAATGGCGAACTTGAACTTGACATATGTATAGACCGTTTCGTAAATAGGAATGGAGGAACACGTCACTTGTACCCTTGGAAACTGTTTTTGCTATACCCAAATGTAGGGTACATTAATCTGGGCACAGTAAAAACTGGATCGTCCATAACTTTCGCTTAGATTTTACTTGTAGGTACAGTCCAGCCAAAATATGGTCATCACATTAAAGGGTTTTTTTTTTGCTCATTGTAAAATAGAGTCAGCTTAACAGCATTGTATTGCGTCGTAATGTCAATACTGCAGAATGACATTCAGCGATATTTTAAACCTGCCAGACCGAATTAAAAATGTGACACTGACATACTGAATATTTTTTTATTGATATTTCATAAAATGCCCAGGCCATTTAAAACTTTAAGCCTGAGCCCTTTGGGCCTATGCTATTTTGATCTTTGTTAAAAAGTAATTAAGTATAGTTTTCTATGCAATATTTAATTACTCTCAGCTGCTGAGCGCCCTGAGTTTGCTCAGCGCCGTACCTTTGAAAGGTTTTATTGTGTCCTGACTTGATAAAGGAAATAATTGAAAACTGATGAAGTTATAAAAGACTTTACCGTAGGTATCTAAGTATAGTTAAGCTATCTACTGAGCGGGTAGCTTTTATTTATTTAAATCTACTATTATGTTCATAATATTTGCTTAATTACTTTTTAGTTGCTTCAAAGAGTAGTTGCTCACTTTTGAAAAAATATTGGTACAAAGGCAACATCTCTCCTTAATTGTATTTTTATTAAAATTTATTATGACATAGTGACGTATGTAGCTATGTATTGCAATAGATTTTAGAAACATTCTAGTATCAAAAATACCCTAAGGATCACCCTAAGGTTGACTGGTAGATCACCCTAAGGTTGACTGGTAGGTCACCCTAAGGTTGACTGGTAGAAAATGCCTTAGGTATTAAGTCCGCTTTTGTACAGTATTTTTTTTACATGTGCATCAAAAAATGAGTTTAATGATCTTGCATAACGAATTGTTAGATGCTCATTAATTTATCATAATTACTTACCACAGAGTTAAGGCAATATTTTTCGAATTTTAGTTTTTGCCACAGAGCTCTTAAAAGAAAAAAATGAACTAAGAGAATATTTTGGTTTTTGGACGCAAAAATAACTTAACAAAATGACCAAATATGAAGCAATTGACACGATTAGCAAACGAAATAATAGTTCTAATGACTACAGTCCCTAAACCTTAAACAACTTCTATAGAGTAATATGGATAAAGGTAATATTTTGTTTGTCAGTCGTGTTTCAGAAATATCATAAGACATACGGAAAACTTTCTGTAATGAGGTGGAGAACGCATTGAATTGAATTTTACATTTGATACCAGTACAAGGAAATGTGTTATACATAAATAACATAATGTTTGGTTTTTGGTTAAATAAATGACATTCTCTTGAATTTTCATTCGACTAGGTTATCCCAAGTTTTCAGATTCAAGACGGTCTATTACAGGGATTATCGTACTACCAAAACAGTGTCACTGTCTAAGTTTTCAAAATGCACTTGTTTTGACACCTGACCAAATGCACTTGTTTTGACAGCTGACAAAATGCACTTGTTTTGACAGCTGACAAAATGCACTTGTTTTGACACCTGACAAAATGCACTTGTTTTGACAGCTGACAAAATGCACTTGTTTTGACACCTGACAAAATGCACTTGTTTTGACAGCTGACAAAATGCACTTGTTTTGACACCTGACAAAATGCACTTATTTTGACATCTGACAAAATGCACTTGTTTTGACACCTGACAAAATGCACTTGTTTTGACAGCTGACAAAATGCACTTGTTTTGACAGCTGACAAAATGCACTTGTTTTGACACCTGACAAAATGCACTTGTTTTGACAGCTGACAAAATGCACTTGTTTTGACACCTGACAAAATGCACTTGTTTTGACAGCTGACAAAATGCACTTGTTTTGACAGCTGACAAAATGCACTTGGTTTGACACCTGACAAAATGCACTTGTTTTGACAGCTGACAAAATGCACTTGTTTTGGCACCTGTCAAAAATTATTCTATCTTGGATACCAACACGAAATTGTTTTGTTTCTACTGCGGACTATGTCTTAATAGTTTTGATGTTCCTAGTTTGTATTTTTATCTTCCATAGTTTCGGGATTGTGTTTAGGTTTCACATTATTTACTGTTTGAAAATTGGCAGAAGGAAATTACTGGTCGACCTTGGAATAGCGAGATTAGAAACAACAAAACATTCAATAAGCTGAGACAACGATAAATTCTTTCAAGAATATATTGTAGTGAAAGAATATCGTATCGAATGCGTGAACAGATAAAATA
The DNA here is from genome assembly GCA_916610205.1 of Griposia aprilina. Lineage (NCBI taxonomy): Eukaryota > Metazoa > Arthropoda > Insecta > Lepidoptera > Noctuidae > Griposia > Griposia aprilina. The sequence goes on from OU744305.1 coordinate 11,955,031, forward strand.
TCAAGCTATATACAGGGTAAATTTCAATTAGCTAGCGAAACTCCTCAAACGTTATGGGTATTGATATCGAATCTTGCTAAAACAAAAACAAAAAATTGTTTTGGGGTCTACGACATTAGGTTCACGTCGTTTAGTTACTTGAAATATCTGTTTTTTTTTTTAATGTATAAAATCAGATTTTTTCAACTCATACCTCAAGTAAAATATATATTATCAAACCATATTTTTTGTTGTGTTATCGTGTTTCAATAACAATATCCATCACGTCTACTGAGTTTCGCTAGTCAGTTTAATGTGACCCTGTATTTCCAGTTTAAAGTGACCTCGCGTTGTATTATAAGCTTTCTGTACAATGAGAGGTCAGCTTATACTGGAATATGTAGTTGTGTGTTCTTTCTAATACAGGCACAATATAATCGACATTAGCTTTCGTAAATAGATAAGATTTTAATCCCAAATCTCTATAGCAACACGTATATCTACGTTTCTAATAAATCGTTCTACTTATCTTGAGTCAACGATAAAAACGATAAATTACTGCAAATATACGAGTACTCCGTAACTTGAGTTTTCATTTGATCTATAAAAAAAATGTCGCGTAATTTTACTACCTAATATTCCTGTAGGGCGAATTTATTTTTTACTGCTTGCGTATTATTACTAGAGATAGTAGAATTTTATAGGAAGACTTATGACTCTGCAGATAATTTTCTTTTTTAGGGTTCCGTACCTAAAAAGGAAAAAAACGGAACCCTTTTAGGATCACTTCGTTGTCCATTCGTCTGTCTGTCAAGACCCTTATTCTCAGGAACGCGTGGAGGTTTCAAGTTGAATTTTATATCAAATACGTAGGTCTACGGTCCCTTATAGCTCTAAAACATCAGGCTTCTAAGTCACAATAAAAATACGGCCATTTATGCGACATATTTTGATAAAATAAATAAAAGTCTATAAAGTACTTCCCGTTGATCAAGAATCATGAAATTCGGCAAGAAGAAAGGTGTCACAGCACAAGTAAAGAAAAAGTCCGAAAATCGTTAATTTGAAGATACCTCACGAACATCTGTTTTTTTTTTTGCTAAAACAAACTTACATTTCACAGTTGGAGAATTGACCGTGAGGTACATCGATATATGAGAGATTTTTTTTATTAATCACAAAGTTTCGTTTGTTCTATTCATCTATCATATTAATTCATCCCAAATACGGAATCCTACATTGAAACCCGGCTCCTTCGAGTTGTACAGAATTGATTAGGAAACTGGATGTTGATGGTCTTCTTCGGTGTTATACTACTCACCACCGTGCTAAAGCAAATTTGTAGGATATAATAAGCTGCTAGGGAAGGATTCAATGAAAAAACTTGAGAGGTGTCAAGGGACACCCGGATGGAACGAAGTTCCATTTAAATATATATATATATATATATAATAACTGGCTTGCTTTGTATGAGAGAGAGAGAGAGAGAGAGAGATAGACAGAGAAACACGCGCACGCCGCACGACTTACAACTATAAAAAAAGTGCCGTTACAACTTTTAGTCTTAATTTTTTCCGTCTAAGCCTTTCGCAACGCGCGATAAGGAACTTCGTTCCAAAACTTCGTTCCAACAAGTATCTTCTTACACAATACCATGTTTATTACAATAAATAACACAATTGAAGTTTCACAATATTTAATGTGTCTGGCTACATACCTTCCCCCATACACTTGGGCATCCACACCAGTACAATCAGTCTCGGGTCTAGTTGTATTGATGTGTTCACCTGCAATGAGACTATAACAAATAGGTAAATAAGAGTCGCTATAGCGAATCCGTGAGGCGAATGACTTAATAGTTACTAGCTCAATCACACAAGTACCGACCTATCACGGTTGTGCTAACAACTGGAAAATAAGATTATGCAAAACAAACCGCGACACAACACTTCATGGCAACTGGTCTCATTACCTAGTCTCTCATAGACTAAATTGCTACCTTCCCGATATACTCGGCGATGTCTCAGTATAATACCTTCACTGGACGGGACCACGACCCTTGGCATCAAACACAGGATACCCCTGTGTTTGCACGTTACGTGGCCTACGGGTTATTGAGAATCAATTCAGATTAACACAGTCCACTGCTGGATACAAACCTCTTCGAAATTGCCAGAATACCTGGTTCCTCGCCACATAGATTCAGTCAGTCCCAACCTTTTTAAGGTCGACGATTCATCTAGCAGGGAGGATCTTTAAGCTACACTTGCCGATTCACGGTCTCCACTCAAGGACTCATTTGTTTTATCAGCAGTCGCTCATTCGACAGACATGACAAAACTTGCTGCCACTTTATCTTGCCACTTCAATAATACTTGTTCATCAAACAAAAAACGTTTGCTATCTCTTCTCTCTAATGACGTCATAAAACTGAAGCGGTTTATTCTAAGTAAAATTGGGTTCACACGATTCGACTTTAGTTGGTCAACTGCTAAGTCGAAATCGATTTGAACAATTTGAACAGAATTTCAATCAAATTGAATTTCTAATTAAAAGTGTATTTTGTTGAGTAACAAAAGTTGTTCAATTAAAATCGAATTGTGTGAACCCGGTGTTATAGGCGACACGTCTATTCAACATTCAAAATTAATTTCATATCTAACTACAATAAAAATCACGGACTCATCAAAATAATCAATATAATTTACTATTATAGACCACAGAGACTGAACTGTATAAATCATTTCATCTACGTTGCGTGTTCACAGTTAAATTCGAATTCATTTGTCTGATACATACATTTTTCATGATAATAGAATTCCGTGCTCAGTTTGGAAAACTAAATTTGATTATGTTGAGCTGGCCTTGTAGCTTAATAATCAATTACATGCATTTAGAAAGTATTATTTTGAATATAGAGATAGAGTATTCTCTAAGGCACACCATAAGACAAAACAGAATGATACTGTAGTGCAAAAGACGAGGTACACGCCAAGGGTGCAGTTACTGGAATCGCACCGCGTCAACTTCAAGGCGTTCGTCGTGCGTGTACCGAACTGGTATCTGCCCCTCGTCATGGAAGAACACTTTTGGCCGCAGGACGTGGTGTTCCGTCGCTTCCGCAGACAAGTTCCACTGGACAGCACAAAGACAAGCTAGTGCAAAGTGAAGCGCTACTAACATAGTATTAAGCCTTTTTTAACACAACTTTTGTTTATACGTATAAAAATATGTATGTTTAGGTTAAGGTATTTTTCTATGGGCCTCTGTCGCCTGAAATAAATGGTATTATTATTATTATTATAGACATTTTTCCATTATTTTTTCAATTGATGCGTCACAAAGACACGAACAAAGAAAATTAAAACTGACTCAAAATTTGGTTTAAATCGTTTCATCAACATTTGAAATATTGGTAACATGAAATCAAACATTGGCTGCTCTTTTTATGATGGATCCAAAAGTTCAAATGAAGTTGTGCTATTATAAAAATATACAGAACCTTAATCATATACTCAGAAGTCAAATGTTCCAAACATTAAAGCTTTCTGTTATTTATAATGAAAATGACTGATTTTATTTTGATAATAGAAGCAAACGGTGACTTAATATCGCTATTGCATGTTCATTGTTGTCGTTTGGTCAACGCATAATTTAATACTTTCACAAAAACTTCCCTTTGTAGTACATGGTTAGTCGAATTCCAATTTCAAAATTGCGAAAATAATGCAAAAATTCAGGGTTTGTACTTCTGTAGTCTCATTTGAGTTAAGATTGTCCTGAACAATAAATGTACAATGTGAACAATACAAGTATGTAGTGAACAATAAAAAGAATTACGATAATTACCTGCAGTTTTGGGAGCAGCCTGGTTGAAAAATAATCGAATGGGTGCAACGCCCAAGAGGACCGCAACCAAATCGAGAAAACTTACATTCCTTACCTAACTTACCTTAGGTCTTTTTTTTTTTTTTTTTCGAGTGGCAAATCGTCAAATAACTTCTCCCACTCTGGGCGAAGCGGGAGGTTGTGTTAGACTTCTACTGAGTAAAACCCACCCGTTTTCCTTCAATTGCCTGTGCGCCAGGACCACGGTAACTCTTTCGGACAATTCGCGACCCCGGCAGGCATCGGCCCTAACGGACCCCGTCAATGGTGCTGACATCTCTTTGAGGCGCGCGTGGAACACAACGCGCCGTCAACCCGGACCTGGTCCTTACCGGACTGTATGTGCTATTAGTTAACAGGTTAGTAATACTCTATGGAATCACGTATTAGTAATCCGACGAACTCTGATATGATAATATTTCATATTCACATAACCTATAGAGTGACCAATCAAAGCAGGACGAATTCATTCGGATTCATTTCACTCGGCATGGATCGGATCGCTAGGAGTATTATGTTTTCTGTGGATCTGGATCGGATTCACTGTGCTCTTCGTGAAGTATACGAATGAATGGCAACAAAGGAACAAGTACGGCAGTGATACGTATTAGGTCTTAGTTAAATATCACTGATACTCAAATATTAGTTAAGATATTATAATATTACTAGTCATGGATTACTAGACGAATATATTTATATTAGCTAATACTGATAAATATCACTATTAACCCACACAAGTGACCATTTAGTGACGTCAAAAATAGGGGTGCTAAATACGATACGTTAAGAACGATATTTCCTAAGATTTATTTATTATTAGGTACATCAACTTTTGTCATCCGATAATATTAATACCATTACAAGTATAACAATGTCCTACTTATAATTAAACCATACTTCTCTACTTCTTCTATACCTACTAGTAACAATAGTAATAATAACATCTGTACCTAGTCTGCAATATTGTTTTTTTTTAAGAAAACACTTCTTTTTCATCCAGTAACGATAAGTATTTTTTTATATTTATTGTCGTAATTGTTTATTTAGAAGTTAACCACACACTTTTCTAAACGATCTTAGAAAACTCTGAATAATTATGATGATGAAATATGTAGGTTTTGTTCACTTCAGCATTATTCTTACTACCTATTTAAAACTACTACCTACCCACCTACCTATTCGTTATACTTTTAGTGAATAATATTAATAAAATTGTGATTTAATGGTTTTTTTTTTGTAGCTTCTATTTGCACTATAATCGAAATAAATTCAAAATGTGATTCCGATTAAAACATATGTAACAGTTAAAAAAAAAAAAAACATCGATTACAACCGATTGGGCATCCCTAATCTTATTCGACACGACATGGCATAACGTTTGGCAAAGGGGGCATTCCGAATTACGCCATAATCGCTCACAGCGCTCACATCAATAATTTGCGTTCCGATTTAGATATCACGCTCCTGAACGCGCTCACAGTGCTTGCTCAACGTCAACCCCAAACCTTGCACAAGAAAGAAAGACCGACTAGATATTTTCTGGAAAATGGAAGTTCAACGCATTGGCACTTCTGTTTTGTTGGTTGAGATGTATCAGACCAAAGATGCGACTCAAAACAACTCAACAGCACAACGCACAACTGTAATTTTTGACAGCGCTCACGATGATATTATTAGAAGGCATGGTCGGCGCTAACGCAAGATGGCGCATGTCATTACGTCATCTATGACGATTCTCGGGACAATGTTATTGCGCTCATGCTAATTCGGAACGGGTGTAAGCACTCTCAAATCGATTACAGTACAATTCGGAACGCACCCGAAGATGGCGGCGATTAATGGTATTAGTCGCGTAAAATATTTTTATGTTCATTTTGGCATGCAGCTAGTCCTTGTTATAAAAGTATTTGCAACTTATTTAATAAAATAGATAATTAATTATCGTGCATGTCCGAGGCTTTTATTGCACAGGGCGATTTAGGATATTGTCTTTTCCACTCCGGAAGCGAAACATTCGAATTACGAAAAATTGGTCATTAATTTAAAAAAAAAACACTTGTGTTAAGTAATTTTTAAATAAGTACAAACATATTTATTCCAAAATAAAACATAATCTATTGCAATTGTGTTGAAAAAATTATAATTATTATTGGTAAGTGGTGTTTATTGTATTTTTGAACAAGATTTTTGCAGTTTTTGCAATAGATGGCGAAAGCGGCAAAGATTGGTTGGCAATCATAATTCACAATTTATTTTTAATAAAATTTTAATATTTGTGATAGTATTAGTTTACGAAAAAACAGTTTGTGCCATAAACTTAATGAAAGAAAGATATTTCTTCAGATTAGGTACTTCGGAAATCTTAGTGCTACGGTTGGTTATTTTTACGATTTTCAACGCATATTGCAGCATTTTACCGATCGATGGTTGGCCATGATTGGACTGTACTTGGACGAAGTAAGACCTCACAACAAATTGTGACTAATGTTTTCGGCCATTTTAGAAGCGCTAATGCTGAATCTAGGGAGATAATAAATTAATGATGTCTATAAATAAATAAATTATATTTGACTATGAAACACCTCTTCCATAAGATCTTGAAAGTAATAAAGATTGACTATTTTGTCTTATGGAGTTGATGGTGGTGGTCCCTATGATGTTGTGATGTTGTAAAAATATGTGTTAGAATACCTGAATGTCAAGCCTTTTAGCCCTGTAGGTAAAGCCTTTTTAAAGCTTAGATAACACAAGTATTACTTATACTTACTACGTAAGTTGCTAATAATATAATAGAACACTCTTTATTATACACACCATGTTGATCCAAAGAATAGAATACTCTTTTTTATGTACACCATAATAAAGAGATTATCTAGTTTTTTTTATTTTTATTTATTAATATCTCCAACAGAGGCTACACAATTTCATGCAAGTTTATAAGAACAAGATAGAAATTTAGAAATGTTACACTGCCTGAAACAATCATTCTTCTACGAGATTAATCTATCTATCCACCGCTGCATATTTCTAAAAGTACGAAACACGATTACGAATGTAATCATGTTTCGTACTTTTCATTTTCGAGTTTCATTTGATTATTATGAAACTCGAAAATGGAAACTGTTTACACGGTAAAATGTTTGGCGACAACTTTTTCCATTTTTGTTTTAATTAAACAGCGTCCGCGACGAGGTCAGGTCTGTGACAGAGGTCACTCGAGCGCAATATAATAATAATAATTATGTTTCAGGTTTCAGTGGATTTTTGGTGGAAGCTGCCTAGTTATATTTGAACTTGGAATAGCTCATGTACCTACATAATGTAATAATTCATCTATATTCCTATTTCTAATGATTTATGATTACTATACCTAATATTTATCTAATATTATTTACACCGAACGGAATTCTCATAGGTATTTTTGCTAAAGAATCATGTTTGTTAAAGTTTTTAAGCACCAGTCATGCTATAATATCTAATAAGATAAGAAAATCTCGTCTATGTCGGTACCTATTACGCACTTGTTTTAAAGTCTATTAGTTTATTCAACTCCTATTAAATCCTATAAGTACCAGTCGTAAGTCCTATACCTACTCGTACTAAGAATTTTCACGCTCAATTAGTACAGTTCATACACTCTATAGGTGTCAAAGGTAAAATTTTAGTAAATTAATTCAAGACTGAACTTAGAGTTAAACAAATTAAAGCAATTAGAGGGATCATTTGGTGACATTAAAGCAATTTAATTAAAATTTAGAGATTCTAATTGCTAATATAATTAAGAACATTATTTACAGAACAAATGACTGAAATTATTAACTGTGCAGCAATTAGTAAAACAGAATGAAATAGGTATTTTATAATATACATAGCTAACAGACAGTTGACATTCAAAAGTAGAATTAGAATTAATTACAAAATATTTATTTAAATTATAATTTCGAATGTCACTGATGAAAAATCGATGGGATCTTATCGCTGAAAGTAATTAGATAAAGAGAGCGAAAATATCATCGAAATCCAGTCGAGAGCTACAGGTGAAGAACAGTCGGCACGCGTAGTCTGTCTACATTGGCGTCAGTTGGCCCGCGAACACTGCTTCGAACGGACGTCTCGCGGCCCGTCTCACGAATACACCGACATGTACACGAACACAAAGAATATAAGTGATTGTAAATAAAAAAAACAAACGTGAAGTGCTGTGGTCAAGACAGTGTTAAAAAAATTTGTAGAACTTAGTTATTTTTTTCGTGGTTTTAGTATAATTATCTTATCTTTATAGTGCGTCAGACTAACAAATTCGAAAGAATTGGCAGTGATAAGTTTTAATAACAATAAATGTAAATAAAATATTTTTTATTAATACTTAATAGGTACTGTTAGTGTGATCAGTTTTAGTATAAGTGATTTATTGAACGAATTTGTGGACAACTTTGTGGGCAAATAAATGATGCGGTTTGCTGAAAAAATGTAAGTACCTACTAAGATTAACATTTATAAATAATAAATTACATCTCCGGAGGTCACATTTGATACAAAAATGAATGAACACAAAATGTTAAACAAACACTGCGACAAAAAAATATACCTATTGAAGCGGAATAGATAAAATAAAATTCAAATATCAAGTGGCAACTGCGCATCTTTCTAGAATGCTGCTTTAAATATTGACACTCAGTTCCATTTTTAAATTAATGTAGCTGTTTACATTATCGTTTCATACTCTAACAAATTCCAAATATTTCAATTAAAACATTCTCATAATATGAAGAAATGCGGAACTTTCTTCAGCATCATAATTACCTAAAATCATCTGTTATCTTTATCATGCTTCCAAATACAAAATTCATGACGCATCTAGTGTAATAGAACTGCAAACACTGGAACAGACGACGATTGCTTTCGCACATATTTGTTAAGAATTTAAGTAAAGTTTGTACCTTTTAACGCATTCGATACATCCAATCGCTAGAATTTTATGAACAGTTATCATTGGAGGCGTATCTAGTAAAATTCCGTTCTTGAAGTTCAACGGTATGTGAGGTCACGATAGTTTTTCATGATGTAATGTACTTACATTCAAAATGTCGTCATAGTTAAATAAAAAAACGCTGAGGCAGCGCTAATACACCGGCGCAAATGATGTTCGAATCGATAATTTTAAGAACAGATATTTTGAGTATGATGTCTCTCAAGGGTGACCTGCTTTGTTAAATCTAAACTTTTTATTCTTTTTTTAATTTAATCTAATCTTTTAATTTAATAAAATAAATTAAAATGTTTATTCAATACATTACTTTAATGAGTTCCCCTGTCGCTTCTATTTTAGGAAACTATATTTATAAGAAAGGCTTTAAAAACATGGGTTATATAAAGCCAATTGTTTGCAGTTTTAAGTAAAACTAACAATGATGACGACGTGTTGTAGCTGGTGTATATTAAATATTGTCTCGTTGTCAAGTCCAACAGATTTTTTATCTAATGACGTATTATTCGAGTTGCCAGTCTTATTCAAATACGAGTGAAAATCTCTGAAGACGTTGTCAAACAAAATCTATATTTAGTTAATTCGAGTATGTTTATGATGTTGTTTTATTTATCATTATTTTTATCTTTAAAGTCTTAGTGTTTTTTTTATTAAAGGATTGTACTATTTTATTGCTGTTGCTGCAATGAGTAATCCATATTTTTGGGGTGCAACATATGATTAGGTACATATAAAATTGTAACTTCTATAGTTCCTTGGCCGATATTTTAATTTATTATCAACCCATTTTCTTTCTTAAAACCGGACACCCATTAGCGTTCGATAACTTCAGGCATCACTGTAATTTATTTTACTACCGAACATTTTAGAGCTTATAAAGTAGGAGTTCATTTTGATGGATTAGGAAAAAGGTTTTCAGGTGAAATCGGGCAGCTAGAAAGTCTGAAAGTCTGTTTTACCAAAGGGGTAATATATTACCGTAGAATTAGAAGTGGAGGTCAGGTAGACAATCGCTTTATGAAAATTATTGGTATAGAGATGCATCCGGGTACACTGGAAGCAGACCTCAAAATAGTTTAAAAAAGAAATGGAAAGACTAGAAATGGTTTTTGATCAAAATTGTTCCGAACAGAATAGTTACTACCGTTTCCTTATCAACAATCAATCAACTCAGCCTATCGCAGTCCACTGCTGGACATAGGCCTCTCCCAGGCTGCACCACAACATCCTGTCCTCCACCTTCTGCAGTCAGTCTATCCCAGCCACCTGAAAATGTAGCTGGAAGGCGTCCCACACTACGTTGTACGCACGTGTAGCATTTCCTTAGCTTAGATAAAACTGAAAAATTATAACATGAACATTATTTCGAATAACCAAGATAAATTCCTAGTGTACAGAATATAGTGAAACATTCTTGAAATGTTTTGTCGTATCGGAGTAAAGGAAATCCTTATGAACGGTCGTGAGCGTGTCACGAAGTAAATTGTTTGGGTAGATAGAATACTTGGAACAGTAAGTGGTCTCTATTATCTTCTTCTGTTCTGTATCTTGTAGCACTTACCTTTCCTCGTTTAAATCTTATAACGTAGTTTTTATGATAGTCTAAGCTGATAATGTACTTATCTCTTAATAGTACAAAACACAGTTGTTTGTCTTCTAAATTACTTCTTCTAAATTACCTACTTGGTGAAATTTGATAACATTATCATAAGTATTTAAAAAAAAAGGTTACGACCAGGCAGTTCGCTAGCCATTACTAGTTCGTCTGCTTACCTATAATTATCAGATTCCTTTATTGGGTACGTGTTGTATGTAATTAGCAAAAATAAAATTGTACTTAGTTCCTATTTGAGTTTTAAGAGGCTTACAAGAGCTAAAGCGCGGTCACTGTCGGATTGCATAGAAAAGAAATAGACGCGCGATGACACAACGCTGGTAATTTATTGCAAAATATGAAGCAATTATGGATTTACAAAAAATCTATTCATTGGATTAAAAAATTAAAACACTATCACGTTAGTATGTTACTCGTAGAATAATCTGACAAAAAATCTAAATGTTTGCATGCATATTAGTATGGTTTTTAATCGTTAAGATATATCATATCAAGTTAATTGTATTATGTTTTCAACACACTATATAACTAGCATATATTCAGAAGAATATCATATATATTTCTGATTTTGGTTACTGCAGTGGATCATATATTTTTAGGCATTATAAATTTGCGTTTAGGTCATGTAGTCCCCTTAATGAAAATTACAACTGTAACAAAATATTAAACGTAAATGAAGCGTTCAGTAAAGTTGAGTTGGAATAAATTTCGAGCTACGCGAATGTTAGATGAACGAAAATAATTATCTAGGTACAGAACAGAATATTTTATACATTTTAATACAAAGAAAACAATACAAAATATATCTTTTATTATTGTTAGTTATATTCTTTATACCAATGAATCATAAACATACAAGCTCTGACAAAGATTTCATACCTCATAATAGTAGGTATAACATTTACAAAAGTGCAATGATGCAGCTAATCTCATATTGATTTCGAATAGAGAGCTTTCATCAGATCTGATACCGACCTATTGAGCCGCGCCAGATATAAGTTACAATCAAGAGAAAATGAAAGAACTAGGTCATATGTAACAGATTCCCATCCATCCATCCATCATTATAACTTACATTTCAAAACAACTTCTCGCTATAACCGTTATTTTAACACTGCTACGTTAATACTGTAAAATAATAAAAGAAGCAGCCACATCCATCTAAATGATTTGAAACAAACACACTGAGACATCAATTCAGTCTTCAAGATCCGGTAGTAACATCAAACTGTTAGGTTTAACCATGAAAACCCATTTATCCATTACGAAGTTCAGTCAACAAAACAATAAAGCTACACTCAGTCATTAGTCAAACAAATGACGATAATGGAACTATAGTTAACTATCCATTTATTATAGTAAATTCGACATATTATAATTAATGTTTTTTAGGATTCCGACCGAAAAGAAAATGAAACTTTCTATGATGACTTTTTTTGTCCATCTATCACTGAGGTATTTCTCAAGATCTATGCAACGGATGAAATTGAATTTTAGCATAAAGCTAGGTCTCGATGGAGCACACACAGATCGCAAGTAAAAACCAAACTATATGAGCTAGTGCAGGGTTATTAATTACATGCAATATAGTTGTTACGGCTGAACAGCGCCCGTTCTATAGATTGCTCAAGTGCTTAGTGCAGTTAGCTAAGGGTCCCTAATTCAGCGACCCCGACTTGCTCTTGGTTAGGATTTTTATTGTGCTAATTACTAACTTAGCACCCTGTTGAGGAGATTTCAATTCATGATGATAGTTAGTTCGGACATATATCGTACTATGTGTGACAAGATTATTTCATGTTCTTTGTCCCTTTGGTAGACGATGTTCTGAGAAAATTCAATACTATTTGCGTCATCGTCTTGTTGGGTACTACATCATTGTTCTATATGAGGGGCAATTTATTTTAAACTGTTCTCACATAAATCTAAACTAAACGATGCTGAAGGTTTTCTTAGGAAACGTTTTTATTCTAACACTTCGCTAACATTACTTTCAAAATCTATGTTGTATTTTCGATATTATTACCCGCAATGCTAGAAATTACTTCGATGAAATTCATAACGCAATGCACGTATTTAAAATCTACATTTGTGTGCCGTTGTCGACCGCACTAAAGGTTAATTTCAAATCAAACGCTGAACATATTCTTCTAAAAAAACTATTAATTATTATGTGGTAGGAGAATCAATTTATTGCATAAGGAAAAAAAATTGTGGCTTGATTTATAGCTTCATTAATTGATAGTTCAACAGCTTTAAAAACATTTTGACAGCATTTTATCAAATGTCAAAATAATAATTTCTTGCCTTTAGTTTTTGTATCCGTAATGCAGTCTAGTCCACCTTATTTTTTTTTCTACGTCATAGTTTATAGGAGGTAAAAAAACCTTCATTCACAATCAACCATCAAAAACTCAAGCATCATCATCATTACCATCAATTTCTTCTTGATTATCAGTTTGTAGATTTGCAATGATTTTCTTATCTAAATGACTAGTTTTTGCGCTATTATCATTACTTTAATGTTAGATGATGTCCAAGCGGCTGGAGCGTGTGAAAAACGTAACACCTTCCCAATGTCAAAATTATGATATTTTGCCTTTAGTTTTTGTATCAATAATGCAGTCTAGTCTACCTTATTCTTGTTTTTCTGCGTTTATAGGGGATTAAAAAACCACCGATCACAATCAACCATCAAATAATCAATCATCATTACCATCAATTTCTTCTTGATTATCAGTTTGTAGATTTACAATGATTTTCATAGCTAAATGACTAGTTTTTGCGCTATTATCATGATTCCAATGTTATATGATGTCCAAGCGGCTGGAGCGTGTGAAAAACGGACCACAATCCTATATGTATTGCGCAAAATGTCACAACAATCGTAATGTGGTTTTAATGGAAATGTGGTAAAACTTACAACATCTACATCACTTTCAATTAACTTATGCTTACATATATATATGTATACGGAGTATATCTTCTATGTACATATATCGCACTGATAATAAAATACTGTTGTAACTCAAAATAAGTAAAATTTGAGAAGATAACATCATATTAAAAAAAAAAAAATAAGTGAATAATCTTCTTTACGTCGATTCTGAAAAATTGACAAATTTTGAGTTACAACAGTATTGTATTATCAGCAGTGATCGGAGTAGGTAGATTGATTTTTAGTACTTGTATCATAAATGCACACAGAAAGAATAACATGGATAAGCCATTTTTCCGGAAAGTAATTCCGGTTTTTCCGGATTCGGAGTCGTCGGCGGGCGTACGCATTGTTCTGATAACCGGTTATTGTACCACCCATAATCCTTTGTTCTGATTGGTCGGTGGGTTTTGTCAAATCGTTACAAAAAAAAAATAGGAAGAATAATAAAGAATAAAATTGCTCATTTTATTACAATTCCTACCTTTTTTTTGAGGATGGCAAATCATCAAATGACTCCTTCCACTCTGGCAGAATACAATTCCTACATAAGTTCCGGTTTTTTTTTAATAATCCACCAATTCCGGAGGAATGTCCATAGTAATATATACGTTTCGGATCAATGACCCCAGTTCAATCTACCTACTCCGATCACTGATTATCAGTGCGATATCATAAAAATTAAACGCTGTTCGTTAATAAGCGCTTCATGAGAACGTTTGGACCGATTTGGCAATTTTTTGTTTGAATTGGAAAAGTTTCCCGGATTTTTTTAAATTCGGGTAATACTTAACGTACTTTTTGTCTATGGGATTTTTGTTTGAACTCGTTCATATAAAAATCCCATAGACAAAAAGTACGAACCCATGGGAACAGGTTGGGCGTCGATGTCCCTAACACCTGTATAATTATAGCAGTATTACTTCCATCGTTTATTGTGGTTTTACAAAACGGTGGCTTTGTGGCTACTTATGTACCTATTAAGTTTAAGCCTTTCCGAGTAAGATATGTTTGGTAATTGTAATTAATTGTTCCATACGTAGGTAGTGGCTTCTGTGGATTGATGAATTTATACTCATTTGAAGGCTCTTACACACTGGCGCGACGCGACAGCGTGACACAAAGGCACCGCGTGCCGCGCGACGAGCGGCGCCTTTGTGTCGTGCTGTCGCGTCGCGTCTGTTTGCGGGAGCCTTTATGTAAGTGTAAAATTAGCTAATTTGAGGTACCGTGACATGTAAAGAATCAAAGAATGAAAATACATTTATTTAGCACAGACTACAAAGCTTACAACACAACATATAGAAGTAAAAATTAAAAATTAATCACATAAAAAGTGCAAAGTGCGTTGTGAGAAATTAGTAGGAAACTATTACTCGGGGCTGTGCCAAATAGGTCCAGCTCAGCAAAACTGTCAGACAACTAGTGCCTGACGTGACACCTAACCCAAGACTGTTAACTAAAGATATTCGGCGAAATTGCACAAGTAAAAATAAATATCTTTGAGCCACCATGCACAAAGTCAGCATAGTACAATATAAAGATTCAGGAACGTTTCCTTTTACTAGAAAAGAGCCTGAAATGAAAACCCAAACAGAAAATGTACACCACGTTGACTGACAAAGAATAATTTAAAAGACATGACCAAGTAAAGATAGCTTCTTTTAAGAAACAAAGTGTCTGGTGACGTGACCCTGATCATAATTGAATATTAATGCTATGCCTCAGACAGAGCCGTCAGGTCAAAACGGAAACAATTCATAATTTATTTATACAACTGTTCAATGAGTTGCTATTTTGTCTATATTTATTGGTTCTTTTTTCCCCAACTAGCGCTGCGAAGGTTTCAATTTATTCCACACTAGCTTTTGGTGCTGTTTCCGTGACTTTGTCAAAGAAGATTTTGTAATTTTCTACACAAACTACAACACTCCATTTCACCCCAATATGGCTATTCTTTATCAGGGATAAAACTAAGTCTAAAATACAAAATCTGTTCAGCAGTGGTTTAAAACTAAATATACACTAAGTAAACTAAGTATATAAGTGCACATTAAGAATATTTTAATAGACGCTAATAAGGCAAACATATACAAGTTATCATTACCTTTATATCAAAACACGAATTTAATTAATGATTACATTTTCCTAATATCGAAACTGCCAGAAAATTGTGAAATCATTTGAATATTATCTTCTGACAGGCATCAGATATTCAGTTACAGATAATTGATAAACACTTTGTGAATAAAAGCCTCTTGATTACAGCTCTTCAAAATTTAATATCGAATTTCCTTTTTCATAAAATGTTAATTTACTAAAATAAACCTAATCTTGGGAAATCTCAAATCTCTTCAAAGATTAGATGACACCTTTTCCACTGAAATATTTAATGATAATGTATTAATTTTATTTTTGCCTCTTCGAACTTATCAATCACGGCACAAATTTAAGTTAAATTTTAGTTATTAAAGGAATATTTAAAAGTAAGGCTCTGCAGTTTTTTTTAAGATTTTAGAAATTTTATTAAATAAATAAATATAATAGAAAAAGTATTATTATCTACTTACCGGGTCAAAGAAAATAGTAATTTAGTAATTTCAGCAATGTCTTGAAACTGACAAGATCCTAGTTTTCATTTTAATTCTTGATTAAATTCTTTTTTTTTGGATTTTATTTTTGGAGGTTTTTATTTTATTTTTTAATTGATACTCGTAAATGATTTTATTTCTGTAAGTAGGTTTGTACAAACAATTTTACACGCCAATCATATTTTAAAAACTAGATGAGATCGGCCTTTCCTATCTGACTACTCTGAGAAGAAAGGCCGAATCAAACTCAGAGGCAACAGTCTCTTTTAAAGTCCAGACATAGTCTTGGTCAGACCATGTAGATTGGTGTCTGAAATGGTCTTTTGAAGAAAAACACTGATTGAGTGGACCTGTTCCCTTAAAAAGGAAAGGTGCCTATTCTCTATCTATGTATATTGGTTTAGTAAAATTGTGGAACGCTTTATGAGATTTCCATAAGTCTTTATCTTTACCTGCCATCACTTATCCATTCCTAATTTTTATATGCATACATATATATAACATATAAACTCACGCCTTGGGTAAGCAAAAACTACAGATCGCTACCTAATACGAATCTTTACATACTCTTTTTGCTTCGTTTTCGTTACATAATTTTTACTAAGCAAAATTTCAACATTAAAATGTTGACATCGCTGTAACCTTTCCTCTCTTCTGAAGATTTTCGTCTAAAAAACTTGTCAAACATTTTGAAATATTTCAGTGAATTTTACGTTGTAAAGACATTTTTGTTTTGAAATTCATGACACTTGTTTTCCACCCACACTCTTATTTAGGAAGAATATAAAACGCTTTTCACTTTAAAGCTTTTTCTTGCATTTGTTTGAAATATTGCTAAGATCAAACTTAATATCTCAGTTTTATGTGGGACCACGTCTGCAGTATACCTCTAGTAGCGTACAATATTTTAGGACTTAAAATATGTAATTTTAGAGACAGTAAACTATTTTATAATTGTATACTAATCAGTTTATATCACAAACAGGACGATCACTGAACAATAAATATGGCTTGTCGATAATGAAGATGCACAAATACATGTGTAGTAATCATTGGTTTGCTCATACATTAATATTGTTATCATAATTATCACTATCTCAACCTAGTCTATGAAATTCTGCTAGCGCTCACGGAAGCTACATGATGTAGTATTATAAACTTGCTCGTTCACCAGACGCCGAACACCGTCTGGGGACGCTTAGGCAAATAATATACGTGTATGCTCATTTATGTTTCTGTCTATACGGATTATAAATTGAACACTTCGTGATCCATCATCGCTTTTGTAGTGATCCGTTATATATATATGTTTTTAATTTTCAATCAACATAATCATTTTGTTAAAATTATTTTAGCTTAGTTGATGGCCATCGCGTTTTCGGTGGCTTGGTGTAAAGCCACTCTTTATCTGCTCATCTTCAACAATGATCATTCCGATACAAATCAAGACCCATAACTATCCATCTAGTGTAATGGATATATAGATACTGTAATAGTCAGCACCACGGTCGTCTAAATAGAGGAAGAGTCAATTGATCTGTTAAGATCTCGCAAATTGAAACAACGACATAACTGCGTTGGAGTTGCGCGTTTCCATCAATTCTGTGTACTGTGTTTTGGTGCAGTCATGCTATGAACACGATAATAATGAACAGATAGTAATCGCAAAATTACCATTTTATTGCGTTTTACGGGTGTAGTAATAACAGTATGACACTGCATAAAACAGATTTTGACATGGAATGTGGTGCGTCAACAGCGAATGAGCTTGGATTCAAGCAAAATTTTGGCAGCGAATCGTGAAATATTATTGGGTTTAGAAGCGTCAATGTGACACTAAATCAGTTAGATTATATATTATGGTATCGGTTGATATAGCTTCTTTTTTTTTAAGCCCTGGCTGGTGGCCTTAATTTATTGAGGCACCCACAGGAAAGCCCGGTTAAGCAGCCGAAACGACAACCTTCTAGGTGCACCTGCGAGATACTATAGATAAAAATAAAATAATTATTTAGCAACGAAGATATTGAAAATTTTTATGGAACAGGCAGAATGCGTTAATGAGGGTCCAGAATTTAAAACTTGTGGTAATCTTACCCCTACTTTGTTTAAACTATTCAGATTAGTCACACTAGCTACACACCACAGTTTATCTACAAAGGCTTGGGGAAACTATTAATTGAAAGTGGAATAACACGACGTGGAACTCTTTGATTAATAGTCTAGTGCCCCCAATGTGGGGTCACCACAAAATTTGATAATAATAATAATAATAATGCTTTATTTGCCAAAATGTAGGTGCACAAAGTAGTATGATGTTATTATAAATGTGGCCCAATTACATTCTACCATTACATGTGGTATGCAAATATTAAATTTCTGAATACATTAAATTATAAAAAAAAAACATAATATTCCTTCAGTTATCACTATAACCGCTACGGATTGTCTGATTAAATAAATTGATTGCAATCATTTAATTTCACAATACATTCCATACTTAAAAAATGTCATAAAATTACATCAGTTACCAATATGATTGTTATAAAATGTCAGATTTTATGTATTAATTGAAATGTTAATGTCCATGAATATTGTTATAATGTCAAAATTAAAATAATAATAGTAAGTAAATGTCAAATTAAAAATAAATAAAATATATTATATAAACCAAATTTATTGACATTATTCTCTTTCTTTGACATGTGACGATGATGGCATGTCCGTGCCCCCACATGTGGGTCACGGGGTTCATACTACTTCGAACAAAGTTTACAGGCCTAGACTTATGAGTAAGTCTATATAATGTATTGGACTTATGAGAGGAGCAATTTTTTTTTCGGGAATAGTACCTTTTGTCTGTTGTAAGGGAGATCCTTGTACCTTGGGACACTTTTCTTTCAACCTCCATAATTTAAGATCAAATTGATCTATGGCCCCTTGATTGTTCTAATTTCTTTCAAGTAGCCAATAACATCACAATATTATGATGCAACACACGACCTACTATGTTTTATCAATGAGAAAATGACAATTATTTACTGTAGGATATTTGTCCCAAGGTACAATCATGGCTTGTACCTCGGGACACCAATATTTGTACCTTGGGACACATTTTTGTAAACCTAAACTGCCGCCAGATGAATATTATCCCTATCAGTTGACATATCTAAATGTTTCATATGCCGGAAATTTTGGTAAATGAGCTTAAATGCATTGTTAAAGGTATTTAAAGCATTGAAAACCAAAGATAGTCTTAATTTTGTATTAATAAAAACAAAAGTAATTTCTTCACCACTAAATACTCTCTTGATAGCATTCTGAGGGTGTTAGACGACCTCCAACATTTTCTTATTCTTTGTTCAACTTCACGTAACGGCCTATTAAATATTTTGAGACATGAAGTTCTTCGGCAGCACTCCGAATAGATAAACGTTTTTGAATGATCATTTTAATTGTATTTTTTACATTTTCCTCACTTGGTTTTGGCCGGGTGACATTATTTTTACTTCATGAAAAACTACTACTACATGAAAAAAACATTAAAATAAATAGTTGAAAAAAGCCATGCCTTGTACCTTGGGACAGTCCCAAGGTACTAAAATATTTTAATGTACGCATTCGGCATTATCTAAGTAGGACTTGACGGATTGATTAATTTTTTTGTATGGAGACTGTGAACGTGTGAGATGATGGTAATAAAAGTAATTATAACTAATTCTAATGCGAAGGTAATCCTTTGTCTTTCATTACACATCACAATAGATAAACAATTAATAACATTACAACAACAAGTACAGTAAATTATCTCCTTAAGGAAATATTTCTATTATAGCTTAAGACTTCGTATCATAAAAACATTATCTGAGATAACGCTGTCTTGAGATAAGCGTTTTGATTTAATCGTATCCAATGGTAAGTGCTGTTTTCTAGTATCTGTTTGTATATCTTCTAATTATGATGATTAATATCTAAACGCGTGTTTTTAAAATAATGATTGTGACGATAATATTTTGTTTTGTTAGGTGTAGATGTACGTTAAGAATTCTGTGATGAAAATTGTCTCTAATTTTGTGTGAACTATTTTGGCATACCACCTGGAGTATGTAAGGATCGTAGCAGGTGGTGTTCTGTAGTTTCTGCCTGCCTCCATGGGAAGAAGGCGTGAGTTTATGTATATATGTATTTTGCCACACAATTTATTTATTTTAGATGGGTTTGCTCTTGACTGTAAGTCTAGATCAGAGATGACAGAGACAAAGTCGACGATGGAGTGAGCTTACTCAGAAGAAGGCTGTTCACTCTCACTTTGAAGAGATTTGGGACAATCTTTAAATCTGGCCTTAAATTCTAATTACAGGTATAATTGGATTAAACATCTGAGCTTATCAAAGTAACATAGTTGCCTTGAGAGATTAGTTTGAGTGACACTTCCTTTTGAGTTATCTTTGGGAAAATACACATAAACTCACGCCTTCTTCGCATGGGGGCAGGCAGAAAGCCAAAAAAAAGTTGTTTTGTTTTTGTTTGGTGTCATCAGCATCGCGGTGGTTGGTTTCATCTGGGTTTCTTTAAATATATTTAGAGCATCGCTGTATCGTAGGTCGTGGATTTGAATCCAGATAGGCGCATTACTTTTTGTAACTTTTTTCACCAATACTGCTCCCAAAAAAGGTGAAAGAAAACATAGTGAGGATATCGGCATGTCCTAGAACCAAAAATTAGAATACATGTGACATCTATCAAACAGCAGCCCGCATGGTGGATTACGGCCCGTTCCCTCTCACAGAGAGGAGGCCCGTATCTTTATAAGCTAATTATTTTATTATAAGCTAGTTTTGATATGCTATTATCATTATTATTTATTTATTTATTTCAATCAACTTTGGATCATACAACTAAACTAAATAAAAAAATATATAGAATAAAGTACTTAGGTATATATAAATTACAGTTATGTATGTTATTGCTATGTTACAGTCATATTAAGTACTTTATCTATGAAGGCTATTGTCTTATACAGAAGCGACACTTCATTTACATATTCATATTCCCTGGTACCTTATTAACGGCATCACTAACTATGTAATGTCTATTAACTGCTCCCAAATTACAAAGTTTTTTTTTTAGCTACTGCTTTGACATAATTTTCTCATTGTTTGACATTTATGTAGTGTCTTATTCTAATTTCAACTCTTTACGAATGGCTTTTGTAGACAGGATATTAATTCAGATTTATTACAGTTGTAATGGCAATCATGTCATTTGGTCTAAATTGGCTTTTATTTTTATTATTTTATTTATGTTTCATATAGATTATTTTATATTTCGCGAATGTGAAAATGTTGTAGACCTCACTTGTAGACTGTAGATTTATAGATCATTTTCTATTTTGTTAAGTACCTGGTACTTGTTGACAGGCCTACACTGTCCTCCCATACCTATTAACACTATAATTTGAAAATATTGCAAAAGCCAATAATTTTTAAAAGATAACCGTCCAGTTTCTTGCCGGCATTTCTCCATAAGAAACGACCAATTGGAACCGTACACACCTTCTCAGCTTCAGCTTCTGACGTTTTATAAGTGCCCATGTAGGTTTATGTGAAATAAAATATATATATCGATTTTCATTTTGACATAGATAAGTCATTAAGAAGCGAATCGCGATATTAGCGTACATTTTTTTTTCTGTACCTAATGGTCATTTAAGCTCGTGGCCAAATAATAACTGCACGGCTTGATCTTCATGGTTAAGCAACGCTGCCGAGGGCGGTTCGTGGATCCATTACATGCCGAGACCCTACCGTGCTTCGGAAGCACGGTAAGCAGGTCCCGGCTGTCATTCGTAGATCCTTGACAGTCGTTACGGGTAGTCTGAAGCCCGAAAGTCTGATAACCAGTCTTACTAGTGTGTCGTTTTACCCAGTAACTGGGTTGTGGAGGTCAGATAGGCAGTCGCTCCATGTAAAATACTGGTATTCAGCTGCATCTGGTTAGACTAGAAGCCGACCCCAACATAGTTGGAAATAGGCTGCAGATTATGATGGTCATTTGTGCTATTAGAGGCTAAGTTGATATAAGTAACTCATGTATTAAAACTGCTTTGATTTCGAAGTGTTTAAACACCCTAATGCAACCAAGTAAATGATTGACAAGCATTTATAATATCCGTCATTAAACTCATAACTCGCACATAATTCATTCCGATGTTTTATTTAAATATTATAAACAAGCATCCTTTGATGTCTCATAATAGTTTATTACTCTTTTAACAGATTCAATCCAATTTGTTTAGGTTATGAGTATCAAACCACTTTTTATATAGATAAATTGATTTTGATTACTGTAAACGATGATTTATTGTCAATTAAAATGTGTTTGTTTCTTTTGTCGCTTCTGTAAAGGTCAGATACGGTCTAGGTTGTTTAGTAGTTATCTTGCAGACGATCAGAATCTGTTTTAATATTATACAATAGTAAAAAGAATACTAGCATACACTGTGTCACTGCAAGGCAAAGGCTTCTTCTCATACAGAGAAGGCATGAGCATTGATCACCACGCATGCTCAAGGCGGGTTGGCGATTTCAGACTTGTAGCGGCATCTACAACGCCACATGCGAGCTACGCGTCACACTGACGTCACGCAAAATCCTGCATCGCACAAGCAGAACTTATCGCGCAACTAGCATATAAACAACGTCCCGACATCAATCGTCGGGCAGTTGCCCATCAGATACAACAGCCGTCTGGTCAGAGGATCCTCCCTTTTCTATGGAGGTTATGAGCGAACTTTACACCTGTTCCTCATACCTCTATAGACGTATATTGACTATATAAGTCCAGGTTTCCTCGAGATATTTTTCCTTTATCGATGTCAATAATGTTCAAGACAAACTCGGAAAGAAACATTATATAATTATTATTATTTCCTATGCAAATTTTCAATATTATGTGATACCTATGAGGGTTTGAATAATGTATATTGTTGATGATTATTTGAACATTGTGTAGAAAGCATACAAATTTTTTTTAAATTATTTTATCCTGATAGAGGACCAGGTTCTTAATAATTAATTACAATGTGGCCTTTAAGACTAATAAGCAATTTTAATCTAACTTATAATGGTAATTAATGACGTGATAATTATTTGAAAACTTAAAATAGTATTGATTGTACTTTACACAAGTCCGATCCACTTTCTTAAAGTCTGATATATATAAACACTTTGTTCATGTGGTATGTGTGTCATTGTCACTATTATTTCTACACAAGATTTTTGTTTTTTTTTATATGTATTTGAATAGTATTGTTTTCCAAAACATATTCATTGATTTATCCTTCATCTTTTTCAGAACCTTCGTTTCGTATTTATGGTAAAGCCATGACCTAGGACGTGTGATTTCACCTGTTTCCCAATAGACAAGAACTTACTGTACTGTTCGTAATATCATTCATCTATTTGGACCCCAAACAGGGTTTCGTTTACAACATCTCTTTGCTTTTCGATATTAATATCCGAAACGTCTTCAGTATTCCTTCACTCAGATTCCTCGTTAAGTTCAAGTTTATATTTTTCATTACGCTTGAAATGATCACGATAACGAAGCTGTGAATCTTTATGAACGTCTCAGAGATACTTATATTTATTTTTTGTGTATTAGATAGCTTTGGCTTGTATATAGTCTAAATAGGGTAGTGAACGAGGTCTGGATGTATTTAAAGGATGTTCTTCTAGCACCGCTTAGAAGGTCCGTAAACATTTCTGTCTCAAAGTAGATTATTTTTTACTCGCTCTTATAGGTATACAATTTATAACAACAGCAAAGAGATTTGATTATAATAATTATTAACAAAAAAAATTTTTTTGGATATAAACCGAAGTCTCTTTGGCTGTATAAAGGGAACAATGTTTTCTTTCTTTCATTTAAAGTACCTAAGAGTGATTGCACTTTTAATTTCGTAATGATAACATAAACCACAAAAGTACAAATATAACAACCGCGCAAGGAATTGTCATTCAATGAATAATTCCAATCTGTAGGAAACTATGCTAATATGGACTTGAGCCGGATACTAGACAATATTTAGCTATCATGTTTAGTTATCATTGTGTATTCAAATGTCATAAGTCTAAGGCGTAATTTACATCATAGTGCCAATTGGACTATATTTGTTTACTGTACATATACTTAGAAGAAACAATGAATATCTTAATACTATGGATGACAAGATAAGGAAAAGACTGCCAAACCAATCAACCGTAGGAGAACAGTTATTTATTGAATTTAAGATTTCCAACAAAAGATATATACAAGACATGACACATAAATAATGGTCAACATCAATTATTAAGTAGGTGTGCTATTACATTTATAAAGGACCACATCATGCACAATAAAGTTATCACCTACGATACACACCTGCATAATTTTGATATACACTTGTGCATATTGCACCTCATTTTACACGTGCAGCCTTTTGGTAGTTACACTCAAAAATCGTACAGCGTCCTTCACATTCAATATAATAATGCGTTCTGGGTGTTGATGGGGCTGTTCCGCTTCTGTAGCGCATCAGGGATGTTTGCTGAAGCGCGTGTCGATTGCTTCTACGCTACGATGCGAAAAAGATGCGCCTCTCTCGTGCGCCGGGTGCGGGCCAGCCCCAACATTATACTGCGGTGTGTCATGAGTAAACGGGACTGCTTGTATGTGAATTGCTGCTGCAAGCTTTTTACTTCGGTGTTGAGTATTATATGGCAATGTTAGGCTAAGTGTGTAGGTTAAGTTTACTAACATAGTTGTTAAGAAATATGGTTACTAACATATTTGAGTGATTTGCCAGTTGTTGATTAAATATAAATAAATAAAATAACAAAGTTAAAATATTAATAATAGAGATATTGAAACAATTTTGGTAACAAGATAAGGGTTATGTTTCTTCATACAGGCTGACTTTAAATTCATTGACAATCTATCAGGAGAAGAGTCTTTTATGAACGGGTGCCGTCAGTAGGCAGTCGGCTTACTTTAATTTAATATTTGAATAGTTTTTATCTTTTTATTACTTCAGCTTTTAACGTTCTGTATCGTTCTTACATGCATAATTTCAACATGAATGATGTTACCGATATTTTGAAACCATATTTTGATTTATAAGAGTGTTCGTGGAGTTTCTTGCTCGTTCTTCTCCATAGGTAATGTGAAACTAGCTTCATCTTTCTGACCAACCGATCCCCTGACAATTCAAAAGTGCGTGTAATTGGTTTATTTGACATAAATGCTTTGAGTTTGATGAAAGTTATCGCATTACAACCGACTTTTATTATGGGATCAACTCGGATACAGACAAAAATGTCATTAGTGTCATATTTTTTTTTTCAATTCCCTTTAAAACCAGTGTAATAAGAATAACTGTTAAAATTTTGGTAAACCTGGTAAAATTTACAAATAAACTGGATCGCAAAAATTCCGGGTCGCTAATAAATGGCTGGATAGTTTCTTAAATACATAAGACTGACTGATAAATATATATAAAAAAATGTGTAACACGTTTTGTACACTATATAACTTTAATTAAATACTAAAAAGTAACAAAATTTTGCTTCTAACTTATGACAACAAAAATACACATCGCAGTAAATCTTAAAAAAATAAAAGATTTTTTGTCAATTTAATATTTTGTATTTCCTCCACGAGCCCGTATTACTTCGTTAAGACGATGTGGCATGCTGTAAACCAAATTTTTAATACGATTTTGGTCTATGTTTGCCCATTCTTCCACTAGCGCATTCCTTAACTCGTGTAAGGTAACGGGAGCAGGAGAGCGTTGTCTCACGCATCTCCCGAGCTCGTCCCATGCATGTTCTATGGGCTTTCAAGTCTGGGCTGCGAGCTGGCCACTCCATGCGGGTAATCCTGACATCTTGAATATACATATTGACCAAACGAGCAGTACGTGGTCACGCATTATCGTGTATAGGACCAGCATACTCATTTAAAACCTCTTCCACGTATATGACAGCAATCAGAGAACCGTTTTATGTGATCACTAACTCCGTGCAATCCTCTGAAGATATCCCAGCCCAAACCATTATTGATCCTCCACCGAATGGCACCTTTTCTTCAAAACACGCTTGATGATACCATTCTCCTGGTCGTCTAAATACTCTTCGTCTCCCGTCGTGCGTAAATAAACAAAATCTGGACTCATCGGAAAACATAACCTTGGACCAATCTTAATCTGTCAATCGGATGTGTTCTCGAGCAAACCGTAACCTGGCAACTCGTTGTTCTCTGAGCAGTTTGGGGCCGTTTTCTGGTCTTATATCAGCTTCACGAAGACGTCGCAGAATCGTATCAGAGCTTACATTGTTGTGGTGAATTTCTTGAAGACTGTTTCGGACCTGAACAGCCGATGTCGATTTCTTAATGTAGTGCTCACGGTGAATCGGTCTTCTCGTGTAGTTGTGCACCTTGGTCTGCCATTTCCTGGTCTTCTGATGTTCATGCCGGTCTCTGAAATCGCTGGAGTACTCTGTAGACCGTTGATAAAGATACTCCTACTGCTCTAGCAGTGCTATGCTGACTTCTTCCTTCTTATACCATGGTAATAATCCGTGTACATTCTTCAGGTGTTAACGACATGATATTGCACTGAATACTCTGATCAATCCAAGGAACCATTTATAATGACAGCTCGGTTTGAAACAAAAGCAGAAAAAATATTATTTTCCTAATTTTTCAAAGAGCAGTTTTTTTTTTAAATCTGTAACTTAACATAACACATAATATAACATCACGCCTGTATTCCCCGAAGGGTTAGGCAGAGGTGTACCTATAGCACACCCACATTTCGCCAGTTATGTTTAAGTCCCATATAATAGGGGGCGAGCCTATTGCCATCAACCGGGCACAAATCCAGGCTCCTGGCTGCTACCGAGAAATTCCAGATGGAAAAACCCAATAACACTTTGCTCGATCCGGGAATCGAACCCGGGACCTCTTGCTCAGCAGTAGCGCTTGCGACCACTAGACCAACGAGGCAGTCAATCTGTAACTTGTACAAATGAAACCTCTTTAGAGATTTAGAACAAGTATTAGTAACCTGCTTACTACATATTATTTATTCTAGCGATCTAGGTATATAATTTATTGAGTTATGACGGTTTTTATTAGCGACCCGGAACTTTTGCGATCCAGTGTATATACAGAACGAAAACATCACATTGTGTATTTTGAAATTCAAGAAATAACATTTATTTTATTGTTCCGAGGTACATTGTGTTGGCCTTCAAACAACTCAAACAAAATGTTCATACGATTTGCTATTTAAATTTATTATTACAGAAATCCTCATTTGAAAGTGAAATCTTTTACTATTGTCTTCTGGTTTGTGTTATTTTGAAAATCGTAACTAAATATATTGTTACTGCCGCATTGGTCTAGTGGTCGCTGCGGCTGGCTGAGCATGAGGTCCTGGGTTCAATTCCCCGGTGCGGCAAAGTGTTATTGGGCTTTTCCATCTCGAATTTCTCAGTAGCAGCCCGGAGTCTAGAATTTGTGTCCTATGGCGCTAACGGCTCGCCCCCTATTACCTACATGGGACTTAAACATAACTGGCTAAATCTGGGTATACGATAGGTACATCTCTGCCTAACCCTTCTGGGAAATAAGGCGTGATGTTATGATATTATTGGAATGTCTGCTTAGTCATCAAATGTCAATATTTAATTTATAGAGGGATGAGGAACAGGGTGTAAAGTTCACTCACACCTCCATAGAAAAGGGAGGATCTTCCGACCAGACTGGTGTTGTATCTGGTGGGCAACTGCCCGACGTTTGATGTCGGGACGTTGTATATATACTAGTTGCGCGGTAAACTCTGCTTGCGCGATGCAGGATGTTGCGTGACGTCAGTGTGACGCTAGCTCGCATGTGGTGTTGTAGATGCCGCTACAAATTGATTTCCACGTTTTATTCAGATAACCTAGTTGAATCATTTAAATTAATAATATATATGTTTAGTCGGTTTGTATGTGAAACAATACTATTAACAGTTATCTTTATATAAATTATTATAAATTTTATATATTTTATTTATCTTTAGTTATATTTATTTGTTACTGTTTTAACAGCTATCGTAACTGACTGAATTAAGGAAATCATCGATCCATAATTTTAGTGTTTGAGTAATTTTGTGTTGTTCAGTAATAACTACCGCTGTCCTGAAAAAATCATCGCTTTAAATAGCTTACTCTGGTTCTGGATAGGGTACATCTTGCGATATTTAATTTAAATAATTATCTCATGCCTAAAACGGTCATCTACTGGACACAGGCATGTCCCAATTCGCTCCATAGCAACCAGTCCTTTGCCTTCTATTATCATAATTTCAGGCTTAATACACTCACTGCAGGGCTTTCATTCAGCACTACCTGATTCCCAGTTCCATACGTCCCTCATTCAGGTGTTTCCCGCGATTTTGATATAATTATCGGCTTATCGTGCTTTTCACTTTCCGTATCAAATCAATCACAAGAATAGAGTTCATATTTGGTTTCTAAAGCATTGTTTAAAAAAATCTATTCTTTATTTATACAACACAGCCTGTCTTCAAGGTGGAGTTACTTTACATTAATAAATTCTTTGAATAAATAATTATTTTTACACTTACCTTTGGCCTCCTGTGATATATTATGCTTGTTCAATATGCATAGTTGTTAGATTTTAATTTACGTTAGTACTATTTGTATGTTATTTTACACTAAAGTATCGATGAAAATAATTGTAATTTTTATTTCTTGTTTTAATTTTTTTCTTTGAACGACGAAGTAAAAGCAACTTCAGAATTTACCATATCTGGGATATGGTAAAATCCATTGGAATTCAAGAACATTTCATTATCTTACGATAACGTAAACCTAATCTTGAAATCTGAAGCCTTGAAAGAGCTGTGACGCCTCAGAATATCCAAATCCATATCGCTACTTGTATCGATTTACATCACATATACAAAATAAACGTGTTTTCCCATGTTTGATTCACATCTCAAAGATAACACTACCTGTCACTGGTTTGGTTTTGATAAAACGCTGATTTTGTTCTTTATGATTGATGACAGTCATTCGTAAATGTCGTCAATGAATGATATAAGATGTATATCAGTGTGTTAATCATATATTTTAAGTGTCTTTATAAAAGTTTCCATGGCAAGACGGGGGTTAACCCTGCTAACATACAAACATAAACTCATGCATTCTTCCCATGCGGGTAGCCAGAAACTACCAAACGTTTCCTGCTACTATCCTTACGTACTCCTTTTGCTTGGTTTACGTTCATACATATGGTCATACACGCACGTAAGTTGCGAGTACTACGCACCTGACTTTCATGAAGAACATCACCACTAAAGTCGCTATAGGCTTCCTCTAACATCTTGCTGATAAATGCCGTGCTAAATCATACTTGATTAGATTTTCACCATGGCGTTGCATGGTCTCATCTCAAGCCTATACTAAAGTACATATTGTGGTTTTCATATATTTATGTTTATTGATTGATTGTTGCTCACGTTTTAATTTTGGCACCCTCTTATCTTTTATACCTTTATATTTCGTATCCAAGTAGGCCGCTGCAAATTTATTTGTCGAAATGTGGCATTATCGATTCGAGTCCAGCATCCAGTGTGAGTATGGTGCTCCTGAACAGACCAAGCCCCATCAGACGAGTGTCCTAAATATCCGTTCACGACCCTTGATGATCTGAACAACGTCTCTGACGCCACAATAAACGTGGCCACCTATTGGGCCCAAACAGTATTAACACTCAAGATTTGTACCGTCGAAACGAAAAGAAGAGGAATCTTATCTTTTTTATTGTATAAACATTTGCCTACATACCTAACAGGCAAAGTGCTTCGAGCGAATTGGTTGACTTTAATCAAAAACAGCCACAAATTATGTTGTTATCTTTAATATTTATCAACAGCTGAGCTTATCATTAATCTAAGCAATAATAAAAATGTTATTGTAAATGCTCAGTATAAAACAATTCATTATTGTTATCATTACAGTACATAACTGCACAATATTACATACATTACTTTTTTCTTTTTATCATTTCCTTAATCATTACATCACATCATAGTCTGATGGGCATTCTGTTTTAAAATAGATAAACTAAAGAAATAAAAAAAAACCCATTAGTGTAACACGACAATTACAAATATAGTGCTCGTGAGAATCTTAAGTTAATCAAGGTCAAGCGCAGAAGCATTTCAATTGATGATTCACGGTCCACAAATTACAAACTCTCGAACGTAATCTTTGCAGATTATGGTGGCGCTAGTTGCTTAGGGAAATGTCAACGCAACTGTCAAATTAAGTACCTACATAATAATTTTGTTCCTTATTCTGCCGCGTGCCAAGATAAATTGGTAATTTTAGATATTAATCTTTGTTGTTGTAATTACTTGGTTATGGTCACAGAAGGTCATCCTTGGATATGTTAGTATAATGTAATTGAGACTTTATTTTTACTCGAATTTGTTGGAGAAAGTACCTATCGTGAAATGGTTGATTATTAAGAAAATTATTGGTTATAGAAATAAATTCGAAATAAAAATTAACAACCTATGAAAAATTTGGCTGATTGTATTATTTATTGAACATAATTATTAATTTCCAAATCAATGCAGTTAGTTGTTTTTATTATTGGTTATTAATTAAACTTTTTTTGCTTTTTTCGTTTTGTCGTGCGATGGCAGAAGCACAGGTAGGTTTACTCAATGTTCATCGTTCATTATTTGTATTGGATTTAAATTTATTGATCCTCTTAGTAGCTAGGCAACTAGGTACATTAAATATAATCGATTGGTTAGTAATGATTAAATAACTTCGAGATAGTGGTTAAAGTTAAGACTTTCTAGAAAAGTAAAATAGGTTACATAATTGGTCACCCAAGGATATATGTGACAGCCTATTATCTTCATGTCCAAGCAACATCGTTTTTTACGTCATTTTATGAGAGCTCTATGGTCTTATCTGATTATTATAACAACGCCGTAAACCAAAATATGTTTACGTAGACAGATTAGTTCTTTTGTTTGTGACATACTCGTGAACTATTGAACGCTTGGCACTTGACACAATATTGTCTACAGGAAAATAACGTTACTATACGTTTTGTTTTACCATAGTCGAATGCTTTGAGGTTATGAAAGTGACATTTTAGTTTTGTGCCATGAAATAAATATTAATATTGAAAAAGTGTAGTGTTTATGGTGTACTCGTATCTCAGGTTTTGAGTTTTGTTTTATTTGGGACGATAATTTTAAAGTGTCTTTGATTTATTTTGTATCTTTGAAAGGTTGTTATTGATAAGTCAATGTTTCATTGCCCAGAAATACTTAAATGTTTATTTTCAACCTTTATTTTGCTATAGACAGATTTGGCTTGCTCAAAATGAATCTATTCGTCACTTCACCGTATCTTTAAAACGTTTTTTAAAACACCAATTCCGCACCTAAAAACTATAAACGCAACTTTAAAATTAGAAAGTTTAAAAGCATTCTTCGTCACAACACTATCGTTTCACAAAACACACAGCAAACTCGCTAGACTACAAAGTTTCTTTCACATCTTCAAACATTCTTATCCTTATCTGCATCAGATTTTCCTGCAATATCTTCACTAACAATGTGTCAACGACCTTGCATCTTACTCGTATTGTGCATCTGTCAACACTGCATCTCCCTATTTACAAGTGATAAACGCAACACGAATCGATTTAGCATTAGAAACAGTATTCGTTGCATCTTCCTTGAGACATTTTGCATAATAATTGTTAGTGTCATGTGATGGTGGTGGTGATTTAAATAAAGTTGTGTAGTTATTAAGTATGAAAGTTTGTATGGGAGCATTTTAATTACTTACATTAGTAAATATTCAATAGAGAGCAAGTTAATTGGAATACGCCGTATAGACCTATGTACAGTCAAGTAAATAAATTACCAACTTAATTTGTCCTTAAGAAATAATGAAATAACAACTGTTATTCTGACTTTACTACAGCGCGATACTATAATTTTGGTCGTATAAAAAATAAAATCCAAAATACCAAAAATCATATAATCAAATTAGAATCCAGTTTTACTAGCTGAAATCATCGATTATCCTGAACTGCAGCTTTGCGATCGATTTTAATTAAGGCATAGACGACGTCGATCGCGTAAGAGTGGGATTTTATAAAGTTTTGTCCTTGTTAGACATCTTCTCCTTTCCTACTTTGTGTGTGTACAAAAGTTTAATATTAAGGGGGAGCAAACTTGCCTCTTGGTTTAACGAGAACATTATTTAATTTCTGAACGTTGTCTCTTGTTTCTTGTCCTCATAATGCATACATTTTAGAACGGAAAGTTTTTAATACGTTTTCTTTATGCTGAAAATAAAAGTTTAGTGTCAGCTGCGTTGTAAGACAGAATACAATTGTACTGAGATTTTTTTAATTATAAAAACTATAATATACATTTTGTAAGTCGAATCACAATGTTGTATGTTAACCGTGAAACAAGTAGTTACAGGAAACGTTATGGAGGAAGGGAAGTAAATGATGTCATCAATAATGTAGATTTAAGGTAAATATTTTATGGGCTTGTAACTACGGGGGTCTTAAGTGTTTAGTATAAATGGTTACCAGCGCCTTTACAGACAATGCTTAGGGCGACATCTATAAGTGTTATTTAGCACGTACCTACTTTTGCTAAACGTTACTCCTGCCACTGTCGCACACATGTCACACTACAAGTGCTAGATAGAGGCGAGAACATGTCTAAGCCCACATCTATACATACATACAGATAAATAAAATTGGAGTGTCTGTTTGTAATATTAAAATAGCCGCTTTTTACTAAATGCACATATATTATGTACCGAGATATTTTTTTTTTACAATTTTTGTCTGTTTGTTCAGGCTAATCTCCGAAACGGCTGGACCGATTTTGACGGGACTTTCACTGGCAGATAGCTGATGTTATAAGGAGTAACGTAGGCTTTTTATCCCGGTAGCAAGTTCCTGTAGGATAATTTCCGACTTCCACACGGGCGAAGCCGCGGGCAGCAGCTAGTGCTAAATAAAGTTTAGATCTCGGTCTAAAGGGTTTGCCGATAAATTCCAACCTTAAAGGCATCATTGCAACTGTTCAAAAAGAATAATTCTCATTGGAGTAGAGTAATATGTAGCATTATATTCTGCATTTTTTTTTTGTAATATACCTCCTTCGCTTAAATGATGTTCAACCTGTTTTTAGCTTTACTTGACCGGTAATACGTTTTGTTTTTGATTTTTTTGAAGCTTAGTACTTCTATTTTTGACAAGCAACATTTTTTGCAAGTACAATTTTGGAGTCCCAAACGTCAAAAAATCAAGAACAAAATTGATTGCCGGTCAAGTAAATCTCAAGATAGGTTGAATATGTTTTAAGCGAAGGAAGTATACTAGTATTACAACAAAAAAAAAATGCATGAATATAATGCTGCAAGTAAAAATGTGGAGTCAGGTCTGCCCTTGAACAATCTTTTTGTTTGTGTGTAAATAATTCAATTAATAAATCATGTAGGTATTTGGTAAGGTTTTCTTACAAAGCCTGTTATTGTCGTTACCTGCACCATATTTCGAATATGTATTGTATAAGAAGAATAAAATAAATATAAAAAATTACTACCTCGTTGATCAAGTGGTCGCAAGCGCTACTGCTGAGCATGAGGTCCTGGGTTCGTTCCCAGGTCGGGCAAAGTGTTATTGAACTTTTCCATCTGGGATTTCTCAGCAGTAGGCCGGAGTCTGGAAGTCGTGCCCGTTGATGGCAATTGGCGCGCCCCCATTGCATGGAACTTAAACATAACTGGCAAAATGTGGGTGTACGATAGGTACAGTCACGAGTATAAATATGTATCCACATAACTAAATTTAAAAGCGATTTTCTCCTTAATGTTGTTACGAACATAGTATTTTCAAACCCATAGGTTTATTTGTAATATATCGTATTGCAACGTTGCATTTGATATTTCACAAAAATTTCGCTATTGAAAGTTGCCAAGTGTTGACATATTCGTGCTCGTGACTGTACACCTCTGCCTATCCCATCGGGAAAACAATGCGTGATGTTATGTTGTGTTATGTGTAAAAATAAATTATTTACAGTCACACAAAATTACTTCTAATGAATTGTTAATGCCATCAACAAGTCTCTGGTTTGGCCTTAAACTGTCAATTTAATAAGGTGTGACGGAAGGGGTTTTCGTGGTGAAGATAAATAAGACCACGTACCTTGTCAGAATAGAAAAGTATATTTTTTCAAACATGCACGGAAATATTGTCATTATTTTCGAAAAAAGAACACGCGAAGTATCAAATTTACGGACAAAGAAAATCAAATCCATTACAACGCTCCAGTAATGTTGTATGAAACGGCGTGCTGGGGTTATTAAATACTCTTTGATCGTATCTCTTTTATCATTCTTGGCATACCAAAGTAAGTCTCTTTGCTTAGTACAAATTGCGTTCACGTGGCTGTATAGATAAATGCGTTTGCCTTTCGACACAGGTGATAAATAAAAAAATTGGCGGCAAAGCTGAAAATTCATCTTGCTTTGTTATTTACATACTTAATAAATATAAATTTAATAATTAAAATGAGTTCCAACGGTTCAGAGAGTGAAGATTGATTGTACTCCACCAGATTTAAGATCAGAAGCCAAATTGGCAATGGAAAACCTGCTTCCAGCGAAGTCAAAAAAAAAAACATGAAAGTATATGAAAATTTTATGAGTTGGAAAAACGAGAAAAAAGGTAACGTAACTTTTAATATTATTTAAATTAAATGTATAATATAAAAAAACTATGTTTTATTTCCCTGCATTATTTTGAGAAAAGCACTATATATGCCTCGGCGGAAATGGCAATTGCCTGTCTCGTATTAGTGAAGTCTTCGCCTACGGCTCGGCCTTCAAACTCATGCTCGACCTGCAAATGCCTATTTCACGACCTTTGCAATAATGTAATATTTATAAAAAAATCTTTAAAGGAGGTAGGTAGGTCTATCACACACTTTCCTTAGTCCGTAATAGATTAAAAATATGCAAAAAAAATTGTTATACAATGGCGGTGAAAATATATAACCACTTAGCCGAAGAATTTAGAAGTGCAACAGATCTAGAATTTAATAGAAAGCTATATAGCTGGTTGTGTGAGAGATGTTTTTATTCCATCAATGAATATTTTGACTGTAAAATCTAAAACTTATTTATTATTATGATTACGACATCTACATATTGACATTACTAATATAATATTGAAACATTTTAAATATTCTTGCTAATTTTTTATTTTATTTCTTTATTTTTTGACATGACATTATTATTTTTGATCGCTATTTTAATATGAATTATTATTTTAAATGAATAGAATTGTATCTAATTTTAATTTTTATTAATGGCATTGTAATCTATTTTTAAATTAAGAAACTATTATTAGTATTTTTAAGTTATTACTAATTACTTAATGTGTACTTACTGCATGATATATTTGCACGGCTGAAATGCCGAATATAGTGAAACTCATAGATCATAAGAACTTGATAACTACCTATATTCTTGCAAATAAATATATCATTCATTCATTCATTTTGACTTCCCTTGGCAGTACCACAGTACTCTCCTCGCTCAGCCTGGTGAGACGATGACCCAGCGGTTGTGTCATGCTGCAGACGCCAGGAAAGTGACGGTCGGAGGATGGAATCTCCCGACCCTTGTAGCGAGCTCGACGTGGCCACGCGTTTAAAATAGGCACCCGGCGTGGAGCTCGTTGTTACACAGATTTGCCGGGAGATGGTGGCCCGGAACTCATTGCCATGGAATGACAAAATGACACAGATTCAAATAAATATCTGGCTGAGATTTACTAGTCGTCAATTGTCAGTGGGATGTTAGATCAAACATACTAATTAGATGCTAATTGACGTATTTTACGAATGCAAACTTGGCAATAGTACCTACTGTGGTTTTTATAGGTGTTAAATAAATTAAAGGCTTTAGGTACATCTTGTTTTTTACACAACGTAACTTGCCACATATTTTTGTTTATTCATTAAAATAAAACATACATTACTTCTTCATCTTCTTCTTCTTCTTAGCGCGTCGATGGTAATCTATATAGAGTCGGCCCAGAATTTGGCTACGAGCTTGGCACCTTCCGTAGCGTCCATCAAATCCATACAATACTTAATATCACCGAATTTCCATGAAGCAACCAAATCTATTTTTCTTTCTTTCTTTAGCATCAAAATGTATGCAAAAATATCGGGTTTTTATTCCTATACCGGGTGTAAAAAGACCCATCACATAGCCGTGAATTACGCATTCTGTACATCAACTAAGTAACATTGCACCAAAATATTGCTGGGAAACGACTTTTATTATTGGTGTTAAAATCTGCTGTTTGCGGTAGTTCGCAATATCACACACGCAAAACATTGTGCTTATGGATGCTTGACCGGTACAGGGATTGTGGGGGTATTTAAATTTGTGCTAGAACATTAAAAACTTGTTTTCGTTAAAAAAAAACGTCCGTAAAGAAGTAATTTTGACCTTCTGTATCTCCGTAACCAGAAGGTTCCCAGGACAAAAATGTTTACAATGACGGGGAGTACAAGCGACTCTCGGCTTCGTTAAGTGTCTTTATAAAACCGTTATAAAGAAAACCTTAGTTTGATAACATTTTGTGGGTCTATATGGAATCCTCCAATAGGCTTCTGTCATGAATAGGCAGATCAATAAGTAACTACGATTGTAATATTATGTATGTAAGAAAAAAACTACATCTTTTTAATAAACTAAGTGATAGACATAATTTAAATAGATCAACCATTTTTACATTATCTAAAGTACATACATCTTTTATGGGGTACTGTGTTAAATGTTACAACAAAATACCTTGTGATATATTGCAATTAAATGAAAGAAAATTTAAAACTCATATTAAAAGTACACTTTGTAAACAAGCATATTACAAATTAGAGGATTATATCCTAGATAAGAATGCTTGGAAACATGCTGGTCCTGCTCCATAGAACAATCTAGAGTCTAGACAAAATCAAACTGGTTGCTAATTTAATTGTATAATTTTTATGACATTGTTTTTTACATTATGTAACTACTTTAACTCACACACTAAATTAATACTTGTGAAATTTTGGAAAAATCATTTACTTTTCAATATTTGTAAATATATGAGCACCATGTATCTATCTCATAATTAATTTACCTGTCATGCGTTATATTTAATTATTTTTACCTATTGTGGTATAGTAATTTTATTCTAGGTGCATCGTCTTCACATATAATTAATGTATACATAATATTGTAAAACATTTTTTAAAGAGTAACGGTGGAGTTTCTTGCTCATTCTTCTCCATACGAAACTACCTTTTGGAAGAGGCAACTAGAATCAATTCAATTTTTTTGTAAATTTTGTAGTGCCTTTTATGTGCCTATTTGAAATAAATGATTTGACTTTGACTTTGACTTTGTGGGTCAAGATTCTAGCTAATAAAAAAAAAAGGAATCGATCCTAAAGCTTGATATTAGTTGATTCTAAACGAATGAACATAATATAATTATCATTCTTTGCTAACACTAAGTTATTTTTGTACATCGTGCTTAGATGTTCATTAGCCGCACAAACATGAGATATTTTTTCAAGCTCTTCAATGACGCACTAAGACCTTTTTACACCTAAACGCACACACACTTAATCTTCTCGCACTTAACCGCACAAATCCGTTGCTAAGTAGCAGAATAAGGTTAATCTAAAGCTTTTGAACCTGAAACTAAGTAATTAAGTACATAAAATCACGCCTTGTTTCCCCGGAGGGTTAGGCAGAGGTGTACTTATAGTAGCTACACCCACATTTCGCCAGTTATGTTTAAGTCCTATATAAAAGGGGGCGAGGCCTATTGTAATCAACCGGACACGAACCCAGACTCCGGGTCAGTACTGAGAATCCCAGAAAGAAAAACCCAATAACACTTTGCCCGACCTAGGAATTGGATCTAGGACCTCATGTTCAGCAGTGTAGCGTTGAGGCAGTAATTAAATAGTTAGCAAAAAAAACGCCATTATTATCGTAAAAATGTATACCAGTAAACTGTAGCAGTATAGATAAGAGCAAATACCAAAACCGATAAGATCTTCAGTTCAACAGTCATTGATTAAAATAATTGATAGAGATTTCAATGAATGAATGAATGAATGAATAAAAATCTTTGGAACTGAAGGAAACTTGGACGAAGTTTATAGGCTGATCGTATTACAAACTTTTAACTGTTAATCCAGTCCATTTGCATTGGACAGGTCTGCGGATTTAATGTTTTTTTTTCTTCTTATTATTACTCGTATTATAGAAACAATAGAATGATGACATGATTTTGATGGATATGAACTTTTGCTTATGCATTTGATGCTCTACCTAACTTAACTTAACTTTTTCTGTATGGAGAGCAGTGGCGGCTCAGTGGTATCGGCCCCGACTTACGAGTTGTAGGTTGTGGGCTCGAACCCAGGCAGGCGCTTTACTTTGTGTAAATAATTTCATCACCACTGCTCTCAAAACGGTGAAGGGAAACATCGTGAGGAAACCGGCATGTCCTAGAACCAAAAATTCGAAGACATGTGACATCTACCAACCCGCACTGGGCCCGCGTGGTAGATTACAGCCCATTCCCTCTCAAAGAGAGGAGGCCTGTGACCCAGCAGTGGGAACATTATAGGCTAAATATGATGACCTAACTTAACTATCGGGTGAGACAATAGTTTCACAATGAGTTTATGAAATATACTTACCAGGTATAGTCACTAAAGTTACGCTGTTTATTTCACGATGATTTTTTTTACATGGCGTATGATGTTAGGGAAAGATCGGTAATAATTATAATACTTGTAGGTATTAAATCAATAAAGTCAAAGTCAAATCGTTTATTTCAAATAGGCACATAAAAAGGCACTTTTGAACGTCAAAATTTACAACAAATAGAATTGATTCTAGTTGCCCCTTCCAAAAGGCAGTTTCGTATGGAGAAGAATGGGCAAGAAACTCCACCGTTACTCTTTTAAAAATGTTTTACAATATTATGTATACATAATAATTATATGTGACGACGATGCACCTAGAATAAATATACTATACCACAATAGGTAAAAATAATTAAATATAACGCATGACAGGTAAATTAATTATGAGATAGATACATGGTGCTCACATATTTACAAATATTGAGAAGTAGATGACTTTTCAAAAAAAAAAAACAAGTAATAATTTAGTGTGTGAGTTAAAGTAGTTACATAATGTAAAAAACAATGTCATAAAAATTATAAATTTTGTGCTCATACATTTACATACATTACATACATTTACATTTCAAAATACCTTATATTTAATACCAAAAGGCTATGTATTAAACAGGTATTTTATTATAACTTACGTTATTATTGGTATTTTATGTATTTTATATTTTGATTCACTTTTTAAGATCCTGAAATATTACGAAGAGTTCTAGTTTAATAAATAAAATATATTTTAAGTTTCGATTGTATTCTATATTTTAGAATGACTAATTCTAATTTAATGATTACTTAGTAATTAAACTTCACAGATATTATTACAATATTATATTTCCGTCTACTTTTCATTATTGTGTTTGTTAAATATTTAAATGTACCGCACAGTAGCTACGATTTACCGCGTGATCGGCCCGCCCGCGGCTCAAAGTGGCATTCGTCGCCGTCGACACGTTAAGGCGGTACCCCGACCAAAACCTTGTCAAAGTGCGTTATTCTGAGGCTATTAACTCATTCACTATGGGTAATAAACTACATCTAAAAGCACATTATTAATGTTCGATATCC
The DNA here is from genome assembly GCA_916610205.1 of Griposia aprilina. Lineage (NCBI taxonomy): Eukaryota > Metazoa > Arthropoda > Insecta > Lepidoptera > Noctuidae > Griposia > Griposia aprilina. The sequence goes on from OU744305.1 coordinate 11,994,993, forward strand.
TATCATCACATTGCACGTTCTTATTTTTTTTTATGTGTTATAAATACATTTAAAATCTCCTTGTAAAAAAGTGACTAAAATTATTGATTGCATGCATCTCTTGCTAAAGGTGACGTTCTATTCATTTGAGGATTACACTAATGGACAGATAATTTAAAAATCTAAATAATACACGTTTTATTTTATTTTAAAACTTCACTTGTCTTTTTTTATTCAAGTAATTTCATTATTTTTGTGAATTTTATGATAAATGAGCGTGCGGAGGGAGCGAGACAGAGCGAGACTCAGCGACGGGACAGAGAAGGACCGAACGCTCAAGATCGTTTGGTCAGGGAAGCGCCTTAAGACATGTTCCACCGTGCTGCGTTCGCGCCGTGTTAGTGTCGTCTCGATCTCGCTTGAGCATTGACGTTATACTTGTTTGGCAAAAATGTCCCGACACGCATCTGATGTATGGCAGTGTTTTCAGACACTTCCTTTTCCTGTAATATTTTCATTGTGTCAAACTTATTTTTATGGTTTTAATGTTGAATCTGATTATTAATAATACTTAATACAAATTTAAAATACCATTTCATGTTTTATTTCTGAGCAGTTCCGCCGAATTCAGTATTTTAATTATAACTCTGATAATTTACTAAAAAAATATAGAAATAAATCGATTTATTCATAAAATACCGTAGCAAATGGTATAATATCGTATTATACGGTATTTTTCGTTTAATACATTTCAATACAAATGGTATAATACAGCACTTACATCTCTACTCATACCCACGAGCGGCACGCGTATATGTAGCTGTCGACAACGTGCCGCTCGTGTATTTGAGTACGGTGCTCAATACGAGAGCGGCACGTTGTCAAATCAAATAAAATCATTTATTTCCATAAATAAGGTACAGAAGGTTAGTAAAATGTAAAAATTGTTCTCTTATTCTGCCTTTAATTTCGGCGTGCAAATATTATAAAATAACGTTACATATTTTATTTAAATTAATTGTTGATCATAATCAAGCAGTCATTAAACACATAATTCCATTAAAAATTGTATTACTGAATTAAATAAATGTCAATATAATAATAAAAAATAAAAAAACATATATGTCAATAATGACCATGTCAATCAGTAATGGGAGAGATTCGCCACAATAATAATAATAATAATTTTAAATGATTGTGCAATTTACAAAAACGTACTACTTATAATCTAAAAACTCATGTACACTCTATAAGCATTTTTCAATTCAAAACCTCGTCAAATTATTTTTAAATCTAGAGTCGACGGCAGCCGTAGACGTGTCGGCGGCGGCTGCAAGTGCCTCTGTCCTGGACGCGTGCCGCTCGTGTGTATGAGCACTTGGGCACCTAACGCAAAAACCAACTTTTATTTTTCGTAAGCGTTTAGCATGATGCCTCATACCAAACAGGATAAAAACAAAATTTAAATATAGAAGCAACTTCAACTGTATTTACTCTAGGAGTATTTCCATTTTTACGTAAAATCTATCTACAAAGTAATTGGTATTATTACCCAATTCTTAAATTACTTAACAAGTACCCGCCACGATTCACAAATACCTACCTAAAGTTCTATATATAGCCCACAATAAAAGCGGATTATATGTATAATAAACCTTTTGTGCCAAGCCCGATTATCAAGCATAAATTTATAATTTATAGCCAAAGTTAAGTAGCTCCGTAGTTTTTATAATGTCTACGTCAGAGGCTATAAAGTATTAACATAGCTGGTTTATAGCCCATCCTGTGGATGCCGTGTTTTTAGACTGTGGAAATATCGTAAATTTTAGCCTGCATTAGTCTGGTACGGTTTCTTAATTAGCACAGATTTCTTCTGTATCCGGCAATGTTGTAAAAACAAATCTTACTTTTACAAACATTTTGATGGTATTTTTACTATAAAACCAGTCGTGAAACGCATTTCCACGTATACCTAGAATTCGTAATAGTGTTTTTATCTCACTAAGCGACGCGCGCTTTACTTGTGGTTACCAAGTGTGCACACACGCTGTGAATGTTTGGAAAGCACAGGAATTTTCGGTACCAAAGTCAAAGCATTTATTTCAAATAGGCACATAAAATACACTTTTGATCGTTAGACGAAATCGGAAGTGTGTGTATTGTATGCTGACGTTACTCGCCTTCACGCTCACATTCACAGAGTGTTACCACAACTAAAGCGCGCGTCGCTTAGTGAGATGTTAGGTTGCTTTAGCAAATGTGTTTGCAGAGATCACTTTGCACAAAATGTCGAAACTGCTGTTTCCTTTATAATACCTGGCGACCCATAAGTATTAATGATGAATCCTTCCTCTGCACCAATGAAATTTTTAATTCGTATGTCGCAGTAAAAAGGTTAAAGCCGTGATTGTAGTTATATCCCTAGGGATATAGCTATATAACGTAATATAGTTATGTTAAAGCGGTTCATTACTGTTTTAATACAAATATAACTATAATACGAGCATGATCTAGTAATATAACTATCTTAATAGAATAATCTAGTGCAATGATTGTAAAAGAGGGGTACAGAGTCCCCGCGGCATTGCTCTTGCGCGCCCGCACATCGCGGGCGTTAGTTGATGTTTAGTTTTGTTGATTCTATGCCTAATTATAAAAACAGATAGTTTTTATTAATGTGAATTATTTGAATTACATTTACATTGTTTGTTTTGGTTGTGAAGATTGAGTAATAAAAAATGAAAAAAGTTATTTGACTGGACCGTTTTATTTAAAATGTGTACCTAACCTGTTGTGAAAATCAAAGAAAATATATAATACTTATAATTATTTCACTAGACTAGTCTAGTAAGATAATTATACGAGTATTACTCGATCGTGCTCGTATCACAGTTACGTTCTTAATAAGACGGTTCCTACTGCGACACATACATTACTTCACTATTAAAACCTAAAGGAAGTGATAAGTTCATTGCTGGCTTTGACACAAAACTTGACAAGACAAAGCTTGACGTAGCAATAATATTTCGCTACATGTTACTTAATTTTGTTATTGTTTGATCGAATAAAACATAGGGTAGTATGTAAGTAGGTATGTTATGGAGAGATTTCTTGGTATAACTAACTCAAATTCCGTGTTTCTTTATATACTTACGAACTGAAAGAAATAGGACAACGTTTTCTTGGAAAAGATCTAATGTTTTGATTTGTTATAATCTTCAATTTATATTTATTTTTATCTTTCGCAATCAGTTGGGAGTTCATAGTAAAAACTTCTATGTATTAAAATATTTCATTGTTATTAATGGTTCGGTACTTAAACATCTAACACATATTTAAATTAATTACAATAATTTGTTGTGTAAAATGAATCGCTTCTATGCTACTGAAAATTAATTGTGGGATGCTACATGATTTAGAGTCATTGTTGTATAACGTTTTTCAAGGGAATAATTAGGTATTTTTTATCTCCATCTTTTACTATCCCTGATTTACCTACACAATGCAGCAACGGAATCTTTTGTAGACATACAGGATGACAGGGATATCGACGCGCAAACTGATTCTGATTCTTGAATTGATACTGATTCTGAACGCACCGCGTTGATTTTGTTTTGGAGGTTATTAAATAAAAATACTGTTCCATATATTTTGACCGCGTAGGTTTTTATTTTTGATCGCTGGTGTAATATTTTTACACTAGGGGTCTAGAATCATGATTATGTTGTTCTTTCCTTATTATGATTTATTCTGTTATATCCGTTCAAAATGCACAGTGTGGGGGCTGAGTCCTTCTAAGTAACTAATGGAAATATCTCCTATCTGATCTTGGTCTCCATTTACGAAACTTAAACCTCCTAATTACAATAAAAATAAAAATAAAACATCATAATAGTAACTGCATTTAATTATGATTTCATAAAATAAATAAATACTAACCGACTACTTTTTTGTTTTACCAAAATTCTCCACGAATAATTTATAAATTAGTTTTATATTCCTCCTGTAAAGTTTTTTTGTAGGTAGATAGAAGATCACGGACGATGTGCTGCATTCATGTTTTGCGCGTTGATGTCCCTACCTCCCTGTATACTTATTAGGTATTTATTTGCAAAATGATCTTAAAGAAATCGCAGTTAATTTTACTTCTGTTCAGAAGCTATACAGGCTGTAACAAGACTCTTCTACGCAATATATTCATCAAACTAAGTAAATTTGTGCAAAAAGAATTGCTGGGAAACGACTTTCATTTTTGGTGTGAAAATTCGCTGTTTCCGGTAGTGCGCAACGTAACACACGCAAAACATTGTGCTTATGAATGCATGCAGCGGTACATGGGTCGTGGGAGTACTTGTTTAAAGTTACGATATAACATTTAAAACTTGTTTTACGAAAGAAGGAACTTTAACCTTCAATGTCTCCGTAATCAGAAGGTTACCAGGTATGGTCCAGTACAAACCATGATCATAATCTCTTCTTAGCGTATTGATGGGAATCTATATACAATATACAGTCAGGCCAGAATTTGGCTACGTATTTGGCACCTTTAGTAGCGTCCATCAGCTCCTGTAGCGTAAGTGCCAAGTGAAGTCATCTGTGAATCTCTACCTGAGCAGGTTTTCTTTGCTTCGGCTTACCTGAGTCCGGAGTCCATTTAAAGGTTTCCAGGTATGCTAAGCTAAGGCAACTCATATCCAGGTGGAACGAACGGGTTGGGTAGGAAAGCTCTATCTCGCCACAGCTTTAGTCTTTCTATAGACTGTTCGCCAGTGATGATAGTAACTGGAAGAACAACTAAATCTCAGCTACGATAAGGGTATTTTCACACCCGTTAGATAAGTATAAGCATCGCTCATGTCGTGGTAACCTTATAAGCATCGCTCATGGTGTGGTAACCTTATAAGCATCGATCGCTCATGTCGTGGTAACCTTATAAGCATCGCTCATGTTGTGGTAACCTTATAAGCATCGCTCATGTTGTGGTAACCTTATAAGCATCGATCGCTCATGTCGTGGCAACCTTATAAGCATCGCTCATGTTGTGGTAACCTTATAAGCATCGATCGCTCATGTCGTGGTAACCTTATAAGCATCGCTCATGTTGTGGTAACCTTATAAGCATCGATCGCTCATGTCGTGGTAACCTTATAAGCATCGCTCATGTTGTGGTAACCTTATAAGCATCGCTCATGTTGTGGTAACCTTATAAGCATCGATCGCTCATGTCGTGGTAACCTTATAAGCATCTCTCATGTTGTGGTAACCTTATAAGCATCGATCGCTCATGTCGTGGTAACCTTATAAGCATCGCTCATGTTGTGGTAACCTTATAAGCATCGCTCATGTCGTGGTAACCTTATAAGCATCGCTCATGTTGTGGTAACCTTATAAGCATCGATCGCTCATGTCGTGGTAACCTTATAAGCATCGCTCATGTCGTGGTAACCTTATAAGCATCGCTCATGTTGTGGTAACCTTATAAGCATCGATCGCTCATGTCGTGGTAACCTTATAAGCATCGCTCATGTCGTGGTAACCTTATAAGCATCGCTCATGTCGTGGTAACCTTATAAGCATCGCTCATGTCGTGGTAACCTTATAAGCATCGATCGCTCATGTCGTGGTAACCTTATAAGCATCGCTCATGTCGTGGTAACCTTATAAGCATCGCTCATGTCGTGGTAACCTTATAAGCATCGATCGCTCATGTCGTGGTAACCTTATAAGCATCGCTCATGTCGTGGTAACCTTATAAGCATCGATCGCTCATGTCGTGGTAACCTTATTAGCTAGTCATCAAGGTTGTGGCCCAAGATGCGCCAAATTAATGGCATAATTGAAAAAAAGACAGCTAAACACAATAGGTTCATAATTCTCCATTACAATGTATAATGTATCGTTAAAACAAAATATCTAGCAACTAACTGCGCATTCTCCTTATGTTCACCTATTTCATTTAAAACAACCATTGTCTGATCAAATGAGCGAATGACGCACTAGACCAGTTAGACGCAAATTGGTCTTTTGTACCTAATACTAGGCAATGTCATAAATAATCTATAGAGCTACAGACTGATCTTAAGAACGAATAGCTAACTACAAAGTTTCGTGCACACAGGCGCGACGCGACAGCGTGACACGAAGGCACCCCGTGCGGCGCGACGGGCGGCGCCTTTGTGTCGGGCTGTCTTAGCCTTAAAGCATGAAAATTCTGTACTTAATATGACTTTAATATAGTTGCTATATGTATACTCATCTATGTAAGCTATGATGCTCTTATAATGTTTTTCTTATTTCATTGTTCCATAATATAATTATATCGATTAATAAAATAATTTGATTTGCTATCTACAGCCATCGTCATCATGTTTGCGGATGAATGCAATAAAATTTTCCGTAGGTATATGTCTGGTGTTCTGTGAGAGAAAGTATACAAAGGAGTCAGTCCACTGTTCCATGTTAGTTTTAAATTAAATTATACACAACTTATTATTGTCAACGTAATAATTGTTTCTATGTTAATTAATGTAATTGGTGTTGTACCGTTTTAATTAACTATAAATAAATAATTATCATTTAGTTAGTTAGTCATTTAATTTAGTACCTAGTGTAAATGGTTAGTTGCGGTATATATTGTATATAATCACACTAAAGGTTATGAAAAAAAAATATCCACCCTGAAATGAAATCAATTGAAAGATCTAACCAGTCAGTCTTCTATACTACCAATAAGACGATTAGATAATATCATCTCACCCTGACCTCGAGCGAGCAACTCCATAATAATACAGATTACAGCCCCAAGCTCATCGGAAATTCAATATTGGCACCAAAGTCCATAGAATTATGTATTGGCACGTAATAATAATAATCGAATAGTCAGCGCAAGTATTCTCGTTTTTATAATAATGTTTTATTAACTTGTTAATAAAGATGCGGTTTCTTTTCATAATAAAGGTGTTGGTTGATGTAAGTACACATCAACTTTGGTTATGCTTTGGTGTCACAATCAGCGGAGAGGACTTTTACTGGCCATCTTGTGACACGCTGAACGTTATATTCCCGGGTCCAAAATTCCGACTTGCCCATCATCTCCAAGGTCAATCAGGAAATATGAGAGGCATCCGTGTACCGAGTTCCGGGCTACCACTTTTCGGCAATTTCGGGCTACCACGACGTCCGCGCCGCGTACATATTTTATCCACGTGGCCGCGGCGAGCTCGCTATGGGTCTGGCAAATTCACCCGCCGACCGACACCTTTCCTGGCGTCTGCAGCGTGGCACACTGCTGTGGTCATCATTTCACCAGGCGGAGCCTGAGAATACTGCGCTACTCCCAAGGGAATTTAAGGAAAGTTTTTGTGACCATAAACCTTCCTACCCCCTTTATTTTATTTTATGATGAACAATTTACGTGGTCTTCTTTTATTTTAATCTCCACCACGTTGTACCATCGTCCGCCACAACCTAAAAGAAAACGATGGTACTTCGATGCAATGCAACACAAAAAAAAATGTCTGTGGCATCTCAATGTTTTGCTCACGCTCAGTCCGCGTATTATTCACTATTATTATTATATCACTCATTCTTTACTCTACAATGAATAGACATAATTAACTTTTTCTATAAAACGTAACATTTCTTCATTTTTTTCATTTTAGACATCGTACTTTAGAAATCTTTCTACAATCTGCTATTTTGTCTCTCATTCTTGACGTTTCTACGTTGGTCATGCTACGCGTGCTAGTTCCAACAACTGTCGATAATTTGAATGTTAAAACTGTGTTATCTGTAAGAGTAGTCGGGTCAATTAATATTATCATATGCGGTAGTCAGACATAGGACAAAAAATGTCAAGGCTAAACCAAATTAGACTGTGGCAAAGTTCAAAGACAAGTAACCCGACATATTTAGACGAATGAATTTGCAGACAAATCATCCACAGACCTGCACTCTAATTACGTAACACACTATCTATCACAATCTGAATCAATTTGAATCATATTGCTAATCCATTGATACATATGTTCGAAAAAAAAAACTGCTCAACAACGTACGCAACGCAATGAATGTTGTTGAACTGTCAAAATGAAACCCATTCCCACTGTTATTGTGTTACGTAATTACCCCGCAGGTTTACCACTTTAAAAGGCTAGATAATGTTCGCACGATAGCAATACCGAATATTTTGAGTACTCTCCAAGGCACGGACGCAACGCTTAGAAAAATATCACCCATCAACTTTGGTTAAGGATATACGACTTTTAATGATTTCAAATTGAACATCACGTCCAAACGAATAGTCTTATTTGTTTGAAAAAAATATATGCTAAACTAGACTATTTTCTTCGTAATTTGATATGTGAATATTTTAATTTATATTTTTATAACATAGTGTAATTAATTTGTAAAGTAATGTCTATCATGAACACAAAAACGATAATGGCGCAAAAACTATCGGGCATATTTTCATGAAATCTGCACCATCTAAAAAACAATTTAACTACCTAAATTTTTGTATACGGTTTTTATTTGTATTGTGTTTGATGGTGGTGATTTCAAGATGATTTCAAGGTGGGTTGTTTTTGCGAATAAACTTGATGTGCGTTGAAGCGGGGGCTCTAGCGGGCGACGGGTGGCAGTGCATCGCCGACCAATGTCCGGGTAGACGCTAACGCTCCGTGCAATTTTATTCGCTTAAAAGTTTCGCATGCTACTCCCACTCGCTCAAGGTCGCTGGCACTTATCGTCGCCTTAACAAAAGTTGACTTCAGTGACGCAAACGGTATTGCCAATGGGTATCGTGTTACCCAGTAATTGCATTGTGGATGTGAGATAAGCAGTGGCTTCTTGTAAAATAGGTAGTACTAGTATTCAGCTGTATTCATTAAGACTGGAAGCCGACCGCATCATAATTGGGAACACGGTAGGCAGAAGATAATGAATCCCTTAAGTTGAAAATATCCGATATCCTAAATTAGAAATCGTTCAAATAAAAAAAGAACCTAAGCATTGAATGCTCCCAGTCTAATATCCGTAGCAAGTCAGTCAAGGGAAGTGGTATATCTAATATGGATTGACAGCTGAGTTGTTATTACCTACCTACTTAAAATTACTTATGGACTGACCTTCTAAAGTTCTTACCATTCAAGGTTGAAAATTTGAATTGATTTTCTCTATTATGCTCTCCTCTTTTTTTCGAACGGATTTAGATGTTCTCTTGTTTTAGATTTGTTTAGCAGTAAATTGAATTCTGTTACCAAGACTGTTATGAGAATCGGCAATGCAACGTTTATCTACTGTTCCAGAATGAAAAAACGTGACTTATAACTGTATCTATCTATTTTTAAACCAATGTTATGTCTAAATCATTTGTATACCAAAAAAATGTTTACTTTACATTATCATTTAGTAAGCGGCGCCTGCGTCAGAATATAAAATTTTATGCAGTTTCGATATTGAACGCGTCACTCAACCGATAGTGAGGAGTTGAGTACCACTTCACACCTTAGTTTGAACTTGTAATAAGCAGATGTGGGTAATGGAGAAGATCAATCAGTAGCAATATTAGTTTAAATTAATCGTTGTTATAGACAGTGGAAGTAGGAAGGAATTAAAAGGGTCTCTTCAAAACTTAAGTACCTACGTCCGACGAATGACGGTGAATCCCTGGACTATCACTTCTGGTACTAATCAATGCTGAATTAAGAGCTACTTTCTACGCCATTATTATTTTATAAACAAAATTATCGTTATTAAAGGATAATGGCGATCTTCTGTGTCTTCTGTACTTATCACTGCTGATAAAGAAACAATCACTTTTGATGCTTTTGGTGTCATGTGTACCCGGTACTAAATATTTAACTAATTACATTAGAAACATGTTACTTTATTTCTAATTACAATGCCGGACTCCTAAATCGAGCCATCCTGCTTTTTATTGGGTCTATGACTTTTTATGTGGTCGTGAATTCGAAACATGAATGACACCCAAATGGTCGCCAGTATGTCTGCTTCAAAACGTTTTCTTTGACTCATAATTATTTTGGTGAGTGAATTGATTTTCAGGCCTTGATGACCTTACATGGAAATGCACGGTGTCTCGATTGAGTCCTGGAGTGTATATATATTGAGGTTTATCCAAAATCTGAATGCATTCATTCAATGAATGAGTATTCGTGGCTGCTAAAGTAATTCTCAGTATATGTCAAGAATATTCACACTGATAAATGGGCCATTGGCTGATACCGACTGAGATCATTAATATCGACAGATGTTCCAATTTCTCATCTTATATGAGAATAATAGAATTAATACATACTAAATCTCGCCAAATTGATCACCTGGCCTTGGTATATTCGGTTTGAATCTGCATTTGCATATGCATGTATAATTATGAATGGCGGTGTTTGAATGCTTCATTTAACATAACTTCACGCCTGTGAACCCTGATGGCTTAAGCAGATTTGGAGGTACAGTGCACTTCTATTCCGCCAGATATGCTGTGAGTCTCGTGTAGGTAATAGTAGAAGAGCTTGTTGCCATGAGCACCAATACAGGCTTCTACTGAGAATTACCCACTTGAAAAAACCCTTTGGAATACTTTGTCCGACCCGGGATCAAACTCAAGACCACTAAAGCAACAAGGTAGTCTTTGCGAGTCTTTCCATTTAATAACAGTGATTCGCACTTCCCAAAAGATATATCTCAAGGTCTCAAATAACCTCACTACGTGACCCTTAAAAAATATCAGGACCCCTATCAAATTAGTCTTCCAAATTGGAGGTCTATAAGGACTGTTAGTCCCATAGACATAAGCCAAGATTGTCCCGGGAGTATCGCGAATGACCCTTGATGTATCCGCGACAGAATTCGCACCACTTATGTCAGATCTCGACGTCCTATATTGTTTGATCGTTCAACTTCGGACAACGAATGTCTTCTTAGATTTATGTGGCAAACATAATTCTGTATTGTGTGGGTACCCTAGACCATTTTTGGGAAACACTTTCGTGTGAAGATGCAATTTGGACTTAGGAGAAAATTGGCTTTTGTTTTTGTGGACAGTGGTTATTTCCTTATTCGGGTAGCAGCGTGATTTAGACAATCTCCTTTCTTTAGCTTTTGTGGTGGTTTTTGTGTGGTTTTGGTTGGGGTGTTTTGTGGTGGCGTTGGTGGTGGACTACAGTAGGAAAAAATCAATGTAGATTACAGTGCACACACAGTACACACACTACGGTCACTGCATTTTCATAAAACAAATATTGTCTTAGTATTGGATGTTAAAACGAAAGATCTGACTTCTGAACTATACTCCATTTGAAATAAGATTAGAAATTTTAATAAATCTTTTTTACTGTCCGGTCAACCGATTTTGACTTCTATACCGTTGGCATAAGGATGGCATTAATAGCTAAAACGTGGTTATAATACCAACTGTTTACTGGAGCTGCCATTTATCATGTCACAAACGCAATAGAAGTCAAAATCGGTTGATGGCAATAGGCTCGCCCCCTATTACATAGGACTTAAACATAACTGGCGAAATGTGGGTGTGCTATAGGTAAACCTCTGCCTAAACCTTCGGGGAATACAGGCGTGATGTTATGTTATGTGATGTGTAAAGGCTTATGTCCGTACCTGTGTTTCAAACTCATCGTAGCACAATAAGCTAAAATCAAGAAAAGCTTATTCAATTTTCTGTCGCTTCCACAAGCATTTCAAACAATTTCCAACATCGTCCCCAAAAATAACTTCCTTAATTGAAACCCCTTCAAAAACCATTAAAGAACAAAAGCCCTTAAACACAGTATCCATTTACGTCCTATTCAAGTAATATTTTCCGCTATTCAAACCTCACTCGATACTTCCGTCTTGTTTACTGCGTACCAACCGATTAGTTCCTTTCTCTATGCTCTGCAGTATTTCTCAAAGTGAGACACACGGACCCCCAGGAGACTGTTAGTTGCAAAGGGTACATGACTATATTTACGATAAAGTAGCTTATTTTCATAATTCACCAAGATAAATTCACTGGAAACTTACTTAATTCTGAGTCAGAAGTACAATTCACACTGTCCAAAATTGCCAAAATCTATACGAAAAAAAAGAAAGAAGCATCGACCACATTGATTTAAAAAAATATTTATATCAGCAATTCTTTATTGAAATAACAAAAAATATGTTTGGCTAATTTTCTTGTTATAAGACGATTGACTTAAGTACTTACTCATCCCGCACGCGGCCGTCTCGGAAGTTGATCAGAGGGACGTGATCACGTGACACTAATAATATAGGGTGGTAGAAACATCGACGCACAACCTGTTACCATGGACTCAGTACATGATTCTGAACCCTGCGTTGAAATAATTCGTCAGTTAATTGATGCCCTTAGATGTCCTGGGCCGCACGCGCGCTACACCGAAGGAATGAGCATGTTCTCCCTGGCCTAGAGGCCCGGGCAACCCGCTGAAACTCCTTCGTGCTGGGGATTGGGGTTTGCAATTATTCCCCATAAACGAGGAATTCCTAGTAAGCGCGAGTCATAAGCTCGCGTTGATTACGTCCCTGCCCTTTGTACACACCGCCCGTCGCTACTACTGATTTAATGATTTAGTGAGGTCTTCGGACCGACACGCGGTGGCTTCACGGCCGTCGGCGTTGCTGGGAAGTTGACCAAACTTGATCTTTTAGAGGAAGTAAAAGCCGTAACAAGGTTTTCGTAGGGGAACCTGCGGAAGGATCATTAACGTGCTTACGCTAAGCGTAAACGTGATAACAATCCAAAAACAAACAAACATAGAGAATCGACACGCGCGCTTCGCAAAAATGGCTGTCTATAAAGTCGGTTTACGGACGATAATTTTACGTGATAACTTCATAAGGAGTGGAAGAGAGATAGATACGTCACAAGCCGAATGCTTAGGCCGATCATGCCTTTCTATCGCTTGTTCAGCGCTCTTGCTTGCACGCCCGGCTCAGGCGGAACATGGCAATGAGTCATCCTTTTTCGTGCGTGCAGCCGGCGTTCATCGATTTATAAGACGTTTTCACGTCAAAAAAATTAGCACTGTCATACATTATGACCGCGTAGGTATTGTACTTTTCTATGAAGCAGCAGAATTTTTTCTACAATCTTGTGCTGAATTCATGGTTTCAGTTTGCGTGTATGTCCCTGCCACCCTGTTTGTTTGAGCAACACTGTTCTATTGTTTACCGTAGTGTCTCGTTCCATGATCATATTTTACGTCATCATCCAATCTGCTCTTGACCATGGTTTATTTTAGGTGCTGGTGGTATTTGTGCGTTCGATTCACTTTGTTTGGGTTTCAAAGAATGTAGTGCTTTGATCTGGTGCAAGATTTTGATGTGGGCTGTTAAGTCCTGGGATATTGTTTATAAATCCGAGATGATTGTCTATTGTATTTTGGCTGAGTTTACATGATCTTCAAAATTTGACCAGAAAACATGCCATGCTGTTTGGTTTAATTTTTTTATATGCTCTACATTAAATTCGACCTTGGCGAAATCCAAATTTTCATTATAAATTATATATCATTGAAATTATAAGCGTTCCTCCATTTGGAACATTAAAAAGCCTGTGTAGCCAAAGAAAATGTTCTTAAAAGTAGATTTTAATTTTAATTTCTATATTTTAATAAAAGTATAGAAATTACGTGAGGAATTAGCTATCCTACTAATATTATAAATGAAAAAATAAAAGTTTGTGAGGGTGTATGGATGGATAGATGGATCTTTGTTACTTTTTCACGCAAAAACTCCTGAACGGATTGGGATGGAATTTGGAACAAAGATAGTTTATAACCTGGATTAACACGTAGGATACTTTTTATCTCGGTAGTAGGTTCCCGTGGGATAATTTCGGACATCCACGCGGGCAAAAGCTAGTAATTTATAATTGAATAAAAGATAGCTGAGCAGGGGCTTCTATACAGGGTAGCAGGGAAATCGACACGCAACCAGTTACCATGGACTCAATACATGATTCTGGGCTCCCATGCCTTTAAAATTTCTGTCGGTTATATTTTTTTAATCTGCTGTTTCATAGAAAAGTGCAATACCTATGCGGTCAAAGTGTATGAAACAGCAATTTTTTTTTAATAACCTACGTATAATTTTTAGGCGGTCTCTAATCATGTGCCTAATTCATAGATTCCGTTTGCGCATTAATGTCCCTGCCACCTGTATAGAAGCTCCTGCTTAGCTATCTTTTATTCAATTATAAATTATAAAAATAGTTATCCAAAACTATATATCGACCGTATGCTGCCAATACCTCCTAAGTGCTTTGAGGACAAGTTTACAGGAGAACATAACCAATAAAAATAGAGATGGTATTCTTAAACCCAAAATCCAATTTTATTAGTTTATGTAAAATTAATAAAGCTGGATTTTGGGTTTATGAATACCTACCTACCTCTATTTTTATAAATATTCAGTTTTCATGTTCTTCTGTAAAATTGTCCTCAAAGCACTTAAGAGGTATTGGCAGCATACAGTCGATATGTATATATTTTACTAACATCTGCCCGCGACTTCATCCGCGTGTTTGTTGTTCTCCCGACCCACCCCGTCGCCTACCCGCGCTATACTTCGTTTTCGCTTAGCGATCTTTTCGTTTTTATTTTTTATTTCTAGGCTCCTTAGGGTCGTAGTGCGATGTTAAGTAGCCTTCCTCAAGAATGGGGCTATCAATTGCAAAAATAATTTTACAAATCCGACTGGTAGTTCCTGAGATTAAGCAAACAAACTCTTCAGCTTTATTATTAGTATATATATTATATAAGATAAGAAGTATAGATTAGTATAGAAGAAGATAAATATTTGTCTGTTCATTTGTGCAAAAATAATATTAATTCCCTTGCTTGTATCTAGGAAGAGAACTATGATCTACGGGCCGACAGTGAAAGTCAAACAGTAATAAACTTACAAACTTACCTACAATAATATTTGATGCTTTACTCGTTCATAAGTCATAACTCTTCACAGACTAGAATTGTGAAGTGAATGCAGTAATTTTTCTTTGAGGAAAATAGTTTGATGCGATTTGGCAGTTCGTCTCTTCACAATGCTGACGTCATTAATGTTCGCTTCTATTTCATTTGAAGTCCAATAAAACTGCTTTTCGGTGTGTTTTGTTTTTAGAAAGAAAAGCAAATAGTTTTTCAGGAACATGCATTTTGATTTAAACCTACCTACACGTTCTTGAAATCACGAGTTTTGTACCAAGAATAAAATTGTATCAAAATACCGCTGCCAGAATCAGATTGATAGATGATGAATGTAATACAAATCCGACTACAAAAAAACAATAGGAAAGTAACTCATGCGCATCATGATGAAAAGACCAGCGTACTTTCCAAAGTCACCATATTTGCTGAAATTGACGCAGTAGGTAAGGTTGCAACATTTAACAAAACTACTTACATACATTAAAGGTAAACGTCTACTGGTCCGCACCGGCCGACACACACGCACGGCACGCAACGGATTTTTATTTGCCTTGTATGAATTCACATAGCACTGCGTCCACTATCGGTAGGGCCCACACATAGCATATAAAAACTTTTTTCCAAAAAAACAACCGACTTCCAAAAAAATCACTAAAAGACGTGAAAATTAACTTTAATTTCGGTAGTCCGTGTCTTTGGTTTTGTATTTTCGTTTTTGGCCACCGACTTCCGAAATTAAAGTTATTTTTCAAGTCTCTTAGTGTTTTTTTTGGAAGTCGGTTGTTTTTTTGTAAAAAAGTTTTTATTTTTCACTTTTTAGTTGCGGTACCTACCCCACACAAATTCTTATACCACTACTTTGTGTGTAAATAACAGTGAAAGGAAATTATTAGCACATCATCCCTAAAAACTAAGTGGAAAAAATATGCAGTATTAAGGATAACTAAAAAACTACTAGTCAGACCTTGATCAAATTTAAATGAGACCATATGTGAAGCACCACCTATCAAATAAAAAAAGAATCATCCAAATCGGTTCACCCAGAAAAAAGTTATGAGCTAAAACATACAGACGAATTGAGAACCTCCTCCTTTTTGTGAAGTCGGTTAATAAAAAAAGGCGTTGCGTGCCGGTGACGTCACATGGATTAGTTGTAGTTCACCGCGAGTATCGCTCACTGCCGCACGGTTTTTGTTTATAATTGAGGTGAGAACCGCTAAAAACATTGTAAAATAGATGACTCACTTTAAATTCTATTAGTAAAAAGATCTAAAGAATTGGACCTTTATGCGTACACAGGCCTAGCCTGTGAGATTCGGAATCCTTCGGGCTGTAAATACAATATTCCAATTTCAAATATGAATTAAGCAAATCAAAGAAGCTTGTATAACCTAAGGCGGTAACCAGCCTTCACATATTAACCCTCCTTTTATAACCCTCCTTAATATGAAAGGAAATTAAAAACGTAACAGAACATGGCAAAGATTTTCAATCATTGAGTTTAATGCTTCCCAAAATATTAATTCAATGCAGGATATTATACACTTCTTCGGTTCCTGTTTCAATTTTCGACATCCATGCTTCGGGATTGAATTTGCGAAACACATAAGCATTACGCCTCTTTTTTCGGCAGGAGATGTCAGAGGTGTACATACGCACATGTCAGTGGCTACCAAGAAATTACGAACGTAAAAAAAATATAACATGGTTCGACCTTGCAGGGGCCTATTCAACCGACCGACAGATGACAGGCAACAATCCGAAAATTTTACAAGTTTTATTAATTATTGTTTAAATGCTTTATTTAAGGCACATGACCTAAACGCAAATTTATAATGCCTAGAAATATATGATCCGCTGCAGTAACTAACCAAAATCAGAAAAATATAAATGATATTCTTCTGGATATATGCTAGTTAGATAGTGTGTTGAAAACATAATACAATTAACTTGATATGATATATTTTAACGATTAAAAACCATACTAATATACATGCAAACATTTAGATTTTTTGTCAGATTATTCTACAAGTAACTTACTAACGTAATAGTGTTTCAGTTTTTTAGTCCAATGAATAGATTTTTTGTAAATCCATAATTACTTCATATTTTGCAACAAATTACCAGCGTTGTCATCGCGCGTCTCTTTCTTTTATATGCAATCCGACAGTGACTGCGCTTTAGCTCTTGTAAGCCTCTTAACAGTAACTGTCGTGAAATTGATGTTGCATTGTCAGTTATATTAAACAGGACCCCAGGGATCCCTCTTGCTCATCAGTCGTGCTAGCGATCACTTGAACAACTACGCACTCAAAATCTGCATATTTTTTACATACACA
Source organism: Griposia aprilina (assembly GCA_916610205.1). Lineage (NCBI taxonomy): Eukaryota > Metazoa > Arthropoda > Insecta > Lepidoptera > Noctuidae > Griposia > Griposia aprilina. The sequence goes on from OU744305.1 coordinate 12,012,283, forward strand.
CGTTGTATTAATGTGCGTAACATTGACATACAGTAACAATGTAATCGTTAAATATAATGGTACCAACGTGAGAGGAATAAGTACCAAAGTCAATTATCGCCCGATTGCATTGATGGCTGCTGAGACCCTTAATGTCTCGTAAAATGTTGTTACTATGGTTTCCCATCCAAAAGTATTTGCGGATAATTTTCTTTTCGTCTTTGTTAAAGCATTGGTGAGGTTTTAATGCTTTTATGTTTATGGGATTATTTTATTTGGAAAGAGTCGTGGGCGGAATAGATCGTCTGTTTTTTTTTTTCTTTTTAGAATATTTTCTTTGGAAATGATTTTTGAATTTCGATTTCCAATGGGAAAATTTCGTGAGGAAAGTTTTGGGTACAAATGTGGATGGCTATAAGAGTAGGGGAAGACCATAAAAATGATGGATGGACTGCGTGAAAGATAGTATGTTGAGCCTAACCCAAATAAATAATAACGACAAAAGAATGATAACCTGAAATCGGATATTCGGATGCATATTCACCTAAAGTAATTTTTTTGCTATGAAAGTATAGAGAAGCGGCTTCTTAAAATATTTTTTTTGTAAATAAAATCCCGGGTTGCCAGGAACACCGTGAATGCATAACTAGTCGGGTTTATAGTATTGAAGTGACTTCAATAAAAATCAAAACCCGGGATTCTTGGATTGCATAAATGATAATGATAAATGATAAATGATTTTATTTCTGTAAGTAGGTTTGTACAAACACTTTTACACATCAATCATATTTCTTTAATCTGGATGAGGTCGGCGTTTCCTATCTGACTACCCTGAGAAGAAAGGCCGAAATAAACTCAGAGGTCACAGTCTCTTTTAAAGTCCAAACATAATCTTGGTCAGATCATATGAAGACCATGTAGATCGGTATCTGAAATGGTCTGTTGAGGAAAGAACCGCACAGATTGAGTAGACCTGTCCAGTTAGTGCACGTATTTGTCAGTAATCGTGCAGCTCAACTCAGGAAGTCAGGACTTAAGGAGCTCAACGATTCGACGAACAATACCAAAGAAAGGACATTTGGGTAGGCCTCATAAACTACTCAAACTGCCAGATCATGATTAAAATTAACTGAGAAAAAAAAAACAATGACCCACATAGTCCTCACATTCACAATAATTTAAACAACATAATACTTTACAAGTAAATACTCATCTCATTCTATAAACAATTATTCAGATTCATATTTATTTAGAATTAATATTTAACCCCCGATGCAATTATGTGTATGTAGGGTGTAAGAGGCGGGTGATGTTTTATAGTTAAGTTTTTTCGGTATAAAAATATATTCCATATTAGCTAACATCTCAACTTTAAGTGTAATATCCGATCTCTGATGATAACCACAACCATCATCCTGCCCAATTTATCTTCTTTCTTTTTTCTTTATCTTCCTCAACTATTAGCCGTGTTCTCAGTACTAATTAAATCTCTACTACTAATTACAAATTAATGAACGATTAATATTCTAGTAAGAGTGAAACCAACCTGTTGCAGAAATAATCTCCAAAAATTTCACAATTTTTGGGGCCTACTTACTCAAGTGAAGATCTAGGGATTTTCACCCCAATAGAACTTTTCCTTAGTGAATATTAGATAAGCACCAAATTCGTGAGATTTCGCTGACTTTCCACCCCTTGACGTCGGCCAGTAAATTTTGATTAAGCCCAATTATGGTTGGAGGTCACCGCTGAGGATTGCCGACTGAGTATCAAGATAAGTGCCCTATTGTACTGATTTTAACACGTTTGAATATTTAACGTTAGAACATACTTCAAGTTCCAAAATTAAATATTTAAGCCATCTGGTGGCCTTAGGTAGGCACTTTTTAACCGACTTCAAAAAAGGAGGAGGTTCTCAATTCGTCTGTATGTTTTTTTATTTGTGTTAGCTAAGAACTTTTTTCTGGGTGAACCGATTTGGAAGAATCTTTTTTTATTTGATGGCTAGTTCACATGTGGTCCCATTTAAATTTGATCAAGATCTGACCAGTAGTTTTTGAGTTATCCTTAATACTGCATATTTTTCCACTTAGTTTATAGTGATGATGTGTTAATAATTTCCTTTCACTGTTATTTACATACCAAGTAGTGGTATACGAATTTGTGTGGGGTAGGTACCGCAACTAAAAAACGTGAAAAATAACTTTAATTTTGGAAGTCGGTGTCTTTGTTTTGTATTTTCGTTTTTGGCCACCGACTTCCGAAATTAAAGTTATTTTTCACGATTTTTTGTGGTTTTTTATGGAAGTCAGTTGTTTTTTTGTAAAAAAGTTTTGTTTTACAATATTTTAACGCCCGCTTGCACCATAATCGGACTATGATGTTTCCACTACTGGCACACAGGCCTCCTCTCTTCGAGAGTGAGTGGGCTGTACCTATTTTACTACGCGGGCCCAGTGCGGGTTGGTAGATATCACATTTATGTTTTCCAATTTTTGGTTCTAGAACATGCCGATTTCCTCACGATTTTCCTTCACCATTTTGTCGTAACACCGTAAAGTAAGTTGTTCTAAGAGCAGTGGCTCTCAAAACGACTTACTTTACTTTACGATTAACTTTAACTTTAGTAAAGCGCCTGCCTGAGTTCGAGCCCACGACCTACAACTAGTAAGACAGGGCCGTTACCACTGTGCCACCACAGTCTCCTTTAGCGTTTTTAATGATTTGTGGTCCAAGTGGGCCTGAGTAGGTATAGTCCAATGAAACGTGTTAATGAAAACTTGTGAATATTTGTGATCATTATTAACTTGAAAATGTCAGAATAGGTGACGAAAATTCCACAATACCCACTCAATCATAGAACCTAAGCTGTATGGTTGGATTTTTTTTTGAAAAAAGAACTTCGTTATATAACCAAATAACGCTAAGACGCAGGCATTTTGACGTGTAATTCAGTTCCACGCAAAATATTTCCTGGAACCGTAGCTTATAGACTAAAAAATACTTATCTACTTTAAAAGTCAAGCCGGGATTAATCAAACTCAACAAAAGAATTTACCACCAAAAATTGGACCAGAAAACGAGCCGAAAAACAAATAATTTACCTTGTTTTTTCTATACCAAATGAGCGTGAATATGGTAATAGACTACTGAATATTAATTGATAAGAGATTAGTATAATTTATTAATTAAGTTACTTAGATAAGCGGTCAAAGTCTTGAGGAAATAAGCGACTAGGAGAAATTAGAAAATCCCTTATTAGTTTATGTTAAATAGGAAGTTTCTGATAAATAGGGCATTAGATCAGTATAATTGATATACTTGCGTTTGTTTACTATCTCAATTTACGGTAAGCGATAATGTGGTCGACGATCATGAACGCTTGCCAAGAGGTAACCTTTTCAGAGACTTGAAGACTCCTAGGTCATAGCTACCAAGAAGCTGGTTATCTATATCTAGCTTTGCCTACGAGGCACACCGTCACGCGAGCCCATCTGTCCCCCGTACTACCACGCTCAACGCTCTCTTGGACTATAAACCTGACTATGGTGTGTTCGCGGACGAATGGAAACAATTTCGGTAGGGTATGTCTGGAGGTCAGTGAGAGGAGTGTAAATTATTATATTAAAAATTTAATTTAATAATATAATTGGCTGATAGCCGTCTTAAGGCTATGAAAACTTCACGGAATTTGTTCTACAAGCGTCGCGTCGCAGCGGGAGCCTTTATGCTAAAGTAAAATAATTAAATAAATATTTGAATCGAGGAAGTTTTTCAGTCGAATTTCAACAACTTTGACTTAGAGGTTGTTTTGTTGCAAGTTTGCGCACCATTATTGTTTTCACACAGTGATAGTCTGTCTAAAGAGTAGTATCCTGGCAGCTGAGAGTATGTCATGATCGCTCAAATGTCTCGCTGGTGGTGGCGTGTGTGTTGGATCATTAAGTTCCCTTCAAAATGGTTGAGCTGAATGGTGCTGATCCATACGTCATGTACGTGAACGGGCGCCGTCAGTAGGGACTGGTCATCTCTTAGCTGCCATGGCTTATTTTATTTTAATTTAATATTTTAATTGTTTTTGTCTTTTTATTACGGACGCTTTTAACGTTCTGCGTCGTTCTTACATGCACAATTTCAACATGAACGATGTAACCGATATTTTGTAACCATATTTTGATTTAAAAGAGTGTCCATGGAGTTTCTTGCCCGTTCATCTTCATAGGTACCCACTAGGCTTTGGAATGGGAAACTAGCTTCGTCTTTCTGACTGACCGACCCCTTGACAATTCAAAAGTGGCTCTAATTGGTGTATTTGAAATAAATGCTTTGAGTTGAGTTGTCTTGAATCAGTCTGCGCACAGCTTCAAATTAATTGTCCACGATGTTACTCAAACGTAACGTGTTACAAACTTAGATCAATAATTTAATGATATTACTTTTGAGAAGCGAGCGTCGTGTACGATCAGCCTTAGAGATAAAAGGAGAAATTCGTTATTCTTTCAAAGTTTCTATTAGATTTTCTGACTTAGTTATTTAGGCCGTCTGTGGCTTAGATTAAAACATTTAGGTAACTGGTATTACAACTTTCGTGGATAAAGTTATAAAAGTTAGGTCTCGCCAATTACTCGTATTTTAACGTCGATGAATCTTCATGAATCCGTAATTTGAGGACTTTTTTATTTCGGAGTTCTTTTAAGTAAATATTTATCTAAGAGCATAATGATGCGTATAGATGCGATAAAAACAGAAGATGTTTATTCTTTATAAAAGCAGAACTTCAATAATATTTTATTTAACAGCTTGCTGCACCCCGCGGTTTTACCCGCCGAAGTCTCGATTCCGTGGGAATATCGGGATAAAAGTACCATATGTCCTAATCGAGGTCATGGTCTACACATGAGCCAAATTTCATCCAAATCAGTTTAGCCGTGTTAGCGTGAAAGCGAAATAAACAAACATCAAATCTTTTTCAAAGTCGAAAAAGATTATGATGAGTTTCAATTTTATAGTCGGTCGGCCATTGGTAACAGATATTTTTTTATTTTCATGTTTAGATGTTGTGGTATCGCTGAATGGAAAATTTATTTTTTTATATCTCTCGACTTCTACGGACTTTGGTATTTGTTTAATTTTTGTATGTTGAATTTGAACGGCTTATTTGTGTATTCTATGTAAGACGAAGGTCATGGTGTTTCAAAGATGTATCGGTGTGTGATGTGAAATTAAAGGGTAAGAGTGTGGAGCAAGTGAGTTCGTATCTATGGGAAGTCTGTTTACAAGGGATAGAAAGATTGAGGGCGATGTGGAAAGAAGAGTAAATGCGGGAAATAAAGTGAATGGTGCTACACATGGCATTGTGACCAACCAGTTGATGTCCAAAAAAGCACGACTGGCTGTTCACAATGGTGTGCTGGTGCCTACGCTTATGTATGGAAGTTAGTGTTGGGTGTGGCAAAATAAGCATGAAAGAAGAATAAATGCTGTAGAAATGCGTTTCTTGCGAAGCATGTGTGGTGTGACAAAATTTTAAAAGAGTATGCTTAGATGGTTTGGTCATGTTGACAGGATGAATGAAGGGCGACTAACAAAAGGTATGTACAAGGCAGATGTGAGAGGAAACGCCGGGAGGGGCCGCCCAGGAAGACATATTGGTGATATTCTTCAGAAAGGTCAGGTGCGTAATACTCGCAACCGGCGTGCGTGTATGACCAGATGTATGAACGTAAATGAGGCAAAACGAGTATGTAAGGGTCGTAGCAGGTGGCGTTCTATAGCTTCTGCCTACCCCCATGGGACGAAGGCGTGAGTTTATGTATGTATGTATGTCTATGTAACTATAGGCACCGAAGCAGCCTTACTGTGACCCAGCTTAAAGAGTTAAGCTATCCGGTTTCCTAGAACAGCAGTGGCCGCCACATAGCGTCATTAGTTTACTAGAATGACGTCACTGAAACGTTATTTATGATAAGTTGGTGTGTGTTCCTAGAGAGCGTTTTTTGACACCGAAAGACAAACCCTGCTGCGATCATTTTGATGACAGCCGTCACAGCGGCCTATTTATCGACAACCACAAAGTATATCTACAAAATCATGATTTTACAGGACAACGTTTTGAACGCAAAACTGTGATAATTAATAGTAGAACAAAGCTATGTTCTCCTATTTTACACAATTTAGATAATAGGGCATTACCAAGGAAATGGTTAAGGCTAATATTACTGTAATATTTTTTGTTCCAATTACGGTACTTCGACACTGAGTTTTTTTTTTGTAGTTGTCTATATAAACCTACGTGACTTAATATTGGTAAAAGTTGAGAATCAAACAGAAAAAAAATCCTATGACATAACAAAGAATTCTGAGTCAAATAAAGGCGACGCGACAGCCCGACACAAAGGCGCCGCCCGTCGCGCGGCACGCGGTGCCTTTGTGTCACGCTGTCGCGTCGCGCCAGTTGCACGAGCCTTTATGTAAAAGAGTGAATTTCGTAAAAAGTGCAGTTGACTCTTTCTACTTTGCTGCCGTCGATATACTGGCCACCGCTTGTGTTGGAACATGACAGCTAACCCCTTAGTCCACCACTTATTCCGAACAAATAAATCCTCCTTAGTTACAAGCCCATAAAATATTTTATATCGACATTATTGATGACATAATTTACCTCCCTTCTGCCAACTACATGTTTAATGATTAACATACAAAATTGTGATAAGCCTACAATATAGTACAGTCAATATAATTCTTGTTCTTCTAAACTTCACAAAGGATTTTGATGCGGTTTTAGGAACTTATTACACTTATTTAGCTCAATTCAGCTTTTGTCTCTATTAAACACCAGTTTTGTATGGAGATGCGTGTGCATCCGCATCGCATGTACAGAGATGCGTTCAGCTTCCGAAATGTAAACGGATGAGTACGCATCTCCATACAAAACTGGTGTTTTCTATGGACAAAAGCTGAATTGAGCTGGATAAGTGTAGTAAGTCATTCATCATTTAAATAATTTATTACGGAAGGTGTATGTGTAAATTGCTACGGGATAAATCAAATAAAAATGATTTTTGTCAAACTACTTGTATTAATGCCTACCTCGGCACTTTAATTTCAAGGACTAAGGACAATTTAAAACGAACAGAACAGATATTACTCAAAAATGAAAGGAGTAATTTAAGGAGATTTATTACTCTATGAAAGTCCGGAGGTTTGAGCGAAAACCGAGTGCGTATTCGCCTTGGGGCAGGGACGAACACTAAAGGTCGTCGAACTTTCGGATATAATTTTATTGCCGATCATCGTATGTGATCCATGGCTCAATGCAAATTCGGTTTTTGCACAATATACCTACATAATTTATTTTATAGATGTGGAGTGTAAATGATTATTAGCATTATTAAAAATGTTTATAAATATTGTGTGTGTTGTATATGTAATAAGTAAATTTTGTCGTTAATATATTTTTCTTAGTCATGATTAGCTGTAATACATAGTTAATGATGATTGTATTCCTCGTTTGTTGTCTATGACGAATGGAATGTGTATGTGACAGCTGACATCATGACATGCCTGACATGTCAAAATAGAAATTATGTGAGCTCATGGTATAATAATATACTTCGCCAGGTATAGCATTCCGGTCACGGCAGTGACACAAGCTAAGTCATCACCGTTGTGTTACTAGTAGGGTGTAATAATAACTCCCCAATCGCCTTTATTAGCTGTGCGAATCCGTTAAAACATAGTGATTTTAACTTACAATTACGTTGATATTGTTTAGATTGAATTGTTTCGTTTGATTAGAAAAATGAAACGACAATTTAAATGGTTTATATATATTTTTTAACAGAATGGTGACTGAAAATGTTTCCATAATTCGTGTTTTGTTGCAAAAAAGTGGCAACTGGATAGTGACGTAAGCAAGTGTCACTCCCGGAATGCCAGACCTAGTTTTTTTAGACCATGTGTGAGCTTATGCAATGTGCTTGTTATAATGTGTTGTGTTTACAATTAGCTTTTAATAATTATATTTTTTTTCACAAACTAATAGTTACGAGTATAACCGCTACATGCGTATGATTTTTTTTTCTATTTTTTTTTTTCTGTAAGTAGTTTTATACAAACACTTTTACACGTCAATCATATTTTTAAAGCTAGATGAGGTCGGCGTTTCCTATCTGACTACTCTGAGAAGAAAGGCCGAAACAAACTCAGAGGTCACAGTCTCTTTTAAAGTCCAGACATAATCTTGGTCAGATCATGTGAAGACCATGTAGATTTATGTCTGAAATGTTCTTTTGAGGAAAAACCACACAGAATGAGTGGACCTGTCCAGTCAGTGCACGCATTTGTCACTAATCGTGGAGCTCAACTCAGAACTTAAGGAGCTCAACCACTCGACGAACAATGCCAAAGAAAGGACATTTGGGTAGGCCGCATAAAGACACACAGAACACACACAGAAATCACGATGTTTTGTCAAGTTGTAAAAACCGTGCGAAGCAGGGGCCGGTCGCTAGTGTATACTTATAATATATTTTTATACTTTATAATACTACACTTTGACCCCGGATGTGTTTTTGTATGAGCATTGCGTTTGCTACTTTAGAATGAACTACCGATAGAATACTTTGTATCGGTGTTATTAAAATGAGTATTTTAATTATAAAAAGGCAAACTGATTATATGTCTATACGACTCATCTACTCGTACATTGAAGGGTACCATGGTTGTGGAATATTAATCCACAAATAATAATGAAAGTTATTAGACTGAAAAGTTTGGATCACGCGTCAACATCCCAGGTGTTCCTATATTTAAAAACAATAATGCAGTGTGAAACTAACGTATGATCCCAAAATAATAGGTCAATCAATCAATCAACTCAGCCTATCGCAGTCCACTGCTGGACATAGGCCTCTCCCATGCTGCGCCACAACACCCTGTCCTCCGCCTTCCGCATCCAGTCTGTCTCAGCCACATTTTTGAGGTCGTCGGTCCATCTAGCTGGGGGGCGTCCCACACTACGCTTGCCGATACGCTGTCGCCACTCCAGGACTCGTCTGCTCTACCGGCCATTAGTCCTCCGACAAACATGGCTAGCCCACTGCCACTTCAGCTTGCTTATTCTTCAAGCTATGTCGGTAACTCCGGTTCTTTTCCGGAACCAATAGGAAATAATTAGTACCAGCAGTAAAATATTGGTACCTCCGATTTGGGAAAATTGTACCGTACGGTAATAGTACAAATCGAAAAGAATGTTGAATAATTTCACACAATTAATAATATATGAATTTATGTTAGAAATACTCGCACAGTTCCTCAATAATATAAGTATAGTACATTTAACAATGGAAGAGTTTGGCCTACATCGGGGCTTCTTAGCGCCCCTCGGTTTATAGAACATAATTGTTACATATAAGTAACACTAGTATGTAGGTAACTATGTATGTTAATCGTTATGTCAAGGCCAAATTGATTTTTCTTTGAATCTGGGAAATGGGGCTTGAAGACATTGAGTTTTGAATGTATGATGTCCATTAGTCGCCTTTCTTTTTTCTTTTTTTTTATCGGACCCCGTCGTTTATGCTGACATCTCTTTGAGGCGCGCGTGGAATACAACGCGCCGTCGACCCGGGCCTGGTCCTTACCGGACGGCGAGCTGCCCATTGCTTGCCGTCCGCAGGCCGTCCATTGGTCGCCTAACGATGTCTTTTGGTAATTATGTTGCTTGGTCGATTGTTTTTTTCTGTTCAGAATTTGTGAAATGTCTACTATAGGCAGGAGAACAGTGGTGGACTAGTGGTAAGGGCGTGTCTTACGAGTTGTCGGTCGTAGGTTCAAACCCTGACAAGCACTTTACTTTGTGTAAATTATTTCATCACCACTGCTCTCCATACGGTGAAGAAAAACATCGTGAGGAAACCGGCATGTCCTAGAACCAAGACTTCGAAGACATGTGGCATTTACCAACCTGCACTGGGCCCGCGTGTTGGGTTACGGCCCACTCCCTCTTACAGTGAGGAGGTCTGTATCCCAGCAGTGGGAACATTATAGGCTGATTATGCCACTAAGACCTACTTTCAAAAATTAAACATGTACCGTAAAGTTCATTTTTTTTAAGCATTTATATCATTTGATGCTAAGTGGACAAACCTTATTTCATTAAAAAAACGTACATTTTTTAATTGTGTGCAATTTGTATTGATGTAATGATCAATATATATTGCACACAATTCAAAATATGAGTTAGAATAAGATTTGTAAAGACCTGCTATGTAACAGGGCTTTAAAAATCTTGTTCTCTTGTCTATCTTACTTTTACCGAAAACTACGTAATTAGTGATAAAATAATACTTTGAATTCAGCCGTTTTAAAACCAACGGGATATCTGATTCTAAGCAACCTTGTAATAAAATCAAGACGACATTCAAATAAAAAACTGTCGTGAATCGTGAGCAAAAAGTTGACTATTTTGCAAGGAAAATATTTTTATAATCGAGCCAGATGTTGTTTCGTTAATGGTTCTAGATTGCTCATAGATTTTGTATCGTCATCCTCACTAAATACCTATTTTCAATCTGAACATGAATCTATAATTTTCACCAAATGACGTAGGTGAACGCAATTACGTTAAATATACCAAAGTATAATTAGGTGCGTATTGGAATTAGCATTGAATTAGCCAAATAAACAGTGTTACTAACCTGTTCACACGTATGTTTTTTTTGTTGTAAATGTTGTGTCCGTGTGGTGAATTGGGGCCCACTCTCCCTCACAGAAAGGAGGCCTGTATCCGAGCAGAGTGGGATCAATATAGGCTGATTATGCTTATGCTAAATGTTGTCTACTTATTTATAAAAATCTGTGTGCAAACTTAAAAAGGTGTCATTAACATTATACAGGATGTATCAGAAATGCGTGGTCATATTTAAGAGTATGGTACAGACCGTCAAACTGAACAAAATTTCTCCATGGGGCCAACATTGTAATCGCGAATAATTTATCAACTGTGCCTTACGAAACTTCAACACTTACTTGAGCTAAATGCAGCTGATTATATTCTCACACATTTCTGATACACGCTGTATAGTAGGTACTCAAATAAATATATCAGTAGACTAACACAGTATAACAGAGTAAACTCTGTGTAACAGAGTAAACAATAAAGATAATTTTTATAGTAATTAATATAAAATTTTATTATCTTTATTGTTTTTAAAAATATAGGTTTTTTGTTGTTTTGTTTTGTTTCTTTGTTGTTGTTTTTTTTATTGTTCTTTTTTGTTGTTGTTTTGTTAGATATGTTGTTTTTTTTTGTTTTTTTGTTCTTTAAAATTTTAAAGGACACACTACATAATTCTTTTCTTAAAAATTAAGTTAATTTTTGGGTTGGTGACAAGTTTAAGCTAAATGGTGTAGATTTATCTGAAACCTACCTAGTTGCTGAAATTCGCCCTGCGCGTTTTCACATGGTGAATGGCAATCCGGCTCAAAACGGTTTCAAAAATATTTCATCATCAAACAAAATGAAGCATTTGTCAACTTCATTGACAAAAAAAAAAACACGCAGTTTTTCCAAACAAAAGCGAGTGACAAAAACATCTGAAGAATCGAGTCAATCTTGTCAAGAATATTTGCTTTTGTCAAAGTAGGTAAAGGGTATGTGTAAATAAACTTTATCTTACCTACTTCCACACAACATAAAATAATTAAAATATACATCAACATTTTTGAGTTATCGTCTCTCTAATAGAGCATTGGGTGGGCCGATTTTTTTGCACACAAGTGTGTGTATGGTATATGGCACAATATGAGGTGAAATGAAGTAGGATTTCTTTTATATTTACAAGCCGCCGACCGCCCACGACCTTACAGAAAATAAAATATCTAAAGTTAAAGACTCAGTTCGTTTGTCTAGTATTCATAGTAACTGTGAATGAGGCCAAAGACTACTAACTACTACTCGTAACACAATATACGACTATTACAGCTTGTGCGGTGTTCCATGCTTCCGGTTACTCTTTTTACTGGACTACGGAAACGATTAAAAACCGAACGGATTATTATAAAAAAACATTAACTCTTTTTTTTGTTCTTTACACTTGGTTCATTATTGTACTAGCTTTTGCCCGCGGCTTTGTCCGCGTGGAGGTCGGAAATTATACCACGGGAACATACAACCGGGATAAAAAGTATCCTACGTATTAATCCAGGTTATAAGCTATCTGTGTTCCAAATTCCATCCAAATTCGTTCAGTAGTTTTTGCGGGAAAGAGTACCTAACAAACATCCATCCATCCATCCCATCCATCCATCGTAACATTTATAATAGATAAGTATAATATGTTTTATGTATGTATGTAGTTGTTTGTTATATATCAATGGTACACCACAGACTACCTATAGTATTGTCTCTCCTTCTCCCTTAATCCATCCCACGGTTGTCTTTACAAGATCGCTTTTAGCGATAAGACTGCTCATACCCTATGAAAAATTTCTAAATTTTTGTCTGTAATTTTTATGGTTTACGTAATAGACAGTATTCCATCTACCTATCTACGACAAAGATTTTTAAATAAAAGATCCCGCAAGCGGGCGCAACGCGACTCATGTAGATCAATTTCTATGAAAACATCAAGGAAATTGTTTTACCAGAATCACGTCACACCGTCGCGTCGCGCCATTCTGTGGGAGCCTTCAGTATATTTTTACAGAATAAAGTTTTAATCTAATTTAAACAACGAGCAACGAAATACGGAACCTATTACAACTTATAATTTGTAGCCTACAACACAGGTTTCATACATTTACGGTGTCTATGCCTTATTTGGGGTCCTAAGAATATATGTAATTATTTAGAATATATTTAAATAAGCCTTCTTATAGGCTATACGTATATTATTTACTAGACCCACAAACCTTTAATTAATAGCAATATGGTAACAATAACTGAATAATTTATTTTTTGTTCACTTCCAGATCAGCATGGACACATTCTTCTCAAGCTCATCTGTAACCAACGTGTTAATTAAATCAAGAACATAACCGTATGTATCACTTTAATATTTATATTTTAGCAAAGAAATATTATTATCAATCATTCTGCCCAGCCCTTCGGCTTCTAGGCTAACCAGATGCAGCTGAATACCGGTATATATGGAGCGTCTGCCTATCTGACCGCCACAACTCAGTTACTGGGTACCACGATACCCCTTGGCAAGCCTGGGCCTGCAGTCTCGACATAGATAGCGACGCTGCCGCAAACTACCGATCGCCAAATTCTAATTTTCTTTGAATTTGACGATTGATATGAAATTGATGATTATTATTCGATAAATATATAATTCTTACAATCGAGAATTGCATTTTGATCAACATACGACGTAAAACAGAGCTGCAATTTGCAAAAAACTAAAGAAAAATTGAATTTTGCGGGCTGCAACTGAGGATTTACCTTAATATTTAGCGGTCGGTAGTTTGCGACAGCGTCGCTATCTAGTCGAGACTGGCGGCCCTGGTTGACAGACGTTTGGGCTATTAACTACCCGTAACGACTGACAAAGATTTATAAACGACAGCCGAGACCCACAGCTTAACGTGCTTTCCGAGGCACAGAGGGATCTGGATATGTAATGGATGGTCACCCAACCATAAACCGACCACGGCAAGAGTAGCTTAACCTTCGATCGACCCGTGTTGCTGCTATCATTTAGTTAAGAGCACTAAGAAATATAAAAAAAAAAAAAAAACTTGAGAACCTCCTCTTGTTTTTTTTCGTCGGTTAAAAAGAGCGTATTGTTTTTTGACTCCTATACAGGAAAAGAAAATACCAGTGCGCAAACTGTATCCATGAATCCAGCGTATGATTCCAACCCCCTAGCGTAGAAAATTTTCATAGTATGTTAAGGTATTGCACTTTTCTATGAAACAGCAGTTTTTTTTTAAATAACCGACTAAAAATTTCTACGCTACCCCGGGTCTAGAATCATATTATGCTGAATTCATGGTTACATTTTGCGCACTGGTTAATTATTGTCCCTGTATAATAAATGTTACGTTTGTATTAGTGCTAATGCTATTTAACTTTGTTTTCTATGTCTTCACAGCTTATTTTTGCAAAATGATTATAAAGTTTTAACATAAAACTCTGTCAAAGAGAAATAGTTCTTATTCCCAGAAAAACAAAACCGCACCCAGACACATGGGCATAAAATAATATTTATTAAGTACAAGCTGACCCGACAGACGTTGTCCTGTCTTAACTATGAATGTCATATTTCGTTTATTTTTAGGTTTGACAATTGACTAAAACTAAAATTACCGACTCATTTATCAACCGATCCATGTTAAAAGATATTTGCAGCGCGCATTCTGTCAATCGCTGACAGTTATTTCAAACAACTGACAGTTATGTAAAATTAATATTAGCGTTAAGTTTTCTTAAATTTTGTAACGTTCCGATCAACTTCCTTATTTTTGTATTTCATAAGATTCTTCTCCAGATAATAACGAACACAACAAAAACAAAACAAAATGTGAAATCGGTCCAGCCGTTCACGCGTGATGGCGTGACCAAGGGAAATAGGGATTCATTTTTATATATATAGACTAGCTGATTTGACAGACGTTGTTCTGTCGTCGTCTTGAGTTCCTTAAAAAATCCCATAGAAAAAAGGACGTTCAGTGTTTCCCGAATTAGATTTTTTTCCGGGAAACTTTTCAATTTTTTCTTTTCATATTAACTAAATTTCCCTCCACAAATTTTAAATTAAAAAATATCCAAATCGGTCGAGCTGTTCTCAAGTGATGCGCTTATCATAGAACAGCGTTTCGTTTTTATTTATTTAGATTAAAAATTTACAACGTAGACTCGAGAACGCTTCGTAATTTTGTCGTTGAGGTCAAGTTAATAAAAAATTACTATTATTTGCTATCAAAAATGTAACTTTATGAAAAATCAACGTATTAACGGGACTACATGACCTAAACGCAAATTTATAATGCCTAAAAATATATGATCCACTGCAGTAACCAAAATCAAAATAATATATGATATGCTTCTGGATATATGCTAGTTAGATAGTGTGTTGAAAACATAATACAATTAACTTAATATGATAGCAAAAAATCTCGAAGAAACCTCTAAAAAAATTTTTTTAACGATTAAAAACCATACTAATATACATGCAATCATTCAGATTTTTTAGTCAGATTATTCTACAAGTAACATAGTAACGTAATAGTGTTTTAATTTTTTAGTTTATTGAATAGATTTTTTGTAAATCCATAATTGCTTCATATTTAGCAATAAATTACCAGCGTTGTGTCATCGCGCGTCTCTTTCTTTTCTATGCAATCCGACAGTGACCGCGCTTGAGCTCTTGTAAGCCTCTTAAATGTGTCGACTGCGGTCGGTAACCGCAAGTTTACCGAGTGTCATTCAAACCATTCGTTTTGACGACCGTACATAGGTAATTGTTGTTGTTTTTTTTTATTAAAGGTAAAATTACTAGGTATGTTCATGACTCCGTACAGGTTATAAAAGCATAATTATGCGATTAAAAACTTTTTTACAAAAAATACAACCGACTTCAAAAAAAACAGTACAAAGTGAAATATAACTTTAATTTCGGATATCGGTGTCTTTGTATCTGTATTTTGTTTTTTGCCACCGACTTCCGAAATTAAAATAATTTTTCACTTTGTAGTGTTTTTTTTGAAGTCGGTTGTTATTTTTTGTAGAAAAGTTTATATTTTTCACTTTTTAGTGTCAATTTCCATGTGATCCCCTCATCAGATTCTGACTTTGGTGCCAATAATTTTCAAAATCGGTCCACAATTGACGGAGAAATCGGTGAACATACATAAATAAAAAAAACGTACATACAGCCAAACATAATAACCTCCTCCTTTTTGGAAGTCGGTTAAAAATGTACTGCATTGTTTTTAACCCCCGACGCAAAAAGAGGGGTGTTATAAGTTGGACCACTGTGTGTGTATGTCTGCCTGTGTGTCTTTCTGTGGCACCATAGCTCTTAAATGGGTGAACTGATTTGGATGCGGTTACTTTTATTTGAAAGCTGGTTTTATAGCGGTGGTTTTTTGTTTTTTTTAAATCAAAATTGGTTCAGCCGTTTCAAGGTCATCAGCTCTTTTTTGCGTCGGGGTTTTTGAAGTTGACGTATTATTTGAATCTAATTTTATAAAATACTTACGTTGGAAAACAAAATATTTGAGCACCTCAGAACACATTGAAATGGTCACCGCGTAGATATGGGTAATTAAGGCGGTACCCCGACCAAAACCTTGTCATATTGCGTTATTCAGAGGCTATTAACTCATTCACTATGGGTAATAAACTACATCTAAAAGCACATTATTAATGTTCGATATCCTATCATCACATTGCACGTTCTTATTTGTTTTTATGTGTTATAAATACATCTAAAATATCCTTGTAAAAACGTGACTAAAATTATTGATTGCATGCATCTTTTGCTAAAGGTGACGTTCTATTAATTTGAGGATTACACTAATGGATAGATAATTTAAAAATCTAAATAATACACGTTTTATTTTATTTTAAAACTTCACTTGTCTTTTTTATTCAAATAATTTCATTATTTTTGTGAATTTTATGATAAATGAGCGTGCGGAGGGAGCGAGACAGAGCGAGACTCAGCGACGGGACAGAGAAGGACCGAACGCTCAAGGTCGTTTGGTCAGGGAAGCGCCTTAAGAAAACCAAGACTAGCCCCTGGCCTGAGGTGAAGGAAGAACACCGTGTGGTTATATTCAGTACGGGATTTGTTAGACAAAGTGTCTGAGGACACCCATGAGGTTTTCTACAGGAGAAAAACAGGATATAGATACTTATAGGGCCCTGGGTTGACCTCTAATATAATCATTATTCAATACAAATACCTTAGTTTGTTCTTATAACTTAGTAAACCAGTGCATAGACAGATACAAAGTTACAATCAGTTCGATAAAAACTACACCATGTATCAAAATTCCTAACCTGCATTTTCAGCTGAAAACTAATTACGTTCTGTTATTTTAATCGTTACTCGTTTTCAGATTAAATTGGATAGAAATAGAACTGTAAATAACAACAAATCATCAACTTTGCTTGTCAAGGTCTTAGTATAATTACTGTTCTGTGAACCGTCCCTTTTTGGTACCAAAGAGATGTATATATATATCGACAAGAATAAAATTCATTTGATTGATTCCAATCTGTGTTCCATGATATTGTAGCAATGTGTAGTTACAGTTAAGTACCCAATGTGGAATGTTTTGTGGCTACATATTGATACAATTTTATGGAACAAAGGACAAACAAAACTCGAAATTTAAAATATTTTATTTCACATAAATTAACATGGGCACTTGCGGAACGTCAGAAGCTAGGTGCAATGTTCCATTTGGTCGATTCCTATGCAGAAAACCCGGCAAAAAAACTCCACAGTTACTCTTTTAACAAAACAAATTCTTATTAAAAATTGATAATCAAATTAATTCTTATCGATGCACACATCTTCTTCGGGCTAACTGTACCAACATGGGAACCAACATCTGGGTCAAAGGTTGGTCGGGAACGGCCAATCATTAATCGATTCTCGAATGAAAAATTTATGAGTGTTTCGAATTCTAATTTAGATATCATTGCTTAAAATAAGTGTGAATGTTTTAAAAAGATTGGGCTGTTTAGGTCTTTGCGTATATTTTTTTTTGCTTAACAAGGAAAAGGGCGGGACGAAGCTAAAGTCATGAACGTAAACAAAAGTTATTTACTTAATGCTTTGTAAACAAACAACATTTAAAAAATATACAGCACCTGTCTACTTTAAGGTAAAAACAGATAAAACTAAGGATAATTTAATTATGTTAAGGGACCGATATTGTTCGGCCTTAGCCTTGATAGTTTCAAGGCTTTGATAAACAAACATAATTAATTTAACACACCATTATGAAAAACAAACGCTTTTTCAAAACCTGACTTTGATGATACACACATAAATTGATTAAGTACTGTTAATAATCCAAACATCAGACTGTTACCAGGCGAATTTTCTTTTAAAAATATTGCAGCGAAAATACATTCACAATGGCAATAAGGTTGTCAATCCTCTGTATAAAAATAGAATACAAAAAGCTGTGACGTAAACAAAGAGCCAACTGCCAATGAACGAACAGTTATTAATTACAGCACTGGTTTTTAGGGTTCCGTACCCAAAGGTTGCCAACGGAACCCTATTACTAAGCCTCCGCTGTGTTTGTTTCTACTTTTTACTTATTATTATATATATGTTTTTGTAAATGGGTATTTTGCCTGCAATAAAACACAATTTATTTATTTTTTGTCAGCGGATTGTATCTCATGAACCGTAACAGTTGACAGTTGATTTTTTTACAAAGTGTATATTTCTATTTCCGCTCTAACAACAAATAATATAAATAAAATATAAATTTAAAAATTAAAGGCGGCAATACAAAAAACGTGTTTAAAAAAAACATGTAGTGCTAAATTTTGTACGGTTCCCTTCGTGTGCGAGTCCGACTTGCACTTAGCCGGTTTTTTGTTTTGTTTTTATTTCTGTACGGTCACTTGAAACCGCCATTACCAGTCTTTCACTAATTCACGTTATAGTGTTTGGTATTGTTCGGAATTAGAATTTTGATTTAAGAACAATAGAATTTGAATTTGAAATGTCTGTTATTTCTTTTTTTGTATAGGTTCCTATCTATTACGAATTTCAAAGGAGAATTTTATTTAATGGTTGAATCAAAACGAGTGCGTTTAAAACAAACCGCTCAAACGTAAACGTCAAACGCCTGCAGGCGTGTCATACGTCAAGGTCACTATAGTCGCCCAGTCACGGCACCGCGCACCGGTCATTTCTAACATAAAGTGTAATAACTTGAAAACTACCGAACTTATACCTTAATAAAAAATCGTGTGTGTAGCTGAAACCATACAGAATCAACAAGTGTTAAAACTACCATACAACTTCATAGTCGAAAGAACTGTAAAAAAATGTTAAACTAAAAATATGTGTTGAATTTCCGTAAAATATTTGTTCTTACTGAAATTTTGTACATTAGTTTGTAGTTTGTGTCAATAAAACCTATTAATTATTAAACTAGACTATCTAAGCTTTTTTTTGATACCCATATGTCCGTACTTGGTTTGCTCAGAGTAGCACAATGCACCAAAACAAACACCCCATTCCCGCAACAATTTCATGCCCCCTGCGAGGTCCAGATAAGGGTTCTGCAAAACGTGTGTTTATAAATAGGATTTAATTTATTTTACATGATTTTTGTGTAATTATATTTGAAATGATAGGCAATCATTTGTATGCAATAATTATATATACTTTACAACAATTCAGTACCGGCATACCAAAAGAATTGGAAAAACAACGAAGCGTATGCGCCGTTAAACATTCGTCTGAACCCTTATCTGTTAAATTCGTGAACGTCCACGCCTCAACTGTTGCTGATTACAAATTGTACTGCGGAACAAATTAGTATTCGTGATCTTGAACTATCTTCATAGTATTAAAACGTTCTGAGCGTTTTAAAATACTAATAATTAATTTATGTCCATATTACAAGCATTACTTTAGTAAATTATTTAGTAAAACACACGTAATTTAACACGAAAATGCCGGCGCGTAGCGTGTCGCTACGGCCTCAATTTTTCACAACGAGTTTAACACAATAAAACTGATTCAAAACCTATGACACATATAGATATTCGTAAACCTTGATTAATGAGGATTTTTATGATATATAAGACTAATACATTGGGTTATTAACTACGCCATCAACACATAATATGTACGGAGCGCGCATCGTTCGTCATCCAAAATGGCGGAGCGCTGACTTAAAACTTTTATTTTGCAAAAAATATTTATGGTCGCCACAGATTATAGCATAATATTGTACGCGGAAACTAATAGGGCGCCACCCGGCGGATTTTTTTTGCAACAGTACAGTGTGCCAGTGGTATTTAAATCGATTTGAACGCAGCAAACCGAATCGGTCACGATCGGGGGGTCTGACGTTAGACCGGAAAATATTTTCGGTCACGCTCGGGGGGTCTGACGTTAGAGCGGACTCTGCCTTTGGTTTTACAGAAGTTTTTTTAATATTCTAGAAATGGAACTAATGATATCAGAATCTTTCTAAATGATAATAATACAACAATACATACATAAATTAACGCCATCTTTCGATGGGGGTAGGCAATAACTACAGAACGCCATCTGCTACGATCCTTACATTCTCCTTTTGCTTCGCGTTTACGTTCAATGATATTAATTTTATTTGACAATTGCTAACCTTAATCAATAATTTTCCTTTAGTGCTAAAACAAAAAATCATCATTAAACAGAGGAAAAGCTGTTCTGTCCTCCTTAACTATTAAAGAATCGTAACTCAAAAGTTAGTTCGAGTGTCCATACCGTAGTTCCGTGAAGACAGTCCTAAAATTAAAAGCACTTAATAATGAAGTAAACGGCGCGGCACTTCGAACTTCTACCAAAGTTCGAAGTAGTAGGTGCCAGTTTATTAAAATATTTGGCACAAAAAGCGAAGTTGGCTGGACGAACTGAAGCGGTTCGCGCCAAGTCACTTCACTTCCACTCTCTGGTATATTTTATAAGTATACTTGAGGTACTCATGAAGTCCTTGCTAGGTTTTTGAGGGTACTTTGTAAAAGAAACCTAGAATAAAATGTATTGTTATGTAGAGCAAGGTATTTGACGATAAATTAAATGTAAAACGCGTAAGGTAACGTTTACAGTAATGTAAGCTGACATTTTAAAAGTGCCCCGGCCCTGCAGTCTCGACAAATATAACGACAAAAAGCGGTCGTAAAGTCTAATCGATGTCAAATTTCTTTAATAGATTTCAATCTTATGCTTTCGAAATAAAGTTGTAAACCTAATAAAGAATTTTAACAACGATACGACTTAGCGACCGATTTTTTTCGCTATCTGATGTCGAGACTGCAGGGGCTGGATATAAAAGACAAAGTTTATCTTCAAATGTCGTCATGATATTATTGTCGGACTAGATAAGATAAGACCGCAGAAATTAAAGAAATAAACCAATAATCTGACAAAGGTCATTCTGTCATGTCACGTTGTAAAGTTAGGGGAATTAATTGTTTAACAAATTGAGTAGGTATGAACTTAATTTGTCTCAGCTTTCATTCTTTGCCAATTGTATGGAATGGCTATAACACGGCTAATTGACGTAGGGTGTTAATTTTCTTAAAAAATAATTTCCCTAACTGTACCTAATTAAACGATTGTTCGTCAACTGGTTGAGCTCCTTAAGTTCTGAGTTGAGCTGCACGATTACTGACAAATGCGTGCACTGACTAGACTAGGACCACTCAATATGTGTGATTTTTCCTCAAAAGACCATTTCAGACACCATTCTACATGGTCTTCACATGATCTGACCAAAATCATGTCTGGACGTCGAAAGAGACTGTGACTGTGTGAGTTTGTTTCGGCCTTTCTTCTCGGAGTAGGCAGATAGGAAACGCCGACCTCATCTAGTTCAAAAAAATTGATTAGCGTGTAAAAGTGTTTGTACAAACCTACTTACAGAAATAAACTCATTTATCAAACGAAGGATGTTTGGTATTACAAATATCAAGAGACGAAATAAAACTGGACTATTTTACTAACTAGCCATACGCATTTTTTTTTTATCTCTCTCGATTCCAAAGCGACCGACCATCAAAAGTTCTCATCTGTCTAAAAAAATCAAGCAAAATGCTTTCAGTCATCGATTTCTTTGTTTAAACTTGCCAGTGAAAGGTTCAAGGGCACATTGTCAATTTCCCTCAAATGGGGATGACATAGCAATAATAAAATAACGTTTTAAGATGCCCCAAGTTTGAACGGGGAACCATCCGCATAGTTCCAAAGTTTTTACGATCTCTTGGGAGTAACAAATAATAAATTGAAAAATTTCATGGCTCAAGTTCAGGTTAAATTATATTACTTTTATGATTTTGAAAATGTCTTAAGAAGAGCTTGCTCGTAAAAAAGATATGACTGTCCAGTGGTTAAGTTATTTTTCATCTTTTGCTTATTTAAATATTTAAAACGTTAAAGAAATGTTGAAGTTATACACGCACTCTTCTAAAAAAACAAAAAAAAACCGGCCAAGTGCGAGTCGGAATCGCGCACGAAGGGTTCCGTACCATTATCTATAATAAACAGGAAAAAAAACACGTTTGTTGTGTGGGAACCCCTTAAATATGTATTTTATTCTTTTTTTTTGTATTTTTTGTTATAGCGGCCACAGAAATACATCATCTGTGAAAATTTCAACTGTCTAACTATCACGGGTCATGAGATACAGCCTGGTGACATACGGACAGACAGACGGAGGGACAAGGGAGTCTTAGTAATAGGGACCCGTTTTACCCTTTGGGTACGGAACCCTAAAAATACCAATATTAAAGGTATCTAGTCTAAAAACCCTGACTTACTCTTCACTGACCCGTTTACAAAATTTTACCGTAATTTTAAAGTACTCGTAAGTAGAACAGAAATGTAAATGTATTTTCCCAAAATCGTAATTTTTATACCAACACAATGCGTCACATTTTCAAAGGCCCCAATGAAGTTGATGGGGGCCTTTCGCATAAATGACGAAACTCGGTAACATCCGTGTTTGGGGACTGATGGCAATAAGCTTTATTTTCCTCTTTTTTGTAGAAATAAAAGGTGTCTCTTCCTCGAAACGTATGTGCCTTTGAATAATATTATTTTATACGTTTCCATTTGCAATATCGTGAAACCTTGTTTAATTACGAAACCCACAGTATGTTTCAAAGAATTTTCGCTGCTTTTAAGTTTATTTTTATTTTTATAACCGGTCTCTTTAATTCAAAGCATGTAATTTAACCAAGAGAATTTCAAATTGCAGAAGGAAATTTCAGCAGGTTGCAATAAAAGTATTTAGAACGTTATAAAATGTTTTAATGTTGAATTTAGATGCGACATCTTTTAAATATTAGGAGCAGCATTCTGAAATAATTTAATGTAGGTACCTATGAAATTATTTCGGAATGCATAACATAACATCAGAGGCAGATTCAGGCAGAGGTGTATCTAACCCACATTTCTCCAGTTAGATATGTTTCAGTCTCATGGGGTAAGGTTGCTTAAGTCGTACCACAGCCTAAGTCGTACCCCGGCAATATCTCGTCTGATACTTATAAATAGCGCCATCTAGTATTGTCAACATGAACTTTTCAGTGGAGTGAGCAAACGTAAACAAATAGACCGCCGGCTGTCTTCGCGAAGCAAAAATAATTAAAAAGTAAGATTTTATATAGTTTTCATTAAAAAAATTGATTCATTTGTAAGCTTTTTATGGCAGGATTGTGATATTGATCTTTTTTCTTTATTTACATCAATTTGTAACACTTATCTGTTATAATTTAGTATTTTTAGCTTCGATTTTATACCCAACAACAAAAAAAAAATGATCTCAGACTAAATTGTTTGTAGTTTTTAGTTGTTCATGTGATCTCTGATTATTAAGTATTTTTCTTTATAGTTTTTATTATGTGTACTAACATTTGTTTTCTAAGTACGACTAAGGCTATAGGTGGTACCAATTAGGCGACTAGGTGCCTTAATCGTACTGACGGTATGTTTTTGAAAAAACGTTAAAATACCTATTTTCATTAAAGATGTTCAAGATTCTATGATTGTTAATTAAAAGCCAATTAAATGAAGATTCAGTAGATGTAGAAGATTTTGTTTTATTTCAATTGCAGTGATTATTACAGTGTAATTTCCTTAGGGGGTACGACTTAAGCAACCTTACATAGGGGGCGAGCCTATTGCCATCTACCGGGCACAAATCCAGACTCCAGGATGGTACTGACAAATTTCTGATCGAAAAACCCAATAACACTTTGCTCGACCCGGGAATCGAACCCAGGACCTCATGCTTGATACTGGCGCTTGCGAACACTAGACCAACGAAGCAGTCTTAGAATGCTGCTCGATAAAAAGTTTTTTTTTTATGATATCTGAATCTTGATACTTTTTGGATTATTGATTATTATTATTATTGCTCACAGAAGCGAATCTTTTTCATTTCAATATCTGTTTTTATTCGTCTCGATATTTTAATTTTTTTTCTCTCGTAATGAACGTGACTATATTTCTAACTGCTATTTGAAGTGGAAACCTCTTTAGACGCACTTTGCGCTCTTCTGAACAGTGAACGAAACTGAAACGTCACGTTCGGGTCGGTGATGCTGAATCGGGTATACTCGATTCTAGTCGGTTGGTGACACTGGATCGGGTAAACTCGGCTCTGCTTGTAAGTTTTCACTTCTCTTTTGTGGACATAAAAAATAATAAAAATAAAAATAAAAATCTTTTATTTACAGACTACATAGGCCCACATTATGTTAGTGAATATAATTATCTTACAAACTATGTTAGTAAAGGTAGAAAACAAAAACAAAATAAAAGTTAAAATTAAATCACACACAAAATAGTTTCATCAAGCCCCATGCAATACATGAAGCTTGATAAATCTACCCATGGTAGGGCCATCCAGCCGTTCAGCAAACACCCTCAAGATACTGTTGGTGCTTCCTCCCACTCTGCGCGTCATCGACGCCACCTTCTTACGCATTATTGCAAAATAGTCGTCAGTGTGGGCGTCGGCGAACATACCTGACGCACTACAATAGGGTGGAAGCCTCAACAGCACCCTAAAGGTATTATTATATTGTATTCGCAGGGCATTGTTTGCTTTTTGGGTATGATTAGCCCAAAGGCTGCTGGTGTAAAATTTTTGGCAGTAAGCCTTGAATAGGGTAATTTTTACTGGTACTGAGCAACCAGCAAACCTTCGAGCCACCATATTTCCCCTCACAGCCAATGCCCTGCGCTCCCTTTCCATATCTGTGTCGTCTTTCAAGTCTTCGGTGACAATGTGGCCCAGATATTTAAACTGGGTTACTCTCTGTAAAAGTGAACCGCACAGTGTTACCGGAGGAATAAATGATGGACTTTTATTTCTACCCCTAAACACCAACAGCTCACTTTTCTTAGGGTTGTACTTTAGCCCATACTGCTCGGCATACCCCTCACAAATTGAAAGCAACTTTCTAATTCCACAGATAGATGGGCTCAGCAACACCATGTCGTCTGCGTAGCTCAAGTTATTTAAACTAACTCCATCTATGTGGCATCCGACATGTGTGTTGCTGAGCACACACCCCTTTACGAGCATTTAGAACGTTCTGTTCTTTTGAATACTAAGGTATATACTTAGAAAGAAATATGTAATTATGCAGGCAATCTCCGATTTGTTTTACCAATAAACTCTATTGCTAAAACAACTTTTTACCTTTTGACTTACTTGTTAAAACCAAAGGGCTCGTGTTAACTAATTCGGTCTGATTACGAAAAAAGGTAGTAACATGGTTTTCACCATCGAAACAGTTTGTTTTTTGTAATTAGAACGTATCTTTAATTAAAATATGTTATTCTGGTACTAAGTTGTCAGTTTTGTATTAAGATCTTTACCGTAGTCGGAATAAAGTTCACAATAAAAAGCCCCATTCAAAGATATAGGTACCTTGTTTTGTAATAAGACGGAATTAGATTTTCTCGTAATCACTGCAGTTGCCGGTGCTAAATTAAATTCTTCAGGCACTTTTAAGTCCCTTTGAGAAAAATAATCCCTCTTGGTGGAAGTCCTAGATCCGTTCATTGAAATACACTGAGAGTCTAAACTATTTCCTTTTTTAATTCATGTTACTATTTTTTATTTGGATTTTAATTGTAGGGTATTTTTGTAGTCATAAGTAAAATCCAAATTGTTTCATAACTGAACTGAAATTGGACTGGAGAAACAAAAATATATCGGTTACAAATCAAGGGAAATCGTAGGCAAAGTTTGTTTTCCATGTTCACTGTCTTTATTGGAATAGTTTTTGTCATTAGTTTTCATTGATATTATACTTAGGTAGCCCGGGTAGGTACTTATTTTCAACTCCCAAACTAAGTACAATTAACTCCCAAACTAATACAATAACAAATTAAGTAAGTATCTCCATTAGCAATTCCCGATAAACTCTCAAGCTAAAGATTTAAGAAATTCCTCCAAAGAAAATCACAAACTAAACGTTCCTCTATAAAATTTATATTTTCAATTTTCCACTAAACTCCGTATTATACTAAGTGAGTATACCACAGCGGAGTGAATCAAATTTACCGGCACCTCCACGCCATGAGATGAGCTTCTTGAAGATTTAATATTCGAAGCTTCACTAAAATTGGACTGATGCGATTTGCCCTGGATCGTTCGCAGAGTAAATTCGTTGACCTGTCTTAAGAATAAATTAAAACAAGAACTTATTGGTTAAGGCTTTGAGTAGGTAAGCTGTTGCTTTTGGAGATGCTATAATAGTGTTTGAAGTAGAAACGAATTGCTTAAACCTTGTGTAGATTAAATATTCATTTGATTGAGAGACTGTTCTTTCCAATAAAAATGTATGATCAATCAAGACTATAAACATTTTATTAAAACTGACAGGCGACAATTTGAAAATTTAACAATTTTATTTCATACATTTTCTGCATAATTAAATAGCACCTGTCGAGGAAATGTGTTTTTTTGTCCATTTTTGACAATTAATATGTACCAAATATATCAGTTTATACCAAAGTTTCGCAATGGTCAAACTGTCGAGATAAACAGAAATTCTGTCTCACAGTAAATTTTGCATGATAATCATAGTAGTGAAGTTGAATATGGGCCATTTAATGCCTAGTTACTCTCAGGCTACGTTCAAGTAACAGGCGTTAAGCGCGCGTTTAGCTAATTCGCGTCCTCGACTGACACGACTTTTATAAACAGCTGTAGGTAGGCTTACCATACTAACTCACGTTGTTTTCGGCCCATGGCCCTTTACGGGGCACCGGTGTGGGCGCGTTCATTGAGGCGCCGACCAGCCCGGCGGTTGAACGCGTCCCAGAGGGTCACGGCCATCCAGCTGGTCCGGGGATACCGCACGGACCTGCGAGGTGCGAGCTTCCTTCCCGGATTGCCGCCATGGGATCTGGAGGCGGAAGTCCTCGCGCACACTTGGGAGTGGCGCGAGGAGGCGAAACGCCGGGGTGTAACTCCGCTGCCGCGAGAAATCACGGCACAGTGGACAGAGCTCCGGCGGGATCTCATGGCGGCATGGAGAGTGCGACTGTCGCAACGCAGTGCTGGGCACGCCACAATTGCGACGGTAAGTCTCCTCTTTGAGGAATGGCTTGAGAGGCGCCACGTCGTCCTCACCTTCCGCCTGACGCAGGTCCTCACCGGACATGGCTGTTTAGGAAGGTTTCTGTTTCGGATAAGGCGGGAGGAAACGCCTGGGTGTTATTACGAGTATTGTGTAGATCGACCTAAGGACACCGGTGGAGCATACGAGGTCTTCCTCGCTTGGGCGGAGCACCGCCGTGTCCTCGTGGCGGCCATCGGCAGCGGCGATCTCTCGCGTCCGGCCTGCTTTAGGCCATGGTACGGAGCGAGAGGGAATGGGAAGTAGTCACCTCCTTCTGCGAAGTAGTAATGCTCGCGAAGAAGGAGGCGGAGCGCGTGAGGGAGAGGCAATCGTTGCGCCCTCACGCCCCTAGTCACCGCAGGAGGAGACACCCTGGGCGTCGGGAGTCGATAGCCAACTCCCGGCCACCGCAGGCGCGGGCTTGCGGACGGCGAGCAATAGGCAGCTCGCCGTCCGGTAAGGACCAGGCCCGGGTCGACGGCGCGTTGTGTTCCACACACGCCTTAAATAGATGTCAGCATAATTGGCGGGGACCGATAGGGCCGATGCCTGCCGGGGTCGCGGATTGTTCGAAAGAGTTACCGTGGCCCTGGCGCACAGGCAACTGAAGAAACATGGGTGGGTTTTAGTCAGTAAGAGTCTGACACGCGCTTCTGCTCCACCCAGAGCGGGAGAGGATGATTTCCCAACCAAAAAAATAAAAAAAGCGTGCGCCCAACGCGCGCTTAACGCCTGTCATTTTAACGTAGCCTAAGAGTAACTGGGCATTAAACTGCCCTTATTAAACTTCACAACTACGATTATCATGCAAAATTGACTGTGAGACAGAACTTCTGAATACCTCGACAATTTGACCTTCGCCAAACTTTTATTCTTTAACGCAATTTTCTTCGATCAAAAAACTTTATTTTTTCTGTGAGTCACAATCCAATTATCGAAAATAGGATCGAAGTGTTGATTGTTAATTATGTTTGTCTGTCACAGATGTTCGCAATCTATTTGTTTTTTGAAAAGTTTATCACATCTTGAAATCTTAGTTTGTTGCCAACATTACGAAGCGCAAACTATTTCAGTCATTAAATGAAGGCCAAATGTTTGCAATAATTAACAATTTCAGAGTTACTTGCTACCACTCAGAAACCATGCACGTTTTTCTTATTCTTGTAGTAACTTTAGAAAGATTTTATTTGTCTCCCGAACAATTTTCATGATTCACTTTAGTTTTGATTAGATTTCCCAATTTGCGTTGTCTAGAATTGTTTATTTTTCAATCATTTCGTAAATTCTCTTAGATTACCAAAACATAAACTATGTTAAAAACTCACTTCTCTCTGCCAAGTTCATAAGTTTTTTTTTTTACTTTATTCTCCTGTCTTGTCCTCAACCATGTTTTTAAGTCCTGAAGCAGAATCTTTGTGACTTACTTTTTCAATTAATTTTTTCTTTGTTTGTATACCTTATAGGTATGTTACATCGATCCTTTATAATAATTATGAGAACTGAAGAACTGATATTTCACCTGTAACAAACAATAAATTAATTTGAATTTGATATTTTAATGATTATGTACAGACAAAAATCTGGTCTTCAGCAGTTAATCCTAATTTTTTTTTTATAAATAAATAAAAAGCCTTGATTATTCCTTAATTACAAGACAATGAAGTTCTTAATAAAGTAAGTAATATTAATTAAATTAATTTAAGACCCCTCGACGGGTAGGCCTCCTTGAGTAATTTCCAGTTTTTTCTGTTTTTTGCTTTCAAAGGACATGATTTGCCAGCCAATTCCGCTATCTCGTCGTGCTAACGTTTTGCTGGTCTGCCTCATCTTCGCTTTCCGTGTGGACCTTTCCAAGCGGTTATTCTAAGGGTCCACCTGTCGTCTTTTGATCGTGCCAGATCACCCACCCATCCCACCCACCCACCCATCTCCACTTCAGTGCTTGAGAGTGTTGAAGAGGCATCAATGAATTGTCTTCTTTCTGATTTCTTTGTGTATATTTTTAATACAACATTGAATAAGCCTCGTCTTCAATTCTCTACAACATTATTCAGACCAACTCTCTTATTAGCAACCCGTACCTGACCACTTGTAAAGCTGATTTATTTTATTACTTACTCATTAGATATGCGCACACGCTACAGCGGAAAGACCACTCGAACTTTATTAGAGACAGGCACGATATAGCGTAGAATTGCAGAAATTTTATTAATAGGTGCGCTCGGTAACAATGTTGTAGATTCCTTAACTACGGGAGTGTTACATTATAAAATGCTCCATTTAATAACATACGTAATCTCACGCCTGGAATCCCCAAAGGGTAAGCACAGGTGTACTTTAGTACACCTATATTTACCCAGTTACCTATGTTCAAATCCTATGTGATAGGGGGCGAATCCTATTTAATAAGGGAAAATTATTTAACGTTAGGCGATTATCACACTGCCACGCATCACGCTGCATGTTGCGTGGCAACGCACCTACAATGAACGCGCGTAGATACATTTTCTGTGTGTTGGACTGTGCGTGTTTTCTATACAAACGGAGATACTTTCAAGCAACGTTAAAACACGCATTCACGCGCTACGCTGCGTGGTGCGTGGCGGTGTGTTAATCGCCTTAGACAATTTGCTACGCTCAACTAAATATATTAAATGTCATTACGACGTTTTAAAGAGGGTCTCATTTAAACAAATTGGACTTTTCACAGAGATTCAAACTTGAAAAATAATTATTTCAGCTCCATTAGAAAATCGCACCTTTAGCGCTATAATGTTTTTTATCTATTCAAAATAATGGTTCCATAAAGATAATTTTTTGATCACAGTTTACAAAAACGTATATTTTTCAAATGATATCGAAACCATGATCCATGACTTTATTCCATTCACGTTTCAGCCTGAATTCTTTATTCGTTTAAATACCTAAAATATTGTAGTCTATCCTGCTATCATGACCTCATTAAACCTTCTATCGGTGAATAGAAGAAAAGTAAAAAAAGGTCTCTCTATAACCAAATTTCTTTATTTATGAAGCAAAATCGATATTGAACAAAGGCCTTTCAGGTGAAAGAATTTTTTATCGTATCTTTAAAGATTAAGAAGGCCTTATCTAACTAGGCATGTTCGTCTTGCAGCGCCATTTTAATGGCCCAGCCGTAAAGTTTTGCAGATGTGGCTCAACTTTTGATGGTGGATTTTAATTTATTATGTCGTATTTAATTGGTGCCCAAATAACTACTATTTTGATTTCATAAAAATACTAATCGAATATTATTTTTATATCTACTGATCCTTTTTTACATTAACTTGAATGTAGCTGTACCAAGTGGTTGGACAACGATCATAGTTCTAAACCTCCTTCACCTTCCTTAATCTTCAGTCCTATGAACACTGTAATTTGAAACATTGTAAAAGTCCTTTTTTTTTTTAAAAGAGTAACCGTGGAGTTTCTTGCCGGCTCTCTCCATAGGAAACAACCAATTGGAACCGTGCACCTAGCTTCTCACGTTTCATAAGTACCCAAGTAGGATTATGCGAAATAAAAAAAATTGATTTGATTTGAAACTAACCTAACCCATTTGGTCGAGGTCTCCTAGCTAGTGTGACCAACTTTACCGGTACAGGCGTTTAAAAAAAATACCATTAAGTTAAAAGAAGACCATTGTGTCAAATTGGCGATCATAATTAGATGATCAAAAGTTTTATAGAGGATAAATTAAATATTCCCAATTTATTATTCCGACTTTCGTCTACCGATTATGTGATCAAACAGCATTATTTTACACATTATTGGGTCGCGTAACTGTTAACTATGTGCTTCGGCGAATAGTTTTACTTTTACTGTTAGGTACTATTTAGTTGGCTTTCAACACAACTTTGTTAATAACATGTTAGACATAAGCGTTATTTTATGGCTCCTGTTGCAATACATTTTTGTATTAAATTGTTTTTTACTTTTGGTGTTTAAGCTAAACGCTGCCTATTTTATATCGCTTTGTACTTAATGTTCAGTTTATGATTTTTATTTCAGTGGCTCAAAGTTCCTTTGTTTTATCAAAATTTGTTGAACAATCTGTTACCTACTATTTTTGTAACAATGAAAAAAGTAAAACATGAATTAACTTTTGCTAGGTCGTGACCTACAATAATAAAAATAAAAGGTCTTTATTCGTTGATATAAATTTAGATTTGTTTATATTGTTAAATCCTAAAATGCTCCGTCTAATTAGATTTCGTTTTACAGTACTATATCCATCAGATTGTTGTTGATTGTGTTTTGTTTGTGTTGATTGTTTGATTATTGATTGTGGTTGTATTGTGATTGGTTGTTGTTGCTGTTGATTGTTTGATTATTGATTGTGGTTGTGTTGTGATTGGTTGTTGTTGTTGTTATTGATTGTTTGATTATTAATTGTGGTTGTGTTGTGATTGGTTGTTGTTGTTGTTGATTGTTCTATCCTCTTTTTTGTCAATTCATCATCAGCATAGCCTGTCTCAACTATGTTGGGGTCGGCTTCCAGGCTAATCGGCTGCAGCTTAATACCAGTGTTTAACATGCAGCGACTACCTGTCTGACCTCCACAACCAGTGTACTGGTTAATACGATACCCGTTACTAACGTAGCGTCGCATTTAGACATAGTTCCAAGTCAATACAAATTTAGACTTCTGTGCTGCATAGTTCTCTGTTCTTATTGCCCATCTTGTTAGCAACTAGTTATAATTATTGTTTCGAGCTGAATTAATGTCCTAGTAGTTAGTAAAAATTAGGAATGTTGCTGTGTCTGTAAATCAAAGGTTGTCAATTCTTATTGAGCTTACAGAAATTAAGGCACTAATACATGGTTCAACCAAATTGATTCAATTTTGTTGAAAGGTACAGAAATGAAGAGCATGACGTTAGGTATTGAAAGATTCACTTTAATCGCTTTACCTAAATAATTTGAAAGGCATAAGTGAAACGTTTATTGTAACCGTTACGCTGAAAATATTTAATATTTTCGGTGAACTATTAGTCAAGGTTTCTATTTTCTTGTATCGAAAATTGTGTAAGCCCTAGGAAATTATTAATATGGTTACTCTGTGTTTGTGATTATAGAAATATCTGTATAGTCTTTCAAAATATTTATTTGTCTACTAATGTACCTAGCAATAATGTTCGTCTACTCAAGCAACGGTGTAATTAGGCTTCACATTTATTATTTACCTTGTGTAAACCAGGCTGAATAGCGAGTCTTTTAGGTATATGTATTATGTTGGTACCTGTATAATCATAGTGAAGCAAAAATACAAGTTATAATTACTGTGAAAAGTAGGTAATATTTTATAAAGACGGATTATCGTAAAGCAAACAAGTCATTTATATATTGTTTTTTAGTTACTAAGGCTTGAACTGTAATAAATGATTGTGCAGTACATAGAAGGCTGGTAAATTTGACTTGACTTTTATATAAATCGTAGGGTTCCAAGTTTACAAACCCTTTTATTAAAGCTCTGTAATTTTAATCTTAATAGACTCTTAACTGCGTGACCCCAGTCGCACAGCCATGTGTTACAGTAAAGTATTTTGTAAAAAACCGATAAAAAGCCTCGGGGAACTTCATTTAATTTTGGTAGAATTGAGAGAATCCGACATTATCTCCGGTGTTTAAAAGACACCATTTTTGTGTTTTTTTTTTTCTAATTTGCAACTAAACCAATATACAATATGAAAAATTTGGTTAAACTTAAACCTTCAAGTAGAGGATGAGGCTTTAAAAATGCTGAAGCTAATATGTTTGTGGCATAAATGACGTGTGCTGTGATCACACGTCGATGATCATACCTCGTACGTCCTAACAGAGACACTCAAACTAAAGCGGATAAAACTAAGTTATATTTCTTGAAAATGACAGTCGTAATTAATTATCTTCCGTCGCTTTTTGGTTTTCCCTGTTAGAGAAATAAAACAATATTTTGAATAAACCTTACTCACAATATTACACAGTTCAACTAAAGTGATCACTCAGATTAAAAGGCGCAGAAATTATTAGTACTTAAGTATGGCCAATATTTAATGATTTACTTGTATGTTTACGATTGAATTTGGTTGATTCATCCAAATTGAAATGCATTTAATTCACTTGAATTCAGTGTAATATGTTCATCCTCAATAAACCCATAAATTAGTGACAGCAGAAGAGGTGTTAAGTTATTATCCGCATCAGTGATAATAAAGTGTATATATCAGTCACTGCAGTAATTTATTGAATGGAAATGACCTCCACTTCACTTCACAAAGTAGGGCATTACGCAGAACAAATCGATTTTTATGATTTGTACTTGAATTTAATATTTAGGTATTCCAAAGTAGGTGTAGGTATACTACCCAAAAAAGAGTTATTTGGGGATTCAATAACTAAGCGTAACTACTCATGCAAAAGAAACAATTGGGTTAAACATGATGCTTATACTTAAGGCGCAGTTATACGAATTTTAATGACTTCAAATTGAACATCACGTCTAAACTAATAGTCTAATTTGTTTAAAAAAAAAATATGATAAACTACACATTTTTTTTCGTAATTTGATATGTGAATATTTGAAATTATATTTTTATAACATAGTGTAATTAATTTGTAAAATAATGTCTAACGCGAACATAAAAACGATAATCGCGCAAAAACTATCAGGCGTATTTTCATGACATCTGCATTATATAAAAGAAAATTTAATTACCCAAATTTTTGTATACGGCTTTTATTTGTATTGTGTTTGATAAGTCAAGGTGGGTTGTTTTTGCGAATAAACTTGATGCGCGTTGAAGCGGGGGCTCTTGCAGGCGACGGGCGGCAGTGCATCGCTGACCAATGTCCGGTTAGACGCTAACGCTCTGTGCAATATTATTCGCTTAATAGTTTCGCATGCTCCTCCCACTCGCTCAAGGTCGCTAGCTCTTATTGTCGCCTTAAACTGCCCAAGAAACGTAAGATTTTGATGGACGGCCTACATTAATCGGATGCTCAAACCCGCGAAGTTCCAAATCTTGCATGGACATGCATGCGTGATGTTTATTTTATTTTATTTTATTTTATTTATTATGGGACAATAAACAGCTACAATATAAAATGTTTACAAATAGCAATAATTACTAGAATTAACAATATTGCAGCCCACTACATTATCCGCATGGTAACAAAATTAAGATTAGGTAAAAAGTGCCACTAGATTAGCAATACTCAGATATAGAAAAAAATAAAAAATTATTATTAAAATACAATACAATTAATTAATTACGTACTTAAAAAAGAAAATAAAAATACATATAAATTATTGGATAAGATTAAAAATTTGGGATTGTTCCTTATTAACACAAATAAGAATTAAAATTATATAAAATAAAAAAAGGAATTGACAGTACAATACAATTGATTAATAAAAATACTTAAAACGGTTACAATACATTAAATTTAGAATAAAGGACTCACATTATTTCTTATTATCATTAGATAAGATTTTAAAAACATTGGACTTAAATTTAGATTTGGAACATACAAAAATATCAATATCGATGAAATTGCGATTATAAGATTCCACCATACGACGAACAGGGCAACGAAATCCTGAATTAGTCCGACAGGTACCTACAGCGAATAATGTACCTGCACGTACACTACGCTTATTTACAGTGCGGGGGACCACATAACACAACTTACTCGTGAGATCAATGGAATCGAAGCGATTATGAACAATACCATGTAGTATGTTGGCTTCTAGAAACGTACGTCTAGATTCTAATGTTAACACATTATATTTACTTAGTAATTGAGAATATGACAAACACCTTTTAAAGCACCTAAAGTACATGACATAACTAAGTTTTCCTAACTTAAAGTTTAAATAAGGCTCATATTAGACGCTTTCCTCGAGTGGAATGGTTCACTCGAGTGAATGAAATTTTTGGTTGACTCCACGTTCACACGATGCAAACAAAATTACATAGTAGATAATGAACGTTCATCTGCTCATTTCATTTATTTTTTGATTTTTTCGGTAGGCGAGTGCACGATGCCGAATGCCGAAATCAAACACCCTTTCGGTTCACTGATGAATAAATGTTTCACTTTTGCTTCATTTTGTGTTCAGACGTTTCACATCGAGTGAAAGATGCATATTAAAAGAAAAAAAAAAATATAGAGTGAAGCGTCTGATATTTGCTTTAGATTGTTATTAACACACAGCTTATTCTGGAAAGCCTAAGAGTAGTTGATACACAAAATAGGTACTCTCACCTACTGCAGAAACAATTCAATTTAAAATTTTCCAATCAACGCGACTTTCAGTAATCTCTTTATAATTATAAACTATCGATTGGAGGTACAGACTTTGTCGTCTGGTTTCATGAGCCTTTGTAGTTTTGTTTTTCGGTAAAAATGGCGATGGTTGTTATCTGAGTTTTGAAACATGACAGAATATCACACCTATAATGCTTGCGCACGCAGATGCATTAAGTACATCCACATTTCATCAACGGGGTAATTGCGTATCACACATGAAATGCTAATTGATTGCAATGCCTTCCATTTTGAAAGTTCAGCTTCGTTCATTGCGTTATTTACGATGGTCAGCAGACGAATTTTTAAACCTATCAAGCAGTGGTTTAGGAACTTCCTTCAAAACCCTAGACTTGAGATTGAAAGTGTGTCACGCAATTAGGGTGGTGCTAAGTTTAATTTCCATGAAATAGTAACGTATTGCCAATGTCCAGATACAAATATTTCACTAACCCAGGCAGGAGCCCAAAACTCAACCATCACTTAAAACAACTGCAGTATTTTTTACGAAAATACAATTTTGCGAAACAAATAATATTGGCACTCTAATTAGCTCCTCCTTAAATAACTGAAATAAATACAGAAGTGTGCTTATTCTGAAGGGATATGTGATTTGTAATTTCTTCCTTTGCTTTCATTTAAGATTTCTTAGTGCGAAAGCATTTCTGTGAAAGGAAACAGCAGTATGAAAAGTTATAATGAAATATCTCCTCATTTATATATGTTGCAGAACATACTCAACTATTTATTCATATGTACCTATTCAGTACCTACCTTCACATAATAATTCAAAGAACACATTTGATTTCTGAATTTATCGAAAAGAGGAAAATATTACGACACTCTTTCCATATTTACAAACATTTAGAAAGAAAAACTTAATCGATTTTTCCCTAAACCAATAATAAAACGCCATCATATAAAAGACAGTTGACAGCTGTCAAAATTATTTGGAAATCGAATTCGAATCGAATATTAAAAAGGTTGGCCGAAAACTCTTGTTTGTAGAACAACTTACAAACAATTGTCATTATGTCGTCACTATCGGCTATCAATCGATGCTACGTGGACACGATCGGATAGATAATAACATAACATAAGTCATATTCTGACATTCCTAATACGTGTTCTATTTGCCTTTATTCTAAGGCATTTCGTTGACTCATTTATGTTGATTTCAGCCTTTTCCAAATACCTATATTGAGCTCACAATCAACAGTGTCTATTATAATCATACCCATTTGAATTACTTATTACTTCATTAAAGAGAAAGTGTGGTGATCAAGCTCATTCCTTCGCTGTAAGAGATGTGGCTTTATAATAAAAATGAAATTAGGTGTTCTTAAAAGTGATTTACATATAGTTTTGAGTTGTAAGTTTGTTATACCGATTTGTAATAAAGTTTTCCTTATTATGAAGATTGCGGTAGATACTGAATAGGTACATATTAACTAAAGAAGATACTGTCACGAAGTAAACAAAATAATTAACCAGTGACAATAGGTAATTTAAATTTGAAACACCTAATTGCTTCATTGATATTAGCAATCGCTCTCTATGCTGGTGTGAACATACCTACTTGAATTATTAACGTCGTCAATCAATAATGTTATGCAATCAAAGTGGACTTCCATACTCAAACATAATCATTTGCGTACAAGTGTCGTAAAAGACGGCTAAGTTTACAGATTAGATGATTTCTAAAAAAACTATTTACCATCACCAATAAGAACGCACGGTCGTTACGATAACTTGTCAAAAGCCTCGTATTAACTAGGAGACAATTTTGCCGCAACGTGTCGTTAGCATCAACGAAAACGATCGACGTATGATCGTTTTCGATTTCGCCAAACATGTCGTGTGCAAGTGTCGAGGCTTTATTCTCTAAAAAATAAAACACACTCGTCATATAGAGTCGCAACGAAACAAAAGAGCGTAGAGTGAAATATAAAGACTCTCATATTATATCAAACACAGGTAATATACCGTATGTACTGCCTTATCACAAAACGCTATCTCACCGATATGCCACTAACATGATCGCGACTACTGAAGCTTATTAATCCGATAACATTACAAGCGTCACTTGTTAATTAATATATTCTAATGCTCCACGGAGTAATACGTAGATTAAATTCGCATTTGAAAGAGGAAATAAATTGATTTCTGCCGCACCACAAATCGAGGTTTTGGAATAAACTACCGAAGAGCAATAGTAGTTCTAAATTCGAACGGAATCGGAATTTGAATCTTTTGGTTTAAAAATGAAATTAAAATTGTGTTTAAAAAAAAAAAACGCTGTTAAATTGTGTGTGGTCAGTTGATTGAGGTTAGAAGGTTTTTTTTCAGAATAGCTCTACTTTTCAGTAAAGACTTAACTACAGCGACGAAATCTAACTTTTTAATAGAATAATGGAGAGTGCTGCTACCTTACTAAGAAAATTTCAACGAAATAAAGTTGTACAAATCCCAAATTCTCAGTATTTGTACCAACTATGGTCTTGTCCATTAAACAAACTAGGTAGACTTCCATTCTAAACAAATTCTACGAAGCTGAAAATAGAGGAAAGCAACAAAATTCTACAGAAATTATTCTAGGGATTCCGATGAAGGAAAATATAATTTTAGTCCAGTTCTGACGATTGAAATAGGTTGCATTGTATCTAGAAGTATTATTGTTCACATTATAGATCAAATAAAGCACGTCATAACTGTGATTGATTCACTATAGGATGGCCGTAGTAAGGTGCGGCGATACAACGTTTATAATACAATGCTAGCGGATGTCATACAAAGAGGTGAAGGTCTATAGGCAATAGTATAGTTTATGTTACTAATTTCACTTTTATGAAGAACAATGTAAATGCCATACGAACTTTTTGTAGATGTTTTTTTTTATATACTTCTGAACGAAATTGATAACGTCCAATGATTTCCTGTCTTTGATTTGGGCTATTATAGAATCAAATATAGTTTCTATCGTCAAAATAATTCACCTTCCTTTAAAGCATAAGGATTCTGAGCATTCTGTATTGCATGCGTGATTTACCTTTTATAGTCAACTTTACCGAACGTTTTCATTGGTCTCTCTCATTCTTGTTTTTTAATCTCTCTTCTTCCCAACCAATTCCACGCGTTGTCGGTATTATTAATTAAGCCTATACTAATTTAAAATCTATCCGATACGATAATTAATCACTAGTTGACACTTTGTGAGCTCATTTGCAGCCAAAATTTGGTTTTGATTAAAGT
Organism: Griposia aprilina; assembly: GCA_916610205.1. Classification (NCBI taxonomy): domain Eukaryota; kingdom Metazoa; phylum Arthropoda; class Insecta; order Lepidoptera; family Noctuidae; genus Griposia; species Griposia aprilina. Next base: position 12,051,176 of record OU744305.1, read on the forward strand.
TTGACACTAATTATCTACAATTCCAATTATGGAAACCACACAGTTAACATATTAATTCAGTATTCATCTTTAAACACAATAAATGTAACTGGATTCATAAAGCATCATATAAACAAGATTATGGAAATGTATTAATTACAATTTTGCCAAATATATAGTTACACATTTTCTGTCAGAGTACGTCCAAAAATATATTCCCTTTGCAAAATTCTCTTTCATCATCTGTGACGTCACTCAGTACTTTATCTACTTTGATCTTCCATTTACTACAGCGCCTTTAATCATTATAACTGTAATCCCTAATTAGAAATGTGTCTCTTAACTCCTAATCTGTTGAATGTTGTTTATTATTCAGCCCATCTTGCTCAGTTTGGCTCTGGTCCTTTGGTCATATTAGATAGGTTTGTCGTATGAGTAACACTATTTTATTCAACAAGTGGGTATTTCTTGTGCCCAACTCTTGCGAAAGTTGACCTGAATATTAAAGGAAGAACTTTTACGTTTGGACGGATGAAAGACTTACCATGCTTGAATTTATAAACATTTCTGGTGAATTTTGACGGATGTGAGTCTAATGAGGTCTTTATAAATCTATGAGTATGTAACCGACAAACGTTGTTTATGTTTTTTTGTAATGAGTCGGGAATAGATACTCAATTGTATCTCATTACCGATGTTTGACGATGAACGATGTTCACGATGTTTAAAAATGGAAGATATCTGCATCTATTATCATCAACTATGTTGGGATCGGCTTCCAGTCTAAACAGCTGCAGATGAATACCAGTATTTTGCATGAAGCAACTACATGAAGTAACTGGGTAATACGATACCCTTGGTAAGACTGGTTGTCAGACTTTCAGGCTTCTGACGATCTGTAACGACTGCAAAAGATTCATGAATGACAACCAGGATCAACTGCTTAACGTGCTTTCCGAAACACGGAGGGTCTTGCTATGTAAAGATGGTCATACTTCCACGGACCAACCGTGGCAAGCGTAGCTTAACCTAATCGATCGACCCGAGTGGCTGTTATTACTTAGCAACAAGACCCTACATTATGTACATAATTATTATTATGTCTTATTCGCCTCACAAATTTTCTCAACCAAAATTGTGCAGACGCGAATTATTATTGAGTATCGAAGGACCAGACAAATCTTTGATCATTATTGAAGACAAAATTACTAATCCAAATACAGTTACTGGACACAATGATAACAATAATGAAGTTCATGGATGTAATAAAATAATGGATAAACTCTCTTTAAATATCTTCAATACACAATATAGGTATGGACATTATCAACATAGTTGAAAGCAAATTAGTTCATGACAATATTATAAATGATATGCCTAACGCTAGAGCTGCTTCCGGAAACCGATAAGAACTGTAAAAATTCTCGATTGTCATTTGTTCAAATGTTTATTTGATGACTAAAAGTGTTTGTGAATCAGCTGATTGTCAGCCGATTTCAAGTCTTTTGGACCTTGGACCATTAATGCTTGGTATTATGTTACGATTACTTTTATCAGATTATTTTCATTAATTAAAGTAAGAACGTCTTTCATGCGCCGTTTTTCATTGATTAAAACATAAATTGGTAAATTGTAGATGGAATAATGTTTATTACTAGAAACACAAGGAGAATCGTAACAATTTCAAATAAGAGCTGCTAGCAGTGGTAAATTTTAAATTATATATTTTACTTAGGGTTCAATTTCGTAAACAAGTATTCGGCAATAAATACAGTGAAGTGGACACAAACAAACATGAAAATAAGCATTGTGAAAACATCATAAAATCGTACGACCTCGCGTTATCAACAAGGTCAAAGTTAAGGAGGAAGTGGTCATAAGCTAGTAGAGGAAACGGTTAAAAACAATCCGATACGGTATGGTAGTATGGTACCTATGATATGACAGTGTTTACGTCGAGTGTCATTAGCATATTGTTTTGACGATGCACAATACGAAGATAGAAAATACGTAGTAGGTACAAATATGACTGGAATAGTTTGCAATGGCGCGTGTTTTTGACGAGATGCATGAATGTTGATGAAGTGAAACGAATATGTGCAGTGGGTAAAAAATACGTCTTTCACCCACTGCACATATTCGTTTTACTGCGCTAAACTGCGCTTGTTTTTGACTCGATGATCTTTTTTACCCTGTGTTCCCTGAGTACGGGAACACTTTATTTTTTATTGGAACGAAGTTCCTTATATCGCGTTGCGAAAGGGGGCTAGACGGAAAAAATGAAGACCAAAAGTTGTAACGACACTTTTTGCTATAGTTGTAATTTAATTTCTATTAATTATACGGGGTGCGCGTGTTTCTCTGTCTGTCTCTCTCTCTCTCTCTCTCATAGAAAGCAAGCCAGTTACTTTTTTTTTTTAAATGGAAGTTCGTGCCATCCGGGTGTCCCTTGACACCTCTCAAGTTTTTTTTGGTAACACTTTTTGTAATTATATAAGTTTTTGTTTTTATAGTTATGTTTGATTCTCATGCTGTTGTCGCTGATTTGTAAATTTCCTAAATAATGTTTATTATAAATGGAAACTTGTATTTGGCCATCTTCTACATAACGTTACTGCATACTCAAATGTACTAGCTGTATGTTACTTTTTTTTAAACTTTAGTATATAACATGGGTGAAAAAGATCTTCGAGCCATAAGTATGCGTATTTGCTCTTGAGTATGTCAGCCACTTAAGTGTTTTACCAGTTTGGAGTTCTATAGTTTTTGTCTGTATTGACGATTGGAAGAGACTTCATATTCTTTCGTGTTAACCGTATTATTGCTTTTGTTATTTAACCCTGGCTAACCAGTTTTTCGTCTCATGCATTATACATTATCATATTAAGCAGTGTGGCATGAAATAAGTCTTCTGGCTAGCTTTGAAATTCTAATATCATACTTCGAAATTTACGCAAACAAGCTTTAAAAATCTATGCATTTTTTTTTTTTTTTTAACCAAGAAACCAATTGTTACTATAAAGATAAAGGACCGGCTTCAACTGCAATACCTACAAAGATTAAGATTACATTTTGACCAAACAAAAGTTGGGATGAACGATAAATTAGGAGTCGAAAGAGAAAGTTTCTACCAAGGATTCTTGCTAAACAAACATGAATGATTTAGATCCCGCTTCAAAACTTGCTAACAAAGACTGACCGAGCGTGTAGCTGGCAATTTTAGTGGCGCAACTTTATGTGGCGATTAATTTGATACAAAAAGTTGGTGATGAAATGTTTCTGGTTGCGGTAAAATCTTTTGTTTTTATGTTATCTTTTTATACAGAAATGGCTAAATAAGAAGCTTCTGTACTAACCGTCTATTGTATACAAGTTACACAACTTTAGTTCTTTCAAAGATAAAATTTTAATGTATCATGACATGCACGGTTAGCTATTTTCTTTGTGTTTTTCTTTTATCAGCATCAACATTTCAGCCTGGCATCACCCACTACTGGCTATCATAGCCAGTTGTGATTCCAAGCTGAAATGTTCATATAATAGGGCTCCTTTCCTGTCTGCCTTACTTCCCGGATCTGTACGTCTCTCATCCAGGCGTTCATACGCCCAGTGCGTCTTTGTTTTAATAGTGTAGTGATAACTATCGCTGTTATCTCGTATTACTATAAATATGAGAATAGCGCCTGATTCGCGTCAGTAACGGTTCGGCTGTTTCCACAGTTTCGACATTAATTATTTTCTCTCATTCGTTTTAGTCTTTCGTAGAGTGTAGGGATATCATTTGGCTATTGGCGAATTTGAACAATGAAACTGACCTCGATCAGCCCATCTTTTCAAGAGCTGACAGTGTCAACATTCCACAAGAATGATGACACTGAGAGCTCTTACATAAACATTTAGAACTAGGTATAGTGTATTTATATTATTTCTTATTTTTTTTTGTTATTTTTAATTTTCGTATGCTGCACTGGTTGATGTCATCACGTCAACGCCGGCTGTCGCTTAAAACCAGCGCTGGGACTCTGTCTCGCATAGGGTCGTACCATTATGCTGAGCGATTGCCGTTTTGCGTGGATGTGACGTATATTTTCCCCCAACTCATTCTTTTTTGTATTTGTGTGTTTTTATTTGCGTCATGTTTACCGCAAATAAACGTATTTTCTTTCTTTCAGCTATTGCACGCAGTTTAGAAGTGCTGATCACGACGTTCAGTTTCATTGGTGAATTTTGCCCTTAGAAGTTGTGCGTAGTCTCTGAAAACAAAAGATTTGTAGACGATCATTAAGTTTTATTTTTGCCCTAGGCCTACACTTTCGTGTTGGGTTAAAGGCTGTTACTTTAAGTATTTAGACACGCAGCCAAAAAAAAATCCTCTATAAAGTTTATGTGGGTATTAAAAATGCCTTATTTTGGCTAAACCGCGGAGTTGTTTTTTGGGAAAGAAAAACTGTTGTTGTTGTTCTTGACTTAATTAATAATTTAATTAACTAATATAAAATAAATAATTGCACAACAGGGGTAAGCAGTAACCACGAATTTTGACATCACTATTTTGACAGCTCATTCTGCGCTGTCAGCGGTCAGTTGTTGCATCTCCGACAGCACAATTTCGCCTAGAATCGTAGAGCTAACTCACCTAGTGATAACCATTTTCATTGCAAATAACCAAATCACATCTCTTTAGAATGCTCAACACTATGATACTATGACGTCATGATACGGTAGCTCGGTAGTCGTCAGTTAAATTATTTGCATAGCTGTGCAAATAATATTTTCACGTTTATCTTACTTACGTAGTTTTTCTTTCATATGATTTCGTAGTTCTTTTACAATAATAATAGTACCTACCTAAATATAATGCGATTGGCCTAGGCGATATTTCAGCTCTGCCTCTGGGACAGCACCGCATCCACGATTCCTCTGGTATTGCAGATATTGGCAGAGGTGACAGGTACCTACCACTATCGGCGGTCAGCTGTTTGCCACCCAGTAACATACAAAATAGCATCATTCAATCATTCATTAATTTCAGTCGAAAGACCTCCACTGCTGGACGTAGGCCTCCCCAAGAACCGCCGTTTCGACCGGTTCCGTGCTTCTCGCGTCTAGCGGATTCTTACGGCTTTCACAAGGTCATCGGTCCACTTTGTGGGAAGCTTTCCAACGTCTTCCTGTACGCAGTCGACACTCCAGAACCTTTCGGCTCCATTGGCCATCTGATCTGCGAGCAATGTGCCCTGCCCACAAAACAGCAATATTATTTGAATGGTTCTCTCATGCAGTGGCGTGCCTAGGGGGCAAGCCGAAATATTTATATTAAAAAAAAAAAAAAAAAGTCATTATTCTTATCAATTCTTGCGACATGATTGAGTTAGTTAATTTACAAGTTTGCATGACGTGTAGTTTGTTTATGTTTTTTGTTGATAGGTTCACATTTAATTGAAAGCCGGGCTTTCCGGCTTGTATGGAAGGAACGCTACTGCTCTCATGTAGTGTACCGTTTACTTGTCATGATATTAATTGATTAGTAAAACGCTTGTATTCTTTCGGCCTGTCATAAAGTTTCTATGAGAGCGCTTCGCTACATTACTTTGCTCATCTACAAAACCAACGAGCCTTGAATATTATATTATATTAGATCATTTTCAACATATTGTGTAGGTACGTATTGTTTTTGCTGTTAAAATAATACTGTTATTAAGTACTGTAATCCTGGTATTCAGCTGCATCGGGTAAGGCTGGAAGCCGACCCCAATATAGTTTGGAAAAGGCGGGCAGATGATGAAGGCTTATCGTTTTGTTTTTTCTTTTCGACTGTCATAGATATTTTTCTACTAATTCAGTACCATGGTATAATAATATACTTCGCCAGGTATAGCATTCCGGTCACGGGGGTGACACAAGCCTACGTCATCACCGCTGTGTTACCAGTAGTGTGTAATAATAACTCCCCAATCGCCTTATTCCCTGTGCGAATCCGATAAAACAAAGAGGTTTTAACTAACAATTACGTTGGTATTATTTAAATTGAATTGTTTCGTTTGATTAGAAAAATGAAACAACAATTTAAATAGTTTTGATATATTTTTTAACAGAATGGTGACTGAAAATGTTTCCATATTTCGTGTTTTGTTTGAATAAAGTGGCAACTGGATAGTGACGTAAGCATGTGTCACTCCCGGAATGCCAGACCTTGTTTTTTAGACCATGTTCAGTAGAATTATACCGGTTAAAACAAGATAGCCAGTTTAAAAAAAAAAGTGGTCGTGCTTTCTTTTTGATTGACATATTTCCATCTGATAGATGAGGCTCGTGATAAAAACGAGCTGAAAAACGCGGCAGATTGTCGCCGGTGCGCGCTTTCTCTCCTAGATTATGAGACCTGCACGCGTAGCGTGACCACCATAGAAACGGCTTTTGTCGAAGGAAGAATAGACAAAATCACAGATTTTTGACAAATATATAACGATTTTTTCTACTATCTGTCATTTTGTGTATTCTTCCGTCGACAAACCCGTTTCTGTGGTGGTTATGCTACGCGTGGCAGAACATTGTTAACTTGTTACCCTGGAGGAAACCTGGAACTAATGAGTAGGCCGTATCAATTGACCCTTCTCTGTATTAAGGCTCCTACAAACAGGCGCGACACGCGACGCGACACATAGGTACCACCTGTCGCGCGACGAGCGGTGCCTTTGTGTCGCGTGCGATTCGCGTCGCGTATCGCACCTGTTTGAAAGAGCCTTGAATCTGATATCAGATTCTTCACTCGAGTGTAAGTTCACTTTTGTTTCTTCCACTTTCACACGCCACCACCACAATTACATAGGAATCATCTAGGTTCATCCGCTCATTTATTTGAATTTTTCGATCATACGATTGGCTAGTGAAAGATGGCGTGTGTCGAAATCCAACATCGTTTGATCGGTTCCCTAATGAATTAATTTTTCACTTTTCTCATTTTGTATGCCGACCGACTTTTCACTTCGAGTGAAAAACGCCGAATGAAAGCCAAAAATTAACCAAAAGCTATCGACTATTTTTGTTTTGTGCTCGTGAATAATCACAAGCTTAAAACAGAAATAATCGATAGCTTTTGGTTAATTTTTGGCTAACAATAACTAAAACAAAATAGATCAATAAATATCTATTTTGTTTGTTTTTGGAACGAAGTTCCTTATCGCGCGTTGCGAAAGGGGGCTAGACGGAAAAAATTAAGACCAAAAGTTGTAACACTTTTTGCTATAGTTGTAAGCCGTGCTGTGTGCGCGTGTTTCTCTGTCTGTCTCTCTCTCTCTCTCTCATAGAAAGCAAGCCAGTTTTTTTTTTAATGGAACTTTGTTCCGTCCGGGTGTCCCTTGACACCTCTCAAGTTTTTATTTTACATTGTTACCAGAGCTAATTATCTTTTTTGTATGCACGTGTTTCTGTGACTAATAAACCTATTTTTTTTTCTTTCTTTCAAAAGTGAAGCATCCGATATCTGCTTTATTTGCGCTACAGAGTCGGTAAAATTCTAAAAGGTATTACGATACTGTCTACTCTACACCCACTAGCTTATCTCTTATCAAAATATTAAACTCTAGAAACTTCTCTACTCGGAAAAAACTGTAGCTTTATTAGTAATTAAATCCTAGTAGCAGGAGATTTTTTTCACAACGAAACACCGGATACAATGAATATTCATATTGCGTTTTAACAACAGTATTACAAAACTATGCAGTCATCCTTCACGCTATTGACTACGGAGGTAGACAGAATTCATTGTTCATTGTTATTCGCAGTAACTGGATCGAGCCCAGTACAAATGGTTGCGAAATTTAATTGATTACTTGCCTTTTATGCCATGATCTTATAGGTACTTCTTTGTAGGTACCTACTTCCTGCAAGTATTTATTGATGTAGGTATAACTATTGTCTGAATCGACACAAAATCTTATTCGATACACTTATCAGCATTTCATGTAATAATTTTACATTTTATACTTTCATAAAATAATTATGTAGATATAATTAAAAAAACGGAAGTCCTTAATGATATTCGTTGCTGACTGTACCTACTTTTAGGAATCTGCGACTCGTGCCACCTATTTCAAACGGTTCTCTTTCCATTTGTATGAAGGTTTAAGACATAATTAACATTGGCATAACGAAATTCAGGATAATGATCATTACGCATAAATGTTTTGTCATAATGTTTATTGCCATAAATACACCGAAACTAACCTAACCATTACATTATGCCAAATAATTATTATGCCACAGTATCATTATGCTAATAAAAATTATGCGAAAACGGTTATGCCAAAATAAATATTAGTATTAAAAAAAAAGCGAATTGAAGGGATCTCATTTTAAACACATCCTAATTAAAAGGAATTTAAAAGCCAGTCATCAATCATAATTATTATCTTAATCTGTGGCTGAACGTACTTAAAAACTGGTCAAACAAAATTATGCCTACTCTTGGATAAAAAAATATATACCCACCAATGTTTGTTTTTATAATCAAGCAAGAATAGGTGAAATAATAACATTAGTAAATCATTCATTCGTATTTCTAAGTGGTGTGGTAAAAAACCGTATAAATTATCAATTATCATTGATAATTTTTTTCTTCTTGTAATTTGTCAAACAGCTGATTTTGGGACTGAATAATTATCAACTGGAATTTAGTTATCGACCTTCGTTAAAAAAGTGCCGTTGTTAACAATTTTTTTATCGATTAATCTTTTGATCAAAAATGTTTTAGGATTTACCTGATTGTAGTACCCTACATACTTATTAATCATAACGAAATGTTTGGTTATAAATTTATCATTTATCTTTAATATGTCTTGCGGTCCCAAACGCACATACCCGTAAAAGGCACTTTTAAACGTCAAAATTTACAGGAAAATATAACAGATTCTAGTTGCCCCTTCCAAAACGTAGTTTCTTACGGAGAAGAATGGGCAAGAAACTCTACCGTTACTCTTTATCTTACTGCTGAGCGTGAGGTACTGGGTTCGATTTCCTGGTCGGCCAAGGTGTTATTGGGTTTTTCGACCTGGAATTTCTCAGTAGCAGCCCGGAGTCTGGATTTGTGACCATGGGACTTAAACATCACTGTCGAAATGTGGGTGTTCTATAGGTAGACCTCTACCTTAACCTTCGGGAAATACAGGCGTGCGGTTATGTTATGATTTGCTTGCATACCCTAAATTTACCACAATACGTTTTTTACATACTACGCAATGGTAAAACGACAACGATAACATAATGTTAGTAATAATTTAATTAGTTTAATAAAATTATTGAAATGCAACAAGGGAAGTCTCTTATTTCGCAGAAGTATATAAACGTAATAAAGTCACATCTCGATTTCCGAAGTAATTTTTAGGAAAAACGCTACAGTTTCGAAGAAAAATATTTGAAAGCACCATTAGTTTGCTCGGAATTTCATTACTTAAGGAATATCTTGGCCGTGATCCGAGATCGCCTTGACAGGTGACCTGAAATAACGGCTTTACTAATTGAGTGGAATGTAAAAGATAGTATTCGGGTCATGTCAGTTAGAAATTCTATTTCAAAAATATTTTTTTTTGTAAGCAAACCTTTTTTCTTTTCAATAACAAAGTTGGATTTATAAAAAGTATCTATGTATATTTGAGAGTTTCTCATTCTCCATCGATACAAGGCATTATGTAGTTGTATATATGTATTTGTAACATTCGTACTTGCAATGTCCACACACGCTTTTATTTCTAACCATTTCCAGAACTCCTAGAACAAAAGTAACCAACTACATTTTACTCTTGCAAAACAGCACTAAATAAAATTTAAAAAAATATCTACTCTGTATTTAATAAAAAAAACATGGTCCTTAATCCTTATGCAAATCATGCCGTTTTTTCATATATTGCGTGACGAAAAATGGCAGTATGGTGTATTTAATAATAAAATCCGACCGACCCGATACCTAGTCGAGTTAATGAATAAAGAAAGAAAATGCTTTCGAGGTCACACGGTTACTAAGCGAAACACAGGCGGTGAACTCAAAAGTATTGAAAACTGCAAATACAACCGACGCGCGACGAAACAAAACTGACGAGATTATTTGTAAATAATCAGTCATGTAGTAAATTAAGTAAATTTAATAGCCCGGAGGCTGGATTTGTGCTCGGTTGATGGTAATTGGCTCGCCCCTGTTACATGGGACTTCAACATAACTGGTGAATTGTGGGTATACTTATAAGTACACATCTGCCTAACCCTTCGTGGAAGAGATGCGTGATGTTATAATATGTTGCTAATAAATAGCACATGACTTGTGAAGTGTATGAAAATGTTGTAACACTAATAGAATATACGCTCGTATGGCGAAACGTGAAGGACCAATAATTTTCATTGAACCCAAGAAATCTGAGAGAAAGTAATATCTAATGTTACTGCTAATATTCAGTATGAAGACTAACTAATTTACGCATTTGTTTAAAGTAATTTTATGTTATATTAAATAGAATATAATAATTTATAATAATATATAGAGAAAATCATTGGTGATGTTCTTCAGAAAGGTCAGGTGCGTAGTACCAACTCGCAACCGGCGTGCGTGTATGACCAGATGTATGAAAGTAAACGAGGCAAAAGGAGTGTGTAAGGATCGTAGCTGGTGGCGTTTTGTAGTTTCTGCCTTCTAATAAATTATAATATGGTGTGCAACAATTATAATATGGTGTGCAAAATTATAAATTTATAATATGATGTGCAACAATTATAAATTTATAATATGGTGTTCAACAATTATAATATGGTATGCAACAATTATAAATTTATAATATGGTGTGCAACAATTTTAAATTTATAATATGGTATGCAACAACTATAATATGGTGTGCAACAATAATAATATGGTGTGCAACAATTTTATTATGGTGTGCAACAATTATAATATGGTGTGCAACAAATTATAAGAGAGCAGTCAAGTGGTTCACACCAAGGCAGGCACTTTACTTAGTGTAATTTTGTTCATCAACACTGCTATTAAAACGGTGACGGAAAACATCGTGCAAAAACCAGAATGTCCTAGAACCAAACATTCTAAGACATGTCAAACTCAAAGCATTTATTTCAAACTAGCTTTTGCCAGCGGTTTCGCCCGCGTGGAGGTCGGAAATTATCCCACGGGAACGTACTACCGGGATAAAAAAAGTATCCTACATGTTAATCCAGGTTATAACCTATCTATGTTTCAAATTCCATCTAAATCCGTTCAGTAGTTTTTGCGTGAAAGAGTAACAAACATCAATCCGTCCATCCATCCATCCATCCATCCTCACAAACTTACACATTTATAATATTAGTAGGATAAACCAATTACAGGCACTTTTGAATTGTCAAGGGGTCGGTCGGTCAGAAAGATGAAGCTAGTTGTCCATTCCAAAGCTTAATAGGTACCTATGGAGAAGAACGGGCAAGAATCTCCACGGAGACTCTTTTAAATCAAGATATGGTTACAACATATCGGTTATATCATTCATGAGGAAATTATGCATGTGAGAACAATGCAGAACGTTAAAAGCGTCCGTAATAAAAAAACAAAAACAAATTCTAATATTAAATTAAGTTAAAATAAACCATGGCAGCTCTAAAGATATAACCAATCCCTACTGACGGCGCCCGTTTACGAACATGACGTATGGATCAGCACCATTCAGCTCAACCATTTTGAAGGGAGCTAAATGATCTACCGCATGCGCCACCATCAGCGACACATTAGAGTTACATCTACCAAGCCACACTGGGCCCGCGTGGTGGATTACGGCCTACTCCCTCTCACAGAGATCGCCAAGAAAGGAGGACTATGTCCCAATGTCCCAGCAGTGGGAACATTATAGGCTGATTCTGCTATACTATGTTCAAATATTGTAGGTAGGTAGTATTATTTTTTATCTCACGCAGGTACATTCTACAGCTACCTACCTAAGTTGTTTGTCAGTTTACGATACAAAAACAATGTACTATCTTTACAGATATCAATATGGACTTAAGATTTTGTAAACCCCTGTCAGGCTACATATTATAATAAAAGTAACAGAAGCTACAATAAAATCAGTCACAATAAAATCACAAGACAGTATCATTGTGATAACCGTCGGCCAGAACCTAAGGAGCACATTATATTAGGCGATATTATACTTACTTTGAAAATCCAGTATATCTTGAGCTCTCTTTTTTTACGAGGAAAACGGGTCTTGTAAATTGTTTTGTGTCTTGCGTAATTTGATTTTAATTAAACGAGTTCTTTATATCTGTCATCTCTACAATTTACTTTATCAACGGTCAAGGTACAAATAGGTAGTAATAAGTAGTATATTTAACTTACTTAAACTCGACCTCATAATTGCTTTACCCCATCTGACAGTAATTCCCCGTAAATTGAATCGTCACGAAAGTTGAAACTATCTAACTGTTACAGTGTAACAATAGATCGTATTGTTTTATGACGTGCAAGTGACATTGAACCTTAGGGTGATATACTGATAAAACAACACGATGTAGACTATTAGGTACTAAAAGTGAGCACATGTTTTTTGTATTTATAATTATCACACATGCTGACATAATGTATGTTTATTTATGTACTACGCAAGTGAGATCGTTCGTGACAGTTGACCCTGAAAAAAAATCATGGTCAAGCCGTCTTTAGAATTGATTAGAGGTTTAAATTGGTTCTATGCCAATACACGGTGTATAAGGTACTAGCTTCTGCTGGCGAATTCGTCCACGTGGAGTTTCTTGTTTTAACATAAAATACATCTTATAACACTCGGCAATAGTTTAGCTTCCCATTAGTGAAAGAATTTTCGGAATCGGATCAGAAGTTCCGAAGATTACATACAAATGCACAAATTTTACATTTTTATAATATTAGTATAGATACATCGAACAGTAATATTAAAAGTTCTGAATCAACGTGATCTTCAAGAGAAAGTTATTTTCTGCTATTTAAATTAAATAATTAAAGAAAAATATTTGTCAGGCACCTGCCGATTAAAGGCTAAAATTGAAAATTTGAATAATGTCAAACTTTACTTAACTAAGTTTGGTCATTAGCAGCTTTTGTTTAAATTTAAATTAATTAAGTACTTGTTTACACAAAGACTTAGTTCAAATTGTTGATTTACTTTGGAAAGTCAGTGGTATTGTTTTATTTTGTATTTACATAAAACACCTGCCCATAGACTTTGAAAGGGTTATGGTAAAATTTATTAATTATTTGATAACGATTTGGTATTTTATTTTAAAATAAAATATCCAGAATCAACAAAACACAATTTAATAAAAATGGATTACAATATTATGTGTGTTAAATGAAACTTTTAAAACAAAACAGTTAATAAACAAAGAAAAAGTAATGAACTTAAAAAAAAAAACAATATCTTCTAACAACAGATTTACTCCAGCAAAAACAAAAATGAAAGAAATTAAAAGTTAGTGGTAACGGAATTACGCTTTGAACTTATAAATTGAAAAGGTTTATTTCATAATCTTCTTGGCTAACAGAATGAGTTGGCAAAAATTGAATATATTGTGCTATTGCCCTTAGGGGTTGGATGTTCACGTGTGCCCCAACCTTTGAAGTGATTTTCTATTGCTGTTCTACCGTATCCTCCATTACTTTTTGACCCGCGGCTTTTCCTACATGAAAAGGCTATTAGCACTTAGATAACTGAGCTAAAAGTATAAACTTGGTAAAATTTTTGGAATTTGGTTGGGATTAGGGTAAGAGTATGATGATAGCGTGATTTAACAAGTGATGGGTCATTTAGTGTTTAGTTTAGTTTGTGATAATCCTGTGCGAGTCCCAATAAATACTTTTTCTTTATTTCTTTCTATTTAAAAATAAAGTCAAAAAGCAGTCTATAAATCTTTTCCTTAGTTGTTTCTTGAGCAAACTTATCTAAAAGTATTGCTGACTTATTAATATCGCAGCAATATCAACGGGCTCGCAAAAGTCTTTTTTTTCTATTTGTTAATGATTTTGTTTGTTTTAATGTTCATTTTTATTGTTTGTATTTCCTGTGCGTATAAAATATTTTTCTTTCTTTCTTTATATTTTACTGACAGTTTAAGGGAGAAACAGAAGGGTAAGGTTCAGAAATGACGAACTTAGTTCTTTATCTGCCTAGCCTTTGCGAACTATGTTACGGTCAGCTTCGAGTCTTACCGGATGCAGCTGAATATCAATATTTTACATGGAGCGACTGCCTATCTGACCTTCACAACCCAGTAACTTGGTAATAAGATAAGATACCCCTTGCTAAGACTGGTTGTCAGACTTTTGGTCTTCTGACGACCCGAACGACTGTCAAAGATTGACGCATGAAGGTCGGGACCAACGGCTACACATGTTTTCCGAGGCGTGGATGGGTATGGTATGTAAAGATGGTCACCCATCCACGGACCAACCACGGCGAGCGTAGCTTAACCTGATCGATCGACCCGTATGTCTATTATTACTTAGCTAGAAGCCCCGAACTTAGTTGTCATATTAAACTCACACTTAGTGTTAAGACACTTGAATTTAATAACTCCGTGGTTTCACCTTCACATTATGTTGTACCTTATTCGATAGCTCTAATTTTCCTTTGACTGTTTTTATTTTGTTTCCTTTGTACGCCTTATCTTATTTGCAATTTAATGGTGGCAAAAGTAGAAGTTTATTTATTAGTCTATATGCATTTGAATCAGAATGCAACAAATTCAAGAGTTCCAATTGATCGGTCATTGGTACTCTTGAATGTATGCTAGCTATTAATATTAACCTTGACGCGTTGAATGGTGTGCATTGACTTATAAACAGCTTCAATTTGAAGATGTTCTTTGTAGTTATTTTCATGTTAATAAATAACGCCTGATGCATTAACAATATCATATTTGAGTGCCTGAATTTATTTGGAGGCATCTAAAATTACTAACAATGTTATTGGCTTCCACAAGTGAACCTGAGGGCATGGACAAAGTAACGTTCGATTAGCGATGACGCTAGTAGAAAAGCCAATATGTATGGAGTTGACATAAGCTATCGAAATGTCACGTAATCATAGGTCAACGAATAGAAATTAGCTAGACAATTTTAACATCGTTCGATTCTATGATACGAATCGACAGCGTCGAACGATTACTTCCATACAGATGCGTAGCCAAGTGGCACTTTTGACAAGCGTTATCGCTAGTTTTCTATACATATAATGGAAACATTAGCGAAAGTTTAGAAATAGAATCGCTCCGAGGCGAATGCCATTTGTCTAGGCCCTCTGATATCATCACAGCTGTTTGTCTTCAATACAACTGTGTATGATAAGTTGTTAAACCCAAGTCCTGGAGTATTGGTCATTACTTCTAGCTTTCACTCCAGGTTTCTGGATTTTGGGTAAAAGCAGTGCCCTTGCCTGGCTCCATAGTTTAATACTTTTGATGATAGTTGCATGTACTTCATTGCACTTTTGATTTTCAAGTTATAAACTTTAAAATTATTATTGTAAATATTTTGATAACCCCAAAACCAGCAAGTATTTGACAGAAGCAAAACTGCGAAAACACGCACGTCTCATCGATGACGCATTAATATCGTTCCTGTTAACCCCTACAGTTATGCTAAAAGCTTCAGAATTGGATTCACAAACGAGTTCATCGCCCTTGCGACCTTTCTGCCTCACTATAATTTATGCTTGCTCATAAAAGTTGTCATGAAATGTGCCACGTCATAGGAAACTGGGATATGAATGCTGTCTTGTTAAGGCTCCTTCAAAAAGGCGCGACACGCGATGCGAATCGGAAGCCTTTAAAGGGAAGTTTGATTTATCAAAAAGGGTTGATTGTAGGTATCTTATAGTGTGACTGAGTGCCAATGGCCTCTACATGGGTATTAATGTACAGCGAGTGACAATGGTCTCTACATGGCTTTTAAAGTAAAGCGAGTTCCAATAGCCTCTACATGGGTATTAAAGTACAGCGAGTTTCATTGGCTTCTACATGGGTATTAAAGTACAGCGAGTTCCAATGGCCTCTACATGGGTATTGAAGTACAGCGAGTTCCAATGGTTTCTACATGGGTATTAAAGTACAGCGAGTTCCAATGGCCGGCCTCTACGTGGGTATTAAAGTACAGCGAGTTCCAATGGCTTCTACATGGGTATTAAAGTACAGCGAATTCCAATGGCCTCTACATGGGTATTAAAGTACAGCGAGTTCCAATTGCTTCTACATGGATATTAAAGTACAGCGAGTTCCAATGGCTTCTACATGGGTATTAAAGTACAGCGAGTTCCAATGACCTCAGCATGGGTATTAAAGTACAGCGAGTTCCAATGGCCTCTACGTGGGTATTAAACTACAGCGAGTTCCACTGGCTTCTACATGGGTATTAAACTACAGCGAATTCCAATGGCCTCTACATGGGTATTAAAGTACAGCGAGTTCCAATTGCTTCTACATGGATATTAAAGTACAGCGAGTTCCAATGGCTTCTACATGGGTATTAAAGTACAGCGAGTTCCAATGGCCGGCCTCTACGTGGGTATTAAAGTACAGCGAGTTCCAATGGCTTCTACATGTGTATTAAAGTACAGCGAGTGCCAATGGCCTCTACATGGGTTTTAAAGTACAGCGAATTCGAATGAACTCTACATGGGTATTAAAGTACAGCGAGTTCCAATGTCCTCTACATGGGTATTAGAGTACAGCGAGTGCCAATGGTCTCTACATGAGTATTAGTCACTATCCTAAACATTATATACAATGTACCTACACAGTTATTACAGGACCTACCTACTACTTACCTACTTGCGGGCCTTATTAATTATTAGCCAATACAAGTAGTATGTTCATTGTCTAATGACAGCCTTGTTATGGCAAGCTTGTAACTAGAAATATAACATAATTGATACCTGAGGTGACTTCCTTTTATAACGTTTCTACCTATATTTTATACTAGTTTCTGCCCGCGACTTCGTCCGTTTGAAATTTCAGGTAACACAATAATAATAATATTATTAGTATAGACTTTATATCCTGTCCTAGCAAGGTGAGATTTTTCTGAATATTCAATTTTAACCAATTTTCAAAGGAAACTCTGCAGACCTAGTAACAGAACATTATATATAAAATACAAATTCGTTAAATATTACCTACTTGGAATGTCAATATTAATACGATAGCAGTTCTTATTGCGATGTTATATTTATAAAATCACGCAACTATAGGATGATCTACTCCTCCATCATAGATTTATTTATTTGCACAATGTATAAACAGTAATAAATAAGCTACCACTAGGCTAAAACGCATGATCATAACAGCATAGACGCTGGTCTAAGGTCGATATCCATTAAACTATCATTTTTATTCATCACGCACGTCTGTCCCGCCGCCGTGCAAAAGTTACAATTGCCCCAAATTGGATGTAATGATGTATGATAATTATGTATGCGAATATTTTTGTATTTTGATTGCCCGATACAAACTACGTTGTAATTTTGAAACTATTTTTCTGCGATAAAATGGTTAAAGGGAATGAAATCGAATAGGTATAAAGATCAGAGAAGAGATGGGTCATTTTTCTTTGAACTGCAGAGAGACAGAGAGTAATATTTGTTAGAAAAGCTCTCGAAACAGTTTATGACATAGATCTCATTTTTTTTAATATGACTTATAATACAAAATTTGTGTTAAAAAAGCACCCTTATCAAATTAATCACTACAACCAGACCTCCACAAAATTGGACAACTTTCATTCCATTCATTCATCCATTTTCAAAACATCATACCCGGTCTAACGTCTCGACATTCCCAACTCAGCGATGTCGCACCTTTATTCTTAAAATACCACAAAAAAACCGGCTGAATCATGGTACGTTATCAATCAAAATCTTGTGACGCGGTAGCTGGTTCACGCTGATGGATCTGACCTAAATATTACTAGTAGCTATTACGACTACACGGCATTTAGGTGAAGTAATGGGCTGTAACGTTGGTGTCGATTGGTGGAGTAGAACTCTTTGTATGTTTGATTATTGGATTTAATTGTAGGAAGGGTGGATTTTGGGGCTGACTGAAAATGAGTGGTTTTAAAACAACATTGGCTACCAACAAAACAACAGGCTATCTTAAATCATTTAAGTACGAAAGAGTATTGGGCTTGCCTTAGGTAGAATTAACTTCCCCGGAAATTCGAGGCACGAAGGACTGAACTCCGTTGGATCCTAGTGGTTGAATGGAAGGAGCGACCTGCACGTCCCACAGTGGCCCTTTAAGGCCTGTTATGGAGGAATGGCTGGACCAAGGTTTCTGACTGACGTAGGTTTCAGGAAGTACCAGAGTCGCATAGGTCGGGAGCTGACGTCCACACGTCATCACTATTTGGACTGCCCCGAGGATACAGCGCAACATACTCTGGAGGATTGCTCAGCTTGGGCCCACCAGCGCTGTGCTTTCGGCGCGAAACTTGGTGCGGATGATCTATCGCCTCTTTTTGCGAGAAGGTGATGCATGCAAAGGAGGCGATGGAGAGGGAGAGAGAACACATATCTCACTCCACCCGGACCAGAAGTGCAGCCGGGCTTCGAAGGGCACTTAACGATCTCCGGCCACCATAAGGAGGGGCCTGCGGGCGGCGAAATTGGGACTCTGTCGTAGCTCGAATAGTTAGGCCCAAAGAGATGGCACGCAGTAATCCATGTGCGCCTTTATGGGAGGATGAGTGGTCGTGGGATCGGCCGCACTTGTTGATGGGGCCCCGCCAGATATAGCGGGCTGATACCAGTCGAGGGTGCGGTGAATGTAAAGAGTATTCTATTCTATTATAATGTACAAGTATCTCCAGGGCTCCCGAATTATTGTAGTAGAAGGAACAGTGGGGTTCTAGTCGGTAGGAGTCAGACGGCACCCTCCGTTCTCCCCAGACAGAGGGTATCTAGGAGGATTTCCCCACGGATAATAAATAATAAAAAGGTAGAATTTGCTTCATGTATTATTTTGGATTGCCATTTCAATTCGTTTTAGTATAAGCCAGTGATGAGGTCGGGCAGACTGCACTTCAGTAACCCTAAACCGACAGAGTTATTTAGCAATGTGTTATTTTGGGTTGCCATTTAATTTATCAAAACTTTCAACTCGTTCTAATAAACAATGCACAACATGTAATAAGAGCGGCTATGTCGCTTCAGAGTGTTCTAAAAATAAAAATAAGCGCTTTTCTCCTAATTTATATCGTGTAAATACAGCAAATAATAATAATGAATAAAATTATTTTAACACTAAACAATTTCCTAATTGTAACTTTAATCCAAATACATTTTATTCATATTGTAAAAAACGTGATCATTTGGTAGGTGAATGTCGTAAACTTAAAGCAAAAAATAATAACAAATTGAATTTTTCATTTTCATTGCATTTTCTTTTTATTATAAGTCAATAGTGCGGGTTAATACAGTCCAATAGCACTATTACTTTTTGGTATTGGTATTATATGGTCTACTTAAATGTTGTTACAAAAGGAGTCCAAAATGACTAGCGATTTACATTTTTAATCGACTTCACAAAAAGGAGGAGGTTCTCAATTCGTCTGTATGGTTTTTTTTTATATGTGTGTTAGCTCAGAACTTTTTCTGGGTGAACCGATTTGGATGATTCTTTTTTTATTTGATAGGTGCTGCTGCACATGTGGTCCCATTTAAATTTGATCAAGGTCTGATCAGCAGTTTTTGAGTTATCCTTAATACTGCATATTTTTTCCACTTAGTTTATATGGATGATGTGTTAATAATTTCCTGTCACTGTTATTTACACCCCAAGTAGTGGTATACGAATTTGTGTGGGGTAGATACCGCAACTAAAAAGTGAACAATAAAAACATTTTTACAAAAAAACAACCGACTTCTAAATAAAACACTAACTTTTCACCTGTGACAAACAATAAGCGAATTAAATAAAAACTTTTTTACAAAAAAACAACCGACTTCCAAAAAAAAAACACAAAAAGACGTGAAAAATAACTTTAATTTCGGAAGTCGGTGGCTAAAAACGAAAATACAAAACCAAAAATAACGACTTCCGAAATTAAAGTTATTTTTCACGTCATTTAGTGTTTTTTTTGGAAGTCGGTTGTTTTTTTGTTATAAAGTTTTTATTTTATTCGCTTATTGTTTGTCACAGGTGAAAAGTTATTTCTTAAAAATATTATATAAACTACAAAGGATCGCTGTAGCATACCTTTATGTTGACAATAAACTTTCTTTTTCATCAAATAATCCATTGAAACATCAGCGTTCAAAATACAACAGACCCAAATGAAATGGATAACGCAATAAAACCAATTCTGAATGCTCTATCCATTTATCTATTCACTGTTATTAATGTTACTTCTTTACGCTCCAGAAGATCCACAACGATGTTAATATACTCCACGCTTTATTTGATCAAAAATGGCTTCTGATCTTCAAAGGCTTGCACTTTCATGAAAATATTTTAACCCTCGTTACACGAGATAGCTTTAAAGCTTGTTACAATTATAACCACTCGCATTTTGTATATGAATTTCAGCGATATACATATCACTTTTAATGTATGTAATTCGAGTGATAATAAAATATCAAAAGTGGTAGTAAACATTTTGTTATTACTTTTATTTATTAGTATCATTTCGCTTGGGATTGGTACTAAATCGTTGTGATGTATTTGTCATTATAACCGAATTGATTATGCTAATAACTACATACCAACAAAAGCCTTTGATATATCGTTTTCTGTCTGAATGTCTGGGGTCTATTTAGTATTCATAGCTCAATAAACCAATAGGTATTAAACCACTCGCATCCTGTGGAAATTTGTTTATGCTATCATCATCATTTGATCGGTCTAGCCTTTTTCCAACTAAGTACATTGGGATCGGCTCACGAGTCGCATATTACTACTACGTGATCAAATACTCATTCATGCGTATATTAGCTAAGCCCCAATATTGCGTTGACGTGACGTACAAAGCTAATTTAAGCAATGACGGCAAACTATTTGTCTTGTTATCGTAATTACTGAATATTGAATCGATGACTCTGGCAATATCACTACATTGATGTTCATGAATAAACTTACATTAATTAAAGCCTCATTGGTCTAGTAGTCGTTGGCGCTACTGCTGAGCATGAGGGCTCGGGCAAAGTGTTATTGGATTTTTCCATCAGGAATTTCTCAGGATGGCAATAGGTGCCCCCCCCTTATTTCGTGGTTGCGTAGATCGATATCTACTGGTGGTTATGCTGCGCTAGCAGTGCAAGTGGTCAGTTTAAGGATGGTGACCATTCTTAGCACGGACAAAAAATGTTGTGTAGGTACACTCAGCAATAAAAGTCGATTAAAACTGTAATTTTACATAATATTATTATAATCTAAATTGATACAAAATTATTCTATACATTGATTTTTTGATCAGTTCAGATTTTTATAATTATTATGTTCAATAATATTATTCAGATTTCAAGAACTGCAGTGAATATCGACTTTTGTTGCTGGCCGTACTTACGTTATTAATATTTCGTCGTATCCAGCTAGACTGAAAGACAATCCAAATCTAACACGGAAATGTCTACGCAGATGATGAAAAAAGGCTAGGCGTTATAATAGAGAAAAGGTTAGGCGAAGTATTTGGAGCAACGCGAGGCTGATTTTGGCGAAAAGGCTAGGCGGATGGTGGGGAAAAAGGCAAGGCGGATGGTGGGGAAAAAGCTTAGTCGGATTGTGGGTAAAAAGGCCAGTTGGACGGTGGGGAAAAAGGCAAGGCGGATGGTGGGGAAAAAGCCTAGTCGGATGGTGGGTAAAAAGGCTAGTCGGACGGTGGGGAAAAAGGCTAGGTGGATAGTGGGGAAAAGAGCTAGGCGGATGGTGGAGGAAAAGGCTAGGCGGATGGTGGGGAAAAAGGATAGGCGGATGGCGGGGAAAAAGGCTAGTCAGATAGTGGAGAAAAAGGCTAGTCGGATGGTGGGGAAAAAGGCTAGTCGGATGGTGGGGAAAAAGGCTAGACGGATGATGAGATTGAGTTGAGTCATGCAAATCATCTTACATGCCACCATATTGCCGACTTATAAAGAACATAATAGTTTTGATATAGTTGTGATGTCAACTGATTAAACACGGATGTTCCTATTTAAACACCTTTGGTTGCAAGGTAGTGCTAAAGTATTAATATATAAAATGCTAGGTAGAGTACCATAGCGTACCTACTACGTATTTGCATACTCTTAAACTAACTTTTTGTTTAACAATATAAATATTTATAGAATCTCTTAAAATATTTACCTACTAGCTTCTGTTAATGATTTTTGAGTAGACAAATATTAATGTGTTTTGGAATGTTCACTTTAGAACTGCATCATCGTTCTATTGCTCTCGTCACAATTTATATGGGTCGGCATAAAATTGGAACGCAAACATTTTTTTTTTAAATGCCTTCTTGGATGTCGACCTAGGAGGTTGTCGGCTGCTTAACCGGGCTTGCCTGTGGGTACGTCCAGCCAGGGCATAAAAATACTTATAAACTAGGCGACTATACGCTAAGGGCACCACCTGAGGGGTACGGACCTCGGCTTAGGGCATCGCTGGGGGAGGGCAGCAAGGTACAGGCTGACTCGGAATTAACGCAACTTTAAATAAAATAAACAATTTCTTTTTATGTTAAATAAATGTTTACTTTTAAACAATCTAGGGTGACTGACTATAGGTACCTAACTATACTAGTCTATAACAAGATTCGACGATTTTTTCCAATCAACTATGGCTTGGCAACGTAACTAAAAACTTGTCATCCATCACAATGAGTTTATTTTTGGTGTCAAATAGCATGACATTTTATACTACAATGGCAAAATAACGGTTGTGATGAATTTCACCATATTTTCTTAAAGCCAATGTTACTAATCCCACTGATGGCCAATCGCCTTTTTAAAACTAGAAATAAAGAAATATAAGAAGAAAGATTTTTTTTTTTTTTTAAAGATACAAACACAAAATAGAACAAGTTGGCGGAAAATATGCGTCACATCCACGCAAAACGGCCATCACTCAGTATAATGCTGAGACCCTATGCGAGAAAGAGCTACAGCAACTAAAATGCTCTATTCTATTCCAGTCCGACCTTAAGGTTGCACAAGTCGACGCGACGGCTCGAATTCGTTGGTGGGTGTGGCTAATATGCGTGCTCTTTAGTTTATTTATTTATTACATTTGTTGTATTTATTTAGTATTGTTTATTTAGTTTTTATTTATTTATTCAGTAAAATAGACGATTATTTCTAACGAAAACGAGCGTAAAATTTCACGAACAGACCTTTGGGCGAATAGATATTAAGAAAAAAAGACTGGATGTATTTATTCAAAATAATGTTATTTGTAATTGTGAATAAATTATCTATTTCTGTACATAAACACATAAACAAACATTTAAACTTAACTGGCGAAATGTGGTGTTTACGCCCAAAGATGCGTTGAAATATGGAAGTTTCGACGCTCATAACTTCCAAATAAACATTTTTTTCCCGATTCTGCTTCCATATAGACGAGACAAATTGATAAAAAAAATAGTTTTGAACGTACACCGTCAACATACGAATAATCACCATACTACGTTTGTATGAAAGAATGACCGACTAGCGTGTCCTTAAAAGCCCATATTTTTCGGTAAGGTAAAAATACCTAGCTACACGTCAAACATCTTTCCCAAAAATAGAATATGAATAATGAATATTTCGATTATTCCATCCATTAAAGGGAAGCCTATTTGGGGCCTTATATCGTGCTTGGCCAAACAATGTAACGAGTTTTGTCCAGCGTTAATATTTATAAATATTATATCGTGTACAAGTAATGTAAATTGATGTGTTTTATTTAATGACAGGGTATTTATGGTGATTTACGAGTAAGTGAAGTTAAAAGTCGTTAAAGCCTAGTGGGTAGGTAAAGGCGTCGCCTCTAATACATGAGGTTGTGGATTCAAATCCGGGGAAGTTCTTTGTACATTTCATATGTACCTTCTGAGTTTGTCTTGGACATCAAAGCTCGTGCACACTGGCGCGATGCGACAGCGTACACAAAGGCACCGCGTGTCGCGCGACGAGCGGCGCCTTTGTGTCGTGCTATCGCGTCGCGCCTGTTTGTGGGAGCCTTAATGTCCTAGACACATCGGTGAAGGAAAACATAGTGAGGTAACCTGAGGGCCTAGACAAAGTAACATTCGATTAGCGATGACGCTAGTAGAAAAGCCAAGAATGTATAGGGTTGACATAAGCTATCGAAATGTCACGTGATCACAGGTCTACGAATAGAAATTAGCTAGACAATGTTAACATCATTCGATTCTATGAAACAGCGTCGAACAATTACTTCCTTAAAGATGCGTAGCCATGTGGCAATTTTTGACATACGTTATCGCTAGTTTTCGATTCGTATGAGGAAATATTAGCGAAAGAATCGCTCCAAAGTTAATCTCATTTATGTCTAGGCCCTCTGGACTTATAAGTAGTTAACAACAAGTTGGAAATCGCCAACCCATCTTCAGCAAGCGTGGTGATCAATGCTCCTGCCTTCTATATATTAGGTGCTTACATATGAAATTGATGTTTTATATGGAAAAAGCTAAACTTTTTTTTTAAACTTTTTTTTAAATTATTCATTCAAAGTATACCGTTGTGATCTATGCACTTTTGCCATTTTATAGCGAGTTCATTGATTCCTTTGCTGAAAAAATTGCGGGAGCGAGAATCAACAAAATATTTGAAGGTATTTTGGACTGCCTCATCTGAATTCATTTTTTTTCCAATTAAGAAATTATCCAAATTCCAAAAAAAGTGGTAATCGGTTGGAGCAAGGTCCGGGGAGTATGGTGGGTGACGGAGACATTCCAATCCTAGCTCCTCTAGTTTCTCCAGCGGCTGTTGTGCAGTGTGTGCTCTAGCGTTGTCCTGAAGCAGCCAGCCAGCAGCTAGAGCGGTTGACCAATCTCGGCTGTTTAACGGCTAGCTTTTCCATCATGGTTTCCGATTGTCAGTAATACAGATCTGCCGTAATCGTCTGACCAGATTTTAGGAAGCTGTAGTGGATGACACCAACGCTGGTCCACCAGACACTAACCAGTTCCTTTTTTTGAGTCAACTTTCGCTTGGGGCAGGATTTAGCCGGTTCTGCTGGATTTAACCACTGTGATGAGCGTTTCCGATTATCGTATAGGATCCATTTTTCATCACAATTAATGATACGATTCAAAATCCCCTCGTTATTGTGACGGTTGAGTTACGTGAAGCAGCAGTCGACTCTTGTTTGTTGGTTTGCTTCACTTAGTTCATGCGGTACCCATTTTTCAAGCTTTTTCACTTTTCCAATTTGTTTCAAATGATTCTAAATGGTTTTATCACTCACACTGAAGCCTGCAGCTAACTCTGACGTGGTTTGAGATGGATCCGCTTCCACGATCACTTTCAATTCCTCATTGACAACTAGGGTCTCCGGCCGTCCACGAGGTTTGTTCTGGAGGTAAAAAAATCCAGAACGAAAGCGTTGGAACCAAAAAAGTACTTTGTTTTCTTTTACAATGGCTTCTCCGTACACATTATTAATCCTTCGAGCTGTTTCTGCAGCGCTAGTGCCACGATGGAATTCGTATTCGAAAATAATGCGATATTTTATGTTTTCCATATTGAGCACAGAACGATGTCAAAGCAAAATTAAATGGCGCGAAAACAAATGAATTATTACATTTGAAACACAAATTGACACGCTTTAAATTGAAGTCGTAATGTCTTCAAGTTTAACACAGAAGAATTTGAATACTTACCAAGCCAAGTCAACACCAAATATTGGTATGTCATTTTCTCAACGTACCTATTCGTTTCAATTAATAAAGTTCTTTGCAACTATTCGTAGCCCAAATGAAATAATATTATAATACACGCGACACAGCTAAATATAAATTAAAATTGCATCTTTAAGACCGCCTTCATGCCAAAAAAGAACAAGTTCCTGGCCTAATCGTATCTCATTTTCCGCAGGCCAATAGGTTTTGTGTCAAAACATGGCCATTACGACGCTGTTTTTGTCACTTTTTGTCCAATTCTAGCCTAAAAGTGGTGTGCCGACTTGGCAAAAACTTGGCAGTCTGATTAGGCGTTTGCCAAGTTTCAATTAAGTTTATTTTAGGTGGCTGAAAAGGCTGTGTTTTTGTAATATTCGGGGAAACCTAATTGGTCTGTTTTCGAACAGATGATAATTATGTTTTCTAATGTAAAAAACCATTCAATGAATAAGATACATGAGGGTTTTTTTTTTGTAAATCTACTGACGTTATTTATAGATGTTACACTTTCTCTTGTCATAATGTACTTCGTACCAATAATGGTGTTAATGATGTTTACCACTCTATTACACGTGGGCCTATAATTGTTAGTAATAATGACAAAATTAAGCCATTAAGCTCATTAAATTGACGTTTCTTGAAATAATCACTGAAGGTCGAATATTCAAAACAATTCAGTTTTAAGTAGACGGTAAAAGTCTCATGCTGTCCCTTTCACTCTAAAATATCTTGTAGCGACATAACACCTTTTAACATCTTAAAGTTAAGTAGCGTTTGAGTGTTTGAAGCTAAGTAATTTTTTTGATGTACTGAAGTGCCACTCAAATTATTATTTTCTCATCAGCTTTTGTTTTTATTGCAAATCTATCTACAACTAGCTAATGCCCGCCATGCGTTACAAAACCTTTTAAAATCATCTCCGGCGCACGCGCACACAACAACTTACCAAAGTTTCATCGAGTTTTTGCGAGACTAACGAACGGCAATTGATTTTTATATACAAAGTGGCGCGGACGTTATCATATTAAATCATACCACGTATACATACTACATGGTATACTAAGACGGTATACAAACTTTGAATGAAATCCATTCACAAAAAAATATCTGCTGTTCCTTACATTTTGTTACACGTAGCGCGACAAAATGTATTGAACAGATGTTTTTGTTTTTTGTGAATGGGTTTCATTCAAATTTTATATATCGTGTAAGTATACCATGTATACGTGGTATACTTTAATGTGATAACCTAATCGCCACTCTGTATATGAAGAAGAAGATACATATGACGGAGAAGGTATGTCTCTCTCGTTATTATCAGCCATATTTTAACTACTGTGGGCGTACTAATGGTAATGTTGGTTCTTGCGCAATAGAAAAACCGTTTGCAGTTCAAATCAAATTATAATGTACGATCAAGTTAATCACACTAGCGAATCACACACTGTAGGTACACGACACAACTATACGGAACGCGCGACAGTTTCTAAACGTGTTCACTGCTTAACCGCCAACTACCAACTCTGCTTTAACTCTGGTCAAGCGTTATAATAATAATAATAATAATAATACCATTTATTTCAGGCGACACAGGCCCATAGAAAAATACCTTAACCTAAACATATATATTTTTATAAAAACAAAAGTTGTATTAGTAAAAAGCTTAAGACTATGTTAGTAGCGCTTCACTTTGCACTAGCTTAATTTTATGCTGTCCAGTGGAACTTGTCCGCGGAAGCGGCGGAACACCACGTCCTGCGGCCAAAAGTGCTCTTCCATGACGAGGGGTAGATAACAGTTCGGTACACGCACGACGAACGCCTTGAAGTTGACGTTCCGGTGCGATTCCAGTAACTGTACCCTGGGCGTGTACCTCGTCTTTTGGCGCACGTACTCAACGATGTCCTCCGCCTTAGTGGTGTAGTGCAGGCGGGAGATGTACACCGGTGTGTTCGGCTTTGCGGCACGCAGGCTCACTTCAGGCTCCGCAGGAGCTTTGCCACAGCGGTTCTGGTTCGTTCGCGATCGGCGCTTGCTCCTTTGCACCGTCACGAAACCATCATCATTACCAGCCCTATTCGGCGCCTTCTCTGGCATGGGCTTTATACTAGGAGCGCCACGGGCACTCGCGGTGACGCTAGCGAAATCCCTTAGTAGGGGTTTCGTCGGGGCTACAGACACTGGCAGCGGGATGGGGCAAGGGGCGCGGGCGGCATTGCGAGGAGGAGCCGCGGTGACGAGCACGGGGCTGCGGGGCGCGTCGGCGCGGCGCTCTGCAAGCTCAGCAATCGACGTATGCGCTGGCGACGAAACTGCTGACATGCTGCTGTTATGTTGTAGACTCTGTCAAGCGCCACCTGGTGGCACTGGCGTCCCGATTAGTGAAAGTCAAACGATTGATTCAACGTATTTCCGACATAAAGATACCTATTTATATATTTGTCGGTATATCTAGCATTCTTTAAATTGCTAGGTACCTACTAATCTTTACTCCCAGTCTTGTAAAGAACTGAGATCAGTAAGTAGGTCTGAGTAATTTCCTCCGTTCAATTGTTTCTCAAGGTTATAATCCTGCGCTCTGCCTCCTCAGGATATCAAATAGGTAATAGAAATGTACTAGACATCGGAGTATTACAGGTAGGTGGCTACCTATTACTGAGATTTCTTTAATTGTCTTTGAGAGTTTATTGAGTTCAAAGATGAATTAATATATAATTATTTTACTGTGTCCTACTAATATTATATATTACAAGTGAAGGCTTGATAATTATATGTTTCTTACTCAATCCTACACTGTCCTTCCATACCTATTCACATTGTAATTTGAAAACATTGTAAAACCCAATTATTTTTAAAAGAGTAACCGTGGAGTTTCTTGCCGGCTCTTCTCCATAGGAAACGACCAATTGGAACCGTGCACCTAGCTTCTGACGTTTCATAATTGCCCATGTAGGTTTATGTGAAATAAAATAATTTGATTTGATTTGAATCATGCTTTAACGGCTGAAGGATTTAGATAACATACTATGACTTAAGGATTAAAATATTGAACACGTTTCATCCGGGTAAAACATGTAAAAGTTTCCCTAAGATACATCATAAACCGTAGGCAGCAGATTGTAACTTTATAAATGGGGGAAAGTATAATTTCTAATTTGAATATTTCAATTATAATATAAAATCCTCATGATCAGTGGCCTTCCTTCCATACAAGCCGGAAAGCCCGGCTTTCAATTAAATGTGAACCTATCAACAAAAAACATTAACACAGTACACGTCATGCAAACTTGAAAATTAACTAACTCAATCATGTCGCAAGAATTGTTAACAATAATGAAAAACCTGTTTTTTTTTTAAATATAGATATTTCGGCTTTCCCCTAGGCACGCCACTGCTCACGATATGTATTATTAGCACCTACGCCACCTACCTCTATCTACAAAATTTTCCTCATCGTTCGTAATAAAATAACTTTTGAAGACTCTTTTGATCCTCATTTTAATCAAGCACTCATGAATTAATTATTAGAGCTTAATTAGATTTAATTAACACGAAGAAAATCTTTCTAGAATGTTCTATAGTACTGAAATACACGTTTGAATCAATTAAGGTTCCAAATGGAAAGAAAACAGAGTATATTGAGTACATTTCGTACGATTCGATAAAGTCAATTGAAGGGAGAGATTTATCGTAACTTAATTCAGGGATTCTAAGCAATTCGGTAGGAAAATGTCGTTGTAAGAAAGAATATTGATTTACTGGGTACCCTTGTTGGCAGGTGGTTTTTTAGCCCATTGTGTGGTCGATTTTTCTTGAATAAAATCTAGTAAAAAACGTCCCGTTTTTTGTAACAATTTAACATCCATACGTCCAGTATAAACGCGTAGATAGTTATTTATTTTGTAATGTACAGAATAAATAAAATACAATATGATATTTTATATATATTTTTTTTCTTTTTTTATGTCGTTGCCCCACACTAGGAATTTCTCCTGTATTGTGGGTGCGTTTACAAAAATTCAAACTCACATACACAAACAGCCAGACCCGGAACAACTACTTGTAGATCATACAAATATTTGTTCCGTGCGGGAATCGAACCCGCGACACGCAACGCAGCAGTCAATCGCTTAACCACTGCGCCAACCGTGCCGCCAAAAACAAAAAGACATATTGCCATATGGAAGGCCGTTATAAAAAAGAAAATGTAACCAGACAGTGTACCTTGTGGAAAAGGTTGACAAAGTTTTTTAACTTTTTAAGGGTACTAACCTAAATTTCCACCATAACTAATTACACTGTCTATCTATATTTACAGGGTGGCTGGGACATCGACGTACATAAAATACCATGGATTCAGTACTGATTCTGGACCTCCCTGCGTTGCAATTTTTCGTCGATTATAATAGGTCTTTACCTATGAAATTGCCGTTTTGTATGAAAAAATTTAAACGAATTTTTTTCATGAATTTTTTATTTGTATTAATCGAAGTAATCACCCATGCAATCAATGCATCTTTGCCATCGCAGTGGCAGTTTATTGATGCCCTTCTTAAAGAAATCAGCTGGACGGGAGGCAACAAATTCTTCAAAGGCATTTTGTACTGCCTCTCGGGTATTAAATTTTTTTCCCGCCAAGAAGTTATCCAAATTCTGGAAAAAGTAGTAGTCTGTAGGCGCAAGGTCTGGTGAGTAGGGCGGATGACGGAGAGCTTCCAACCCCAGTTCTTGCAACTTGGAGACCGTCTGCTGTGCAGTATGAGGTCGCGCGTTGTCGTGCAGGAGCAGCGGAGACGAGCGATTGACCAATGCTGGTTGGAGATGCGCCAGCTTCTCCATCATTGTGTTCAGTTCTTCACAGTACACATCTGCAGTAATGCTCACCCCGTTTGGTAAGAAGCTGTGATGAATCACACCGGCGCTAGACCACCAAACAGTGACCATCACTTTTCTAGGGGTAAGTTTTCGTTTAGGGCATTGTTTAGGTGCTGAACCAGGATCCAACCAACTTGCTGAGCGCTTACGGTTATCAAACAGAATCCATTTTTCATCGCAGGTAACAATGCGGTTCAAAATTCCTTCATTTGTGTGTCTGTTGAGCAGTGCAAGGCACGTCTCGACGCGTACTTCGCGCTGGCGATCATTGAGTTCGTGGGGCACCCATTTGTCAAGCTTTTTTACCTTGCCAATTTGACGCAAATGGACCAATATTGTTTTGACGCTAACGTCGAAAGCTGCTGCTAATTCAGCCGTAGATTGTGTATCATCAGCTTCCACAATCGCCTTTAATTCGTCATTGTCGACCAAAGTCTTCGGACGACCGCGAGGTTCATTTTTCAGGTCGAAATTTCCAGAACGGAAGCGAGCAAACCAATAACAGGTGGTGCGTTGGTTTGTAGTGTTAGCTCCGTAAACGTCGTTGATGTTGCGTGCCGCTTGTGCCGCGTTGCTGCCACGACGGTACTCATATTCCATAATTACTCGAATTTTTAACGTATCCATGATGACGAAAAAGATTGAAATGCGATGAAAATGTAACACTAATCAATAAAGAAATGACTACTTTTAGAAAAAAAAATCCATGTTTTTAAAATAAAATTAATTTGAAATTAGAATTCTTAGCCAAACAAAAATTATTTTGATTTGAAATGGCCAGTACTGCAGAACGGCAATTTCATAGGTAAAGACCTAATAAAAATAAATGCTGTTCCATACATTTCGACCGCATAGGTAACTTTTCTATGAACCAGCTGATTTTTTTTATTGATAACCGACGAAAAATTTCTACGTTACGCTATTTTCTACGTCTAGAATTATGTGCTTAAGTCTTGTAATAATGCCAATAACGTTGAGCATTTGGGTGGAGCTAACGACCAACTGAATCTAAGGACGAGTGCAGGGGTGACGTAGACGCAGTCATTAATCGGACGCCTTTTTAATTTATTACAATAAAAATAATACATATTTTAAAAAAACATAAAAACTAAATCTTTTTCCTTTGTATTGCAAAGCAGTAGATATTTTTTTTATACTCTTTTGATAAAAAATGAAGGAGTACAATGGTTTCATCTCAATGATTTGGAGGTGATTTGGTGTATTTTTAAGTTATTTTGTAGTATAACAAAATAAAATAAAAATACACCAAATCACGTTACAATACGTAATTTGGTTTAGCCATCATTTTTCTATCGGTAACGATAGAAAAATTATGGCTGAACCAAATTACGTATTATATCATGTAGATTACTAACATTTTTTTTCAGATGTAATTTCTCTGTAAATGCCGACGAAAAGTTGCTTCATCTGCATGCTTTTTTCAAGCTTTTTTCGAGAGAGCAGCCTTAATTCATGGTTACAGTTTGCGCGTCGATTTCGATGGCCCACCCTGTATAAATAAAAATGAAATGTTGTTCGTTGGTGAGCACAACACACTGGCTGGATGAATTTAGCTATTTTTTATTTTAAAATGTTCGTAATAGTCCGAATAAGGTATTTACGGCAGGAAAAATTGAAAAAAGTTTCCCGGGAAATTAGAAAAATGGGAAAAACTGATGACTGAACTGAGAAAAATGGGAAAGCTTTTCTATGGGATTTTTGTACGAACTATTGTTTGGACACGACAACGTGTGTCGCGTTAACTAGTTTATAATAGATTGCTTCATCAACTGTCTGTAAGACATTTTACAAAAAAAACATTACACATTTCTTCCGAAACTTTTTTGATGACCAACTGATCCTAATCGATAGAACTGGATATAAAACGGCAGTTGATTGATGGCAACATTATTTCAGTAGGCATTTAGACAAGAACAACGAAGGACAAGGCCGGTTCTGTTGGTGTTTATGTCCCATCAATGACGTAAAGCATCTAATATTAACCACTCGTGTTATAACGGAAACAGCTTTATATTATGAGTAAATTATCAATATGTTGATGTTTCGTTTCTTTAGCAATTTTTGTATTTTTGTAGTATTCATTAGAGTTTTTTTTTTTCGGATCTTTTTTCGTGGCTTATGATGTGACTGCTAGTGTTTTCACACTATACCTACAAGGCGTATGTCCAGCGTTAAGCCCCATTTACTCGATGCAAGCTTCCTTGCCTGCGGCATACCTGCAATAAAATTGAAGCAATAAATGACTTGCATCATCTATGCACTGATCAGGGGGCCTAAAATGGACGCTTTGGCAGAATCATAATATGATCTGCGTACAATTCGTATATCCCGCAATTCATCTGTTTGACAGCTGCTATTTGACATTAGACTTCATTAAAGCAATTCATAATTTGTGTACCATTTTACGAAACTTCATACAAAACTGTCAAACTGATGAATTGCGAGATATTAATTGTACGCAGATCATAATATGATTCTGCCAAAGCGTCCATTTTAGGCCCACAGGTGGTGCAACTTTTATTGGACATAAATCAGATTTTAGGCTAGCTACGTACTTTAGCTGAGGCGCAGGCAAACAACTACTTTGCGTGCTTTGTTTCTGCCTGGCGCTACATGGAACTGTATCACCAGCGTCTCAGCATACGTATTTTGCAATGACGTACCGTTGATGCTGCGTAGAGGCTGCGCTAGCATCGCGTTAGTAGTGATTGTTTCGAAAACCTAAAGAATGTAGCGTTGAAGCGTCTACGCTTCCTCTTTGTTCTACGAACGCGTACACGAGACCAACGCTAGTTGCGATGGCACCATAAGCAATCATTTCTATAGAATGGACAGCATCGATATCTTTCTAGTAATATGTAGCGGTATCAACATCGCCACATGCGAGCTGACGTCACGCATACTCTGCATCGCGCAAGCAGAGTTTACCGCGCGACTAGCGTATATGCAACGTCCCGACATCAATCGTCGGGCAGTTGCCCACCAGACACAATACCCGTCTGTCTGGTCGGAGGATCCTCCCTTTTCCATAGAGTATGAGTGAATTTTACACCCTGTTCCTCATACCTCTATAAATATAATAATAAGTAAATGTCAATTTGAAAACTTTTACAAAATCAACAGCATTTTCCTGATGTGGAGGTATTTGTGGAACCCTCTCTATCAAGCTTGGAAAGCAGAATGATAATTGAAATAATTCTTAATATATTGTCTTAAATACATTATGACAAATCTTATGGTAATAATAGGCATATGAGAATTAACATGTCATCTTTACTCTGTTATCAAACCTAAATGAAACCGAATACGAATTGGTAGTTTACAGTAAACCTAAATCATACAGGTAAATATAATAATATCATTATTTATCATCATCTTCCTGCTCTTGTTTATGTTACTTGGGGACGGCGAAACACGTTTTCTTTTTTCTACTCTTCCTTGTCAATCGTCAAGGTATCATTGACTCCCTTTTCTTTCATATCATTTCTCACACCTCCATCTTTTCTTTGGACTTCCTCTCCTTCTCAATCGATCAACATAATAATCACTTTTTTAGTTACTTGCGTCTTTTAGTTAAATATTATCATATATCATAAATCATCAAAATAATGTCAGTAAAAAGGTTCCAAGCGTCGCGGTCGTAGCAACCGGTTTCCTTCACTATAATTGATTGATATCACGATGATATTGCATTTAATGTACCTACATTAAACTACACAACAATTAATAATAATCGATCAATATCTTTAAGTTTTTCATTCATTCATTCATCCATTCATCTACATCATAATAACGATAACAATTTTGATAATTTTATTATTTGTTTACTATAATGATCAAAATATGTAGTACTAAAAATGCATCTCTACGATTTTAGATCAACTAAGTAAGTAAAATATATTTAACTAGCTGTTGCCTGCGATCCAGAATGAAAAGTAGCCTATATCCTTCTCCAGGTCATAGTCTACACATATGCCAGATTTTATCCAAATCTGTTTATCCGTTTTAACTTACTTTCCAGGTAGGAGTCAATAAATTACTTTTGATTAATTACTTCAGGAGCGTGTTTAGATGAATACTTGCCAGAATATTTCTCTTGATTAATTTAATATTCTAATATTATATTAGTTAATCACCTGGCCTGAATTACGCTGGAGTGCAAGGTTGATAGGAGTTCAGGATTGTATTTAGTATTTTTAGATGCTTAAGTGACTATTAAATATAAGATATGGGTCTACGTTTGAAGCAAATGTTTCGTTCACCGAGTTGCAAAAGTTTCGCCCTGGAATTTGCAAAAAGCTATGGAGCACAGCATTCTGGTTATAAAAAGAACAGACATAATAATGAACACCAAACTGCGCTCCAAAACGGGGATCAGAAAATTTGGCAAAAAAGCTTCCGACTCGGTTACTTCCCAAGCGCTCCAAAATTTTGAACAACAAGTAAAGGTAAAAATCAGGTCATTTATTTTAAGTAGGCCACTAAAAGACACTTGAACGTCAAAATGTACAAGAAAAAATTTAGTTTCATATGGAGAAGAATAAGCAAGAAACTACATAGTTACTCTTTTAAAATATTTTAATATTTTTTATAATTATATGTCAAGACGATTTATGCATTTATTATAATTATGTGTGAAGAAAACTAACAGACCAGACTAATGGCACTGGATAGGTCACTTCAGCCGCATGCATAGCGCTAGGCAAGTATTCACGCAAAAAAAAATACGCAAGTACTTTTGGAGTTAATTTAACGCGAGACTGGTTGCTCAAATCGCTGGTTGCTCATCTTGCGGAGCGATGGAGCTCATTCAATGTTACCTGGTAGAGCCTTGCCACTTTAGCAATCGGTGCCTTTAATTTTTCCATTAAAGAGGATTATCCTGAAATTGCCGTAAAACATAATTAACTTACTTAATTAATTAAACAGGCTAATACTTTAATAATGCAATAACACATGTGGTTTAGAGTTCGGAATGAGTGAATTTCACGTTAAAAATTAAACTCGGCCGGGAAATATAACACAAGAGAACAGATTTTTTGTTGCATGAACTTATTATGACTAATATTACTTATACATTTTTGGGTTGCCGATTTTAGATCTGAAGTCAGTTTTTTTGTTTTAAGTTTAGTTTTTGTGATATAATGAAAACGTGATTTTCAAGAAAAACATTTTTTAATTAAAAAATACACTAGAAAAACAACCACTACTTATCAAAAAAAATCTTTTATGAGATTTTCTTGCTTGACTTGGTTCACAAGGGCTGTTTTTAATGCTCCAACAGAATTCCGCCACCATGTGGGCATTCCAGCGACCCTGGTACTGCTCCTCCATAGTCTGAATATCTTGATGAAACCGTTCCCCTTGTCCTTCACTCAGGTGACCAAGATTTTCAGAGAAACGGTCCAAATGGCTGTGGAAGAAGTGTATCTTGATGCTCATATTACAAGCAAGCCGCTCGAAGTGCGACAACATCTCTTCAATGTTATCCGCATAGCTTTTATCCTTTTTGTTTACCAGAATTTTGTGCATTCCAAACGAGTTCATCCTGGGCATTTTTTTCAATGTCAGTCATATAACTATTAAAGTATTCATCCTTTATCCTATGTCTAGGACATGTAGTCATGCAGGACTTTTCGGACGATGCCGATATAGAGAGGGAGTGGAGGGCGTTGGCGGTTCAATACAATATGGTAGCCCGCAGGCTTGCGCGTTGTAATAAGGATGTTAAAGTGGCGCTTTTTAAGGCATACTGCCAAACCTTCTATACGTGCAGCTTGTGGGTGAAATATACGCAGAGATCCTACAACGTTCTTCGCGTACAGAATAATAATGGATTTAGGATGTTGATGGGGCTTACGCGCTTCTGCAGTGCTGTGCAGATGTTCGCGGAAGCCCGTGTTGACGATTTCCATGGAATTATGAGGAAGACAACAGCGTCAATAATGATTAGGTTGCGCGGAAGCACCAACAGCATCCTAAAAACATTATAAGACAAAGTAGACAGTCCCTTACTGTGCGTGTGCTGGGCCACGTCTTTTTTTGTTATTTTAGTTTTGTAAAAGTTTACTAACATAACTATGTTAGTAAACTTTCACAAAACTTAAAAAGCTTTTTAAGTAATTGTTACTAATGCTATATGGATTGCGATTTTGTGTCCGAAATAAAGAACATACTCGTATATTTATCAACCTTCTTATTTCGTGGACCATCAAAAATTCCAGCTTTCAGTTTCTCTGTACTCAAATTATGGAACTTTTTAGAGATGTATTTAAAACAATCACCATCCTTGTTCACAGCTTTGACAAATTGTTTCATGAGCCCAAGTTTCATATGCAAAGGTGGCAGTATTATGCGATCCCTAGGCACGCCACAATTGCGGCGGTAAGTCCTCACCAACCACGGTTGTTTAAGGAGGTTCCTGTTTCGCTTAAGGCGAGAGGAAACGCCTGGGTGTTACCATTGTGTGGATCGCCCGGAGGACACGGTAGAGCATACGGTGGAGGTCTGCCCGGCTTGGGCGGAGCACCACCATGTCTTCGCGGAGGGGCGATAAGCGGCGGCAATCTCTCGCGTCTGGTCCTGGTCCAGGCCGTGGTATGGAGCGAAAGGGCATGGGAAGCAGTCACCTTCTTCTGCGAAGTAGTAATGCTCGCGAAGGAGGAGGCGGACCTCGTGAGGGTGAGGCAATCGTTGCGCCGTCACGCCTCTAGTCGCCGCAGGAGGAGATCTCGCAGAAGGAGGCTGCGGAAAGGGAGCGAGAGATCTCATCCTCTCACCCGGCCCGCAGCAGGCGCAACGGGCGTCGGCGGAGGGCGGACAACGCCCTCTGCCGGCCCCCCTAAATCGGTCCAGGGACGACGGACTTGGGGACGTCCGTCGCCCCCCATACATCAGGACACGAGGCGGCGGCGCGTAGTGTTCCACGCGTGCCCCTCTTAGACGTCGCGGGGGAGTCAAACACCTCACTCCCCCCGCTCGACCGGACGCGGCCCGCTAAGGCGGGCCGGCACCAGTCGGGGGTTGCAGAAGATTCGTACGTTCCCGTGACCCACGGCGCAGGTGTGAGATGGAACATCGGGGTGGTTTTTAGCCAGTAAGAGTCTGACAGACCCCTCCGCCCCCCCAGGGGGGGGGGGGGGGACATCCATGAGGATTTTCCACCCAGGATCAAAAAAAATAAAAAAAGGGGGAGACACCCTGGTTGTCCGGCCACCGTAGGCTTGCGGACGGCGAGCAATGGGTAGCTCGCCATCATGTAAGGACCAGGCCCGTGTCGACGGCGCGTTGTGTTTCAAGCGCGCCTCAAAGAGATGTCAGCACTAAATGTCTGGGTTCGATAGAGATAGAGATGGGTTCGAAAGAGTTATCGTGGCCTTGGCGCACAGGTAACTGAAGGAACACGGGTGGCTTTTAATCAGTAAAAGTCTGACACGCCCTGCTGCTCCGCCCAGAGCGGGAGAAATTATTAGATGATTCCCCGAACAAAAAAAAAAAAGACACTAGTGGTAGACCTTGTAAAAAAAAGACTTTTTTTTTAAAACAACTCTGTTTTTAAAAGTTAAGTGTAACTAGTACCATAATATGGCCAAAACCTATGGTATCACAAAAACTAGAGCTATTAGAGATAAATTGAGGGTAGATTTGAAATCAGCGACCTCGAATTAGTACTCGTAAACAACAGCCATAAAATTCCTATGTAACAAAAACATTTCTAATTTAGTTCACTTGTGTAATTAAATTATCGATAAGGCTATTATACTTACGCCACTTATTAAGCATTGCTTAGTTAACATACATTGTTTTCAAGTGAAAATTGAACGTAATAACAGATAGGAAAGTAACTATTGCTAAGTAATCTCTCCGCTATCAGTATAACCCCTCAAATTGGGAGTATGAATGTCAGGAGTGTCAGAAGTTAGAGGTATCAACTTGATAAAAAGGTCAGTCGCCCTTGTGAATCACTCTACGTAATACTATTTATACATTCTTCAATAGTGTGACATAATGTTTCGTGTTTTAATAATTATTCAGCGTAGTAGGTATGTTGCAACACGATTGGCGTTTTCGTCAGCGTTCATCAGTTCCTCCTGGATATAGGTAACAAGGCATGCACGGCAGGTTTTTAAAGCACAAAAATTAGGGTGTGTGCTTATAGAACATGCTATAAGTGGAAACTTACGACTGGAGCCGAGTATACGCGATTCAGTGTCACCGACCCGAACGTGACGGTTTTGTTCACTGTTCAGAAGGAGCGCAAAAGAAGTTTTCCCTTCAATAAACTGAGCTTTGGATTTCACACATGACGATTGTCTTGCAATGGGATTTCTGTTCTTCTTCTTCTTCTTCGGTTTTAAAATAAAAAGTTAGATACACACAGACGCGAAAAAGCTATTGCTGTTTAGACAATATTAATATTCATATACATATTTTTATTTGCGTTTCAAAATGTTCGTTCTCATAATGACATAAAGCTAAGGTACAATTACGGACCCTGTAGAACACAGCTAAGGGTAATTTTTTGTTTTTTTATTTTCATCAGGTAATTTGCCTAGCCTTTACGCAACTATGTATATTTGGGTCAGCTTCCAGTCCTACCGGATGCAGCTAAATACCAGTATTTATGCGCAGTATGGAGCGATTGCCTATCTAACCTCCACAACCCAGTTACTGAGTAACGAGATCCCCATTGGTAAGACTGGTGGTCAGACTTTTGGGCTTCTTTCGTAACGACTGTCAAAGATCTACGAAGGACCAACGACTTAGTGTCCTTTCTGAGGCACGGAGATGTCTGGTCACGGCAAGCATAACCTTCGATTAACCCGAACCCGACTTCGATAATAGTTTTCATATTCGTATTTGAATCATGAGAGTTGGCGTCCAATAAAACCAGATGTGAGTAAATAGGTTTCACAACAGATCGTCAGAGCTTCACAACTGAACTGGATGAACTATATGGAAAGGATATACAACATAAGCGGATCATACTTTTCTAAACTTTCCAAGAAACACGGCTATAGAAAAAACTAGTTCTATTGCGAAAATAAAATATGTGCTTATCCCTCCCAATGCTAGCAAGAAAAATATCAATGGGAAACATTTTATACTCGTAGGTAATATTGAAATTTAAAAGTAAGTAGGTAGGTAATATTTTTCTTAACATGAATAACGTGGTTTAGAAGTTTTTCAGTTGGGAAACTACGCATTCGTAGTTCCGTAGCAGGTCTCCACATGAAAAATGCTGGTCATTAAAAAGTTATTTGATAGAAATTATTTTGTGTCCATACGTTAATTTATGTTCAGTAATGTTTGAGGTAACGTAGACCTTAATGGTCAATTGAAATACCAACATTTGAAGAGGATATGTTTACCCGTTTTTTTCTATGGGCAATATTTTGGCCCTTAATAATTATGCCTTAAGCTAAACCATAATGGACTATCGAGTATTCATGTATAAATTAAGTATTATTTTCTTTACATTTTTAAAACAAAATGATAATAATCTGAACTGTTACTCCAGGTTAATTCCAATCACCCAGAGATAACCTCAAATAACTCCAATACATTATTATTTATTAATAATAACGCGACTCCACTACGCGAAATATTTGCCAATAGACCCATTTAATGGTTCAATGGTTTTTATCAATGGGTCACGAAACCCAAAGTGCCAATTTAATATATTTCAGAGCCGCGATTATTATGGAGCGTCGAAATTATTTAAACATCAAAAATGAACTGTTATTATATTATACTGAGATTGAGAGTTTGTTAGATTCTCTATGAAAATAAAATAAATCATTGAAACCCAATGCTTATTATGCATTTGTGTAGAGTTCATTTGAAATTATTTTGACAAATTGAAAAAGTGGTAACTATTGAAATATAAATTTATAGTTGAAATGAAATGAAATATAGTATATTATAATATGGCTTATATGTTTGTAGTTGAAATGTCGTGAAAACTGCTAATTCCATTATTCAGCTTTGAAAAGCCCGATTTACATTCCAGATCACCTTGTACAAGAATGTGTTTTGTGGCAATTAAATACATGATCGTATTCTTTCTGTTACAGGTAACATCATCACCACAATTACAAGAAATATAAGGTAAGAATTAAATAACATTTAACGCTACCCAATAATTACGTACTTAGGGAGGTACCTACTTGTAAAGTAAAGCTTTAAGTGCGAATCTTCACAACGGTTTTAAGATAAACCGCTCGGTCCACCCAATTTACAAGTTAAACTGCCAGTTGGGACTTTAGCCTGATAACTGAATTTCAGCAATCCTACCTACTCGCCTTCGTTGTATTTATTGTTTCCTGAAATGCAAGCGTTGATTTAACGATGAACCCTTACATCCCAAATGCTGACACAACTCACGTAGGTACCTAAGTCGTACATAAATACGGTCCAGGTGAAACATGTCCCACCGATATAATTACACTCGCGGACAAAGAATAGACCCACCCGTATTCTTTGTCCGCGAGTGTATATATCGCTGAGCGACATGATAGTAATTCAATAACGATGGTGAAAGACGACAACGCCCGCCTTTTATCATTTTGATTTGACAGATTGAAAACAAAAGCTAGAAAACAAGCAAAAGTAAAACAACCGCGAATTGAATTTATTTCCAAATTCGAGATTAAATTTTTTTAAGTTTTTTAAATTACGTTTTAGATCATTTAAGGTATTATTTCATATTGGTACTAAAATTATCTGTGATATAAAGTTAGTTTCATGCATGTACCATTATTCATTTGCAAGTAACAGGGATTTTCGTCATCGACCCGTATTATTTGACCGCGTGTGTAGTTGAGATGTCACCTAGTAGACGTGTTCAATCTTACCCTACGACCCATGACATGTCGACCTTATGTATGCCAACGATTTAGTTTACAAACTTCCCTGGATCTAAACTTGTAGTTGGCTTGGCGAAGCCAGGGGTCGAATATAAATTAAGGTTAACTTGTACAGATTGTAATTAAATCAGTACAAGTTTCGATTTTGTTTTAAGAGATTTTTTGCACAGATACGTGCCGAGATTTTTATAAATAATCATAACGTTTACTACAAATACATACATACATAAACTCACGCCTTCTTCCCATGGTGGTAGGCAGAAACTACAGAACGCCACCTGCTACTATCCTTACATACTCCTTTTGCCTCGTTTACGTTAATATATCTGATCATACACGCACGCCGAATGCGAGTACTATGCACCTGACCTTTCTGAAGAACATCACCAATAAGGTCACTATATGACTTCCTAGGGCGGCCCCTCCCGGCGTTTCCACTCACATCTGCCTTGTAAATTCCTTTTGTTAGTCGCCTATTATTAAAATTAAGGTTTGCTACAAATTAAGGGTGAATTACAACAATAAAACTGAACGCGATCAGCATCTAAACCGCATTCAAGAGCTGGCAGTGTTAAAATATTATACTACAACAATTATGATGCTGATAACTCTTGAACGCGGCAATGTAACATGACACCAACATTGGTCACGAATCTGCTTCCAAATATTTCACCCAATATTGGCTACCAACAAAGCTAGTAGTTCCACACGAATTACCTGTCGTGGTTTTTTTCGGACCCATTTCCCTGAAAAGGTATACATTGCAGTATGGCTGACACGTCAGAGGGTCGAACCCTGACG
Source organism: Griposia aprilina (assembly GCA_916610205.1). Taxonomy (NCBI): domain Eukaryota; kingdom Metazoa; phylum Arthropoda; class Insecta; order Lepidoptera; family Noctuidae; genus Griposia; species Griposia aprilina. The sequence goes on from OU744305.1 coordinate 12,093,599, forward strand.
TGCAAAAAATAAAACACATTATTAACCGCAAGAACACGTAAAATTTATTTTCTGTACTAACTGTATAAAATCACACAAAAAAAGTAAAAAGATGTACAAATATATTATGTTCTAAAACAGCGAGGCGGAGCTGGTGACTTGATGGGTTACTGTTAACAAAAATAAAAAAATGCCGCAATAAGTCTCTGGTTAGATTGCAATCTCACCTAATATTTGCGGCATAATTAATGTATCCAAAAATATGGAAGTTGGATTACTTTTTTTTTCGTACATTGAGTGTTCAGACAAATAACTTATGCGGAATTAATTACTAGGTAAAAGAGAAATTTAAAACGGCTTGTGTTTAAACGCCTACCAGAAAGGTAATTATTTTACTACCAAAAAATTCGAAATACCTGCCAGAATAGATAAATACTCACCAAATTGTGTTTCATAAAGTATTGTAGAAATTAACTTATTTCCCTTTTTATTCTATGTCATAAAGATTTATAAACGCCTCTAAATTTCTTACCACCTGCCAAGATAGCTCGATGGAGCCCCGTAAAGCGGGGCTCCTATTTCTGCTACCGCTCCCGACGGCGCCTATCAGCGCCAGGCGATGCCGGTTGCCCAAGCGGCGTGGTCTTTATTCCAATAGCCAATACTTCGAGCCAAAATTTGGCCTTTTCGACTGGTCTTAAACCTGACACAAATAACAGGGTTCTTTTTTGAGCAGGCAACAAGACGGAAATTAAAGAATATCGAAACGATAATAGGAATACATGCCATAGTGTGAGAAAAAACTACATCAAGGATTGGCAAACAATGTAAGTAATGCTTTATTGCATCCTTATCAGTTCACTGGGATAAACATAACAAGATAACTGTTCAAGTGGTTTTTACTGATAAACCATTTATAAAATATTTTTACCACATAATCTTAATAATCAATTTGAAACGTGTCTTCTTTAGAAAAAATCAATCGCCCGATTCCTATGTAAAAAATTTTGACGAGCAAATTTGCAACGCGCTGCATAAGTAGATAGGCTGATAAGGTTTCTCTAACACTAACACGGCCTTCTAAGTTGCCATTAAATTGATTTTCTCCCCACAATATTGGTGAAAAATAACATTTTATTGACGTCATAAAATATGTTATTCGTCGCAGAATTCTGTCACGTATAAATTCTACCGTAGGATCGAGCTCAAGCTACTAGTAATGTTCTACGCTCTGCTATTCGACGCTCGTAAATCTCTCCGTATCGGCAACTTGACACTACACGAAACTGGGTTTTGGTCTGGCTTTGAGAGTATTTGGTATACGAGCTTGAGCGAAAATAGCTAGGATAACGGAAACAATAAGGATCGTAAACCATGTGTATATTTTGCGGCGCTAGTTTATTTTATTTTATTCAGGAAACTATCAGGTAACTTATACAGTGTCCTTAAAATATGAAATTGAAGGCCATTTACAAGTTCCCACTAATAAATCTATCTATACTAATATACAGGCTGGAAAAAACAAATGGGCCCTGAAAGGAAACTACTTTAAATCCTTAAGATAGATTATTTTACTTAAAGGAATTCCTTTATTTTTTAAAAGAAACAAAATTGCATTCATAGATTTCTCGATAAGTTTAACCGGGAATCGAACCAGCTACAAATTAAAAAAATAAACACTCGTACCTCCATAGTAAAGAGAGGACCCTCTGACCAGACGGGTGTCGTGTCTGGTGGGCAAATGCCCGACGATTGATGTCGTGCCGTTGTAAATAATTATGCTAGTTGCGCGGTAAACACTGCTTGCGCGATGCAGGATTTTTCGTGACATCATCGGTGTGACGCGTTGCTCGTATGTGGCGTTTTTGATGCCGCTACAGTCGTATTAAGATTGCATCTATTTAACAGGTTTTTATTCGTTGTTACAAAGCGCACCTTAACCAAAAATACCATCGCATACGTTGACTCCATTCCACTTCAAACTTCACTATCAGGAGCAGACGCCTTAATGACCACAGTAAAGATAGCAGACGTTTGCTCAGTGTTTATGTGTTTATCCTTCCTAAATAGCTTTAGAGTTGTTTAGCTCCGTCAAATAAGCAAAAACATTTCATATGTGATGTTCTTTTTTTAGTAGAAGAAAAGTCTGGAAGTCTGAGTTTGATAACTCTTTTTATTTTGTGAGGTTTTCTTTGCTCGATATTCAAATACTGAGGTACAGATAGTTTTAAAATTTTGGCCAGTGCAAAAATCCTTCCTCCGGTTTTTGAAAGGCTATTGAATTGAATTCTAATAATTGTCAAATATCATCTATGCCATAGGTTCTCAACGTGGGTGATAACGCCCCCTCGCGGGCGTTTGAGATTTTCAGGGAGACAGTAGAAGACCCAGAGAAAATTATGGGGCATTGAGATGGGATCTTACGACTAAATAATATTACACGTTTAAATATAATCGTGGCAATAGCTGTTTCAGATTCGCGACAGATGGTAAGTAAAAAAAATTGGAGGGCTACAGAAAAAAAAAACTCAATGTGGGCGGCGAATTAGGGTTGAGAACCTATGATCTATATCTATACTAAAATTATAAAGAGGCAAAATCTGAGTTTGTATCTTGGGAGTTTGTCTTTGGAACTGCTGATCCTATTCTAAAAATTATTACACTAATAGGAAGCTCCAGTATTGCCGAGTATCATACGATTATGTTAAAACAAGAAATTTCACGAGGACTAGTCTCGGACAGAAGCTTTGTCAAATAATTTGATTGACTGATGTTATTTCGGTCAACCAATCACAGCAGTGTTAAAATAATATTTGACAGCGGTTTTTTGTGATAAGCCTTTCAGAAACGGGTTGTCAGTATCCCGTTGACATCATGACACTTAGGTATCTGTGCGGTTCCTACCTACAGTCATATTTCGGGACATGACTACACATACATAACAAAATTAAATTAAGAAGCTTTCTCTGCGTTGACAGATGGCTTATTCATAGTACATTGTACCCACCGCGGTGCTCCTAATTGTTTCTTAATACTGGTCTATATTTATGTACTTACATTCCAAGAGCATAACAATGAAAAATAAAGGGAAATAAAAATGTTTTATTTTTTATTTTAGATGGGTTTGCTCTTGACTCTAGTCTAGGTCAGAGATGACAGAGTCAAAGTCGAAAGTCTTTTTTTAAAAACAAGCTTTTATTAGTTGTTAATTAATTAACATTTTTTACAGCAAGACAAAAAAAAAGAGGGTGTAACAGGTTTTTTTCAATTTCAATCGAAATAAAATTATTTATAACTTTTTAGTTCTTTTTAATTAACAACTAATAAAATATTGTTTTAAAAATAAAAATAAATCCTTTATTTATTTTTTACTTTTTAGTATTTATGATGTTAAATAACTAGTTTAGTCATTTCTATCTAATTTACATTTTTTTGTTCGTTTCTTAATTTTCATTCTTGCTAAATAGAATTTTATTATTTTATGATGTAGAACCAGAGTATCTACTTATCACGAAGATTCAAACGAGCCCAAACTAGATGGAGTTGTGTCATTTTATTACAGAGTTCCTATAGCCGCCTCCCAGGGTGCCACCTTCTGGCTCCATCATCAGACCCGACATATCATCCAGAACCAGCCCTGTCAGGACGAATCAAACGAGCCCAAACTCGATGGGATTGCGTCGTTTTATACATCCAGAGTTCCCATGGCCACCTTTCGGCCCCATCGTCAGATCAGCTCCATATCATAATAATATTCATCTTTCATTCAGTCATCCGATTCACATTTGCATGCAAAAATTCAGCTCAATCAGAAACGGGGAAGTGGGTAAAATTTTATCAGCAAGATTTCATTACAGACACCAGGACAGGTGAAACTAAATAGAAGCTTGTAAAAATAGATCACAGACAGCAAATTGTTTCATTAACGGTTTGTGCACGTTGCTGGCACATGAGAAAATGATGTGGAGCTGAGACCGAATTTCATACATAGTGCAATAGGTAGATACTAATTATAGGGTTCACTGCTGGGTCGCGCGCCGCGAATTAAAAATTCATCTGCGAGTACACGATCTACATAATTATGTTTATAACCTACACGATCGACATCGATCGATGATCAACGTCATTTTATCGTTCATCTTCGAATTTGATAGGAAGGTAATAATGCTATAACACTAAACCGATCTATTCAACGTCGATTTTCTCCTTATACCTGCTACCGATTGGTCGATGAAAACGTTATGCTTTGGTTGATTAACCGGTAGACCAGAACAATATTGTTCGATTGTCGTTCAACTACAATCATTGACCATCCTGAGCCAATATACCTGCGCGATCGAAGTAAAGGCTCCCAGACGCAACGCGACAGCGCGTCGCGACTTTTGTTAAACAATTTCCATGATTTTTTCTTAGAAATTGTTCTACTACAGTCGCGTCGCACCTGTTTGTGGGAGCCTTTAATTCGATCGTAGGGGTGTAAAAGAACCCCTACCCATATTAGCCGTAGGCGTATTTTAGTGCAAGTACAGTAAAGTCTTTTATACCGTCGTCAGTTTTAAAGTTCTTTCCTGTATCAGGTCAGGGCACATAATACCTACGTAGAGTATTGCATAGAAAACTAAATGTATTTAATTACTTGATAATAAAGATCAAAATAGTCTACACTTTTGACCAATGTCGAGTTGGCATCAAACTAAAACATTTTTATAGCCCTGGCCATTTTATGTACCTCTCCTAATTCGGTCGTCACATTTATAATTCGGTCTGCATGTAAAGGAGACGGCTGAATGTATATAATTCTGCAGTATTGACATTACGACGCAATATGTAATGGTGAGTCAATAAAACAGATTCTATCGTGTAATGAGCAGACATAGACGAACATATTTTGGCTGTGTCTGTACCTACCTGTCGCAGCTAGATCGAATGAAGCTCGGTCTCTGGTGGATATCTATCTAGTCTTGCGTTGTTGGCGGTGGATCGAGTAAATTTTAAAACTGTCTATTTCACTGTCTATACAATCTGAAATGTTTGTTTATATTAGCCACATAGTTGTTTACATGGCTGATATTATTAATAACGCTTTGTTTTCATTGGGTTTTTGAATGAGAGCAGAATTATTACGGAAATTAACTAGTGAGGTAAGATAAACGTTTTTTAGTTGATTTTCTATTGCTTAATTTTTCAAACTAAGAGCTTTTGATGTAGGTATCTACAGAGATAAATCGGGCAGCCAGAAATTTGCCCAATTTATTGAGAGACCGGCACCCTAATTACGTAATACACATAACAGTTTGAAGCCTATTGCTAATCCATTGCTTCATATGTTCGAAAAAAATTGTCTGCTCAACAACGTAGATAACGCAATGAATGTTGTCGAACTGTCAAAATGAAACCCATTCCTAATGTTAGTGTGTTACGTAATTACCCCGCAGGGGTTTTGGGCTTGTTCAAAGATTATAATGTTTTATCGGAGTACAGGATAGTACGTTTTTCTTCGAAAACTTTCCGACCGGTGAGCGCGGTATTAGTCAACCCAGATTTTCGAACTAAAAGATAGAATCTATCTGACAAATCTAGACTTCATTTCGGCCATTCGAAACCAGTGTTATAGCAATAAAAGTGAGGAATTTACACGGAGACATTTTAAGTGTTTGACAGTTACAACTATTAATTTGTTACCAACCTACGAGTATCTCTAACTACCGACGTCACATCCCATAAGTAAGTAAGTGCCTAAGATAAATCCATTACCTACCTCGAACCCAAAATCTGTACCCACCATTATTTATAAATTAGTACCAACACAACGTAATAATAAACAGCTCCATGATTTCCCGCTCAATAATAAAAGCCAGGCGTGAATCTCCTACCCTTTTACTCCAGTTTATTCATGTTCCTGTCATGCTTCGGGCGGCCATTACTGCTGCGGAACCACTTATCGGCAGGTAACCCATTTGCGAGTCTGGGCGCGGAATATTTTAATACTTCATTTGTAACAAGTGTTGATAGTGTGCTCGGAGCTTTATTTAATAGTGATTACGTGTGTAAGTTTAAATGGGGATTTAAGTAGTTTGGGAATATTACGTTTTCAATTTGTTGTTTTCGTTTGTAGGTATGATTTTATTAGTATCGATTAAAGTTGGGAATTTGAGGGTAATCTATAGATATCACTGAGTGGCTAGAAAGAGAAATATTGTGAGGAAATTGGCTTATGGCTTAGTAATAACAGTCGCACACATCGATCGAAAAGATTAAGCTACGCTTGCCACGGTTGGTCCGTAGATATGTGACCATCTTTACATACCCAGACCCCCCGTGCCTCGGAAAGCAGGTAAAGCCGTTGGTCCCGGCTGTCATTCGTGGACCTTTGACAGTCGTTACGGGTAGTCAGAACCCCGAAAGTCTGACAACCAGGCTTACTAAAGGGTATCGTAGTACCCAGTAACTGGGTTGTGGAGGTCAGATAGGCAGTCGCTCCATGTAAAATACTGGTATCCAGCTTCATCTGGTTAGACTGGAAGCTGAACTCAACATAGTTGGGAAAAAGCTAGGCAGTAATTTGTCTAGCCTTCATAGGCTAGACAAATTACTGCCTAGCTTTCAATCATCATTGATTGTGAGGAAATCTTAGGGCCTAGCCAAGTGGCAATCGCTTTCAAAGGGTTTCGAATTTCTTCAACGCCTTTCACCAAGATTGACATAAGCTTTTCGGTAGCTATTATTATCAGTTCTATACATTTTTGACTTTTCATAGTCATCATAGTTATCGCCGATAGAATTTCGCTTTGTCTAGGCCCTCAAGGGTTTTACTATTGGTTTAAAATCGCCAGCCAAGAGCAAGCGTAAGGATTAATGATCGAAAACGTTATCTGCAGACGAAGAGGATCCTTTCCCGCAGTGGCAAAATTACAAGCCCGATATTAGCCATTATACGATATTGGCTTGGTTCCGGGTCACAGACTTTTCGGAGCTGGAATCCCGACTGTCGGTTCGAAAACGATTATTTTTTAACTGGAGCTAAACTGGCGTGTCATTCCGGTTTGCATTCGAGATCACAGGTTTGATTTTCTTGACGTAGGAGTAGCAGAGTAGAAATATTAGATATTTTGATGATTGTAACAATTAAAAAACCTTTTAGATATGGGGAACCACGTGAATCTGAAAAGTCATATTGATGTTTTGACAAATTTTATTCTCCAAAGGACGGTGTCGACTGATTAGAGGTCCACGATGCTTATTTAAATTAAAAACCTTATCCGTATCCCTTATCCTAAATAAGGTGAGGCGGTACTTCACATCTGGGCTGCTTCTGGGTTTGTACATAGTTCAGGTCCATTCCTGTATGGAGTATTGCTTCCACCTATGGGATGGCTCAGCATAATACTAGCTAGCTGCACTTGACTCGATGGAACGCAGAGCAAAAAGGCAGGTGACGAGGCGCTGGGGGCTAGGTTTTACAGCGTGGTTCATCGGCATAATGTTAATTGCCTGTCGGTCTTCTACAGACTGTACTTCGGAGAGTGTGCGCAGGAGGTCCACGACCTGATCCCGCCATATCCCTTTCATTACCGGACTACCAGACATAGGTACTGAAGGGTTATCATCCGCACTTGGTCAATTTACCGACTAGTCGTACTCGGCGCTTCTCTTCCACATTTATTATACGCACGGCTAAAGTGTGGAACTCTCTGCCAGCGTCTTTTTTTTTACGTCAGGGAAATCATAATATGACCTCTCCCGCTTTCGGCGGAGCGGGAGGGCGTGTCAGACTCTTACTGACTAAAACCCACCCGTGTTACTTCAGTTGCCTGTGCGCCAGGGCCACAGTTACTCTTTCGAACAATCCGCGACTCCGGCAGGCAACGGCCCTATCGAACCCCTTCAATTATGCTGAGATCTCTTTGAAGCGCGCGTGAAACACAACGTGCCGTCGACCCTGGCCTGGTCCTTACCGGACGGCGAGTAACCCATTGCTCGCCGTTCGCAAGCCCGCGCCTACGGTGGCTGGGAGTCAGCTATCGACTCCCGACGCCCAGGGTGTCTGCTCCTGCGGCGACTAGGGGCGTGAGGGTGCAACGATTGCCTCACCCTCACGCGCTCCGCCTCCTCCTTCGTGAGCATTAATGCTTCGTAGATGGAGGTGACGGCTTTCCATTCCCTCTCGCTCCGTACTATGGCCTGGACCAGGGCCGGACGCGAGAGATCGCCGTTGCCGATCGCCGCCACGAGGACATGGTGGTACTCCGCCCAAGCCGGGCAGACCTCCATCGTATGCCCCACCGTATTCTCTGCCAGCGTCTGTGTTCCATTCCACGTATTGCCCGTCAGCCTTCAAAGCAAGAGTGAATACGCATTTTCTGGGCTTGCTTGTTCCATCGTAGACTTCATCCATCGCTATCTACCAGGCGAGATCGAGGTCAAGCCTGGCCCATATCGCAATAAAAAAACAAATGACTTCGCTTTAGCATTCTACTCACTTCTACAATATTTCTGTATCTCACTTGACTTAAGTGAGGTTCAAATTGCACTTTGGTAGGTACAGAATTTCACTAGGTCCTTCGTGACATCACAAAGATACAGAAATATTGTTATCCTGCGGTAAACCAATAAAATATCCACAATTTCCCTCTATATTATTTTACAAGCGTCTTTTTCTTCGCAACAGTTCGAGCTGAGCAAAACTGGCACTGAACGAGTTTCGTCCAACAAATGACGATTGGTTACCGACTGTTTCCGACCGCGGCCATTCTTTATTTGTGTTGTGTGACTTGTGTATTAGGGTGCGGTTATATTGAGTAGACAAACAGTAGAAATATGGTGTCGAAACTAGAGAATGTTAGTGGATTTTAGAGAATTTTGCCGCTTGAATCAAACGCTTATTTTGAGCTGTTGTTTGTCTTTTAGTAAACTAAATCGCGCTCGACTTGGCGGGGGCACTGCCGTGCCCCCAGATAGTACGCACATCAATCCGAACATACAAATCGTGATTTTGATGACGTTGTCACGATTCATGACTCGTGAGCGTGTGAATTTGGTCTTAGAAGTTTCAGGGCCAATAGACAGAATAGTACCGATTTAAAAAATGACGGTTTAATCAACTTCGATTCGATAGCGTTTTTGTAGCGTTAAGTTTTATTGGTCAAATTCGCAATATATTAACTATTATCATAAAACTCGAGTCGATCGATACGCATAAAAAGGCTTCAGTTTAATCAAAAATTTATAAGCATTTTTTTATCCCAGCTGTAAATTCCTGCTCGGAAAAGGAACCGTACCAGCAAATAGAGGATGATTGAACTATTTTCAGGAAGCATTTCTTTTCTACGAATCGAATATATACGAATCAAAGCATTGATTGTAATTTAAATGAAATCTAGGAAGGAATACTATGTGCCTGCTCTGTTAGTGGAAACTAGGGTTGCCAACCTTACTCTTTTATAGAGTATTGTATCCATTTCGCGAAAGCGTACTTTATAATCTACAAAAGCATTAGAGTACTCTTAAATACTCTATTAATATTGACTCTGACTTTAAATTGAATCGATAAATTTCCTGCCACTTCAGCTGCAGTATTCGCTGAGAAAAAACTATTTGAAAATTTATAATAAATTAAACGCTTTTTTATAAGTCTGTTAAACAAATCTGACGCCCTCTAAAACCTGATGTAGTTACTCTATTTTCTTTTAAAAAAGGTTGGCACCCCTAGTGGAAACATACCTTAATTATACAATAGTTTATTGGAAACTAATGTAAAACCACGCGATGCTTTGTTCTGTATCAGAAACAACTGTTTATCTAGATTTATACCCGGCAACCATTAAATTTATTACGCTTAAGAGAAATTGTGGAAATACACCGTTTAATTTGTATTCGTAAAGAGAGCAATATGAATTCGTATTAATTTCAATGTTAAGATACTTAATTGAAAATACAGAATTTCTGAGTAATTTATTTGCAGAGAGAGTTAATTTATTAAATTGTATTTCTATTTAATTGAGATTCTATGTTATTTGTTTAACTATGAAATGGTGCAGTGTTACCATTTTCAATTCATTTAGCAATATGTTTTATAAAGTTGAACATCATGCACCGAAATATCAATGCTGATGTGATTGCGTGGAATATTTTATTTATTAATAGGTTAGCCTACAATTGTTTACGCATACATTCATTTAAAAGGACACGATATACATTTATAAGTGCAACAATTACTTACAGGCTAACACCACGTGCACTATATATTTACATTTACATTTTTATTATTGCTATTAATTGTGAATAACATTAGGTTGTTAAAAATAATTTAAAAACAAAGCACAAATCTAGCAAATCAACACAAAAAATAAATTAATTTAAACAACAACAAAATATTTTATATAGAATGTAATGAATGGTGAAAAAAATATGTAATTTCATAACTAATTATTATATGAACTAAATATTTTTGAAGCTTTTGAAGTTATGACCAAAATTCTGATTACAAATCTTATAAAAAACTCTTTTCAATTTTTTTACCAAACCTGAAATGTCAAATGTCAAATGTCAACCTTTTATTCATTCGTCTTTTACATTTTCAGCATTTTATAATAACCAATACAAATCAGAGAGTACTGTGCACACTGTTTTACTACATTACATTACATAGACACACACAATTCAATGATGCGTAAGTATTTACAATACTCATACACACGTACATGAATGAGTTGTGTTTATTTTTACACCATGTTTCAGCACTGACTTTCCAACCGTAAAGCCAGACTGTTTGATGTTATTAGAATCGCTTGATTGAAAACGTTACATAGTAAGTGATTTTTAAAAAGCAGATTTACGTAAAACTAAATAGATTAGATATTGAAAAGATTTGTAGTGATTATCTGTTGATGTGCGGAGAGTAATTTTGGTTTTTATAAGGACTCATTTTGAATTTCACCGGCCATCTTTTAGATTTTGAGGGTGGAAGTTTTCATGAACATGGACAACTTTTACCATGGTACCAATTCTGAAATAGGGCAAAAATATCTGCAGTTTCATCCAAAAAATATCATAATTATTGAGGCACTGAAAATATATGAAAAAAATTGGATATTTCAATGTTAGTTCTATAGCAGAACTTGTTTATATTCTTGAATAGGTATATTTACCCAATGAATATCTACCTAATTATTAGTATGATTGAAAACTATACATAATGTAATGATAACTTTACACATTAACTTTCTTTTCTTAATTATTACGTATATAAATCGATTATTATTTATAGTCAAAAAACACTGACATCCAACCGCTTTAAGGCTCCTAAACACAGGCGCGACACGCGACGCGCCTGTGTGTAGGAGCCTTTACATGTAGCCTGACCTTGTCATTTTCATGACAATAAAATGGAAAAGTTATAGACAAAGTACCATTAGTTATTTGACATTTAAATACAGGTAAGACTATGCCAAGAGGTATTATTATCTATCCAGATAATTTTCATGTGTTATGAAATTATAAATAAGTTATAGCCTGAGAATTTATAGTAGTTGTTTATTTTCACAAAACGGCACGGGAATGCATACTTCGAAGACACAATCATCGGAGACGTCGGTGCGCCATCTTCGACGGAGACACCATGGCTTGTTTGCGCGAAGAGACTCAACTCGGTGCCACTAGCAAATCTTCGTGCAACATGTGTAGATCGTGATGCAGCATCCGCCGTAGCAGCCACTGCAACAGCCACAGCCTCCACAGCTGCCGCACATTTTCTTCTATGGACACAAATTTCACAATTTTTTAAGAAAATTTAAACGTTTTGTTTGTACTTTTCATTATTTGTGTATTATGCAGCCGATTTGATTGTACTTTATAACTTTTAGTTGTGAAAAATAAGGTAGTATGTAGCTACTTTTTGGGCATACCTAGGGTAATTACTTACATTTTAATATATCATGTCGGGACGACAATACGACAAACACTGCCAATAGTAGTGCGTGGGGAGTATTTGGAAACCATACAATAGTTACCTAAATCCAAACATCAAAATTAAATTAAATTTATTTTTGAGCATGACATCCTTGGTTCGATTCCCAGGACGAGCAAAGTGTTATTGTGTTATTTTTCTATCTGGAATTTCTGAGTAGCAGCCCGGAGTCTGGATTTGTGCCCGGTTGATGGCAATAGGCTCGCCCCCTATTACATGGGACTTAAACATAACTCCTCTACGCAACCCTTTGGGGAAAAAAGACGTGATGTTACGTATATTATATTTTTTCAAATATTCTAAATATTTAGTAGTGATGGGCCGAATGTGGGTTTTGCCAATCAGCCGACTAGCTCTAATGAATACTTGGTTATTATGTATTTGTTTTAAGGCTCGTGCACACTGGCGCGACGCGACAGCCCGACACAAAGGCGCCGCCCGTCGCGCTGCACGCGGTGCCTTTATGTACGCTGTCGCGTCGCGTCAGTGTGTACGAGCCTTTATACATAAATAAATTATTTTATTGGCATAATAAATGTGTACAAACAAAGTGAAGCCCTGACTCCTGTGCTAAGTAAACACATTTTTTTTTTATTTGTAAGCTGGGAACTTCATTAAAACTAGACCACTACTTCATTAGTTTATTGTCATTTCTATTTTATGTCAACTGCGTTGATTGATTGCCACCTCATGATGACTCACATAGACTTATGTGTCTTTAATACTTACAAAATTTGGACAAAATTAATCAGATATAAACTATTACCGTCAAACGGGGTGAATAGAAATGCAGGGTTGAATCGGAACGAAACTTTAAACGGTTTTTTTTTGTTGTCAACAAGAGCGCTTAATCGTAAATTACTCGAAACAAACTCGCCGTCTGGCGAGTTTGTTTCTGTACAAAATTGACGCGTGCTTTGTAGATTTCTACAAAACACGCGTCCACACTGATTAAAGTTAAAAACAGCGATAGATCAATTAATAAAGTTTTAAGTTCACCCGAACTGTTGGCTTTAACAACAATGAACTACTTCTACAAAACTTGTGAGTTTGTTTTTAGTTGGAACCTTGTTAAAGATGTTCCTAGTAATATAGTTATTTGGAGACATTATAGGTACTGGCATCCTATCCCAATGGATAGAAGGCGTGAGTTTATGTACGTTATGCACATTACCACTATTTTCTCAATGTCCCTCGGGAGTCATCGCATTTCCGAATACAAACGAATGCTAATTTCCATGTCCATCAATTATTAGATTTATTATGTATAATATTTTGAATTCAGAATTAAGTACTTTATTGTTGTTTTGTTTTGACGTAACGACAATTAAGTACTTAGTTCTGAATTCAAATTATTAAACACGATAAATCATAATCATAATCATAATCATCATTTATTGCATTCAATGTAGTGTACAAGATGTTACAATAATATTTGTTTCATACATTGACCCTGTCAGGGCACAGCAATATATACATGTTTTGGCATGCTACAGTACATAATAAATATAAATGAATGAAAGAAACCCACAGTGCAGAAAGACAATAATATTTTTTTTAACATAATGATAAAGTATTGGTAAACAGTTATTTGGTCATAATTTCCATTAATAGTTAAAATAAATTAGACAATTAAAAATAATCAAATAATTATAACTATAATCATAAAATAACATAGGCAATGTCAACTAGAATAATAGTAGTAAGTCAACAATAGTCAGTGATGTATATAATAAGGATTTGAATGTCAAAATTTATCGATCGTTATCGTCCAAGAATTCCCTTAACAATAATAATAATCATAAAGCTTAATGTCAAACCAGAATAATAGTATTAAGTCAAAAATTGTGAATTTATATTATTAATTTATTTATATTATGAATTTTAATGTCAAAATTTACTTATCATTATCGTCAAAGAATTCCTTTAGAGTGTAGTATGATTTTAGTGTAAGGTGTCTTTGAAGGCTGGTTTTGAATTTAATTTACATGCATCAGAGCCATTTGTGGTATCCGTTCTGACGAGTCATGTAAACTGTTCTTTAAAAAGCTAGGTATATGTATTACCACTTCCGTCACTACATTTACGAAATCTTTGTTCATGTTTATAATAATAAGGGCTTGTTCAAAAAAGCCTATCAAATGAACTCTCGAAATAGAGATCCATGCAGACTTGCATTGCAGGATACTCCTAAATCAGCCGTATGCGAGAAGTTTCCTAGTCATGTGTATACATACGCATTTATAACAAAATTCCAAAAGAAATAAAATTATAATATAATATTAACTCATTTAAAAACGAATTATTAAAATGGCTGAATGAACATAATATGTTTTATGACATTAAATACTTTTATAACAATAAACTATAAATTTCTGGACTTTTGTCATTGCGAATAATGCTTAGATAAAACTATTATATTATCGTATTGACCTTTTATCTGTGACATTGAACAACAATTAACTACTAATGATTTTTGCATGCAATTAATATATAATCCTGTATAACTAACATGTGGACTTTAGATTAATACCTGACTGTAACAACTTTATACCATGTTTAAGGCAATTAAAGACTTATCTTATCTTTTCTTATCATGAAAATTAGCATTCGTTTGTATTCGGAAATGCAATGTTGCCCGAGAGACATTAAATAAAATAATCGTACTGTACATATTGGCATGTACATTCTGGCATAGAAACAGTATAAGATACTCTAGAGTAGTCCCGTTGTTTTGTAAATAAGGTAGAATGCTTTAAAAGAGTCTATCTTTTCTTGTTAGCCTACATTGTCCCCCACTGCTGGGCAAAAGCAAAGGCCTCTCCTTTCTCTTCCTATAATTTATGCAATCTCTGACCATTTGTAGGCTTCGCAAATATAATCTGATCGTCACACCATCTTCATCGTCGTCCCACGGCGATGTTCTCCCTCAGGCGTCCAGTGAGTGACGATCTTTGCTCATCTCTCTAGATGCATTCGTGCGACGTGGCTGGCCAACTCCCATTTCAGTCTGACTGCTTTTTCTCCAACATGCGGTATTTAAGTTATGGAGCGCAGACTGTTGTTTCTAACGTGATCTGTTCGCTTGACATATCGCACACCTAGATAAAGGGTGGTACAAGTCAAAATAATCCAAAATCGAGTTATCGTGATTATCGGAATCTGTATGATGTTGTTATTTTGAAACTAAGTATTTTGAGTTGCTACTCTTTATCTAGGTATGCGAATTATTATGCTGTTTGTTAGTGTATCTGAAAAGTATAGTTTGAGAACAAAAAAATATTGGTACATCGTGTTATATTATGAAATTGGAATTCTTTGTGGAAAGTCGAGTAACGCGGATGTTATAGTAAAGTGAAAGTCTTGCATAACCTGGAACTCAAAAACATATCTATGTAACGGTAGTTTGTCTGATCTTCACAGTTAAAATTCTATAAAGTTACATTAGATGTTTATCTACGATTAAGCACACAAAAACAGTTATTTTTATTGATACATTATTTAATATTGGGCAAACCCTAAACTCTTGCGCAAACGCATTATCTAACCCGAAGTGAATACGGCGCGAGTTTTATTCCGCATCGACCTGCTGTGCTAAAAATAACATCGTTTCTGGAAGAATGCCTGTAATGATCTATGGCCGTTTATTTATGTCCGGCAATATGAACAGACCGCTCTAACGAAAGATGAACCGTTAGGTCCATGTTACAAGCGGGAGCGGAGGTAAAGATGCTATTGTTTAGCTTATAGTTTCTTCAGGAACTATTGTGAGAATAGCAGGCACAATAAAAGCAGTCAGCAAGTTGGTAGTAGGACTAGCAGCCCAGGGTGCACTGAGGTACATTTTACATAAGTAGGTCTACCTATCGAAAAAAGCATATAGTTATATGTATGTAGGTATCGTTGATGATCGTTGACCGAAAATGCCTGCAAGAGCTACTGTTCCATGAAAGAGCTTATGAAAGGAAACCTTCCTTTGTCACTAAAGCGTAAAATTATGGACATGTGCATCGTTACCATTTTGACCTATGGAGCCCAGACTTGGTCTTTGACAAACATTCAAAAATCCAAACTCAAGGTTTGCCAACGTGCAATGGAGCGCAGTATTCTAGGCGTAATGCTGACAGACCGTATTCGCAACACCACACTGCGCTCCAAAACACAGATTACTGACGTTGCTCAAAAAGCCGCTAAGCTGAAGTGGGACTGAGCTGGCCACGTCTGCCATATGCCCAATGAGCAATGGGCCAAAATAACTACTACGTGAAGCCCTGACACAGCTAGAAGGCGCCGCGGCAGACCCCGTAGAAGATGGCGGGACGAGCTAGATAAAACAAACAACCAGTGGTCCACTCTAGCCCTGGATCGAAAGAGCTCGAAGTCATGGGGAGAGGCCTTTGCCCAGCAGTAGGATGATGCAGGCTAATAGTAGTAGTAGATCGTTGTACATAATAATAAAACTTACATAATTTATTTTCCAAAAGTAATGTACAAAGTAGGTATGCGCAGGATTTACAGGCGTAGGACTTACAAGTGCACAGAGATTTGATCAATGATCCCCCATGCTAGGTGGAATCTGTGTTAAGAGTTGTCGAACTGTTAAAACCTTGTACTCCGTTATATAGAAGTTGCGTGGGAAACCTAAAAGTTTTACTAAGAAGCACTTTAATTACTGCTCCTTGCGCTCCACCTGTATGAACGCAGTCTTTGCTGCTCCTCCCCAGGTTGTAATGCAATACGTTAAAATAGATTCACAAAGAGCACAGTAAGCCATGTTTGGAACTTCACTATGGGCGGACAGTCTTAAGTTTTTTGAAGTCTTAAATAAGTTTTCTGACCCGCGCGGAAAAGTCTCATGGTGATAGTGCCAAGATAGAGAGGCGTAACCTGAAGGCCAAAATATTTGACTACCGGGGCTCAGGATACAGAGGGGCATGAGCATTGGGGGTCACTGAACGCGCATACATGCGCTTTGGGTACCAATGAGTTTAGTGCTCGCAGGAGGGAAGGTCTGAGACCAAAGGTGACAAAGTGAGTTTTGCTAACATTTAATATAAGCCTGTGCTTAGCCAACCAAAATATTGTCTCGGGCAGTCCTTTTTCAGCAGTCTTACTTGCTGTGCCAAGAATTGCCATGAGTCAGAATGACCGTATAGTCTGCGTATGCTAGGATGTGGATAGAGGGCAGAGAGAGGGTGCAGAGTTCATTCACGTATATTTGAAAGAGGAGAGGACTAAGGAGGCTTTCTTGTGGCATACCGTAATTTAAAGATTTTTCGCTACTAATTTTGTTCCCTATCTTCACATATTTCGTGCGGTTCAGTAAAAAATCTTTAAATATTTTGTAGGCATCACCACGTACCCTAATCGACTCCAGCTTGGCGAGAAGGACGAGACCAAAGACGGTGTCAAATGCCTTGGAGAGGTCCAAGAAGATGCCTAGGCATTTCTGTTTACTGTCAAGTTTGTCTACTACAATATCCAGCAACGCGGACACTGCATCCCGTAGACAAACCTTTTCTAAAACCAAATAGATTTTTGAAGATAATTTTTTCCAGTATTTTAGAAATGACTGTTAGGACTGAAATAGGATGATAATTTGTGATACTGTCTCTGTCCCCTGACTTGTGAATTGGGTGTACAATTGCTTTTTTCAACGTCTTTGGAAAGGTTCCTGTAGACAGAGCTAGGTAGCAGGTATATGTAATGGGTCTAACTAAAGCATGACTGGCAGCTTTGACTAAGTTTGGGGCCATACTGTCCCACTCAGGTACACTATCCACACGGAGATCTTTTATAATGCAATCAAGTTCTTCCTCGTCTATCGTGAGGAGACTCAAAGTGTTGACCATGGATTGTTTCTTATTTGTGGTTGGTTGGGAAGACCTTACACTTTGTGGTATTTTATTGGCCAGAGTTTGACTCACGTTTGCAAATAATGTATTGACAGAGTTAATAGACTTTGAGGGGCAGTGTTCTATTTTCAGGAGTTCAATGGGTGTAGGCGACGAGCGGTGCGAGTTAGTCACAGTCCGGATAGCATCCCATATATTTTTTGGGCTGATTTTAGCTTTTAGAAATTGCTATTTCTCGTGATCTATTTATAGTTTTTTTTTAATAAATTGTTACCAAAGTTCCTGTACCGCAGGTAAGTTGATTTCAATATAGAATTATGGGGTTCCTTATTTGTTTTCCTATGCATATTATCTCTGTTGTATATGCATCTCAGTAGTCCGAGTGTAATCCACGGCTTGATGATTCTAAGTTTACATGGGAATAGTGTGGGAATAGTATACCTGTGTATGATTGATGACATCACTTTCAGTAATTTGTTACTATCGTTATTAGAATCATAAAACGCGATGATGTTGGAGAAATCATACCCTTAAATGTCTTTAATAGCGTCCGGGAGATTGAAGCGAGATCTATTGAATTTGTGCATAGCATTTGGGGGGTTGCTAGTTTTTATGCTAAGTATGACTGCCGAATGGTCGGTAATGGTAGCTTCCAGAACGAGAATAAAATGCAAACTTTTTTTATATTTTTCTGATATTTTTAATTTTATACGGATTACGCTCTTTACGTCTTTAACCGTCGTCCATATCTTATCTGTCATACCTCCTCCCTCGCAAAGTGTTGTCATATCCATCTTCTAACATCCCTCATATCTTGTGTATTGCCACGTCATTCTTCATTCCCACATGTATACAGGGTATAAGGGACATTAACAGTTTGCTCGTCGATGTTCCTTACAGAGTGTATTTTTTATATTATAAGTAGGTATGTGTTTACTTCAGGATGTCTTTGAGTGATGCTTGTTGATTCACTTGGAAAAATATAGGTGCTGAACGTTTGATCTCAAGATGAAAATATGTTACCTCATGTGCATTCCGCTTAATACTTAAAGGATTCATAAATTTTATCTTAGCAAAACACAAACACGAGTATGACTGGTTTGAGTGCTACTCCTGCTGCTAATATGTATAATATAGTAAATGATATGTTATGTTAAATGCACTTAGCATAACATCACGTCTGTAACCCCCGAAGTGTTAGGCAGAGGTGTACTTATAGTACACCCACCTTTCCCAATTAATAATAATTCTAAATTTTTTGTATCACCTCGTTTATCTGTTAACTTGATATATATGTATACGTAGGTTGGTATCTACTTCGAACGTCGACAAAAATTATGTCAATATTTACCTATACTCAGTCGCCTTCGCTAATGACTTGAATCGATGAGTTCATTTCGTTGTTTTTTACAACGGGAAGTTTGTATTGGCTCCTGATTTATTTTCACAAAAAGTGCAATGACGTGCAGCATCACTGCCCTTGGTATTTATTTTGTAAAGTATTTACTGTTATACAGCAATGTCCTAGCTTATAGTTAAAAATTATGCATAGGTAAAAAAAGCCGCCGGTAATAATTTGACTTTGAACTGGTCTACCGTAGTTACGGAGTTTCGATAAAATATAATATATATGACGGAGAAGGTATGTCTCTCTCGTTATTATAAGCCATATTTTAACTACTTTAGGCGTACTATGGGTAGTGTTGGTTATTGCGCACTAGAAAAACCGGATGCAATTTAAATCAAATTTTAACTTACGATCAAATTAATCACATTTGCGAATCACACACTGTAGGTACACGACACAACTATACCGAACGCGCGACAGTTTCTAAACGTCTTCACTGATTAACCACCAATAACAAACTCTGCCTTAACTCTAGTCAAGTGTTAACGTTATAGACTCTGTCCAGCACCACCTGGTGGCACTGGCGTCCGGATTAGTCAAAGTCAAACGATTGATTGAACGTATTTCCAACATATATGTATAATATATATATATACCTTAATGGGAGCTATATGTTTGAGCCATTTGGGGTTGAAACACTAGGGCCTTGGGATCACGGTGCTCATTGAATATTTCGGGACATCGCCAAGCGGTTGGTCGACTCTTCACGTGACCGAGGGCTGGACTAATTTTAGCCCAAAGAATTAGCGTTGCCATCCAAAGTGGCAATGCTGACAGCCTTTTGGGTACATATCCCATTGACAGCGACGCTGACGAATTTTTTGATGTCCTGTGAGCTGTTCCCTTTTTTAATATTATATATTTGTACATAGTATATATATAGAGCTATGAGGAGCAGGGTGTAAAGTTCACTCATACTCTATAGAAAAGGGAGGATTCTCCGACCAGACGGGTGTTGTGTCTGGTGGGCAACTGCCCGTCGATTGATGTCGGGATATTGTATATATGCTAGTTGCGCGGTAAACTCTGCTTGCGCGATGCAGGATTTTGCGTGATGTCAGTGTGACGCGTAGCTCGCATGTGGTATTTGGCATGTGGCATTGTAGATGCCGCAACAATATATTTTAGTGTTAGGGGTATATTGTGATCTATTCAGTATGGAGTGTTATGTGCTTATAATAAACATTAATACGAGGCCAGCTTAAATTGGTTTTGTTACCATTGACGTGCGGCATAATGTACCTACAACTTTTTTTAAATGTGTTTTAACTGTTTGATTTTCTAGTTTTTTTTACTTATGTCATTAAAATAAAACATGTTTCTGCTGAAATATCACAGGGTTTTCATTAACTGAAAATATGTTTCAGATTAAATAATGCGCAGATGAGTCAGATTGATTCTGAATAAAAATCTCAGCTTTAAATATATTTTACAGTTCGAAATCTTTTTAAAAATATACTTCTTAGATATGTCTAACAATATGACAGCAACACAGCCACACTTTAACAGCAGTAATTTATAAAAATGTCGAAAGCTGAGAAAGATATTTATCAGTTTTGTTTACATTGAGTTTTCGCTTAAAATAGTGATTTGATGTAGAAGATTAGAACCTTGATGTGATGGCTAGGTAAACATCTGGAACTGGTGCCAGCAGTTGCAGAAATGCTCAAGGAAATTTCACATGCCAACGGTATTTATGTTAAACTAGATTTGCCCACAGTTTCGCGTAAAAGTTTTTAGTGTGTACGTTCGTTCTTTTCCATTCATCAGATCAAAAAGTACCTCAGTTTTAATTAAGGCTAGTAGCTTCACTACCGTAAAAGTACCCATCATTGAAATCAGATTATCTGTTTTCGTGTGATCAGGTAAAAAACAAACATAATTATATCGGTTCACTATTGACCTTTGGTGAGCACCTACCACTAAATACACAGATTATTTTATTTAATAAAGTATGTCTTTAGAGAAGTTATGAAAGTTAAAGATAACAGTTTAATACAGAAATAGCTGTAAAACTAGACCAACTGAACTTGGCTTGACACACTGCAGTGTGTCTGGATAAAATTAAAGTAGCTAACTCACGCTGTTACGCATGTAGGGTTATGTACTTTATATTCATTATTATATTAGTCCTTACTATTTAGTTTGATTACTACTCTTTAATACTTAAATACAATACTGCCGTGGTATATCTAAAATGCCGTTATCCGACATCTGGCTGATTTTCAACTTTTGATGCTATATTAATCAGAGATAAAATATCTATCGATCTGTATTTGCGGTTTTAATTTATTGAATAAATTATTTACAAAACTATTCAAGGTATAAAAAAACCGCAAATACAGATCGATAGAGATTTTTTTTCAGATTAATATAGCATCAAAAGTTGAAAATCGGCCAGAAGTCGGATAACGGCATTTTAGATATACCACGGCAAAATATACAATCTAACACTAACATAAATGTATTATGTACAAGTATTTAGTTAAATATAATTATTTATTTTACATTTCGTGTAAGCTCACGTGTAATATTTGAAGTCGTAGCTGTCTTTGAAGCTCTTCTCGCATCAATCAAATGTTCTGCTGCTTGTGTTTTAATATTTTATTAATATTCTGAAGTGATTGAACAGATAATCAAGCTGTAAGTTAATTTTATTTATAATGTGTTGAAAATTATGATTTCACTGGTATTTAACACTTCATTTTAAAACAATTTTGATTTGAAGAGATTTGCGAAAACATTAAAAGAGCTTATTTCGACTTAATTAAATGAATAACTAAGTACCGTATAAACTATTTGATCAGTTGTTTGACATTATTTAATTGATAATCGTTACACATAAGTTGTTTTGGTAATAATAAACAAACAATCGCTAAAGCTAGCAATTGCTATTTATTGCTAATTATACTCTCCTGCAATACATCAATCAAACCGAGAACAAGAAAACAAAAAAGTATTTTTGTAAGCCCCGCAAAAGATTATTGAACCTTAACTAAATATTAAAACCAATGCACTTCTCACTCGAAATAAACAGACGAAACATTTAAAAATGATCCTTTCATTCATAAAATTAAAAAGAAAAGTAAAGCACTCACGGACTAAAATGTTAGCATAAACTTGCAACTGTTACTACACTACAATTCTCGATCTTTAAACAAAGACATAAAGCTTATAATTCAATGGGCATTAAAGTAACAGGTAATTTTATGCTGTAGTAAATTGTACGATATATCTATAACAATTTGGACGCGAATGTAATGCAGAATTATGTTATAAAGTAACAGCGTGTAAAGAAGCGGAATTATACTGAATGTACGATATAACAGTGAAATATATCGTGTGAATGGGAAATTAGCTTTTAGCCAGAAATATGAAGTTAATTTGTCAAACTGACCGTAAAATTTCAAAATTGGAATGCAAAAGCATGATAATAATTGCTTTCACATCAAAGTGGAAAGTATTAACACACATTATTTTAATATTGATTAAATTAATCTGATAATTATATAGGCATGGTCTGATAGAGTCAGCTTAGTAGTTGATACTTACTTCTTAAATCACCAGGCTTATTATAGCAAGTCTTTATTTCATTTCTTTGTTATTCTTTACTCAATAATTTTGCTGCCTCGGCCCATAAAGATCGTTGCTGACAGGAGTATGAATGCCAGTATTTCAAGACGCGTCCGTGGATATAGGTAGAAGATTTAAAAACACACTGCATATAAATACATAATTGTTACGTTCGCGAAACATATTTTGTTCAACATACAATCTGACACTGACGTGAAAATTGCAAAAAAAACGTATTAAAATTTGAATTTCGCGAGCAACTTGGCGCTCTCCCCTTAAGACCGAAAAGCTCAGCTTGGCATCTTCAAATCTAATTGATGCTGACATCACCTTGACACTTGCGTACTGTTTCATAAAATTGCGTCGTCATCTTTTCTTGTTTTATAAATCAGAAGATTTATTTGCGATATTTATAGTCGGACAAATGAGTGTTTATATGATATAAGTACGTAAGTACCACTGAAATGTTAGGTGTTGCATCAAAATCTGGAATTTTCAAAGATACGCTGTCTGGGCAGGGTCAATCGAAGGTTTCGTGGATGACTATCCCTTCCGTACCTCGGAAAACACATTATGCCGTTGGGCCCAGTTGTCATTGGTAGAATGTCAAAAGACTTTCGTTACGGTAGTCAGAAGCCCAAAAGTCTGACAACGAGTCTTAGCAAGGGTTATCTTGTTACCCAGTAACTGGGTTGTGGGGGTCAGATAGGCAGTCGCTTCAAAGCACATAAGCATTTCACCGTACAACAATAAAATGAGAACACATTAAAGGGTTTGCATAAACACAAAAGGTGGAAACAAAAACAAAACAAGGAAATCCTGAAACACACTTCAAAACGCTTATCTCCATCGCTTCATAAAATCTTCTGAAAGTAATTGTGTACGCTTGCTTGGAAAATGTTTGATGCTTCTGAAATGCTCAAAAAGGAGTAAACATTATTTATTTACGTGGATGTATCTTTGAGCATTTTTTCATAACTAATGAGGGTAGGCAGTTAAAAAGATAATTATAAATAATGGAATATCATCTTTTTGGGGACCTTGTGTTTGGATGAAAAAGAAACTGTTATAATTGGGGACATGTTGTTAAAAAAGTATCGGAGTTCTTAGTACTCGCTATTATAATAGGTTGGGGAAAAAGTTTTGTCATATTTTATAGTTATACACTTGTAGTAAAATCTCTTTGGCTGTAATGTTTGTATCTGGCTGGTTTTGATACCATTATATAGATGACATGTAAAAATGAAAAATAAAAAGTAAATACGATTTCCTGCCATTTTTCAATTGTTTTTCTGTGCGCCAAGATGAGTGATCTAACGAAGAATTTCGATATATTTTGAAGTTAAATGCGACACAAGCCGCGAAAAAAATATGTGACGTTTATGGACATAACGCAATGTCAGTAAGATTAGCACAAAGTTGGTTCAAGCGTTTTCAGTCCAGGAATTTTGATGTCAAAGATGTAGCTCGCTCTGGTTGCCCTGTTACTGATAAAGTAGATGCCATTTTTCAAAAAGTGGAGCAAGTTAAGACATAGCTGAAGAGTTAGGGTTGACCACAAAACAGTTTTGACCCTTTTGTAAAGGTCTCGGTATACAAAAATCCCTCAATATTTGGGAGCCACACGAGGTCATAGTCTTGAATTTGTATATAAAATACAAAATAACTTTTTCCCCGACCTAATACTACGGACTCGGTGTTATAATTTTGCTTTGATAAAATATATTTTAGTACTTACGTCGTCGAATAAAGGCTCCCACAAACAGGCACGACGCGACAGCACGGCACAAAGGCACCGCTCGTCGCGGGACACGCGGTGCCTTTGTGTCGCGCTGTCGCGTCGCACCAGTGTGCACGAGCCTTGATGAGATATGGTTTGAAAAAAAAATTAAGTATTTGAAAGGAAAGGAATCCCTTCCATACAAATTAAAAAAAAAGCTTAGTAAAAAGTGAATTTGTTGTTTTCCTATTACAGTAATAATTAAGTATCAAAATCACACATCATTTCCCTTCCTATCTATAGCCTGAAATAAACAGGACAAAAAACCTCTCATTCACATTCAATCATTCTTCCATTCAATCTCCAACAAAGAACGAAGAAACGCCAAAACCAATCTCCCACTAAATAACTTCAACAAATGAGTTGCTAAGATTTATAGGTTCAATTATGGTTTGTAGAATAGAATAGAATAGAATATGTTTATTTCCTTTAAAACATAGTACATTGAGGTCTTATTAATATAGTTATAATTTTACATGAATCGCCATGGACTGGCTAGCATACAAATATATAAACATGTAAAAAACATATACAACACATAAATATGTTAAAATTATAATAAAGTATAACAGCACCTTAATTACGTACCACACTATCTATCACAATCTGAATCACCTTGAAGCCTATTGCTAATCCATTGCTTCATAAGGTCGAAAAATTTGTCTGCTCAACAACGTAAATAACGCAATGAATGTTGTTGAACTGTCAAAATGAAACCCATTCCTACTGTTAGTGTGTTATGTAATTACCCCGCAGGTCTAATAACACTGGTTATTAGGGTTTCGAATCTATTTGAAATCTTAACAATAATAGCTTGATAGAGTAAAATAATGAAAACTCAGTATCATTATAATTTACTGTTACTTTTTTATCAAAGAATTATTTCACACTCATCTGCCTGCCTTTTCCCAATTTATATGTCGGGGTCGGCTTCCAATCTTACCGGATGCAGCTGAATACTAGTATTTTACATGGAGCGACTGCCTATCTGACCTCCACAACCCAGTTGCTGGGTAATACAATATCCCTTGAAAAGACTGGTTGTCAAACTTTCAGGCTTCTGGCGACCCGTAACGACTGTCAAAGATCCAAGAATGACAGCCGGGACCAACGGCTTAACGTGTTTTCCGAGGGACGGGGGGTTCTTGGTATATAAAGATGGTCACCCATCCATGGGCCGACCGCGGCAAGCGTAGCTTACCCTGATCGATCGACCTGTGCGGCTGTAATTACTTAGCCACGAAATACACTGTATTTGAGCAAATCATGCAAATTTTAGCAAGCAGAATGCCTTCTATTAATGTAGGTCATACCTGGCGGTTGAGGGTTGTGCTAGGACGGAAAATTTCATTTCCCCGAGGCTTGAATACGAGACGCATTACGGACGGTTTACGTGTCCATTTGCGGTGAAATGCTTGTGGGACAGCTGGGTTTTGAAAATTATCTATGTTTCTTGATTCATTGTGAATGTCGTTCGCAATTAGTAGTTCTCTTTACCTACTAGTATGACTAGCTGATTGACTGCACAGCCTGCTTAGTTCAGTGCCTTTAGAAACATCAAACTGGAAAGATCGTAAACGTACCTACTCACTCATACAAAGAAGCTCCATCCCTGATTGACTGAAATAGTCTTGAATTTTTCATGCGAATGAGGTTGGCCTTGAGCAGAAAATGAATCGGATATCTTATTATCTTACTCATTGATTATTCCAATACAATGAAAACCATACCCTATGTATTTTCAAAATATTCGAAATTACACAATTATACGATTTTTAGAGTATTTTTTTTTATTCAATCTTATTCCAGTCCTATTGCAGTCTACCAGCAATGGGGCACTTAATATTGTGTCCAGCATGTCCTGCTGTCTTTACGCTACAGGAGCTGATGGATGCTACTGAAGGTACCAAGCTCGTAGCCAAATTCTGGGCTGACTTTATATAGATTGTCATCGACACGCCAAGAAAAAAACACCTATTGCTGGGCAAATGATCTCCCTATTGGTCTCCATATTTCTCATTGCATTTCCTAGGTACTCTGTCTTGAACGAATCCTAATCTTTACGCCACCGTTTTCTCTTCCTTTTAACTCCTCTCTCCCAATACATCACATTATTACCTACGAACATAAAACTCTCAATAAGTGCTCTATAACAAAAACTGGTGCTGTAAACAACATAAATCTCTCAGACAATAACCACGTGGCATTTTTAGCTAAGTGCTGAATTTCTATGTGCGTTTACAAGCCATTATTAACGGCACCCGTAAACAATTAGTTTGGAAACGCGGAGAAGTATGTGGTAATATAGTTGTCTTTTTTTTTAATATTCACCCTTCATCACAGGGCGTTGCGTGTTTCCTGTGACGAGTAGATATGATCAATTGATCAGAGACCTTTTTTTATATTTTATTAATATTATCTACTACAGTGCAGGTTTTCTTAACTTATTTTTTAAATTCTAGTTTTATTTATAATACTAAATTATTTATATTTATATATTTGAATAACTATTACCAAAACTATTCTGTAACAAATGGAAATTCAAGTATGAAACGAGCCACTTAATCTCAGTCAGACAGTGAGTGATTGACACTTTGTGTTCTGTGAAGCAGTCATGCAGGTGACACTTTCCTAGATGGAGTGAAAGTAATTTTCATTGACACCCTATATTCTGGGAAATTTGACAAATAATTTGTACTTATAAGCTTTAAAAATATAATAACAGGCCAGTTTTCCTCGAAGAGTAATGCAGAGGTGTGCTAATCTCCTTCTGTGCATTATTTTTTGCCACTTCGGTGCTAAATTCATTCAAGCCAATTTTTGGGCGTGATCCGCACTAAAACTCTTTAATAAAAAGTAAGGAAGCACCTATTTAGTAGGAGGTGTGTTACCGCATTATGCTGAGCGATAACCGTTTTGCGTGGATGTGACGCACAGCTTGTTTCATTATGTGGTTTTTCTTTATGCGTCATGTTTAGTGCCAATAAATGTATTTTCTTTTCATTCTTGTAGGTAGCGATAATGTTTTTGAATCTAACAAGTGATGACCAGTGATCGGAGTAGTTAGATTGATTTTTAGTACTTGTATCATAAATGCACACAGAAAGAATAACATGGATAAGCCATTTTTCCGGAAAGTAATTCCGGTATTTCCGGATTTAGTATTTCCGGCGGGCGTACGCATTGTTCTGATAACCGGTTATTGTACCACCCATGATCCTTTGTTCTGATTGGTCGTTGGGTTTTGTCAAATCGTGACAAAAAAAAAATAGGAAGAATAATAAAGAATAAAATTGCTCATTTTATTACAATTCCTACCTTTTTTTTGAGGATGGCAAATCATCAAATGACTCCTTCCACTCTGGCAGAATACAATTCCTACATAAGTTCCGGTTTTTTTTTAATAATCCACCAATTCCGGAGGAATGTCCATAGTAATATATACGTTTCGGATCAATGACCCCAGTTCAATCTACCTACTCCGATCATTGGTGATGACACTAGCAGAAGGATCGCCTGATTCCAAACTGTTTATTACAAAATGCAATAACTCGTCGATCACGGCATCTTGCTGCAAGTCACGTGGACGTGCCTTCCGTTTTATTGCATTGCACCTCTGTCACATAGCAACAAAGTTGACAAGTCTCATATATTGCTGCAATTTCTCCGGCGTATCTACTTACATAGGTAGTTAGGTACCCTCGGTGGAACACGGCTATACTTTGTGGCGTAAATAGTTGATGCTTTCTCAGTAAAACTATTTCTGCTCGGACGAACTTGGGACGTTCAACTACCCTACTAGTTTTGAAGAAGACAAATTAGATCTCGTGTTAAAACCGCTCTCTTCCAACTTTCAAGAGGTAAAGAGACATCAGTATTTTACAGGTATTTAACAAAATAAATACGGTTTTAAAATGACCATCGTAATAATAGACTGTTTTGAGTCACTTAGCCCGGGGACGCTCGGGCGATTTTTAACGCACCGGTTTTTTATGGCGCTCTGGCTTTT
The DNA here is from genome assembly GCA_916610205.1 of Griposia aprilina. Taxonomy (NCBI): domain Eukaryota; kingdom Metazoa; phylum Arthropoda; class Insecta; order Lepidoptera; family Noctuidae; genus Griposia; species Griposia aprilina. The sequence goes on from OU744305.1 coordinate 12,122,168, forward strand.
CAACACTGTGTGTAAAACAGAGCATTGAGAACCCAACAGAGAGCAAAACAGCGCATCAAAAAAAAAATACACTGTTGGATTTTTAACTCTCGTCTCTAAGCAGGTGCGTTGAAAATCCCGTGCGAGTTAAAAATTCCCCCATCGGTACGTGGACTTACGACAAAGCCGTTTGTTAACACTTGCCTAGGTGTCATCTGAAAGTTTCAGCCAGTTATAATTTTCATAGAATTTTGACAGAAAAAAATCCCAGTACCTAATCTACATGTCCGCAACATTGATGGACAGCCAATGTGTACAGTGGGCCTGGCCACTCTACACCATCTGTCACAGATGACGTATCCTGTCCCTCCGAACGCGTAGAATTTATTATCGAAGGAACCCTTTTCAAATATTTTTTTTCGATATTCTGTTTGTGGAATTTTGGACGGTGCAGTGTGAAATTCTGTTGTTGAATAGTTTTGGAGAGTGGCGCGTAGGCTCGGTTTTATGCAAAAATTGGTTTTCTGGTAGATATCGAACTTTTGAAATGCTATTATATGCACCATATTTTGAAAATGTTTAAATTATACATTTTTACAAAATGTTTTTATAATTTAATTATACTATTAGCTTCCGGAGAAACCGCCTCTTAACTTAATTATTATGTTTTTCCTCATAGAATTGTTTAATTATATTCATTTTGTGCGAAATAAAGTATCTTGAACCGTATCTGTTTCGCAGTGACTGGACAGGCACTATCGATCAATCAACTCAGCCTATCGCAGTCCACTGCCGGACATAGGCCTCTCCCAGGCTGCGCCACAATACTCGGTCCTCCTCCTTGCTCATCCAGTCTGTTCCAGCCAGCTTTGTAGACACAAGGTGATTTAAAATTAGCATTTGGAGTTTAATTATTCTAATATCCAAATCAAAGCACTCACTTTGTGATTGGTATCTACTGAAAATTGGCATCCACAGGTACCCACGTTTTCTTATCCATTTGTTTACATTTTCATCAGATACTTTAGAAATACCAGTGCGAGGTGAAAAAAAAAGTAAAAATAATAAATAATAAAAATATTATAAAAATCCAATACATTGAGCGGCATGGGTACAAAAATATTTCTAAATAGGTTGGTTTTCCCTTCCACCTTTTGTGGGTTTTTGTATGACTACCTGTGTAGGATATACAGGCAGTCATACGAAAACCCACAAAATATTGCCAGTATCCCAAACATTTCGCCCTAGCATTTCGTAAAATTTCCTTAGCAAAAAGGTGTGTGCTCCCTGCAGCTTGGCCGCGGGCTATTTACGTACGTCTGGTCACGGAAGCGGCCAGAGGCGATAGTGTGGAAACCGCTAGGGTTGTCTACAGGCTATGATTTATGGTAACATTTTGTAAAAACCGAAAAATATTTTGGTAAGGTAATTGTGTTTTTTGAAGAGCAGACTAGAGAGAGACTAGAGGTGGCCGAGCGGTTACTAACAGCCGCAACTTACGAGTTGTAGATCGTAGGTTCGAACCGAGACAGGCGCTTTACTTTGTGTACATTATTTCATCACCACTGCTCTCAAAACGGTGAAGGGAAACATAGTGTGGAAACCGGCATGGCCTAGAACCAAAAATTCGAAGATATGTGACATTTACCAACCCGCACTGGGCCCGCGTGGTGGATTACGGCCCACTCCCTCTCACAGAGAGGCCTGTGTACCAGCAATGGGAACATTATAGACTGATTATAGATTATAGATAGAATTGTGTTTAAGATTTTGTGTAAGATACGCGTTTGATACTAAATAGGTAAGTACGCACTGATAGAAAAAAATCCTAAGTAGATTCTAATAAATATAAATCGTGTTTTATACATTAAATTTTTAAGAGGACGCGCACGTGTCCACTAGCGCCACTCCTTTAAAATAATATTATCTCGTGACTGAGAAGAAATTTTGAATAACGGCTCAATAAGCACCCTCGGTAAGTGTGTCTAGAATTTTCTAATTCCTTTTAAAAACTTTCATAATGAGACACGAAGCAACAAAACACGGAATAGGAATAAGGAATGGGGCCGCTTTTCTTTAAATCGAATCGAAATTTTCTTGCTTCGTGTCTCAATATGAAAGTTTATAAAAGGTATTCCTTAGAAAATTCTATACACACTTATCGAGGGTGCTTATTGAGCAGTTATTCAAAATTCCTTCTCAGTCACAAGCTAACATTTTTTTAAAGGAGTGGCGCTAGCGGACCGGTGTGCGCCCTCTTAAGTTAGTGACAAAAGACTACATTTAATTTACATTACATATTGTAAATACTGCTATGCTCTTACAGGGTTCATGTTAGGTGTTAGACCCTTAAAATTGTACGAGTAATAACTATACTTACCACATGAGTTGGTGGAGTGCGTTTCGTTGGAAGGCTCCAACAAGGTGGACCAATGACCTGATGAAGGCAGCAAGAATCCGCTGGATGCGAGAAGAACAGATCCGGTCGAAGTGGTGGTACTTGGGGGAGGCCTATGTCCAGCAGTAGACGTCTTTCAGCTGAAACTATGATGATGATTAGGAGTGAAATAACTATTTAAATTACAATTTAGAGATTCCACTACCTTAAAAAGCTTTAAAAATCTATTAAGTAAAAGGGAACTGTAACTAATTATTTTCATAAATTATGTTTACTTTATGATATAGTTTAATGTGCTTCCAATTTAAAATTATTTATATTCGGCAAAACATTATTCAATCAATTACCAACTAGTGCTCATTAAATAATGAATGGGCTAATTAGTCATTATTTCTAGTTTACTTTTACATTATGTCGATTGCGAGAAAATGTTGAAAGCAAATAACTTAACAATCATTTATTTGAATATTATTTAAATAGTTTATAAACTAGCAAATATTTTCTAGTCTGATATACCTAACTCTAGTGGCTGGAATCTAAATAGTTTTTTGAATAATTACCTAATTAAAATTACGAAACACTTTGTAAATAAGTAACTAATTAAATTCTGGAACGAAATTATCCCATTCAATGTACTTTCGCGTTCTATTTCCAGGTTTTCTTTCGTAAAAGTTCTATTACATTTATGGACAAACATAAATGTACCTACCCATTTTTTTTTTTTTTTTAATAATAATTCAAACATTCAATTCAAAATTCAAAACCAACACGTACGATTGACTTCACGTCAATAGTAACAAAATCGGTATAAGCTGACCACTTATTCTAAAATCTAACCGTCTTATTCATAATAAAGCCATTCGCTTCATAAACCTATTTTAGCTGTCGAACTGTTTTGTCCCTTTTTGTCAAACTTCATTTTAACGTGAAAGCAATGGATAAAACAGTTCTATATCTAAAATAGATTTATGAAGCGAATGGCTTTATTATGATTATTATGAATAAGACGGTAAGTGTTATCACTGACGTGCGGCTTTACTATAGGTACCTTCAAAAACTGTTAATAAAACCAAACATGAATTAATTCAATAACCAATAAAAACCACATTACATCACATCATGCCATAACTCTTTATTTTACATCCAATTTCAATCCACGTGACAGCCCTAGCCGACATTGACATTGCATCTATAAATGACGTTTGACGGGGACAAATGACACTTTAATTGCAGTGGCGTCGTCTTACGCCGTCTGACGGCCAGGGCTGTCCAAATTATTTACGGTACAGGTACAAGAGATACAAAGTGGTTGGACGGTTTTGCTGTGATTAAATTAGTTTAAAAAAAAATTGGATGTGTCGCGGTTGTCATTGTCTCATGCCATCTCCTCTAGTAACAACGTGGAGAAGACAAAACGACAATAAACGAAAACACTGACAATACTAATGTATAGGATTATTTTGTAATTTCCAAATAAAACCTAACATCGATATAAAAAACGTGTTTTTTTTTTAAAGTAGTGATGGGCCGACTATGGATTTTACCAATCTTTGACTAGCTATAGTGACTAAACTATTTGGTTGCTTTTTGTATGCATGTTTGGGAACTTCATTAGATATACGAAGTTTATTGTCTTATTATCGTCTCCACCATGGTATAATAATATACTTCGCCAGGTATAGCACTCCAATCACGAGGGTGACACAAGCCTACGTCATCACCGCTGTGTTACCATTAGTGTGTAATAATAACTCCCCAATCGCCTTTATTACCTGTGCGAATCCGATCAGACAAATAGATTTTAACTAACAATTACGTTGGTATATGTTTAAATTGAAATGTTTCGTTTGATAAAAAAAACTAAACGATAATTTAAGTGGTTTATATATGTATGTTTTTTAACAGAATGGTGACTATAAATGTTTCCATAATTCGTGTTTTGTTGCAATAAAGTGGCAACTGGATAGTGACGTATGCATGTGTCACTTTGTTTTTTTAGACTATGGTCTCCACCATGTATTTACTTCATGGTGTAGGTTAAGACTTAGGCACACTTATACCGCCAATCACTAAAAGTAAACACGTTTAGTGATAAACGTGTTTAAAACATAATTTTGTTTCTGTCAAATATTTGAAGATTACAGAGACAGAATGATGTTTAAAACTCGTTTAGCGCTCAACGTGTTTAGTGATTGGCGGTGGGTCTTATAACGGCTCAATAAGGACCCTCGAGAAGTGTGTCTGGAATTTTCTAACCTTTTATAAAGTTTCATATTCAGTCACGAAGCAACAAAATTCGATCTAAAGAAAAGCGGCCACATTCTTCTAGATTGTACGAGTATTCCTTCGCAGTCTCGAGATAATATTTTTATCTCGACTCGATCACAGTTTTTGTTTCCGACCAGTACCCTAATTACGTAACACATTATCTATCACAATCTGAATCATTATGAAGGCTATTGCTAATCCATTGCTTCATATGTTCGAAAAAATTGTCGGCTCAACAACTTATAGAACGCAATGAATGCTGTTGAACTGTCAAAATGAAACCCATTCCTACTGTTAGTGTGTTACGTAATTACCCCGCTGGGAATCGAATCCAAGATCTCATGCTCAGCCTTAGCGCTTGCAACCTCTAGATCAATGAGGAAGTTCAGGACTATTTCATGGGAGTTTGAAACATTCATCATCAAAAGTTACATCTTCAACAGTTTGCCCCAAAGAATGAAACAACTTATATACAAAAAAAAAAACACTTTATTTCGTTTAAATCAAACATTTGCAGCACAAATCAATGTTGTACATCTAGAACAGGAAACTATAGTTCTCATCGTAAATTATGTGCTCACAAATAAATATTAGTTCAAGGAATAAATGGACGTAAACGTACACCCACAGATTCTTCGCCATTATTCCGATAATCGGCCATTAAAATAAAACGAGGCGGATGCCTCTAGTTTAATGGGAAAAAGTACAGTAAAACTTTTAATACGAGTAATATGTCGTTATTTTATTTGGGAGACTGCCAAGGCATAAAATAGTGGTAATTATTTAATCGAGCCAGGCTCAAATGGGATTAGACTGGTCACGTCACCCGCATGCATGATGACCGCTAAGCAAAAGTCTTCACCCAATACCAATTGGGTGAAGACCTGAAGAGTGACTTCGCCACCGCCCGAGGCCGGCCCAAAACGAGATGGAGAGACGACCTGAAAAAAAATCTTTAATCCAATTGATTCGTCAATACGTCCGTAATCCCGGAAAATGCACTCAGTGAAAACAGAATACAAGAAAAAATTCGGTAGGCATATAAAAGGACAAATTTAATCTCTTTTTTTGTCTTTCAAAAAGAAAATAAAGTTTTTTTTTTTTTTAATAATAACTAGCTTTTGCTCGCGGCTTCGCCCGCGTGGATGTTGGCAAATATCCCATGGGAACGTACTACCGGGATAAAAGTACTTGTGCTAATGTAATTATAAACTACATATATGTGTGCCAAATTTCATCCCAATCTGTTCAGCCGTTTTTGCGGCTATCCGAAACGTACATCCAAACAAACAGACAAAGATACAAAAATTCTTCGTTACTATTTTATTATATTATTATGTATAGAAGATAGTACAATCCTATTATATATTAGCTTACGATTTCCACATTATAATTATGAAACCAATATGATCGGTAATTACATATTTATTTGAATTTCAAACATTTATTTTTTGTTATGTTATCTTTAACGAAATGTTTGTCAACATTTTGTTTGAAAATAAAATAAACAATTTCAAAGGCGTTTGGAACATACCCAGTGGTTTTTTTTTTTTTAAATATTTTATAAAACAGTTTCGCATTAGGTATGAAAATCAATTGTGGGTATACATTTTTTAAATATTACGTAACATAAATGTACAGACGAGTTAAAACTATTATAAATCTATATGACAAATGAGAATGACCAAGAGCCACAGTTCATACATTTGTCATTGAGCTACACTTCATACTTACATAGCAATAAGATAATTTTTATTGGTGTTTGTTTACATTACAGTTGTTAGGTCAAATGATTACATAAATCATTTTAAAGGTTGACACAGTTACGTAAGAATTAATTGATTTTAAGTCCATAGACACACTTTCGTTTTTTCATCCTATGAACGCTGAGTTTCTTCGTTTTCATAATCATCTTGTCTTCGGTAAAAAGTACCTACTAATTGATTTTAGCTATGTGCACGTGAAAACGTTTCTTGTTTGCCCTGTAATGCCTTATTCAACTAATAATTAGATACATAAAGTCTCGACGCAACACAAAGGCACCGCTCGTCGCGCGACGGGCGGTGCCTTTGTGTCGCGTCGCGTGTCGCGCCTATTTGAAGGAGCCTTTATGAAGGTGTTTTCCGTTTTTAACGCCATATCTAAGACAGAATTTAGCTCACCCGTTAACATTTTCATTAAAGCAGGTATATCAGTAGCGAACAAAATTGCCGCAGAGCTTTACACACGCTAAGTGCATACATACCCTTAATTTAAAAATAAATATTTTGTAGATTACAGTATTGTTCGTTGGTGCTTCAATTCATCGTTTTACTTTCTTAAAATAATTTTATATACTGGGCGGCAGGGATATCGATGCACAACCTGTTACTATGAATTTAGTAAATATATGATTCAGGACCAAATCAGCTTTTTACTACAAAAGTGCAATACCTACACATAGTCAAAATGTACGGAACAGCTGTTTTATTTTAAATAACCGATGTAAAATTTCACCGCAGGGGGTCCAGAATTGCGGCGGTAAGTCCCCTCTTTGAGGAGTGGTTTGAGAGGCGCCACGGCATCCTCATCTTCCGCCTGACGCAGGACCTCACCGGACATGGCTGTTTCGGGAGGTTCCTGTTTCGGATAAGGCGGGAGGAAACGCCCGGGTGTTATCATTGTGTGGATCGACCGGAGGACACGGTGGAGCATACGGTGGAGGTCTGCCCGGTTTAGGCGGAGCACCGTCATGTCTTCGTGTCGCCGGATCGGCGGCAGCGATCTCTCGCGTCCGGCCCTAGTCTAGGCCATGGTACGGAGCGAGAGGGAATGGGAAGCCGTCACCTCCTTCTGCGAAGCAGTAATGCTCGCGAAGGAGGAGGCGGAGCGCGTGAGGGTGAGGCAATCGTTGCGCCCTCACGCCCATAGTAGCCGCAGGAGGAGACACCCTGGGCGTCGGAAGTCGATAGCCGACTCCCGGCCACCGCAGGCGTGGGCTAGCGGATGGCAAGCAATGGGCAGTTTGCCGTCCGGTAAAGACCAGGCCCGGGTCGACGCGCGCCTCAAAGAGATGTCAGCATAATTGATGGGGTCCGATAGGGCCGATGCCTGCCGGGGTCGCGGATTGTTCGAAAGAGTTACCGTGGCCCTGGCGCACAGGCAACTCAAGGAACACGGATGGGTTTTAGTCAGTAAGAGTCTGACACGCCCTTCTGCTCCACCCAGAGCGGGAGAGGACATTTGTTGATTGCCCACCCAAAAAAAAAAACAGGGGGTCCAGAATCATGTATGGAATCCATGGTAACAGGATGTGTGACGATGTCCCTGGCACCCTGTATAGTTGATTATAATTTAATTATCAGCTGAGTTTCAATTGTCCGTTCATTCATAAATAAAAGAACGGATTGACCAGCCGAACTTTTCTGTGAAAATGTCGCCGTGAAAACTTAGGTGAAGAGAACTGTCATTCCACCAGATTCTTGATGGATAGACACTTTTGACAGCACACTTCAAGCTCACTTCACATGTACAAGTTTTCACGGCAAGATTTTTACAGAATAGACCGTCAAATTTGGTTTTTGCCAAAATATTTTAGTAACGCAATTATACTACCTTCCTTTTGTACTTCGCCGCAGTCGGATAATACAAGGTGGAGACAATACGACAATAAATTAAACTGCACATATCTAATGACGTTTCTATTGTGCATACAAAAATCCAACTAAATTATATTCAATAGAAAAAAAAACAACTAAAACTAAACTAAGCTATTTTTTTTTCTTTATATTTTTTTCTTTTTTTAATAGTTTAGTTACTATAGATAGTCAGCTGATGGCAAAACGCGTATCCCGAGCATCACTACTATTTAGTTTGTTTGAAAAAATCACTTTTTAGATTTCGATAATTTGATAATTTAAAAATAGTGTTGTGCAATAGTATTGCCAGTGTTTTCATTAATTGTCGTATTGTTGTAATTTCATTAATTGTGTCGATGCAACGCATTAGAACGATGTAGAATGATGTGATAAGGCAACGGTACGGTTTAAAAGAAGATGTAGTGACAAAAATTGAAAGAGTATGCTAAGATGGTTTGGTCATGTTGAGAGGATGAATGAAGGGCAACTAAAAAAAGGTATTTCATATAGTGACCTTATTGGCGATGTTCTTCAGAAAGGTCAGGTGCGTAGTACTCACAACCGGCGTGCGTGTATTACCAGATGTATGAACGTAAACGAGGCAAAAAAGGAGTATGTAAGGATCGTATCAGGTGGTGTTCTGTAGTTTCTGCCTACCCCCATGGGAAGAAGGTGTGAGTAGCATTATTGTAATACCACCTAAGGCCACTTAAGGTGAATCCTCAGCAAGTAGCCTGCTAAATTAAGATTTTCTTTGGTTTTTTGTAAATTGCAGCTCTGTTTTACGTCGTATGTTGATCAAAATGCGATTCACGACTGTAGCAATGATATATTTACTGAATAATAATCATCAATTTCTTATCAATCGTCAAATTTTGTGGTTATTTTTGTGCGTGGGGAAGTGGTGGCCCAGTGGTATCGGCCCCGACTTACGAGTTGTAGGTCGTGGGTTCGAACCCAGGCAGGCGCTTTACTTTGTGTAAATAATTTCATCACCACTGCTCTCGAAACGGTAAAGGAAAACATCGTGAGGAAACCGGCATGGCCTAGAACCAAAAAATCGAAAGACATGTTGACATTTACCAACCCGCACTGGGCCTGCGTGGTAGATTACAGCCCATTCCCTCTCAAAGAGAGGAGGCCTGTGTCCCAGCAGTGGTAACATTATAGGCTAAGAATCTTTCTGAATATTTCATATGCAAATTCTTAGGTGAAACAAATTACACGTAACAATACATGTTATTATTATATCAACAGACTAGATGTGTAGTCTATATATAGGTATCCTAGATAGCTTCCTACAGCCCGCTTCGCTGTTTGAAGTGCCAAGCATTTTAATATGAGAATACTCAATACTTGGAATGTGAAGGTAAAAAGAAATGCTGGCGATATTTTTGTTTTTCCTGCCGCGGTGAGAAAGCATTTTCTTTTTACAAAATTATTTAGAGATGGCTGAATTATGCCGAATGTGACTACTAAAATTATTGTTAGCAAAATTCATAATAATGTACTTAAACTCGAACCAAAATGTAGGTACCTATGTTTTTTTTTTTTTGTATAATAGAGTAGAGAGAGAGGAAGAGTTTTAGGTAGTCCAAAAAGGATAAAATAATGCTGACTAAAGAAAACATAAACTAGCCTTACCTCATTTCTTTGAGATAAATTTATTTCTATTTGGTAAGAATCCTTTTTGTTGTGAGCATTTAAATTGTAGGCTTTAAAGTCTCTGTACTCAGGTCTAAAATTATTTAGCCTAAAGCATGTTTTATCTCTCAGCTACATTAGTACAACCTTCGTCTCATATTTCACCGTAAAACGCAATACCCTGTTCCTACCTTGTTTTTAATTACTTTACGTCTAGAGTTAACTAAACACAACCCAAATTCGTAGTATCATAACCTTACCTTCATAAAACAAGAGCCGCCATCTTGAATTTCAAGACCCTTTTGTAATAACAAACTCTAAACAATCATTTTACAGACGCCGCCGATAAGGGCGAAACGTCAAAACTTACAGGTTAAAGTACTTATAATTGGGTCAGGGGACCACAAGAATACGAGACTTGGCTGGATGTAACGATGTTGCCAGCCACAAAATAAAAACAGGTGTAATACGGAGAAATTGCCTTGGAGTTTATGGGGTATGTTTTTGTATTATAAAGGTCATAGGTATCTGTGTATTTAACCAGAAAACTACTCCATTATATGATGTTATTATATTAGATACTTATTTCTTATAGCGGGAGTCGGGACGAGCCTGACGCCTTTAGGCGGGTTTGGTCCATGTTGGCGCAGGATCGAGTTGAATGGAAAAAGGAAATGGAGGACTTTGACTTGCAATGGGACAATACAGGCTGATTTATTATTGATATTAAATACTTCAGGTACAAAAATACCCGATTGCCCGAAGATTTTCGAACAAACTCAGTGCCAGCCACCAAGTCAGGCGTGAAGTTTTATGGCATACCTTCCATACAACAACATACCTAAAACTGCTATAATTGTTCATTGTAATGTTGTGAACGGTTATAAATAAATAGATTAGCGAGAAAACAACATGTCAAGACTAATTATTTCCTGTATTTGTCATTTCTAATTACGTATTTTAATGTAGCATCTGATACAATCTATTATTTTGGTGTCATAGATTTTCTACATCGAATTTGTTGCGATAATTACATTCATCTTCTGCGGGCTTAGCATGACGCTGTCTTTTTCTTCGAAGAATAGACAAGACTATTCCCACACAAAGTGACATCAAGTGTCATTTTGTCTTTCGTTTTTACCGATCGTTGTCTAGGTCCTTTTTAATATAGACTATTTCAGAAGACAGTTGTCTAAAGTAGTGAAGACAATTTGATTTTTTTATCGCCATGCTAAAGACGGTAGTAAACTTTTTACTCGACGCCGACGGCCACAAAGTATAAAAATTTAATTTTTCACTTTTTGTATGGAAAATGTGAAAAATTATTAGGTACATGTTGAGTTTTAAAGGTTTACATTAAGGGGGTCGAAATTTTCATTATTTTTGCGATAGGACACACCATTTTCGAGATATAAGCAAAATAAAAGTAAATAAACGTGAATAATTTACTGAATTTCGTAACAAGTGCAGTTGACTCTTTCTACTTTGCTGCCGTCGCGTCATACTGTCTTCACGAAACGTCAGTTTTGTCTATTCTTCCGTCGACAAGACGGTAATTGTGCTAAGCCTGCTGTGGGCCTTGTGCCAGATTTTAGTATCCAATTTAGTTTTCTATAACATTGCTTTAAGTCAACGCATATCAATGCGTTCAACTCTTGCTTTTATTTCACGGTTGCAAGCAAACGCATTACTCAGATATACCATTCTGTAATCAGTACTGCTAGCAAGATTTATAGTGAAGGAAAATATTCGTTAAAGGCTACAGCTTAGGCTAGACCGAATTTCTAGCCCACTTGGGACCCGCCTAGGAAGATAAGTAGCCGTTATATTTTATTCGCCCGTAGGAAAAGTTCGTTTTTACTAAATGGGAAAATGTTTTACAGAAAAATCCTTTTGAATTAAGACCTAGAAATATGAGGTATTCTTTTGTTTTTTATTTGTTATGTTCGTTTTTGTTGAAATACCTTTTTATAAAAGAAGTCTTAGCTTTCAAATTGGTCTTCATAAGCTTAGTCATTTAATGAGTACCTGCGGAGTAATTGAGGAACACTAACAGCAGGAATGGCTTTCATTTTGACAGTTCAACAACATTCATTGCATTATTTACGTTAGTAAACAGACAATTTTTTGTTTTTATTTTTCAATAATTTTCGAAATGATTCCGATTCTGATTCATAGTTTGTTACGCATTTAAGGTGCTAAGTACATGCCTGAAATTCAATGGTAAGTAAGCCAAATAAAGATACTGACATAAAAAAAAACAATTCAACAATAGATTTTGTTTTGCATTTTATTTGTTTACTACGGTTGTTTTTGAATGAAAACAGTAACAATATAATTAATAACATTAACTGTAAGAAAACAAACTAAAGGCTTTTATTTTATGGTTACGGTTTTTTAGGAACTAGCTGTTGCCCGCAACTTTGTCTGCGACCCATGATGAAAAGTAGCTTATGTCCTTACCCAGGTCATGGTCTATCTTTGTGCCAAATTTTATCCAAATCTGTTCAGCCGTTTTGAAGTGAAAGCGTAACAAACAATCAAACTTACTTTCGCATTTATAATACATATTATAGTTAGGATAATTGGATCGATCGATCGATTGAGTTTCTATGGTCAACGAAAAGTAGGAACATAATGTACATACATGCATAAACTCACGCCTTCTTCTCATGGGGGTAGACAGAAACTACAGAACGCCACCTGCTAGTATCCTTACATAGTCCTAAGTAGGTAAAGTCAAGTCATTCAATGTTAAGTCCATTAAGAATTATTTCCCTCCACAATAAGTACCATAAAATTTCATCCAAATGTCTTGTATCATCCTGCCTCTTCTAAGGAAAATCTTCTAAGATGGGTACACAATCTCAGAAATCAAAAATCCTCAGGGGTCCCTACCCCAGATGATTAACTAATTAACCCTCCGAAACGAGCTCGTTGATAATAAATTAAGAAACCCTTCGGTGATAAGTACGAAAAATAAGGGTACATTGTGAATAAGAATAACGGAATTACCGAATGATTTCATGTGTTAAAGATATTAATTGAATTATTCTGGGTATTAATTATGATTTATGTGTTTAAGATTTCGACCTTAAAAAGAAAACTAAACCTTAATGTGATTAAAAAAAATACCCTTTTGTCACACAGAATTTTCTCGAGATCTTAGCAACGTAGGAATTCGAATTTTGGCATAATGTATCGATGAATGACTCAGAAAATTCGAGACAAAAAGCATTTGATTTATTTCTAAAAAGAAGGGATAAAAAAGAAGTGTCTGGTTTATACGACTTACATAGTGGTTTTAAATAGCTCATACGTTGTTTTGCCTACTGTGTGTAAGTGTTGAATGAGTTATAGTGACGCAACGTTCTAAATCGATCGAATTGAGGGACAGGCCTACAAATACTGAAGATTGAAACTCCACTGCTACGTCAGTTCCGCCATCAGTCACTCACCACAATCGGCGCGAAAATTCTAAATATAATAGAAAACACACCTTTTTTCTTTCTAAACATTGACGTAACATGAATTATGAACACTCTGAAACCACGATATATTATGTAAATGCTCATTTCGAGAACACCCATCCTTCAAGTTATAAATACTTTGATAAATGGTCTCGATACTTCAGCAAGCGGATTGAATAAGGTCTCTTGTGAGACCTAAATATCTGTCAGAAAGTGGTCTTGTGAGTATTATACTCGATCGTGAAAAGAGGGTATGTTTATAAGTATATATATGTATGTTGGTGTAATTTCGGCTCTGGGGTAAGACCGTACGAATAAAAATTCTGCGGCATTTTATTGTCGGTCGAATTTAATGTTGTCAGCATTCAAAAATCTTGCCAAATTAGCCGGAATTTGATTCGTACGAACTTATCCCAGCGCCTAACTTTCTCTTGGTATATTATATGTTCTGGCGTTTTTCCTGATAAAGGAACAAAGGAAAGGTTTTCTCGTAAACGTCTGGACTTAAGTGCCTAGGTATGTCTTGTTTCTATTCATTCAAGTCAGTCCGTCTCGAGTGCTGTAAATATTGATAGAGAAATGAGAAAGTACGCACGTCTATACTCGTGAATACATATTTCATATTAAGTTGTAGGTACGTAACCCAGTATTGATAAAGTTGGCAGGCGGTCACACCGTGTCGTAACATGGTGTTTGTCTAATGGTTATTCATTTTGATTTGTCTATTATGATTTTTTAATACATGCTACGCTGATATTTGGTTGTAAAGCTGCGTTGGTAAGTAAGTAGGTAATTTACGATACCAAACACAGGGTGGCAGGGACATCGATGTGCGAACTGAAACCATGAATTCAGCGTATGATTCTAAACCCCATAGCGCAGAAATTATTCGTCGGATATCAATTAAAAAATCTGCTGTTTCATAGAATAGTGCCTACGCGGTCAAAATGTGTAGAAAAACTACATAATTTATTTTTATAACCGCCGAAAAATTCCAACACTGGGGATTCAGACACGTGTCCATTCATGGTTTCAGCTTGCGCGTCGATGTCCCTATATATACAACATGTCCCAGAAATCAACTTCGAGCCGAAAACGGGCAATAGGGAAGTCGTGACAGTTATTAGAAAAATATAAAAAAAATCTTGGTCATGTACTTTTCAAATTTTATGGATTCAAAAATAAATATCAATAAATTACCTCCTGTGATGATCTTTTAAGTCCTGTGACTATAAATATTAACTTTTCGTCAAAGTCGTTTTTTACACTACACGCGGTTAAAGTTGGGTGATGTAATAATTTTGAATTCAATGTTGGGCAAAAATCTAACATTTTATTTAAAACTGAGGTAGTTATGTTTTAACTTTTAACTCTAATTTACAGAAGGGTTATTCATGGTTACGTCACAGAAAAAAAACTGACGAAAAGTTAATATTTGTAGTCACAGGATTTGAAAGATCATCACAGGGTGTCACTTTTGGAGATTTATTTTTGAATCCATAAAAATTTAAAAGTACAAGACCAAGTTTTTTTTAAATATTTTGTCTAATAACTGTCACGACTTGGCCTATTGCCCGTTTTCGGCTTCACGTTGATTTCTGGGACACGTTGTATATCCTTTCCTATTCCTTTATTAATATCCTTTTAAACTAATAAAACTTTGTAATAGTTAGTGTTCTATTCTATTCTATAATAAAAATTAATGACAGTCAACATTGAAGACAAAATAAACACCCAAACCACTTACAACTTTATCTAATAATCCACAAACAACATCAGAACTCACAATTACCAGAATTAATACTGAAATAATTTCTCAGAAAATAATAGAGAAAAAACTAAAATAGCCTTACAAAATTTGTCCATCCATCAGCGGTGTAACAAAAACCTTTCCTTATTAGGCTCGCCTAGCTGTCAGCCATCCGTCGTTCAGTTTTATTGGATTGTCAGGCTTATTGGAAGGTGGCGAAGGATAGGCCATTAATTTGTTACGGAATTACACGTACCAACGTGTGGGGCGTAAATTGAAAGGCCCGGTTTGACGTTGATTGTTTGGTCCGTGAGTGCTTCGGTGTGTAAGGCGCTCGATTAGTTTTTGTGAAAATTTGAATGTAGTAGATTTTTCTTATTTTTGAGAGAATATTCAAAATTTTAACGGAGCTTCTCAAGTCTAGATACCTTTTTCTTTTCGAGTATAGTAATACTTATTCGCCATTATTTATAAACGTTGCTCCTACTTCTTTTCGAGTATAACATCACGCCTGTTTTCCCCGAAGGGTTAGGCAGAGGTGTACATATAGCACACCCACATTTCGCCAGTTATGTTTAAGTCCCATGTAATAGGGGGCGAGCCTATTGCCATCAACCGGGCACAAATCCAGACTCCGGGCTGCTACCGAGAAATTCCACATGGAAAAACCCGATAACACTTTGCCCGACCCGGGAATCGAACCCAGGACCTCATGCTCGGCAGTAACGCTTGCGACCACTAGACCAATGAGGCAGTTTTCGAGTATAGTAACACTTATCCTCCCTTTCTAATAAACGTTGCATGTTAAACTGTAATTTGTAATTTGTTTGTTTGTGTTGTGTGTTTTGTATTTGTTTTTGTTGTTTTGTGTACGTCTGCTTAACCATACATTTTGACGTTGAAACGCCTCTTAACTTGAAGCAACATTTATAAAGGCATTTATATAATAAGTACCAAATTGTTGAATGAATCATTAATGTTTTTATAATGTCACGTTATTTACTCTAAAGATTGATATTATTTTCAGTCATTCAGCACCCTAATTACGTAACACACTATCAATCACAATCTGAATCATTTTGAAGCCTGTTGCTAATCCATTGCTTCATATGTTCGAAAAATTTGTCTGCTCAGCAACGTAAATAACGCAATGCATATTGTTGAACTGTCAAAATGAAAGCCATTCCTACTGTTAGTGTGTTACGTAATAACCCCGCTGGATCTTGATAAAATAAAGGCTCGTTCAAACAGGTGCGACACGTGAGGCGAATCGCTCGCGATCAAAGGCACTGCCTGTCGCGCGACGAGCGGTGCCTTTGTGCCGCGTGCGATTCGCGTCGCGTGTCGTGCCTGTTTGAAGGAGCCTTAATTCACACCATGATATAAAAATTGTGGCTGTTGTAAGTCCAAAATTATTTTGTCATGAATAATTATACAATAGCACTTACTCTAAATTAAAACCTATTTAAATTCACTAGTGTTTAACTAGCGGCTGGAAAAGCGATAAAAATAGTAAATATGAATAGCATACTCGCTATCCTCTTTTCTTTTCTCTCCCTATTTTCTTTTTTGTGTGTGACCCAATTTCATGTTTAAACGAAAACTTTGTTTCAACCGTTTCAGGAACTAATCAGATTTAAAAGAGACATTCCTAGAGTGCTACATAAAAATGTAGGTAGGTATCTACCCGTTACGATAAAAAATAAGCTCAAATTTGTTAATACGCTGGTTACTCCCACACTTTAAAAAAAAAACCGTTTTGTTAGATTAGTTTTGAACTCGAGCAGATCTCTATGAACTCTTCAGATGGCATTAGAAAACAAAAATAAATATTATCTCGTTTCATTCAATTCCTATTATCTATATTCAAGAATCTACTTCGCAAATATAAAGAGACTTTAAAGTTCCTTCATTCAAAAAAGCTTCCACTATCGTCACAAAATTAAATTTAGCAACACCCTATTTTAAATAACCGAGTCACACAGTTCGAAAATATTCGAATATGGAATGCTAAAGAAAGTTTTATTCGGGATCGCTACTAGGGTTGACAGTCTGACAGACGCCCACGCCCGCCAAATAAAAACACAGTAAAAACTTTTTCGTCCAACCTATGAAACATCTGGCTGAATCGAATAAAATATTCTATTCAGTTATCTGTCGTACTGGGTACAATCAATTTATTTATATTGATAGTTTTTTTTTTATAGTTCTGCAGTGTTTTTTTTTAAAGCCTGTGTTGGTATCACGAATTGTTATACTGTTTTTTGTCATACTGTGACCTTCTTTCAATAGGCAAAGGAATTTTCGCCTTGTTACATAAAGCGTGAAGAAAATTTCGGTAAGTATACTTTCAATGAACTAGTACCCACAACGACATATCAAGCTATACATTTCCAGTATAAGCGGACTTCTCATTGTACGAAAAGCATATACAATGCGAGGTCAGCTAAAACTGGAAATGAATAGCTTGATATGTAGTCGTGTGTACAATGAACAAATTTATTTGTTCTGATGGTAATTAGGTACTTGATTGGTTCTTTAGATTGTTCCGTCTTTGCTTCCAGTTCGAGGTTCAAAACATTGCACAAATACTTAGATTGAAAATCTGCAATAATCTTTCTTTATAAAAACACGATATATGCGTGGCGCACGATAGTCCGTGTTTGGCCCTTTAAATTTAATAGCCGGGGACGGCTATAAGCCTCATCTATTTGGCGTTTTCGTAAGCCGTCCGCCGACACCACGACGGTTGGATCAAAATTTTACTTAAAACTTTTATACTATTATTTAACTTTTTAGAGATTTTTGTTTATCGGGGTTCTTTTAATTTTATTTTTTTCTGTGGGCTAGTAACGTTGATTGGTCGGTAGTCAATGTTAAGTTGCGTAGTAATTTGTCTCTTCTTAATACAGATTACTCATCTAGCAAGGAGAGTAGCGATCACCCAACAATTCGTTTTACCTACACCATGTAATTAATAATGCATACTTTGTAAGTCCCTCATGAACTTCAAAAACTTTATGTACCTAAATAAATTATAATTATTGTTTTGAAGCTTTTCGCATATCTCGGGACCATAGGGTCCCGGACCTTTGAAAGGCGTACGAGAGACCGAAGCCAACTCACTGAGGCCTGTTAGGCTCTTTTAATGAAATGAGGCACCAACCGTCGATTATCCCTGTACGCACTATGCAAGTGTACCCAAGGACAACCCCCGGTTGGTGCAGGAGTATTGCAGGATATAGAAACTAAGATATTGGAGTATGTATTTGGATGGCTAAAGTGGA
This sequence comes from Griposia aprilina, assembly GCA_916610205.1. Taxonomy (NCBI): domain Eukaryota; kingdom Metazoa; phylum Arthropoda; class Insecta; order Lepidoptera; family Noctuidae; genus Griposia; species Griposia aprilina. The sequence continues at coordinate 12,140,581 of OU744305.1, forward strand.
CTGGTTACCTAGAACTATGGAAGGACTATGGCCCCTGCCAGATCAATGTTTTATTGTACTCAGAAAAAATGGCAGCGGGTGACTTGCACCAGATATGATACCAATAATGCTATATGATACCAAATAATGGGCCTCCGGAAACTGTCGCTAGCATTTAGTGATGTAGTGACAACGGAGCAATATTATCCTGAGGTGCTTGAGGAGTGGAGAGGTATTCCACGGCTATCAGGACAATCCTAGAGCCCTGAGCATGGTCAAGATCCCTGCACCAGCACTTACTGGAATACTTCCTTCCTCCGAGCACGGTTGCTCTTGCGAATCTCCACTCAAGCTGACCAATACAGACAAGAAAGAGGTGAAAGCTCTGTTTCTCGTCTGTGTTCACTCCAGCCGGCCAATAAAGGCTAGCCAGAGGTGAGGAATAAGACTTCTCCCGAGAAATAGGGTCCGTGGAGTCGCTACTGCTCAACAGCTCGACACATGCTGCCCTACGGGTTTCTGTGACTCTCTTGGTCTGGCTCCTCACCTTATGCCTATTTTGGAAAAGTAAACTCTACCGGCACAGACCTAGAGTTCAGGAGCACGCGAGCCCCACCCAGACGTCAACGTAGAGATACGGCGTTGGCGTTATTATTATTATAAATAATATCATAGGCACGCATAAGCATAACCACCCTATAATGTTACCACTGCTGGGACACAGGCCTCCTCTCTTTGAGAGGAAATGGGCAGTAATCTACCACGCGGGCCCAGTGCGGGTTGGTAGATGTCACATGTCTTCGAATTTTTGGTTCTAGGACATGCCGGTTTCCTCACGATGCTTTCCTTCACCGTTTTGAGAGCAGTGGTGATGAAATTATTTACACAAAGTAAAGCGCCTGCCTGGGTTCGAACCCACGACCCACAACTCGTAAGTCGGGGCCGATACCACTGGGCCACCACTGCTCTCAAACTCTCTCAGGAAGAAATAACAAATTAGGCATAATACATAAAAATAACTAACCGAACAAGTAAAACTAACATACAACCATGAAATAAAATTGGGTCAAAAAAAAAGAACATATCTATAGTCCATAACCTCACAGAATCTCAAACATGCACGACATACTTCTATCCATCTCGCGGCAAACAAATCACACTCCTGTGTCGATGCCAGTAGAGCATTCAGCATTGTGAGCGCGCGAACTAAGGGCGAGTTAGAATGTGAAACTGTGCGTGCTGACGGAACGGCCAACAATTCGTGTCGTTGCGGTCTAAGTTGTATAGTAGTATAGTTCATGTTCCAAGTATTTTACTGACATAATACATTAAGCAGAGACTTGTGAAATGATAAGTTATTTTGTAATGGAACATTACAAAACATCACGACTTTATTCCCCGAAAGGTTGGGCACTTCCCTACTATTATTATTTTATTCTAGCGTATGGCACTCGTGGGTTGCAGCTGAAAATCAGCGTCAGGTGGTACACCTTGTGTTGCATTATGCTGAACTGAGGCTCCTTTGGCATTACAATCTTTAATTTGCTGTTTTTTTTTTTAGTTTTAAGGTGAATTTTGTTGCTGCAAATCCAATAAACGCATTTTTATTTCTTTCTTTTCTTTTCTTTTAGATGTACCAATTGATATTATACCCACATTTCACCAGTTATGTTTGAAAGAAAGAAAGAAAATACGTTTATTTTCGGTAAACATGACACAGAGCAAAACACACAAATACAAAAAAGAACGAGTTGGTGGAAATATGCTTCACATCCACGCAAAACGGCAATTGCTCAGCATAATGCTACGACCCTATGCGAGACAGAGCCCCAGCGCTGGTTTTCAGTGACAGCCGGCGGTGACGCCGTTGCCATTGTTTAAGTCTCATGTAATAGGGGTTGAGCCTATTGCCATCATCGGGCTCAAATCCTAAACTCCGGATTGGTAGAAGTGTTATTGGGTTTTTCCATCAGGAATTTCTCATTGGCAGCCCTGAGTTTGTTGTAAAGGAAATCATGTAATAAATAAAACTCCTAAAAGTATTAATCAAATTTCAAAATTCAAACGCAATTCCGCTTAAGTCATATATTCCTGTCACAGTCCAATTAATCTATAAAAAAAATATATTACCAACAAAAATTTCGCTATTTCGTCCCAAAATTTTTCACTTTTTCATTAAAATTCACGATGACGCCTTCAAAACATCTGCATTGAAATGCTGAATAATTTAATACTACGAAACGGGCCGGGGTTGCTCACGCGGTTCCCAAATCCGGCTTAACGGATAAAATCCTTGTATTTTCTATTCGCCTGTACCTTATCCGTGCATTGAATAACCCGTGTGTCGTGGGGTCTATTGAAAATTCATACTTCCATTACCTAATGCATACATGTACTGAAAATTTAAATTTTGTTTAAGAATTAGACCATGTTGGTCTAGGGGTCGCATTGCACTACTACCGAGCAAGAGGTCCTGGGTTTGATTCCCAGGTCGGGAAAAGATTTATTAGGTTTTTCCATCTAGAATTTCTCAGTAGCAGCCCAGAGTCTGGATTTGTGGTTGATGGCAATAGATTCACCCCCTATTACATGGGACTTAAACATATCTGGCGAAATATGGGTGTACAACCTATAGGTACACCTCTGCCTAACGTTTCGGGGAATGCGGGCGTGATGTTATGTTGTGTAATGTAATTAGACATTTAGGATTAGCTTTGCAAATTTTTAAATAGACCATCATTCGAGTTTCAGCGAATTAATGATGAATTAAATTAGATTTTCTCTTAGTGCTTTTACTTGTTCGATGAATTGGATTATTTCAAAAGAAGATTTACCTACGAATAAATTTGAATTACATGTCTTAATTCTAAATAAGTAATGTAAAATTGTATGTGAAAGGTACGCTTACTAAATAATCCATTATAAGCAAGTTCGTTGCCCCGTTTTTCGTGTTTCCCGGGACAAAATTGATAGAAAATCTGATCAACAGGGGTAAAGTCGAGTAATACTGAATTCGAAGTTAACGCCCAGCGTAGTAGCACGATAAGATGTAATAACAATAGTTCTTCTTAGAAAAAAATCTGGTTAACTTCAGATACAGTTTTATAGTAAAGATTTGCTGAAACCAGCCATTCAAAGAATCCTTTGAACTAGCAACATTTTTATAGGCAATTGAAAAGATAACACAATACTTGTAGTTTTAAATATTCTTAAACCTCATATTAATTAGAAAAACCATGAACAAACTATAAGTGTAAAGCATGAATAAGTACAAGAATAGAATAGAATACTCTTTATTATGTACACCATCCACCACACCACTCACAACACTCACAAGCACTCTAATGAGGGTTTTCTGAAATGACGTTCATTAGGTGGCAGCACTAAGACGTCAGGTCCGGGCACCTGTCAAAATTGTCAAAGCGCCTATAATTACTTTAGTGAATTATGAACGAATGAATGAAGTTAATGATTAACGTTATCATTTATTTCATAATAATGGAAGACCTCTTGTAAAAGTGGCGCCAGCTGGTAGCTTGAATTTTCATGAAAACTCTCATTGCGTAACACACGCGATTTTGAAGGATATTTAAAATCCATTACTTCATATGTTTGAAATAGTAGATTGTTATACAAGGGTCGAAAGGAATCAATTCCCATACGAGATGTTTAGACGCCCAAGCGCAGCGAGAGCCAAGTAGTAATTGATGACTTTCACCCATGTTAAACACTCTACTTTTCATTTCGAATATAAGGAAATTAAAAATAGTAGTTTTATTTAGTTTATTAATAATAATAACATGAGACTCATTTTTTTTTATCAAATACGTAGTCTATGAAACTGATATTATGAATTTCGGTAAGGCTTACAGAGTTGGTTTTTTTTTGTGGCTTCGCATAGGTGGTGTATTCAGCCAATGTCACGTTTAGTTTCTTTAGTACGAAGAAAACAAAGTTAGGGAAGCTTAAAGAGTTAGTATCCCGCCAAATTCAAATTATCTTGTTTTTTTTGCAAATTGCAGCTTTGTGTCTATTGTGGTTCTGGTGAGTCAATGCAAATTGCAAAAAACGTAAGTAAATTTGAATTTCGCGGGCTACCTTAGCGCATCCCCCTTAATATGTAAAATTTTTCGTAGCTGACTATCTAACCAAATTTATTTCTATTTTTAAAATTCATTCCCGCCCTAGTGAGGGAAGCAATTACTATGAGTCTTTCCCGCCCTAAGACGGGGAGTAGCATCTTCCACCTGCTACTCAGATCAAACAAACACTACTTTCCATGTATGAGCAATGAAAAATTTGTTTGCTTGACAAAGTGTATAACTTAATGAACGTTGTTGAGTTGTCAAAATGATGGCATTATGATTGTGAGTTACGCAATAACCTCACAGGTTCAAAGCAAAGGAACTTAAGTACAAGGCTAAAGCGAAAACGAAAGAAAATAAAAGGATCCATACTTATACAGCGAAAATGTTTCAATAAAGAATCTTCACTTTAATATAAGAAGTGCGTAGGAAAAAGAATTCTCAAGAAAGATCAAAAGCTTACCCTGAACGCATTGTGACGTTCCTTAATTCAATGAGTCTTCTTCATTTCGAACAAATTGTTTCTCATTACTGTCTTAAAGGCGTGTGCAGACTTCACGACTGTGACGCTGATTGATTGAGGACGACACGCAGGGAAGTGGGCAGTCTCTTTTGTAACAGTAATTGCAATTCGGGTAACCATTGATAATGTGTGTTGGGTGTTTTATATGCATTTAAATGATTGATATCTTTATCAATGTCTGAATTTAGAGATTAGAAATGTGAATCAACACTCGATTTAGTATTCATATATACATATTATAAAATTGAAGAAGTCGCTTTTTATGTCAGTCTGTATGTCCGCGTTGTTCGTCTAACCCACTTAAGAGATTTTAATGCGGATTCCCCAGCATTTAGAGAATTGATTCCTGAAGATATAATGTTAAGAAATATCCAGTTTTTTCAAACCGTAAAAACCTTGCGAAGTAGGTGCGGGATTACGTATTTATAAAAATACTTCAACAGATTCTGTTTGTAATATTTCATAATTACAATTTCAAATTAAAATTTTCTTTGGTTTTCCAAATTCAAATTTCATATCAACCGTCAAACTTTGGAAATTGGTTCCACCTAAGAAGTTTAATATGAAGTATTCTAAAAATTCTTAGGTGGAACAAATTTCCAAAGTTTGACGATTGTTATAAAATTGATGATTATTATTCAGTAAATATATCATTTCTACAGTTGCGAATCGCATTTTGATCAACATGTGACTTAAAACAGAGCTGCAATTTGCAAAAAAACTATAGAAAATTTTAATAGATAACAACAGCCTCGGACTTACAAATCAGAAATCATTTATTTTGCATTTAATGTGGGTATAAAATAAGATGTCAACATTGTAAAAGTAGTTCCAACACACTCTTCCTTACAGCATGACAAAGTAAAAAAAAAAAACTACTAATTAATATAACATGAAAATCTTTTTAATTTATACTAAACGTCAAAAACAACAATCTTAAGGCTCCCGCAAACAGGCGCGACGCGACAGCACGACACAAGGGCGCCGCTCGTCGCGCGGCACGCTGTGCCTTTGTGTCAAGCTGTCGCGTCGCGCCTGTTTCCACGAGCCTTTAATTCTATATTTTGCAAATGATTGATTAAATTGGTTATTCTACTTACATTAAGAAAATGAAAAATAAACAAGGTATATAATGAAATTTGAAATAAAAATAATAAATTAATATTACACTATAAACTCTTGTCAGTTATCTATTAGTAAGGATGTTAGCCTCTTTATAGATATTCTTAATGATTCTCCTTTGTAGACTTACATAGTCGCCAATTACAGGTTATCCAGCATTCTAGAAATAGGTAGTATTATTTTTTTGTATGTTCAGTAGCTGCTAGATAGTTTTAAATTTCCCTTTTTTATGACAAAAACAACCCAAACTGAGAAAGCTTCAGTTTAATCGGCTTGAAAATCAATATCGTGTAGGTAAAGTAAAAAAGCTTTTGAAAACCAATTCCATTAAGGCCACCACCATAATAAATCATTTTCTCAATGTTTTATGAACATGATAAATCAGGTTCCATTTCTAAATTGGCTTCGACAAAAAGTTTTATGGGAGTGTATAAAATATTATGATGTACAGAACCGTGTAGTAAGATCAACCCTTTTATATCATCGGTTATCGATAAAGACATTAAGGGATAAACTTCTAGGGAATTGAAACAACATAACATCACGCGTCCATTCCCCGAAGGTTAGGCAGACAGTACACCTATAGTACACCCACATTTCGCCAGTTATGTTTAAGTCTCATGTAATAAGGGGCAACCGCATTGCCATCAACCGGACACAAATCCAGACACCGGACTGCTATTGACAAATTCCAGTTGGAAAAACCCAATAATACTTTGCCCGGCCTGGAAATCGACCCCTCATACTCAGTAGTCGCGCTTTACCACAAACCAATGAGGCAAGCTTGAATGGAAACCGTGATTAAGTATCTGTAGGCCGTGTTAGGCGTTGCATAGGGCGGGTCCCGGAATTGGTCTTTTAAGAGGAACCGGGACTCCTCCTTTGTAATGATGATGATCACCGGGGTGGTTTTATTGACGTAAAAATCCCACACTACCCGACCTCCGTCCCCAGAGGTCGGGTGCCTTTTGCAGGTTTCCACACAAAAACAAAAAAAGGCCGTGTTAGGTGATTTTTGTCATTTATCTTTCGGTCGTTCATTTCTGGGCCATCTACTATAGCATGGTGCGTTAATGGCCTGAAATATAATAGTGGAACATGCGTTTTTAGATATTATAGTCGCTACAAATCACTCACGCTGTCGTACGTCTTCGGACTTATATTTCATGGAAATAAAGTTTGGGCAATGAAAAGCACGCTAGTAAAAAACTACAACTATAAAATTTTCATTGACAGCGATGCGGATAAATCTTTTAATGCTTTTTACACTTATACTTACATACACTCACGCTATCTTCCCATGGTGGTAGGCAGGAACTACAGAACGCCACCTGCTACGATCCTTACATTTCTTTTGCTTGGTTTACGTTCATACATCTACGAATAGGTATAGGTACTCACGCCGGATTTAAGTACCAACGCCATTTTAAAAGATTTTTTTGTTACATTATATAATTCGTGGTAAAAATAAAACAGAAAATTTTACTATAGTCATTTGTTTTAAAAACTCCCGCAACGTTTTCAAGTCTGGACAAAACTTTAAAATAAACATTTTCAATTCTCCTCTTCTTTATTTACATAGAATAAATTACCCCGTCTGTAATGAACTCTTTTTAAAGAGTCAGCTTTGCTTGTAATTAACTTGAACTTAAGACTAAGTAGGAAAAAATATCAACTGTTTTATCATTTACCTACGTCTTTTTTCGTTTTTCGTTACTAACTAGATAGTAATCAACACAAAAACATCGAAAACATCGTTGGGAAACCTGGACTTTGGTTAATATAAGTTACCAAAGTCCAGGTAGTCTTGAGCAGGCGTGATGTTCAATCGTGCCTTCTCTGCTTGGGAAGAGCCTACAGCGGTATAATAATAGGTTGGTTTGTCTGTAACCGATTTTTATGATATTTTTAATGTTTAGAAAAAGAGCGAAAATTTTAATAAAAGTATAATACTTTGTGATACGATTTATGATTGCACCTTTTGTTAAAATTCTAACCATCATGGCACAATTTTTCTCGAGGTTATTTCTTTTCTTTATATTCCTCTTGATTCCGATTTATGCTTAAAAAAATAATTTCTGTGACACATAGACAGTTTGCGATAAGGAAACCAGATCGATATTTTAATATAAGCGACTCAGGCGGATCCGTGTGGAAAAAAATGTTTTGTGCCAAGTGAAGATAATAATAGTGGAAAAGCCTAAAATAATATTTTTTCCTATAAATCATCACAATAGGTGCTTAATTTTATCAGGTCACTGCTTCTCAAAGCTAATTTTTGTCCACATTGCTGACTGGTTCTGAATAGAATGTGAATTATCGAATGACAATAGAGGTGGTTCAAATAGGCTAGTTATTTTGTAAGTAGATGTTAGGCTAGGTTAGTAGATAGAATAGGTAATAGATAGAGTTAGAAAGGGGTACATTAGAGGAAGTCTGAAAGTGGCACCGATGACTGAAAAGTTGTGTGGAAATCGGTTATCATGGTATCAGTGGCGTAACTATACCATCTGAGGCCCGTGGCAAATTCCTTGGATGGGGGGGATAATTTAATTTTAATAAATCACTGAAGTAGTTAACCAACAGTATTACTGCGTGCATTTTAGTTAAGTAAATATAATAGTAAATTTAATTTCCAAAAGCCTATGGTATTAAGTACATATTTATAATAAAATAACAATACCTATATTTATTAATAAAATTATTTTCTCCGAGCTTTCTGTTCCGCAAAAGTATCAAAAACATCATCATAGTTTAAAGATCGGGCCATAAAGTTTTCAATAGACAGAATAGCTAAGTTACGTAGCCTGTCTTGTCCCATAGAGTTCCTTAATTGATTTTAAGTACTTAACTATATATAGGTATATTTTTTTTTTTAATAAATTTAGTTAAAAATGTTAGGTTACCTACTTTTGAGCTCGCGGCCTCTCGGGCCGGGGAACTACCGGGCCGGGGGCCCCGTCGGGCCGTGAGCCCGTGTCATTTAGCTAGCCCTGCCACCCTATAGTTACGCCACTGCATGGTATGGGCATGTGATGCGGAGGAATGAGGAAAATGTCGTGAGGAAAGTTTTGAGTATAAATGTGGATGATTAAAAAAACTTTTTTACAAAAAAACAACCGACTTCCAAAAAAAAACACTAAAAGACGTGAAAAATAACTTTAATTTCGGAAGTCGGTGGCCTAAAACGAAAATACAAAACTTTTTGACAAAAAAAAACAACCGACTTCCAAAAAATACACTACAAAGTGAAAAATAACTTTAATTTCGGAAGTCGGTGTCTTTGGATCTTTATTTTAGTTTTTTGCCACCGACTTCCGAAATTAAAGTTATTTTTCACTTTGTAGTGTATTTTTTGGAAGTCGGTTGTTTTTTTTGTCAAAAAGTTTTTATTTTTCACTTTTTAGTGGGTTAGACAATAATTTATCGCAGTTACAATAGCCTAATGTCAACTGCTCATCACCTTTTACAAAATATTTCGTTTCCCGATGCAAGGAATTGAGGAGTTTATTGTTGAGGACTCCCTTGGTAAAAACCAGAAGAACTGGAGCTGATGGTGAAGCCACCATCAGCTCCATTTCACCATATGCATTGTGACAAGCATAAATTGTTTAGCAACCAAACTAGAGATAGAGATGACGCGATTACGCAACTTAAATTCAGTCTCAAATTGACGCATCAGCATGACTAGTAGGTAGTGGTTGCCCTATGAAAAACTTCAATCTTAATTGGGTATTATTTTTGTACGACCTGAATATTTTGGAATATTGAACCGTATGAAGTAAGCCCAACAAAAGGTAACTGCTGTAAATCGTTGAGGAATTCCCTCGACTGTCTATGGTCTCCATCATCAGACCTGTAATGGCACTTATAACCCATATGGGTGCAAAGTTCTCATCAATATAAATGAATTAAGTCCAAACACAAGGTAGCTACTGTAAACCGTTGAGGAGTTCCTTTAACTGTCCTTCATCTTCATCATCAGACCCCTAATGACAGTCATAACACATCTAGGTATAGTATTCTCACCAATAAAAATTAATCAAGCCCAAACACAAGGTAACTGCTGTAAATCGTTAAGGAATTCCTTCAACTGTCTATGGTATCCATCATCAGACCTGTAATGGCACTTATAACCCATATGAGTGCAAAGTTCTCATCAATATAAATGAATTAAAACGAATCACAAGGTAGCTACTGTAAACCGTTGAGGAGTTCCCTTAACTGTCCTTCGTATTAATTATCAGAGGTAATGGCAGTCACAACCCATCTAGGTGTAAAGTTCTCATCAATACAAATTAATCAAGCACAAACACAAGGTAACTGCTGTAAATCGTTGAGGAATTCCTTCAACTGTCTATGGTCTCCATCATCAGACCTGTAATGGCACTTATAACCCATATGGGTGCAAAGTTCTCATCAATATAAATGAATTAAGTCGAATCACAAGGTAGCTACTGTAAACCGTTGAGGAGTTCCCTTAACTGTCCTTCGTCTTCATCATCAGACCCCTAATGACAGTCACAACCCATCTAGGTGTAAAGTTCTCATCAATACAAATTAATCAAGCCCAAACACAAAGTAACTGCTGTAAATCGTTGAGGAATTCCTTCAACTGTCTATGGTCTCCATCATCAGACCTGTAATGGCACTTATAACCCATATGGGTGCAAAGTTCTCATCAATATAAATGAATTAAGTCGAATCACAAGGTAGCTACTGTAAACCGTTGAGGAGTTCTTTTAACTGTCCTTCGTCTTCATCATCAGACCCCTTATGACAGTCACAACCCCTCAGGTGTAAAGTTCTCATAAATACAAAGTAATCAAGCCCAAACACAAGGTACCTGCTGTAAATCATTGAGGAATTCCCTCGACTGTCTTTCGGCTCCATCATCAGATCGATTCCAGACCTTCATTAAATTGTAGTTCTTCAAAATACTTAATGAAAAAATTAACAAACGCACTAGGCGCTCCTACGATTTTCGAAGGTTCCCCTCGATTTCTCCGGGATTCCATCATCAGATCCTGGTTTCCTTATCATGGGACCACCCTTGAGGTATGTCCTTTCTAACAAAAAAAGAATCATCCAAATCGGTTCACCCAGGAAAGAGTTATGAGCTAACACACATAAAAAAAAAAAAAAAAAAAAAAAAACATACAGGCGAATTGAGAACCTCCTCCTTTTTTTGAAGTCGGTTAAAAACTTGTAAGAGTAGAGGAATACCAATGAAACGATGGATGGACTGTGTGACAGATGATATGGCTAGGAAGGGAGTGATGACGACTAATAGAGAAGTATAGAAATAATATTATACAGGGTGTAAAAAGACCCATCACATAGCCGTCAACAACGCATTCTGTACATAAAACTAAGTAACATTGCACAAAAATAATTGCTGGGAAACGACTTTTATTTTTGGTGCGAAAAAAATAACATACAGTCGAATTGAGAACCTCCTCCTTTTTTTGAAGTTTGTTAATAAAAACTTGCTGTTTGCGGTATTGCGCTGTGTAACATACGCAAAACATTGTGCATATGGGTGCATGCAACGGTGCGGTCGTGGGGGTATATAAAGTTGTGATAAAACATTAAAAACTTGTTTTCGTAAATAAACATCAGTAAAATTTGGAATTTTGACCTTCAATATCTCCGTAACCAGAAGGTTCCCAGGTATGGTCCAGTACAAAAAAAAATGCTTACAATGATGGGGCGGACAAGTGACTCTTAGCTTCGTTAAGTGTCTTTTTACACCCGTTATAGAAAAAATAAACATGTTCTGCCGACCCCAAATATAAATTGGAACAAGGGCACAAGAATGATGATGTTAGGTCAGGTTAGTAATATAGTGATGAAATAATAACGTAAACTAGCTTCATAAGTGTTTTTATAAGCGTAGAGTAAATGCTCCACTTTTGTTTATAAATGGCTCTCGATAGAGAAGTGAATAGTTTCAATGTTGATAAAATAATATAAATAAGCCAATTAGCGTCAACAATAGGTTGCTAGGGAGTGGATGAACGGAAATAAAAGAATAAAATTAAAAACAAAAAAAGATCCTGCACTAACCTAATATAACGTCACGCCTATTTTTCGTGATTGGTTAGGCAGAGGTATATGGAATATCCACATTTTGCCAGTTATGTTTAAGTCTCATGTAAAGTCAAAATCAAAGTCAAATAATTTATTTCAAATAGGCATTTAAGAGGCACTTTAGAACGTCAAAATTTACAAGAAAATAGAATTGATTCTAGTTGCTCCTTCCCAAAGGTAGTTTTGTATGGTGAAGGTGTGTTTTATATTATTTTTTACACATTAATTATATAGAGTAGAATAGAATACTCTTTATTATGTACACCATAAAAATTACAGACATAAAAGTAGAAATTATATAATTATATGTGAAGACGATATACTTAGAATAAAATTACTATACCACAATACGTGTAATAGGAATGAGCCTATTGCCAACTGGACTCAAATACAGGCTCCGGAATGCTACTGAGAAATTCCATAATACCAACGAGGCAGTCTTGCATAATTCTGCAAATAACGTCAAACTGCTATGACAAATCCATCTGCAAAGCTTAGTGATAAACTGTTTAATGAAGTGATAGTGAGTTTATATAAACATGCTGATTAATTTACGGTACCTACGCACATTTACAGCTGATGGAACTAAAGACATATATACTGAGAGAGTAGCCTAGGTCACTAAACCATCCACGCGTCATGTTCGTGAACTGACGCAGTCGGTTGAGACTGGTCAACTCTTAACTGCCACAGCTTATTTTTATTTTTGATCTTATATTTTGAATTGTTTTTTTTTTACATTGTTCTCACATATAGAAGCAACAAGACTAATGTACCCAGGGTTTAGTAATATCTTGATTTAAAAGAGTGTCCTTGGAGTTTCTTGCCCTTTCTTCTTCATAGAGATCTACGTTTTGGAATGGACAACTAGCTTCAACTTTCTGACTAACTGACCGACTCTTTGACAATTCAAAAGTGCCAGTAAATGGTTTAATTGAAATAAATGCTTTGACTTTGAGTTTATTGGACCATCAACGAGGTAGCCAATAGTTGATTATTAGACTGTAAAAAGTAGTTCCAGGGTTGCATGAGAATGCGAAGCAGTCACCTCTTTCTACGAAGCAGTAATGCTCGCGAAGGAGGAGGCGGAGCGCGTGAGGGAGAGGCAATCATTGCGCCCTCACGCCCCTAGTCGCCGCAGGAGGAGACACCCTGGGCGTCGGGAGTCGACAGCCGACTCCCGGCCACCGTAGGCGCGGGCCTGCGGATGGCAAGCAATGGGCAGCTCGCCGTCTAGTAAGGACCAGGCCCGGGTCGACGGTGCGTTGTGTTCCACGCGCGCCTCAAAGAGATGTCAGCACAATTGACGGGGTCCGATAGGGCCGATGCCTGCCAGGGTCGCGGATTGTTCGAAAGAGTTACCGTGGCCCTGGCGCACAGGCAACTGAAGGAACACGGGTGGGTTTTGGTCAGTAAGAGTCTGACACGCCCTTCTGCTCCGCCCAGAGCGGGAGAGGTCATTTGATGATTTCCCACCCAAAAAAAAAAAAATGGGTTGCTTGAGACTGCAAAAACGAATCACGAAAAACCATTGCAAAGGTTTCTAATACAAAGGGTGGTAGTAAATATTTTTATGCGATTACACATTATGCCATATTGTGGAATACAAATACAATTAATAACATAATAACGTGTTTATTTAAATAAACAATTGAAGATAACGACTTAACATTTAATTATTTGAAGTACATAAATCAGATTTCAGCAGTTTAATTATTGTCGTAGGTACAAGCATTGTGCCAGAAAGTTCAGCTACAACATACTAAAACTACATTTTTATATAGAACCAAGGTGACAGTGCAAATGGTGCTAACCGTTCGTTACGAGAAAATAATACGGGGACGGTCCACATAAACACGAAGCATTATGACCTGAGAGGATTACCTTTACCGCTACGGACCGTCCCGAGGGTCTGACTTGACTGCGGAAGACTGTCAACTCAACTTAAACCTTTCTAATGTTTCCTTTATTTAAAAAAGGGAAGTTTTATCTCACTAAATAAATTATAGGGAAAGGTGACATAGGTTTTGAGGTTAAAGTGACATTGGAAAGGTAGACTTTGTTGTAATTATTGTGCTATTGCCTGGCAACTAAAATTGCGCGGGCTATTTGTGCACAATCTTGGTGTTGCCGTTAATTGCTCGGTATTGCCGAGACGACATATTTTATCACAATTGCCACAAATTGCGTAATTATTTGTCAGTGTAAGTGTATCTATTGTGACGGTCCTTGCACGATTGCATTGGATTTTATATTTGCAAACAAGGGGAAAGTTTTACTTTTTGACCGACTTCAAAAAGGAGGAGGTTCTCGTTTTGTGTAATAATTTGTCTATTTTTTTTATTTATTTTTTGTTTGTTACGCTATATCACCGGAAGTTGTGGATCGATTTAAAAAAATATTGTTTTAATGGATAGGCTATGCCTCAGGAGTAGTCTCATATAATATTTATTAACTTTGCTTGATTTTAATCCAGACCTCAAAACAGTTTTCAGTTTTAATTTAGGCTATTTACGACCAGAACTACAAAATAACAAAGAAATACCCGTAAGTTTTTGGCATGAGTATTTCAAATAAAATAATTGAAAATTGAGAGGCAGGTCGTTCAAAATTACGTCATAGAATTGTTTTTATTTAATAAAAACAATTCTGTGTTTTTAAAGTAAATAATTACACCTATGTATGTAGGTTGATATATTCAAGTATGTTATGCCATAGAGGTACCTATTTTTTTTTACACAAATTACGTGACGACTTATGAATATGCAAACACGCCTGAAAAATACGAACAAGAATTCTTCTCACCGTGCACCGTTGTGAACAAAAACAGATTACAAGAGATAATTGAACACAAACAACATGCCACAAAAAAGTAATGTTTTCATAATATAATTAGGGAAATATTTTAATAATAAAATTCATCTGTAACTTGCTTGTTTCCACGAACATTATTCGCCTCAGGAAGAGAAACCTCAACATTGTCTGTCGGAATACCAAACACGGGTTTGTAACTTTGTTTGTCGAAAAACGGTACTGCATAACAAGGCTGTCAAAGTTGTAACCACAATAGGAGCTTTATACTACAACAAGTTACTGTTGAGAGTTACAAACGGTCTACTGCTGATCATCAAACCAGCTGAATTATGTCTGTGACTTTAACTGTGTGGTTTCTATTTTCATCTCTTTATGCGTAGTAGGTATCGACTGTTTTTGTATACCTTTACTTCATGCCGTTAAAGTATCAAATATCTTACAGAAGCTTTTTGTTGCGGACGTCTGTGAATTCTGTAACTTACTAAGATATTTACTTCAGTAAGTTACAGAATCTTAGTTTCAGTGTCGCATTATTTTCATACCGTAAGTTTTGATCTACTTCTCGGTAGCAAACACAAATAGTTCTTTTTTCTTAGTAACATTAAGAATATTTTCTATGATTTCAATTTATTTGTATTGGAATTACGAGTACTATGAGTTAAACGGGACACCAAATTATTATTGTTCCAGAACTGTAATTAGCTGGCGTAGCATATTTTAAATTTTCATTCTTCATTATTTTTAAGCGACTTTTAGAAAAGGACGAGGTTCTATGTTCGTCTGTATGTATTTTTTATGTACGTTCATCGATATTTTTACCAATTTTATTATGCACCGATTTTAAAAATTGTTTTTTTCGTTTGTTAGAGGAAGCTCTCGCGTTGATCCCGTATAATTTTTTATTAAGTTCGACGACAGTTAAAAGTTAAAAGTGAAAAATAAAAATAAAACTTTTTACAAAAAAGATACAACTGACCGACCAACCGACTGTAAAAAAGTATTTTTCATATCCAGAAAATAGTAGAACAGACATAAAAAAATATAACAGAAATCCTGTCGAAACTTTTATAGTTCCAACAATAATAAAATAGGTTTGAATTTAAAACATTTATGCACAACTTTTATAGTTTCGTTTTAAAACGAAATATCGACAGAATAAAATGTATAAGTATTTTAAGGAAAATTGGAATTTAAAATATGGAATGGAAATGTTTCTACCAGTACATGAGCAGACCCGTTTTACTATTATTTGCTCGTAGATTCCATTAGGATTCACTCGCTATTTGTAATGGACGCTGGAATTCCATACGGTATTAAAGTAAATTCTATCAGGTAGTACGAGAGTGTTCTTGATTTTGCGACTAGACGGTGAAAAAAGTAAAAATAAATTAAATTTTCCGTATTATATTATAGAGAAAAATGCTGGATCATTTTCTTATACTTTATTTAATGTTTTATTTGGACGCTGAGGTTCAAATCTTACGTTCTGTTTGTATTTGTATTTTATTTTCGTGACTTAATAGTATCACATTTACGACACACAGAAATAAAACATTAGTCAACCTCCTTGGGCTTTTTCAATGCAGCTTGGTTAGTAGGTACACTTCCGGGGAAGTGTCATAAATGGATGGTATCAACCACAAAGCATCGCTGCTGTATTTCGCTTTGACCCAAATGGGTGCTAATGAAATAACTGGTTTTAAGGTCCTCGAAAATGCCCTTGATATTGTAGGCATTTATTAAACCCAGCGTACACCACATTCCATCAGGCGAACCTACCGACACTACCTACGTACTTGTTAAAGTCAATACTAATAAAAAAAATCAGTTCAGCCGTTTGGGAGCTGCGATGCCGCAGATAGACACACAGATAAACTCACGTTAAACTTATAATCCCTCTGTTTTCATCGGAGAATAATCTGCTTAGGCTTTTCCGAATTATGTTAGGGTCGGCTTCCAGTCTAACCAGTATCTGAATACCAGTATTTTACATGGAGCGGCTGCCTAGTTGAACTCCACAACTCAGTTATTGGGTAACAAAGACTGGTTGTTAAACTGCCGGAGTTTTGACTACTCGACTACTGCTTAAAAAAAAACTAGATTATATTTAAAACCCATAGCCACAAATTGACATAAAATATGTAAAAATTTAATAAAAAGTCTTATGTAAATGTACGATTGCCTACTAAAATGTAATATGAAGAGAAATCGAGTCGGTAGACTTTATATTAGCAATTGAGATGGGCTGCGACCTATTCAGAATTCTGGCAGAAAACCGAGGCCCTAGCACGAACGCGCGACGTGAATGTAACGTAAATTCGAACGAGTTTTGGATCGAAAATACTAATATCATAAATTTACAAGAAAATAGAACTGCTAAAGAAACGCTCTTTCGCAGTTCTATTTTCTTGTAAATTTTGACGTTCAAATGTGCCTATTTGACACTTTAACTTTGAAATTTTGGTGTAAATTATTGCAACAAGCACAATATTAGGTTCACTAACACCATCAATGAGTACATGCATTTAGCATTATCAGCCTATAACGTAGTGGTGTCCCAGTGGTAAGGCCCGGCCGCGACTTTCCAGTTGTAGGTCGTGGGTTCCAACCCAGACAGGCGCTTTACTTTGTGTAAATCATTTCATTACCACTGCTCTCAAAACGGTGAAGGAGAACATCGTGAAGAGACCAGCATATCCCAGAACCAAAAATTCGTTCCACATGGTGGATTACGGGCAACTCCCACTCACCGAGAGGAAGCCTGTGTCTCCTCAGCAGTGGAAACAGTACAAAATGATAACGACGTGCGTTTCTCAATTTTAAAATTGTTTAACTTTACGTTACGTTTAATCCGCGCGTTCGTGCTAGGCCCACTAAAGAGCTTTCTGTTCTGCCCGACCGTAATTTATATATTGATCGATCGAGGGCTTCTTTCTTTTGCTTTTTAGTTTTTTTTTTATAATATTTTTGGAGTAAGCGGGTATGTGGGTAGTCAAATAAGCTAAGGTGTTGGCCTAGTTGTCCGAAAAGTGTTTTGGAGATAAAATAGGGTCTTTTTTGACACAATTTTATTGAAAACTACTGTGTTGTGCTAATTTAAATAATCTAACCAAACTTTTTTTATCTTTATCTGTTAGCGCTTTTGGGTAAAGACTGACGAGTAGACCGAATAGTGCTGAACAGGTACTTAAATAATATGCAGGCCCGAGGTGGCCCGCTAGAAGGCCATAATCAACACAAAATCTGACATTATTTAAGTTCCTGTAGAAAATATTATTATGGTGTGAAACAATCAAGGGAGAAAAGCAATAAATCAAAAAGATGCATTTTCTAAATTTAAGTCACTTCTCGAGGGTCTACGTCACCGCTTAATTCTTTTTAATTGCGCAATGGATTTTGATACGGTTTTCACCACTATTTAGAGAATTTATCGCGAAAGTTTTATGTGACTAATTTATTACTCAATGTATTTAACTAAGATATACCACATTAGTAGATTGCAGCTGCGCAATGCAGGGGTGGGTCACTGTAGCTCGCCGTCCGGTGAAGACCCGGCCCGGGTCGACGGCGCGTTGTATTCCACGCGCGCTCAAAGAGATGTCTGCACACACTGACGGGGTCCGCTAGGGCCGACACCTGTCAGGATCGCGGGTTTTTCGAAAGGGTTACCGTAGCCCTGACACACAGGCAACTGAAGGAACACGGGTGTGTTTTAGTCAGTAAAAATCTGACACGCCCTCCCGTTCCGCCCAGAGCGGAAGAAGTTATTTGATGATTTACCAACCAAAAACAAATGGGGTGGATCCTTACTTAGCACAAACTTAACATTATGCCCGTATTTCCCGAAGAGTTAGGCAGAGGTGTACCTATAGAACACCCACATTTCGCCAGTTATGTTTAACTCCCATGTAACAGGGGGCGAGCCTATTACCATCAACCGGACACAAATCCAGACTCCGGGCTCCGGGCGGGTCGCTAGTTATCTTATAAAGCAGAAAGCTCACGCCTGTAAACCATCTTTAGAGTCAGTAGAAGTAGAATGTAGTATGTTGCACCAACCAAGTTAAATTCTGATTTATATACAAATTGGAGATTCCATTTCCTCAAACACACAAATACTATTCTTGTAATACAACGGTTTTGGTTTCTTGGTTTCTAACTTTAGACGGATATACCGAATTTCGGGAATCCTTAGAAAATAAGGAAAAAGTTTTCGTATCCAATAGATTTTTCATCTTATTCAGGATGGTAGGACATCGACCCGCAAACTGTAACCATGAAATCAGTCCATGATCCTAGCCCCTAGGGTAGAAATTTCTCGTCAGTTATAAAAAAAGAAACTACTGTTTTATACAAAAGTGCAACACCTACGCGGTCAAAATGTATGGAAGAGCTAATTTTTTTTTATACCGACGATAAAATTCAAAGCAGGGGGGATAGGGCCGATGCCTGCCGGGGTCGCGGATTGTTCGAAAGAGTTACCGTGGCCCTGGCGCACAGGCTACTGAAGGAACACGGGTGGGTTTTAGTCAGTAAGAGTCTGACACGCCCTCCCGCTCCGCCCAGAGCGGGAGAGGTCAATTGATGATAACCTACCCAAAAAAAAAAAAGGATTTTCAGAAACATGTACTGAAGCCCTTGTAACAGGTTGCGCGTCGATGTCTCTGCCACCCTGTATACATGAGTGAGTATGAGATAAGAACGCTTAAAATATACTTAGGTGATGTATATATCCTACTTCTTTATCTGCAGATAAGTAACCCGAAGGGATACCCATTGGCAGGACGCTTACATATAGGGAATGAATTCTCAAAAATCCTTCCTTAGTGCTAACTATCAATATAGGAACTCATGTGCAAAACTTCATGCTTGTGGACCCAGTGGTTTAAGCTGTGCGTTATCTGTTAGCGAGTGATTGAATTTACACATACATATATATACATAAACTCACGCCTTCTTTCCATGGGGGTAGGCAGAAACTACAGAACGACACCTGCTACGATTGTTACACACTCTTTCTGTCTTGTTTACGTTCATACATCTGGTCATACACGCACGCCGGTTGCGAGTACTACGCACCTGACCTTTCTGAACATCACCAATAAGGTCACTATAAATGTTCTCGTCAGGCGTCCCCTTCCGACGTTTCCACTCACATCTGCCTTGTAAATAACTTTTGTTAGTCGTCTTTCATTCATCCTCTCAACATTACCAAACCATCTAAGCATGCTCGTTTCCATTTTTGTCACTACATCTTCTTTTAAACCACACCGTTGCCTTATCATATCATCCCTGAGCCTATCATTCATAGTCATATCACGACATGCTTCGCAAGGAACGCATTTCCACAGCATTTATTCTACTTTCATGCTTCTTTTGCCACACCCAACATTCACTTCCGTACATAAGCGTAGGCACCAGCACACAATTATGAACAGTCAGTCGTGCCTGTCGTGAATTTATTTATTTTTATTACGTAGGTATGAAGGCGTTATTAAGAATGTCGGTAGATTTCTGGATCCGTGGAATATTGTTAAGATTTTAAATCGTGGTAAATATCAATATTCATTCACACATTGACCAGAAACAATAGATCTTAGTGTGAAATATTTTCATGTTGTTGAATTATTTAAACTTCTCCTTTTTGAAGTTGTTTAGAAATGCTAGGACAGTTATGATGTATACCTAATAAAATCAAGTCATGTGTTATACAATTATTACAAGATCTTTTCAAATCCAATATTCCAAAATCTATCATAGTAGGTATTAAAATTTCGAACACTACAAAAAAAAAAACAGCATCTCAGTCACTAAAACAGTCAACTTCTACCCAGCCAGTTACAGTTAACTCCTGAAACGATCATGTCATCGAATCTAAGCAGTATGAAATCCTCACTCCGCTTGTCTATGAATTATTCAAAGCCGTATATTGAGACTTCGGAGGGGTATCGATACCTGACTGAACATAATAAGTATTGTTTGATCTTGGGTACCGAGTTGATTATTGTATGGGCACTTCTGTATTAGGAATCAGTTGGTAGTAATTGGGTTAGTTTTGCGTTGAATAATCAAAACTTTTTCTTTCTGATTGTAGGTTATTGCTGAGCAATTTGAAATGCCAACGCTTTGCCGAATAATTAAAGACTCGTAGAAAGAGTAGGAAGTGGCTTCTGCGGCCTAATCAAACTCAAACTTTTTTAATTTTTCTTATCCTTGACTTGTCTCCTCCAGTCTGGTCCACATATTTCTTTAAATATATCTTCCAGCGCTTCCGCGGCCTTGCTCGGTTTCTATTACCATCTTTAAGTATATGAATTTAACTCCAATAATAAACAATCATATTAATGCTAATGAAATGTGTAATAAACTAATAAGTTAATACCCAAAATGTTATAATTGATAAAATAACACATACATAACATCACGCCTGTATTCCCCGAAGGGTTAGGCAGAGGTGTACCTATAGCACACCCACATTTCGCCAGTTATGTTTAAGTCCCATGTAATAGGGGGCGAGCCTATTGCCATCAACCGGGCACAAATCCAGACTCCGGGCTGCTACTGAGAAATTCCAGATGGAAAAACCCAATAACACTTTGCCCGACCCGGGAATCGAACCCAGGACCTTATGCTCAGCAGTAGCGCTTGCGGCCACTAGACCAACGAGGCGGGAATAATTACTATGCTTAAATTGTTCATTGTATTTATTGTAGCACAAAAGGTTATTTTTATTTAAAAACAGTAGGATTGGAATCACAAAGCGAACTATCAAAACAAATTAATCTGTTTTTGATGTTGTTGACAGCTAAGCTTTCAGTTAAGTTAAACTATCAGAGTTATTTAGGTAGAGAAACAACATCAAAATGAAAAGCTTGATATAAAGCGGTATTAGACCGTAAGTTGCATCCGAATACGACGGCTCATCTTTAGTTTCCACCTGATTCCATTTTCCACTACACTGAAGCCACTCCTGGAATCTGCTGTTTTACAATTTTCGTAGCAAACCCTGGTTTTCAGAACAATGCACTTTGATCTTAAGTAGGTACTTTCTAAGTTTATCTTGGACATTACTGACCTGATCTGTAAAGAAAATCTGACCAAGTTATTTCCGGATTTATTTTTATATAGCTACTTATTGACATTGTTGAATTTTATAAATACTTACTTTATTTTTTTATTCATATTTACTTTGTAAAATATTATATTATTTTAATATTGTGAATGTGAAGACTATGTGGGTTCTTGTTGTTTTTTTTATTTTATATTCTTCATCGTTAGTGTTAATCATGGTCTGGCAGTTTGAGTAATTTATGCGGTCTGTCCAAACGTCCTTTCTTAGGTATTATTCGTCGAATCGTTGAGCTCCTTAAGTTCTGAGTTGAGCTGCACGTTTACTAACAAATGCGTGCACTGACTGGACAGGTCTACTCAATCTGTGTGGTTTTTCCTTAAAATACAATTTCTGACACAAATCTACATGGTCTTCACATGATCTGACCAAGATTATGTCTGGACTTTAAAAGAGACTGTGACCTCTGAGTTTGTTTCGGCCTCTCTTCTCAGAGTAGTCAGATAGGAAACGCCGACCCGGCAACCCATCTTATGCAAGGGTGGTTGCCGTGCACGTGCCTTCTCTGTACGAGAAGAGGACTATGCCCTACGATGGGAAAATAATAGGCTGATATTATTATTATTTACTTTGATCTTTATGGTCTATACATTTAGATCGAAGGACCACTACACTATAACACTGTTATTTTATTCGAAACTGGGTTTTGGATGTCATGTCAATTTGTTGTGTGTCAAGTTTAATGCAACAAAAAAAACTAACAAATAAAAAAACAACCAACCAACTCGATTTTGTAACACATTTCAAATGCAACTACGTTAAGGCTCGTGCACACTGGCGCGACGCGACAGCCCGTCACAAAGGCGCCGCCCGTCGCGCCGCACGCGGTGCCTTTGTGTACGCTGTCGCGTCGCGCCAGTGTGCACGAGCCTTTAAACGCTGTTAGCTGTCTGTTTCCCGCTTGAATTTTAAATGCGTGTTAAAGCGTTTATAAAATTAACATTTCTGTTTTTTCTGTTTCAGGTACAAAACAACGGAAATCTTAATTAGTGAAAGGTACATAAGTATTTTTTCAATTCAAATGTTCAGTCACGAGCATAAAATATGTAAACATTTGGCTAAATTCAAAAGCGATTTTCTCCTTAATTTTTTAATTAAATTTTATGTTGTTACGAACATAGTAATTTTGAACCCATAGGTTTATGTAATATGTCGCCTTTCAACGTTGCATTCGTTATTTCATGAAAAAACGCTATTGAAATTTGCCACGTGTTGACATATTAGTGCTCGTGACTGTACTGTCTGAGTTTATCATGGACATGAATGACATCGGTGAAGGAGAACATCGTGAGGAAACCTGGACTTATAATTGATAAATATAACATCACGCCTATAATCCCCGAAGGGTTAGGCAGAGGTTTACCTATAGTACCTACACCCACACACAAACAAAATCACACTCACTACACTTATCATAATTAATATGAGTCTGATATCGCCAATCTGCCTTGAACAAGCGTGGTGATCAATGCTCGTGCCTTCTCTGTATGAGAAGAGCCAGAAGAGGACTATGCCCAGCAGTGGGGCTGTTACAGCCTAGTATTATTATAAAGTGAAAAATTAAATGAAGAATGAGATTAACGGTACCTAAAGACCGGCAAGGGGTTTGTCAATTAATTTGAATTTTTTTACATATAAGTACCATAAAATAGACCCGGCGGCCAGATGGAATGACGACTTGCGAAAGGCGGCTGGCAGAGACTGGATGAGGAGTGCCGAGGATTGGGCTCAGTGGCGTTCACTAGGAGAGGCAGTCCAGCAGTGGACGAATATAGGCTAATGATGATGATAAAATAACATCACGCTTTTATGAACCGAAAGGTTTGGCAGGGGTGTGTAGCCACCATACATCAGAGATAAAATCAAAATGTCTTATGTGCCAATAAATTCACATGAGCACCCTAAATTCAGTAGCTTTTAGATTTCATCTGGCAACCCTCTTAACTTTATAAGTAGAAATGTAAACGATTGTTTAATTTAACTCAAACTTAACTTAACGAACCCTAGTTACATTTGATGAGGATCTTTGAACTCAAACGAAAAATTCCCTAGGTTTTCCTCCAAAAGGATAAACTTGGATTAACATGTTCACCCTAATGATGATATCTTCACGATTAAGGGTTAATAGATAATGATTTGGAAATTAATTGTATTAGTTACACACATGACTGGGGTTAATTTCTACGTCACGCTTGGGATAAGATGTCAAACGCACACATACACCAATTATTGACGTGTACACGGATCGCGGTTACAGCGGGGTAATTACGTAACACACTAACGCTTGTTCCCAACGAGTCACACCTCAACGGGTAACAGTGTGACTCGTTGGGAATGTTTTGGATAATAATTCCCAACGAGTCACAGTTACTGTTACACTGTTACTCGTTGGGATGATCCCACCTTGATTTAGGGTATCATTTAAGCTATCACCAATTTAATTAGTTTTGTGTTTCTTAAATAATAGGGTTTGTCCTCAAAATAGTAGATCTGTCACCAAAATGTAGTCACCAAACAATGCAAAATCAGTTCCACAATAAATCACCTAAAATCCTGAGATATAAGGTCTAGTACCAAATAAATGTTTTTGTATGTATTATAATAGGTGTGTCCTAATAAGTATTTCAACAATAATGAGGCGTAGCCGACGGAGTCCCACTTCGCGGGACTCCTACTTCTGGGCGGTTTAAAAAAAAATAACCACGAAGGGGACGGCGGGGTCTTTCAGACCCCGCCGTCCCCTTCTAACCTAACCTGTCCGAGTCGGGGTGCCCCAAGTTGTACCAAATACCTGGGAACAATTTTTGTTTATCTGAGAACGAAAATATTTCGTGGCGATAGATGATATAGTAACAGTGTAACAGTAACTGTGACTCGTTGGGAATTATTATCCAAAACATTCCCAACGAGTCACACTGTTACCCGTTGAGGTGTGACTCGTTGGGAACAAGCTCACACTAACAGTAGGAATAGCTTTTATTTTGACAGTTCAACAGTATTCATTGCGTGATTTACGTTGTTGAGCAGACACATTTTTCGAAGTTATGAAGCAATGGATTAGCAATAGGCTTCAAAATGATTCAGATTGTGATAGATAGTATGTTACGCGATTAGGTTGCAGAGTACCTATATGCTTTTTGTACGTTCGGTGACCCAAGATAAGTATCCATCATATCTCGCTGTTTGCTTGGTAAAGTAGATTATTGGATACTTTTCTCGGGTCATCGACTGTACATGATGGGATGTCCATGTGTACAAAATCAAAAGCTGCCGTAAAAATAACTTTCGTTTATAGGCCCATAATCAAGTACAGTAAAACTATTTTCTTAATGTCCCTCGGGAATCATCGCATTTCCGAATATAAACGATTGCTAATTTCCATGTCCATCAATTCATTTATTTTATTTATTGAAAAAAAAAAAACTAAAACCAAACAGACCTAGGTCCAAGTTATTGTACAGTTAGAACTTCAACAAAACATTTCCAATAAGGAATGAATAACAGTTAGACATAATACATAAAAATAACTAACAAAACAAGTAAAACTAACAAACAACAATCAAATAATATTGGAACAAAAATAAAAAGCTTATCTATCGTCCATCATCTCACAGAATCTCAAATATGCACGACAAACGTCTATCCATCTCGCGGCAAACAAATCACTCCCATGTGTCGATGCCAGTAGAGCATTCAGCATTGCGAGCGCGCGAACTAAGGGCGAGTTAGAATATGAAACTGTACGTGCTGACGGAACGGCCAAATACTTGCGCAGTACTTTATTGTGTTGTTACGTCAAAATAAAACTACAATAAAGTACTTAGTTCTGAATTCAAATTATTATACACGATAAATCTAATAATTGATGGACATGGAAATTAGTATTCGTTTGTATTCAGAAATGCGATGATTCCCGAGGGACATTGAGAAAATAGTTATACTGTAACATAGGGACATTTTCATTAGATTTCGCACATGTTTCTCAAAGCGATTTGGTCGCTAAACTGACTCTAAAAACAATACCCGTCTAAAGCAGCTGTCCGACTGAACTCTATTTGAATTGAACGATTGACCGAATGAACGTTTAAGCTGAGCAAATTCTACGTAGACTCCTTTGAACCAACTGATGAACACCGATCCATTTGACAAAGCAATACCTTCTAATGGCAAGTCATTCAAGCTCTTACGAACATTTACGGACTTAGGTATTATGTTTCAATATGCATAAAATCCTTTCATAAATTCTTCATTCTTCCATTATCACACATAAAGCCAATGAATACAGGCATTATAAAAAAGAAACATGTTTCCAATATAAAATCGATACATTTCGGCTTTTGTTCAGAAAAAAAGGGAAATATTTTGTTAAAATTATTTTTTCATCCAGCCTGTATTTTTTATTGCTTATTTGTTGTTCAATCGACGCGAGATTCGAAACAAAAACTGCTATCATAAACATTATGAATATTCATAAGCGTTTATTCAGACTCGATTTTTGTTATTCCGATACGGATTCGATGAATATTGACTGAATTAACAGCTTTTTATCCAGTATAAATAAATATAGTCGAATTACTTTTTTTCATTCGCAGTCAGCTCGTTTACAGACTACAGTTTGAAATAGGAATGTTTTGAATTCTTTCACTGCTCATAGCAGGTAAATTTTTAATTATTTATTTATTTATTTATTTATTAAAACTTTATGCACAAGTAAAAAAAAAATAATACTGTACAAAGGCGGACTTAATACCTAATTATGTACTTGTGTCTTGGTTTTTCTTTGGGCGACAGTAATTTTAAAGGCAAACTGCAAGAAATTCAAGAATAACTATGAATCTTCGTACTTTTGAAAGAAAAACAGAAAATAAAGTAGTGTGTTTGTCATAGAAACACGTGCAATCGTGCATACAGAAAGATAAGATAACTAGAATAACAGAAAAATAAAAAAACACGAAATTGATCTGTAATCACGAGGATAGAACAGAAATAGTCAGCTGCTGCACGTCGCGACTGTGACAAGAAGTCTTTTACTCAATATGAATTTTATAATGACAAATGATAACAAAAGATCACGTCATAGTCTTTCTTTTGGAGGTACCCAAAAATTTTGTAATAGACAAAATAATACATCAAAATTCCATAATGAAACACAAGCAAAGAATCTTATTCATTTGACAGAGTTATATCAAAGACTTCAATAATACAAATTGTAAGTACAGTCTTCAGTACAAAAAATAGGTTTTTGTCGTACATAATTACATGCTTAAATCCTGAAAGAGGTATTCAACATTGTACGAGAGTGCTAAGGATATTGTAATGAGAAGGTACATTAAAATAATTGGGGCTTCTTGACGTAAGTACGGCCAATTCTATAGCTGCGAAGGTTTTTGTGAAAGCACTGGCAAAACGAGTAATGTGGTCTTGGAAATTCCGTTAAATTCACGCTGAAAAAAATGAAACTCAATGCATTATTCTTAGAGTGTCGATGGAAATCGAAATAGAGTGTGCCCAAAATTCAGCTTCGTGTTTGGCGCCATTAGTAGCGTCGTCCATCAGTACTCAATACTCAATCATTTATTGCATCCCACAATGTGCTTAGGTGGTAAGTAAACATTAGTTGTAGGTAACAATCGTGGACCCTGTCGGGCACAGCAAAATATAAATTTTAAGGAAGTACCTGTAACGTGCAGATGACAGGACACGATAATAAGAGTCCCATCAAAAGGTGTACAAATTACACCGGCACTAACAGCTTAACGTGCTTCCTGAGTCACGGAGGGGTCTCAATATGTAATGGATGATCACCCATTCACGAACCGACCGCGGCAAGCGTATCATAACCTTTGATCGACCTGTACGGCTGTTACTATTTAGCCACAAGCCCCTGCCGTTGTTAAATTAAATAAAAGCTGAATAACCCAAAAATGTATTTCAGTAACTGTAACTAATTGTAAAACTACACTTTAATTTGCACAAGTTACAAGTCGCATTTTGTTACTTTTCCGACCCGGGATCATTAAGTGTAGTCAGCTCCTTAAATCCAAGTCGTGTATGAGCGGCCATAAAAGTTACAAAAGTTTTGCGCCATTCCCTTTTGTTAGAGATTTGTCGAAAAGATTTTTACTTTTGTGTTATTATGCTATTACTATTATTACATTACTGGTCCTAAGAGGGAAAAAAGTTGGTCCTTTGGGAATGTTACTGAAATATTATGACATTATTTGCAATGTCATTATACTACAGCGACTGTTTTATTGATAGTTTTATTTGAATAACATAACTAACACTTAAAGATTTGTTTGTGTCTGTGATAGTACTAGCTTCTACCCTCAGCTTCGCCCGCGTGGTTGTTCGAAGATATCCCACGAGGACGTGCTACCGGGATAAATAGTATCCTATCATTCAAATCGATGCACCCATTAAAACGAGAAAGGTAACACAGAGACATAATAAATGAGATAATACTGTTTTTGTTTTATTAAACAGGTTCTTATGATTCTAAATGATTAACTTAAAAATACTAATAATTAATTTCAATATTATCATCATTAATGTGAAATACTCTAAAGGCTCCTTTAAACAAGCGCGATTCGCGTCGCGTATCGCGCCTATTTGAAGGAGCCTTAACGCTACCATTGACCACGTAATACCTACATATGAGCTAAGTTATTTTATAACTTCAAATGGTAATAACTTTGAAGCAGGTGGGCCGATTTAAATAAAATAAATAATTCCTCAATATACGGGTTCTGGCTTTAGTTGCAATTCCTTAAATCTCTTAAAAATGGGTAGGTACATAAAATTTTCAATAATCATATGAATTTTAAAATCATCCCCCATTTTACCACCTTGGAGGCTGAATTTACAAAAACGCTGAAACAAATAATTATTTATTTCTTACCAAAAGCATACATGTAAATGTTCATATCCCTAACTTAAGAAATGCTAAGTTTCCCATACAAACTTTCATCCCTTAAATCACCCTCTTTTAGGATTATTTTTGAGACAAAAAGTAGCTTGTCCTTCCTCAGAATGTCATCGAAATAGATGACTTTTAATTTTAGTGATTGTTGTAAATTTAGTGGCCTCATCTGACATAGACAATTTTATAACTTTAAACTTTTTTGGTATGTAATGTTCGTTTTGTATATGCAGAATAAACAATTTTTCTTTCTTTATTTAATAGACAGGGTTATTGGTTATATGTCGGCAATCTGTTAGGAGGATGTAGGAGAGGTCATTTGCAACCGGATGAGCCCTGATGACCCCTATGCAAATGTCAACTATTTTCGAATACCGTAATATGACATTTTTTTTTTTTTTTTAAGAAAAGATTTCTGTGTGTCTGGTACCTTATTGTATCTCGTTGGATAGCTGTGAAGTTGTACATGTTTTTGGAATGTTCTGCCGATAAAGTAGTTCTGTATTTTTTTTGCAAAATTTGACTATTTTAATCAAATAAACTGCCAAACGAAAACTATCAATTATAAATGTCACTTTATGGTTTATTATTATGTTTTGCAGAAGAAGCAGATAATATAATTTAAAAAAAAACATGCATTGTTTTTTTTAAATAAATATTTTAAGTTGTGTACCGTTAAAAATATATAAAATGTCAAATTACTCGAAAATGGTTGACATTTGGATAGGGGTCATGAGGGGTAATTTTTTTGCAAATGATTTCTCCTATATCCTCTTAATGCATTGCCGACAATTGTATCCAATAACCCTGTGTATATAACTGCAAATAAAACGGTGGAAACGTTCAATCGTGAAGTATCACTTGAGCTACTCAATTTTTTCGCTGCCCCTAAATATTAGAACCAGTAGGCGTAGATAACGCTAATAATGATACCGATATCCTTTATCATTTGAATGGGAACATCGTTATCAAATTGATTTAATTAATTTAATATTGGATGTGCAAGCTTATTTATCTCGTGACCTTGCTTCAAGTGCTTCATTAGAACAGTATGTAGGCAAAAAATAAAATACGTGAAAAGTGTGGATATACTGGCTTTAGCGCTTTATTATTGTTTTCGATTCAGTTAGGCTGTGGACTATTTTATCTATTTAGTTATCTATGATAATATCTGACACTAATAGGCACACAAATATTTTTTATGTCTTGTTTGTCTAGCCGTATGAGTTCTTAGTAAAATAATGTGAAATTAATTTTATTGGTTATTATCAAAATACTCATAGACAGGTTAAAAAAGGCCACATTAATTTTATGATGTCATGAAATCCTCAATACATCAACAGTATTTTTATTAATTATGTTATGTGCATTAACATAATTTTTATACATCATTAATAAAAATACTGTTGATGTATTGAGGATTTCGTATACCTTATATGTAAAAAGGTAAAATCAAAGATCAAGCAAACATCACGCAAGAAAAATCATAAACAAAATTGTAAAGGTCTTGAAGGGCTTCGGAGAGCAGCGGTGGACCAGTGGTAACCGCCGCGACTTACAAGTTATAGGCTGTAGGTTTGGAATCCAGACAGGCACTTTACTTTATGTACATTATTTCATCACCACTGCTCTCAACACGGTGAAGGAAAACATCGTGAGGAAACCAGCATGCACTGGGTCCGCCCACTCCCTCTCACAGATAGGAGGCCTGTGTCCCAGCAGAAGGAACATTATAGGATGATTAATATGAAAGGGTTCTAGGTGCAAAATTTGCAATGTAATCAAATAAATAACTTAACTTGGCAAAACCAACATAAGAAATAGTACAATCGTTTTTAACTTTTATGACTCATGAAGTCATGACAGACAACAAAAAACAGTGCATCTGTGAACTTTTACAAAAAAGTTTTTAACAAAAGTGTACTTATGCGAGTTGCGTCGCTTACATAGCCTCTCCCATGTACCTAATATGCAAACTGGACTGAGCTCTCGTACCAAAAAAACGAGCAGAGAGAGATAATGCATACCGAAGCTTTCATCTCTATCTAATAGGGTGACCAAACATTTTTTTAACAGACAGGAAAGTTCGTTTTGAAAGAGATAATTTGTATCCGGTTGATACTAAGTGATTTCAAATTATTGTTTTGTAGCGGTATCTACACCGCCACATGCGGGCTATACGTCACACTGACGTCACGCAAATCCTGCATCGCGCAAGCAGAGTTTACCGCGCGACTAGCATTTAGACAACGTCCCGACATCAACCGTCGGGCAGTTGCCCACCAGACACAACACTCGTCTAGTCGGAGGATCCTCCCTTTTCTATGGAGGTATGAGTGAGCTTTACACACTGTTCCACATACCTCTATAGTTTGTAACTTACTTAACTTCATTTTAAGCAACTTCATTTCCATATTTTTGTAATACATTATTAATTCACTATTTGATGTTCAAATTGTGAAATAATAATTTATGAGAAAAAAAGAAAATTAAACCTTTAAAAACTATACAAATCAAAAAAGACTTTTTCTCGAAAGCTGATTATTTGAAACTGACATTGTTGTATACATAGTCCTCCTTATCGATTTCGATAACGGCGACCCTTTGAAATTATTATTTCCTAGCGTGTGCCTGTTGTATACTATGTCGCTGTTATGACATGACATGATAAGTTATGATACCTAGACTACAATATTGTTGAGGAGACACATGTCTTGTGTCAAATCATCAAATATGATCACGTATACGTGGTTTATGATGAACTAGGCAAGCTATTTAAATGAAGTAAAGGGAAATAAAACTAAGTGTGTGTGACAAACATTTTTCAAGTTCAATTTCGTAGCATTTATTTCAAATAAGTAAACCAATTAGTTGCAGTTGGTGAAATATTTTCTACCATCTATAACATTTTAATTTTCTAACAATTGAGAAAAAGGGACAAACAGCCTCGGCTCTGACTATCTCTCTCGGCTCGTTTTGCCTCGGCTAAGATAGCCTAACAAAAGTAAACCTAAAATGCATGTAGCAGTTGTGGTTCATTTTTGTATGATACGATTTTTGGAGAGCTCAGTCCAGTTTGTATATTAGGTACATGGCCTCACCCTATTGCTGGTGGCACAGCACTTGCTATTCTAAAGAGATCTTAGCGACACGTGCCACAGATCCTACTAACTCCAATCCTAACATGACACAAAATGGAATTACACAAAAAAGTTTATAACAAAAAGTACATATGGGAGTTGCGTCGCTTACAAAAATCATTTGAAAGAAAACTGTTATGAACATGGACGATAATGAATGCTTTTCTTCCCTCTACCTTGTATTCAACCGACTTATGTGCCTAATTGTCTTCCTCTTTATAACTACAAGCAGACGTTACCATAGTAACCCCATTCCACTTCCGTCCACTCCCACAGCGAGATCTTAGCTGTAGACTGTAGTTTATTATTATGTTCAAGAAAATATTTCTCTATAGCAGGCCGGAGTCTGGATTTGTGCCCGGTTGATGGCAATAGGCTCGCT
Source organism: Griposia aprilina (assembly GCA_916610205.1). Taxonomy (NCBI): domain Eukaryota; kingdom Metazoa; phylum Arthropoda; class Insecta; order Lepidoptera; family Noctuidae; genus Griposia; species Griposia aprilina. The sequence continues at coordinate 12,172,770 of OU744305.1, forward strand.
CCCTATTACATGGGACTTAAACCTAACTGGCAAAATGCGGGTGTACTATAGGTAGCTACACCTCTGCCTAACCTTTCGGGGATTATAGGCGTCATTTTATGTAAGTTGTAAAATATTACATATTAAAACATAACAGTTTTTTTCAGAATAACAGGACCAAAAGATTTGCACTGCTTTTGAAGTATAGCTCGTTTTTGAAAATGGAATAGCGCGCTAAAAACTAAACGCATTATTTTTTTTTTGCTGGGTTATTCTAATTTTGAATAATGCCAGCCAGCCCCAAACCCAGCCAGCGTTAAGTTAATAAGAAATTGATCATTTAAAAGGTCACAAAACACTGTAAAAATTACCACCGAACGCAGTGGTTATTATTATTTATTTATCTAACAAAAAACAAAGTTATTAAGTTATTTCTATACTATGCATGGTTGTGATTTCCGTTCCCTGACAGTCTTACAATATTGAAGGTGTATAACTGGTCTAAGTTGATAGATATTATACAGAAAATACTTAGTTAATTTTATCATACAGTAGTCAATTTTAGGTCAAATCATTACAATTTTAAGCATTGTATCCAGCAATGCGATTTTCACAACCAAACACAAAACTATCTAAAATTCATCCCACGCTGTATTTACTAATTAAACGCCTTCTTCCACATTTTTTAGCACAGTTAAAAAATCTAAGAGCTTGTTATTTGTTTAGCGGGACCGCTAACAAACTGGTGCCGGTGGTTTCATTATAAAGTTAGAAAAACCCGTTCATGAGTGCGGAACATTTTATTTCCCTGTCTGCTGTACGTAGCCTGTTTAATTCTGGCATACGAGACCAGTGTTTCCGCCTGAATATGAGAATAAGGGCTGTTTCTATTTTTAAACTGCTATAATATTTAAAAGATTAAATTTTATACGGGTAGACCTTGTTGAGCAAGCTAAATGGGATCTGAAATTTTAAAAGGGTCAAATTAAGTATAGTAGGTATACTAAATTAAATCAGGCTCGTCAAAACAAAAAGGCTGAGTGTTTTGAAGCAACATACGAGACGCCTATTTCCAACAGTGGCCTGCAAGAGGCTACGTTGATTGAATTAAATTCCAATGTTTTTTTTTTTAAATTTTATTAAGCATTTATTCAAGGAAAAAAGGAAAATACCTACATAAATATAATTATTTCCTTGCTGAAAAGTAGGTGTAACGTAGTTGACTACTTCAGTACTACCATAAATCTAAAATAAATAAATAAAGTGGGTGCAAATCATTCTGTTAGAGTCATAAAACAAAAGAGCGTGGCATGGAAAATAAGAAATGAAAAAACAAAAAGTGAAGGCAAAATATTTATAGCATACGATTGTCCCTTTGAGGCGAAACACGTTCTTGCTCAGGGCGATTTCAATGGGTTTTCCTATGAACCTCTTTTTGTGATGGTCCTTTTCCTTATACGTATGATTTAATAGATATTTTAAAGCGCGAGAGATCTATTTACATTTGGGAACTTTTAGCCATTAATTCCGGGCTGTATGAGTGTATTCAGTATAGGTAACTGTTTCGTGTAGTTTCCTGTTAGAAATACACCACCCCGAACCAGAGGGCCCTACTCTCTAACCACAAAGTCCGTAGTTTCGGCCGATGTTATGGACGTTTCCGAATCCGTATCACTTACGGACTTATGATTAGTCACGTCCGGGGTCCGAACTAAAAATTTATTATAAAACGATTTGATGTAGTTTTTAGTCCCGATGTGTTTTTGACCGACCGAAAACGTTAATTACACGGCAGTAGCGTTCAGTGCTAAGTATCGTACTACTTTCGGAAGGCCTATATCTACGTTGACGGACTTAGCGAGAAGGCCCCCAGACACATGGATTTTAAAAGAGTTTACTACTTTGGAATTATAGATAATGGACAACACGACCTCTTTTCTGTTGGTAAAAACTTATTGCTTCATCGTGCAACGTTTTGGAGAAACTTCAAGATAATGTCCAACCTCCTTCTGTTGGTATCTAATACGTCAAATTGCGGTCACTTAGATTTGTCTATTACCGTTGTTGAACATATAATAAAATAAAAATTCATCAACAATGATGATAAAAAAATATTTTTACTTGTTACTGATGAAAATGATGACACTATTAAAGACAAAATTGGTTTTCTAATCCAACCATATTATTAACAATGTCTTCCATAATCTCCAGATATAAACTACAGCGTTATTCGCGTTATACATTCTCGTGATAAACCCTTTGAGACGGTAACTGGGACGCCAACAATGAGCTCGATCCACAATCCTTTGCTTCCTTTAAGACAAAACTTGTCTGAAGTTTGCAGACTGGCTCAAAGGATTAACAATGGCTTAGTTATGAAGATAAGTATAAAATACAGTATCTAGATACCTAAAGTATCAGACCGTTTAGAAGTTTTAGAAAATACAAGTTTTTGATTGGTCCTTCTTGTGGATTACTGGTCCTTGGAGTTGAAAGTATGAGGGACTCGTGGCTAAATAATAACAGCCTCACGAGTTGATCGAAGGTTAAGCTATTCTTATCGAGATCCGTCCGTGGATGGGTGACCATCCGTTATATATCAAGACCCCTCCGTGCCTCGGAAAGCACGTTAAACCGTTGGTCCCGGCTGTCATTTGTAGATCTTTGATAGTCGCTACAGATAGTCATTAGCCGAAAAGTCTGACAACCAGTCTTACCAAGGGGTATCGTATTACCCAGTTACTGGGTTGTGGCTGTGTGGTCAGATAGACAGTCACTCCATGTTAAATACTGCTATTCAGCTGCATCCAGCTAGACCGGAAGCCGACCCCAGCAACCTAATGACGTAACTCACTATCTATCGCAATCTGAATCATTTTGAAGCCTATTGCTAATCCATTGCTTCATATGTTCAAAAAATTGATCTGCTCAACAACGTAAATAATGCAATGAATGTTGTTGAACTGTCAAAATGAAGCCCATTCTTACTGATAGTGTGTTACGTAATTACTCCGCTGGTTGGGAAAAAAGACTAGGCAGATGAGTTGAAAGAATAAATATTAAGTAGGTCTAAACTCTTCGCAAATTGTAAGAAATATAGCAATACGGAGTGTTTCTTTAAAACCTTTTTGAGAAGTTCAACGACACAACAATAATTTCAGCATACATTTAGAAACCATCATGTTTCAATATCACCGCCCATTATGGCGAACCAAAAATATAAATTCTCCCGTAGCAATAAAAGCAATAACTTGGGCACAAAATGTGAACATTATGCGTAAGTCATAAATCTTTGACCAAGATTTACATCCAAGTCCTACAAACGCCCTTTTTGGTCGAACTATTAGTTACGTTAATACAAATACCTAGATGGATATAATTTATTTGTCGATACAAGTTTCTAAAACAGTACATGCATTGATTTTGGCATCAATATGATCTTGTTATATCATTTCCTGCACCTCCTGCACCTTATAATGCATAATAATTATCCTATGATTTAAGACGTCTGGATAATGTCTTGTATTCTCTTGTTTCCATACGAGGTCAAGTCGTGATAGTCTGAAGGCTAGCAAAGAAAAGTCAAATTAAACAGACCAAAGTTTTTTTTTTCAAGTATGTAGGTGATCACTCCAGCTTCCATTCTTGCGTAAGCGCGTAGTCTTAAATGTGAGTATGACGCAAATTCTGAATATAAACATTTTATGCCTGAAAGCAGCAAAAATCGTATTGGCGTTTTCTATCATTCTGATGCCACGGCCTTTATGACGAATCTCTTATGATTTCATCATTGACCATTGAATATACCGCAGATTGCATCTGCCTTATTGTACTGAACCTTATAATGTGTTTTTTTTTTAATTGTTAGGTACAATCATGATTTATTCAACCCCTTTTGGTGTCTCCCAAGCCTTGTCATCTTCGTTAAACGTGGCGCTTTGAATTTGGGATCAAACGTTGTTCCCTTTCATTAGCTAAATTATTAAGTGAAAAGCTCGTCAAAGCTTCATATTCGATACAACCCATTACCGGGCCTCCAATATAAACCGACAACTGAGTACCTACTACCTAGGTACTATAGGCTCTTGGGTTTGTAATAACTTTGGGACCTTAATTATTATCCTCTATCCGACCCGACATCTCAGCGACGTGTGAGGCTTTAATCCGGATTCCTATGAGTTTGTGGATCAACGAAACGTTATATTTATTATTATAGTTGGTATAGCCAAGTAACCGATTAAAGTGGCCACTTATGACCGATTCTTATAACTTACGGACCGTTATTGGTTACAATTTAGACTCTTGTATCTATAACAATAATGAAGCAATGACCTTATATAGCTTTACATAGTAGATCCTCTCATATGGCTAAGCTATCAGAGGTAAAATTAGCTTACGAATCTATTTATATGCCCAGTTTGCCAATAAAAATGCTACCACGCAAAACGATTTGTTTTTATTATGTATAGGAACCGAGCATTACTGAGCTCAAACTAAATATGAACTTACTTAGAAAAGGAGATGGCACACCCCCTCCCGACCCTTGCTCGACGACGCGCCAGCCCGCGCCGTAGCTGAGCCTGTAGTTTTAAATCCCCCTGTTAATAATAATATAATCTCGATCCAGCCTGTCCCACCTTGCTGCCCTCCCCTCAGTGACGCCCTAAGCCGAGGTTCGTACCCCACAGGGGGTGCCCTTAGCGTGCGGTCACCTAGTTTTTAAGAATTTCGCCCCTGGCTGGAGGCTTAAGTTAGTAGCTTAAGGCACCCACAGGCTTGCCCGGTTAAGTAGCCAAGACCTCAGTGGTCAAAACTACGAGCTGCCAATAAGGAAAAAAAAAAAAAAAAAAAAAAGGAGATGGCACAAAACCAAAACATTCCTGTGTAAAAAAAAAAAAGACATTAAAACTTAAAAGTTTCTCGTACGCAGTTGTAAATAACTTCATATTTAAGGGTGTTCTTCGTCGTTGTTTAAGGCTTGTAATAATGCCAATAACCTTGAGCATTTGGGCGGAGCTAACGACCAACTGAATCTAAGGTGCGGGGTTGACGTAGACGCAGTCATTAATCGGACGCCCTTTTAATTTATTACAATAAAAATAATACATATTTAAAAAAAGTAACAAAACCAAATCATTTTCCTTTGTATTGCAAAGCAGTCGTTTTTTTTTTTATACTCTTCTTATAAAAACGAAGGAGTAAAATGGTTTCATCTTAATGTTTTGGAGGTGATTCGGTGCATTTTTCTTTTATTTTGTGATACCGATAGAAAAATTATGGCTTAACCAAATTACGTATTATATCATGTAGATTACTAACATTTTTTCAGATGTAATTTCTCTATAAATGCCGACGAAAAGTTGCTTCATCTGCATGCTTTTTCAAGCTTTTTTCGAGAGAGCAGCCTTAATGAAGACAAACGAAACGCAACCGAAACGAACGGTAACCAACGGTCAGTAGCTTATGGGAACCAAGGATTAATCCTTCATTCCAACGTTATGACCGACCCAACAGTAATCCGGGCCGCCTCAGCATTATTCATAGAAAGCATGACCCTAATTCTATATTCACTTTCCATTTTTGCATGCAAAACAATGAAGATTTATAATGTAGGGAGAAATAGACTGGGTGAAACGGAATATGCGTCATACTTACAGCCTACTTAAAAAGTAACTTTTGAATGAAAATTTAAAGGAGGGTTTTAATGTTTGATTGCGAATTAATCTTTGTTTTATTGTTATGTCTGCAGAGAGCCATATTAAATCGGAATTTGGTTTCTAAACTGCTGCTTTTGTTTAAATAAATGAAAAATTAGGAAAAACCGGTTTTCTATCTTTTGTTCATCCTTTTGAGTCACATACATTATGTGTATAGGTATTGTGTAAAATGAGTTGGGTACAGGTTTTAAAAAACGCAGCTGTTTTCAGCTGTAAAAACGAAATGCCAAGAAGCTTTAAATATCCTTACGATATCAAAAATAGGTCTTTCCTCACCTGCACTTAACAAACACCGTGTACCTATCCCATAGGTAATCTCTTGTTCGTAACAAAATGGCAATATTCATGTTACGACCATTTTTCGTGCCTCCCGGTGAGAGAGCGTTTTAGTGAAGGCTCGTTAAGTGGGCTGACTCTTATATGCTTCATATCTTTTAACTAAAACTCGCTTGTATAAGCAAAGCGATTCTTCTCTTTTTTAGCTGGAATTTATATTCTCTTCTATAAATATCTATATACATAAACATGGATGTTGGCATATTTGAAATTGATAAACTACGGTTTTTTTTTTTCGAGTTCTGCGCGGGCAAAGCCGCTGGCAAAAGCAAGTCTATTAAAATAAAGTCACGTTTCGTATCTGCTTGGTTGGGTCCTTAGTTCTTCTTAACTACACAATTTTATGGGACTGTCATACACATTGCCGTCATAAAAGTCCCTAAGTAATTAGGGACTTTTATGACTACAATGCGTATGACAGTATCTTTTTAAATTCTTTATATAAATAAAGAATCAAAAAAAAAAATACACAATGAATTTTGATATGGTTTTCAACGTTATATTAATAGATAATTTATTACAGAAGTTTTGAGGGGACTATTTGACCTTCAAAGAGTGCTGATTCTCCGCCTAATTTTAACAAATGACTTTTAATTTTGAACGTTTATGGGTATAAAACTTAAAGATATTATCTTATTACTTACTTATCTTATATTCAACTTAGATATAGCACAGAAGCCTCGATGTTCTTCATTCTTCTCCAAAGATACCTACTACGCTTTGAAATGGGCAACTACTTTCGTCTTTCTGACTGACCGACCCCTTGCCAATTCAAAAGTGCTTGTAATTGGTTTATTTGAAATAAATGCTGTGAGTTAAGTTGAGTTGAGATTGCATCCGAAGCAGGGGCAGGTCGTTAATTAAGAGATTTTTTTTTTTTTTAAACGTATGTCTTTTTACGCCCTTTAGTCTAGTCTTAAAGGAGAAACATCAATGCCAGGTATGTTGCTTTCAGCGAGCAGGAACCGTTCTTCGCTATTTTTTTTTATGTCATTCCTAAGTAACCTTTGACGGCAACCACGTTGAAGTCAGCCTATCACAGGCCACTGCTGGATATAGACCTCTCCCTAGCTGCGCGACAACACCAGGTTCTCCGCTTTCGGCATCCAGTCTGACCCAGCCTCCTTTTAAAGTCAACCTACCACGTGAGGTAGCCTATTCATTCAACACACGACTTCATTAATTCAAAAATAAACGTAGGTATGTAGTTAATTTATTTGTTATGCAAAGCTTTAATTTTAAACATAAAACATAACATCACGCCTGTATTCCCTGAAGGGTTAGGCAGAGGTGTACCTATAGCACACCCACATTTCGCCGGTTCCCTGCCTCGTTGGTCTAGTGGTCGCAAGCGCTACTGCGGAGCATGAGGTCTCGGGTTCGATTCCCGGGTCGGGCAAAGTGTTAATAGGTTTTTCCATCTGGAATTTCTCAGTAGCAGCCCGGAGTCTGGATTTGTGCCCGGTTGATAGCAATAGGCTCGCCCCCTATTACATAGGGGACTTAAGCTTTAATTACATTTGTATGTAAATACTATTTTGAACCTTTTCTATCCCATTCCGAAATTAAGGATACACCTACATATTTAATCAATAAATCTTTTAAACTACAAAATACATGCGAAGGCTAATTAGCCCAGACTAATTGCCTTTTTAATTATTCATGAAGAAGCACAAAGGGTGAGATAGACAGCTGTATAAAGAGGTACCACTCAGCTGATACGGGTTGGACACGAGGGGAGTGTGGTGAACACGCTGGGAGTGTGCTGGACATGCCAACGATAAATCATAAAGAATGCCCTTCAAGTGGGCCCTTTTTCCACGGACAACAGCGCTTCCTCCTAAATATGGATGAGGTCTTTTGATGTCCAGGATTGCAAAGAAATTGGGTTACAATTGTTTGTTGAGGTTTGGTTCATGTGTTCATTGTGTTGTTTGGGGCTTCTTCAAGTTTTTTTAGACAGATAAGAAGAGTATCTGTAAATAGAAAATTATTTTTTGCGGTCGTGTCTATCTGTGTATTTGGTTAGATGAGGCTTTGAAACTATACTTGGTAGATTTCACGAGGAAGTTTTATTACTATAATTTTCTCCTTTACCTTAATCTAAAATTACCCAAAGTTCATTAATATAATAACACAATTATGAACTAATTACAGACGCTCCCGTGTTAATCATATTCATAAAACACCCGCAAACAGGCCCAAATGGTCTTACATTCATTATAATTTCACCAAAATAGTTTTAGCCTACTCTAAATCTTACAGCCTAGGGAATAGACCTAGACATCATGTAGACTAAACTCAGCTCACCTGTATAACCTAACCAAGTTCTCTTCCTGTTAAATAATCTATGATATATCACTGGTCCTCCGAGAGTGACTTAAGGAGAGCGCCACTTAGGAACATTTATTATTCAGTATAACATGATGTAACATAGGAAACTTGATAAGGAAAATCAAGTAGGAATAATCTGAACGTGTCGATAGTGAGATATAGTGCCGTAAAGTTTTGTTACTAGATTAAAATAATTTATTATTATTGGATCAGGCTTACAAAGTACTAATCAGTATTTCTCATTGTCTAAGAACCCATTTTTTCCTGAAAACACTGCTTACTCGTACAAAAATACCAATAACGGTAAAATATTCACATGGCGGGTTCGAAGACAAAGGCAGGCCTATTTAATAATACAAAAAAAATAGCGGTTCAAATTAAAATTATTAAATAAATTTATTTATTTTTATAGACAACAATAATCCACAAGTATCAAAAGTAAAATATGTAAATATCAAAGTCAAAGTAACTCAAAAATAGTTTAGGAAAAACTGATAGAATTTAAACAATTAAATACGTGTACGTGTGTACGTTACTACAGAAAACGTATAAAATAGACCTGTTCGTCGATGAATAATATTCAGCTTTCTATTTCTTTACCTATCAAGAATTCTAGACCAACGGAATTTAATAACTCACCAATCGATCTTTCAAGACCTTTCAAGTTTGTATTGTAACTACCCACATATTATAAGTACACGCTTCGGAGAAACGGCGATACATCTTTGGAAAGTCTCCTAAGCCCTTATATTAGTGCGGGGGGATAAAGTAGTGATAGATGACATTCTACTGGGAATGAAAAGTGTTTAGGTTACGTTGTCTTGAAAAATATGTCCTGAAGTAACGCGTCCCAATAGACTACAAATAATTAAAAATTCCGGCGCTAATTGTTAGATGTTTAAGGCGACAATAAGTGCCAGCGACCTTGAGTAGCATGCGAAACTTTTAAGCGAATAAAATTGCACAGAGCGTTAGCGTCTACCCGGACATTGGTCGGCGATGCACTGCCGCCCGTCGCCCGCAAGAGACCCTTTTTTTTTTTTTTTTGTCGCTGAGAAATGCTTTATGCATTCCCGCTCGTGGGGGGGACGAGACGGGATATGTGGGACTCCTGTCGGAATGACAGTATACCCACTAAAACTCAGCGGTGTTCCCACATCGCCGTGATGGGAGGGCCATGGGAATCCGGCTCAGCCTTTGCATCCACAACCCTCCCGGCGCGTGCCCACCTAGCTGGCGGGCCCCGCATGCCCCCCAGCTTGGGGGGCTACGGGAATGGCCGGGAACACCTGGCCATTCCCGTCCGACACTGGTGGAGGCCTGTGCAATACAGGCAAGGGCGCCCCCGCACCCGCTGCCTGCTGGCCTCCACCTGGCAGGAGTCGGAGATGACTATCATACTGACGTCTTCTTCGACCCCTCCTCCGCCTTCGGAGCGACGCCGCGTGAGGATCATCCTCCCGCGCGCGCTCCGCCGCCTCCTTCTGGGACATGACATGTTCGCAGAAGGAGGCGACTGCCGCCCAGGACCTCTCATCCTGCAGCATGGCGTTAACCAAGCCGGGAAGCGAGAGGTCCGGTCCGATCACCGCGATGAGACTGCGGCGCGTCTCGGACCACGACGGGCACACCTCGAGGGTGTGCTGCGCCGTGTCCTCCACCGCGCCACAGTCGTGGCACGACGGCGTCTCCTCCCGTCCTATTCGGTGCAGGTACGATCCGAAGCAACCGTGTCCGGACAGCACCTGCACCGGACGGAACGAGAGGAACCCATGCGACCGCTCGAGCCAGTCTCGCAGCACTGGCCCAATCGGGTCAAGGGTTCGGCGGCCAAAGGCTGCGGTGGCGAGTTCCCCCGTCCAATGGAGGACGATGGCATCCCTCGCCTCCCGCCGGACGGCCTCCCGCTCTTCCGGGGCTGGGCGTTCTCCTTCCGCCCTCCGCCCCGCCGTCCATTCATAAACTCTGGCGAGCACCCACGCCTCGAGTTCCCAAGGAGGGGTGCCGGCCAGAGCACATGCTGCCGCGAAGCCCACTGTGCGGTAGGCCCGCGCCGCCCGCTGGGCTATGGCCCTTTGGGGCGCCCGCAAGGCGGCGGCGTTCTCCCTCCTTTGGAGGGAGTCCTCCCAGATAGGAGCCCCGTAAAGGGCCATACTCCTCAAGATGCCGGCGTAAAGTTGCCGGCATCGCGCGCTGGGCCTCCCCAAGTTGGGTAGCAGCCAGGAGAGGGCGCCCGCAAGAGGCCCTGCTTCAACGCGCATCAAGTTTATTCGCAAAAACAACCCACCTGGATTTATCAAACACAATACAAATATAAGCCGGTTGCTAAAATTTGGGTAGTTAAATTGTCTTTTAGATGGTGCAGATTTCATGAAAATACGCCCGATAGTTTTTGCGTGATCATCGTTTTTGTGTTCGCGTTAGACATTAATTTACAAATTAATTACACTATGTTATAGAAATATAACTTCAAATATTCACATATCAAATTACGAAGAATATAGTCATCAAAAGTCGTATATCTGCGCCTTAAATAACATGTGGTATTTATATGCCTTTCCTGTTCTTTTCAATACACTCTGAGAGAGTTAGAGTAGGAAAGGTTTATTTTGTACTGGCAATCTTTCACATTATATTCGACCCTAAGCACGCAGACTCCAGGAGTCTGGGGACAGACGCGCCTTTTTTTCTTTTGGACTCTACCAGTCTTGGGGACGGACAAAGGAGTAAGTTTTAACTGAAATCTAATTAAGTTTTTTCCTCGCAAATGTTGTGGAGTAACCAGTCTTACCAAGGGGTATCGTATTAGGGGTGTCGTGTGCGGGGGGGGCAGACTGACCTACCGTGATACAGTTTTTACTAGTACGGAGGTCAGTGTGAATTACTCTCTAATAACTATATTAACATATATAACGCTCGACATGAGAACTTATTTTTGTTTTTTGTTTTGTGTCATATTTTTTTCTCTTTTCTTTATACGGATAAATTGTTATTCTTAAGGTTGTTATTGCGCTTCTGGAAATAAAAGTTTTTTTTTTCCCCACTTTTTTTTACCCAGACTGGGTCGTGGAGGTCAGATAGGCAGTCGCTCGATGTAAAATCTTGGTATATTGGGTCCAGTTAGACTGGGAGCCGACTCCAACATAGTAAGGAAAAGTCTCGGCAGATGATGAAACATTGTAATTAAGAACAGCAATTAGCAGTAATTTTAAGCAGTTATGGTCAGGATTATAAATATCTTGCGTAGTTCCTGATTTCCATTCATTTTGGAACCACAATCCAGTTCTGACTAGGTACTCATAAACACTGAAGCTGAATTTGCCTCTTTTGTCTCACGCTGTGACCAAGGGTTTTTCACGTATCATACAAAACCTATTTCAGAAATTACCTTAAAAATTATTGTTGTATCCAGCGGGTTAATTACGTAACACGCTTACTGTAGGAATGTCTTTCATTTTGACAATCCAACAACATTAAGGCTTGTAATAATGCCAATAACCTTGAGCATTTGGACGGAGCTAAGGACCAACTGAATCAAAGGACGAGTGCGGGGGTGACGTAGACGCAGTCATTAATCGGTCGCCTTTTTAATTTATTACAATAAAAATAATACATATTAAAACAAAAAGTAACAAAACCAAATCATTTTCCTTTGTATTGCAAAGCAGTAGATATTTTTTTTATACTCTTTTGATAAAAAACGAAGGAGTAAAATGGTTTCATCTCAATGATTTGGAGGTGATTTGGTGTATTTTTATTTTATTTTGTGATACCGATAGAAAAATTATGGCTAAACCAAATTACGTATTATATCAAGTAGATTACAAAAAAAAAAAACATGTTATTTCTCTGTAAATGCCGACGAAAAGTTGCTTCATCTGCATGCTTTTTTCGTGAGAGCAGTCTTGATTGCGTAATTTACCCGGTTTAATTCTACCTCTTTTCGAATCGATGATACAATATCCTAGTTACCTGACAAGATTACTTTCGCCCAGCATGTGGCCAAATATCGACCTGATCTATTAAAATATAAAGTCGATACTCCCTTGACTTAAACATTAATGATATAAACAAGACAATCAACACTTCGTTAACTGAGTTTGTTCATTTTATTCTCAACATTTGACTGTGTTGAAAAGTATTTCGACTCGTTGACTGAGTAACATTTTGTTTACTCGTCGTTCTACGCAATCATCAAAAGAATGTATGGAAAGGATAGGATATAAATACTTAGGATAAAAATGCTACATAAAAATGTACGGATATATAGTAAAAATGTTACATAAAATTCTACATCGTTTTACAAGAATAAAACTTTTTTACAATAAAAAAAAAACAACCGTCTTCAAAAAAAACACTACAAATTGAAAAATAACTTTAATTTCGGAAGTCGGTGTCTTTGTATCTGTATTTTGTTTTTTAACCGACGAAAAAAAAAGGAGGAGGTTCTCAAGTCGACCCGTATATTTTTTTTTTTATTTTTTTTTTTTTATGTATGACCACGCATAACTTTTTACCGAGTAGTCCGATTTTGATGTTTTTTTTTTAATCGAAAGAGTATACCCCAAAGTTGGTCCCATTTAAAATTGAAAAACGAAATCCACCCCTAAGGGTAGAAAAATAGGGGTTAAATGATTTTTCACCTACAGAATGTTCCCTTGTGAACCGATTCTGTTGAAACTTGGCACATATACGTAGTTCTAATGATGCTTCAACAAAAAAGAGACCTGAAGATCATCTGATGATGGAGACGAAAGACAGTCGAGAGGGCTCCTCGACAGCTTACAGCAGTTAGATCGTGTTTGGGCTTATTTCATTCATCTTGATGAGAACTTTAAGCCTAGCTGGAGTATGACTGTCATAGAGGGTGTGATGTTGGGTACGGAAGGCAGTCGAGGGAAGTTCTAAATAGTAGCAGTGAGAGCATACTCAAAACATTCAAAAGCTTATAAATTAATAAAGGTAATATTTATTACAGCTATAAACAGCAAATCCTTAACTTCTGGCATATTCCCTATAAAATGGAAAGTGGCAAAGATGGTGACTATACATAAATGGGATAACAACTTCAACATAAAAACTATAGGCCCATCTCAATTTTGAGAGGGAAGCCGATAGTAGGATTCAGCTGGGATGGGCAGCATTTGGTAAACTTCATCAGGTGTTCTCCTCGTCTATACCGCAGTGCGACGACAGTCTTCAACGCGTGTGTCCTACTGGTTACGACTTACGGAGTAGAAACGTCGACACTCACGGTGAGACTGGTCCATCAGTTTAAAGTCACTCAGCGAGCTATGGAGAGAGCTATGCTTGGAGTCTCTCTGAAGGATAAAATCCAAAACGACGTTATCCACCAGAGAACCAAGGTAATCGACATAGCCCAAAGACTAAGCTGAAGACTGAAGCTGCAATGGGCTAGTCACATCTCTCGTTGAAGTTCAAGAGTGGAGAACGCGTTTAGGCAAACGTAGTGTGGGGCGCCCGCCGGCCAGGTGGACTGACGACTTGCGAAATGCGGCTGGCAGAGACTGGATGACGAGAGCCAAGAATCGGGCTCAATGGCGTTCACTAGGAGAGGCTTACGTCCAGTAGTGGACGAATATAGGCTGATGATGATGATGATGAATGGTGCAAAAATAAAGAAATGTATTTGAACTCAATGAAGTATTACTACGTTAAATATACAGGAACAAATAATCTTATAATTAAAGGCAAAGTAATAATAATAATAATATTAAAAGAGACTATACAAATAGACACAATCAGGTATCAAAAGTCATCCATCAAAAACTAGCACTCAAATATAAACTCATACAAGATATGAACACTCCTTATTACAAGTAAATTAAAAATAAACCCTCTCTATACCGAGGTGCCTAAAGAACAACGCCTTAAGTTCCAAAATAATTATACACTCATCAGAATAATTGTACGTGTTGTATTTATATTCTTATTGCCTACCAAAATGGATAAATGCTCACCAAATCTAACCATAGACGGTCGACATCAGGGGCACCCCGACGTTCGGTTGGTTAGGTTCCTTTAAACCCTTTAGACAGAAATAGGAGCCCCGCAAAGCGGGGCTCCGTCGACCTGCTTATTAACCCTAACCCACGCCGGTCGACGTCAGGGGCACCCCGAGGTTTGGTTGGTTACAGAAATAGGAGCCTCGCTAAGCGGGGCTCCGTCGAGCTATCTTGGCAGGTAGTAAGAAATTAAAAGACGTTTATAAATCTTTATGGCATAGAATAAAAAGGAAAATAAGTTCATTTCTGCAATACTTTATGAAACACAATTTGGTGAGCATTTATCCATTCTGGCAGGTATTTCGAATTTGTTGGTAGTAAAATAGGCACTTTTCTGGTAGGCGTTTAAATACAAGCCCCAAAAAGCGTCCAAGATGCTGGGTTTTTGTCATAAGACAGTGTACTTTACACTTTGTAGTTGAGATGTAGCAGAATACTGTGATATGAAATGGCGGCCGTACTCTGCTACGAATAGTTTGCGTCTAGAACACGTTCAAAAACGCTTTGATTTGCACCTAGCTGTTTCTGTTGGCATAGCTTAAAATAAATCTTCTTATAAAAAAAAATTGCTTGAATTTCTTCAACACTTTAGAAGAACGAAGATGTTTAAACGACGCAATGTTTGTATGTAAATTTCATAAAGGAATTATCGACTAGCCTCCACTGCTCGCACTCAATATCTTGCGTGCTCCGTCCGTCTTGAATTCCGCGTAGACCTGTTACTACTCTTTGTCCTCCACAGTCCTCAACATCGGTATAGCATATAACTGTCTATATGCTAGGTTTTGCAAGGTTTTAATGTAATAGCGATCGAATCGAATTACACTTTGATTCCCTAAGCTGAAATCTAAAATTCTTGACTGTTTGTCTGATTTGTTATGAAATCTTTATGATGACTTTTGAATCTAGCATATTTTTCCCCGGTATTAAGATTGCTTGAAAAGTTGTCATGTACCCAAGTTGTCAATTAACATAATTTAATTTGGGTAATGTGGTGTTTACCTTAAAGTACCTAATTAATCCACTGTACTAAGTTTTAATTTCATGTTTTTTTTAAAGACATCTGTAGTGTAAGCCATTGTTGGTAGTCCTAAATAAATAAATAAGTTCATTTATTTGAAACGGAAACTGAAAAGCGAAAAATAAAAAACTTTTTTACAAAAAATTAAACCGACGAAAAAAGAAACTGAAAAGCAAAAAATAAATCTTTCAGTCTAACTAAGCTCTTAAATTAATGTAAATTACAAATTTTGAGTCGGCGCCAAACATACAAGGCGCCATGAAAACTTATGGCAGCTTGATTGATCGTCGTTAATCGATCTGCGGTGATTGTTTGGCGCCGACTCAAAATTTGTAATTTACATTAATTTAAGAGCTTAGTTAGACTGAAAGATTTATTTTTTGCTTTTCAGTTTCTTTTTTCGTCGGTTTAATTTTTTGTAAAAAAGTTTTTTATTGCCACCGACTTCCGAAATTAAAGTTATTTTTCTCGTCTTTTAGTGTTTGTTTTGTAAGTCGGTTGTTTTTTGGTAAAAAAGTTTTTATATTTCACTTTTTGGTTGCGATACTTACCCCACACAAATTCGTATACCACTACTTGGTATGTAAGTAACAGTGACAGGAAATTATTAGCACATCATCGATATAAACTAAGTGGAAAAAATATGCAGTATTAAGGATAACTCAAAAACTACTGGTCCGACCATCATCAAATTTAAACGGAACTACATGTGAAGCACCAGATAGCAAATAAAAAAAAATCATCCAAATCGGTTCAGCCAGAAAAAAGTTCTGATCTAACACAAATAAAAATTTAAAAAAACATACAGTCGAATTGAGAACCTCCTCCTTTTTTGGAAGTCGGTTAAAAATGTTACATAAAATTCTACATCGTTTTACAAGAATAAAATACTGATAAATTACAGTCTACATTTGTAATAAGAATCACTAAAATCTCACTCGGAGTACAAGTAGATTTCATACGAGTTGAAAGTGTCTTCTGTACAATCAGAGAATTTTAAGCAAATTGACACACTACGTTCCTTTGCCGTGTGTAGGCATTTCATATAAAGTCAAAGCATGACACTTGTGATTGAATAAACAGGTTCGCAGAGATATCGACGCGCAACCTAAAAGAAGAAAGAAAAATAGTTTATTCTGCACAAACAAAACGCACATTACACATAAATGACATTAAAAATACAGAAATAAAAAGTAGCCAAAAAAAAAAAAAACCTCGTACCATAAAATTAAAAGTTTTACAATTTTGTCCATTGCTTGAGGTTAGGGCCAGGGATCAAAGAGAATACACATTGCTCTGCAAGGAACTTAGATAATTTGCTCTGTGTTACGACACTCGCAAATGACAATAAACAAACGATGAAAACAAAAACAAAATGCCGATAGCAGAGTGGAAAAATGACTACTATTGTAACAAAAAAACAACAATATTATGAACAATTTAGCCGTGCGTCGCATCTGTGCAATAACAGGGGGCCAAGTCTACTAATTTGACAGATTTGCCATACAAAATCTGTCAAAAACTAACAATGTAGACAAGTAGACTTGGCCCCCAGGTCGTTGCTCAGCAAAATGCTGTGACTTCGGACGAACCTATCGTCAACAGCCCTGATTTTCAGCAACCACCTCTCGAATGACGTAATGACGTCCTCCTGCGTGACATAATAAATCTGGAAAGCATTATTTTTTACAGAACTAAGTGTGATTCTAGCTGAACAAGGTTTGTACTTCTAGATAAATATAACCTGTTACCATGGATTCAATACAGCGATTGCGTTGAATTTTCATTTGGTTATTTAAAAAAAAAGTTGTTCAATAAATTTTGACAGCGTTTTATAGGAAACAGCACATTTTTTTTTTAATAGCCGATGAAAAATTTAAACGCAGGGGCATCCAGAAATATGTACTGAAACCATGGTAATAGGTTGTGCGTCGATGTCCCTTGGAAATCCTCCTGGATGTCCTCCACCCTAAAAAACGGACGGGAAAATTAAGTTGGTAGTTAATTTGTTTAAAAATATTAATTTGCCTGACTTTATATAAGTAATTCAAAGTCACATGCTACCTAGTATGTAGTTCTCTTACGTCAAACCTGTCCATACATACACATACATACATAAACTCACGCCTTCTTCCCATGGGGGTAGGCAGAAACTACAGAACGTCACCTGCTACGATCCTTACATACTCCAAATCTAAACCAAACCAAACCAACCAAATCAACCAAACCAAACTAAACCTGTCTATAAACTATATAAATATGAATATTTGAAAAATCATACATATTAACCCGAATACGCCTTTATTAGGATGTTTTTGATAATTCAATATAAGATTTTTAACGTTAATCTATAGCCAACAAAATAAACAGTTAATTTTATAAAGATTTCAAACCTACTATAAATAGTAATCCAGAAATGAGGAAATAAATGCGAAAAATAATATTAAGTCCTTTCCTGTAAAATTACAAAAAGAGCTGTTGTGACTTTGTTGCACCGAGAAGGTGCGATATGTAAAGTTTAAAAGTTCCTATCTCTTATTATTGTGCGGTGCCTGACAGAATCCATCAGGATGTTACTGTGCTGTGCCTGACAGGGTCCATAATGAGCTTATTGTGCTGTGCCTGAACGGGTCCGTAATGATCTTAATGTGCTGTGCCTGACAGGGTCCATCATGATCTTACTGTGCTGTGCCTGACAGGGTCCATCATGATCTTACTGTGCTGTGCCTGACAGGATCCAAAATGATCTTATTGTGCTATGCCTGACAGAGTCCATAATGATCTTATTAAATTTAAGTAACCACCTAAGTTCACATTGTGGAATGCAATAAATAATCGAGTATTCAGTATAGTTACCTTAAACACCATTTACTCTCTCTGTCTCCTCTTTTTGACCTCTTGAAGCTCTCAAACGTACACATGAGGCATTTTTATCGTTTCAAATGACGTCACACGTAAAAACGGACCGGACATGACATGTCAACTGTCACTTCAGTAGTATCTCCAACATTTAACACACCTGATATCTAGTCCTTTTTCCTGTATAAAAGTAACGAAATGCCTCAGGTACACAGGAAAATGTTTGTTTGCACCGTTTCATTTACACAAACGGCCTGCGACAATAAGATAAAAATAATGGCTTTTTTGCGTCCTTATTACGGTGAAATTACAGCATGGGCAACTGAAATGTTGGGTTTTGTTATGTTGGTATTAATGTGTGGGAACTTTTTTGAATTTGGAATCCTGCACTTTGAATTGTCGTTGTTACCTACCGCGAGCACAAAGCACGGAGACAGCCTCGCCTCGCCGGCCGCTGCCAGAGGCGGCATTGTTAACATTTATGATTGTCTTCGAACTATAAACAAACATTAAAATATCTGGAAAAGGACTCAGTGTAAATTGCTTGTTGGTGGCATTGTCAACACTTTCAGTACAAACCAATCGTGTCACCATTTACTCGCACTACGGCGCTAATGACGAAAGTATAGAAACTGTAGGCTTTGAAGTCTGTTCGTGACTAAAGTTGTGCGCTCAATGCAGTTTCGGGGCAATGAATTTTATTAGTATCCCGTGCTTTGTATTACCAACAAAATGTATTTCAAATCACACGAATAATAAATTCGGCATTGTGATGTGTCAGAAAAAGTGAAAGAATGTGTTTTCAACATTTATTTTTGTTATTGACTTCGCTGTTCAAATATTTCGCATTTTTGTTAGCCTTAGGCAGAAGGATGATGTTACTCTAATTGGTACCCCACTATAAAGGGCAAAGATCTCCGATTTTTACCTATAATGAATTATCATTATCGTGCCTAATCATCATAATGATAATTATGCTAAATTCAATGTCATACATTATTTTCTACTTCAACCACTTACTATGTAACTAATACATTTGAAGGATAAGCTACTTATAGATTTTCAGTCTAGACATAAAAATGTCCTAAATAAAAATCGGTAGTAATAAATCATTTCAGGCTTATCTGTACTTCTTCTTCATCTTCGTGTCGCTGGCACGACTTTTCTCAGATTTTGTTGGCCCAAAACTTACACGTTTATCTGTATATCTTGGCAAAATTATCCAAATGATTATATTTTTTCCACCCGAACAATTTTTAGAATGACTGGAACTTCCAGGCGAACTAGTTTCAATTAGGGGAAAAGGTACAAAAAATGTTCTAGTTTTTTTTAATAAAAAGCATTGCATAAGAAAACCTTTCGTCCATTTTCACCACAGGCTAATAGTCACCCAGGAAATCAATTAACCTTTTTCAACACGTCCATTGTTTAAAAAATACAATGGGTTTTATTTTCCGACAAAAAACTGAGGGTGATAAATCAGCTCCCCATTATAATGAAACCAATTGATAGTGAGCTACACCAGAAAAGTTATAGGTAGTGTCTACCCCTATTCTATAGAATATATTGTTGATATTGAATAATTTTTGCTAAAAATGCTTGAAAAAATTGGGACGCTTACACACATTCGCTAAAAGGTTTGCTATCCCTGTACAGGATGGCGGGAACATCGACGTGCTAACTGTAACCATAATTATTCAACACATGGTTCTAGACCCACCAGCACGGGCTTCAGAGACATGTACTGAATCCATGGTAACAGGTTGCGCGGCAATGTATCGGGTCTGTCGGAGAGTATGAGTATATGGGTGTCCGTAAGTCTCCTGGCCTCTAAGGCGTACACTGCTTGTATGATGCCCACACACTCCGCCTGGCAGTCGGTATTGAACATTCCCAGTGGGCTGGATATATTTTTGTTAAGGTCGTGCGAGAAAACTCCGACTCCGGTTCCGGAGTCGGTCTTTCATTCGTCGGTATATACTCACACTTCTTTCGGGCCTGAGTAGTCACAAAATTCTTCTTTGTAAGTATTATGTTGTAATGCTTTTGAAAGTAGTGTAGTTTTGGGGCTTTGTCGCAGGGTGATGCCATCATCATCAATGATGGCATTTTGACAGTTCAATAACATTCATTGCGTTATTGACGTTGTTGAGCAGACAATTTTTTCGAACATATGAAGCAATGGATTAGCAATATCCTTCAAGGTGATTTTGTTTTGCTTGATAGTGTGTTACACAATTAGGGTTCAGTTAATCATTACGGCAGTTACACACGCTGTATTATGTATTCTGCGGTATACGGGTACAAATAATTACATAATGTATGAACAGATGTTTCAGTGATAAATGTGGTACAAACAATATCTCTCCATACGAAACGTTTTAATTTCAGTAATATATAGACAATTTGTATCAAATTGACGTAATTTACTGGTGTAAATTGTGTATGTAATAGATTTGGGAGTTATTCATGCATTGTTAGTATTACATTTCATACTTGTTGTATGGAATTAGTTTATGAAAGTCATTTTGTAAAATTTTATGGAGATTGGCTAAATATAGTAATTTAACACACCCGGCCGCGCTTTAAGAAAGATTATTTCCACGAAAGACAACAGTTAAACGAATCGCCTGAAATCATAGTGTCAGTGTGAACATTAAATTGTGATTTGAATTCTTGTGATGTAAAAAAAACCATAACTATTCTCTATGCTTTAATTTATTTGCTCTTTACTCTTTTCCTGATGTTAATCAAAATCAACTCCAGAATAAAAACCACCACCTAAACCGGAGACCACATTTTTATATCACATTAAAAACCATTGTTGGTCGTAAAAATAATAATTAAAATGGCGTACTAAGCCATAATTACGTCACTATAGCCATTAAAGGAGCAAGTACCTACCTACCAACCTATATATGACAGCTTATTTCTTATGATGCCTATAATTCAGGTTAATTGTTTACTGGCCTTATAGGTCGTAATGGGCCATTTGTATGGGTAGGTACAGTTCGCTCAAAACTTTATGAGCTCTCGGAAGTTGCACGCGAGTGGCTGCGCAGTATGCATAAATAGGTGTCCGAGGGAACTCTCTCACTCTCACTCAACTGTACCATGCACAGTTTCGTTCTCGAGCCTACGTTCAGAGGGCTCATAAACTGTTGTGCGAACTATACGATATGCTGTTTGTCATTTGTATTTCGATAGGATTAGCACGATGGTAATCCCAGAGTTGTGTTGGTTATTCCTGATAGAATTTACTACTTTTAAGGCGTCATAAATCTTGGGAGTCTCGTTTACGATAGGACAATTGAAGTAAGTAGGTAGGTACTTAATTCTAGGATTAATCTAGCTGAGATTGTAATTTGCACGTGTCATGAGATTGTTAGAGTGAATGCGTAGTGTTGGACACGAGGTAGACTGCTTCAAGAGCGCCGTTCAACACCAAAATAATACATACATACATACATAAACTCACGCCTTCTTCCCATGGGGGTAGGCAGAAACTACAAAACGCCACCTGCTGCGATCCATACATACTCCTTTTGCCTCGTTTACGTTCATACATCTGGTCATACACGCACGCCGGTTGTGAGTACTACGCACCTGACCTTTCTGAAGAACATCACCAATAAGGTCACTATATGTCTTCCTAGGGCGTCCCCTCCCGGCGTTTCCACTCACATCTGCCTTGTAAATACCTTTTGTTAATCGCCCTTCATTCATCCTCTCAACATGACCAAACCATCTTAGCATAATAATGTTCCTCTTTATTTATAATTATTATGTGGTATCTAAAGATAAGTACCGTCAAACGGGGTGAATAGAGGGTGA
Source organism: Griposia aprilina (assembly GCA_916610205.1). NCBI lineage: Eukaryota > Metazoa > Arthropoda > Insecta > Lepidoptera > Noctuidae > Griposia > Griposia aprilina. The sequence goes on from OU744305.1 coordinate 12,194,876, forward strand.
ATCGGCACGAAACTTTAAAAGGGATTTTAACATTGAAATAATATAAGTAGTTTGTTGCTAACAAGGGCACTTAATCGTTAATTATAATACAGTAAACACATTAGAGTCCTTTTTGGCAACCAACTATATTATTTCAATGTTAAAATCTCTTTTAAAGTTTCGTCTCGATTCACCCCTACGTCCCTATTCGTATTCACCCCGTTTGATGGTACATGTTACACCTCGTACATCACCTGCAACTGCTGCACTCAGTATGTACTTTAAAGAGACTTAATAAACATGGTTCTAATAGTAATCTCGCTGCTTGATTTCTGAAGTACCTATCTTTAGGTATTATTATTAATTTAATACTTTATCCGGAATCTGGATTTGAGCCTAATTCACGGAAATAGGCTCGCCCTCTTTTAGAAATGGGACTTAAACATAACCGGCGAAATGTGGTTATACTGTAGGTACAGGTCTGCCTAAACCTTCGGGGAATATAGGGGTGATGTTATGTAATAACTTTTTTTATGTTTTTTTTTACTGTCCTTGGTTTAGACTTAGGTACGATAGAACACGAACGAAAACATATCGAAAACCATTTAAAATTCCTCTTAACATCAATAATGACATCGTAATAAGAACCACTTGCTTCTTCAATTAAAATCTAATCAATATTCCCGTTTAACAATATCCTCTTCAACTGATTAAAATTATATCGTAACGACCAATATCCAATTTTTGATATTTAAGAAGCAACTGTTCACTTTACGAATAACGTGATATTAAAATTTATCCAATTTTATCATAATTGCGTTATTATAGTTTCACAGTTGCTGATGGATGCTTCAGCAATTAATTTAATGAATTGGAAAATATGGTTCGAACTGATGGGATTTCAGTAATGCTATTTAAAATAATTTCTGATGTTTGCGTTTTGCGAAGTGAGTATATCAGACATGTAGGTCACATGTTAGTAAAACAAGTTAGAACTAGAGAAAAATAATCCTTAACCTTATATTTAGGCGAAATTCAAAAACATTTTCAACATTTTCTCATGATATAACAATTATTATAATAATAATATAGGCATATTATTATTATAATAATTGTTATTTCCTCGACCAACACCTGAGGAGGCTCTCGTTGGGCAGCTAGATCAAGAGCTTGATCCAGATAGCGGTACTTCTGGACACGGCTCGCATTGTTAGGAGGTTCCTCTCTCTGGAGTCTTGACCACCGGTAGCTTTGCTCTCTTTATTATATTTTTAAATGTTTATATACTCTAATATGTTTATAAATATAATTTTGTATGTGCATATTATATAAGGAAATAATCATATTACATAATGATCGTTTATTGGGAACAAAAAACAAATACATTCAATGACAAACATTTTTTAAACGGTCATAAATGCAGCAGTTACAACTGTGGCACAGCTACCAACGCCCGATTCCTAGTGAGAGGCTACGATTTTCCAACAAACGTATTTTAATAAATATTTAAGGAAAAGAAAATAATATAATAATACTTTTGGAGATAAGTGCCGTGTTTGTGAGTACTCAATATTGAGCAAGAGAGGGTGAGGGTATGTGTTATGTGTGTTTTAAGTGATTTTAGTAAACTGTCAAGTTTCTTCTTGCATTCTTTTCTGGTAACAGTTTAGAAGTACTTAGATGGTTTTATTAATTCTATTATACAGGATGAAATTTGTGCCCGGTTGATGGCAATAGGCTCGCCCCCTATTACATGGGACTTAAACATAACTGGCGAAATGTGGGTGTACTATAGGTACACCTCTGCCTAACCCTTCGGGGAATACAGGCATGATGTTATGTATGTATGTATGTGTAGGATGAAATTGAATTGGTGCGCCAAAATAAAATGTATAATTCAATGTGTTATAAGAAAATTTACATATGTGCGCGTAAGCAAGCGATTTGGCAACGACGCCGACGCGACGTCGCGCGCCCTTTTTTTCGTAGTCCGAACTGTCAAAATTAGGTAAATGACCGCTAGCTCAACGCGTTGCCAACTTACTTCATGTTGTGAACTCTACGATGAATGGATTGCTCTTTGGGCGCGCGCTAAAATTGATACTTTAATTTTCTTATTTGATTTATATTTTTTTACTGGAACGTCGTTAATTCGTGTCTACTTGAAGGCAATAACTTAGTTTGCACTATCTAAGATGATAATTACACTATTTTATTGCAAGAATTTACGTTTGGGAAATTATCATTTATTATGATTATGTAACAGTTACTGAACCTCCTATTTTGAGTTGTTGCAAGTTTTCAATTTCATCCTGTATATTTTTGAGCTCATGTAGGTAAAATGGCGACGTGCTGCCACAGTTGTACGAGGCTGTACAAGTACATTACAAACTCAGAACTATTCGTTTATAGCGAGCTAGTCATTATTCCCTGAGTCCTAACAATACGTTCTTGGAAATCATAAATAAATCATTCCTCATTTCTGTGAATGTCTACGTAAGTAGTACGTACTGATATCAATACAATAGCCAAGCCTCAAGCTTAATTGTCGTTCCGGCGTGAAACAGCACATTTAAACCGAAACCCATTACTGAAGCGCCGCGTCATGGCTTCATATTGAGTGCAGGAGTATGTAACCTACAGAGAGTATGCTTATCAGAGAGCTGCGATTGAATACTGTGGTACGGTTATGTGTGCGTGATGTCCCAATCGACGTGGTACGCCCGTGGGTTTTATCTAATTCTTTGAATGGTACTGGTATAAAAAAATAGGCCCTAGGCCATAGGCCCACTTGCATTACAAATCACTAACATGTTAAACGCTAAACGAATTCAAAACACCGCAATAATTATAATGTACATTTAACTGTTTTAAGTGTACCAAAATTGTAAGTGCTGCCTTATTTTGTTGCGAAATGTACAAGTTAAAACATAATTTTGATAGTTCACTAAAACATTCAAATGCGAGCTTTAAAAAGCTTGGTCTCTGTTCAGTATTTACTCATGTAATAAGAAGCGAATTTTACAGGGGAAATTATAACCCACATATTGCTTTTAAGTAGAACTATGAACATGATCATTTCATGCCGCTTTGTGGTTATAGACAACGAAGTCTCGTTTGTGTACTTGCGTAGTTCATTTTAATGATTTGGTTCTTATGTGATATTTTTTGTTTTATTGTCCCTATGATTTGGTAGGTAGGTATGAGTATGTATTAGACTGGATAAAATACATCGTTACCTCTGTTGTAGCCTTTTTATTATGTTTTATTTAAAAAAAACTTATATTTTAAACTCCATAGTTAAATGTTTGATAAATGGGTTAGAATTGCGAACTGGAATGACGTGCAGTCACGAGCATAAATACCTTACAATTACGCAAGATTCAAAAGTGATTTTGTCCTGAAATTTTGATAAGAATTTTATGTTGTACGAACATAATTATTATTTCCAAAACCATACTATTCTCAAAGTAACACAAGACTCGGTTCTAACGCCGTTTCTTTAAAAAAGAAAATGTTACATTATTTTCCTCTTTTCTTTGTTAATCAGCTTTGTCTTAATCTTTATTCTATTTAAGTTTAACATTCCACAAATAAACTACATACATTGTTTTTAACCCAAAACACAACAGAAGGCACATTTTTGTCCTCTTTTAATGTCTAGATAACGAATGGCACGCACCATTGCGTTGTTTTAAGTATATCACGGATTTTGTTGGAACTCATACGAAATTCGCCAGGTTCCTTGATTTATATGTATGTATTATTACGTCTTGTCACCGAAGTACGTGGCAGGCCTACAACTGAAGTCGTATATTACCTACCTTCTTCAATTTCTGCAGGAGATTTTTCTATCATGGTTGACACTTCATTTATTTATTATTCAGTAGCTATTGCCCGCGGCTTCAGCCGCATGGATATGAAAATATCCCATTTATCCATTGTTTTCATATAACTCCATTGGTTTACGCGGCGCACGTCAGTAAATTCAGCTTAATTTTTTCCGACATCTTCAAAAAGCATCGTCATATTTCAGCTAATTTACACAAAACCGTCAATCTTATAGTGAAATCAAACAGTTCATATTGATTTACTTCATATATTGTCACTTTCATTTTGTACTACTCAAAGTCCCGGATTCATGTCATAAATATTTAAATGAGAAATAGTTAAATAAACATAGTTCGGGTATCATCGCTTTCAATTCGGGTTATCCCCAAGAGTAATAATGTAATGCGCAAACATAGCGTATATTTATGTGTGTTTGTCCAAAATATTGCTATTATTATTCATAGGATACGATATAGTGATCTCTAAGCCGAGATTGATACGAAAAAGTGTATAAAAGTCTGTAAGCTAAAGCAAATTGTCGAGGTTTATAAAAAAATCCTTCAAATTTGTTTCTCTTCTTTTCAGATCGGAAATTTTCTTCACCAATCAACGGCACTAATGAAGCAATCCGCAGACGGGATATTGGAGTAGCAGCCGCTCGCGCCACCTTCCGCGCGCAATAAAACAACATACCCCTGCTGACACCGTCAGAGACTCCAGTCAATCAAAAACAAATCCTATCACAACGGCACAAAGACCACAGTCCCCCAACATCCCGCAGTCAAATGGCTCTGCTCCGAATTGAAAATACAATCCAAGCAATATGTCAATTAATGCCTATTCTCAATTGTGATCAAGCGCGCCATTCTAAGACCGAAAAGCTACGCGACGAGGTCGTATTTCAGACTTGATTCATTAACGCAATTTAAGCATCGTAGCTAAACAAATTGAGAAGCAAAACCAATGTATGGTTACGTCAGGATAACGAACAAATTAATCGTCACCCAAACCAGGGATTCGTATGGCGACTCAAAGTCATAACTCCCATTGTTCACTGCCTAGCTTTGTTGCTTTACCTTCGTGTCTTCTCGTACTGGCGTCTATTCTGTTGCAACCGGTACTGGCCTCGGTTGAACTAGAATCAAATCTAAGTCCAGAGTTCAACGTAAGCAACTCAAACTCAACGGGCAACGGGACGGATGAGGGGGAGCACAATAGCATAAAGCATTCAAAATATTCCATACCTACTACTATTTTCTTGGTCACATTATTTATGATAGTGATAGTTGGTACTATAATAGGAAACGTACTAGTTTGTGTTGCAGTGCGTTTAGTTAGGAAATTGAGACGGCCTAGTAATTACTTGATAGTGTCTCTGGCAGTGAGCGACTTGTGCGTGGCGTGTATAGTGATGCCAGTAGCCACAGTGTACGATATTATGGGAACGTGGCCTTTCGGACCGGTCATATGCGATTTTTGGGTATCAAGTGATGTTTTATCCTGTACTGCTAGCATCCTCAACTTATGTATGATCTCTGTTGATCGATACTATGCCATAACGAAACCTCTAGAGTATGGTGTGAAAAGAACGCCTCGAAGGATGCTTTTCTGCGTCTTCATTGTATGGATTAGCGCAGCATTCATATCCCTCCCGCCGGTCCTAATCCTAGGTAATGTGAAGAGTGATACCTCTTGTTCTGTGTCACAGAACCAGGCGTACCAAATCTATGCGACTTTTGGTTCGTTCTACATCCCGTTGACTGTAATGGTCGTGGTCTATTATAAGATATTTAGAGCTGCTAGGAAGATTGTTAAAGACGAAAAACGTGCTCAATCGCATTTGGAGACGCATTGTTACTTGGAGATAAATGTGAAGAATGGTGGAGCGGCGGAGGCGAAGCTTTTGGGTAACCAGCCGACGCAGCCACCCCCGAGAGGATCCACAGCCAGTACAAACACAACGGTGAGCTTATTCTCATAATTGGTTTTTCTATTTATTCTGCTGCCTCTTCAATCCTAAAGAGTTGACCATCAACTTTGGATGTTTCTCCTTGTCCTTTGCAAGGCGGAACAGCTCAAATATTTTACCGAATTTAAATCTTCTAATACATCCTCAATGGTAAATAAATATTTAAATAAGAATCTACAAGGGCTTCTCAGTAACGTTATTCTGCCTTAAATGGTTTACTAAATAATTTAAGCATGCATTATTGAGCAACATCCGTTACGAATTAAAGAAAGAAGGATTTTGACTGATAACTACGGAAGCAACCTTGATGACTACAGCATGAGGAATTGTTTTCTTTAGCCAACTAAATCCTGTAATATTTCTCTATTTTCAATTAATCACCAGTGTTTCACAAGCCATTTCATTCTTGTTCACCCTACTTGCTATAACCAAGCCCTTCAAACTTCTTCAAACCGTTGACAATGGGTCCCCTAATAACCTGATAAGAAAACATGGTTTTTCAACATAGCCATAAATCAGTTCATGCTGTATTTGAACATAGAAATGTGTGTTGTGTAACATATTTATTTTTGTTACAGTGCAGCGTAGAAAAAGCAGAAAGCACTATCGGGAGGTGCTTCAGCGGCCAAAGAAAGTCGAACGAGTCTCAGTGTCCTATGTTGCAACAACCAAAGACTCCTACAATGCCTATTCACACCATAAACCGGTCGCCAACACAGCTGGTGCCCGGGAAACTAACAGTTAAGGAGAGGCAGAGACAACCCTCAGAGAGCAGTCAGAAGACTACGACGAACAGAATCCGATCGTCGCTGTCAAATTTTGCTCATAAAAGTCATATTGCCAAAGACTTATTGCATCCACAGAATGCAGTGCATCAGAAGAAGCTTCGGTTCCAACTAGCCAAAGAGCGCAAAGCGTCCACAACTCTTGGTATAATCATGTCAGCATTCGTCATCTGTTGGCTACCATTCTTCGTGTTAGCCCTGCTCCGACCGTTCGTCAAAGAAGATGCAATTCCTGACGCAGTGAGCGCACTCTTCCTCTGGCTGGGCTACCTAAATAGTTTGCTCAACCCGGTCATATACGCGACTCTGAACCGAGACTTTAGAAAGCCGTTCCAAGAGATCCTCTTCTTCAGATGTGGCAATTTGAACCACATGATGCGTGAGGAGTTCTATCACAGTCAGTACGGTGATCCTGATCAACACTACTGTGTAAATAATACTACCAAAATGCATAACTATGAAGAGGGTGTTGAAATAGTTTCGGCCATCGATAGAGAGGAGACACGAGCTTCAGAGAGTTTTCTATGATCGTCAATGCCAGAGGTCGATACCAGAGACCTAGATACTGTGATCTAATTAAGACTTTTTTATATAGAACAGCGGTCTAACAGTGTTGATTTTGTCGATTTCATTCGTTTTAATAACTTGTGTATTATAAAAGGCTGTTCTACCCAACTAGTCGTTACTTATGTAAATGTACTCGAGGTTTTGTTTGATGATGTAAAATACATATTATTATACCATTTTGTATCTGCAATCAGAGAGTGTGACACGTGTTTTAGATAAAATATTAGCTATTGTAAATATTAATAATTATTTAATAATGCGATGACAGTGACGTTGCGTTGTGTCATTATTGTTATCTGTCAAGAGTAAGTTAATTGTATAATTCATTTCGATTCGGTGTTCTCTAAACATTTTCTCTTTGCAAATACAATAAATGGACTTCAAGTAAGTTGTACGATTTTATTATTAAGTAGGTATCGTAAGTCACATGGTACATTACGTCACTTTATAAATAAATAGAATAATAATGGGATGTGAATGTATTATTATTATTTAATAAATTTGGAATGACCAAAGAGGTATAATATTAACTTGAAACGCGTGGTTTTATAAGTATAAGATGTTGTGAATTTGATGAACTTTAATATTAGAAGTGTATTATATTGTTAACATAATAAATTATGTATATGGCATTAAGTTAGTCAGAAGTATTAATCCATGTGATAGTAGATATAGAATTCTATTCTTGGTTAGGTTTCATAACATTTCTATTTGTTTTGTATAAATCTTTTATTTTTATTTGTTTATCAGGTATTTTTTCATAAAATATAATTATATGTATAATTTAATGTAAACATAAAGAAGCAAATCATCTTTCAGAACTACAAGTGGTTGAAGTTAAAAAATAGGCACTGCCAGGTTAATAATAATTAAAAAAAAATAAAGTTTTATAGCCATAGGATTGTAGAAAATACATATATTGCTTTATATCTTCAAGTTCAAAGTCACTGAGCTACTAGCTGTAAGTCTGTCTTATGTCATTATTATCTTTATCTATGAATAGAGCTCATAATGCCTTGTATAACTTTGACAGAAACTGTGGTTCAAAGTTGCCTTCTTATGATATTCATTTTCTTCTTCATAATTTATTAAGAGTAAACTATTCTACTATTGTATGTGTTAAAAAAAATAAAAAAATATCCGTAATACGTAATAAAATTTAATTTAATTCCCTTCTGTTTGAAATTAGATTAACTTAGAACAAAAGTCAGTGTTGTAAATATTGTTAATAATACTAATGACATTATGATTAATAATAAAACGGTTAATAAGTATAAATAATAAGTGAATATATTGCAGAAACCGTGTGGGGAAACTACGCTTGGAAAAAATAATTTGACAGTTCAATTGATGTTTTAATTAATAACGTACATACTAAAATTTCTTTGGTGTAGTTTCTTTCCATTTGTGAATATTGTGGTTGTTAATAAATAGATGTATTAATAATAAATGATTGACCACAAGGTTCTCAGTACTTCTAGGTCTAAAATTCATTTTGTAAATCTTATAGTTAGGATTAATGCCATATTCTGCCATCAAAATATATTTTTCACTATCTATATTGTTTGAAAGTTACATTTTGTTCGCTATTTAAAGTTGAATTATTTTAAAGATTCAGTAAATGTGTATTATAGTAGCAAATAATTATATATTTTCCATTTGTGATTGATAAGTATTTCTTGATTCATACTTAATATCTTCAAAGTTTTAGAAGCTGGAATGGTAAAGTCACTAATGATATTTTTTATTAAATCATTGTAGATTTCAGAAAAGTCTTCTCAAATTTTTCATTTCATACAGATTATTGTAAGACTAGCAATGAAAGTGATAATTTCTGTGTGTTACAGCTTACCATCATTTCAATCAGAAAAGTACTCGCTGCATCATTGTTGCAACTCGTTCTGGCATTTACTTATCCCACTAAACCAGGCCCTGATCAAGTCAAGTCTCTGACCAGTAAAATGACGAAAACTAAAACGTTTAATCCTAAAGTTAACTTGAGAATTCTTTTTCTGTCTCTTTCCTATTCTTCATCGGCAATCGGCTTTCTTAACCATAATCTGTTAATCCGGTAAAATTAAATAATTTTGTGAGAGGATCTCCACTGAATAATCTCTCAGACATGAGAATTGACCAAAAGGCTTTCGTAAATCTGTAGAGAGTATTACAATGGGGTCAAGAGGTCTGGTACCTACAAAGATAATTATAAGGAACCCTGCAGGCGGGGTTTCTTTATTGTCTCCTGATTACACACTTCCTTTTTCGGCTTTATTTTCATCTTAAGCCAGTTGAATACCTTCTGAGCTCAGCGTTAGTAAATAAAAATATAAATCGAAAAGGCTGATAACGAGGCTCACAACTTAAAGTGCGCTGGAAGCACTCAAACATCATCACCCGTCGGGAACTCTATAAAGTATCCATTTTTATTTGTTTTCATAACATAGATATCAACATCTAAGATTGTCTTCTCCATTATCTCATACTCGTATTTGACTTCACCTTTTCCACAATAATTCTACGACATATCATTAATGACTTAACATCCAGCTTTCAATCACAGCATATTTCGAAGTTTACGTTTACCTCCATAAATTGTAAATAATTAAAAGTTTAATTTAAATAGAGCTCTTAAAGTACAAAGCACCGTTACTTTTTTAATTCAAGATTTATTTGTGTTCATCATTATTTATTTCTATAATGTATTTATTCTATGGATAATCTAATGTAAGGTAGGGGTTACAACATTGAATGTATAAAAAATAAAAGTGTAAATAAAATATTTACATTCTTTGTTGTGGCACTATCAATATAGTTTATGTACACATTTGTGAATGTTGGCTATTTTATAGTATGTTTATTGAAGGTATACCTTTTAATTTTATTTTCAAAATTAACTCCATACATAAGCAACCTCAGCAAAGCATTTGACTACCCTAACATCTAACATTATTGTAATGTCTGATATACCATCTTTTGAAGAATGTGTTAAACATCTTTCCATATTTAATAAAGTAAACAAAAGCTATATAACAAATATAGTTTTTATTACATCGAAACATAAAGAGGGCTTTAGTAATGATGGTATGCCACAGGGGTACATCTTTGGTCCGTTACAGCATTCCTTGTTTTAACTGTAAATAAGCCCTCAAAAAGTATTTCTAATTTAAATAAACATGTATGCCTCAATGTATGCAAAAAATGGCCTTAATTCACAATTGTGTTCATTTTTAGCATTGACGTCGTCTTACGTATGTTAAATGTACATTATTAATATATGGCAAACTTTCATAGTAGCGAAACGAATGGAATTCTTATCTTTTGGCATTGTTGTATTTTTCTTATGTAGGGGTCCTAAAAGCGACGAAATAAAAATTAGATTCGATGTTGTTTTGTTTTATTTTATCCTTCAAAAATATTCACTACATAAAAATATACACTATTAGCTTTTGGGAAACCAGTAAGAGTTAAACCAATTAATTTATTAAATAAAACATTATCAATACTGGGTCTTCAAACGCCTGGGAATTAAGAGAAATTAGGATCTTGACCAGCAGTGGAAAACTATCGGCATTCTCTGTTTGCTGATAGTGAGCATTGTTTTTGAGGCGATTATATACCGCCTTATAATAAAAAACGACATAATAACAGCTTCTTTCAATGGTCGAGTGTCAAAAGAATGGCTGAATAGCTTCAAATTTAAAGGCAGCAAGCGATTAGCAACAACATCAACTTTCAAAATGGGTAAATAATGAATACTTGCGTCATTATTTCATTAATTATCATAAACAATAGATCTTTGGCAATGACTTTCCGACCTTTAACGTTTATTTCTCAATATTTATACGAAACTAAGTTCATTGACCCAAGCCAGCTACGTAATTTAGTAATTAGTAATACTGAAATATGCGTTGGCAGGTTGAGCAGTACGCACCTAAAGTTGACGAGCATGCCGAACTAATAATAGATAAAAAAAAAAATGTAAATTATTAAATTTTACTGTTTTGTAAAATATTATGTACCTTGTACCTAGGTACTAGAAAATTATTCCACAGTAAGAAAGATAAGATATAATTTATTTCTCAGTACAAGTTACATTAATATCTTAATATTAATAAAAAGTTTCACATACACTACCGTTTCACGGTGTAGAAATATTAAAATTAAAATTATAGTATAGTACAATTAATATCCCCATTCATAATTATAAATTAGTTTGAAATGCTAGGTAATTTTTAATACAATGTCAATTACTTACAATTTTTTCTTAATATTATTTATGAATTAAATGTCAAAAATATACCAATTATATAATGTCAAATGTTATCAACAAAAAAAAAAAAAACAAAAGTCAATAAACACAGAAAATATTGATAAAATGTAAAGTCAAAATTTATAATTAAAAAATTCGTTAACTGAATAGAAACAGTTGTCTAAAAGCCAAGCAAATATTGTTTTTCTGAATTTATTAGTGGGCAACACTCTGATGTCTGGGGGTAAATTGTTGAAGATTTTGTTGGCCATGCAATTGGAATTCCTGCTATAGAAATGTAGTCTCCGGCTAGGTGCAAATAATTTATTTGGGCCTCTTTTATGAACTCTTTTTGAAATATGTTCATACAATTGGACGTAGCGTGGGTAACGTCGAATCAATATGCCTAGCCTTTTCCCATCTTTGTTGGGGTTGGCTTCCAGTCTAACCAGATGCACAAGAATAACAGTATTATACATAGAGCGACTGCCTATCTGACCTCAACAACCCATTTACTGCGCAACACGATGCCCTTGGTAAGACTGGTTGTCAGACTTTTGAGCTTCTGACGATTCGTAACGACAGCTATTTCGTAGTAAATCGAAGCGTTAATTGTCAATAATCAAATTCTCCTCATTATCTATAATAGCTTTCATTATTCCTTAATAATTGATGGGAATGGCCACGCACCGTCGTCGGCGCTTGTTATGTCCAAAAATAAATTAGCGAACCAATGACACAGACGAGTTTTACCTTGAGTTTTTCTCTCACATGATGTCAGCACCCAGTAAAGAAAAATGAGGAGAAGACCAAGCAATGAGCGAAATGCTTTTCTGCTGTACCTACATCTATAATAATAATGTAGGAAGTTAATTCGGAACGCACCATAATTTTCAAAAAAAATATAAGTATGAATGCAGCTATAAATGAATGAGAGAGTATGAGTGGGAGGGAGAGAAAAAAAGACGAACAAGAAGTTTTTAAAAATAATTAAAGAAGTTTTGAAGAAGTGAAGATTCTTTATTTCGGTCATCCACACCACCCTATATAAATAAAAATAAAATGCTGTTCGTTGTTAAGCGTATCACTTGACAGATCTGGCATTTTGTTTTTGATTTATAAAGTTTTTATTAGTTCGAATTAGGCATTTAAGGAAAGAAAAATTGGGAAAGTTACCCGTAAAAAGTTCAAATTCAGGAAAAAGTAAACTTACTTGTTTAAGAGCATACTCATGAATTCATATTGAAATAATGATGGGATTTTTTGTATGAAGCCTGACCTGATCACCAATAGAGTTCTAACTCATGTCAACTTATTGCTTATAGGCAATTACTGTAACAAAATATGATTGTTATCAACATTTAACAAAACATGTTATGAGTCAATAACTAATATTATTGAGAACTGCAGTGAACATTAGATTCATAAACTAATACGTTTACAGGGTACTTGCAGGGCTGATATCTCCTTACTCCGGTATTTCACAGACCTTGAGCTCCTTAAGTCCTGACTTCCTGAGCTGAGCTGCACGATTGCTGACAAATGCGTGCACTGACTGGATAGGTCCAGTCAATCTGTGTGGTTCTTTCCTCAAAAGACCATTTCAGATACCAATCTACATGGTCTTCACATAATGTGACCATGATTATGTCTGGACTTTAAAAGAGACTGTGACCTCTGAGTTTGTTTCGGCCTTTCTTCTCAGAGTAGTCAGATATGAAACGCCGACCTCATCTAGTTTAAAATATATGATTGACGTGTAAGTGTTTGTTCAAACCTACTTACAGAAATAAAATCATTTACCTTCATCAAAAATCATTCATCAATCATTTGCCGTCTGCACATTATGAAAATTGATTTTTAATCTTTCATGATGTATAAGTGATTATTATTGGATCAAAGTGATCCAAAATTTTTTAGTCAGGACAACATCTGCGCTGGTTGCCGGCCAAAGTGACCCATTTTTCTTTGGTCAGGACAACGTCTGCGGCGGTCAGCTAGTATAAAATTTGCATTAAAGTACATTGGTACGGTAAAGGAGCGAAAATGTGAGGCAATTTACAAACAAATACCCTTCTCACAGAGCAGGCGCATGTCAAAATTGACCTTATTATCCTGGTCATCGTTCATTCCTTGTCTGTATCTTGGTCTCGTAAGTAGCCACAGTTGCCAGGCGTTTAGAAGTTTGAAGTTAGTATCATTAATATTTCATCGCTTATTATAGCGGTGACGTGCGCCCCCTAGCGACAATATAAAAGCGACTACAATCGCCCGCCTATCCTCTTTCGATCGATTCACGGTTGATGTCGCATATTCAAAGAATCGAAAACATGGACAAAACTGGACAATATTATTGTGCATCACCATTTGTTGTGGTCCAGCTACACAAAAGATCCTCGAACCTCTAACAATTGGGATGCCGACCGCAGCAGAGCAAAGGTAAGTCGTAGTCTTCTTTGGTGGATTTGTCTAGTCAATTCATGTGAATACATAGGGCTTCGTAGGGCAAGGTGGGAAATTTGTCTTCCAGGAGTATTTTCTTTAGCTCTTGAAGTGGCCGCGAGGGGTTCAAATGACTGTAAAGAAACTAAAACCATATAAACAAATATTTATTTAAATTGCATCAAAGAAGACGGGGCAAAATAGGCTACCATACCATTATGCCCCGTTCATTTTGCCCCAAACATTACTTTTTCAAGATGGTCGGGCATTTTTAACCTTAATGAAAGTTATCAAAAAGGATTTTAAATAGGTTAATACCACTCCCACTAACTTATGGTATAAAAGTTTAAGCAGGTCATGTACTTAGTTATCTCACTACACAAGAGTATAATTACTATACGAAAATAAATAGCAATTTCCTCAAAAACTGTTTTCGTCAGCCACGTCACTAAAAGACGCCCCGACACGTTCCGCTTGCTCTGACTCCCAAGAGTCGACTGCACATCGAACGAATAACGCCGCTATCAACATGCATATTCGTGTATGACAGGCACACAAGCTATCTTCCCATTGTCCCCCGAGCCTCATTTTGGTCCTATGCAGAAATGTACCTATTTTGCAATTGATCGTGTCGGGGACCCTTTATTCCAGTGTATTTTTTACACTCCCCTATTCCACAATTGGTATTATCCAAGTTGATAAATTCAAAAACAAATTGTCATAACTTATTTATTTATTTAACCATTTATGTACACACATATATAAACAGACAAAAAGAAAGGAATCGAAAAATAGGTACAAAGGTAATGCTTATTTCTAAAGAAATCTCTTCCAGCATACCTGCGATAGGAGAGTATATTATAGAGATGAAGACAACGTGTCTAAGAGTAGAAGGGAAAACAATATACATAAAATATAAAATAAATCTCTAATTTAAATATAAACATACAATAAGAGAATATACTAACATACATAGTTCTAAAATAAATATCACTAGAATATCCAAAAATATAATGTAATTTAAATAATAAATACAAGCAACTATGACAAAGTGGAAAGATAGTGTTCTTTTACTCTACTTTTAAATACTCCAACAGTTTGGCAGTTCTTAATGTCAGGTGGAATGAATCCCACAACCATACCGCGTGCACAGTGAAAGAGTAGGGTAGAAGTCAGTTGAGTGGGGAGGGGATTTGAGGAGATTTTTTAAGATGCGACCTGCAGAGCGCATCAATAGGACGGGCGTAGGAGAAGCGATCCCGGAGATAGGATGGCGTTTTAGGGTTGTGAAATATGTTAAATAGCAGACACAATATCCGAGTGTTCCTGCATAGTCGAATTGGGAGCCACTTGAGTATCTTGCGAAAGTTAGTTAACTAGTTAACTTTATATTTATTTAAAAATAATGTTCGTACTACCCACATAACTCAACACAAATAAAATACCAATCTACAAAACCTCATAAACCCGAATTATTTCCTTATTTTCCGACCAAATATCGTATTATACTCGCTGCTCGTAAACACTCATGCTCATTCGAGCATGCTTATCCGATTGCGTTTCAGTATTTTGTTTCGTGTAAGGTGTAGCGAGATTTCTTATATGCTATGTAAAAGAAAATTAAATAACATATTTTGCAAAGGAAATCGGTGTGTTATCGATAATCTTATTTTGGGATTCGAAACCATGTCTCGGAAAGGATGGATTATATTAATAATACCGCTTCAAACAGTCTAACTGAATTTTTTGGTGCCGAAACCAGTTTTATTTGCCATATTTTTCGTTTTCACGGTTATTTAATATGACAAGGATCCGGTTTAAGGGTTACAAAATACGTTAAATAACATATTGTAAAAATGTAATGGAAAGAACGATGAATTATATTCCTAGGCATTTTTGATGGATATACTGTTTATATAATTGGTTGACTAGCTGTTTTAAACTTAATTTAAATTCAGTTACTGTTATCCAATAATTTAATTAAAAAACAAATCAAATTAACGACAAATCTTCAAGATTGTTTTATTATATGGAAGTTCAATTGTAGGTATTATGTTTTGTCAATTGAGCAGTGGGCTAAAATAACCACACCATCGCGGCAGACCAAGACGAAGATGGAGGGGCGAACTTGACTCCTACCAAAAGGACTGGCCTGCAATGGCAGTGGACAGATGTGTGTGGTAAAGAGAAAGAGAGCCCTTTGCCCAGTGGAACGTCACGGGCTAAATAGATAGACAGAATACTTGATGTTATGTATGACGGTTTTTTTTTTTTCCTATTGGGCAGCTCGTAGTTATGACCACTAAGGTCCTGGCTACTTAACCGGGCAAGCCTGTGGGTGCCTTAAGCTACTAACTTAAAGCCTCCAGCCAGGGGCGAAAAATACTTAAAAATTAGGTGACCGCACGCTAAGGGCACCCCCTATGGGGTACGAACCTCGGCTTAGGGCGTCACTGAGGGGAGGGCAGCAAGATGGGACAGGCTGGATCGAGATAATATTATTATTAACAGGGGAATTTAAAACTACAGGCTCAGCTACGGCGCGGGCTGGCGCGTCGTCGAGCAAGGGTCGGGGGGGGGGACAATTACGTCGGGGGCGTGGCGTAGGACCTCGGCGACGAGGTCGCAACGATGGCGGTCTGTTCTTGTGTACTGTACTGGTGGCCCTACTGCTCTCCTGGAGGAGGGTTATGGGGTCATCGGGGTCGGACAGGGCATGCCTTGGACGGCGGGTACGACTAATGCGGGAGGGGGTATATCTGGCAGCCTCGACAACCAGAGGGTTGCGATGTGAGGCCGCGGAGTCGAAGAAGCGCTTGGAAATGCGCTTCATGAACTGACGGATAGTGGGGATTTTAAGGTCGAGATGGAGGATCTCGTTCCGAACGAACCAAGGGGAGCCGGTTGCCCTACGGAGGAACCGGTTTTGGAGGGTCTGCATCCTATGGATGTGGTGGGGTTTCGAGTGAGCGGAAACCACGCTCGCGTAAGTCATGATTGGCCGAATGCACGCTGTGTATTTACACAGCGTGCAAATTGCGCATTTGCGCAATTTGCACTTGAGTGACAATTTGCTGCGTGCATTCAATAGGGAGTGGAGTCTACCGAGAGCGAAAGCTGGCGCTGGCGTCCCGATTAGTCAAAGTCAAAAGATTGATTTAACTTATTTCCGACATGTACATAAAATTTCGAGAATATATTCTCTAAACGATGGTGAAATCCACATCGAAATCTGTTGCGTAATGTAGAACTAACCTTCCTACCCTTTTGCTGTGCCCTGTAGGGTCAATAATGATCTCTGATTGTATGGTTACCACCTAAGTACACATTATGGTAAAGCAATAAAGATATTGAATATTGAGAAGAACAACGCGGTCACACAGACAGACACGAAAAGCAATTAATAATTTATATATAGATATAGATTAATACAGTTTGAGTGAATACCGAATAGCGTTAATTTTGAAAAGCAATTCGCTTCCTGGATGCTAGCAAAGCATTAAATCTCAGAATACAAAAGCAACGTTCGCTTCCTTTTAATACTTAGTTTTAATCATTTCAATTACGAAAGGGGCTCGTAGCTTAGTAATAACAGGCGCACGGGTCGATCGACCAGGCTTGCCGCGGTCAGCAAGTGGATTGGTGACCGACCATCTTTACACACCGGGACCCCTCCGTGTCTCGGAAAGCACGTTAAGCCGTTGGTCCCGGCTGTCACTCGTGGGTCTTTGGGGAGTCGTTAAGGGTCGTCAGTAGCCCGAAAGTCTGACAATCAGTCTTACTAAGGGGTATCGGGTTGCCCAGTAAATGGATTGTGGAAATCAGATAGGCAGTCGCTTCATGTAAAATAGGTACTGGACCCCAACATAATTGGAAATAAGCTAGGCAAATGATGAATCTTTTCGATTACGATCTACATTCACGGATTCTTTTTCCACCCTTGTCCCAACTTAGTTGGGGTTTGGTTAAAAATAATGCCCCTTAATTTTAGTAAACAATGCTTCGCAACAATTATGCAATTTGATGACAATGAACATAATATATGTACAAATTTTTAGTGTACGGCCCGTTTTCATTGACAAAATGTAACTTAAGATAACGCCTGTAATCCCTGAAGGTTTTGTCAGAAGTTTACCTATACTACACCCACATTGCGCCATCTATGTTTATGTTCCATGTAATAGGGCGAGCCTATCGCCATCAATCGGGCACACATCCAGACGTCGGGCTGATACTGATAAATTATTGATGAAAAATCCAGTAACACTTTCCCCAACCCGAGAATTGAACAGGGCCTCATCCCCAGCAGTAGCACTGTCTTGTGTCTACTACACCAAAGAGGCAATCAACAAAATTTACAGTCACCAAAAGGAATAAGTAACCATGGTCATCGGATATAGTTGAAGTTTAGTAAGAAACCGATGGCTGTTTTCGAATGACCTATTTGTTTTCTATTAATTAAATTACATTTTATTAGAAATCATTCACTGGTTTGTTACTAAAATTCAACTATATCGACGACCCTGGTGACTTATCACTTTTGGTGACTGTAAATCAAAAAATCAAAATATTTTATTTCACATAAACCAACATGGGCACTTATGAAACGTCAGAAGCTAGGTGCACGGTTCCAATTGGTTGTTTCAGGAGAAGAGCCGGCAAGAAACTCCACGGTAACTCTTTTAAAAATAAGGGGCTTTTACAATGTTTCCAATTACAGTGTTGATAGATATGGGAGGACAGTGTAGGCCTGTCAACAAGTAACATGTACTCAACAAAACCGTACCTATCTAATACCTAAACATTATTCCACTTTGGAGTTTCAACTCACCAGTGTTTGCGAGTGATAGTGGAAACAGGCATTAGCGTCATAAAGTGCAAACGCAAGAGCGCGCTCGTACTTCGGGAGCCAAGGAACAGGTGTCTGCAATGATGTTCATACAACTTTTAGCTCTGGCCATACTCAAGCACCTGTCCCACCGCCTTTAAACGAGAAGTGAGTAGACCTAGCAACTTAAAATGAGTTGGCGAGCAACGACCAGTGAATGCGCGATGATGACAAGCAATTACCCGCTGGTATGCGTGTGATCCAAGTATGAGTCTCTCAGCGAGCGTTCTACGCGCCAAACGAGTAACGCTGAGTGAGTAGACCAGGTACTGTCTTTGATAACTCTTGTCGCTGCGACAAACGAGTACTCACCCGTGGTGTGAGCAGCCAGCGATCAACTATTATAATAATTTTTTTTTTTCACTTACATAGGACAATCTTTTGTACGTTTATTGAGCAAGAAAATCGTTGATAGCTAGTCGCTTCCTCGTCGGTGGTGGGACGCAACGGATTTCGGTTTGTCTATATGAACAAATGAACTGAACGCTCGGTGCGGGCGGTTCCGATAGTAGACGCAGTGCTATATGAATTCAAACAAAGCAAACCAAAATCCGTTGCGTGCCGTGTGTGAGTTGCAGCCGGTGCGGGCCAGTGGACGTTCACCAGTAAGCGGTAGGCATGTAGTATTTACTACAGAACTGTTTAAAAATATACGACCATAATCTACATTATTGCGCACGTCAATTGTTTTAATGGAAGTCATTCGCGCCAGATTTTACACCATCCCGCGAGTGTTTTGAGCATCCCGCGTATGTCTTGAGCATCCGGCGTTTGTTTTGAGCATCCCGCCTGTATTTAATCACAGTTTGGCCAGAATTTTATGCTTTGACGTTTTTGCACAACTTTTTTCTTCGCTAAACCTTATAATATTTTGTATTATATTATTCTCTCAACGATAATCGCCATCGCTTACGTCTTTGCCCGGATTGTTCAGCTGCCAGATCGCGCGTTACCTAATGATTTTTAAACTCGCTTTCATCGCCTCGCTATCGGCAAATTGGCTTCAAATGACAATGACCTCAGCGCGTTGGCCTTTAGGGAAGACTATGTAGGTATTTTAAGTGGTGTTAAAATGTGGAAAAAGACGTGAAATGACACTATTTCTATAACTGTATGGATTAGCGATATCTCAAATGAAATCAATTAGCATACGGCAAAGATATTTCTAAGCGACGAAGGCCATAAAACACACATTATGATCTATTGCTTTTTTCCCATGTCTCATTATTTAACATAGACGTAATTAGCGGCTTGGTAATTAAACAGAACTGAAGTGGCAGTGGGCTGGCCATGTTTATCGAAGGACCGATGGAGCAGACGAGTCCTGGAGTGGCGACCGCATATCGGCAAGCGTAGTGTGGGACGCCCCCCAGCAAGATGGACCGACGACCTCAAAAAGATGGCTGGGTCAGACTGGATGCGGAAGGCGGAGGACAGGGTGGGAGAGGCCAATGTCCAGCAGTGGACTGCCATAGGCTGAGTTGATTGAATTAAACACGACTTTACAAATATTTGTATCACCAGAAGGCTTAGACCAATATGACATTCTATCAGCGCTAACTATGATGGAAAAGTCAAAAGCGTATGGGAATGACATAGATTCGGAAAGAGTAATGACAATTCTGTTGAAAGTTGTTGTAGAAATACGAAACGCTTTGAAAGCGATTGCCACTTGCATAGGTCTTCAGGCTACGAAACACAATTTTCTTGCAAACATCACAATCTAAAATACCACTGCCACTGGGCCACTACTGCTCACCAATGGACCGGCTTTAAAGGAAAATGCTTTTTCCTCTACCTGGTGACCACAGAGAACGGAGACACCTCTGCGACCAGCTGCGGCCGCTTCGGCATCTCCGTGGTCTGTGGAGGTGACCTTGTCAACACTCTTCATACAAACCAAGCGTGTCAGTGAGCGTCAGACAAAATGACATATAGAAACTAACAGCTTTGACTGGTGGCCCGTGACCGAAAAGTGCGCTCAACGCACTTTCAGCTCCGGAAATTTCATTAGTACTGTCTTCTGTAGACGCTGGGCGCGGCGATTCCATGCCCTATGCAGGTGACCAAGTCCTTACGACTGTAAAAAGCACTTAGCACTTAGGAAAAACCAAAGGTCTTCTATTTCTAACTCTTAGGATATTTTGTAAGGAAGAAAGATAACCTATCTAATAAGTTACATTACAGTGTCAATCTTGTAATGACTATCTCAATATTTTTTCTGAATATTTCTTAGTTCTAAGGTCACATTACTAAACTTGTCTGTCATGCCATGACGTATCTACACGCCTGTAAACGCCGCATGGAAATCTGCGATCATTTCCAAAACGATGCTGTTATGCTAAACATTGCTATTATAAATAAATAAGGCGTACTATGACGTTCGTGGTGACTATCGTGTTCTTTTGTTTAGATTATGAGATTAATTTAGCGGAAAACATTATTTTGAAATGACAGTAGCCAGTATCGTAAACTGAGGAGCGAGAGGTTGTTAATATGATCCCCAGTCGTAGCACTGCTTAAGTGAATTGTAGCACAAGTGTATCTGAATTTTAACTTTTTAGAGGTATTGAGGGCCAGTTTGACCATACTGTGGTTATTCTAAATGTCCCGTTATGCCATTTGATGGATTGTCTCACTACGAAAAATAGTCCGTCAAAATGCTTAGCTAGTAGTAACAGCAGTTTGGTGAAATTGGTACTTAAACAAATACTTGTAATGAGCAGTTTGATTATACCTAAACTTTACCATCACGCCTGCATTCCCTGAAGGGTTAGGCAGAGGTTTATATATAGTAGGGTACACTCACAAAAACTGATAAAGTCAGCAGTATACGCTTTAAACATTATTGTTTGTCTTAAGATACTGCTGCAATGAAAAATTAACATTGTTAGTCATAGTTTTGTTAGAGAAGCATTGGCGGCAAGTTTTCATACTTACTCTCGATATAATCACTTTAGTTCACTGAAAGGAGATCTACAAAACACTTGGGGCTATTTACCTTACTCTCTATCATCATCACCAGCCCATAGAAACCCACTGCTGGACATAGGCCTCTCCAATCGCATAAAGAAAGAAAGAATAGTTAACATTTATTTAGCATTACTCGTAGTTCATGAAACAAATAAATAAAATGAAATGGTTGAACAACAATAGTGCGCGCTGCGCCAATAAGGTTCATTTCAGCATGAATGCTAGACAGCCGCTGTCTGACGCTGGTTTTCTAATAAACCTTAAAACTACTGTTTCCTAGAAAAGCGGTAGGAAAGCGCCACATAGCGTCTGCAATTTACGGTCGAATGACGTCACAGAAACGTTATTTTTTAAAGCAAGTCAAGTCCAAAGTCAATGTTTTTATTTCAAATAGGCACTTTTGAATGTCAAAATTTACTAGAAAATAGAAATGATTCTAGTTGCCCCTTCCAAAAGGTAGTTTCGTATGGAGGAGAATGGGTAAGACACTCCACCGTCACTTTTTAAATGTTTTACAATATTTTTTATACATTAATTATATAATTATGCGTAGACGATGCACCTAGAATGAAATTACTATACCACAAAAGGTAAAAATAATTAAATATAAAGCAATGACAGGTAAATTAGTTATGTGATAGATACATGGTGCGCACATATTAACAAATATTGAAAAGCAAATGTTTTTTCTAAAAAAGATTAAGTAATAATTTAGTGTGGGAGTTAGAATAGTTACAGAATGTAAAATCAATGTCATCAAAATTATTTAAAAAAATGCGGGGCAGTCTTTGGGGACTGCCGATAGAAGTGAAAACTAAGTAACTTGCGAATTGTATCGTCGAAGAATGTGGTGACGATGACGCGAGTTTCACGCTTTTTGTTCACCCAAAAAGTACATATATATATATATATATACAGTATACATATTAATATATAGCTCATGGAAAATGTTCGGTGACGATGACGCGAGTTTCATGATTTTTGTTCACCCAAAAAGTGCTCAACGTGCCTAAAGAAGTTTTCACTTTATTAAACGATGAAATTAACAACCAGTTTAATTTTGTCTAGTACTGTAGGGTTGTTGTAAGTTGGTGTGTTTCCTTTTTTTTTGCATGGGAAGTCAGCAAATAACTTCTCCCGCTCTTCGTGTCAGACTTTTACCGACTAAAACCCACCCGTATTCCTTCAGTTGCCTGTGCCAGGGGCCATAGTAACTCTTTCGAACAATCCGCGATCCTAGCAGGTGGTGTTTCCCTAGAGAGTGTTTTTGTCACTGTAAAGTCAAACCCCGCTGCATGATTTTCATGACAGCCGCCACTACGGCCGTTATATAGCGGCCACCGCTCTTTTAGTAAACGATTTTTCACAAAAAAAACAACACAAAACAAACAAAAAACAAACAACGACAAAAAACACAAACAAACAAAAGACGGACGGTCGGTCGGTTGTCAGTTGTTTTGACAAATGACGGATAAGTAACAAATACACTCGAGAGCAATGAATCCGGGTCACTTAAAGAATCCTAAAAATCTCGGAAACTAAAAATGCTAGGTTAATGCAATAAATTGTATTTAATAGACAATGTAATACTCCTTAAATGAAGGTATTAAAACTTCTTAGTTATTGTAAAGTTATATCATAAAAGAAACAAATTTGAAAAAGGGCCACTTTCGAAGATGGAACTACGAAATTACAGCATTTGGTTTTGCTTTTGTTTGTAATCTGTCATTTATGTGGGTACATAAACCATGTTGATAGTGCTCTATATTCATTATTCAAGCTGAAATTATGTCGCTTACGCCTGAAGAATGCACCAGAATACTTACAATGCTGGAAACCGGCCGGAGTCAGCGCGATACAGCCAGGACTGTCGGTGTGTCGCTGTCAACAGTACAAAGAGTTCTCCGACGTTACGAAGAAACTGGTTCTAACCTACGCAGACCAGGAACGGGCAGAACCAGGTGTACCACAGCACGAGAAGACCGATACTTGGTGAACACCATGCTTCGAAATCGCTTTCTCACAGGAACTGAACTCACAAATCAGTTTCGACGCCTCGGAGGAAGTAACCCAAGTGCATGGACAGTAAGACGTCGGCTTGCTGAATCTAACTTAAAACCCCTTAGACCTGCAAACGGCCCTAAACTGGAGCGTGGGCATCGTATTTCAAGACTAAGATATGCCCAGAGCCACGTAAATTGGAGTATTGAAGATTGGTCAAAAGTTATGTTCTCCGACGAATCAAAATTTATGCTCTACAAGCACGATGGAAGACACAGAGTGTATCGAAGACCAGGGGAAAGATTCAAGCAAGCATGCATCGAAGAAAAAGTAGCCTACGGTGGTGGGTCTGTACTTGTGTGGGCCGGAATTTCTTCTGAAAGTCGCACAGAGCTGGTGATCATAGAAAACGGCTCTTTAACTAGCGTAAGATATGTGGAAGAAATCCTCAATGATCACGTTGGTCCATTTATGGTCAATTTAGGTGAGGATGCTATATTTATGCATGACAATGCCCGACCTCATACAGGTAGGATTGTGAATGACTACCTTCAAGAGATGAACATTACTCGTATGGAGTGGCCAGCGCGCAGCCCGGATATCAACCCGATCGAGCATGCTTGGGACGAGCTAGGCAGATGCGTAAAACAACGAAACCCTCCCCCAATCACGCTTCGTGAGCTCAAAATTGCTCTCACAGAGGAATGGGAGAATATTCCCCAAAATCGTATAAGGAACTTGGTGTACAGCATGCCAAACCGCGTAAACGCAGTAATGGAAGCACGAGGAGGCAATACGAAGTATTAAAATTCAAGAAAATCGTAATAAAGTTCAAAAATTTCATGTTTCCTATTTTTGTTTTAAGGAGAGATCAGCAGTTTTTTTCTTTATGTAATTTTGTGTTAATAAAATGTATGGTGACTCATATTTTTTTTACTTTCATTTAAGGAGTATTACATTGTCTATTAAATACAATTTATTGCATTAACCTATCATTTTTAGTTTCCGAGATTTTTAACATTCTTTAAGTGACCCGGATTCATTGCTCTCGAGTGTAGTTATGTCGATTAACTCCATCCTGTGCTACTCTCACCTAGCTACTGTCAATATCTTTAATTAATTTGTGGCATCACGGATTGTGCATTTGTGAACACACCTTAGAATACGTGGCGTCGCTTGTATTATGTTTATTTAAGTATTTATAAGTTAGTCAGGAACGCAGCCTTGTTAAGTGGCAACACTAAGCCACAATCCGAAGCGCTACCTATAGCGTTCCTCAAGTGGCGTCCATTATTGCCTGTCTACCGTCGCGGGACACGGACTAGATAAGTCATTAGTTTATTTTGTCCCTACTAGTTTAATTAGTTATATGACTGTGTGATATAGTGTACGTAACTTTAAACTATAATACGTGTGTGGCAATCATAATATTATTAACTGCAAGTTGGAGTTTCATTTCCGCTCTGCAATCATAACTTCATCTCCAATACGCGTAAGAGGAGACAGACCACGTATGTCTCTAAAAAATATTTTCACCACACATATTTACCTACCTACTCACGAACAGTAAATCAATTAAAACAATACTCCGACCATTACAGCAGACCCTTTTCAAAGTTCGAGACAGATAGTCCTTCAAAGTTTCAAGTAACACAAGTTTCAAGCGTCGTGATAGTACCTCTGGGACTGACAGTATGTTCCTATAAGTGTGACGTATTGAGGGACAGACCCTCATACATTTTGTGAACTTCGATCGTGTTAATTTATTAGCATAGAACGTCATGTTATGAACGTCATGTTAATTGGTTTAGGGGTGAAGGTTGACTTGAAGATCATAATGTACACGGTTTACAGCCCCGGGCCGGCAGTCTCGACATAGATAGCGACGCTGTCGCAAACTACCGATCGCTAAATATTAAGGTGACACCTCGGTTGTAGCCTACCAAATTCAAATTTTCTTTGAATTTGACGATTGACATGAAATTGATGATTATTATTCGATAAATATAAAATTCCCACAGTCGATAATCGCATTTTGATCAACATACGCCGTAAAACAGAGCTGCAATTTGCAAAAAACTAAAGAAAATTTGAACTTTGCGGGCTACAACTGAGTACTGAGGATTCACCTTAATATTTAGCGATCAGTAGTTTGTGACAGCGTCGCTATCTAGTCGAGACTGCCGGCCCTGGATAGGTAGAAATTAATAATTTTAGTACAGATCACGGAATTGGCGGTTTATTGGACCGACTCATCATCTGCTGGGGTCATTTCCAGTAAAATCAGATGCAGCTGAATACAAGTATTTTACATGAAGGACTGCCTATCTGACCTCCACAACCCAGTTACTGGGTAATACGATACCCCTTGGTAAGGCTGGTATCAGACTTTCGGGGTTTTGATGACCCGTAACGACTGTCAAAGTTCCTCAGATTCTGAAGAAGATATAGTTTGATTAGAGACTCTCGGTCACAAGAAATTCGAATTGAAGGTACCTACAGTTGGGGACAACGAGATGTGGAGGTAACTACCTTACCAAATTAACTACTAGGCCAGGTTCAAGTGGATACTTATTTATGCCCACTATAGATAGGAAAACAGCCGTGCGAATATAAAACTGCGCCCGAGCAAACCGATTCTAGCGCCTCTACACAAGATGATTTTTAGACACTGTAATTTTTTTTTTTTAATTTTGCTGTAAGCACTTTTTTTTTTCTAGGTGATTTAAGGTGATTGTGTACCTTTAATCCTTTTTTTTTTTTTTTTTTTTTCGCTGAGAAATGCTTTATGCATTCCCGCTCGTGGGGGGACGAGACGGGATATGTGGGACTCCTGTCGGAATGACAGTATACCCACTAAAACTCAGCGGTGTTCCCACATCGCCGTGATGGGAAGGCCATGGGAATCCGGCTCAGCCTTTGCATCCACAACCCTCCCGGCGCGTGCCCGCCTAGCTGACGGGCCCCGCATTCCCCCCAGCTTGGGGGGCTACGGGAATGGCCGGGAACACCTGGCCATTCCCGTCCGGCACTGGTGGAGGCCTGTGCAATACAGGCAAGGGCGCCCCCGCACCCGCTGCCTGCTGGCCTCCACCTGGGAGGAGTCGGAGATGACTATCAAACTGACGTCTTCTTCGACCCCTCCTCCGCCTTCGGAGCGACGCCGCGTGAGGATCGTCCTCCCGCGCGCGCTCAGCCGCCTCCTTCTGGGACATGACGTGTTCGCAGAAGGAGGCGACTGCCGCCCAGGACCTCTCATCCTGCAGCATGGCATTAACCAAGCCGGGAAGTGAGAGGTCCGGTCCGATCACCGCGATGAGACTGCGGCGCGTCTCGGACCACGACGGGCACACCTCGAGGGTGTGCTGCGCCGTGTCGTCCACCGCGCCACAGTCGTGGCACGACGGCGTCTCCTCCCGTCCTATCCGGTGCAGGTACGATCCGAAGCAACCGTGTCCGGACAGCACCTGCACCAGACGGAACGAGAGGAACCCATGCGACCGCTCGAGCCAGTTTCGCAACACTGGCCCAATCGCGTCTAGGGTTCGGCGGTCAAAAGCTGCGGTGGCGAGCTCCCCCGTCCAATGGAGGACGATGGCATCCCTCGCCTCCCGCCGGACGGCCTCCCGCTCTTCCGGGGCTGGGCTTTCTCCTCCCGCTCTCCGCCCCGCCGTCCATTCATATACTCTGGCGAGCACCCACGCCTCGAGTTCCCAAGGAGGGGTGCCGGCCAGAGCACATGCTGCCGCGAAGCCCACTGTGCGGTAGGCCCGCGCCGCCCGCTGGGCTATGGCCCTTTGGGGCGCCCGCAAGGCGGCGGCGTTCTCCCTCCTATGGAGGGAGTCCTCCCAGATAGGAGCCCCGTAAAGGGCCATACTCCTCAAGATACCGGCGTAAAGTTGCCGGAATCGCGCGCTGGGCCTCCCCAAGTTGGGTAGCAGCCACGAGAGCGCGCCTGCGGCCTTCAGCAGGCGCGACGACAGCCCGCTAAAATGCGGACCGAAGCGCCACCTGCTGTCGAGTACAAGGCCCAGATATTTCATCTGGGCCTTCACCTCAATTCTGATGCCCTCCACGAAAATGTGGGCATCAGGTGGGGGGCGCCGCCGAGGCCCGTGGAAGAACACGGCCTCGGTCTTGTGCAGCGCCACCGTTAAACCTAGGCGGCGGATCCTCCCCGCGACCAAGGATCCACCCGCCGAGGCCAGATTGGCCGCCTCCCTAAAACTCCCCCCCCGGGCGTTGAGGAGAGTGTCATCCGCATAGCAGATGACACTCGTGCCCCGAAGGAGAGTTCCCCGCAAGAGCCAATCATAGGCGATGTTCCAGAGGACAGGTCCTATGACTGACCCCTGCGGAACGCCGGCTTCGACGGCGTACCGCCGGACTTGGCCAGCCCTATTAACGAGGACAATCGTCCGATCCTCTAGGTAGCTGGCCAGCAGACGACGCATGTATAGGGGCACTCCGTGGAATCGGAGTGCCTCTAGGATGGTGGAGTGGGGAACGGAGTTGAAGGCATTGGCTATATCGAATGACACAGCCAACAATCCGTCCCTCGCCTCCATCGCCCCCTTCACCTGGCCCTTGAGGCGCGCCAGCGCGTCCACCGTGGAGCGCTCAGCCCGAAAACCGAACTGAGCGTCCGACAAGTCCGGCCCGATACTCCGCAGGTGGCTGTTTAGGCGGCCAGCGATTATCCCCTCTTACATTTTACCGACCTCATCGAGCAGATCGATGGGCCGGAATGCCGAGGGGGAGTCCGCCGGGCGGCCCTCCTTGCGAAGGAGGCACAACTGCCCCTCCTTCCACGGTTTCGGGAACCTCCCACACGCAAGACATGCGCTGAAGAGGTCCCGAAACCTCTCCTCCATTTGAGTGGCAGCGATCGCCACCACTCTTGCCGGAACACCGTCGGGGCCCGGAGCCGTCTTCTTGGCGCGGATGTGGACAATCGCCGCGCGGAGTTCCAACTCCGTGACAGGGGGGGCCTCCTCTTCTTCCTCAGCTGGCGGAGCTATCCCTAGCGGTGCGCCCATCACTGGTGGGGTGAAGTTGTCCCTGCACGGGAATAGGGACTGAACCACCCCATCCAGGAATGAGGGCTCCAGGGTCTCGGCCACTGGGGGACCAAAGGGGCGCAATTTGTTGCGCGCCGCCTTATAAGGTCTCCCGTAGGGGTCTCTGTCGAGACCCTCCAGCATCTCCGCTCTCGCCGAGTCTCTGGCGGCGGCAATGGCCCTATCGAGGACCTCAGCCAGCTTCTGGTGTAGCTGGCTGACCTCCGCTTGCAGGCGATCCACCTTCGCCTGCAGCTGCCGCGTCTCGTCTGTAGCCGTCCGCTTCATCAGCTCCAATACGATGCCGTGCATGCTGGCGGCCCGGCATTTGAGAGCCTTCTGGAAGGTCCCCTTCAAATTGGAGGACTTTGAGGCGACCTCCAGGACCTCCTCCTTGTCCTCCTCTGCCATGCGCTCCAATTCCGCCAGGGAGTGGTCAGCATATAGCACATTAGACGCACCATAGCCAGCCCTCGACCTGGCGGCTTGCGCCTGCCGCTCCTTTGCGGCGACCCTCTCCTCCAGGTCTTCCTGGAGTTGCACCCGTTTCGCCAGATTTAGCTGGCGCTCGGCGTCCACTAAGCCCACATCGTGAGTAAAAGCCGAAGCAGAAGTCGAAGCCTTTTTAGACTTCGACTTCTTCTTCGACCTACTTGCAACCGACTCCGAGGAACCCCCAGACCCGAACCTTAGATCGGCCCTCTTCCGCTTGGGGCGGTCGTTTTCGGCCGCCGACGTGTCCATATTGGACTCGTCAGCGTCCGACAACTCGTACGGCCTGCTGAAAAAGCTAGCCGCAGACGGTGCGCGGTCAGCTTCCGACGCCAAAGCGCCGCCGGCGTGGCCCTGAGAAGGGCCGTTGAGTTGGCCCTGAGAAGGGCCGTTGGGTTGGCCCTGAAAAGGGCCGTTGGGTTGACCCTGAGAAGGGCCTTTGGTTTGACCCTGAGAAGGGCCTTTGGTTTGGCCCTGAGAAGGGCCTTTGGGTTGGCCCTGAGAAGGGCCGTTTGAATCACCCTCGGAGGAGCGATTCGAGTTAAAACAAAGACGCCCGGAGGCGTCACGGCTCGGCTTCTTCGGCATATTCACAGACGACCGCGTTTTTGTCTGCAAGTCACAGCGCACTTTAGCCGCCGGTCTGCCACTCCGTTACGGTGGTCAGACACGGCGTTGCCCGGGGGAAACTACGTGGAAGTATGCGCTTTGGGGGATCCCCCTACCTTTAATCCTAGGTTAGCTGTTATTAACCCAATATCACCATGTGATCCTTTCTAAGAATCCTTTTTAAGAAACACAAGTTCGGCAGGTTATGACGAAATTAATACGAAGATTATTAAAGCATGCACTGATGAACTTATTATTGTAATGATATATTTAATGAATCTTTCATTTTCACTTGGCACTTTTCCAGAATCTTTAAAAGTATCAATTGTTAAGCCACTTTTTAAAAAAGGTGAAAAATCTGACATTAATAATTATCGACCAATAACATTAATACCTATTATATCTAAAATTTTCGAGAAGTGTATGTGTAAGAGATTGATTGACTACTGTGATAAATTTAACATTATTAAAAAAGATCAATTTGGCTTCCAAAAAAAGAAATCCACAACACTAGCTATCTTCACTCTTGTAAAAACCATATTGACTAATATTAACCGAAACCACCTTACTACATGGTTGTTTTTTGACTTATCGAAAGCCTTTGACCTAGTATCTCACGACCTGTTGCTACAGAAATTGGAGGCAATTGGCATTAGAGGTATTGCACTTCAATGGATATCGACATACTTGAGTAACAGACAACAGCGTGTTATAATTACAAAAGTGACTGGAAAGAACGACATGACAACACACTCTTCTGAACTCAAATATAACAAATATGGCGTCCCACAAGGAAGTGTGTTAGGCCCAATTTTATTCATTCTTTATATTAATTCTATTACTGACATAACTAATCATAAATGTATATTATTTGCTGATGACATTTCCATTATTGTGACATCGGATAAAAAGAATACTACAATTGACGATCATGAAACTGACATTAATAACACAATTGACATACTGATTGAATGGCTAAATAAAAATAATTTATCATTAAATCTTGCAAAGTCTGTATATATTCAATTTCACAGATCAAATAATTCTAAATATAATAATAATAAAATGAAGATAAATAAAATTAGTGAAGTAACGCAAACTAAGTTTCTAGGTGTTACTTTGGATCAAGATATGAATTGGAAATCCCATGTTGATATTGTCTCAAAACGAATAAATAAGTTTGTATTTGCGCTGAGAAAAATTAGGAACATAACAAACGTCCAAACGGCAATAATATCTTATCATGCATATGTGGAATCGGTGTTACGCTATGGATTGATTATGTGGGGCAATAGCACCGATCAAAATAGAGCATTTGTTGCTCAAAAAAAATGCATTCGAGCAATCTACGGGCTTCAATCCGACGATTCTTGTCGGCCGGTATTTCAGAAACTTGGTTTGTTACCGCTACCGTCTCTATATATATATGAGATATGTATGTTTGTGTGGAAGCATAAGGAATTATTTAAAAAAGCAGATGATGTAGTTCCTCGAAACCGGCGCGATCCTCACAGGCTCGTACTGGATGTCATGCCAAGGCTAGCTAAATATAATAAAAGCTGTTTGTATATGTGTGTAGAAATATTTAATAAAATACCGAGCGACTTAAAAATTCTAAATACAAGATTATTTAAAAGTAAATTGTATGATTGGCTGTCCACAAATAGTTTTTATAGTGTAAAAGAATTTTTTGACAAAAAAAAAATTTAAATGACTGAAATTTTAAATGTATAAATTATAAACTTTAATGTATTATATAATTAAATGTACCAAATGTCATATAATAATTAATTAATTAATAATATAATGAAATGTATGCACGACAAATTTGCACGCTTATAATGTTAAGCAAAGACATGTATGCTCTGTATTTAATTTTTGTACCATCTTCTATACCATGTTTTTATGCAAATAAATTTTATTCTATTCTATTCTATTCTATTCTATTCTATTCTATTCTATTCTATAAAAGGTACTGATTATTTTATTTTGTTTAACGTTTTTTAGAACACAGCTGCCTTTATGTATATTGTATTTAGGTATTAAGTTCTGTTTACGTTTTTATTACTTATTTCTGATTGAGTATAGTTTCAATGTTGGTATATTGGTGCGTGCTAGCTAACATATTAAGGCAAATAATTTCATTTAATGTTTTGTGTTCCTTAATGTTAATTACTTACTATTGCATAGAATCGAGTTCTTCTAACTGAACAGACAGCCGTGCTGCTGGGGATTTTGTTGCGCGTCTTCTTCTTTCCAGGTAAAGCACTAGGAAATGGTGAAGGGGGGGCGTTTTGGGGGACTGTCTTATGTAATTTTGACGTTCAGAAAGTGTTGATTCTCAGCCTACTTTGAATAAATGACCTTTGATTTTCATAACTTTTTTTTCTTTAACATATCCTGTACGAGAATTTTGGGAGAGATTAACGAAACACTAATAAATTATTCCTAGTACATATTTTGTTATAGAAAACAACTGTTGCAACTGTTGTTTTTGTGTTGTGTTGTTGTTGTTGTTTGTGATAGTTTTGTTAGAAATTTATGTATATTGACGTCTATAATACTAGATAAAATGTTTGATTTCACTCGATTTTACCCGATCGCAGTGAAGCTCCAATAGAGGGTTCCTATTGTTTTTTTACAAAATAATTAAAAGAGCATACTGACTCGGAAGGTCAAGCTGTCAATGCTGTTATTGTGATCTTACTAAGAGAATGCAAAAGCGAGCGAAGGAAGTTAGAAATTTGGAGCATTCTGACTTGGATCCAATTTTATCAAAGAGCGAGCTAAGGGAGACCGAAAACTGGAGCATTGTGTACCGGTATAGGTTAAGTTTTCATTGTAATTTTACGAATAGACTGCAAGAGCGAGCGAAATGAGGTAGAAAATTAGTGCATACTGGCGCGGATACTAGGTAAAGATGTCATTGTGATATTTTTAAATAAAAATAATGCAAGAGCTAGCGAAGCGAGTTCGAAAATTGAAGCATCCTGACTGTGATACTAGGTTAAGCTGTCATTGTGATTATTCCAAGAGAATGCAAGAGCGAGCGTAGCGAACTCGAAAATATGTACACCCTGACTTGGATAGGTTAGATTTTCTGTGTCATTTTACTAAATGAATTATTTGGACCGCGCCTGCAGATTTAACGTTATTTTTTTCTGATAATTTTCATAAGGTGGGGGTCGTCGGGGTGTCCTTGTAGGTTGAGGGCCATGTATTATTGTTACGACTGATACGGTAGGAGCTACGCCCCTGCACTTGACAATCATGAAAATGATCTTACAAGAATACAACTATAGAGGTATGAGGAACAGGGTGTAAAGTTCACTCATACTCTATAGAAAAGGGAGGATCCTCCAACCAGACGGGTGTTGTGCCTGGTGGGCAACTGCCCGACGGTTGACGTCGGGACGTTGTATATACGAGTATGCTAGTCGCGCGGTAAACTCTGCATGCGCGATGCAGGATTTGCGTGACGTCAGTATGACGTATAGCTCGCATGTGGCGATGTTGATACCGCTACACAACTATGGTAAAGAGTGTTTTCGTTGAACTCTGCCACCCAAAGTAAGATTTAACTTGTGTTTAAGGAGCCAGCAACCGACCTCGACTTTCGAAAAATCTTCAGTTTTACTTCAAATACTACCTGCAAATAATTTTCTAAACATTTTTGGTAGGTACCTATAACTTAAGGCTGCTTCCTAAATATTTCGCGTATTATTTAGTAATTAAAAAATATCTTCATTCCCATTGAACATAAAAGCGAGCAGTAAAAAAATTACAAATCTTTATTGTAGCAAGTTAGGGCAGTGCCGAAAGAAAGTCAATAATTACCTTTTCCGTGGAAACAGTTTATTATTCGCTGTGACGGAAATACTATGATGGTAAAGCCTTTTCACACAAAACAATATTGTTTTTACTTTTTATTAGGAAGATTTTTTGATCAGTTATTGTGTAATTTACAAGCCCATAGCAGTCCACTTCTGGAAATAGGCGTCTAAAATAGCACACCACTGCTTGACATAAACCTTTTAAATAGCACACCACTGCTTGACATAAATCTTATAAATAGCACACCATTGCTGGTCATAGGCATCTTAAATAGCACACCACTGCTTGACATAAACCTTACAAATAGCACACCACTGCAGGACATAGATATTTTAAATAGCACACCACTGCAGGACATATACCTCTTAAATATCCACTGCCGGTCATAGGCCTCTGAAATAGCACACCACTGCAGGACATAGACCTCTTAAATAGCACACCACTGCTGTTGAACATAGGCCTATTAAGTAGCGCACCATTGCTGGACATAAGCTCCTCCAAACGCGTGCCTTTAGACTCGATCATTAGCGACTCTGATCCAGGCATTAAATATCTGATTAATGATTATTTATTTAATACTTTAACCACACAAATGTACAGAGGTGGATTAATGCCATAAGCATTTTCTACCAGTCAACCTTCGGGTGATGCAGAGACAAATAGTGGTAAATGAAAAACGAGAATTGATTTTTTAATACAATAAATTAATTATTTAACCCAGGTGACCCAATTTCAACAGGTCTTCGTAGGTCAAAGGTGTATCACAGGTTAATCAAGGGAGGTATAACCGTCTTTGATAAATTGGTTTGGTAATAGTTATTATTTATCTTAAAAACAATTATTAGATACCTTCCTTACATTAATAAAGTTTATTGTGCTACCTATTTATTTAGTTCAGCCACAGAAAACTTATTGGCTGTAAAAAAACAACATACAGTACCTTATTTGCGTAACAGACTATCAATCACAATCTGAATAATTTTGAAGGACATTGCTAATCCATTGCTCCATATGTTGGAAAAAATTGTCTGCTCAACAACGTAAATAACGCAATGAATGTTGTTGAACTGTCAATATGAAAGCCATTCCTACTGTTAGTGTATTATGCAATCACCCCGCTGTTCCTAATTTAAAAAACTATGACCGTAAGATTGTCTGTAGATTAAAAATAAATTGGCAGCTTAGCTAGGTACCTATAGCGCATGTGAGATCGGAAACGCTCGTCTTTTATTATTTGTGGCTCATGTGGTAGACCAAATATTATGATATGGTCTATAATTACTATGTCTATGATTGGGTTAGCGTGATTTTTTTTCAATAAGTAAAGCTCCAGTAATTAATTAATTATTGAGTTGTATTAATTTATAACAGTTCATTTGGCTATTGATACGTCAGTAGGTACCTACATAATTTACATCCCAGAAAAGAAAAAGAGGCAGGCAGGCGGATGAACAGTTTTTTTTTAAATTCATGATATTTTTTTAATACAGTGGGTTCCGGACTTACCTAAGTCACCTATTTCTAAAATATTGTTATAATATGCAAGATCGCCGTGTGCTGTGCCCAATTTGCTTGATTTCTTTAACGTTTAGGTATTGCTGTTCTGTTTGTTCATTTGTTGTCTCATTAATTCAATACTAGCTGTTGCCCGCGACTTCGTCTGCGATTCAGGATGAAAAGTAGTATGTCCTTACCCAGGTCATGGTCTATCTGTGCCAATTTTTTTACCAAATCCGTTCAGGCGTTTTAGCGTGAAACGTAACAAACAAACAAGCAAACTTACTTTTGAATTCATAATATTAAGTTAGGATTCAATAGTTTAATAATAATATAATAATAATATAATTGATTAGCATTTGAAACTACTGTTGGAGCTGCTGAAGATTTTAAAAACTTATCTTTGCATTGTATAAATTCAATGTTTTAGTATTGTATAATTGCATAGCACAGGTGTGAGTACTATGCACCTACTATAAAGCTACCATTTAATAGGTTTTTCTTTCATTGACTTGAATGTGCCCTGGCGGCTGAGAGTTTGTTATGCTCACTCTAATGTCTCGCTGGTGGTGGCGTGTGTGTTGGATCATTAAGTTCCCTTCAAAATGGTTGAGCTGAATGGTGCTGATCTATGCGTCATGTTCGTGAACGGGCGCCGTCAGTGGGGACTGGTCATTTCTTGGCTGCCACGGCTTATTTTAATTTAATCTAATATTTGAATTGCTTTTGTCTTTTTATTACGGACGCTTTTAACGTTCTGCATCGTTCTCACATGCATAATTTCAACATGAACGATGTAATCAATATTTTGTAACCATTTTTTGATTTAAAAGAGTGTCCATGGAGTTTCTTGCCCGTTCTTCTCCATAGGTACCTACTACGCTTTGGAATGGGTAACTAGCTTCATCTTTCTGACTGACCGACCCCTTGACAATTCAAAAGTGCCTGTAATTGGTTTATTTGAAATAAATGCTTTGAGTTTGAGTTTGAGTTTGAGTTTATTTATTTCGTGTAAGTTTTCTTAACTTGTTTTGTATGAAAAGGCTGTTATGCTAATAGGCTTACCTCGCTCAAACGATGGTCGCGTGGACTGTCCTAACTTTAGCTTTGACTCATTTCTTTCGTCTAGTCTACTTTGACAATAGCGTTTTGACATGCACTATGCCTTTCGTGGTTACTCCACATAAAGAACGACGAGATTATTTGGTGAATTATAATTTTTATTGTTGGTTGATGACTTTATTCTAGGATTTACTTAGTAAGGAATGGCAGATAGCCAGACGCTCCATGTAAAATGTTGATGTTCAGCTGTTGCATCCTATTACACTGGAAGCCGCCCAACATATTTAAGAAATGGCTCTGCAAATGATGATTCCCCAGGGATCTGCCCTAACAGGCGTTGTCCAGAGAGTTTTGGATGAGTCTTTTTAGAGGTAACGGTGTCGCTTCTATGTGCACATAGTGATCACCGAGGTAGTTTTAGTGAGGTAAAAATCCAGCACTCCTCCGGTCTTATCCCCAAAGCCCAGGCGCTTTTTGAAGGTATTCCCCCGAAAACAAAAACAAATGAACATGCATATATACGGCCGAACATATAACCTCCTCCTTTTTGGAAGCCGGTTGAAAGGCAAATGATAATGAGTTACTAAGGAATGGATTGGATACTTTAAAATAATATTGTACTTAAATTGGTTCAGTCATTTACGTGAATCTGTTTGGAAAATCTGTAGTTTAATGGAGAAGTTCGTACATCGGGAAACCCGATCCAAAACCAAGAAATCCTTTAGATTTTCTGGACTAGAATGATGTAGCTTTCTTTTTTTTTTCGATATTTTCCATATACATACATACTGGGTTATTCCGTAACGAAATCTTGAACACTGTGACTGATAGGATCTCATCCCCGCTTTGGAGGAACCTTGTGAAATCAGTCATTTAATCATAATTTTAATTTCCATTTAATTCTAAAATGTTTTCAATTTTAATTTTAATTACAATATTCATTTCAATTTTCATTTCCATTCTTGTAATTGTTCAATCGTAATAATTATAATATTGTTACTCGTATACCTATGGATGCTGATATCTGAATTAAAATATTTTTATTTTATTTATTTATTCCGTAATTGATACCTAAACTTAAAAAAACCATCCAAAAAAGATAATAATAATTATGTATATATTTTCAGACAAAGTCCATTACATTAAATGAAATAAAAAACATAAAACTCATAAAAAATATATTAATGGTTTTACACAACATTTAAATAAGGCCATAGGTACACAAATTGCAAAGTGGAAATGCAACAGACAACATAAATTATTCGTACTCGGTGTTCCCGAGCACGTAGAGTGTCCTTACATACGTATTCGGATCAACACAAGAGCTATCAGGTATCAACAGTACTCAACTACAACTGCCAGAGGGTTGTGGTAGCTGTCGTTGTTTACTTAGTACGTTGCAATACTATTAAAGTTTGAATACTAGTTGCAATACTATGAACTGTTGAATAGGTAGGCGTATTTCTTTCTAATCGTATCATTTACTCATTTTCACTTATGCCGGTTTCCAATTTAGGTATGATGACGTCTTTTTAGGGACGCTTATAGGATCACTCGTGTGTCTGTTTGTCTGTCAGTCGTCTGTCACAGTCAATTTGCTCCGAATCTACTGTAGACCGATTAAGTTGAAATTTGGTACACATCTGAATTCCTATGGCTCAAATACGGACAAGTAACGAAAATAAATAAATTTTGAACGTGGGGGTCGATTTTGAGGGGCAAACTAGAAAATTAATAACAAAAGTTTTGCCATATCATATGTGACATATCAAATGAAGGGCTTGTTGTGACGGTCTCAAATATATTTTTTGTTTAGATACGTAATTATAAAAAAAACAGTTTCATGTTATTTAAGAAAATATACATATAAAAATTACCATTCCCTTTTCTGTAAAACTACTGAGCCTAAAAATTTGAAAAAAATACATCAATTAATTCTTTACTTACCGATATCATGAAAACCTATAAGATTTCTATGGTCTTAAAATAACATGGTAAATCTTTCAATATTGTGTATACAAACTTACTTTTTTAGATGGAATGTATGGGAAAACATGTTTTTCCACGACAAGGCCAAGTCTGTTCTTGGGATCTGGGGGCACGGTAGGGCCCCCACCAAGACGAGCTAATAACAAAGCGCAGGGCACTTCCTACCTTTTCTCGAAACATTTCATCGTATTTTCATAACCTCATCATAGCTTCGGCCTGGATAATGTAGAAAAGTTCAAATTCTCACGGTAAAACCTTTTTTACAAAAAACAACTGACATCCAAAAAAAAACAAAAAAAAAGTGCAAAATAACTTTAATTTCGGAAGTCGGTGTCTTTGGTTTTGTATTTTCGTTTTTTGCCACCGACTTCCGAAATTAAAGTTATTTTTCACTTTTTTTTGTTTTTCACTTTTAGTTGTGGTACCTACCCCACACAAATTCGTATACCACTACTTGATAAATGTAAATAACAGTGACAGGCAATTATTTAAACATCATCAATTTAAACTAAGTGGAAAAAATACGCAGTATTAAGGATAACTCAAAAACTACTAGTGAAAACTTGATAAAATATAGGACCACATGAGAAGCACCAGCTTTCAAATAAAAAAGAATAATCCAAATCGATTCACCAAGAAAAGAGTTCTGAGCAAACACACATAAAAAAGAAATACAGTTGAATTGAGAACCTCCTCCTCTTTTTGAGGTCGTTTAAAAATCTGCTTATGCATGATAAATTATCATGGACATGCATTATCATTGATAATGCATGTCCACAAACTTCCAGAGTTGTTGCAAACACCCAACTTGCCTACGCAGATACTACAGAACGCCACTTGCTACGATCCTTGCATAGTCCCTTTGCCTCGTTTACGTCCATACATCTGGTCATACACACACACCGCCGCCGGTTGCGAGTACTATGCAGCACTGGAATAATAAAAGACTGTTATTTTAGGCCCATCCGTTTAATATTTTACGCCTAATTCGCTTTAGATATTTTTTAATTCGATTATTCAGCGAAACGATGAATATAACATGAGTTGGCTTAATTGTGGCGCTTATCATTTCTTGGAACTGAGATTATATACGTACTTTGTAAGTTAATTTTAGGTACCTAAGCAACCCTGAAATCGCGAAAAGAAATCAGCTGATCTATACATTTTTATGTTCACATAACTCGACAAAATATATGGAGCAGCTGATTTTTCGACGTGATTTCAGGAACTGGTCCCATAAAAGCGGAGGTCAGCTCAAACCGGCCATAGGAGCCTTGGTATATAACCAGCCGTATGGAATAGCTGGCCATGCTGCAGTTAGAGTTCTTAAGAAACGAGCCAATTCTCTTTTAAACAATTCAATTCGAAGTCGCTTTGAAAGTGATAACCAATTTACTCACATAACATAACATAACATCACGCCTGTATTCCCCGAAGGGTTAGGCAGAGGTGTACCTATAGTACAGTACACCCACATTTCGCCAGTTATGTTTAAGTCCCATGTAATAGGGGGCGAGCCTATTGCCATCAACCGGGCACACGGGCCAATTTACTCCTTCAAGGATATTGTGTCGCTTTGAATTTAGTAGTTGTAAAGTTATGTAACCAGAATATAAAACTTAAGAATTTTCAAGCCATTTTGGGTATCAAATTGCTCTTCTTAATGATAAAGCCAAATTTTGTCAAACAACTAATAATTTTATTTGCGTTTTCTAGGCAATCACTAGGTGATTTTTCAATGCACAAAATGTCATCAAGATACCGTACTGAGAAAAACCTTCAGACCTTGGGTGAGTCATAAACTGTTCTAGGTGCTAACTCGCCTATACCACGAATGTGCAAAATTATAAACAGCTGTAGTGTAGTGCTGTAGTGACCTGATCGATGTACACCACGATAACATAGGGAAATTTTGTAAATTAATTATTAAATACTATTCGCACAACTAAGGCATAATCTGAATTGCCAATTTATTCATTTACATACTTATTTAATGTTATTTAATTTAATTTAAATTTTAATTAACTTTTAATTATTACCAAATGTAAACCAAATAGTTAATCTTAGTTTAATTTTATTTATTTATCTGTCACTATCACCGTTCTATTTAATTATTTTTTTTGTATATTTATATTAATTATATCGATACTTGATTTGTGTGTTGTATTGCTAGATTTGTGCTTTGTTTTTAAATTATTTTTAACAACCATAATTTTATTCACAATTAATTGCAGTAATAAAAATGTAAAATGTAAATATATAGTGCATGTGGTGTTAGCCTGTAAGTAATTGTTGCACTAATAAATGTATATCGTATCCTTTTAAATGAATGTATGTGTAAACAATTGTGTTGTGTATTAATAAATAAAAATAAATAAATTATCGGTTGCAATATTTTTGTAAAAATCTAAGGAGCCGAACACAAGCCAAAAGGTGAAACTATAAATTCATATAAAACTTCTCTAAAATAAAAATGTAAAAAAATTGTGTGACTGTCATGAATGGGACAAAAAAATAAGCCTCTTCAAGATCAATATTAATCATGTGACAGTCTTTGGCAATGAATATTTTTTCTTCCCATTCCCATTCCATTCTTAGTGAGTTTATGTATATATATATGTATTCCAGTGAATTATGACGTATA
The DNA here is from genome assembly GCA_916610205.1 of Griposia aprilina. NCBI lineage: Eukaryota > Metazoa > Arthropoda > Insecta > Lepidoptera > Noctuidae > Griposia > Griposia aprilina. The sequence continues at coordinate 12,235,747 of OU744305.1, forward strand.
TAAATCGCCGAATATTTTGCGACAAAAATAATAATTTCCGTACTATAATGACGACGAAGAAAAAATTCAACTCCCATAATACAGATATATATTACACACACAAGTTATTTATGTACATATGTATAATGTATATCGTTTTTTTTTTTGGGTAGGCATAAAGCGAGGAAACTGGCTGATACCATGATGTTTAAGAGGGCGCCGCAAGACAGAAAAAGAACAAGTTCCAGCCGTGCCTCTTTGCCTACCCCTCTCATCAAAAACGACGAAAACAAAACGGGTGCTTATTAAGGCAGCTTCTTTAAAATGTCATTCTCGTCTTCAAATATATTTAGTTGTCTAATGAATTAATAGGTCAGCGACGAACTTTTAGCGAGTAATAAATGGTTTTCAAGTGACCGAACAAAAGAGCGAATGGTTTTTGGTGATTGTAAAACGAGCTACAGTCAATATGACGCAGCATGCTGATAATTCTTAAGCAACGTTATGGACCAAGTAATAAATAGGGGCATTATTCATAATGGCCACGTATTATGAATAATGACAAGCGTAGTCGACGGAGCCCCGCTTGCCGGAGCTCCTACTTCTGGATGGTTTAAATAAAAAAAAACACAATGATGGAATGAATGGGATGAATGGGATGGCGGGATCTTCCAGACCCCGCCATCCCCTTCTAACTTAACCTGTCCGAGTCGGGGTGCCCTAAGTCCCGAGCTCGCTTAGTAGCTCACTTACAATATTAGTCGCTGAGTTATCAATTCAGAAGTAAATATACCTATCGGTAGCTCTGAGTCATATTAATTTACGTTCGTAAATTGACGCTGGTTTTTTGATATTCTGTTGGAATTGTAAAGATGATGAATTGATATCAATGAAGCTGTTCTATAAACTCGTTGCCTACATAAAAAAAAAGACTTTAGGTTGCAGGTGCTAAAGAGAACTTTTGTTGCTGTACTCATAATTTCCCAAAAAACACAATCCCTTCCCGCCAGCAGAAACTTTTCGCTCGGCGTATATCTAGACATTTGAATTTGAATCTTGTGTGTAGTATGTATACGCAAAATAATCAGATGAAACCGCTCTATTCATTGTACCTATGTATGATTGCTGTTTATAAGTAGATATATTAATAAGTATATATTATTATTAAGTAACGAGCCGTGTGTCCGACGGAATTTCGCATCGGCAAAAATGACGAACTTTCACACAAATTTTCATCCCCTATTTAAGCAGTTTTAATTTTCATAAATCTCTCCATTGTACTCACTTTCGCTATACATGGAAATCTTGTGCAACATTTCATAATTCTAGACCAGCATCCTAATTGTGTAACACACTATCTATATCAATCTGAATAATTTTGAAGCCTATTGCCAATCCAATGCTTCTTATAAATATATATTCGAAAAATTGTCGACCAAACAACGTAAATAACGCAATGAATGTTGTAGAACTGTCAAAATGAAAGCTATTCCTACTGTTAGTGTGTGATTCGATTACCCCGCAGGCTGTTTACGCTGTGCGTATTCTGTCAGAATGAATGACTTGCATTGTATGCCTATTTAATATTACAGTTCCTACCTAGGTACAACCTAACGTTTCCTGGCACCCTTAAAAGGTATGGACAGTCCAAAGTCCATTAAACTGCTATTTTTGCACATTATCTAGATTGACATAAAATTATCCTGTCTTCGTCTTCGAAATTTAAATCTTGACCTTGTGATAGCTTGCCCACGCTTCGATCATGTCGCACAAGTCTTTAGAGTGTAAGAAAGAGAAAAAAACATTGTCTCCCTCTAATTCATATTGTGGCGCACCGTCAAAGCGGCACCTCATTATCTTTAGAGTAGAATAGATAGAACAGCAGCAACATTTATAATACAATTGTAATAACGCCATCTCCAACCTCATTTGGGTGGTCCCTGCTTTGAAGCACGCATTCAGACATGACGGGAAGCGACAAGTTGACGGGTGGTTCCAGCTCAAGATGTTCTGGACAATAGTGACCAATACATAATCAGCCTATAGTGTTCCCACTGCTGCGACACAGGCCTCCTCTCTTTGAGAGGGAATGGGCTATAATCCACCACGCGGGCCCAGTGCGGGTTGGTAGATGTCACATGTCTACAAATTTTTGGTTCTAGGACATGCCGGTTTCCTCACGATGTTTCCCTTCACCGTTTTGAGAGCAGTGGTGATGAAATTATTTACACAAAGTAAAGCGCCTGCCTGGGTTCGAACCTACAACCTACAACTCGTAAGTCGGTGGTAAGTATAGTGACCAATAGTGGGACCTATTTGAGGTACCGAAGAAAAAGGCACAACATGAAAGGGGGTTTGAAAATACATGATTGCCAGTGACCAGATTTATGAACGTTAAGGAGGCAAAACTAGTATGTAAGGATCGTAGCAGGTGGCGGTCTGTAGTTTCTGCCTACCCCCATGAGAAGAAGGCGTGAGTCTATGTATATTTTATTGTATTTCAGCATTTCATAATTAATAGCTCAGAGAAGAAATGATGGACAGGTTGTATGAAAGATGATATGACTAGAAAGAGGGTGACTACCGAGATGACGACTGATAGAGAAGTGTTAAAGAAAAACCCTTTTTATAAGAGTCATTATGTTTTTTTACTTCTGTTACAATTTTAATTAAACATTTCAATAATTCAGATTTAAAAACCGACGTATTAATCAACTTATTACTGAAACACAGCAATGTTGCTATTGATAAAAGATTTTGTGATTTTAATTTTGTGCCTTTTATGCACCTCGATGGCTTGAATAGAATATGAATAGAATTGAAACAATTCAATTATGTTTAAAGCTAAAGATTTGGGAGAGAAATTCAACGTTTTCGATTTGAAATTGATTAGTTCGGATTTCTGATCACAGTATAAAATTACATTATCTGATTGGATCATTTCACCGATACACTTCATTTGATCTAGGCAATATTATTAACAATGAACCACTCTAATCCTTTACATTATTGCTATTTCAGAACAAAACGGAGTACATTCTACCAAATTAATACATAGAAGTGATTTGAATTTCAAATGAAAGCTCAAAGCAATGTGAACCTTTTGTTATAATTACTATTGAAACTCTGAAACCTACAATTGTTAGTAGTTTTAGTACATAACTTTTGGATTACGTGCATGAGTTGATAAATACAGAGCTTGATTTCAAATCGCTCGTAGAGTGTATCCGGCGTTCGCAATTTTGTTTCCAAATATGTAAACAAATACGAGTATGAGTTCTTAGAAAAATAACTTTAAACCCAACACATAAAGTTCAGTTTGCGCTGCAACCTAATTTTTTTATGATATTTTCATGACAAGAGTGATTTACAAGTTAGTCTGAATTCAACTTAATTTACACTAGAATAAAGTTGGTGCTTGATCAAGTGGAAATAACATTAATTGCAACAAGGATTTAAATATGGAATAGATTGATTAATTTTCGCATTTTTTTTTTGTCAATGAATGTTGCTATTATTGGTTTAAACTTTGTTCTACACCATTCAATCTTTGTGACATAATTAATCCGCATCAGAATTAAGCAGTTTAAACGAAAAGCTTGGTCACACAGACATACATGAAAAGCTTCTTCAAATTACAATACTGTATTTCACTCGTAAACAAACTTTTCGCATTCTGCCGACTTGAAAATCGTTCGCTTAGTCATAATAAACTCTATAACATTTAAATGTACAACTCAGTTACATAGTTACGTCACTTCGACTAAGTTAGTCTTACATAAAGGAAATTACTTTCAGAAGTAATGTTGAGCAAGTACGTAATTTGTGTTAGGGAACTCATAAGTCATATATATTACTTCTACTCTACTGAAAATTGATTATGGTAATATATATATTTTTTAAGGAAAATGTTAGTTTTGTTTAATGTTTTCTAGCCTGGTTGTGTCGTAAATTTTGAAAGGGAATCGAATTGAAAATGTAAAAACAAAACCTTAATTAAAAACCTTTGTAACTTAAATGGTTAATGACAACTATAAAAATGGTGTTGTCGTTCTCAAAACAAGATAATATTACAAGGCGCGAGGTGGTTTTATTTAAATTTTGCGAAAACTACTCGCTGTTGTGTAACTAAATACATAGAAATTGGGGTCCACCATTTTTTGAAAGCCCCTAAAATCAAAAGATTAGAGCTTCAAGCTATTCATAGAGATTTTTTTTAAACTAAACAAAGTTCGAAGATTTGTCGGAAACATTTTGAAAAACTGATTACGAGAAAGTAAGCAATATTTAAGGTTTTAAATTCTGACACTTTCCATGTCAAATACATAATTCATTTTTAATACCTATTGAAATCACCGAAGATAACGAAAAAGTGAAATAAAATCAAACTCTTAAGTTGAGAAGTAAGTAATGGCATTAATTCAAAGAATTATCAATGATATTAGAAAAAAAACCGGTTGATAATTTTCACACGATGAAAACTTAGCCTGTTTCTTCATCGGGTTTTCCCGGACTTGGTTGTACCTAGAAGTATTAGGAATTACTTTACCCAATTACATAAATAATTACGTAAGAAAAGACTGTAACATAATTAAATGAATACCTACAAACATGATTAGAAACTATTCCAGAAAAAAAAGTGTGTAACAGTGGTTGTTATTCCCTGTAATTAATTAGTATTTTCTTGCCTACTTTGAAAGAAAAAATAAAAATAGGTTAGGTAGGTAGGTTTAATCGGCTTTGGGTCAATCGACTATTACTTACGATGAACGCTTACTGATTGTGAGATTCTTTTATTATTTAGGGTCAAAATAAATTAGCTAGCGATACTCCACAGACGTGATGAGTATCGATATCGAAATATGATAAAACAATAAAGAAGTTAATTTGTTTTATTTTTAACCGAGTTCCAAAAAGGAGGAGGTTATATGTTCTACTGTATGTATGTTTTTTATGTATGTTCACCGATTTCTCCATCAATTGTGGACCGATTTTGAAATCTCTTTTTTTGTTTGAAAGGGTATGCTCTCGAGTTGGTCCCATTGTCACCAAGTCAGAATCTGATGAGGGAATCCCATGGAAATCGAGGTAAATCCTCAAATTTTATAGGCACACGTATTTTTTATAGTAACTCGTGCATTTGCTCTTGGAAAGCACCATTCGGTGTAGTGGAACTGATGATGAAGACCAGAGGTGGCCACCGGAACTTCTCAATAATAAGTATTTCATGGGTTGCGATTCGATTTTAATATGGTTGCTAAGCAATTTATGCTCATCACAATGCTTAGGGTGAAATGGAGCTGATGGTGGTGTTTGGTTCTTAACAGAAGAACTCCTCAACAATTAACGTCCCTGCGTCGGAAAAAGGAATATTTTGTAAAAGGTGATGAGCATTTGACATTAAGCTATTGTAACTTAGACTTATTAATAACTGACTCACTAAAAAGTGAAAAATAAAACTTTTTTACAAAAAAAACAACCGACTTCAAAAAAAGCAATACAAAGTGAAAAATAACTTTAATTTTTGAAGTCGGTTGTTTTTTTTGTGAAAAAGTTTTTATTTTTTTTGGGGTCTTCGACCACTGTTAGTGTATTCATTTGATATACCATAAAATAACATCACGCCAGTAATACCCGACGGGTTAGACTGTCACTTGAAATATCAGTTTATAAATCAGTTTTTTTTTTGTGTAAACTTCACAGACGTGAAGATATCATTAGTATCGTATTATATTGTATTCTATACAGAGTCAAATTAAATTAGCTAGCGAAACTCTACATACGTGATGGGTATCGATATGATATCTAAAAACACGATAAACCATATTTTCTCAACTCATACTTCAACTAACAAAACTATCAGCGGTCGTGGACTCTTAAAAATAACATATTTTTTTTAAAAATTTTCATGTTCGATATTGATTCCCATCAAAGTTTCGCTAGGTAATTTAATTTGACCCTGTATAGAATAGCAAACTTTCCACGATTGTCTCTCAAATAGGTTAATAAGTTAATGGCGGTCAGGGAGACTTTAATCGACCTTATTTTTATCTGTCACTCGTTTTGCTCCTTTGCCACTATGGAACATTGAGACGCATTCATAAATTCAGTACATGTTTATGGATCCCCAGCTCCCTTCCCGCTCAAAATGTATGGAACAACAGATTTTTGTTTTTATGGAATGTCGAGTGAAGAATTTAAAAGCTGTAACATCCGTAGCATATTTTTCATAAACTATCAATTCGAGTCAAGGGTGGATCAAAATTGGACTTAACTATTTAGTAGCTACGTCGTGTTCAGGTGCCTGATGCTAGTGGAGGATCTTCATTTTGTTTGACCTGACAGTGAACGATAAGATTAGATTTTTACTATACAAACTGGGACCTGATTACACGGCAAAGTAATTTTAAGCTTTTTACAAAAAACAGCACCGATCCCCGTCAAAAACAGTTGAATATCACGTTAATACGTATATATATATATTTTTAACCATGAATTCAGATGTTTCATAAAAAAGTGCATTACCTACGTGGTCAAATTGTATGGAACAGCATTTTTTTTTTTGGTCTCTGACTAAAAATTTCTACGCTAGTCGGTCTAGAACCATATTATGCTGAATTAATTTAGTTTGCACACTGGTATTATTTTTTCTATATAGGTATGTATATTATGAGTAATCATTATAGCAGCTACAAAATGAGAGAAAAATAAAGGTTACACAACAAAAGGAAAAAAAATAACATATGTGTTGAATGTACGACCGACACATAATGGTCAACTAACTTCGCCACTACTTTGCTGAGTGGCTAATATATATGCCACGGCATGAGCTTTATTCATGATCTTAGTGTACAGAAACAAAACTTACCGTAAACTTACGCTTTTATATGTCAAATCAAAACAAACAACAACATCAAAAACAAACAAACATCTTTTATAATGCGCACAGCAAAAGAGTGGAATTCTCTACCTGCGCCTGTGTTTCCGACCGCATACAACCCAAATCTCTTCAAAGTGAGAGTGAACAGGCTTCTTCTGGGTAAGCTCACTCCATCGTCGACTTTGTCTCTGTCATCTCTGACCTAGACTAGAGTCAAGAGCAAACCCACCTAAAATAAAAAAATAAAAAAATCGATGTGTAAGTTTACACTAATACAGTTTCGTTTGTGTATCAGTTCGATTCAATACGATTCGAATAAATGTTCGAGTCTAGCAACACATTGCTGAGATACGTTTTAGCCTCGTACAGGTATTAACTATAAGTTTTTAATTTTTCTGTTTTTGAAGTTTGTCTCATAATATTATGTTTGTGTAATTATCTTCCTGTGAGAGTTCTACTAAATACTTTTTCTTTTCTCTTTTGCAACAGACTTTAATTTTTGGCTTATTCTACACAGTCTAGTACCTATACTACAGATTCAACTATTAAGTAATCGATAACGCCAATAACCATGTCGTGTTCAGTCGTAATAAGGGTATGCCATCCGGATACCCAAATTATCCGGAAATCCGTCACATATATTATCCGGATATCATTAGTTTTACTATTCGGATAAAACGAATAATACGGATAGGTCCTATTGTCCCTTTTTTATATTTTATTTAATCAAAATCTGTAATAATATAACATTTTACATTGTGTTCTGTGAAAATTAATGCGATATCTTCAAAAATCCATCTAATGACACAATTACTTGCTTTTTCGTAAAGATAATTCAAAAGTGAGTAACTTTGGCACTTTGACGCTCAATAGTGCCTTTTATATGCCTATTTGAAATAAATGATTTGACTTTGACTTTTGGACTTTTTTGGGCACAAGCCCAGAGCTCGACTTCAGTGGACGACGGCGATGATGATGACTTAGTACTCAGTGATTAACAGCAGCAGAGAGAAATTCAACAATCATTTACTTTATCAGAGCAAATAAGCAAAGAGATCGAAATGACCATGACTAATACTGCTGCTGCTATTAAAATATTTTGTGCAGTTTCTCTCTGCTGCAAGTAATCACTGAGTACAGCGTCATCATCATTGCTGTCGTCAATTGAAGTCGAGAGTTTCTAAATCTTTACCGAGTACAAATGGCACTCTTTGATAAAGGGGGACCAAGAAATATTCATCTTAGCCAAGTATACAACCAGCTGAAAAGTGCTTTCCTCCACTGGTTACATAATTATGTAATAAATTGAGGACATTTCTAAAAGACGCAATATTGGATTGCTTGAGTTTCTTTAGGTCTCATTACCAAATAATGAAAACTTATGTTACTTAATTTCATTGTTTTGGCTATATTTTCAGAATTCTTTATTTGTATGTATATTGAAGTTGTTTCAGAAAAGACAATCGCATGTTTTTTTTTTTTAATTTGGAACTTATTGTTTATTAGATTTTGCCACCTGGAGCTTCCACCGCGTGGAAGTCGGAAATTATCCCATGGGAACATACTACCGGGATAAAAACTTCATTATATGTATTAATCTAGGTTATAAAATATTTATGTGCCAAATTTCATCCAATCCGTTCAGCCGTTTTCATGTGATTGAGTAACAAACATACAAACTTTCACATTTATAATACTACTATTCTGTTAATGAAATAAAATAGGTTTTTTGATAACAATATCAAATTAATATACTATTTTAAACTTATATTTTAGGAGTTTAGTTCTTTAGTATAATGAAGACGGAAATTAGTGATGAAGAAGCACCAATATGTTCTGATGAATATAATGAAATAGAATAATACGAACTTTTAAAATTCTATTTCAATGTTTTCATCAGATAAGTAGGTATACTTGGAACTTTTTAAGTGATTAATTATATTAAAGAAGATATGCCTTAGAACATTTCATCATCTGCCTAGCCTTTTAGCAATTATCTTGAGGTTAGGTTATTAGGTATATATGTAGGTCTTATTTGTTTAAAAACGTTTTTAAATTAAATGATTCCTTAGGAACATAAGTATAATTACACAATTGTTGGAGACTCTTTGTACTGAAAATGTCAATTGGAAACTTATTAATTAGTTTAATTTACCTTTTTAACATTGGTATCCAAAATATCCGTAGTATCCGGATTTTTTCGGATAATTACATGCCCTAGTCGTAATACGTGTGACGTCACAACCGTTACTGGGAAGCGAGTGACATGTCGTGGAGTCGGTCGGTGACCTGACTTCTATGAACTGATAGGTGTTGACTTCGAACCTACAAGAGCACCTTTTGTTTATATATTGTTTAGCGGCAAAAATAATTCCTGCCGCAGAATTGTGTATTCTAAGGTTGAAAAATTAATTTGTAAAAAATAAATGTTCCAGCCTGATAATAGTTCTAATTCCTCAAATGGTTTTTAAGCTCGTTTTTGTTCACACTCATCAGATATTAGTTTTGTTTTGAATCATCAAAGCATTTAATGGTTCTAATTGGTCAAATTTATAGAAGGTCGTAACTTGTCATGTCTATGTTTAGTTCGGATTCGTTAAGTGGAATTTACCTACTGCTTACCTGCCTATAACCTATTGTTGATAATTATTAATTTTAATCTAATTTCATATAAAAATGGTGCTTAACGCATAGATTATCAAAAATGATAATATTTTTTTCAATTAATAAAAGTGATAGGTTTTTTTAAATCATTTTTCCTTGTTAAATTAAGCTTATTTTTATACACATTTTTTTTAACCCAAAATAAATAAGTCTTGCTCCTAAGTGTTAAAAAACATATTGTGGTAACATGTGTTTTTGAGCACAAACGTTGCCAGATTAAAACTTGAAATCAGACTGATGTCAGATTCAAAATGAAGTTAATCCCGTATCTAACATAACATAACACCACAGTTTTATTTCCCGAAGGGTTAGGCAGAGCTGTACCTACGTAGTCTCATGTCATAGGGGGCGAGCCTATTGCCATTAACCGGGCACAAATCCAGACTCCGGGTTTGCTACTGAGAAATTCCAAAAGGAAAAACCCAATAACACTTTGCCCAACCTGGAAATCGAAACCAGGACCTCGTGCTCTGCAGTAGCGCTTGCGAACAAATTCTAGGACAACGTAGCAATCGGCATAAATGTTAAGCAGAGGGAGGCATCTCCGTATGTTGTTTGATTATAGTTTTCTGGTTACTCCTACTCGTACTAGCCTCTAATATTCCCACTGCTGGGACACAGGTGTCCTCTCGGTCTCACCAAGAGGACGCCTGTGTGTGTAATCCACCACGATGGCCCAGTGCGGATTAGTTCGGATTTAGATTCTAGGATTTGCCGGCTTCCTCACGATATTTTCCTTCACCGTTTTTGAGAGCAGTTGTGACGAAATAATTAACTCATAAGTCGCGGCCGTTACCACTGGCCTACCACTGCTCTCACGCAGTCTTCTGAAAACTTCATAGCCTCTGCAACTGGTTAAGATATTTTATCATCACTCAATTCAGCAAAACTGACCCATTATTTTACTTTCTGTTCTTTCTCATAATAATTATTATTTCATCATAACTCTTACCAGTTAAATTCATTCAATTAACACGGTGTAAAAAGATGATTGCTTAATTTGTTCAGAAAACGTTATAACGGGCAGGAAGGTAGGATAAATTTGCACCTATTGTTACAAATTTAGGGTTGCCATTACAAAATTAACATTCTATGTTTCTTGATGGCCGTTTCTCTCAAATTTTTACAAGTTATTCATGAATCTGAAGAAACCCCGGACGCGGTTTTTTTTTCGTTTAAAATTCAACGATTTTTTATCCGGTCCTCCAAATTTTCTAAATCCTACATAAATGAATGGTAAACAAATTTGATTAACTTATATTCATTTTTGTTGCTGTACCCTAAATTTTTCGATTAAAATACGGCAGGTTAGGTACAGTGAATGTAAAAAGTATGATGAAACTTTTTGCTGGGTGTACGAAACTCATATTCCAAATTGGCATTTTAACTGAAAATATTTTACAATTACACTAGGAATCTCTATTACAAGATGCCAAATACATTTGGTTTAGTAAGCACTAAGCCGAAAATATTTTTTACCAAATAATCATATACTTTTGGTCATATCTATATACATATTATAAATTAAAGTCGCATTTCGTGTCTGTCTGTATGACCGTGTTGTTCTTCTAAACTACGCAGCGGATATTGATACAGTTTTCACTACTATGTATTTAGAGAATTTATTCTGCAATGTTTATGCGCATAATACATTAATATTGAACTTGCTTAAGGCGGATGCGCCAAGGTAGCCAGCAAAATTCAAAAATACTTACGTCTTTTGCAAATTGCAGGTCTTCATCAGGTTGTATGTTTATCTAAATATGATTCGCGGCCGTATCAAATATTTATTTATAGAATTATAATCATAAAAATCATCAATACATCTCTTGAAGTTCATATTACCCTATTGAATGACTATTTCATGAAATCGTGACATTTGTGGCTAATTCTAACTTAAAGAGTTGTATTGCTGATTCTAATGATTATAATTCTGTAAAGCCATATTTGTTACGGCCGCGAATCATATTTTAATCCATATACAACCTGACAGTGACCTGCAAATTGCAAAAAACGAAAGTATTTTTGAATTTCTTGGGCTACCTGAGCGCATCCCCCTTAAAATAAAGAAATATTGATGATTATACAAATCGTAAAAACCGTGCGAAGCAGGGGCGGGTCGCTAGTTAATTAATAGACACTTAGTGCTATTCAAATAGCCACATTTTACTTGAACACTATATAAATTAAAACATTGACCCAAAAAAGAAGAACAGATACAATAACTGAATAGAATTCGTGAAAATCTGTTTCCCTTAATGTAGAAATAGACAAGTGCCGACAGTTTCCTTATTGTTCGCCACAAGAACACAATAAGTCTATAAATAGTCTTAAACTGTCCATTACGGCCATTGTAGGCCATTTCTACGCACCTCCCGCCTGACTGATTCCGTTCTACGTTACACACATTGATTAATGGCGAATCTCTTTTGCGCCATTAGGTGCGATCAATCATCGGTGATAAGCTTTTGGGGTTTTGTCTCATGTGGCTGCCATGTTCGTTTTTGGGGCCTTATTTTAATTATGCGATTTTATTTCCCATTAATGATAGGTAAAATCCCGGTGTATGTCACCAAAAGAGACAAGTAACCAGGGTCGTCGATATAGTTGAAGTTTAGTAAGAAACCGATGAATGATTTTGGATAAAATTTCATTTCATTAATAGAAAACATACAGGTCATATGTCAAATTAAATTTCATTCGAAAACATCCATCGGTTTCTTCTATTCTATTCTATTCATTTTTTTTAATATGGCAAGCAAAGCCGATGTCGACTATTCTGCCAATATCTAAAGTGAATTGGAAAGCAAATGTGTATTATTATAAATGAAAAATAAAAATATCCTTAAAAACCTACGATGATACAGTTGAACTTAATGCAGATCTTGTGGGGGGACTGAAACAAACAAATAGATAAAATTACATACATATTATACACTCGAGAGCAATGAATCCGGGTCACTTAAAGAATCCTAAAAATCTCGGAAACTAAAAATGCTAGGTTAATGCAATAAATTGTATTTAATAGACAATGTAATACTCCTTAAATGAAGGTATTAAAACTTCTTAGTTATTGTAAAGTTATATCATAAAAAAATCAAATTTGAAAAAGGGCCACTTTCGAAGATGGAACTACGAAATTACAGCATTTGGTTTTGCTTTTGTTTGTAATCTGTCATTTATGTGGGTACATAAACCATGTTGATAGTGCTCTATATTCATTATTCAAGCTGAAATTATGTCGCTTACGCCTGAAGAATGCACCAGAATACTTACAATGCTGGAAACCGGCCGGAGTCAGCGCGATACAGCCAGGACTGTCGGTGTGTCGCTGTCAACAGTACAAAGAGTTCTCCGACGTTACGAAGAAACTGGTTCTAACCTACGCAGACCAGGAACGGGCAGAACCAGGTGTACCATAGCACGAGAAGACCGATACTTGGTGAACACCATGCTTCGAAATCGCTTTCTCACAGGAACTGAACTCACAAATCAGTTTCGACGCCTCGGAGGAAGTAACCCAAGTGCATGGACAGTAAGACGTCGGCTTGCTGAATGTAACTTAAAACCCCTTAGACCTGCAAACGGCCCTAAACTGGAGCGTGGGCATCGTATTTCAAGACTAAGATATGCCCAGAGCCACGTAAATTGGAGTATTGAAGATTGGTCAAAAGTTATGTTCTCCGACGAATCAAAATTTATGCTCTACAAGCACGATGGAAGACACAGAGTGTATCGAAGACCAGGGGAAAGATTCAAGCAAGCATGCATCGAAGAAAAAGTAGCCTACGGTGGTGGGTCTGTACTTGTGTGGGCCGGAATTTCTTCTGAAAGTCGCACAGAGCTGGTGATCATAGAAAACGGCTCTTTAACTAGCGTAAGATATCTGGAAGAAATCCTCAATGATCACGTTGGTCCATTTATGGTCAATTTAGGTGAGGATGCTATATTTATGCATGACAATGCCTGACCTCATACAGGTAGGATTGTGAATGACTACCTTCAAGAGATGAACATTACTCGTATGGAGTGGCCAGCGCGCAGCCCGGATATCAACCCGATCGAGCATGCTTGGGACGAGCTAGGCAGATGCGTAAAACAACGAAACCCTCCCCCAATCACGCTTCGTGAGCTCAAAATTGCCCTCACAGAGGAATGGGAGAATATTCCCCAAAATCGTATAAGGAACTTGGTGTACAGCATGCCAAACCGCGTAAACGCAGTAATGGAAGCACGAGGAGGCAATACGAAGTATTAAAATTCAAGAAAATCGTAATAAAGTTAAAAAATTTCATGTTTCCTATTTTTGTTTTAAGGAGAGATCAGCAGTTTTTTTCTTTATGTAATTTTGTGTTAATAAAATGTATGGTGACTCATATTTTTTTTACTTTCATTTAAGGAGTATTACATTGTCTATTAAATACAATTTATTGCATTAACCTATCATTTTTAGTTTCCGAGATTTTTAACATTCTTTAAGTGACCCGGATTCATTGCTCTCGAGTGTAGATTATAATTATTGTTAGAACATTAAATATACGTATACCACATCCACAATGACAGGATATTTGGGGAAACAAATCATAACTTTATATTATTGTGGCGGATGAAACAACACCAAGCCACAAGCAGTTCTGGAGAGGGATATGTTAAAAGGGAGGGGACATTAATCCGAAGAGGGATCTTAAATTTAGGGAGACGGTTATACAGATCTAGAGGTGGAATGTTGTTAGAGCATTCGAAAAATATGTGATCCGAGGTGCCCTCCTCCAACCAGCACTCGTAGAGAGGAGTCCAATCACTAAAAAAACAACAACAAATTCTAAACACACGTGCTAACCAATAACACCGTGGCGAGAATCCATCGGTTTCTTACTAAACTTCAACTATATCCGACGACCCTGGTTACTTATCACATTTGGTGACCATACATGGGTAAATATAAAACTCTTTAAAAATATTCATGTCTGATTGTAGCAAAATTCCAAACACATCCTTGCCTTAACCATCTATCATTATCTGCCTAGCCGTTTCCCAAAAAAGTTTTTTTTTTTTTATTTCCTTATTGTTCAACCTGATGCAGCTGAATACGGTCCCTAGTGGTTAGTCACCATTATATTGGAGTTATTTTCTAAAATATTATCATACACAAATCCTTCCGGAAATAATATGTACAGTAGGTAGGTTGTTACCTACTTCCACGTTCCACATAGTTTTAGAATCAAATCAAATCAAATCAAAAATATTTATTTGCTAGGATATGGTACATAAGGTGTTACAGTAAATTTGTTTCAGCATATCCTGCAATAACATGGCGTGCAAATGTATTCACAATCAGTGATGTCAATTAATCTAACTTACAAATTACAGATTCTATTGATTTCTCTTCTAAATAGTCCTCAGTGAGTATCTTTTAAATAGTAATAGGTTGAAAAGTCTTGAAAACTATTTGGTAAATGATTGTAAATAATAATCGACATGCAGTATACATTTTTCTTAAATAATTTTAGTTTCATTGGTGGCAACCGAAGTCTATCTTTATGCAGAACCTAAAGTCACTGACGGGCGGTGCCTGTTCACGAACTTGACGCATTTATCAATTTAACACGCGCCACCATCAGTGGGCATTTGAGTGAGCATAAAATCCTCCCAACAGCCAGTCAAATAACAGAGTGGATGGAACTGAACATGGTAGGTGTACCTATTGTCAAGAGAAAGGTAAGCAAGGTATTGGATTGATTGACAATTTGACATTGTGCGATTACTGACAAAATTATTGCAATATTAGCTAAACAGTCGATAGTAAAGACCATTTATTTATTCTTCTTCATCATTTCGTTTCGAAGGTACATCTGTTTCTTATACTCTTTGGCCCCAGTAGGTGGCCACATTTATGGCGGCGTCAGAAGTGTTGTTCAGATCGTCAAGGGTGTCGGGAAACGGACTTTTGGGCCACTCTAGCAGATGGTGCATTGTCTTTTCAGGAGCACCACTCTCGCGCTACCCATTTATTGATTTGTTTCTTTACGAATCGTTGTAAACTGATGCGTCCTCTATTAATATTCCTGGGTTTGCAGTTAGAACCACAAAACAGCTCGATCGGCGCTGTTTCTGATTGAGTGGATAAAATATATTATACTAGCTTCCCGGTGCGACTTCGTCCGCGTGGTGTCCTACCCCTACTCTTTCCTACGCCTAAACCTTTGCGGGCGTATGCAGAAACACTCACCAAAGTTTCATCAAAATCGGTCCAGCCCTTTCGGAGTCCATAGAGGACAAACAGACAAATATTGATTTTTATTTATATAGAAGATAGATTAAAATATCTGTAACACCGATCGCTATACTATTCGCCATGTATATACCTACTACATCTCTGAAAATTTTAATTTGAAAATCAGTCTCAGACGGCGGCTTTCTGGCATTATTGCTGAAACGACCCTGATTGGCGCGGCATTTTGTTTCGTTCGGTTTTCGGTTATTCTTTTTGTATTCGGTATTTTTTTTTTTCTTTTGTCTTTCTTTATATGAGAGCCCAAGATATTAAAAGCATCCGTCGTACTGAGCAACTTCTATACAAAAATCTACAAGTCACCAAGATGAAATTTATATTAGGTTGGGGAAAAAGTCTTTTCGCATTATAGTATGTATGAACTTGTAATAAAATCTCTTTGGCTATACTATTTGTATCTGGCTGGTTTTAGTATCATTGAAAGTTTAAATTTTAAAGAACATAATTCCAAATTCAAATTAGGAAAATGTGTGATTTTCATTTGTTTTTCGTACTGTCAACATGAGTGAATCTAATGAAGAAATTCGATACATTTTAAATTTTTACTACAAGAAAGGTATAAACGCAACGCAAGCCGCGAAAAAAAATTGCGATGTTTATGGACCTAGTGCAATGTCTGTGAGGGTAGCACAAATTTGGTTGAAGCGTTTTCAATCCGGAAATGTTGATGTCAAAGATGCACGTCGCTCTGGTCGCCCTATTACGGATAAAATGGATGCCATTTTTGAAAAATTGGAGCAAGTTATCAGTATATCAGTAGTTACGACGTAGCTGAAGAACTGGGAATTGACCACAAAGCAGAATTGGCACATTTGAAAAAAAACTGGGTACACAAAAAGCTCGATATTTGGGTACCTCACGACCTCACTGAAAGAAACCTAATGAACCGTGAACTCATTTGTGATTCTTTATTACGACGTAATGAAACCGAACCATTTTTTAAGAAGCTGATAACTGGAGATGAAAGGTGGATCACGTACGACAAGAACGTGCGAAAAAGGTCGTGGTCAAAGGCCGGTCAGGCTTCACAGACTGTGGCGAAACCCGGGTTAACTCGCAATAAGGTGATGCTGTGTGTGTGGTGGGATTGGAAGGGCATTATTCGTTATGAGCTGTTACCACCAGGCAGGACCATCGATTCTGAACTCTACTGCGAACAACTGATGAGATTAAAGCAAGAAGTTGAGGTGTGGTTTTTCATCATGATAACGCTAGACCTCACTCATCTTTAGCCACTCAGCAAAAATTAAGAGTTTGGCTGGGAGGTGTTAATGCATTCGCCGTATAGTCCTGACCTTGCGCCTTCAGATTTCCATCTGTTTCGGTCTCTTCAGAATTCTTTAGGGAGTGTCAGGTTAACATCACGAGAGGACTGCCAAAACCACTTGTCGCGGTATTTTGATCAGAATTCCCAAAATTTCTATAGCAATGGGATCATGTCCCTACCTACAAGATGGCAAAAAGTTATCGAACAAAATGGTACCTACATACTTTAGTTAAATGTAAATAAACTATATAAAAAAATGTTTTGAATTTTCTTAAAAAATGCGAAGAAACTTTTTCCCCAACCTATTATATGGCTGGATGCTGTACATAGTGTACATCCACTTGACATAATTAATTACTTAGTCGCCCCTCAATACCCACGGGAAAAACGAGGTGCCCTACAAACTGTCAGTGAGAACAGTCGAGACCGATGTCATGACGTTCGCATTGTATTGTTGCTGTAACGAAATTGGTTACAAGCATTGACTATAAATTGTCATTTGAAATTGCTTTTTCTATGGACTTGGAAGGAATTAAACGAGAACTTTGAAACACGTAGGCTTAATACCACCGTTTGGATAGATACGTAGTATTTAATATCAACAACTTTTGAAAAGCGATAATAAACATACGAGTAATTTGACTGTTTTTGCACACAAACATAATTAATTCAAAATAATTACAAAAACAATATAATTACTACCAAAGGTCTTGTCAAAACAACACTTTCGCCTAATTAAATAAAAACTTAACAATTTAAAAATCCAAGGACCAATACCTAACATTATTTATTCACAAAACATTTGAATGATCGAGATAGCCTTGCTGTTTTTTCATGTAAGTGCTACCGAACGAGCTTCACATGTATAGGCACGAGTTGCACTGTATTATTTATTATTGATGGAAGCCAAATTATCTATTTTCATGTCTAGTCAATCATAGTATGGAAATAATCGCAAAAGAATCAAGTTAATTTCCATTCATTGTGAGAACATTCAATAACTATTATAAGTCAATAAGCAATACAGGAAGATGTATTTATTATTTCGTAAGGGTTCTGTTTTGTACATATATTTTGCAATAAAAGTTCAGGGAGATTTAAGGCTACACGATCCTTATGCTGAAAATATGTACCCAAGGACCGCGACAATATTTCTGACGTTAAATGTATTGTATGTTGCCAGGTCTAGTTTTCGGTGATTGTGGCAGCCGGATCTCTTCCAGGAATTCTTAGCACCCCTTGCCTTACCGTGGCTTTGACCGCTACCCTAGCCAAAGGTAGGTGGGTGTGGTCTTGTCATTTTGCGGGGAGGGTTGCCATAATCGACACGCTTGGCAGGCGGATTGGCAAACAAAGTATGGCTATAAAAAAAAAAATGCCAGTGTAAGGTGGTACGGAACTCTTCCTGTGCGAGTCCGGTAGTTAGCTTAATAAAGATATAGCCTTAACATATCCTACATGAACATTCGAACATCCACGCATAGGTTCGTTGAACACCCCGTTTAAATTTGTGCAACGTCACT
Organism: Griposia aprilina; assembly: GCA_916610205.1. Classification (NCBI taxonomy): domain Eukaryota; kingdom Metazoa; phylum Arthropoda; class Insecta; order Lepidoptera; family Noctuidae; genus Griposia; species Griposia aprilina. The sequence goes on from OU744305.1 coordinate 12,254,352, forward strand.
CAGGAATTGACGTCGCAATACACAGAATCTCAATGCTCATTCATCTGCTGTTTGTTATTCCATCGCAGGCCAGTATTAAATAAAATAACACCACACCTGCCTTCCCCGAAGGTTTGGGCATAGGTGCATAGTCACACCCATATTTCGCCAGTTCGGGCGAGCCTATTACCATCACCTGAGCACAAATCAAGATTCTGGATGAAACTCTGGCAAAACTCCTAACAGAAAATTCCAATAATACTTTGCTCGACTTGGTAATCAAACCCAGGACCTCACGCTCAGCAGTACCGCTTCCGACCACAATACTAATGAGGCATTTGGTATCAAATAAATATCTGTATAATAATATTATGATGAAGAAGGATGATACTGTTGTCGTGGTCGTAATGAATGTGAAAATGATGGGATTTTAACACGGAAATGATAAGGTTTATGGCAAAATATTTGTTGAATAAATAGTGTGCTGTTTTTTTTTTGTTGCAAATAATATATTTATATTTTATTCGTTTTATTTACGAGTTTTTACTGATTTATTACGTATACCGCAAACTTACAGAAATGATTGCCGAAATGAGTTAGAAAATGTTGGCTACGCCGTAGCAAGCTACGAATTGCTACGAGATTCTGTTAGTTGATAAACAAAACCAATATTTTCTTTGTTTGCATCACGTTACTCCGGGTAGTGTCGCGTCGCTTTCTGAATGAATATTATTGAAAGCACTCAGTTGCATCTATATAGTCCATGTGCACAATACGGTGCATCGTAAATCAAGAACCTTCTATGAGACAATGAAGGATTCCAGCGCCTAATATATGGGCCAGACGTGCAAAATAACTCTTAGTACATATGGGCGCCGCCATTCTTTGATTTTATTTTTAAGCTTGGTTTTGATTATTTTGTATTTAATCTGACTTCCATGTTATTTATTAAATTAATACTTGTTTTTCCGAATAAGTCTATGTTAGGTTTTATTTTCATGTATTTAAAATATTTTTGTTACCGGTTGAATTTATAGTTTCTATTCTTATACTTCCTTTTGATTTATTTAAAATATTGTGCGTTTCCGGTTGACTTTATATAGTTTTTATTCTCATACTTCCTATTGATTTATTTAAAATAATATTGTGTGTTTCCGGTTGACTTTATTTTAAGTTTTTATGTTGGTATTGAAAGATTTATCTTGACACATTCGCTTGAATTATTTAAAATGTTATATCCGCTTGATTTATATAAATTCTACTTGGCGGTAAAGTTTCGCGGTAATTTTGCGTATAAAAAATGTTGTACTGTGAATTGGAGGATATTCTTTGTTCGCTGCTCCCGGAATAAACACCCTGAGTACTTTTACTAGTACACCTTTGTACTCTCTTAAACATTTCTCTGCCATTTCCTATTGCTGTGTATTTTTGTGATATATTGATGCAGTTTGAGTGCTTTATGCGGACTACCCAAATGTACTTTCTTTGGTATTGTTCGTCGAGTGGTTGAGCTCCTTAAGTTCTGAGTTGAGCTCCACGATTAGTGACAAATGCGTGCACTGACTGGACAGGTCCACTCATTCTGCGTGGTTTTTCCTCAAAAGACCATTTCAGACATAAATCTACATGGTCTTCACATGATCTGACCAAGATTATGTCTGGACTTTAAAAGAGACTGTGACTGTGAAAATATGATTGACGTGTAAAAGTGTTTGTATAAACCTAATGACAGAAAAAAAAAAAAAAAATTAGTTATGTATGTTGGTCCCTAATTCAGTACACAATCTTATTAAAATAATTATTTATATTAAAAAATCCTTTCTTTTCATTTAACTAGATGCATTTTGTAGACATAAATTGGTGACTAGTAGGTAAGTCACCAGGTAAGTACTTGATCACTAAAAAGTTACCAATTTTCCAGTAAAAACAATAATCGGACGCCGTATTTTTTATATTCTTTTTTCCAGCCAAGCTGTAACAGTATACCTAATTATCCTTAATTATTATAAAATGTACCTATCGTCTGTAAGTCTGTCTATCCGTTTGTGAGCTTATAACTCAAGGACAACTCGCCTAATTTACGCGATTCTTATCAATAGTCATACATCTTCACTGGCTATACATATAGGAGACGTTTGAACTTGTCAGATTAAACTCGTTACTTGTAAACGTCACATTTTTGACGTCGCCATTTCTATCGTTATAAAGTTCTCTAATATGGTTAAGGTTTCAATAAGTTGACGGTACACTCTAAAAACATAAAAAGTTAAAACTTTACCTGGTAAACTAACATATTCAAGAGCGTTGAGATATAAAATTACCTTATAAGTAAAGTATTACGGAACTATTTCTTGCAACTTCGCACGGAGTTCGAGTTTCCCGAGGAAGCTCGTTTATGATATAGATAGCGAGTTTTCCATTACAAGTTTCCCTCTCTGTTTAAAAAAATAGAACAACAAAAAACTGTGGAGCGTCGCACTGTTGTGTTATAAATGACGATATTATGCCAAGTTATGCCAACGAAAGTGGTGGTGGACAGAAGATAATTTTATTCTGTGAGTCTTACTCATGAGAAGGGTCTGAAAGTAAGGATTTGAGAGTCTTATAGTCTCACTAAGCAGCTGGTTAGATGCATATATTTTATAAATTGTAGGAAGGAGCACTGAACGCCATGCCTGCTCACTTTTTTGTCAACTTCAGACTATGTTTTTTCAAACGCCAGTGATCTTTTTATTCGACTCCCTGTCGACAAAAGCCGAACATTGTCGAGGGACACAACCACGCATCGTAAGATAACTGAAATGAACTACATATTATTCTATATTCAAATCCTTTGTTCCATTTTTTTTAATGCTATTTTGTAAAGAACCAGGTTCTTAATAATCAATTACAATCTAGCCTTTAGGACTGTTAAGCAATTTTAATGTAACTTAATTTTTTACGTGATAATTATTTTAAAACTTAGAATAGTGTCGATTGTACTTTACAAGTCCGTTCCACTTTCTTAGTGACTAATATAATGATATAAACCTTTTGTTCATGTGTTATTATGTGATTCATTGTCACTATTATTTCTACACTTTTTACACTACACTAACTCAAAAGGTTTTGTTCGTTTTCGTCTTCGCACTATATTTGTTTGGTCTAACAGCTGAATTGCCCCGATATTCACATGTCGGTGGAGTCGGTGTTTGCAGGCCTCAGCAAATTTTTGGATTATGTTTGTGAGTGGTTCCAGTTATAGGTCAAGATGGAGGTCGTCATTTCTTATATACCAGGGCAAATTAACAATACTCCTGATACCTTATTCTGGAATGTTTGTATAATTTTGATGTTGGTCGGTTTAGTACAGCTCCTCAGTTGGATGTCATATGTCCAAATTGGTATAAGAATATGCTTATATAATAAAAAAATATTATGTATCCGTAGGCAGGAATCTCGTCCAATCAACCAATACATATTTTTAAAACGCATGTTTAGTTCCTGTCTTTTCTTTTTGACGTGCGTTTTCCAGAGCAGTTTCGCGTCAAGCGTTATGCCAAGGTATTGGCTGTATTTGTTTATGGCACTTGTTGGCCATTTATGAAGATTGGGTGGTAATCACAATTCCTGTTGATGAATTTAATGTGAAGTGACTTCGATTCATTCAATTTGATTCTCCATCTTTGTGCCCAGTCATGAACTTCATTTACAGCGATTTGTACCTCTTTTTATTGATTCTGTATGGCATGACCCTATCGCCATAATGGCAGTGTCGTCCGCCAAGGTTGGAATAATATTACTTTCCAGCTCTAGTATATCATACGTGTACAACAGGTAGAGGACTGGACCCAGCACACTACCTTGAGGCACGCCAGCTTTAATAATTTTAACTCAGAAATGCATCCTCGTGCCTTACGTGAAACATTCAATCTGTAATGTATGATTGCAAGATATCGGCAAAATCATTGGCCAGCATTAGTCTTAGCTTGTATATCAAACCCTTATGCCAAACTCTATCAAAAGCTTGTGGCACGTCTAAACATACGGTGGAGCAAACTTTTTTTTTATCTTCAAGCGTTCTCTCAATAATGTTGGTAGTTCTATGTACATACTGGTCTATTGCTGAGTGTTTCTCTCTGAAACCAAACTGATGGTCAGGGATCAGGTTTCTCTCGTTTATGACAAGTTTTAGCCGTTTTAAAAACGATTGAAAAAAGTGTTCCAATTGACGTCAATTTAACTTAAACAAATATCAACTTAAATTGATGTGAATTTTGTTTATTTCGGAATCACTAGTACCTACTATTAAAAAAGTCATAAACGAGTTTAAAGGTGTAACGCAAACTGAGCTTTATGTTTAATTAATAACCGCTTGATAACCTATCAATGTAAATGTTTTTAAAAGCACATATTCGTTTACATGTTTGGAAACTAAATTGCGAACGCAGTATATCTACATGTATCGAAGCATTAAGGATGCTTTACTTATCATAATATTATTACAGGCAGTTGTAAATCCACGGATTTAGGCCGACCACACACTCCGAAACTTGTTGCTAACGGTCCAAGGTTAGAGATTATTGCTTTCATGTGGAAAATATAAGGGTTTGATTTAAAATATAAATGGCGTTGTTTTGAGACCCTTTTTTATGAGCTTATTCCTTATTGTAAATGTAATATTTGATATTTTTGTTCCTAGTACTTACCTATTAAAATATTACTAATCAACTTTGTTCGAAATTAGTAATTAGAATAATATTTACGAGTCAACCAATTAGTAATTAGTATAATATTTATGAGTTCTTTTGCACTTTTGCTTTTGCTTTTGCTTGTGCACTGTTGCTGCATCCCTGCAGTGGGAATACTTTATGCTTATTATGCTTATTCTATGCTTATTACTGATGTGACTGAACTAAGCACAGATTAAACCCGTACCAGCCTCTTTGAATTGTTCTGTTAATCTAATATTATGCCGAAAGGTTTCCCCAGAACCAAAAATATTTCTGAAAACTGTTGTTTACTTATTTAACCATTTATGTACACACATACACAAACAGGAAGAAAGGAACAGAAAAATATGCACAAAGGTATATACAACAACAAGAACGACACGAGGTAAGTATTGTCCACAGGCAAGAGGATATTTGTCGCCAATCTAAAGCATTATCGTTATGTCGACTTTCTAGACACCATCATCATCTGCCTAGCCTGTTGCCAACTCTGGTTGGACTGGAAGCTGACCTAAGTCAGCTTCCAGTCCAACCAGATGCAGCTGAATACTAGTATTTTTTATGGAGCGACTGCCTATCTGATCTCCACAATCCAGTTACTGGGTTAACGCACCCAGTTGACAAAAATGGTTGGCCATTATTACCAGGGTGGGCTAGCTGGGCCAATATGCCCAGGGCGGCAAAATTGAGGGCGCCGGGCGGTTGAATAAAGTCCTTAATTTTCTCTCTAGGAAAGAAAAATCTTATAAAATATACCGTGCTTAGCAGACCGACAAAAAAGATTTTATTTTTAAGGTTTTTCTTTAAAAAAATGCTAAATTTTTCGGCTGTAAATTATATATTTTTTAATGCTGTCTCCTACAAAAATCCTAAGACAGCACTTATAAAAGCAAGCCAAGCTGAAAGAAATAGGATATAGGAAAGAAGGAAGCAACTGTTTAGTTAAGTAATGATTTATGAATTGAGAATACAAAAAAAAAACTCCCGAATTTTTTACCGATTTTACATTTCTGAACTAGAAACCCTTTTCGTTCCGTTTATGTTTGAAGGGGATTCCCCACAAACGTTGAGATAAGTAATTATTTCCAGTAGTTTGTCGTATTACCTATAATATTTTTGGATAATACCCTTTTATGTTTATCCTACATTCCTACAACGCAACAATATACATACATACATACTCTCTCATGAACTTTTGTATATTTCTTCAGAAGCCCCAGTAAACTAACATATTATGTGAATATTATACAATACCAACAATATCATAAACATAACATCCCAGCTTTGGAATAACAAGCTCATGAGTTATATGGTGTTAGTGTACAGGGCGGCGAATATTATTTTGGCCCGGAGCGGCTAAATAGCTTGTAATGGCATCTACATCGCCACATGCGAGCTACGCGTCACACCGACGTCCCGCAAAATCCTGCATCGCGCAAGCAGAGTTTACCGCGCAACTAGCATATCTGCCATCCGCAAGTTATAATGCCGTTATTCAACAAAATCATATTTCGAGTTATGGACAAAAAGAGCGGAAAAACAAAAAATGGATTCCGTTTCATTACTGTAACTCATGTGCGAGAGTTATCGGTATCAAAAAATAGATCTAGTTTTGCGCTTTCAAATAGCAATACTTTTATTTTTAACAATGATTTAATCTTAACAAAAATAGGTTTTTTGCGTTTTAGTTTAATGTTTTTACAATTTACAGCTTATACTACTACGACTATAATGCCGCTAACGGCTAGCCTACCCTAACGGCATTTTAGTGTTTAATTTTTATTTAATTTTATTGACATTTAAATGACTTTAAAACATCTCTTCATTACTAAACTGTAATGCCAAGCATTATGACTCCGCGAATAAACACTATGCTAAACTATAACGCAGCTAAAGCCACTTAGCCGCACTTAAGACTAGTAAGTTAAAGGACATTTTTCCTGCATTTTTTTTAGGTTGTTGGATAGCTTTAATGTCGCTAAATACAAAACATTAAAATGTAACATGGCATTTTAGCTTTGAATCCGGTACAAGATAGTTGAGGAAATCAAATAAAAAGGGTATTACCTGCAGAAATAAAAGAGCTTATTCAGAAATGTGAATCAATAATTTAATGAAAGTCTTCTTTAATTTCAACAAAAATCACTATGTGAGCATTTACTTATAATAACTGAAAATGAGATCGCAGCAAATAAAAAAAAAAACATCTTATAACTAAATTAGTTATAAGTTAAAGTTAGACCGAGTAGCCAGAAGTCCCATGTGTTACAAACAAACAGAAGAAGTAAGAAAAAATGTTCACAACCCAATACACCAGCTGCGGTCACTAAGATATCAATCATCGAGCAGTTGCCCACCAGACACGACACCCGTTTGGTCGGAGAATCCTCCCTTTTGTATGGTGTTTTATTGAACTTTACACCCTCTTCCTCATACGCTAATATAATAAATAAGCTAGATCGGGATTATTATATGGTTACACAGCTAGATCGTGTCCTGATTATTACACTCTCACTCATCATTTTTGGTGGCGCGTGTGTTTAATCATTCGGTTCCCTACAAAATGGTTGATCTGAATGGTGGTGATCCACGCGTCATGTTCGTGAACGGGCACCGTCAGTTGAGACTGGTCATCTCTTAACTGCCACGGCTTATTTTTATTATTCTTATATTTATATTTCTTTTTTTTTTTTTTTACATTGTTCTCACATAATAGAAGCAACAAGGATAATGTACCAAGGATTTTGTAATATCTTGTATTATATACAATACAATACAATACCAAGAATTTTGAGAGTCCTTGGAGTTTCTTGCCCGTTCTTCTCCATAGAGATCTACGTTTTGGAATGGGCAACTAGCTTCAACTTTCTGACTAACTAACCGACTCTTTGACAATTCAAAAGTGCCTGTATTTGGTTTAATTGAAATAAATGCTTTCAGTTGAGTTGAGTTGAATTACATATAATGAAACCGATTTCCTTCGATTTGTTCTTGTAACGTTTTCCCTTTTACTTCCTTCACAAGACAAGTTAATAGCCTAACAAAATTATGAAAATGAATCGAGCAATCAATACGTCAATCTAAGTTTTGTTCAGTAACTGTGGCTGCTCAAATATGGATGGCAGTGCACTTTGTAATGACAGGTTATGTGAAGGGTTAGCTAGACTCGTATGGTTGGCAACAAAAATGGCGGCACATGTTCAATTTCCGAACAGTTAAACGTGTCATGTCATCTGTCAGACAGAACGACACATTTTTTTTTTCAATTTTTTTAATTTTAATGTTTTTGTCGCAAATACGTTTAATCAATGGTTTAACTTTGACGCATCGGGATGCGAGCGCCACCAAGCGGTGCTCGACAGAGTCTAAAACATAACGCTCGACCAGAATTAAAGCAGAGTTGGTCGGTGGCGGTCAAGCAGTGAACACGTTTAGAATCTGTCGCGCGTTTTGTATATACATATACAATTAAAGCGCCTGTCTGGATTCGAATCTACGACCTACAACTCGTAAGTCGCGGCTTCGAGGCACAGCATGACGAGTCATTCTCATAGAATGTCTTCAAAGAGAAGAACACTGTTCATTACGGATTTGTTTCCGAAGTTTTTTTTGTTGTTGTATTTTACCGAGTACAAAAATCTAAAAGTGAGCCATGATTGTAACTACGTATCTAACTGTCGATTTATATTGAAAAATACCGACAAAAAAGTAAATTAATATCAAGGGACTATTGTTGCCACCTGTACAAGACTAAAGCTAACACGAGAATAGAAACACTGTTATCTTGTTAGAGCTCGAACAAAAATAAACTTATAAATCTGGCTTCTAAGTTATTTTTAAAATGAGAACACTCTAGATCCAATTAACTGTTTAAATATAAAGGGTTGTTTCAATATTCCCTATTTTCCTACAAAAATTGAAAACCAGTTTTGATTATAGATTACCCGGTACGGTAAATATTTTGGATGGCAAATTGACAAGCAACTTAAATAAATCGTCCGTTTATTCATATCACAACTCAGTTCGGATGTCATAGTATGGCAATCTCCTAAACAATACATTTCTTTGACTACAGTCAAAGAAGCTCTCGGCCATCAAAATTATTAATAGACTAACGGCTACAGGTACCATGGTGCCTAATAGCTGGAAAGTAATTGGAACCTCTCAGGCCTTAATTGCTTCAGATTAGTAACGCTTGCCTACCAATAGGCTCGACCAATCACTGTTCGAGTAAAGTGGCTAGAGGGATTTACTGGACGACAGTAACAAGTAGTTTTCGTACATAAGGGGGAAGCGCCATGGTAAATCGCGAAATTCAAATTTTCTTTCGTTTTTTTTTTTTCAATTTGCAGGTAAGTGTCAGGTTGTATGTTGAACAAAATATGATTCGCGACCGTAACAAGTATGTATTTACAGAATTATAATCATTAAAGTCATCAATACAAGCCTCTATGTTCATACAACCCTTGTGAATGACTGTTTCATCAAATATCAATCAATAAGAAAATTTGAATTTCGCGGGCTACCCTGGCGCTTCCCCCTTAAGTGTAGCTGGACCCGAGAAGGCAGTAACTATAGATTTCGAAAAGCCTATATGTATTTATTACAGCTTAATTTGTTGTTGTTGTAGTAACAACTTGGAGCCGTATTTGGACCCAGTTGATAACTAGCCCTTATTATATGGGACTACCAAAACGTTGGTGTCGCTAACTACTACTCACCTCTGCCTATCCTTGCGAGCAATACAGGCGTAGTAGTATTACCTATATAAATCATGATTCTTTGACCGAAATAATAAGAAAAATAAATCCACAGAGACTTCGTCAAGCTTTCAGAAGTCTAGGAATTTGTGTTCAAAGTCAAGACATAAGTACGAGTAGGTGCAGTTCTTCATTTCTTTGAATTGCTTCGAGAGCGAACGACTTTTGTAGGCTTTGGTTCGTCTTGGAAGACCCAGATTGTGGATTGTTGTTTGGAACCAGGATCGTAAGCATAGATCCAAGATTCGTCACCACTGATGATGTCGTAGACGTGATTTGACTCTCCTCAGTTGAACCTTTGAAGAGTTCTATTACACCATCTGACGCGGGCCGCCTTATGATCATCGGAAAGCAAATGCGGGATCTATCGGGAAACGAGCTTTCTCACACCAAGCGCCTCATGCAAGATCTTCTGAATGGTTGCCCCTAAGATGCCAAATATCACCTCTATCTCCTGATATGTCGCATGACGATCTTCGAGGATTAGTTGTTAGACAACGATGCTATCTTCAGTGAAGGCCGATTTTGGACGTCCTTCACGAGATTTGTTTCTAAGACTGGTATGTCCACGCTGGAATTCTAAATACCGCAGACAGTCCGCAGACATGAGGCTTCACCAAGGAACTCAGATGTTAGTATTTCGAAACACTTAAGCCGTGTTAGGCCTCTTCGGAAGCTATGGAAAATTATTGTACGGACATTTTCCTTAGTAAGATTCATTTTCGTACGTGACCTGACAGAATCAAAACAACGCTGTGACCATTCTTTCAATTGTTTTGATATTCGAAACTCCAATAAATTTGAATATTGAACAGTTCTAAATTCAAAATTGGTGGCAAATATGTAAACGACAGAACTAAAAAGGCATGCATTTTTTTTTGGGTGGGAAATCATCAAATGACTTCTCCCGCTCTGGGCGGAGCGGGAGGGCGTGTCAGACTCTTACTGACTAAAACCTACTTATGTTCCTTCAGTTGCCTGTGCGTCAGGGTCTCGGTAACTATTTCGAACAATCCGCGATCCCGGCAGGCATCGGCCTTATCGGACCCCGTCAATGGTGCTAACATCTCTCTGAGGCGTGCGTGGAACACTACGCGCCGTCGACCCGGACCTGGTCCTTACCGGTCGACAAGCTACCCATTGCTCGCCATCCACAGGCCCGTGCCTACGGTGGCCGGGAATCAGCTATTGATGATTCCTGACGCCCTGGGCGTCTCCTCTTGCGGCGACTAGGGGCATGAGGGCGCAACGATTGCCTCTTCCTCACGCACTCCGTCTCCTCCTTCGCTAGCATTACTGCTTCGCAGAAGGAGGTGACGGCTTCCCATGCCCTCTCGCTCCGTACCATGGTCTGGACCAGGGCCGGACGCGAGAGATAGCCACCTCCAATCGCCCCCACGAGGACACGGTGGTGCTCCGCCCAAGCTGGGCAGAGCTCCACCGTATGCTCCACCGTATCCTCCGGACAATCCACACAGTGGTAACACCCGGGCGTTTCCTCCCACCTTATCCAAAACAGGAGCCTCCCGAACCAGCCATTTCCGATGAGGACCTGCGTCAGGCGGAAGGTGAGGACGCCGTGGCGCCTCTCAAGCCACTCTTTAAAGAGGGGACTTACCGCCGCAATTGTGGCGTGGGTATTCTAAATTCCTACAAATTTGAATATTGAACAGTTCAAAATTCAAAATTGGCGGCAAATATGTAAACGACAGGACTTAAAAGGCATGCCTGGTACCTACCTACCTAATTAATTATTATGCAACGCGAAACTATATTTCAATCTATAACTAATTATTTCACGTAATCAGAAACACTTTCCCTTCCAAATATTCCGACAAATTCTAATCTAACCAATTCTATTTTAAGCCAAATACAAATTAATGGTTAATTCTTAGGGTAGGCGTGGTAAAACGTTAACAAAGGGCCTACGGTAAAGAGGGTCGAATAATTGTGTCAGTTCAGTCAACAGTAGGTCCACGTAATTTAACTTTATATATATCAGGAAGGGCGTATTTATATTTTGAAATTTTGTGCGCAGGTTCGATAACTATATGGTTTTTCTTTGTCAAATCAGTTTTTAAAAAAGAAACAAAATGGCGTTTAATAAAAAACATACTTCAGCCATTTCGCGCTCTTTTAGTTTTAAGGTGCGTGGTGAACATTTATTCAGCTTTAAGCTATGCGAACTTGCAAAAACAGACTCGTATAAAATATACCTATTAATATTCTCTTTGACACATACACATAACACATTTTCAGGCCCACATTTTCAGTACCAATGCCTGCAAACGATTCGCACTCCTACTAGGAGTTTGACATCTCTTACTTTGAAGGAGACTACCGTAATATATCTACCAACTTAGAGATAGGTGAATAGCAGTTAAATGAAAGAACCTCGAAACCTGTCTTTATAAAATCACACGATGTTGCCTTAACTGAAAACATACAGAATATGGCGTTAGTTACGTATAAATCAGTAACTATTCGTCACAAAACATTATTCAAGCCACTTCGGTAGAAATATTGCTAAAGCCGGGACAATCACTGTCAAAATCTGTCACCACTAATAAAACAAAATAATCTATGCATAAATATAATAGAATAGTAACGAAGAATTTTTGTATGGATACAGTAATATTGAATGTATGTTCCGTATTGGCGCAAAAATGGTTAAACCGATTTGGATGTTGGCACGAAGATAGTTTATAACCTGGATTAATACATAAGGTACTTTTAATCCCTTTAGTCTGTACGTTCCCTTGGAATATTTACCGACATCCACCCGAATGAGAACACGGGCAAAAGCTAGTTCATTAATATAATAAGCACGTCACTTTCAACAAATAAAAACAATTGTTTTCTAGAAAACAAGGCATTTCTACACCAATTATCCGTCATCGCGTGTTTAAATCTATAAAATATATATATATATATTTGGTACACAAAAGAGCAATAAGCTATATTTTTCTGTATAAAGCAGTTTTATAAATATATATTTTCATAACATTAGTACAGCTTTCCCAAGAAAAGTATGTGCTTCGGGAATCATCGTCTATCTTCGAAAATACGAATGCGCGATGATAAGATCAAATAAGGAGCTGTTACCACCAAGGATTGTATTAGGTACCATGTTCACAAAATTATAGATTAACAACTCTATGCAATTTCAGAAACCTTTTCAAAACTTTTGAGTGACAATTGACGATCTGCGATCGGAAAAATTAACTCGACTATCGGAAAACTTAATATATTATAAACGCGCAATTATAACTTCGACAAAACGCGGTAGTACAAAACTTAGAAGCTTTAGTTCTGTGGGGGTTACTGTGTGACGCAAAGTTCGTGCTAATTCGGAAACGCGAATATTACCGAGGCGTGTAACTTTTCTAGTTTACCTGTACTTTAGGTTTCATAAGCGGTCAATGATACATATCTGCGGCCAATCAGTTAAGCGTTTGACCCAAAACGTAGCACAAACTAATATTAGTACGATTTAATTAACATTTGTATGAGCCTCTGTGATAACATCTTAATAGGGAACACGCCACCACCTGTATTTGTCGTAGTTTTTTTAGCCGACTACGCATAATACGCCGCCTTTTTTACATACAAATTAATAACGTTACAATATTTTGTACGGACAGTCATGTGGTGGTATATTCGACCTCTCAAATGCTTTATCACCCTAAGGTTCATTATCACGTGCACGTCATAATACGTCAAGGTCTATTTTTTTCTTTAAAATCAATGTGTCAGTAAGTTAGTTTCAAATTACTGGGAGATTTTGTCAAAGATGGTTAAACAATTACGAGGACCTATAACTATTTTCGGGGACAACGTTTATTATATGTATTTCACAGAAAAATAATGGATATTACGTAATATTTTGGGGTAACTCTACGGACAAGGAAATAGCGTTTAAATCTCAAAAGAGGATTCAGGCTATGTTTAAATTACAATCGACAGAAAGCTGCAGACCATTGTTTAGTAAATACAAATTATTAACTTTTCACCGTCTCTATATATTTTTGAAGTTGCATCGTTTGTAAAGTCTAACCCTCAACTCTTTCCACGACAATCTGACACTTTTCCGCGCAACAGACGTGACAATAGCCAACTTTGCTTGCAATCGGCAAAAACTGCCTTCATAGGGAAAAGTCTTTTTTGTATGGCCCCGAAAATATACAACAAAATACCACAGTCTTATAGAGCTATGACAACAAATCAATTTAAAAATAAGATTTAAATTTACTAACAGACAAGTGTTAGTATAATATAAAAAAAAAATTGACAGATACCTTTAGACATACTTAAACTTTATATTATTATTTCTATATTAATATTATTCTCATAAAATTTAATAATGAATAGAATAGAATACTCTTTATTATGTACACCATAAAGCTTACAGATATAAAAGTAGAAATTTTACATAGGGTGACACAATGGGCGGTCTTATCGCTAAAAGCGATCTTTTACAGACAACCTTTGGATGGATTCAAGGTAGAAGGAGAGACAATAATGCAGGTAGTCAGTGGTGTACCATTTACATATACAACAAATACATATGTATGTATTTGTTGTATATGTAAATGGTACACCACTGACTACTGATCCCGATCACGTGCGTATAAAAATTACGATTGTTATTTTCACAAGATCATTATGATTGTTAAAAGAACATTAGTTCTTCTGAAAGAAGCCTTATCAAAGTTATCAATATTAAAGATAAAAAATGTAAAAGATAATTTATTTGTCAAACATGCGTACACATACAAATCAAGCATGCAAGATCTTAAATATAGGTAAAAAGTCTGTACATGTTTTGCCTGACGAGGCGTACAAGTTGTTTTAATATAACAAACACATAATTCAATAAACCAAAGATTAAAAATTGGGTCACTAACATTCATCAACCCCCACACACACTTATCCCCCACACACTCCAACACTTCCTCTCTCCTTAAACATTGTCATTACATTTAGTTTCCTTACTCTTGTTTCATGTTTATTATTGTATATATTATATTATGTAGATAGGTATATGTTTTATGTACGTATAAAACATATACCTATCTACATAATATAATATATACAATAATAAACATGCAACAAGAGTAAGGAAACTAAATGCACATGCAATGAATGTAAATGCAAATGTGCGGCATGATTTGGTATGCTTAGACGATATACAAAATTTTAATGAAATCCATTCACAAAAATATCGTGTAACAAAAATGTAAGGAAGAGCTAATTTTTTTAATGTGAATCATCTATAGCCGCGGGTAAACCGATTGTTATCGTGACGACGCGTCGCCACGCTATATTTTCTTTACAAAATAGTTTTTGATGTGGACCTTGAACATAGGGTAAAGAAGAATGAATTTGCAATGTTAAGGTTCGCTAGCCAAGGTCAGTCTTTGGATGGTTGACCATTTTGATTAGGATATTGTGTTTTACATTGATTAGCTCGCTACAGTGAAGCCGCCAGGTTATGCAGCGCTTGCCAAGCTAAGTCTTTGGATGGGTGACCATTTTGATTAGGATATTGTGTTTTACATTGATTAGCTCGCTACAGTGAAGCCGCCAGGTTATGCAGCGCTTGCCAAGCTAAGTCTTTGGATGGGTGACCATTTTGATTAGGATATTGTGTTTTACATTGATTAGCTCGCTACAGTGAAGCCGCCAGGTTATGCAGCGTTTGCCAGAGTCAGTCTTTGGATGGATGACCATTTTAATTATAATGTGTTTTACATTGATTAGCTCGCAACAGTGAAGCCACCAGGTTAAGCAGCGCTTGCCAAGGTCAGTCTTTAGATGGGTGACTATTTTGATTCTTGATTAGCTCGCAATAGTGAAGCCGCCAGGTTAAGCAGCGCTTGCCAAGGTCTGTCTTTGGATGGGTGACCATTTTGATTCTTGATTAGCTCGCAATAGTGAAGCCGCCAGGTTAAGCAGCGCTTGCCAAGGCCAGTCTTTGGATGGGTGACCATTTTGATTCTTGATTAACTTGCAATAGTGAAGCCGTCAGGTTAAGCAGCGTTTGCTAAGGTCAGTGTTTGGATGGATGACCATTTTGATTATAATTATCGTGTTTTACCTTGATTAACTCGCAAAAGTGAAGCCACCAGGTTAAACAGTGCTTGCCAAGGTCAGTCTTTGGATGGGTGACCATATTTAATGTGAAACATCTATAGCCGCGGGTAAAACCGATTGTTTGCGTGGCGACACGTCGCCACGCTATACAATGGTATGTTTCACATCTGCCAGGCGTCCCGTGACGGCTCAGTTTTTTTTGTCAATGTATTTTATTCCAAGTTTGTATACCGTCTAAATTCATATACTTTTAGTAAACGTGGTATAATTTAATGTGATAAGGACCGCGCCACTTTGTATAAAACTTAATCATTATTTGCCTCCTTACTTAATAGTGGTACTTTAATAGTGTTCTTTTTAATTAGCCTACACTGACTGTCCTACTGCTGAGCAAAAGCCTCCCCAAAATCCTTCCAAGCATCCTTTTCCACCTTGATCCAACCCTTGCGGTACAAATCTAGGTTGTCTCCCCACCTCTGCCTAGGTCGGCTTCCGCGTAGTCATATCGCGGCTTTTTCTAAAGTCCGCTCTACACTCGCAACGCGAACGCCCGCTACAGCCGTGAAACGCGAGTGTAGATGGTTTCGCGCCTTCGCGTTCGCGCTTCACTCCGTTCCCCGATCGGTGTGGGTTTTTTGTCCTGCTACAAAGGGTTCTCGCTTGGTTAACGCCGCGCTAACGCGAACGCATCTACACTCGCAGCTCTTCGCAGTAGCTCACGAATCGTAGTCGGAAGTGGACCTGCGTTTTTTTCTAGTTAAGCTTTCTGAAAAAATGGGCACGACGTCGTTCGTCATCCACCATCCACCGTCAGCGTCGTCTTCTTTTTTAACCGATTTCAAAAAGGAGGAGGTTATCAATTCGGATGTTTGTATTTATTTATGTTTTGTATATTCGGGCATAACTCCGTCATATATACACGGATTTTCAAAATTATGTTTTGTTTGAAAGGGTATACTCTCGAGGTGGTCCCATTGTCACCAAGTCAGAATCTGTTGAAGGAATCCCATGGAAATCGAAGGAAATCTTCAAATTTTACAGGCACGCCTATAGCGATTTGGGTATTTTTTATAGTAACTCGTGCATTTGCTCTCGGAAAGCACCATTCGGTGAAGTGGAACTGATAATGAAGACCAGAGGTGGCCACCGGAACTACTCAATTATAAGTATTTCACGGGTTACGATTCGATTACTTTAATATGGTTGCTAAGCAATTTATGCTCGTTACAATGAATATGGTGAAATGGTGCTAATAGTGGCTTCACCGTCAGCTCCAGTTCTTTTGGTTCTTACCCCAGGAGAACTCCTCAACAATTAACGTCCCTGCATCGGGAAAAGGAATATTTTGTAAAAGGTGATGAGCAGTTGATATTAGGCTATTGTAACATAGATAAATTAATAGCTACCTCACTAAAAAGTGCAAAATAAACAACTTTTTTACAAAAAAAAACAATCAACTTTCAAAAAAAAAAAACACTACAAACTGAAAAATAACTTTAATGACGCAAGTCGGTGGCAAAAAACTAAAATACAGATCCAAAGACACCGACTTCCGTAATGAAAGTTATTTTTCAGTTAGTAGTGTTTTTTTTTTTTTGAAGTTGGTTGTTTTTTTTGTAAAAAAGTTTTTTTTTTCATCTCGTTTTTATTTCTTTGTATTTTTAATATAAAGATAATTATAGTACGCTGCAGCACATAGCGCCACAGCAGCAGCTGCAGCCACATCGCCTACGAAGATCGCGTACGAAACTGCGAAACTTTGAGAGTGTTGACGGACACCTTTATACGCGAAGTTCCAGTCGCGAACCGCAGCGTGAATTCACAGCAAGATTCGCTCGCGAGTGTAGAGCAAACTTAATAAACAGTTACCTATTAATTATAAGATGCTTCTCAAAGAATAACTTTATCACTTTTATAAAGTTGACCTATTTCAAAGAAATAGACTGAACATTATTGTCCCTTTCACTTAACACTATCCTTTCAAGTATAATTTAATTTACCACTGCTTGTAAATTCTTTTGACAATTTGGGTTCTGTCCTCACAAATTTATTTCGATAGTTTTTCTTTCATAACTGCCAATTATTCGAAACGCTTTTTTCATGTCTAGAACTTGTCGCTTTAAGTCAGCCTAACAAATAGTACCATTTTAACACCCGAGTCACAGACTTCGAAGTAATGACAGAAATAAACATTGTTGTGTCAAATAAACATAGCCGATCGTTATTCATTATGACAAATAGAATTCAAGTTTATAGGTCCGAACGACCTCGAGCCATGGAATAGGGAAAATGGAGTGTCTACATTTTTACTAAAAATCGTTAAGCATAATTATGGCTCGCTATTAAAAGGCACGAATTGAGAGGGTATTCTAATCGTGACTCATGAAAAGTCTTAAATAAAATACTTTCTTCTAACTAGTCTTTGAGGAGAACGTGAAGGCACTGACAGAGAAGAGACCACCACAGCGGGTATGATCAGCTTACGTCGTGCCCCTCCGACAGTGTCTCCAATCCGTGTACAGCCCTATATTGGAGCAGCCATTTATTACAGCCGCGTCACTGTCAATATTCCGGCACAGTGCAGCGAATGTCTACAATACGGTAATCCACATATACACTGGTTATGCCAAAGTCGCCTGGTGCGTGAAAAGCTATACGGTTCTCAGATTAGACCTCCCTTTCTTCCTTCTCCATGTCTCTAACAGACCATCTTCTGACGTCACACCCAAATTCCATAAAAATTGTTGATATATTAAGGTGGCTGGTTGTCACCTCAATTGGGTTCATAAAATTAATAGTCACTCCCCGAACATTATTAAACGCTAGAATTGGAATAAATAAACTCGTAATTAAATGAGGACAATCAAATTCTTCCATTTAATTTAGAAGGAGGAAGGCGCCGCCGCCGTGAAAGTTTCATCGTTAACATACTGTCTAGAGTAAAATTAGACATCTACAAATTACTAAAGTTAGTTAGCTGTAGCTTGAATGTGGTGTTTTTAAGCGTTTGGTTTATGAAAGCACTTCCATTGTTTCTCTACAGCTGCTGCCTTATTATGACGTGCTAATACAATCATGGTTCCATTGAGAAAAAGGGATAGTGCTATCGGTCATATATAGCTCGGTCTCTCTTTCACGCTGGAACAATGATGGCTTTAACACGTCATGGTACGGCCTCTGAAGAATGGTATCTTTTTAATGTCAGCTCATAAAAATATATGTAGGTTGTATACCTACATGACGCAATGTTTTAAGATTCGAATAAAACTGAATTATTTGAATTAAAACTTGAATCTCGCACTAAAAACAGTTCGGTCAAGTAGAAAAGTTAGTCGTCATTGTATCGTTGAGCCATATTAATAAATATATATTACTAGCCCGGCATGGATTGCAAAGATAATGATTTTATTTCTGTAAGTAGGCTTGTACAAATACTTTAACATGCCAATCATATTTAAAAAACTAGATGAGATCGGCGTTTTCCATCTGACTACTCTGAGATGAAAGGCCGAAACAAACTCAGAGGTCACAATCTGTTTTAAAGTCCAGGCATAACCTTGGTCAGATCATGTGAAGACCATGTAGATTTGTATCTGAAATGGTCTTTTGAGGAAAAAAACACACAGAATGAGTGGACCTATCCAGTCAGTGCACGCATTTGTCAGTAATCGTGCAGCTCAACTCAGAACTTAAGGTGTGGAACGTAAGGATAATAGTGCATTAAGCAATTAAGGTGCGAATTAAATTTATTTACCTATCATTTTTTAGCGTAAGTTACTTATAGCCTGGTTCAGCCCTTCTGAATAATACCTAAGTTATATTTAGTAAATGATTTCAATTTAAGTTTTTTCCATGTCTTATACATACATACTTGCATAAACTCACGCCTTCTTCCCATGGAGTTAGGCAGAAACTACAGAACGCCACCTGCTACGATCCATACATACTCTTTTTGCCTCGTTTATGTTCATACATCTGGTCATACACGCACGCCGGTTGTGAGTACTACGCACCTGACCTTTCTGAAGAACATCACCAATAAGGTCACTATATGTCTTCCTAGGGCGTCCCCTCCCGGCGTTTCCACTCACATCTGCCTTTTGTTAATCGCCCTTCATTCATCCTCTCAACATGACCAAATCATCTTAGCATACTCTTTTCAATTTTTGTCACTACATCTTCTTTTAAACCACACCGTTGCCTTATCATATCATTCTTCAGTCTATCATTCATAGTCACACCACACATGCTTCGTAAGGAACGCATTTCCACAGCATTTATTCTACTTTCATGCTTCTTTTGCCACACCCAACACTCACTTCCATACATAAGCGTAGGCACCAGCAATATTTTTAATTCAATAATTGTTCAACAATAATTCCATGTCTTAACATAAACAAATTATAATATTTTTGCTCAGAAACAGGCTCTGTTTAATCCATGGTTTAATGACGGTGCCTTGCCAATTCATTTATGAAAATATTATGTATGTAAGAAAAAATCTACATATTTTTAATAAAATAAGTGATAGACATAATTTTAATACTAGAAATAAAGATAAAATAGAACAACGATTTTTTTAGATTGTCTAAAGTACATACATCTTTTATGGGGTACTGTGTTAAATGTTACAACAAAATACCTTGTGGTATATGGCAATTAAATGAAAGAAAATTTAAAACTCATATTAAACGTACACTTTTTAAACAAGCATATTACAAATTAGAGGATTATATCCTAGATAAGAATGTTTGGAAACATGCTGGTCCTGCCTCATACGACAATCTAGAGTATAGACAAAATCAAACTGGTTTATTTATAATTTTTATGACATTGATTTTTACATTATGTAACTACGTACTTTAACTCACACACTAAATTATTACTTTTGAAATTTTGGAAAAATCATTTACTTTTCAATATTTGTAAATATGTGAGCACCATGTATCTATCTCATAATTAGTTTTCTTTTTACCTATGGTATAGTAATTTTATTCTAGGTGCATCGTCTTCACATACAATTATATAATTACGGCCTTACTAATAAAAATATTTAACACACTTGTTTAACAACTGTTTAGTTATACACTGTATAAGCTATGGATAAGAGTTACACAGTCCCTTTACCAAAAATGGGTGTGTAAGCATTGTATAGTTATAAATTCGTTACAACAAATGTCACTGGTAACATTCTTCGGAAACGTTTTGAAACTAAATTACCAATTTGTAGAGACATTTAGAAAACCTTGTAAACAGCATAAAAAATGCTTATTTTTAATAACTAATACAAATTGTGCCCGAAATGTTGTTTCAGAATATATTTAAAAATAATTGTATGTTTTTTACGGTAAAACGAAAGAAAGAATGAAACATACTTTTTAAGTTCGTCATTTAAGAACGCACCTTTCAAATGTCAAACTAGTGTCCCAATTTTAATATGTGTGCAATCGATGTGTGTGTGTGTGTTTTGTGTGTTTTTTATAGCACCAATCATATTTCTGATGCCACAAATGTTCTAAATCTAGAAACTACTTGTTCTTGCTCTTCAAGAGTCCCAGGCATGCGTATACATTGTGCCACTTTATTTGCCAAAGCGAGATCCATTCTTTGGCATACATTCGTAATGGACTGATAGTTAAGTCCATGAATTTCTGTTGCGTGATCTTGAACTTCTTGCCTAGCCCACGTCCTGAGAGCAGTAGAAACTTTGAAGTTCTACAGCCAGCCCGCCACCACGAGCTTGCAGTTTGATATCACTTCTAACTAATTCAACTATGTATTTTCCGTCCATACATTTATATTTTACTGAATCTATATTTCATACGAAAGTCTGTGTCTCGTAAAGTAAAAGGATCGAAACGATTTTTGTCCTAAAAGTTAGTAAAATTGCCGGCCAGATGTCCGATACTACGGTTACACGCTCACTAAACAAGGGTTGAGGACTGAATAACAGTTGTGTAACTTCTCATACAATAAAAACGCCCGGTATACCAGATGTGTACAACTGAACTGTTAAATATCTTTTATTGGTAGAGTTAAGCATTATAACTCCGGTATACGAAGTGTGTAAATCTTTATTAGTAAGGCTGTTAATGTTTAAATAATATTGTAAAACATTTTAAAAGAGTAACGGAGGACTTTCTTGCCCATTCTTCTCCATACGAAACTACCTTTTGGAAGGGGCAACTAGAATCAATTAAATTTTTGGTAAATTTTGACATTCAAAAGCGCCTTTTATGTGCATATTTGAAATAAATGATTTGACTTTGACTTTGACTTTAATCCTGGTTTCATTCGAGGGTTGAAACGAACAGTTCTCGTATATCATCGAAACATACAACTTGTATAAATAAACTTCTATTCTAAAAATGCTGTTTCGGTTTTCGTCACACCGACGCGATGTCTATTTTAAAACTGCTGTCTCCATACCATGACGAACGTCTAATATGTCAACAACCTTGAACCCTGGCCTTTGTGGTTCGTTCAAGGCTCCCTTGTCGTTGACAAATGATTCATGAGAAACAAAAGACAGAGGAAATGCTTTCAGCTTTCGTCATGAATGTGTGCTACTACTGTTTGTTATGTCTGTGTTTTTTTTTGTGTGTATGTGTGACTGCGTCTTAGTTTTATGGGTAAAGATAAGACAAGCTATTAAGTAGTACTTCAAATCAACTCAGACTATCGCAGTCCACTGCTGGACATACGCCTCTCCCAGACTGCGCCACAACACCCTGTCCTCCGCATCCATTCTGTCTAAGTCACCTTTTTAACGTAGTCGGTCTATTTATTTATTAAAACTTTATGCACAAGTAAAAAAATACTCGACAAAGGCGGACTTCATTTAATTTTAATTTAATTTTCTACCAGTCAACCTTAGGGTGATGCAGAGACTAAACATGGCAGGTGCAATATACGGGATAGATAGCTTGGAAATAACTATAAAATACAAGAATAAATATTAATACATAAATACTAATACATATATTCATATATACAAAATAAACTTTGTCAAGAGAAATAACGATCGGTAGAGGAGAAAACGAATCCAGCAAATCAACGCTGAGATGCTATCTAGCAGGGGGGCGGGTATCTCTCGCTACACTTGCCGAAACGTGCTTACGCATGACAAATCCATACTAATATTATAAATTCAAAAGTAAACTCTGTCTGTATGTAACCTTTTCACGCCTAAACTACTGAACGGATTTCGATAAAATATTGCAAGGAGATAGATGACATCCTGGGAAAGGACATAGGCTACTTTTTGTCTCGGTAGCCGGTTTCCGTGGGATAATTTCAGACACCCACGCGGGTGAAGCCGCGGGCAGAAGCTAGTTTGTAATAAATTCAATTTAATTCATTGAATTTAACAGTTTTATGACAGAAAATAGCGATAGACGATGGGGTGACCTAATATTTAAAGACCATAAACCAGTCATAAATATTTTAATGTCATAATTATATGTACGAAACTTTTTGAAAAGAAAACGTTATGGGGAGACCTTGTCCCATTCATACTCAAAGATTATGACTGTCTTTCCTTGAAACGTTTTTGCTGAGTAATCTATGAGCGACGCTTGTAATTTGACATTTCTGTCTTATACGTAAGTAGCTAGCTATATTTAACTATGGTGAGAGGCTGGCTGCTTACACGTTAATAAATTGGTTTCCACGTTACGCGATATATTTGTGACTATTTCTTCAACATGACTGGCGTGTAGAAGTGTTCTGTCATCTACCCAACCCCTCGGGGATACAGGCGTTATTTTAAGTGATGCTTAATTATTTATTCAATGGGAGATTGTTCTTTATATAGCATATTTTTTGTACAGAAGCTATAATATTATTTATAATTTATTGGTTAATTTAAGATGTGTCTGACAGGTACCAAATTAATAAAATCACCTGTATCCTTATGACAGCCACTCTGGTTAATCCAACAGGCATCCCGCTTGTAAAAAAAAAATGTCAGTGTCTAATTATTTGCCACAAAGAGTGCCTATGAAGTTCTTGCCCGTTCTTCTTCATAGGAACCTCTACTACGCTTTGGAATGGGCTACTAGTTTCATTTTTCTAACTGAACGACTCCTTGATATTTCAAAAGTGCCTGGAAATGGTTTAATTTAAATAAATGCTTTGAATTTTGCGATTAAGTTTGGCCTGAAAATAAAAATTACTAAGTTACAAACCGTTATAGTCAGACCAAATTACTTACGACTACAGCTATCTATGGCTTATCAACTTCTATCACTATTAGAATGTCTCTTAAACACTCCAAAAGTTGTGACTCTTCATGTAAATAATCGATTTTTGAAGTAATTTATAACATACATACCAACAGGAACTGACATATACACTGACGAGCGATATAAAAAAGCCACTTGCAACCACACAAATTAGTTCCAAGAAGTAAAAAAAATCTTGAAAATAATTTTATATTGCACATCAAAACCTTATTACATACTGGCCTGTTCGAAGTAAGGAAAGAAAAAGTTAAAAAAAAAATGCCACGTTCATAATTTTGGATTACATTTGAATACTTTTATTTTCACGTTGATATAATCATTGTTTTTATAAATAGAGGTATCATCATGACTCTCACACCCGAGGAATGTACCCGGATCAACACTATGGTGCAATTGGGGAGATCCCAGAGACAAACGGCCAGGACAATGTTGTGAGACATTCTACTGTTCAACGAGTGCCTCGGAGGTTTAGGGAGACTGAACCTTACCTAAGAAGACCAAGCAATGGCAAGCCAAGGTGCACAACGGCCCGAGAAGATCGATTCATTGTGTCAACGATGTTAAGGAATCGACATCAGACGGGAGTAAGCAACAACTTTTGTAGACTCGAAGGGACCCAATCAGTGAGTCGACAGTCAGGAGACGTCTTGCAGAAGTCAATTTAAAGCCTTGCCGACCAGAAAGTGGCCCAAAACTCGAACGGCATCATAAAGTTGCAAGATTAAAATATGCTCGTGAGCACATCGAATGGGGTGAGGACGAATGGGGCAGAGTAATGTTCTCTGATGAATCGAGATTCATATTGTTTAATCATGACGGGAGACATCGAGTGCCAAGAGAACGTTTTACACAAGCATGTTTCGAAGAAAATGTCCCATGCGGGGGAGGGTCTGTACACGTGTTGGCTGGTATTTCATGAGATGGTCGCACGGCGCTAGTGCTGATAAAAAATGGCAGTCTGACCGCTGTGAGATACATTATCGAGATTCCCAATGAAGTTCCCGTCTTACGTCCGTATTTGGTCAATAAGGGCGACAGTGCATTGTATATGCATGATAGTGCCCGGCCCCACACAGCTCATGTGGTAAACGAATACCTTCACGACGTGGGAATCCATCAAATCGAGTGGCCGACGAGAAGCGCTGACCTAAACCCTGACGAATATGCCAGGGACGAGCTTGGCAGACGTGTTAGAAGCCGAAATCCACCTCCAGTCACACTTCTTGCCCTGAAAAATGCACTTTTTAAGAATCAAACTCAAAATCAAAACTCAAAGCAACTACAGGCACTTTTGAATTGTCAAGGAGTCAGTCAGTCAGAAAAATTAAGCTAGTTGCCCATTCCAAAGTGTAGTAGGTACCTATGGAGAAGAACGGGCAATAAACTCCATGGACACTCTTTCAAATCAACATACAGGTAGTTACAAAAAAAATAGTTACATCATTCATGTTAAAATAATACTGTGAGAACGACGTCGAAAGACATGCACGTTAAAAGCGTCCGTAATAAAAAAGATAAAAACAAAAACAAAAAAATATAAGCCGTGGCAGCCAAGAGATGACCAGTCCCTACTGACGGTGCCCTTTCACGAACATGACGTATGGATCAGCACCATTCAGCTCAACCATATTGAAGGGAAGTTAATGATCCAACACACGCCACCACCAGCGAGACATATGAGTGAGCATGACATACTCTCAGCCGCCAGGGCACATTCAAGTCAATGAAAGACGAACAAAGTAAATGGTGGCTTTTTGGTGGTACATAGTGCTCACACATGTGCTATGCAATTATACATTGTTAACAGATTCAATTTATACAAAGCAAAGATAGTTTTTACAAACTTCAGCAGCTCCAACAATATTTTCGAATGCTAATCAATTAATTTATGTGCCCCTGTGGAGCAGGACCAGCGTTGAACCAAGCATCTTTGTCAGCGATGTAATTCCCCAACTTATAATATGCTTGGCTGCATAGTGTACGTTATAATCAAGATTTAAATTTCGTTTCATTCAGTTGGAGTAATGGGACAATATTCCTCAGCATATGCTAAGGAATCTGGTACTCAGCATGCGAAATCGTGTAAAAGCCGTATAGAGAGCTCGCGGAGGGAATAGGAAATATTGAATGATTAAAAACCCACTTTAAGAGGTAATTGTTTTTTGTCCAAATTACCCTATTTTGTTCTTTCTTTCTTTAACATTTTTTGTTTTTTGTTTTAATTTGGTGTTTTTTTAATGCGTACATTTGAATGTTGCTTTCACTTCAAGAAGCATCTTGCGTGGTTTCGGAAATATTTCATGATAAGTTAGTGGCTTTTTTATTGCTCGTCAGTGTAGATTGTATAGTTAAGGCCGCCACAAACAAATTAAGGCTCGCCAACCCCTATGCCTAACTTTGCTAACGAGAAACCGTCCTTCACTTAGGGTCATCAACTCTGTAAGAAACTTGTTACTCAAGTTTGTTGACCTAAATGGCAGTGTGGTAGCCCTGGAGACGTATTATACGTATAAGTTAGTATCTCATTCGTTAAGGAAAGTGATACTTGAGGGACATTGAAACCGCTAGATAAATTGGTATAGTAGAGAGTAATATGAGACACTTGTCCATTAGCAGATAAAGTATTTTACGAAGGAATCCTTTTACCGAATTACGTTGACAAACAACTCAGTCTACCGTTTTGATGAATGTCATCGGGTTGTCATATCTTGTTTCTTGTCTCTGTGATAATCTAACCTAGTTTTTAGATGAGCTTATCAGGTTTACATCGGAAAAAAACTGACTAGAAAAAGGAAAAGTTTTACTCTTTACAGTAGTTTTTTTCTTCAGACATAGAATATCAATGGCAGTAGTTTTTATAGACTTAGCCAACATACATGTTGACTATGGTTTATTTTATTAAAATCACAGAATCCGCATCACAAAAATGTCTTGCACTACATTCCAAACGAATACGCGAATTACCGATCGCAGCTTTAACAAAAACGGTCCGTAAATTGCAAGATCCCAGAAAACGTCAGCATAGAATTAACGATCTCTCTCCAGCGGTCAGTCGTTGGGGTGTCACCGTATAAGTCCTATTGTTTTCCGGCATCGTTTGTCAGTGACAGTCCCAGGGACCTTCAACCTGCTGATAATGGCGACACTTTGCTTTAATCGGGACTGTTCTGTAATAGCCATTCAGCTTGTCACTTCTGAAGAGTCTAACATTTTGTCTATAATAGTATTGAGTATCTGTTGCCATCCTTGTTAATTTATATCTAGCTATAAAGGTAGATAAAGTCAGGCGGTTTGTCTATGATACTATTGAGTATCTGGTGACAAACTAATTAATTTCTATCTAACTATAAAGATAGATAGAGTCAAGCAGTTTGTCTATTATAGTATTGAGTATCTGGTGACATGCTAGTTAATTTATATCTCGCTATAAGGATAGATGGAGTCAAGCAGTTTGTCTAAGACAGTATTGAGTATCTGGTGACATGATAGTTAATTTATATCTCGCTATAAAGATAGATATAGTCAAGCAGTTTGTCTATGACAGTATTGAGTATCTGGTGACATGCTAGTTAATATATATCTAACTATAAATATAGAGAGTGAAATAGTTTGTCTCTGACAGTATTGAGTATCTGGTGACATGCTAGTTAATTTATATCTAACTATAAATATAGAGAGTCAAGCAGTTTTTTTATGATAGTATTGAGTATCTGGTGACATCCTAGTTAATTTTTATCTAACTATATAGATAGATAGATTCGCGCAGTTTGTATATGATAGTATTGAGTATCTGGTGACATGCTAATTAATTTATATCTCGCTATAAAGATAGATAGAGTCAAGCAGTTTGTCTAGGACAGTATTGAGTATCTGGTGACATGCTGGTTAATTTATATCTAACTATAAATATAGAGAGTCAAGCAGTTTGTTTATGATAGTATTGAGTGTCTGGTGACATCCTAGTTAATTTTTATCTAACTATATAGATAGATTAGTATTGAGTATCTGGTGACATTAATTGCTAACTTGCTATAAAGAAGGACAGATAATCACACAGAAACCTCTCTCAAAAACGTATATTAACGTAATAGGTATTGCAAGACGCTTTCTCAAGAATGCTAAAAGTTAGACTTTAAAAAAAAAAAAAACACTTCGTGACACAATATTGAGACACCATCAAACTTATTGATTGTTTTATAAAAAGTATAAACTTTATTTGGCAAAAAAAGAAGTATTAAATGGAACTCGCAGCAAGATAATTTACACAAACTGAATATTATAACACAATTAAAAAAATAAAAACAAAGGTATAGAAAAATATATGTTCCGTACGAAGCCAAAATAAAAGGCCCCACCACAGCATGGCCTCAAACTGACCCATAAAAGATCATAAAAAACTCAATTACAAAAATTCCTTTACATACTCGTATTAGTACAAAACGATTTCACCCACCATGTGTAAAGTTTAAAAAAATACATCCTCTACACCGTCTAACCAGACAGTTTTTTCATCATGACATTTATTTAACATTGTTAACTGCCACCAGCACGTTTTGTTAAACTTAATTTTCTTTGCCTACGTCCGTTGGTCTTTTAAAAAGAAAACTCTTTGGAACAGGCATACTAGGTTGACTTCGTAGTGTGTCCTACTTTCCGTTAGGCAAAGAAACGTTTATCATGCAAAAACATTAACGCTTCGCAGACATTTGTGCAAAAGATTTTATTTTTTATTTTAGTGTCTGTGGAAATAAAACTAAATTCTATGGTAGGTATTGTGGCACTTTTTCGTACCTTTTATAATCCGTCACCCGCTCTTTACGTTAGCTTGCTAAATAAACACGTTCACTATTCATAAACAATCTGCTATTCGTAAGTAATTATAGATTCTTTGAACAGCCCTCGGTTTATTTTTAACGTATTTTTAATGAACAAGCTGTTGATATTCTACATCTTTTAATACTTTCGAATAATCTTCGTCCATGACTCGTATGTTGGAGTATCCACAGTGTTCATACACCTGCTCTTCTGAGGACCTAAAAAACGCCACTGATGCCGCGACTGGCGCGGCCACCTCCTGGGTCCAACTCATCTAACTCAATATAATATTTTTACCTTTGCCATCGACTCAAAAAGCAGTAGTTCTTCATCTGAAAATAAATAACCTAAGTACTACGTAACTGAATCTGTGGTAATCAGGACTTAACAATCTAGTAGACCCTTCAAAATTAGCAATCACGTACTCCATATTGTAATTCATATAGTTCTGTCCCTTTCTAGCTTGCCAGTCGAAAAGAGACGGAATATAGCTTTAAGTAAATTAAAATTGGATTAGTAAAGTAAAGAGTTTTGATTAGTCTGGGTAAGTTACTATTAAGTAACAGTTTGTATAGGGATAGCGTTTTGCGAGTTTGTTGAAATTGATCCTTTAGTAGATTAACTACTTGAAATTTGGATGATATTTTAAATCTTTTAAGTCTAACTTTCTTTCGTTGTTTACTTAGATCAGACAGAGATCACGAGCATTTGAAGGTATCTAGGTAGGAACGCTTGTTATTATAATAGACAAAAGTACAATTTCAATAACAACCTTCAACTGTGATTTGCACAACAGATACCTAGATACCCGCTTGTTCTTAAAAGTGTCTCAACTTGGCTTGACTTGTCTTGTGTTTTAAACTATGCTATTTCTGAAATCCCTGCTGGAGAACATGCTGGACGTTGTATGATTCCTTCCTAAAATGAAGCTAGTTAATTATCTCACATTATAATAGGGTCTATTTTAATTTCTATAAAGTTTTTTTTTGTTATTCCCTTTTTCTCACATTTAAACTTCGACATGAATGATGTAACCAATTTTTTTGTGACAATATTTTGATTTAAAAGAGTGTCCGTAAAGTTTCTTGCCCGTTCTTCTCCATAGGTACTTACTATGCTTTGGAATGGGCAACTAGGTTATTTTTTTTGACTGACCGACCCCTTTACAAATCGAAAGTGCATTTAATTGGTTTATTTGAAATAAATGCTTTGAGTTTGAATTTGAATAAATAGAGTAGTACTTATCAATTCAAATATAGAAAATGCGACACCCTACTACTAACTTCTAAAATTATCTACTCTACTCGACTCTAAACTAGAGTATCTAATCGACAAACAACGTTTTATGAATACTAAAACTAATTAATACTAATGTTATTTTATCACCACTTATTCCTAATAATCGCCCGAAAGAAAATATCATAAACAATCGAAATTTTGTTTTAAAAGTTTTACTGAATTACGAACGTTTACACGAAATAACAAACAGGCATACCTTTCATAAATTTAAAACGTTATTTTTTTTCAGAGAATCTCTGATTAGTCCATAAATTAACCATTAATTATACTTATTATTATTTTTATTACACCTTCCGCCACAGCCTTGCTGAAACCTTTTAATATTTAAAAAAATACTGGTATAAGTCTGAAAGTACTGATTTTTATAGTAGTTATAATATAATGTATGAACTATCGAATACAAAGCAAATAGCTATTCTAGCTCAAAAAAATAACAAAAAAAAAATGGCAATTTGCCTCTAATACTAATGATCGCCCAGGCGATCGCATAGTCAATATCAAGGTAACGGTGTGAGCTAGCCGGACGTGGGATCACCCTCTAACGCCTTGTGGATTACCCTATGTTGGCACAAACGTACAAACCGATGCTTCTCCGCAATCTCCGCAAAATAAACCAACTGTAGGCGGCCTCTCAATCAATGATTTGTAGGGTTATGAATCGGAGATTTTGCCTGAACTTATTCCTCCGAAAAAATATTTTGTAGCAGCCCTAAAGTACTCCTAAAGTAGAAAATTCTCTAACAAAAATAGTAAGTATCTAGCCCGACTATGACGCAGGCACTACATTATCATAATGATATACTTTGTGATATTTGGCGTTTACGTCAAATTGTGTGGAAGATATGACTCATCGCTACATTGAAGCCTGAAAGTGTCTTCAAAGACTTTGTATGAACTTGATGCGATACTGAAACTTGAAAGATAGTTTTTATTTTAACTTTTTTAAGCTAAGAAGGGGCGGGACGTTCTTCACACGTGCTAACAATAATTAAAAATGTGTTAATAAAATAATTTAAAACAAGCTACCTTGGAGTTTCTTCGTCTTTTTCTCCGTGATGACCTAGTTTTGGAACGGAGAACTAGTTGTCTCATTAACGTATTTAACTCAAATGCCTAGTCTTGTTTTTTATGCTTTTATTCATAAAATCCTTTTCCTACACACCATATAGGTACTTTCATACACTGTAAATAACTAGTAACCACTCTGACACTCAAAGCTTGCTAATTAAGTGCATATTTTTTATAGTTTTCATCCCCTTTCTAACATACCCGTGCAATAACAACACGTAAAAACATCGAGATTTCTGTGCAATACCTAAGTAAAATTATTAATATAATGTACTTATATTAAAGGTGAAGAGTTTGTTTGTTTGAACGCGCTAATCTCTGGAACAAATAATCGGATTTCAAAAAATCTTTGTAACATTACGCTAGAACCCTTAGGAGCCGATTAAAAAGCCGAGTAAAAATCGGAAAGAACGCTTAGAAAAAAACAAAACGAAGTTATAGCGTTGGCAGGCGATACGATGCTATGGGGTTGGTCGGGGGAATAAGAAATTTCACGCGGGTGAAATCACGGGCAGAAGGAAGTATCTTATCATAAAAACCTTCCGGAATAAATGCTGTCCATAATGGTGAAAATCGCATAAAATCCCTTCCCTGTGCAGTTTATAACCTTTAAGCGATCACACAGACAGACACATAAAGCGACTTTGTTCTACACTATGTATATACTGATACTCTGATACTCTCTTCGTGCTGCAGCAGCGTCACCATCACAAAACCCATACAAATACAAAACGTCGGCGTATTTTTCATTTTGAAAAGCAGCCATTCTACAAAGAGACAGGCGCTGCGCAGGGGCAGGCATTTTAGCGTAGGCTAGTGTCGTATCAACGACACAAACTGATAAAAAATGTGGTATAGCTCGCAGCACGGATGTTTAACGGTGCCCGTTATTGCTTATAACTCAAAATTGACATTGAAATTGACAAACAATAGGCAAAAAATAACACGGTTTACACCCTGAAATGGCAGTAACTTAATTTTGTGCAATTTTCGATTCTAAGAAATCTGCTATCCGAAATGAATCAACGACTTTTTATTCTAACGTTAAAGGATGATGATAATTATAACAATTGTAGTTTTTGGAAAGCTTATGAAACCAGTTAGTCATTTTACTAATTTGTACGCTAACTGTCATACAGTTTTCTTTCAATAATTTACATCAATTTACGGGAAGAATGAAAAAATTAAAGATTATTGCTACTAAAGACCTTTTATTTCTAAAACTATGTAAGTTTTGGGCAAGTATTTTTTTTTTAAATGATCATTCATTTTTAAGCTTTCACAAAAGTATGAATTTAATGTTTATAGTGGAGCAGTTTTTTCATAAAAAAATGTTTTTTGCTAACTCAGGAAGTTTAAAAAAAATCGAAGAACCGTCATAGCTCGGTTACCATCCAGCTTTGACTCCTAGTTAACTGGACTTAATTTGTTGCTAATGACCTCTAGTGTAACCCCTTTCAAGGAATAGGTCGAATTTCCCTGTCACCCTGTATAGATACAGAAGCTGCTTTAGTCAGTGATGAACGCTGGCAGTTAGTAAAATTGGATGCAAATGGGATTAAAACGGGTAGCCGTGTTATTATGTATAAATATTTGTATAGAATACCGTCTTGTGTAACATAACACGACCTATGTATTTCTCAAAGGGGTAGACAGAGGTGTAGCATACCTATATTTTGTCAGTTATGTTCAAGTAATTAGGGAGAGAGATCAGATCGCCAATAAGAAATTCCTTAAAAGAAAAACCTGATTACAACTGGTTAGATCCAGGGTTAAACACAGGAAAATAACGTGGCAAGGCGCGGGCAACACAAAAGTGACTTGAGATGAGGACGGGACGCAGACGCGGCGTCACTTTCACGAATCTTCATCATTCTTTATACAAAATGTGTTAATCTGATCTGGCACAAAACACACAGAAAGGGCAAGACGCAGGCGCGTCGGTTTTCCATCTGCATACTATTGCTGCGTCCCATCCTTTTCTCACGTCCCTTCTGTGTAGCCCCCGCCTAACAAAGTTAAATTGTTCAACAAAACAGTTTTAAAACTTAGGCCACGAATAACTGCTGTCGCGTTGAATATTCTCATAACTTAATAAAATAAATTGTTTAACATTTTTAATTTCCCTTGAGATGATTATGCTGTAGATGTAAAAACAATGTTTAAATAATAACTAAGTAATCTTGTTTCTTCTAAGTAGATTTGAATTTTAAAGTTTGAGCTTGCAAAAGAAGGTTCAAATTCGTACCCGAGGGGGTATGGATTTGTACCTTCTAACAAAAACTTGAAAATAAGTTTAATTACGGTGCCCTAAGGCTGGTTCTGTGGTGACTAAATTGATCGGTCCGGGTCGCATGAGTCTGGCTTTTTGAATAATCTTTGCTATGGTATATGACCTCCTTTCTAGAGAGGTAAATTATTTCATCACCACCGCCCTCAAAGCAGTGAAGGAAAACATCAACCAAAATCCAACAACCAAAAAATTCGAAGTCATGTGTGATCACCAGTGATCGGAGTAGGTAGATTGATTTTTAGTACTTGTATCATAAATGCACACAGAAAGAATAACATGGATAAGCCATTTTTCCGGAAAGTAATTCCGGTATTTCCGGATTTAGTATTTCCGGCGGGCGTACGCATTGTTCTGATAACCGGTTATTGTACCACCCATGATCCTTTGTTCTGATTGGTCGTTGGGTTTTGTCAAATCGTGAGAAAAAAAAATAGGAAGAATAATAAAGAATAAAATTGCTCATTTTATTACAATTCCTACCTTTTTTTTGAGGATGGCAAATCATCAAATGACTCCTTCCACTCTGGCAGAATACAATTCCTACATAAGTTCCGTTTTTTTTTTAATAATCCACCAATTCCGGAGGAATGTCCATAGTAATATATACGTTTCGGATCAATGACCCCAGTTCAATCTACCTACTCCGATCACTGGTGATCACCAACCCGCACTGGGCCCGCGTGGCAGATTACGGCACACTCCCTCTCACAGAGAGGAGGCCTCTGTCCCAGCAGTGGGAACATCATAGACAGATTATGAAAGGTTTCAATCTTCTTGTGAGCTGCATTTTTCCACGACTGCCGATACTGGTTATTCCTTCAGGAATATGTCTGTAGCAGCTCGTATAGGTATTATCATTTTCTGCCCGGTCGTGGCAATAGGCTAACTCCCTATTACATAGAAGTTAAACAAGACTAGAAAAATGCCTGTACTGTGTAAACCTCTGTCTGCCTACCCCCTTGGAGAATATGTATGTATGTACTAGGCACATACTGATTGCTGCTTGGCTAACAAACAACCACTACACAATGTGTATTTTTCAAATTGTACCAGGAACAAGAAATATTCTAGGTACTGCACAAAAGCAAATGTCAACATTTCCTCGATCGATAAAGCTCTGGTCAAACTGAAGTGAATCCCGCGCGGGATGCGGGACGTAATAGCGCTGATTGTGGCATCTAAATAGTATGGAGGTGTTTAAACTGGCGCGAATAGTTGCGAGACTTCCTAATCATTAAAACGATCGAGGCCAGCATCACGTGCGGGCTTCGCCTCGAGTTTGAACATTCTTTAAAAGGAGGATATCCAATATTGGCAGAATGTTTATATGTCTGCGTTTTCGGACTATCAGCGCGTGAACACTGATTGTTCGATAATGCGCGTTGATGTAACATTGATCCCATATTTTTATTGTATCGTATCATTCGTATCGTATTATGGTCCAAGCTTAAAGCAAGTCGCGTCGTGTCGTGTGTGTGCGTATGTGTAAATTACGCAGTTCTTTTGACTTAAGGTCCTTTTATGTTAAAGGAATATTGCCAGTACCTATGTGAATGTCGAAAGAAGTAATTATCTAATCTTACTTTAAAATTATGTAGGTACTGTTAGCATCGGAGGGATGATTACGGTACCATGTTTTCGTATAAACATCATCTTATAGACCTATTTCCTTGCTACCAATCATGTCCAAGCTATTTGAAAAGCTGCTACTCAAACGGCTTAAACCAATAATAGATAGCAAAAACATAATACCAGAGCACCAATTTGGATTTCGAGAAAAACACTCTACCATCGATCAAGTGCATAGGATCACAAATGTAATAGAAAACGCCCTTGAAGACAAGAAAGTATGTTCTACTGTATTCTTGGACGTAGCGCAAGCGTTTGACAAAGTATGGCATGAAGGCCTTATACATAAATTGAAGAGCCTGTTACCAAAGCAGTTTGCAGATATATTAGAATCCTACATTCTGAACAGAGTCTTTAGAATAAGACAAGAAGACGCCTACTCAGAACTGAAAAAAATTAAAGCTGGCGTACCGCAAGGAAGTGTGTTAGGTCCGGTCCTGTACCTACTATACACTTGCGATATTCCTGAATTAGAGAAAAACACGATTGGGACCTTTGCTGATGATACAGCCATAATGGCTGTAGGAAACAGCCACGAAGAAGCAGTAGAAAAGGTACAAACGGCTGTCAATCAAGTTTATGACTGGACTAAAAAATGGAGGATTAAACTTAATGAATCCAAATCTGTTCACATAGATTTTACCAACAAAAAACAACAGTATTCTCCTGTTTACATTAACAATAAACAAGTCCCATACGAGAATACAGCCAAGTATCTCGGTATGACCCTTGACGCAAAGCTACGCTGGAAAGCCCATGTCAAGAAGAAAAAAGATGAACTCGACCTCCGATTCAAAAGAATGCATTGGCTGCTTGGAAGAAACTCCATGCTGTCCGTACAAAACAAATTGTTGCTATACAGACAAGTCCTGATGCCAGTTTGGACTTATGGTATTCAGCTATGGGGCTGCACCAAACAGACCAATATATTAATTATACAAAGATTCCAGAACAAAGTGCTAAGGGAAATTGTAAATGCACCTTGGTACATACGAAATGATGACCTCCACCGGGACCTAAAAGTTGAGTTCATCGAAAAAGTGATCCAGAAACTTGCAGAAGCTCACGATAAGAGACTTCATCAGCATGTGAACGTCGAGGCAATCCAGCTTCTCGACCACACAAACATAGTTAGAAGACTTAAAAGAACAAAACCGTTCGAGCTAGTGTTTAGTGTTAGTGAATAGTGTAAAGTACAAAAGTGCCAAACAAACACACGAACGAAGTGTATTCGCCTTAATAGAGACAATAAGAAAAGTGCTATAGGACACATTCTTAGTAAAGACAATTTAATAGCTTAGGTTATAATTAAATTACTTATTAGTCTATTTATAAGGCTAGATTGTAATAAGATTAGGGTCCATCCTATTGCTGAACCCTAGGATAAGGAAAAAAAAAAAAAAAAAAAATGTTTTCGTATGTGTAGATCGATGAAGTGCTCTCTTCTCTGCTTTTGCATTAATAAAGATTTGATTTTTGCGATTTTTGCGTATGCTGATTTTTTCACATTAGTTAATCCTGACATTAAAATGTGATAAAAATAAAAGTTTTTACAGGTTTGTCTTGCGTAAAATTAATAATTAGTAGTCTGTATTTCCACCGTTAACGCGTATAAAATAACCGCAGAAATTCGGCATATTCAATATGAGTTCATCCAAATCACGATGCTGAATGTCCGCCCACGTCTGTTGTAATAGGCGAAAAAGATTTTCTGGTAGAGTGTACGACATCCATATTTGGCAGAGCTCTTTTTTGAAGTATGAATACTTGAATCCCATTCTTACTCAATGGGATTCAAGTCTGACGATTGAGCAGCCCATAGTAGGACGCTGATATTAGCTGCGGCAAGTGTGTCTGCAACCACTCTGGCAGTGTGTGGCCGTGCAGGGCATTA
Source organism: Griposia aprilina (assembly GCA_916610205.1). Lineage (NCBI taxonomy): Eukaryota > Metazoa > Arthropoda > Insecta > Lepidoptera > Noctuidae > Griposia > Griposia aprilina. The sequence goes on from OU744305.1 coordinate 12,291,143, forward strand.
TCATGCATAAGCAGAAATCAAGCACCAAATTGGGTCCGCAAAGGAATGAAAACATCTGATACAATCGTTTCAGCGTAAATCTGTGCATTAGGAGTGCCTCTGATCCAAATCTTTACGGTTCTTCCGCCGATCCAAATATCCGCCCATATGATTATTGTTCGACCACTGTATGCATGGATTTTCTGGCATGATTTTAAACGTTGTTAGCATCCAGGGGTCTTCCTATACCATGTAAGTCTAGTATTTGGCCTCATACCAAAGCGAGGTTCGTCAGAAAAACACACAAAACGCCACTCTTCTTCTGCCCAATTTCTGTGTTCACGAGCCCATTGTAAACGGGCTCTGCGATTGCCGAGCTCAATGGGTGTTATACTTAGCGTCCTTCGGGAATGGAGATTGACTTCATATCAGCGATTTCTTATGGTTTAATCGCTTATTATTAACATTCCTGAAGAGCTATGAAGTCTCGTAAACAACATCATCGCAGTCATTGTAGGATTTCGCAGTAATTTGTTTGTAACGATCTTGTCTGCGTGTGCTGATGCGAGCTCATCCTCCATGTCGCTCTGCCACGCTGCCAGTGATTCAGTAACGTATTCAAAGTTGACAAGTAGTCGTGTAGTGCCCAGAGCAATTGCCACAGCACGTTGCCGAGAACCAGCTTTCAAAATTGCCACGGTTCTGATCATTTCTTTTTGGCTCAAATGACGTCTTCTCTCCATAATAACGTTCTGAGAAGTTTTACTGATTTGGCCTCAAACCCGTTGCAGAATTATATAATTCCTATACGACTTGGCAGAAGAATTTCATCTTTTGATCGAAATTTAAAAAAAAAACTATTCCTTTTTCAAACGACGAAATTTACTAAAAAGTACACTAAGAGTTACAAAAAAATATAATTAAAAACCATTTTTTTTGTAACTAGCAAAAACGTGCTCGGTCCCAAGACACTTTTGATGTGTATATTTCGCGTAATTATTAAGATCTCTAAATTATTTCACACTAGCTTTTGCCCTCGGCTTTGCCCGCGTGAATTTCGAAAATTATCCCACGGGAACGTACTACCGGGATAAAAAAGTATCCTATGTCCTAACCCAGGTCATGGCCTATCCGTACACCTTCCATTCAATACCGTTAAGCCGTTAATTCATGAAGACTATTTTCCAATCCCTTAAATCGCTTGACGGAGGTAGACAAAAATTTCAAAAAACATATACATGTGAATTTTTAAATCATCCACTATTTTACCTCCTTGGGGGATTATTTTACAAAAACGCTGAAACACGTCTTCATTTCTTATCAAACGCATACATTTGAATTTTAATATCCCTAACTTAAGAAATGCTGGATTTGCCATACAAACTTTAATTCCCTGTATCACCCCCTTTCGGATTAAGTTTGAGACAAAAAGTAGCCTATGTCCTTCCGCAGGAAGCCATATGAAAAAGCCAATTTTTATCGAAATCCGTTTAGTGGTTTAAGCGTCAAAGGTAACATACAGACAAACAGACAGAGTTACTTTCGAATTTATAATATTTTTATAATTTTATAATCTTCTAAATATATAAAAGGCAAAAGTGATTGACTGATGTATCAACGCACAGGCCAAACCTTTAAGGCTAGAAACTTAAAATTTCGCACACGTATTCCTCTTATTACGTAGGCATCCACTAAGGAAGGATTTTTCAAAATTCAACCCCCAAGGGGGTGAAATAGGGGATAAAAGTTTGTATTAAACTTTTTATTCCTTCGACGTATTTGCATGAAATTGTTATGAATTGAATTGATATGAAATGAGTTATGTATTTCAGCGTTTTCTAAAATTCAACCCCTAAGAACATAAAATAGGGGATGAAAGTTCTAAATAAACACAGGCCAAACCCTAGGGCTAGAAACTTAAAATTTGCACACGTATTCCTCTTATGACGTAGGTATCCACTAAGGAAGGATTTTAAATTTGAATTTGAATGCTTATTAAAGAATAAACCGTACATAAAACAAAATACCAATGTTTAACACTTTTGTCTCTCTGTCTATTTGTTCCGGGTAATCTCTGAAACGGCTGGACCGATTTTGACGGGACTTTCACTGGCAGATAGCTGATATTATACGGAGTGACATAGGCTACTTTTTGTCTCGGTAGTACGTTCCCGTTGGATAATATCTGACATCCACGCGGGTGAAGCCGCGGGCAGCAGCTAGTATAACATAACATAACATCACGCCTGTATTACCCGAAGGGTAAGACAGAGGCGTACCTATAGTACACCCACGTTTCACCAGTTATATTTAAGTCCCATGTAACAGGGGGCGAGCCTATTGCGAATTTATAATACTATCAGTAATTAGTCATATTATATTAGTATATTAGTATGGATTTAATATTTTAAACACACGACGAGCGTTTCTTATAATTACTAGAAAAGGTTGCATACCACAAACTATGCATATCATAATCTCTACATCTGCTACGCCCCTACTGGATAAAATCAGGCTAATGTAGTATTCAATTTTATACATACAAGATAAACGCCACATATATCTGCCAATACCTATTAAGAACAATTACCTAACCCCAGAAATAAATGTTAACAATATGAGGTCCGATTCATGAAAGCGAAAGCTTAAGTCAAGACGAACGACTTGCGATAATCTGACATCACGACAAAATATGAATGTTTGCCAATGTGCACTCACACAAATTAACGTAGTCACCAAACCTCGTCACGCCAAAACTGGCGAAAAAGATGCGACACCATGGCCTCCTACAGAAAAAAAAAAATTGATGTGACAATAATTCACATCAGCTGAGACGGGATTAAATACTTAAACCTAATACGGCTTCAACGAACGTTATGGAGTCAGAGAAAGGGAAAGTCAGAACTGTATAAGATTATCACACCTAACTCATTAACTTACTCCAAAGGCAAAAATGTGAAAAAAGTCATCAACTGGAATCAATATTAAACCCCAAATATTGCTACTAGTCCATATTGACTGAACTGTGGATCCTCAATCATCAACCGGAATCAATTGTGTCAACCAAACATACTTTGCGAAGGCTATTCCCCGTGAGCAAAGCTGGTCTCAGCCTAGAGTCAGTATCAGCCCCCTTTCGAGGAGGATCACAGTTCTAAAAAAAGGTAAAATCTCTTAATAACATTAATAGAACCCTTGGGGCGTGTTCACCCTAACTATCGAAAAAAACTAAAGCTATGATGCCGCTGTAGTCGAGATCTTTTTCTCTTCGTGCGCTCGCAATGGAGACATGAAACAAAATTAAGAGGCTTACAAGAGCTAAAGCGCGGTCACTGTCGGATTGCATAGAAAAGAAAGAGACGCGCGGTGACAAAACGCTGGTAATTTATTGCAAAATATGAAGCAATTATGGATTTACAAAAAATCTATTAATTTGACTATAAAAATTAAAACACTATCACGTTAGTATGTTACTTGTAGAATAATGTGACAAAAAATCTGAATGTTTGCATGTATATTAGTATGGTTTTTAATCGTTAAAATATTTTTTTAGAGGTATCTTCGTGTTCTTTTTTCTATCATATCAAGCTAACTGTATTATGTTTTCAACACACTATCTAACTAGCATTTATCCAGAAGAATATCATATATTTTTCTGATTTTGGTTACTGCAGTGGATCATATATTTTTAGGCATTATAAATTTGGGTGTAGGTCATGTAGTCCCCTTAAGTGATACTTCATGCCCTGCTGATCTCACAAAAATAATGCAATGACATGATAAAATTAAAACAATTACCGTGGCAATTACAAAATCCATAAAAGAAAAACTTTCCATCTACTACTACTATGTTAATAAAAATATCTCTAAACCTCTTTACAACTTTATTATACTTTACAATTGAAAACTTCTTTATAAAATGTTGATTGTTTTTATAAGACGTTCTTACTAATTTATTAATCATTGAAAAACGTCTTGGAACTAAGCTCTTAGTTCTAGCTTTTCTAACAAATGAGTTTTTTTCTTCACCGGTGCTTTTCTAATATTGGTTGTAGCACATAGTGAAAGGACTTTATTAACCTTGTGGTTGTCTATGCGATGTATGATAAAATCACAATCACTAGAGTTTGCATCCTCATCCGTTTTAAAATTATATAATTCTACAGATGGGGTTAAAAACTAAAACCTCATCATAGGTGGCAGTGTAGCGGTATCTACATCGCCACATGCGAGCTACACGTCTCACTGACGTCACGCAAATCCTGCATCGCGCAAGCAGAGTTTACCGCGCAACTAGCATATATATATACAACGTCCCGACATCAACCGTCGGGCAGTTACCCACCAGACACAACACCCGTCTGGTCGGAGGGTCCTCCCTTTTCCATAGAGTAAGAGTGAGCTTTACACCCTGTTCCTCATACCTCTATAGCAGCACTGTTCATCGTCTGTAAGCCACCATTGTTTTGTTTATGTTATTTTTGTCGATCACAAATTAAACATAAACTAGATGAATAAGTAACTTGTGACTTGGAGTGTAGCACAATTAAAAGACGAGCAAACGAAAAGGGTCTACCACAGTTAAAATAGCAGCTGTAGTGGAAAAGTAAATAAAATATGAACATTTTATAATTTATAGGTTATTTTATGTTTATTGACATTAAGTTTTTTTTTCTTGAAGACTGGAGGTATACTCGTACGACAAGAATAACCTGATCGGAGATGAAAGCCTACTCGAGGATGATCTTCCTGACTGAAAAACTTCAGAGATGTTCAACAAACACACACACCTTTACTATGATTTACATAATATTACACAACAATTGAAGGTCCTGTAGGTAATGAAAGCAGACTTAGTTCTCTTGGGAGCATCACCTGTAAGTATACAAATTTCTCTCATGAAAGTCTTAAGGTTTAAATAAGGTAGCATATAGTCTCGACGAAATATAGGTTTCCAATCTTTTTTTGGAGAGCTTTCTCCCACAGTTTTCGTCTTTCACCAAACATGTATGGATAGTGACAGTTAGCTGTCAAATTCTTAGACGCTGGTTTGTAGCGACATGTGAGCAAGGGGCAGTTTTTATCCCAATTGCTCAGAATTGATCTTCACCCACTATATTTTTGTTTCTGACTGCACTTATTTTCACATCATCCTCAACTAACCCAATCCCACTATTTACTCCCACTAATATCCCACTAAAATAGTTATTTCTTATGCAAGGTCGGAAAGTTGTTTTTTGGCGAGAGTACTTGTATTGAAACCTGAGCAAACGAAGGATCCTAGGATTGAACCACGAGCGAAGCGAGTAATTCAAATATAGAATCCTGAGTATAGCGAGGGTTTCAAAAGTACGAGACGCAGAATAACTTTGCTGCCGAGCGCAACACACAACTGTTCACCTACAGCGAGGAAAATGCTAGTTGCAAGAAAAACAGCATATTAAATTTGTGTTTTTTTTTAAATTTTTATTAAAAGTAAAATTACTACAAATTGGTAATATTTTATGATATAATTACGATTTTATCAAAAAACAAACCAAAATGGTGGAAAGTGAATACACTAGAGAAGAAAACTTTAAAAAGTTTTTTTTTCATGCAGTCGTCGTGCTGGGCAGTGCGATTATTCTTAAAATGAGGTTGGCACACTGACTTGAAATAAGTATTAATGGATTTTGAGTGGACTGGCGGTATAGAAAATTATTAAAAAGAAAGGTTCGAATTTTAAAAAATCTTTCCACTCTAGCGGATAAAATGGACTTTTGCACTCAGATTTCGAATGATAAATAGAATCTTTCCGAGGTTGTGAGGCGAAGAGGTAAATCATCAGACATCCCCAACAGCTTTTCTTACCGAAAAAGATAGAAAGAAAATATTTTTATTTGCGGTAAACATGACGCAAAGAAAAAACACACAAATAAAAAAAAGAACGAGTTGGGGGAAAATATGCGTCACATCCACGCATAACGGCAATCCCTCAGCATAATGCTACGACCAGACGACGACGACGAGAGTTGCGGCAATATTCTTCTACTTCACCAACTAATACTACTTCTCTTCTAACTTGCACCAACACCAAAGATTCGAGGAAACGCTTATAGTAACAGATAAACACGTGAGCTATTCCGTCGGCACGGGTCGAACTGTCGATGCCTCCACCAAGACCTCTCCATGCTACGGAGATATTCGGTTATCGTGTCGTGTGTAGCTTGAGGAATCCCGGAACCGCGGCGGATAATTGAATGGCGTTTGGCAATGTGTTGATGTTCAGCTGAATTTGTATATTCTTTTGGTTTCTAGTTTTAGCATGAAATAGATATAGAGTTGTGGTAAATCTATTTGCCAGTCAGCGAAGCGGTAAAGGGGTTGACTGTCGAAAGTGCACCTAGTAATTTAAGTCGTGAAGGCTGTGGTGTAGGTAGATGTATCGAAAAGTTACGACGAAATGTATTATTTACCTATGAGTACATAGTGGCGCGGACCTATCACATAAAATTATACCACTTATACTACATGGTATACTTTTACGATATACAAAATTTGAATGAAATGCATTCGCTAAAAAAATCTGCTGTTTCATACATTTTGTTACACGTACCTCGACAAAATGCCATACATTTTTTCGAGGTACGTGTAACAAGATGTATGGAACACATAATATGTATGTATGGAACATATACGTGGTATAATTTAATATAGTTAATATGGACCGCGCCACTTTGTATAAAAAGGTAGTGACAGAAATTTATACATTTTATGAAAATAGATTTATCTTACGAACTATCGCACTAAATACAGCGCGGCAGCGATTTATTTGCGGCATTATTAACTTAGGTTCTTGAAAATTTTTAGTAATTACAATAATTGAAACCAGGATGAATCCTTGTATATCTTATTGTCTGTTGTAATTAATGTGGTTTATATCTATGAGCTATAATTGATGCTTTTGTACTTAGTTTAATGACGTACATAATCAAAATCCGTTGTTATCCAGCAATTTCCACAGTCAAATTATATGTAGTATACAACATGTCCTGGAATTAATGCACGCCACAAAACACCCCAATTAGAATATTATGTTATATTCATAATAATAGGTTGGGGGAAAAGTTTCTCCGCATTTTTTAAGAAAATTCAAAACATTTTTTAATATAGTTTATTTACGTTTAACTGAAGTATGTAGGTACCATTTTGTTCGATAACTTTTTGCCATCTTGTAGGTAGGGACATTGCTATAGAAATTTTGGGGCTTCTGATCAAAATACCGCGACAAGTGGTTTTGGCAGTCCTCTCGTGATGTTAACCAACACTGCCCAAAGAATTCTGAAGAGACCGAAACAGGTGGAAGTCTGAAGGTGCAAGGTCAGGACTATACGGCGGATGCATTAACACCTCCCAGCCAAACTCTCTTAATTTTTGCTGAGTGGCTAAAGATGTGTGAGGTCTAGCGTTATCATGATGAAAAACCACACCCCTTCTGTTGATTAATTCCGGCCGCTTTTTCTCAAATTCTTGCTTTAATCTCATCAGTTGTTCGCAGTAGAGTTCAGAATCGATGGTCCTGCCTGGTGGTAACAGCTCATAATGAATAATGCCCTTCCAATCCCACCACACACACAGCATCACCTTGTTGCGAGTTAACCCGGGTTTCGCCACAGTCGGTGAAGCCTGACCGGCCTTTGACCACGACCTTTTTCGCACGTTCATGTCGTACGTGATCCACCTTTCATCAACAGTTATCAGCTTCTTCAAAAATGGTTCGGTTTCATTACGTCGTAATAAAGAATCACAAATGAGTACACGGTTCATTAGGTTTCTTTCAGTGAGCTCGTGAGGTACCCAAATATCGAGCTTTTTTGTGTACCCAGTTTTTTTCAAATGTGCCAAAACTGTTTTGTGGTCAATTCCCAGTTCTTCAGCTACGTCGTAACTACTGATATGCCGATCTTGCTCCAATTTTTAAAAAATGGCATCCTTTTTATCCGTAATAGGGCGACCAGAGCGACGTGCATCTTTGACATCAAAATTTCCGGATTGAAAACGCTTAAACCAAATTTGTGCTACTCTCACAGACACGGCACTAGGTCCATAAACATCGCAAATTTTTTTCGCGGCTTGCTTTGTATTTTTACCTTTTTTGTAGTAAAATTTTAAAATGTATCGAATTTCTTCATTAGATTCACTCATCTTGACAGTACGAAAAACAAATGAAAATCACACATTTTCCTAATTTGAATTTGGAATTATGTTCTTTAAAATTTAAACTTTCAATGATACCAAAACCAGCCAGATACAAATAGTATAGCCAAAGAGATTTTATTACAAGTTCATACATACTATAATGCGAAAAGACTTTTCCCCCAACCTAATACATACACTGAATTTTTACTATTATGTATAAAAAAATGTTTATTTATTAATTAATTATATATAATAATATAATAATAATCGTTTCTTGGGAACAAAAAACAAATACATTCAAACAAACAATGTTAAACGATGATAGCTGCAATAGTTAAAACTGTGGCGCAGCTAGCAACGCCCGACTCCTAGTGAGAGGGTAGGTTGTTCCAAGACTAATACTTAACCAAGGTATTTTAACAAATATTTAAAGAAATAAAAATTATAAACTAATACATTTTGAGATAAGTGCTTTGTGTGTGAGTACCTAATGTTGAGTAAGAGAAGGTGAGGGTGTGTGTTGTGTGTGTGTGTTTTCCGAAATGTTAAATTTCCACAAGTTTTTCTGTAGCATCATAAGTGATTTTAATAAATTGTCGAGTTTTTTCTTACATTCATTTCTGGTAACAGAATAGATGTAGATATTTTTTATTTATTCTATTATATATTTTTGAACTCATGTAGGTAAAATGGCGACGTGCTGCTACTGTTGTACGAGGCTTTACATCACAAACTCGATCAGAACGGCGTCTACTGCTAGATTTAACTAGTTCATAATTCAGCTGGGTATGCTTACGGAGTACTGCTTGAGAAATGAACAGCTGTCTGACCGTCAGGACCTGGCAGAGAGAGTAAAGTGATATCGTAGGAAAGCGGATTGGTTTCCTAGCAAGGACCTTCTAACTGCTCTCTGAGCTCTTTCAATCCCCAACATTGTTGTTCTGTGCGCACCACCCCAGACCGTCAGACAATGACCTAACACTGACTGAGCAAGTGCATAATATACGCTAATTAAGGTTTTAAAATCCGCTGAGCCTCTAAGTTTCTTAAAAATATATAAAAGTTTTCTCAGGCGTGCCACGACAGAGCCAATTTGCTGATGCCATTTAAGGTAACAGTCAACTGTAACACCAAGATATTTAGTAGTCTGGGAGCCTTCTAGTTGAGGGCTGCCACAGTTTGAGTCATAACTAGGGTTTATACAAGAGTGAGCGTGAAGGGCAATAGGTGTTAGGGGTTGACTTGACTTATTTAAAGAAAAACAGATGAACTTAGTTTTATTGACATTCAAAGTAAGAAGATTTGTGGCTAACCATTTCATTATAATACTAAGGGCTAGTTCGGCGTTTTCAAAAGTTTCCTTCCAATCGCAGCCATGAATTATTAGAGCCGTATCGTCTGCGTAAGTTAGTATTTTGCAGTTAGGGAGAGATAAGCGACACAGCTCATTCACATAAATTAGAAAGAGGCTTGGCCCAAGCACGCTGTCCTGTGGTACCCCAAAGGTTACCATCTCCTTACTGCTTAGGTGATTATCAATTTTTACGTACTGACCACCACCTGTCAGATAACTTCTAAAGACATCCTGGGCAGTGCCGCGTATACCAGCATCTTCCAGCTTCGAGAGTAATATGGGGACAGAGACAGTGTCGAAGCCTTTAGATAGATCTAAGAAGATAGCCAGTGTTTTTCTTTTATTATCAATATTATTAACAATTGTATCTGTTAGTTCCAATACAGCGTCATCAGTGGTTTTACCACTTCTGAAGCCAAACTGGTTACTAGCTAGAATGTCAAATTTTGTAAGAAATTTTGTCAATCTAATGTTAATAACTTTTTCCTAGTTTTTTAAGAGAGTCGTAAGTACTGATATGGGTCTATAATTAGTGACACTGTCTCTGTCACCAGATTTATAAATTGGGTGCACAATGGCAGTCTTAAAGATGTCAGGAAAGATACCTGATGAAAGACACAAATTAAAAACGTGGAATAGCACTGGGATGATAGTAGGTCTAGTTGCTTTCACAACAGAGGTGGGGATACCGTCAATGCCAACGGCACATTTGTCCTTTAGACCAAGAATTATATTATTAAGAAAGTTTTAAGTAATTAAGTAGTTAAACTGATTGTGAGAGAAAATTATTGTCACATTACAAATCTACGCCCACGCACAGTCACACTCGTATAAGGGTCTAGCGTAGTAGGTACTCGTACTTCGTCTATTTTGGTTTGTTTTGACTGTACAGCGGAAGTGTGACTGTAGTTTACGTAGTTTTAATTATTTTAGCGAAAAAAAATAACTTATATAAAAAAGTAAACAATTTTGAACAAACTATTTGCATAATGTGCATTAATTCAGATACACATTGTGTATCTAATGGTCTACTTAGGTTGAAGAGCAAAATCTACTCATTTCTGACTAATGGTAAATGGTATTATTTGGCGCTTCTTTGGGGCTAAATGACAGTATTTTACTTTGATTGTTTCCATCCCACGCAGTTTTCTGTTAAAGTTGTCTTATAATATCTAGGTACTTATATTTCTTAATGATGCCCATTTGTAATCCATTGTTTATTCATAAAAATATGGGTAATCATTATTTTGTTTTGTTTAACTATCCAACTAGTAAAGCAAATGAGCAAAATAAAGGCTGTTGTAATGTAAAAATAATTCGGTAAAATGTATTCTGAATTTAATAGTTTTTAAGCATTTTTCTAGCGAGATAAAGAGTAGTATGATTTCGAATTCAAAATTAGGTAAACATAAAAAATAACAAAATTGAGCTCAATATTGAGTTCAAAATCCGCAATCTTTCGTTGACTATATCCAGCAGGTGCCTTATTTGAATAAATAATTTCATCACCATTGCTCTCAAAACGGTGAAGGAAAACATCGTGAGGAAACCGGCACATCCTAGAACCAAAAATTTTAAGACATTAGACATCTGTCAACCCGCACTCGGCCCTCGTCGTGGTGGCCCACTCCCTCTCGAAGAGAGTACGCCTGTGTCCCAGCAATAGGAACATTATAGGCTGATTAATAATATGTTCAGCAATGGACTGCTCATAAACGGCTGACAAAGACTGAATAAAGAACAACGTATTAAAATTATTAACTATTCAAGTCTCCCCCTTCTCTATACCTAGCCTTTACTAGACCACCGTTAGCTAAGCACCTAAACCATTATCCGATGGCAGGATACTTTTAAAAAACGAATACGTTCGCGCACAAGTGCACCATACTAACGTATGTAATTGCAATTATAATAACAGTTACATAAAACATATTACCTGCGGGGTAATTTCGTAACACACTAACTGAAGGAATGGCTTTAATTTTGACAGTTCAACAACATTCATTGCGTTATTTACGTTGTTGAGCAGACATATTTGTCGAATATATGAAGCACTGGATTAGCAATAGGCTTCAAAATGATTCAGATTGTGACTGATAGTTTGTTACGAAATTAGGGTGCTGTACTCTATTAACGCTATTTGCACACCGACGACGCTTTCTGTCACAATTCCGCCCACTAATCCTAGATAAGAATGCTTGGAAACATGCTAGTCCTGCTCCATAGTCCTATGGAGCAGGACTAGCATGTTTCCTAATCTAGAGTCTAGACAAAATCAAACATTTTTAATTCGAATTCACAAATTCATCATGATAACGCTAGACCTCACACATCTTTAGCCACTCAGCAAAAAATAAGAGAGTTTGGCTGGGGGGTGTTAAGGCACCCGCCATATAGTCCTGACGTTGCACCTTCCGATTTCTACCTGTTTCGGTCTCTTCAGAATTCTTTAGGCAGTGTCAGGTTAACATCACGAGAGGACTGCCAAAACCACTTGTCGCGGTATTTTGATCAGAAGTCCCAAAATTTCTATAGCAATGGGATCATGTCCCTAACTACAAGATGGCAAAAAGTTATCGAACAAAATGGTACCTACATAGTTTAGTTAAATGTTAATAAACTATATTAAAAAATGTTTTGAATATTCTTAAAAAATGCGAAGAAACTTTTTCCCCAACCTAATATGTGAGCACCATATATCTATCTCATAATTAATTTACCTGTCATTGCGTTATATTTAATTCTTTTTATCTATTGTGGTATAGTAATTTTATTCTAGGTACATCGTCTTCACATATAATTATATAATTAATGTATACATAATATTGTACACCATTTTTAAAAGAGTAACGGTGGAGTTTCTTGCCCATTCTTCTCCATACGAAACTACCTTTTGGAAGGGGCAACTAGAATCAATTCTATTTTTTTGTAAATTTTGACGTTCAAAAGTACCTTATAAGTGCCTATTCGAAATAAATGATTTCACTTTGACTAAGTGCGATATATTTTGTTCATACGCTATATTCTGCTGTTTGCTATACACACCTACAACATTGCTCGGTCGGCTGTGGTAGTGTGAAACTGGCGTTATAATCCTAAGATCGCTAGATATGTCTTGCGGAGGGATTAAAGCTAAAGATGAAGCTGGAGTTGAAACTATGGCTTCACAGATTTGAACACATGTTTGAAGACTTTTCTAGACGGGATGACAAAGTGCACCATACTAACATATCTCTTCAAACTTTGCACACATTCACAAATACCACAGAGCCACATAGTATATTTCATCTTCAACTCATGTCATACAATTTCATCAGCCAATATTTGTACTCAATTTAAATACTATCCAATCATGACAATTAATTTGTTCAGCGCTGTATAAGAGAAAATTAATTATAACTAAAGTTGATTATATATAGTTATAGCAGACATGCATTATGATTATTTATAATGAATAGGCACAACACACGAACACACATTCACTCAAGAAGGTGACATTCTAGAAGGTGTAAAATTGAAATGGCTAAAACCCTGAAAAGGGGTCAATAAACTCGTCATAATAAACAACTTTTAATATGGCAAACCACAAAAATAAAAATAAAGTGAAACTTGACAAAATGTAGGCATTTTTTTTGCGCGATTTTATAGATGGCTGTAGGGGAATTTCAGGTAACTCTTCAAAGAAACTCCCAATGTGCTGATATTTAGTCAAACATAAATAACCTCGATGACGGACAAAAATGGAAAAAAAAATGACAAGCCAGTACAGATAATCCGTACATCTAATTACAAACGAATTAGTACGCAACGTTGATTTGCTCATTTTAAACGAGCAGGCGTTGTCTCGAACATCCCTTATTAAATGGTGTTCATAATGAAGAGTATCAGTACAATGACCCCTTTTCAGGTTTTCCATCACTTTAATAGGTACTTAATATAATAATACCAGCTTATTATTGTCCCACTGCAAGGCAAAGGCCTCTTTTCATACAGAGAAGGCACGAGCATTGATCACCACGCTTGCTCAAGGCGGGTTGGCGATTTCAGACATACTACTCTGTCAAGAAAGTAAAGGGAAAAGGTCAATAATACACAAAATGTTTGTTATTCATCCAAATTTATTTTATCACCTTCAATGTATGCTCCTTCAGAAACGATACACTTACGCCAACGAATAATCCAATCATCTAAACATTTTTTAAACGCTGCTTCCGGAATTGAGTTCAGTTCTCGCCGCGAATTCTCCTTTATGTCTTCTACCGATTAAAAACGGGTGCCACGAAGTGGTAATTTGAGTTTAGGAAAAAGAAAGAAGTCGGCTGGAGCCATATCTGGTGAATATGGTGGTTGCTCGATTGTATTTGTTGAGTGTTTGGTCAAAAATTCGTTCACAATGATGGCCGTGAGTGAAGGCGCATTATCGTGGTGCAAAATCCAAGAATTTTCTTTCCACAAATCTGGCCTTTTTCTTCGAATTTGCTCTCTTAAATGCCGCATAACGCTCAAATAATATTCTTTATTTACCGTTTGACCTTCCGGCAAAAATTCCGAGTGCACAACACCGCTATAGTCAAAGAAAACAGTCAACATGACTTTGACTTTTGATCGACTTTGGCGTGGTTTTTTCGGTTTCGGTTCAGTTGGAAGGCGCCACTCCGAAGCTTGTTGACTAGTTTGCATGTTAAACTCGTAAATCCACGTCTCGTCACCAGTAACAATGCGTTTCATGAATGTTGGGTCGGAATTGACTCGTTATAGCATGTCCTCAGCGACTCTCATGCGATTGAGTTTTTGAAGAAAATTCAGGTCTTTTGGGACTAGCCGAGCGGTAACATGTTTCATACCCAAATGATTAGTTAAAATGGTACGGATCGACTCGTGAGATACAGAAAGTTCGGCGGCTATCTCTCTCAAAGTTGAATGAGGATTTTCAGTCACTATTTCCTTCACTTTTGCGATGTTAACTTCAGTTGCAGACGTTGATGGCCTACCAGAGCGAGGCAAATCTTCCATCACATCTCGACCGCTTTTGAACGCTTTGTAACACTCATAAGCACGTGTTTTTGGTAAAATCGATTCACCGTAAGCCTTCTGTAACATTTTCAGTGACTCCGAACACGAAATTCCATTGGCGATGCAAAATTTAAGACAAAATCTTTGTTCGGTGTTTTTGTCCATAATGAAATTCGCTATACACGCTAGATATGATATAACAAAAAACAGCACTGTATTTAATATAAATAACAGATGCAACTCAAGCTCCACGCCAAAATGGAAAGCAGTTGTGCCAATCTAACAACAACAATAAAAACAAAAATTTGGAACCATAAACAAATCATCCATTCCCGATACTTTTTTGACTGAATGTATATACTATATTAACTATAAGTCTAGGTTTCCTCACGATGTTTTCCTTCACCGATGTCCGTAATGTCCAAGATAAAATCGGAAAGTACTTATGAATTGAATAAGTCACATTGGTACTTGCCCAGATCTGAACTCACAACCTCGTGCATGAGACTGAGCTATCAAGACTTACTTTAAAATTTGGCAAAAGGAACTAGACAGGTTCTCTGCATACTCCACAATTAATAAACTACAACTTACTTGTAGCATATCTAAATGTTGCTGTATAAGTTTTACTAAATACAAAAATATTATCACGTAGGTACTCTATGAATAATTGTAATTTTAACTGGAGAAACACAAGTGGGCGATCTTGGAGTTCTATTAGATGATTAATTACACGTTGAAGTTTATATTGGTAAAATTATAAATAAGTAATACCTTCCGTATGTACGGTTTTGCGATGAGATCAGCCATAGAATTTGTCCGGCCATATACATACAAATTTATATCTATTTTAAAGTAAGTTTTTAAAAGCCATGCATTTCCGTTTTTTTTGGTACCTACTTATGCATCTTATAGTGATCTTCTGAATAGGTATAAGCTACATAATCTTAAAGCCAGACGTATTATTTTAGAGACAATGTTTTTATTTGATTTATGTAATAGCACATGTGATTGTATGGATATTACTAATAAGATTAGCTACGTAGTACTAAGAACAACCATAAACCGTGGGGAGCGCGCACGATCACTATTTGCCGTATCTTCTAATTGTACGAACGCAGGCTTACGAGCATCCCTTTTTTTTTGGTTTGGAAATCATCAAATAAGTTCTGTCGCTCTGGGCAGAGCGGAGTGTCAGACTTTTACTGACTAAAACCCACCCGTGTTCCTTCAGTTGCCTGTGTGCCAGGGCCACGGTAACCCTTTCGGACAAACCCGTGACCCTGTCATTCATCAGCCCCAGCGGACCCCGTCAGTGCGTACTGACATTTCCTTGAGGCGCGCGCGGAACACAAAGCGCCGTCGAACCGGGCCTGGTCCTTACCGGACAGCGAGCTACCCATTGCTCGCCGTCCGCAAGCCCGCGCCTACGGTGGTCGGGAATCGACTACTGATTCCTTACGAGTATCCCTAAGTTCCTTTACTGGTCAATAAAACAATCTTTTTCAAAATATTGACATCTTCGCTTTTCCAACTGGTAAATTTAGAGGCCTTGTACGCGAAAACTATTTTGGATATTGCTCCGTAATATTTCATTCTTAGACTGTATCTTTATAATTTCCTTTTTTTTTTCATTTTTTTTTACATGACTGTTTTATTTTAATTTTATTATTAACACATTGTGTAATTTTTCAAATTGTAAGCGGTCATCGTATTAATTTTATAACTTGTTTTTATAATATGTGGAAAATGTCGTGGGTGTCGTGTTTACGCACTCTGTAGGTCAAATTGTGTGTAATACTGTAATGTGTAACTATTTATTTTCCCAAATAAATAAAATAAACAACACTCAAGATTAATAGCTGCGCCTTTTACCTAGAATAAATATTTCCCCACGACATCATCGAAACTAGATTAAAAGCTTACAAATCGTTTCGTTTATCCTATACAGCGTAATGCGGTGGACAGCCGACCGCGGCTAATCCGGGCACTGACGTCATTGGCCTGCCCGCCAAATTGCCCAGAAAACCGTCCGACCACAGGCTTACATGCCCGATGTTTTCGTTTATAGACATTGTATTGTGAATTTATTGGATTTTTGTGTCCATTGTTTTGTTTAAACAAACTGGAGTAAAATTGTTGTTTTTTTTTTTAGATTGTTTTATAAAACAGCGGGTAATTGCCTAACACAGACACAGTGGCAACGCCTTATATTTTTATAAAATTCATTGCGTTATTTACGTTATTGAGCAGATGAATTTTTCAAACACACAGGGTGTAATAAGACCCATCACATAGCCATCAATTACGCATTCTATACGTCAGACTAAGTGACATTGCACAAAAATAATTGCTGTGAAACGACTTTTATTTTTGGTGTGAAAAATTGCTGTTTGCGGTAGTGCGTAATATAACACACGCAAAACATTGTGCTTATGCATGCAACTGTGCCGGGTCGTGGGAGTGTTTAAAGTTGTGTTATAGTATTAAAAACTTGTTTTCGTAAAAAAACGTCAGTAAAAGTTAGAATATTGACCTTCAATATCTCCGTAACCAAACGGTTCCCAGGTATGGTTAAGTCAAAAAAAAATATTACAATGACGGGGAGTACAAGTGACTCTCAGCTTCGTTAAGTGTCTTTTTACCTATTACCTATTATATACCTATATTTACATAACACGCGGGCCCAGTGCGGGTTGGTAGATGTCACATGTCTTCGAATTTTTGGTTCTACAACATGCCAGTTTCCTTACAATGTTTGCCTTCACCGTTTTGAGAGCAGTACTGATGAACTTATTTACACAAAGCAAAGTGCCTGCCTGGGTTCGAACCTACGTCCTACAACTTGTTTACTTTTAAGTATTTTTATTTAGAAAGTTGGATGAGCATAAGGGCTCCCACAGACAGGAACGACGCGACAGCGCAACGCAACTCTAGCCGAACAATTTCTATGAAAACTTCATGGAAATAGTTCTACCAGAATCGCGTCACACCGTCGCGTCGCGCCATTATGCGGGAGCCTTAAATTATTCATCCGCGCATTAGTACAAAGTTCTGTGAGCAATCAATTCAGAGTGTGTATTGCAGCATAGGTAATATTTGTTAGGTATACAACAAAACGCATGGGATTAGCAGATAACGGTGCATTAGGCATTAACGGGTTGTCGGCTCAGCGCTAAATAGGGATATTACAAGCCATTTCCATTTAGTTTACATACAGATGGGATTCGTACAGCTTATTGTTGTAAGCTCATTGCTGTGTATTTGTTCTCACAGAATAAGTTCTATCAAAAAAGTTGTCTACGAAAAATTCACTACACTATGCCCAAACACTGCAACTCTTGTTACAAACATATTTAAACTAGCTTTTGCCCGCGGATTCGCCCACGTGGAGGTGGGAACGTACTACGCAGATAAAAAATATCCTATGTGTTAATCCAGGTACCCGAACCCGGGAACTACCCGTGTGCCAAATTTAATCCAAATCCGTTTAGCCTTTTTTGCGTAATTGAGTAACAAACATCAATAGGCTCTGCCGAGAAATGAATTCTTATATAAAATCCACTCCTGATGTTGAAATATTTCATGATTCCGTGAATATCTTTAAAGCCCAAGTTTTAAGTTTTAGGGTCCCAAAGCATGCAACCCACATAATCTAAGTTTAATTGTGTTAGTATGTAAGTGTTTCTTGCAACCTCTGTAGCTTTTCTAATGTAATTTGATATTTCTGTTTTTATGGTTTGTTATCACTTAAATTGTTTAATTTTTGTTTTTACCTTAGGTTATCACTGTATTTGAAAATGTTGGTTCACCTGTTATTGGCAACTGTATAAGCCGATGGCTGTTACCCAGTGTTATGTGATATTTTATATACAGAAGCTGTTGATGTACTTTTTTATAATAAATAAATAAACACCCAAAATTCAATGTGGTGGCTGTGTGAGCTGTATACCTCGCGAGTCTGTCTTTGCATAGCTTAAAACTGAATAAATGGCCTTAAAACAAAATCCATTAAATAAAAAGCTCGCGCAAAGAGTGCGAAATATGCATTTTTTACGTTTTCAACCCGCATATGTCCGCCATTTTGTAAAATTTTGCAAAACCGAATAAACAAAAAAAAACAATATAATTACCTATATTTTCGAACCTGGTCACAAAATTTCATAATCGGTTGTGAAATGCGACCTGTAAAGAAGAACGGCCACGCGCCGGACATCCGGACATACGAAAGCATTTTTGCCCAAGCTGAAATAGAGACGCTTCGCTGGCGCTTCGCGGTCCCTCGGTCAATTAATAGGATGAGTATTTTTATTATTATTGATAGTCTCCTAAAGTAACTTAAAATCCTCCAGGTTACAGACTTACAGCTATCAGGAAACAGACTCCACCCGGCAGGAGTCCCACTCCTTAGCCGTGCATTATGTATGTTCGGAAAAATCTAAATCTTTATAATAAGATAAGTGACAGGCATAATATCAACACTAGAAATAGAAAGAAATTAGATCAACCACGTTTCAGGTTGTCAAAAGTACATACTTCTTTTATGGGGTACTGTGTAACGTGTTATAATAAAATACCACTCGATATTCTTCAAATAAATGAGAAGAAATTTAAAACATGCATTAAACGCACACTCACAAGCATATCACGCAAACATATTATAAGTTCAATGATTATATCGCAGGTAAAAATGCTTGGCTTAATGCTGGTCCTGCTCCACAGCCACTTGGGCGCACTAGTTAAAATTTTATTGTTTGGAAGAGATACTTCTTTTTTATTTTCCCTTTTATGTTTTCTGACATTGCAAACTTAATGTTTGTTTATTTTATTTTTTTATAAAATATGTTTTAATATTGAATACTCCAATAGATATTTTAATGATTGTCTTTTCTTTTTGGTAGTAAAATTTTATTCATCGCTCAAATACATAGCAAAGTATAGTTTTGTATAATTTAGAAGCATTTTTTAAATTTTGTAAATGTGTGTACCATGTTTTCGTTTATTATATCATTATTATGTATGTTGACTTGAAAGCATGGCAGTTGAGACTATGTCATGTTCACTTAAATGTCTCACTGTTGGTGGCGCGTGTGTTGGATCATTCGGTTCCCTACAAAATGGTTGAGCTGGATGGTGCTGATCCACGCGTCATGTTCATGAACGAGCGCCGTCAGTTGAGACTGGTCATCTCTTAACTGCCACGGCTAATTTTTATTATTCTTATAATAGGTTGGGGAAAAAGTTTCTTCGCATTTTTTAAGATAATTCAAAACATTTTTTAATATAGTTTATTTACATTTAACTAAACTATGTAGGTACCATTTTGTTCGATAACTTTTTGCCATCTTGTAGGTAGGGACATGATCCCATTGCTATAGAAATTTTGGGACTTCTGATCAAAATACCGCGACAAGTGGTTTTGGCAGTCCTCTCGTGATGTTAACCTGACACTGCCTAAAGAATTCTGAAGAGACCGAAACAGGTGGAAATCTGAAGGTGCAAGGTCAGGACTATACGGCGGATGCATTAGCACCTCCCAGCCAAACTCTCTTAATTTTTGCTGAGTGGCTAAAGATGAGTGAGGTCTAGCGTTATCATGATGAAAAACCACACCCCTTCTGTTGATGATGTTCTTGCTTTAATCTCATCAGTTGTTCGCAGTAGAGTTCAGAATCGATGGTCCTGCCTGGTGGTAACAGCTCATAATGAATAATGCCCTTCCAATCCCACCACACACACAGCATCACCTTGTTGCGAGTTAACCCGGGTTTCACCACAGACTGTGAAACCTGACCGGCCTTTGACCACGACCTTTTTCGCACGTTCTTGTCGTACGTGATCCACCTTTCATCACCAGTTATCAGCTTCTTCAAAAATGGTTCGGTTTCATTAAGTCGTAATAAAGAATCACAAATGAATACACGGTTCATTAGGTTTCTTTCAGTGAGCTCGTGAGCTACCCAAATATCGAGCTTTTTTGTGTACCCAGTTTTTTTCAAATGTGCTAAAACTGTTTTGTGGTCAATTCCCAGTTCTTCAGCTACGTCGTAACTACTGATATGCCGATCTTGCTCCACTTTTTCAAAAATGGCATCCGTTTTATCCGTAATAGGGCGACCAGAGCGACGCACGGTGGATCGAAAATCGGCTGTAGAAGACATAGGATCTCGATTTCTTAAATGTTATTTTTTTTGCTGGAAATTACTTCTGCTGATCATTACTGTTCTATAAAATGTCATATGAAGTAAATGTGTGCACAAATGGAAGAGTTATAATTTTTATAAGAAAAAAATGTATGGAGCTACTATGAAAAATCGAATTATCTCCTAAACGGCATGTTTAACCGTAATATCCTTGGAGGTGGTCATAGTGCTAATTATTTATAATTTTTTGGTTGCGGATTTGACGAAAAATTTCATGCCGTTTTTTTTAAAAAATCGTCAAAATATTTTCATTTGTTTTTTCATATGAAACGATTCCTTTTAGTGTTTATGTTGAAGAACACGGACTTTTAACTACACGTAACCTGACAACGAGAGTGATAAGGAAAATTTGTAAAAAAAATATATATGTACTTATTTGTAAAGAACAATGTCAGATGTCCATAGTAACTTAGGCTCAATAAATAAAATTCATGGACAGAGAAAATTCTAACGTTTTTTTGTGTAGTTTAATGTCAGAAGCTTTTCTGTGTTTTCCACTTTTACATTGAACTTCTCAAAAAGAAATTATTCAGCCATTGTAGATTGGAGGTTATTTATTTTTACAGAGTAAATTAAACAAAAAATATACATTAATTGAATAGTTTTATTCGTTTTCACCATTATCATTCATTAATATCATCATCAATTTCGTTATATTCAATTAACAAATCATCAAGAAATGCTGCAGGGGGCTCAATATTGTTTTGGTGCCGAGCCCAGCCCAAATACCTTAAAATGGTCATAGTGTGGGAACAGCATCCCACAGTTCGTTTACCTACCTTACAATTACAATAATATTGACTAATTGCCTCTCTCCCATTTAAGCTGTTATCAATAAGAACATACACAAAATAAGTTTTCCTACTGATATGTCGACTTTGAATTTTGGCTCTTAATAACCAAGAGCTTTGGGAGAGAGACAATTGTTCTCTTAAATTGTTAATTGATGCCTCCCTGCATACTTCAATCATATATCGGCCATTAAAGCGGATATGCTCACCGTAATATGATCGGGCCTGACGAAGTTGGTAAGTACCACAAGCTATTAAAATCAAATCATGATACTCAAGCTGAGGAAACTCATTGACATTTCTGTTATCAACATTTATGTTTGAGAACTGTGCCCTTCTTCTATTATAATGCCGACTATTGTTCAAGTGCATTACCTCTCTTGAAAATAACTAATCTGTGTCATCATTGCCATTCTTTTTATATTAATTCTCTCATATTCTAATAATGTTGCATGCCTAATATAAGGTAGATTGTACAAGGATCACCCATATATTAACTGTCACATTTATTAATATATAACAATATAGTTTTATAATTATTTTGTATAATAAACTCACTTAATGTATTAGTTTGGAACATTTTCTGTTGTATAATTTCTAATATCTGGGCAGCATCAAACCTGTCTGTGAGGGGTGGTCGAAATCGATTGATTAGGGCAGCAGCTATGGAAAAGTCAATCATGAGATGTGGCGAAGCTCTATTATTGAACTCATGTCGGAATATTTTAAACCGTTGCTTAAAAATCCCATTCATAACTTCAACCACCCATCTGCAAATAGTAACAGCCCGAGTTTTGTTTGCCTCTAATGTTGACAACTGATTTTCATCATCCTCTAACGATGATGGCATATGCACAGAGTAGTTACAGTTTTGCAACAATGGGACTGCATCTCTGAAACCTCTATCTAGGATAAACACGTCACCCTCTTGAAAATATTCACGCAATGAACTCTCTGGGTTTCCAAACTCATTATTTATAATATCAGCGTCACTTGTTATGGCTGGGTAGGGGCCCAAAATCTCGATTATATACCCATCACAAAATACAAACAGGAAGGGCTTTACCAAATTCCTATATTTATGCAAAGAGTAAGTTTCCTTTTGATAGGCATAGTTGGCACTTTTATTACAATATATGTAGGTTCCATCAACTATTATTATTGGTCTCCTCTCAACCTCATTTTCAGTGCTACCAAAAAGGCCATTTGGTATTAAAAGATTTCTTGTTGCTATCTCTTCTCTTGTTATGTGACGTATACCTAGATGCCTTGGAACGAAATCTTGGTGTAAAAGTTCTCTTGCTCTTGCCATTAAGGCCTCTAATGTAGTTCTAGGAACTTGAAATAAGGAACTTATTCGATCTCCTGAGTCACCAGTCATCCAACAGTTATGACAAACAACACTGTCATTAGGAATCTAAAACAAACAAGATACAGTTGTGTTACAAATTAACATTTAGCTCAATTAAAACAGTTTACATTCTATTAATAACAATCGTACTTTACCTCAGAAAGTGAAGTCCATTGCCGTAACAATGAACGGACATCGTCAGATTCAACTAAATGCCGTTTTATCCGGAACACATTTAAACCACAATTAATACAACGTAATTGATGGGACATTGTCACAAAATGTGTGGTATGGACGGATATAATAACACAATAAGTCTTTAAACGCAAACGCAGAGGAATTCGAAAAATAAACAACCGTACACATAGAAAAACACCAGCAACAACACAAGATGTTTGACATCGACTATCTGTCAGTTAGAGCGCGCGATCTTGACAGAACCTAACAGGGTTGCCATTACATTACGATTAAGTTATCGAGCAAAAAATCGATTTCTTGAATTTCGTTTTATATTCTTTAAAAAATACTAAATGCATTTATAATAAACACGATGAACGTATTATTTAGGAAAAAATAATAATAAAAGACAATTGAGAAGTGGTAAATGAAAAGTAAAGAGTAAATCGCTTTAATTATTTAAAATAATCGATTACAGTGGCAGAACAGGTAACTACCTGAACCTTTTTATTTATAAAAAGAATAACCTGGAACATGATAAACAAATGTTTACTTATTAGAATGATTTTCTTTTCGAAAAGTTCTAGAAAATAACTAAATGTTTTTTAAGAAGTTAGTATTTTATATTTAAATTGTTGTAGGTAAAAACTTTGTGTCCGTGTGAATTTAGTTTTAAAAGTTGTGTAGGCCGAAACCTGGCATTGTTCTTTGTATTTGAGTCTGTTTGGGTTTTTTTTTGTAATTTAATGATATTTTGTCTTTTTTTTTATTTATTTTACTTTATTTTACAAATGCTTAGTATTAATTCCTTAAATTAAATTATTTTGTATATAATATAACTTTATATGTTACTTAAATAAGAGTTTGATAATCTTTTTTATTTAAATTAGTAAAAATGTGTCAAAAAACAGCAATTTTTTTATTTAATTTTTCTTGTTTTGTGTGTTCTTAATATTTGGGTTAATAACATATCGAACTTTTTAACTTGGACACTAAAAGGGATCGTTTTACATGTAAAAATAAATAAAAATATTTTGACGATTTTTAAAAAAAAAATGGCATTAAATTTTTCGTCAAATTGGCAACCAAAAAATCATAAATAATTAGCACTATGACCACCTCCAAGGATATTACGGTTAAACATGCCGTTTAGGAGATAATTCGATTTTTCATACTAGCTTCATACAAATTTTTCGTAAAAAAAATATATTTCCTTCGTTTTTGGGCAGAATTAACTCGGGTGTCATTTTTGTACATAGTAATGATCAGCAGAAGTCATTTCCAGCAAAAAAAATAACATTTAAGAAATCGAGATCCTATGTCTTCTACAGCCGATTTTCGATCCACCGTGCGACGTGCGTCTTTGACATCAAAATTTCCGGATTGAAAACGCTTAAACTAAATTTGTGCTACTCTCACAGATACTGCACTAGGTTCATAAACATCGCAAATTTTTTTCACAGCTTGCGTTGCATCTTTGCCTTTTTTGTAGTAAAATTTTAAAATGTATCGAATTTCTTCATTAGATTCACTCATCTTGACAGTACGAAAAACAAATGAAAATCACACATTTTCCTAATTTGAACTTGGAATTATGTTCTTTAAAATTTAAACTTTCAATGATACCAAAACCAGCCAGATACAAATAGTATAGCCAAAGAGATTTTATTACAACTTCATACATACTATAATGCGAAAAGACTTTTTCCCCAACCTAATATTTTGATTTATTTTTTAATATACATATTTTTTTTAATATATTTTTACATTGTTCTCACATATAGAAGCAACAAGAATTAATGTACAACAATTTTGTAATATCTTGATTTAAAAAGAGTGTCCTTGGAGTTTCTTGCCCGTTCTTCTCCATAGAGATCTACGTTTTGGAATGGGCTACTAGCTTCAACTTTCTGACTAACTGACCGACTCTTTGACAATTCAAAAGTGCCTGTAAATGGTTTAATTGAAATAAATGCTTTGAGTTTGAGTTTGAGTACCTACCACAATGAAACTGTTCCCAAAACGTTTTGTGTGTATGGGTGGGGAGTTCAGGCAGTGTAATCAATAATCATTTACAGCGACCAATTACATAATGAATCTGTACATTTCAATTTATTTATGTAATTACTACGTAAATAAGGCATTCGAATCCGAATCTTCCAAACAAAATAAAACAAAAAATAAACTCATCTTTGTACCTTTTTTATTCATGGCCAGTAACAACCTCGGGGCCTAAAAACCCACAAGGGGTCGCCAGCAGCCTGCATGTTATACTTATGTCATTTTTGTTCGTATTTCAAACATAAAGTAACTGGCCGGACCTGATTACGTCACACTATGAAATATTACTGGTGTATATTTTTTGTATATGTCGGAGAAACAGCATTGTCCTTGACATCGTTATTAGTGGTCACGAGTTTAGTGGGCGTCATAAGGGTAAAATGAGAGCACAAAACAAAGTATTCACTGTTTCATACCATTTAATGGCAGTTGTTTACAACGTTGATAATCACTGAAGGAATCAATATCTCACAATAACTAACTTGCTTAAATAAATTATATTCGAGCAGCAGGTTCGCGACACCAATCTAACTTTATCACTAGCGATCCACCTCGATCGACCACCGTTACTCTAATGAATCCTCACTCCAACCCACCAAAGTTAAGATGGCGCCTCGACCCCACTCTAGATTTATCCTCTGCTCTGATTGGACGTTATACAATGCAGTGCCTTTTAATTAAATTAGTTAGATTTACACAATATTAAAATGTAATAAATTAAATCAAATTAAATTAGGATTTAACAAGTTATTTTTAATTAACAATCAACCTTATCAATGAACCTTATCAAACAATCAACTCTCAGTTTACTTCCTCCGACAACCGGTACCGGTACCGGTATTATTATTCTGAGAAATTAAATTTTCTGGTAATCTATGGTACCTACTTTTATAAAGGCTCTCCCCCACAAGTGCGTTATTATCGGTCGATAATATCGGATGAGTTATTGTCATAATGCGTTCCGATTCCTTGCCATACAGCTGCGTTTTTATCCTCCGATAGTTAGTGAAAAAAATTCTTCGTCTGATGATAAATCAATATACATATTTCAATAAAATAGCTGGACACTCGTACAGACCTGTACTAATTAGAATACAAGTCGGTAAAACCAAATTATTTAGTTTCTACTACTACTAACGTTATTAACGCAGGTGTGTGTTAGATCGTATGCGTCCTAATACAAAATATTCTAAGAACTCATATCGGAATATCGCAGGACGAAGGAACGCAAGCGTCCCACTCCTATTGCGTCGTTATTATCGCAGCAATGTGTAAATTCGTGGCCGTCCTTTATACAAAATGTACTGGAAACAGATATCGAAATAACGTATCCGATATTATCGACCGTTTAACGCGCCAATGGGGGAGAGCCTTAATACTTATTTATGAAGTTGTTTTTTTTTAGTTTTACGGACTGACATTTGGGCTTTTACAGTTACATTAAAAAGTTAGAAAAACGATTACTTGTACAGTAAACCGCACATCAGTGGGAACAATCAGTGGCGTTCCTTCCATACAAGCCGGAATGCCCGGCTTTCAATTAAATGTGAACCTATCAACAAAAAACATAAACAAACTACACGTCATGCAAACTTGTAAATTAACTAACTCAATCATGTCGCAAGAATTGATAGGAATAATGACATACCTGTTTTTTTTAAATAAACCAATAATATAATATAATATATAGGTAGGTATTTCGGCTTGCCCCCTAGGCACGCCACTGGGAACAATTGGACATTGACAGCGCCTCAATGTCGAGGCAGTAAGGTTAATTTCCGTAGTGCAAGTGTTAACCACTGATCTACGATTTACTGTACACTTATAAAATCAACAAAACTGATTTCCGAGATATTTCCTTTCAATAATAAAGCAAAACAATAACAGATCCAAATTACATTTACATTTCTTAACCAAGACCCAAATGCTCATACAAAATAGGGTAAGCGCGTTCATTATTAGACGCTTACAAGTTTTTGTGATGAAATTGACCATGGAAACCCGCGTTTCGTCCGCCTACTGTTGGGTCTACCCCAATTTTGTATTAGTGTCCCGAATGGGCAAAAAACGTGTCAATTTTCCTTGTACCCTTGAGAAGGGGAAAAATGTCCTGTCGTTCATTTGGGAACAAATGTATTGTAAATTGGAACTTGAGTAATATAAAAAAATCACTGGAGACAGTTTTTGGTCATATTGAATGCAAGGGAAACTTTTTAGTAAGTAGAATGTGTTGGTTATACATAATCTTATGTATCAAATACATACAAGTTTGTTTGAGTATTTAGTTAAATAGCTCGTGGTTTCCAGCGAAAATTGGCCTTAGTTTTCGTACTTGGCGATACAGGGATATTGTCAAGAGATTTCACATCAAAAGGTACTCCCCCATTTAGAACCACTTGTCCAATTTACGTGATTTTAAATTTAAATTCATAGATAGTTTAATCTGAGCCAAACACGGGTTCTATAAATAAACGATCCGTAGCCTTATTTTGGAGACGACGAGTAGAGCCGGGCCCACAGGCGGCCGCTGCTAGAAGTAGCACTGTCAGCACATACCATACAACAAAAAAAGAATATTCAAAATCGGTCCACAATTGACGGAGAAATCGGTGAACATACATAAAAAAAAAAACATACATGCAATCGAACATACAACCTCCTCCTTTTTGGAAGTCGGTTAAAAAAAGCGTGTCACCATATACTCGCACTACAACAGAAACTGTCGGCTTTGAAGGCAGTCCGTGACAGATGTCACAAACTACCTTCAAAGCCGACAGTTTCTGTATGTCATTTGTGTCGTTTTGCGCTCAACTCAAGCCACTTTCGGTGCCACAAATTTTATTAGTCCTGCCGTGTCTAGAAGCTCCTGGGGCGGCAATTCCCAGCTCTGTGGCCGTACCTAAGGGATTACGAACGTCAGTCAGGTGGATATTGTTGTCACTGTCTACCTGACATAATCCTTTAGTGGCATCCTACGACGCTTGAGAGAGATGGGATGACATATTTATATTCAAGTACTGTACGATCGACTTAGGAAAACCTTAACCATACTTAGAACCTTGTTATATTATGCGATGCAAATAGTGACGTCAAAAATGTGACATATTACTTCAATGGGGAAGGTTGGGCAAATCTAATTGTAGATGGCGTGGTCATAGCTAGGTCCCTAAGGCCTACAAAAAAATTGACATTCGTTCTTTCGTTCCATTTCGTGTTCATTCATGAATTTGGTTGTATTTCAATATTTCGTTATTTTCGGTGATTTCAATATTTTAAATCAAGTATTTGACATGGAAAGTGTCTGAATTTTAAACTTTAAATATTACTTCGTAATCACTTTCTTCAAAATGATTCCAACAGAACCTCGAACTCAGTTTTTATTTAAAAAATCTGTACGAATTGCTTTAAGCCACAATCTTCTATCACCGGTTTGAAGACAAACATTTTCTTAATATAAAATCACGTTTTTTCATCTTAAATTCATAATTTTGTACTGCACTTACCTCACATTACTTTCGTGTCCATCAGCCCGCGACCAGGCGCGGCTTTTGATACCTCACTCGCGTGGCTAGCTCTGAAAAAAAACAAAAATACAGTTTTCGTAATTTTCACTTCGTACAAACACTACAATCTCGATTTACTCGCAGCCTCTCTTTCTGAATTATTATTATTATTAATTTTAGGATCTTTCGGGAAAAGCTGCACTCCAATTTCGGAATACTTAGGAACACAACAACGCGTCATTCTCGCAAAAATTCAATAAAACCAACTCATGCCTTATATTATTAACTTGTGTTGGGAACTACCGACGACAGCGCCATTTTGACAGTTCCCTTCCCCATAGACAAGTGACGAGTTGAATGTGACAAAGTCCAAAAGTGATCAACGTTTTCGTAACATATCCTTTTTTTTTTTTTTTGGTCCGGGGTGGAAAATCCTCATGGATGTCCACCGCCCTGGGGGGGGGGCGGAGGGGTCTGTCAGACTCTTACTGACTAAAAACCACCCCGGTGTTCCATCTCACACCTGCGCCGGGGGTCGCGGGAACGTACGAATCTTCCGCAACCCCCGACTGGTGCCGGCCCGCCTTTGCGGGCCCCGTCCGGTCGAGCGGGGGGAGTGAGGTGTTTGACTCCCCCCGCGACATCTAAGAGGGGCGCGAGTGGAACACTACGCGCCGCCGCCTCCTACAACATATCCTTTTTTTTTTTTTTTTTTTTTTCGCTGAGAAATGCTTTATGCATTCCCGCTCGTGGGGGGACGAGACGGGATATGTGGGACTCCTGTCGGAATGACAGTATACCCACTAAAACTCAGCGGTGTTCCCACATCGCCGTGATGGGAAGGCCATGGGAATCCGGCTCAGCCTTTGCATCCACAACCCTCCCGGCGCGTGCCCGCCTAGCTGGCGGGCCCCGCATTCCCCCCAGCTTGGGGGGCTACGGGAATGGCCGGGAACACCTGGCCATTCCCGTCCGACGCTGGTGGAGGCCTGTGCAATACAGGCAAGGGCGCCCCCGCACCCGCTGCCTGCTGGCCTCCACCTGGGAGGAGTCGGAGATGACTATCAAACTGACGTCTTCTTCGACCCCTCCTCCGCCTTCGGAGCGACGCCGCGTGAGGATCGTTCTCCCGCGCGCGCTCAGCCGCCTCCTTCTGGGACATGACGTGTTCGCAGAAGGAGGCGACTGCCGCCCAGGACCTCTCATCCTGCAGCATGGCATTAACCAAGCCGGGAAGTGAGAGGTCCGGTCCGATCACCGCGATGAGACTGCGGCGCGTCTCGGACCACGACGGGCACACCTCGAGGGTGTGCTGCGCCGTGTCGTCCACCGCGCCACAGTCGTGGCACGACGGCGTCTCCTCCCGTCCTATCCGGTGCAGGTACGATCCGAAGCAACCGTGTCCGGACAGCACCTGCACCAGACGGAACGAGAGGAACCCATGCGACCGCTCGAGCCAGTCTCGCAACACTGGCCCAATCGCGTCTAGGGTTCGGCGGCCAAAAGCTGCGGTGGCGAGCTCCCCCGTCCAATGGAGGACGATGGCATCCCTCGCCTCCCGCCGGACGGCCTCCCTCTCTTCCGGGGCTGGGCGTTCTCCTCCCGCTCTCCGCCCCGCCGTCCATTCATATACTCTGGCGAGCACCCACGCCTCGAGTTCCCAAGGAGGGGTGCTGGCCAGAGCACATGCTGCCGCGAAGCCCACTGTGCGGTAGGCCCGCGCCGCCCGCTGGGCTATGGCCCTTTGGGGCGCCCGCAAGGCGGCGGCGTTCTCCCTCCTTTGGAGGGAGTCCTCCCAGATAGGAGCCCCGTAAAGGGCCATACTCCTCAAGATGCCGGCGTAAAGTTGCCGGCATCGCGCGCTGGGCCTCCCCAAGTTGGGTAGCAGCCACGAGAGCGCGCCTGCGGCCTTCAGCAGGCGCGACGACAGCCCGCTAAAATGCGGACCGAAGCGCCACCTGCTGTCGAGTACAAGGCCCAGATATTTCATCTGGGCCTTCACCTCAATTCTGATGCCCTCCACGAAAATGTGGGCATCAGGTGGGGGGCGCCGCCGAGGCCCGTGGAAGAACACGGCCTCGGTCTTGTGCTGCGCCACCGTTAAACCTAGGCGGCGGATCCTCCCCGCGACCAAGGATCCACCCGCCGAGGCCAGATTGGCCGCCTCCCTAAAACTCCCCCCCCGGGCGGTGAGGAGAGTGTCATCCGCATAGCAGATGACACTCGTGCCCCGAAGGAGAGTTCCCCGCAAGAGCCAATCATAGGCGATGTTCCAGAGGATAGGTCCTATGACTGACCCCTGCGGAACGCCGGCTTCGACGGCGTACCGCCGGACTTGGCCAGCCCTATTAACGAGGACGATCATCCGATCCTCTAGGTAGCTGGCCAGCAGACGACGCATGTATAGGGGCACTCCGTGGAATCGGAGTGCCTCTAGGATGGTGGAGTGGGGAACGGAGTTGAAGGCATTGGCTATATCGAATGACACAGCCAACAATCCGTCCCTCGCCTCCATCGCCCCCTTCACCTGGCCCTTGAGGCGAGCCAGCGCGTCCACCGTGGAGCGCTCAGCCCGAAAACCGAACTGAGCGTCCGACAAGTCCGGCCCGATACTCCGCAGGTGGCTGTTTAGGCGGCCAGCGATTATCCCCTCGAACATTTTGCCGACCTCATCGAGCAGAACGATGGGCCGGAATGCCGAGGGGGAGTCCGCCGGGCGGCCCTCCTTGCGAAGGAGGCACAACTGCCCCTCCTTCCACGGTTTCGGGAACCTCCCACACGCAAGACATGCGCTGAAGAGGTCCCGAAACCTCTCCTCCATTTGAGTGGCAGCGATCGCCACCACTCTTGCCGGAACACCGTCTCCTACAACATATCCTAACCTAACTGAATTACAGCCGGTCTTTTCTAAAAATGTCACCGTGAAAGCATAGGTGACGTGAGCTCTCATTCCATCTGATGCTAGGGATTGCCCAAGCATCAGATGGAATGAGAGCTCACGTAAATAAAGTAAACTTAAAGTGAGCTGTGAATTGTGTCAATACACAATTGACAGCTCACTTTAAGTTTACTTTATTTAAGTTTTCACGGTGAGATTTTACAGAATGAAACGGCAATTATCCTGTCACATTTGCATTAAAGTAGAACTTATTTTCAATGAGTTTGTCTGGGAAAATACCTACTACCAACATTATAACTATTTTATCGCTAAGTACTATTCTATTAACAAAAAGCTATATTATGTGCATCAAATTGTATAAATAAACGAAAAAAACCTTTTGAGTTAGTGTAGTGTAAAAAGTGTAGAAATAATAGTGACAATGACACAAATTAACAAAGTGTTTTTAACATTATATCAGACTCTCTAAGTTTGACTATTCTAAGTTTTAAAATAATCATCACGTAAAAAATTAAGATAGATTAAAATTGCTTAATAGTCTTATAGGCTAGATTGTAATTAATTATTAAGAACCTGGTTCTTTTTAATAAGGAAAAAAAAATGTATAGTAAAATTCCATGAACAAAAAAGCACTTCTATTTTTTTTTAATGCGTTATTTAACAAAACATCGTTAATGCGATGTTTTGTTAAATAACGCACTTGAGTTCTTAGATTTATAAGTTGTGAATTGTAGTGTAATGTTATTTATGAATTAATTGTTACCAAACGTGATAGAATTTAATATAATTTACTAATCGCATGCATTATTCTAGTTAGTTAATTAATTTCTTAAAATAATAATTAAATGACATTTAAAATTTGCACGCCGACATTAAAGGCGTAATAAGAGAACGATGTAATTATCTATAGAACTTTCTTTACCTTATTTATGCAGTAAATGATCTTGATTTTGACTTTTTAAGCACTATAATTAATCTTATTTACGAGACGTGGGCGCCGACGATTGACTTCATTTAAAATATCATAAAAAATAAGTAATTATCAAATAAATCAAAACATAAACTCACGCCTTCTTTCTATGGGGGTAGGCAGAAACTACAGAATGCCACCTGCCCCGATCCTTACATAATCCTTTTGCCTCGTTTACGTTCATACTCGTACATCTGGTCATACACGCACGCCGGTTTTGAGTACACCCGAATCAAAACAAACACAAAACAAAACAAAAAAATAAACATACAATCATGGAATGTCATATTATCCGTATAGCTTCTACGTTAGAATACTTAGAATATCTTAGAACTTGTTTTCCACAAAACTATTTAACTCAAATTAAGACTACTTGTGGAAAAGCACAAGTAATCCCAATTATTTAAAACCACAGCCTATTTATTACCCCAAAAACACTTCTTACTTAAACATTATTCCTCCTCCATTCTTCAATAAAATATCCATTTAAAAGCACTCGTTCACAGACATACATAAGGAGCTACATTTATGTACATACGATGGAGCAATATTTTCTCTCCGGTAGAACCGCCGTCGCCTCGAACATATCAAGCCAACGACTGGAAAATGTTATTTCTTACCTCAAACCGAACTATTGTGTCACCATGCTCATCGTGCTTAGTATTGTGGAAACATACGCGGGATTATACTCCTTTTTGCTAAGGCTTTTTGTGACCTTTTTCATTATATTCTTTTCCCTTTGTGAATTAATGGTCAGGTCAGATTGACAAGGTAGGTATGTCAATGAGTAGATGATAAGGTAGTTTTTTTTTGGTTGGCAAATCATCAAATGACCTCGCCCACTCTGGGCGGAACGGGAGAGTGTGTCAGACTCTTACTGACTAAAACCCACCCGTGTGCCTTCAGCTGCCTGTGCGCCAGGGCCACCCACGGTAACTCTATCGAACAATCCGCGACCCCGGCACATGATAAGGTACTGTTAGGTTTCAACCTGCATAGCTTTCACATCCTACCTCCTCGAATATTTTATAAGTGAATGGCATTTTCTAGACATAAACACTATCTCATATTTAGAATAGAAAAGCATACGACAGTCAGCTCGAATACAGTACGGCCCTAATATTTTGGCGAGTCTGAACATAGGCACTACGAACTTTCGCGCATGGTCTCTCACTCACACTCACTTCATGTCACCATTTGGTTCCTAAAAAATGTTACTGCACAGCCTCCTGCGCGAAGTTCGGACTCGCCAAGATATTTCGGCCGTACGCTGACAGCCCCCGTCTTGAAGCACAAAGTAGTTATGCTTTTAGGAATAGTTATTACATACACACACATACATAAACTCACGCCTTCTTCCCATGTGGGTAGGTAGAAACTACAGAACGCCACCTGCCTGAATAATTATTATCCTGTCTTATTATCAAAGACGTTTGTCATTCAAACGACGATCCTATGGAGGCTCTTTATAGTTTCCTACAGCAACTACCTAAGCAAAATGATTACCAAAAGTTCTGCGGAATACACTAACAGTAGGAATGGCTTTCATTTTGACAGGTCAACAACATTCATTGCGTTATTTACGTTGTTGAGCAGACAAATTTTTCGAACATATGAAGCAATGGATTAGCAATAGGCTTCAAAGTGATTCAGATTGTGATAGATAGTGTGTGACGCAATTAGGGTGCTGGTTTCCGTTATGTCGCATTTGACGTTAACTTTTTTAAGGCTTGGTCTGACAACAGGGGGCCTAAAATGGACGCTTTGGCAGAATCATATTATGATCTGCGTACAATTAATATCCCGCAATTCATCTGTTTGACAGTTTTTGCATTGTTTTTGCACAAATTATGCATTGCTTTATGAAGTCTAATGTCAAATAGCAGCTGTCAAATAGATGTATTGCGGGATATACGAATTGTACGCAGATCATATTATGATTCTGCCAAAGCGTCCATTTTAGACTCCCAGATCATACAAAATTTTCAATCTGTTTTTAAAACAACATTACATCTTTGTATATAACGTATTGTTATTGTGGATTTTAGGGGTTGGACCAGCAACATCTTGAAGCATTACAGGTTTGTCAGTTTTCCATCGTAGTCTTCTACACTTTCCTCTATTTTTTGAAGTAAATACTTCTTTAGGCGCGTTGAGCACTTTTTGGGTGAACAGAAAGCGTGAAACTCACGTCATCGTTACCGCACGCTTTGACGATACAATTCAAAAGTTACTTAGTTTTCACTTCTATCGGCAGTGCCCAAAAACTGCCCCGCATTTTTTTAAATATATTTATGTACCTGTGTACACATAGAGGTACATCCATCTAAAAGTTTACATAGATTACGTCACACTATCACCGGCAATCACTAAACACATTTAGCGCTAAACGAGTTTAAAACATAATTCTGTATCTGTCCAATTTTGAAGATGACAGACTCAGAATGATATTTATAACACGTTTAGCGCTAAACGTGTTTAGTGACAGGTGGTGCAAGTGCGCCTACACGTCACGTCTTACAAAAACTTTCACACTTGTCTTATTGAACCGACAACGTTTGTCTAATGTCAGTATTACATCATACTCCATCTATAACTTTATCTATCCTCCATCCCCTTAAGGCGCTTCCCCGACCAAACGAACTTGAGCGTTCGGTCCTTCTCTGTCCCGTCGCCGAGTCTCGCTCTGTCTCGCTCCCTGCGCACGCTCATTTATCATAGTTTTCACAAAAAAAAATGAAATTATTTTAATAAGAAAAGACAAACGATGTTTTGAAATAAAATAAAATGTGAATTATTTAGATTTTTAAATTATCTATCCATTAGTGTAATTCTCAAATTAATAGAAAGTCACCTTTAGCAAAAGACGCATGCAATCAAAAATTTTAGTCACTTTTTTACAAGGAGATTTTAAATGTATTTAAAACACATAAAAACAAATAAGAACGTGCAATGTGATGATAGGATATCGAACATTAACAATGGGCTTTTAGATGTAGTTAATTACCCATAGTGACTGAGTTGATAGCCTCTGAATAACGCACTATGGCAAGGTTTTGGTCGGGGTACCGCCTTAATGGATTGTCGACATATTATAACCAATAATCCTGTATACATAATAAAGTCGCATTTCGTGTCTGTCTGCCGCGTTGTACTTCTATACTATGCAACGGATTTTTGTTCGGTTTTTACCATTATTTAGAGAATCTATTCCGGAAGGTTTATGTGTATAATGCATTAATATTATACTTACATATTATAATGAAATCTCGATATTTTGTATTTAAACCTAGTTTTGTAGTATTAAGTTGAGTCTTTTTCACCGATGTCTCCCGTCTACGTGATCGTCCATCCTAAATCCCGTATATTTCCTTCAAATGATAAATAGTAGAAACATAGATAACAACACATCTATAGGCGGATAACGCCGTCTGCTCGTGTTTACAATCAATATTTACGTATGACTGGGTCGCCGTCGACGCGACGAGTCGATTCAACGTTACGTTTACGTTTCTATGCTACACCTGCCTAACACGAACGCGCAGAGCAAACGTAACGTAAATTCGAACGGTTTTTGAATCGAAAATAGAACTATCCTACAGCATTTTGTTTTAAATTTTTGCGACAAGCATTAAATTATTAGTATCACCATAGATTTTGATGTGTAAACATCTTAACGCTCGGTCTACGGTAGGGGCTAGCTGGGACTTCGACCGTCAGACGCGTAAGCATAAGACTTCGAGCGTCGGATGACGTCAGCGTAAGACCCGTGTCTATGTGAGCGCGTGAACCAAACTGATGCGAGCTCACATGTTTACACATCAATTTTCGTGAGTGCCAAACCAACTCACACCGATTTTTATTTTTTATGGAATCACCCATATCTGATATTAATGTAACTATTAATCTTCAAACCAAATAAATACTTATTGTGACAATCAAATACATAAGTATGTGATTTGACTAGGCTTACATATAATCAAATCGTAGTGAAGTCAAATCTGTACCTTGAATATTTTTTTTTTTTTACTTTTTAACAAAAAAAAAATACAACCGGCTTCAAAAAAAAACACTACAAAGTGAAAAATAACTTGAATTTCGGAAGTCGGTGTATTTGGATCAGTATTTTAGTTTTTTGCAATCTATCATGGTACATATAATATAAGAACGGCAATTTTAGTCAACTGTGAACAAAGCAATTAGTTTAGCGGTTCGACGACTGCTTCGCTAACTGATTCGAAAAAAAAACGATTCCTATTGAATTCATTCGAGTTTTTTTTTTGTAATAAAAATATATAACTATAGTTAGATGACTGTTAAGGGGACTACATGACCTAAACGCAAATTTATAATGCCTAAAAATATATGATCCACTGCCAAAAATCAGAGAAATATGTGATTTTCTTCTGGATATATGCTAGTTAGATAGTGTATTGAAAACATAATACAATTAACTTGATATGATAGAAAAAAATCACGAAGATACCTCTAAAAAAACTTTTTAACGACTAAAAACCATACTAATATACATGCAAACATTTAGATTTTTTGTCAGATTATTCTACAAGTAACATACTAACGTAATAGTGTTTTAATTTTTTATTCCAATGAATAGATTTTTTGTATATCCATAATTGCTTCATATTTTGCAATAAATTACCAGCGTTGTGTCATCGCGCGTCTCTTTCTTTTCTATGCAATCCGACAGTGACCGCGCTTTAGCACTTGTAAGCCTCTTAATGAGAAATCCCGTGTGCTCACAATCAACTGTCATATAATTTTAGTGCTAGCCGTTCGTCCGGAATAAGATTGTATCAGTCAGTTTATTAGTGCTGTGCCATTAGGTAGTAATTATGAAACAAAAGAAAACGAAACACAGGCCACCGAAGGCTCTGGGTGTTGACTTCAGGACGAGCTGCTTCTCACACGGACAGCAGTACCTACGTCGCCTACTCCCGCGTCACCGGTCCTGATTCTCTATATATTTCGACTGCTGAGATCAAAACTAAAAACGCAGTGTACAAGGATTTTTTAATAAAAATATGTTGTCTTAACATAAGATAAGATAATATTTATTTTGTAAAACATGAGTACAGTATGAAGGTTTTATAATTAACTAGCTGACCGGACAGACGTTGGTCTGTTTCCTCGAACTCGATCGCAGCGCCACCTTCCAATCCAATTGTGAATCTAAACCATCCAGGGCGCCACCCAACCGCATACAAAAAAATTCATTCAAATAGGTCCAGCCGTTTAGGAGGAGTTCAGTGACATACACACGTACAGTAGAATTATATAAATAAAGATGGCTACATGTTTTGCCATTTATGACGTACAAAATAAATGAACGCGACAAAAAAGAAATACAACTTCAAAATTTAAACTATTTGTATTAGTACCTTTAATTAGTATATTGTGGTGTCTTTCTAAGCTAGTCTAAAATAAAACCATTGTATAGCATGTTTGTTGAAAATGCAAAAGCTACAAGCACAATTAGTATCACCCAAAAGGTCTAACAAGGTCTTAAAACTAAATAACTAAATTATTATGTGTGAAACGAGTACGTATTTTAAATTTTAAAACCGTTTGAATTTACTTTACGTTTACTTCGGGCGTTCTAAATCAAAATATTCAATTTCACATAAACCTACATGGGCACTTATGAAACGTCAGAAGCTATGTGCACGGTTCCAATTGGTCGTTTCCTATTGAGAAGCGCCGCCAAGAAACTCCAAGTTTCCTCTTTTAAAAATAAGTGGCTTTTACAATGTTTTCAAATTACAGTGTTAATAGGTATGGGAAGACAGTGTAGGCCTGTGAACAACGTTCGCTCTAGGGCGTACCTAGCTGTTACTAAACGTCACTGGTTACCGACTAGCGTTACAATATATTTTAATGACTTTCGGCGAACGTGGTAACTTTTTACATAATTAAATATGGTTTGAATAGGAAAAACTATGTGAAAAGCAAAAAAATCACTTGCTCTTTTCCTGCGTTTACTCTATTTCCAATGGTATGAAGCCAACGGCCCGTCTGATCAGAATTTTCACAGTAGCCAAGGCACTATACACTATGGAATCAGGGCTGAAACAAACATTCCTGTTTTATATACCTGCTGCACATTGACATTGATAAATGTTATATATACATTGACATTGTGAATGTGAAGACTATGTGGCTCAATGTTTTTTTATTTGTTTTTTTTGTCTTCTCAGTTAGTTTTAATCGTGGTCTGGCAGTTTAATAAATTTATGCGGCCAACCCAAATGTCCTTTCTTTGGTATTGTTAGTCAAATCGTTGAGCTCCTGAGTTGAGCTGCACGATTACTGACAAATGCGTGTACGGATTAGACAGGTCCACTCAATCTGTGTTGTTTTTCCTCAATATACCATTTCAGATACCTATCTACATGGTCTTCACATGATCTGACCAAGATTATGTCTGGACTTCAAAAGAGACTGTGACCTCTGAGTTTGTTTCGGCCTTTCTTCTTAGAGTAGTCAGATAGCAAACGCCGACCTCGTCTAGTTTTTTAAACATGATAGGCGTGTAAAAGTGTTTATACAAACCTACTTGCCTACAGAAATTAAATCATTTATCATTTATGACTTTAATTTCACCTCCACTCCATAACCCGAAACAACCCAAAATAATACCTACTTTTCACAATCATAAATTTTGATTTAGAAGAGATGTGACATCCACCAACCCGCACTGGTCCACGTAGTAGATTATGGCCCACTCTCTTTCACAGAGAGGAGGCCTGTGTCCCAGCAGTAGGAACGTTATAGACCGATTATGTTGAGCTTATTCTATTTTGTTATATAGCCGTGCTACGTTCTTTAGCAAACTCTTGCCAAAACGAGTATCGAAGCCCAGATTTTTTCTCATATTTCCAAACCGGTACTGCCAGTTAACATGTTGTGGCCACCAAAAAAAAAAACAACCCTCTTTTGTTCTCTTGGGTATCATAACAGGCAGAAACACTGAGAATCCGGTTTTTATTAAAAACTTCTAAACTCCTACAGCTAAAAGTCTCGTTGAGATAGCCTAATAAACATTTTATGAAAATGTTTTTATACCATATATTTTTAAATTTACTTTTAGAAGGCAGACGGTAAATTAACATACAGCCTCGCTTGGCAGTATTTGGAATAAGCAAGTAAGAATATTATTTCGCATCGCACTAGATTAAGCTCGAAGGTAATATTATAGTATGGCTTCATTTTGGTACCTATTATGTACAGTGAGAGACTACAATTTTAAATGCGTATGTATTAAGACATATTTAGTAAACCAAGCATACTATAACATTAAGGAGTTCCTAGAGGAAAGATTTTTATTGACATAGTTGCTTATTTGATTTGACATGATTATTGTTTACAGGTCTTATTAACTTATTTTTGTTTTTTATATTGATTGTTTTTTTTTTATAATATTATTATTATTCTTTAATTACCTACTTAATTTACTGTTATTTTAGGAGAATACATACATACATACATAAACTCACGCCTTCTTCCCATGGGGGTAGGCAGAAACTACAGAACGCCACCTGCTACGATCCTTACATACTCCTTTTGCCTCGTTTACGTTCATACATCTGGTCATACACCCACGCCGGTTGTGAGTACTACGCACCTGACCTTTTTGAAGAACATCACCAATAAGGTCACTATATGTCTTCCTAGGGCGTCCCCTCCCGGCGTTTCCACTCACATCTGCCTTGTAAATACCTTTTGTTAATCGCCCTTCATTCATCCTCTCAACATGACCAAACCACCTTAGCATACTCTTTTCAATTTTTGTCACGACATCTTCTTTTAAACCGCACCGTTGCCTTATCATGTCATTCTTCAGTCTATCATTCATAGTCACACCACACATGCTTCGCAAGGAACGCATTTCCACAGCATTTATTCTACTTTCATGCTTCTTTTGCCACACCATTCATTTTTAAGAGAATGTTTTAATTAATAATATTTCTTGATATTTGTACATCACATCATGTGGCAAACATGTCTGTACCTAGTAATGTTTGTACCATCCTATATGCATTTCTTTTCTTCTATGTACGACACATGTTTAAGCAAATAAATATTATCTTATCTCATGTTTTACGCAAAATAAAGGTAAAAGTCACTTGACTTGTTTTTCTGCTACATAATTCTAAATTGATGCTGAAAAGTGTGATAAGTTCTTAATCATAAACATGCAGGCGATTGAATCTTACACTGAAATTAAAATCTCAAGAAACCGAATGAACTCAAAGAAGTTACTCCGTCATCTCTAATCAGTCTTATGAGGTTATCAATATTAATTACTGTTAATTATACCTGCATAAGATTGTGCTATTATAGAGGTATAAGGAACAGGGTGTAAACTTCACTCATACACTATAGTAAAGGGAGGATCCTCCGACCAGACGGGTGTTGTGTCTGGTGGGCAACTGCCCGACGGTTGATGTCGGGACGTTGTATATATGCTAGTCGCGCAGTAAACTCTGCTTGCGCGATGCAGGATTTGCGTGACGTCAGTATGACGTATAGCTTGCATGTGGCGATGTTGATACCGCTACACTATAACTTATTGAGGGTAGACGGCACAAGCACAGCGGCGTGTCATGGCAGTGCAGCATGGTGACACCATTAGTACTTTAACTATATTTATTTATTCCAATCCACAGATATATTTTAAGTAACCATTATTTTATTAATTTGTCATCATATTTTCATCGACAAATAATAATCCACTAATTAAAAGATGAAAGAAATTTGGTTTATTTGACGTAGCCTGACCCTACGTCCCTAAGCAAAAGCGACGGTCGCGCGAATGCGTTTCTACGCGATCATTTACCTGAATATTGACGTTAATACGACTTGACAGATCGCGCGAGTAAGTTATATTCATAATTACTAACGGCTCTGTGAGCTGTAAACCTAGCGATTCTGTTTTTGCATAGCTTAAAACTGTATAAATGTCCACCGCGCACCTTAAAACACAAAGAGCGCGTAATGGCTGATACATAATATATATATGTGGGAGAAGCATTGTTCTCGTTAACATCATCATCAGTGGTTGCGGGCTTAGTGGGCGTCATTAGGGTAAAATGCGAGCACAAAACACAATTATCACTGCTTCGTACTATTTTATTTTAGATTTAAATAATATTCACTTTACAATAACGTCGAGACAATAATTTAACCGTTAATACCGAGCAGCGGGTTCAGGGCACCGATCTTACTTTAAGTCTACTTTTTACCACTCAACTCAACGATCCAACTCGATCTGTCGCTCTCACCCAAAAGAATGCGTGGCAAAAACTGTCCACCGCCCTAAAGCAAAAGATGGCGCCTCGACCCCGCTCGAGGCACGTGCTCTGCTCTGATTGGTCGTTACGTGAATTGCAATATTCATAACTTTTATTTGATTAATAAGGTTTTTAAATCATAGAAATATTTAACAAATCAAATTAAATTAAATTACGAATTCTAAAAGTAATTACAATGTAATTGTGCATTATACATGCAAACAATAATCAACCCGACTTATAGCTTCCTCCGACATATATATATTACTTTTTCAACCGTTATTTCTCCGCCATTTTGAAAAATTCAAAAAACGCAGTCGACAAATAAATTCCATAATAATTATCGAATCTGCTTTCAAAATTTCACGAGAATCAGTTGAGAAATGCGACCTGTAGAGGAGAACAATCGGACATCCGCCGGTTTTCCGGACATACGAAAGCATTTTTGCCCAAGCTGAACAGAGACGCTTTGCGCTCGTTCGGTCAATAATCCAGCACGACGCGAACCCACACATTTTAATTTATTTTATTCGATGAATATTTATAATACTAATTCTAATAAACAATGTTGAACCTTTCAGACCCTTAATTAAAATAAAAATCTCAAGGGGAAATCATACTTGACACATGCATCAGAACACCCCGTTCAACCAACTGATTGATAACGTCGAGTTTCAAGACGATAATAAGTAGCTGCCAATCTCTTTTACGCAGATGACAGCATAATGTATGACAATCACAAATCAATTTGCCAAGCGTTTCGCTAAGTTCATTTTCCTTCACAACTGTATACTTTGAGAACATGTTTTTTTCTATAGCCCCCAATCTTTTTTACTTACCATCTGTCGCGAATCGTGTAAAATAAAATAGTCACATATCCATACATATCCCATCTCAACGTCTCCTAATTTTGTCTGGAACTTCTACTGCCCCCCTGAAACAAGTGCCTTTACAGACTTCTCCTACCGAAACTATACATGGAGTAAGGGACATAATAACGAATACTTTAATCGTGATTCTAAATGTCTACAGCACACAGATTTTGCACGACTCATGATGCGAAGCATCAGAGAGTGCTTTACGATCGAAAAATTTTTTTCGCCTCATTTTGGCGGCTATTTTTATTATTATAGCCTTGTTAGTTCACGGAATCAAGATATTTTGCATACTATTGTCGAGATAATTTAATGGAGATTAATTTCATACTTTTTAAAAATTGATTTACTGCAATAGAATTGGAAAAAAACACCAAAATAGGTCAATTTTTTTTCCTGTCCGTCATGTGTGAAACCCGGAAACACTGTAACTTGTAAAAAAATCCATTATTTGAGTAATTGTTTTTTTTTTAAATTCTAATCGACGATTGTAGGTCACTGAATCCGAATGATTAATTAATTCAGTGTCGTTTAATTGCAATTAATAAAAAACGAAAACTACAAGACTGTACATCTATATATATCCATGTAAAATTAACATGGATGGTGATATATCTATAGATATTATGTACATTTATTCCACCAGGGGCGCTTGTGCAGTACCTTCTTCCTACTACAGCTGTTTTTTCGGCAATTAATTTTGAACGACTTAAGTTTTTTTTTTTTATATTTCATAATTAAATGAGCATTATGAGTCGTGCACTTTTGGATTTTCCAAATTTTTTAATATACTTTTTTCCTCCAATCTCCATTCACACATTAAAGCCAGCGGGGTAATTGCGTAACACACATACAATTGCAATTAAACGCAATGCCTTTCATTTTGGCATTTTCATCCACGTTCATTGCGTTACTTACGATGTTGAGCAGACGAATTTTTCAAACTTATGAAGCAAATTTATTAGAAATATCCATTAAAACTTTCGTATTGTAATTAAAAGTTTGTAACGCAATTAGGGTACTAATTTACACGGTGCGATTTAATTGCTTAGGGCATAAGGTGAAGTAACAATTGAGTTGAGTTGAGTTGGCATTCTTTAATTCAATTTTATCGTATACCACAGGCAAGACTCTTGCGTCGTGGAAATGGGGCTTTATTGGTAGGTAAGATAGATAAAGTTAAGGCTCCTCATAAAAGGTGCGACACCCGACGCGAATAGCGCACGACACAAAGGCACCGCTCGTCACGCGACACGCGGAGCCTTTACGTCGCGTGCGATTCGCGCCGCGTGTCGCGCCTATTTGAAGGAGCCTTTAAAATAAATTCGACAAAGTAACCACTGTTCCGGATAGATTGTTTTACAGATAAAGGAGTTGGGTACAATCCTGTAATCCGATTATTCCTATACGGCAAACCGAAAAACGTTATTTTTGTTTGTATGTACTTCACAACCCTTGACATAAACTGCTGAACCGATTTGAAGAAAATTATGTTATTTTTTTTTTGAGTCTGTTGAGATGTCCCTTGTTGTCTTCTGGCTTTTTGTCGGTAAATATTGGAAATATTTATAAAGTTAAATGGAAAGTGGTTTCCTTGTTATTGATGTCTGCTCCTTATTCTATCGTTTCATGCTTTTATTGATACATTATGGAACTAGGTCTTCAGATAATTGATTCCCGGACGAAAAAATATATCAGCTACAGTTAGCTTCGGAATCACCTATTTCAGAATATAAGAATATTATGTTTATAAGAGCAATCGCGTTTAAAGGACGATACCAAGTCTGGGACAGTTATTTTTTAATTCGTTTTTGCCCGCGGGTTCACCCTCGTGGAAATCGGAAATTATCTCATGGGAATGTACCACCTGGATAAAAAGTAGGTATCCTATGTGATAATCCAGGTTATGAACAATCTGTGTGCCAAATTTCATTCAAATCCGTTCAGCCATTTTTGTGTGATTGAGTAACAAACATCACTCTAAAAAACAAAGCACTTCCATTAAAGTATATGCTTATGCTTATGCTTATGTATATGTTGTATATGTATATGCTTTTTAGGGTTTCGTACCTCTAAAGGAAAAATTAAAACCCTTATAGGATCACTTCGTTATCCATATCTCTGACCCCTTTATCTCAG
The DNA here is from genome assembly GCA_916610205.1 of Griposia aprilina. Lineage (NCBI taxonomy): Eukaryota > Metazoa > Arthropoda > Insecta > Lepidoptera > Noctuidae > Griposia > Griposia aprilina. Next base: position 12,335,947 of record OU744305.1, read on the forward strand.
GATTGCGTGAGGGCATCAAGTTAAAATTGATATCAAATACTTCGATATACGGTCCCTTGGAGCTGTAAAAAAATCCAGCTTCTAAGACGATGACTTACAATCTTGGCCAAAACTTTACAAATTGCCATTAATTTCGTTTATTTTGAAACTCGCAAATAAATTAAAACCCATAGAGTACATCCAGTTGACCTCGAATCATGAAATTTGGCAAAAAGCAAAATCTTATAGCTCAAATAGGTACAAGAAAATATCGCCGGCGATAACGCCGGCTATCGCTGAAAACCAGCGCTGGGGCTCTGTCTCGCATAGGTTCGTAGCATTATGCTGAGCGTTTGCCGTTTTGCGTGGATGTGACGCATATTTCCCCCGAACTCGTTTTATTTTTTTCACCATGCACATGCATGCATTTTTTTTTCGTCATGATTACCGCAAATAAACGTATTTTCTTTCTTTCTTTCTTTCTATCTGAAAATCGTTCATTTATATATATTACATAATTTATGGGATAATATTTTCTCAGCTTCAACTTTACGCTTGTCCGTCAATTTGGAATCGAAAATTTATAAGCCGTGTCTTGAAGTACCATTTAGACTATATTTCATTCAAGTCGGTCTACTCTCCAATCTAACAACCCACCAGCATCGGCAACAGATTCACGGACATATAATAATATTGAATAATATGCCTACTTGTACACAGCGATCATACTTAGGTACATTGAATAGAGCAGTTTCATCTGATTATTTTGCGTTTACTTACTACAGAAGATTCAAATTCAATTACCTTGATATACGCCGGGTGAAAAGTTTGCTGGTCGGAAGGGATTGTGTTTTGTTTTCGTCGTGTTTAATGAGAGGGGTAGGCTAAGAGGCGCGGGTGAAACTTGTTTTTTTTTCTGTCTTGCTGCGCCCTCTTAATTTCTTCCAAAAAATAAGCATCGCGTACTCTTTACCATGGTAGTACCTAAATGGAAAATCAAGACAGATTACCCTTTATTCCTTAACAACAGAATATTTCAAACAATATGTACCCCATGATAATTAAATCCTGTACAATAGCTGCAAACATTACAATTAAAACCCTTTTAGAGGTACTAATACAGCGTATATCGTCAAGTTCAGCATTGGTCGTTTATTTATCTATACTAATATTATAAAGCGGTAAAAATTGTTTGTAACTTTGTATGTATAGGTTAATCTCTAGAACGACCGTGCGATAATAAATTGAGTGAGACATTATTAGTAGGAATGGCTTTCATTTTGACAGTTCAACAACATTCATTGCGTTATTTACGTTGCTGAGCAGATTTTTTTTTTCGAACATATGAAAATATGGATTAGCAACATCCTTCAAAATGATTGAGATCATTATTGATAGTGTGTTACGCAATCAGGATGCAGATCGGATTTTAAAAAAATATTTCTGAATTTGATAGCCCAATTCTTGAGGAAGCTAGGGCTATATGAAAAATCCAAAAGTGCACGCCTCATAATCTCATTCAATTCTATAAAAAATATACAACGAACGAAATACCCAGTCGTATGTTTATATTACTGATGACAATTAAACTACATTGAATTAGACCGTGATTTTCGAAAAGACTTAAGTAGTTTTCTATAAAACTGAAGCGTTTAAAAAAATAGACTCGATTAATTAAGTTTTTCGGGAGACATCGTGACCATGCCAGGATCCATACACACAGACACGGACGTCCACAGAATATTTTTTTTAAACAGTTTTTTCATTATTTTAAATAGCAAAATGTCTTTTGAAAATAACATGAGTGTTGAAACTAGTGATTTTTCTTGACGTTTGTGTGTCAATATTATTCAAAAAGTGCGATACGAAGTAAATAGCGACATTTTTAGCTCAAGGAATTACTTGTTCTTTGAAAGGCGAGAGTAGAGCACTACCTCACGCGTAACAGCCACACTTATGTAGAGCTATGTATAGGTTAAGCATATTATAAACAAAGATTAGGATAAGTCACTTTTGTACTGTGAACTTAGTTCTGATTCGTAGAGTAAAGACGTATCGTTTTATTGAATTAATTATAGACCCCTTCTGTCACGCGCTTCGCTTATGTGGCGTGCAAAACTCAGAAAGAACGCTTAGCAAAAACAAATTGATAGCGCGGGCAGGTGTGATGCGATGCGACGAGGTGGGTCGAAGGAACAAGAAAGTTACTTGCCCTTGGCAAACAATAAAATCGAAGCAACAAACGACTTACATCGTCTAAATACTGTTTAGAAGGTACAACTTTTATTGTTGCTTCAACCCATGTTATCCCACAGGCAATTTAATCGCACCGTGCTATCAGGCTTTATTGTAGCAACCAAAAGATGTTTGCTGTTTACGAAATGGATTACTTGCCCTCCCAAAATCTTCCCATCTACACACAATGTAGACCTCAACACATAATGTTATTAGTTGACAGGGAGATTGTAACATAATCTTGTGTGTTATCCCTTTCTCACCTTCTGACATTGATGAGAAACGCACCCGTGCCGGAAAACAGATTGTTACGCCTGAAATATTGTCTTACAAACTTATAAATGAAATGTTTAGGAGTTAAAAAGAGTAATAAATACTATTTATTTTCTTTCTTTCTTTCATCCAATACATCGCTTTTCGTGTCTGTATGTGTGACCGAGTTGTTCTTCTAAATTACGCAACGAATTTTTATGTAGTTTTCAGTATCGTTAAGAGAATTTATTCCAGAAGGTTTATGTGTGTAATAAATTAATATTAAACTTACATGGAATACAGAAATGTCAAGTCGTAAAAACCGTGCGAAGCAAGGGCGAGTCGCTAGTTTATTGTAAGTGGAACTAAAATAACAGTTTGAAAACAATTACCTAGCAGTTTATCGTAACAGATCACAAAACATTAATGAACTATTCAGTTCATCAATGTTTTGTGATCTGTGAATAGTCATTCAACAATTACAAAACCAATTTGTTCGACTGTTTCGTTTGAAATTCGAATAAAACTAAACGCCATTGAAATATTTCAATACACAACAGTTCCATTTCAATTTCAAATAATCTACCTATTCCGAATGCATTCGTCCGAATATTTCCGTTGAAACAATTTTATTTGCGACCATTTGAATTTAGGATTGGTTGCAATGCTATTGGGGCATAGTAAGGGCTAATTAAAATCGACTCTAAGGATTCGAACTAAACAAACTATACCTTCAATTTTGGATTGACATTTCATTGTTATTCCGAACTCGGAATTATTTCGCTTTATACGGTTTGCTCTGAAACCGATATGTAGTTTGCATAGGATTTGTTTCATGTTTCAAGCTTGTTTATCCTTTTTTTTTTTTTGATCCGGGGTGGAAAATCCTCTGGGATGTCCCCCGCCCTGGGGGGCAGAGGGGTCTGTCAGACTCTTACTGACTAAAAACCACCCGGGTGTTCCATCTCACACCTGCGCCGGGGGTCACGGGAACGTACGAATCTTCCGCAACCCCCGATTGGTGCCGGCCCGCCTATGCGGGCCCCGTCCGGTCGAGCGGGGGGAGTGAGGTGTTTGACTCCCCCCGCGACGTCTAAGAGGGGCGCGCGTGGAACACTAACCGCTGCCGCCTCGGGTCCTGATGTATGGGGGGCGATGGACGTCCCCAAGTCCGTCGTCCCTGGACCCATTTAAGGGGGCCGGAAGAGGGTGTTGTCCGACCTCCGCCAACGCCCGGTGCGCCTGCTGCGGGCCGGGTGAGAGGATGAGATCTCTCGCTCCCTTTCCGCAGAAAAAATGGTCATTTCGCAGAAGGATACCACCGCGTCCCAGGACTTGTCGCTGCCTACTCCTGAGATGAGGGCACGGCGCGGCTCCACCCAAGCGGCACACTCTGCCAGCGTGTGCCGCGCCGTGTCCTCCCGGCAGTCGACGCAGTGGTGACACCGGGCGTCCGGCTCCCTGTTTATGCGACATAGGTACTTCCCGAAGCAACCATGCCCCGAGAGCACCCGCGTCACCCGAAACGACAGAGAGCCATGCCTCCTCGCCTGCCAGAGGTCGAGCCCCGGCCGGACCGCCTCGATGGTGACGAGACTGGCGGTAGGGCGTGAGAGCCTGTCACGCCATTCCGCCACCAGGACCTCGCGGAGCTGCGACCGACGCTGCTCCATATGTCACTGCATCGGTCGCTCGCGAGCACCTTCGCCTCCAGGTTCCAGGGCGGGGATCCGGCCAGTGCACAAGCCGCCTCGTAGGAGATCGTGTGGTACCCCTTTATGACTCTGACGGCCATCGCTCTCTGTGGCTTTCGCAATACAGCAATGCTGCCGGCCGTCAGGTCAGCCGCCCAGATCGGGGCTCCGTAAAGGGCCATCGACCGCACGATTCCCACGTAGAGCCGCCTACAAGCGGCGCTCGGGCCCCCTAGATTGGGAAGCAGCGTTGACAGCGCCCCAGCCGCGCCCAACAACTTGGGCGCCAGCCGCCTGAAGTGGGGGCCAAAATCCCACCGACTGTCGAGCACCAAGCCCAGGTACTTCATGGTGGGCTCGACAGCGATTCGAACCCCCCACAACAATATGGGATCCGGACGGTGGCGCCCGCCGGGGACCATGAAACACCATGGCCTCCAACTTGACGAGGGCCGCCTCCAGGCCGAGGCGCCGTAAGCGGCTCATCGTCTGTGAGACCGCAGTCGTTGCCAGCAACGCTGCCTCCCTGTACGAACTCCCCCGGGCCGTGACCAGCGTGTCATCCGCGTAGCACGTCAGGTCGACGCCCGGTTAGAGTTCGCCCCTCAGCACCCAGTCGTACCCGATGTTCCACAGAAGCAGGCCGAGGACCGAGCCCTGTGGAACACCGCACGACATGTGGCGCTGGTTTATGCCATCGCGTCCCATGTAGGTGACACACCTCTCCGCCAAATAAGCCCCAATGATGCGGCGGAGGTAGAGAGGCACCCGATGATAACGCAGTGCCTCCCGTATACAACTTCAGGGCAGGGTGTTGAAGGCGTTGGAGATGTCCAAGGACACCGCCACCACCACCGCACCCCGGGAAACCGTTTCCTCCACCAGGACTCTCACCCGCGATATAGCGTGAATGGTGGAGCGCCCATGCCGAAAGCCGAACTGGCTCTCGTCCAGGTCCGGCCCTTCTCTGCACAAGTGGCCGACGAGGCGGGCTGCGAGTATCCACTCCAGCAGCTTGCCCACCTCGTCTAGCAGCACTATGGGCCGGTACGCGGACGGCGAGTCCACAGGGCGCCCCGCCTTCCTGAGCAGGACCAGACAACCAGTCTTCCATAAAGTGGGAAACTAGCCCCGCTCAAGGCACGCTGTGTAGAGTCCTCTCAGCTGGGGCTCCAGCTCCTTCAGAGTGAGGGCTAACGCTCGGCCATGTATACCGTCGGGCCCCGGAGCCACGTTCTTGGCCCGGAGCCGCATCACGGCTGACCTCATCTCTACCTGTGTCACCTCTGGGACGCTAATGGCGTTCTCCTCCGTAGGCTCTGCGGCTGTGGGCAAAGCCATCGGCGGCGGAGTATGCTCCGCTCTTGCCGGGAAGAGGGCTGCGACTACCTCCTCCAGCAGCTCGGGCTGAAGACTCTCCGTAAGTGGAGGCGCTGCGGCTCGAAGTTTCCCTCGAACCGCTCGATAAGTGCGCCCCCACGGATTCCCGTCTAGAGTCTCCAGCATCTTCTCTCTGGCTCGCGTCTTTGCCTCACCGATGGCCAGCCACAGAGTCTCCTTAACCGCGAGGTACACCTCATACAGCGCGGCTTCTTCGTCAGGGACCCCACGACGTCTCCTACGGTAACGGGTGTACTGGCGTCTCACCGTCACGCACGCGAAGCATAACTGCGCGATCGCGGTGGATCACCAGTACACGTGGCGCCTTGCCGACTGTGTGTGGACGCGGGGCATGAATGCATCGCAGATTTGCGTCATCGCCCCGCGGAACCACAGCGCCTCCTGTTCGACGTCGATGGGTCCGCTCATTGCCGACTCCCGGATCCAGGCCTGGACAATAGCGGCCTCCTCGAGAAGCTCCCTGTCGATACGCATGAGCTCCCAGCGCGGGCCGTCCGTTCGCAGACCCGATGAACTGCGCCCGCCGGCGGTCTGGGCGGTGACGTCGAAACGGATGTATCTGTGGTCCGACAACGTCTCCACCTCCGCGGCGACACGCCAGTCGTGAACACGGCTCGCGACAGCAGGGCTAGCGAATTAGACGTCTACTATTGACCCACCCCGCTGTCGCACGCACGTGTGGACCGAGCCCACGTTCAGGACGACCAGGCCAGTCGTTACCACCCACTCCTTCAGCGCCTCACCCCTAGCATCGGTCACCGGAGATCCCCACGCCGCAGAATTGGCGTTGAGATCCCGTAGCAACAGCACGGGGCGAGGGTGGAGTCGGCCCACGACGGCACCCAACTCGAGAAGGAAGCTTTCGACGTCGGCGAGACTCTTGTTGGGCAAAAATACGCCCCAACCACGCCAATGCCGACCGCGAGGGCGGCCACCCAGCCGTGTCCTCGGGACAGGTTGACGAGAGCCCCGCCGATGATGGCCACCAAGCCATCCAGGTCCTCCACCCAGTTATCCCGGGGGGGTAGGGATAGCACTGCTCGCTGCGGTCCACTTCGGCGGTGCACCGTGCCCTAACATGACCAATGTCAAGGCACCGGTAGCACCGCATGGCACTGGGCTGCAGCAGCTTGACACTCGCTGCAACCCATCCCACCAACAAACGCCCACCACCAGCGACCTTGTTCGCCGCCGCCACCGGCACCGCACCCAAATCGTACCGAGCCCGGAAGCATCAGCGCGAAACTCACCCGCCCACACGTCGTCGGGCGGACATCCACCAACTCGGGCGACGGCCCCTACAACCTCGGCCGGAGTCGTCGAGTCGTCCAAGCCTCCAACGCGCAGCTCAGCGGTCTTCATCGGCCTGGACACCTTGACCTTACCGGAAAAAGATACTTTTTTTAAATTTAAATAGAGCTTATCCGGCATTCAATAACCATCAACTCAGCCTATCGCAGTCCACTGCTGGACATAGGCCTCTCCCATGCTGCGCCACAACACCCTGTCCTCCGCCTTCCGCATCCAGTCTGTCCCAGCCACTTTTTTTTATTTTTTTTCAATAACCATACAAGTACTAAATTTTGTCAATGGCTTTGCTTGCATTTCTAGAATCGAATGAAGTAGGTCATTTGTTGCTTCATCATTTACAATTAAAACGATATCAAAAAATACATTATTAATTTAATTAAAATTATTAATAAGTACAATAAAAATCTCCAGTTCCTTAAATTTTTGAGAACTTAGGTTCACGCAATTAATGGACAAGCTGTTTTTTTTTCGAATACCCCATAATAAAACTTGTTCATTATGACGAGTACAATGGCCCCTTGTCAGGTTAAGGGAATACAGAAAAACAGAAACTAAGGGTAATTGCATGCCGAAGATGCCTCACTGCGATACCTTGCGATCGCGGTTTAGGCTTGCTTCCTCGATGTCATGTTTAGAGTTAAATTAAAAAACCCCCGACACTAACAAAAACCTCTAAAAAAGGTTGAATAGTTTTTTTTAATCTATGGTCACTTTCAATCAGGTCACCTTTCAAACAAAACAAAAAAAAAACAAAATCTGTTCTGCCGTTTGGGAGCTACGATGCCACAGACAGACACGCAGATACACACGTTAAACTTATAACTAGACCCCGTGTTATCTTGTCGCACTTACGTCACTTTTTTGTAGGGATTGAATGTTTTAATTTATCGACCGTCTCTCTAACGATGTTTGTAGTTTATGCAACAATGCGATTTATTTTTTGGCTTTCAAATCTCTGATCAATCTCAATATAGCTATATTAAACATAACTGGCGAAATGAGGGTGTGTTATAAGTACACCTCTGCCTAACCCTTCGGGGAATACAGGCGTGATGTTATGTATGTAAAACTTCTTACTATTTATTCTATTATATTTAAAAAATAATGTTGGATATCATACATTGCAAAAAATTATATGCTTAAAAAAGGCTTAGAAGTAGAAGTAATGAATGACGATCCGTGCAAATCCAGGCTCCAATACTTCATTTTTTTTAAGTACGCTCCTATTACATCCATCGCAGAGGAAAGGAGTTTTTCATTTTACTAAGGATTTTTTCGAATAGAAGACGCAGCATGACTTTCAAATATTTAGAGCAACTCTTAATTTGCTTTGCAGAAATAAAGCAGCAAAGATAGTATTTTGTTCGTTTTATACTGGCTGGTCTTTGGATTCTATAAATTCTTTTTTGGGTGGTAAACCACCCCAAATTTTCACATAGAAAACACCAAATTTTCCACAGTGATAATTTAACAGAATTTACCAGCAGGTGTCCGAATTTAGGTTAAGTCTTTCGGGTAACGTCCAAGTGCTATTGCATCATAACATAATGTGAGGATAAAAGAAAGAAAGAAAAAGAAAAATAGGTTTATTATAAATAGATAGTAGTAGTGGATAGTAGTTTCTCCCACTTTTTGGGTACGTAACGGCTGATAAGATTTTTAATTATGATCCTATTTGTGTATAAGTTTTCTGTTACACTGAATGAAGAAAGACAGAATGACATCGGCCCCATGGATAAGCCCGAACACTCATACCCTAAATATTCCGAAAACTGTTTTTTTTTCAACTAATAATTAAACAACACAATAAAAAAACATTGATTGTAACAAACTATAGGTACATTTATTACGCCTTCGTTTTTTTTATACCTATATACCTTGGGGAACACAGTTTCACAACCGATTGGTTCGGCTGGTTTCGTACGGATGAGAATATACCGTATGTTATTTATTTGTAATTTTTCCGTATGAAATATGTAGTTATTTTCCCGTGTCGTCGTTATTTTTCCGTTTTTTATTCTTTTTCTGTGAATATTCTAGTAGCGTAACGCTTATGGGCTTCGTGGTGGCCCCAACCCCCACACATAGTATAAAACAAAGTCGCTTTTTGTGTCGGTCTGTGTATTAATGCGGTTTTCACCATCATTTAGATTTATTCTGGAAGGATAGTAGCGGCATCTACAACGCCACATGCGAGCTACGCATCACACTGACGTCATGCACAATCCTGCATCGCGCAAGCAGAGTTTACCGCGCAACTATCATATATACAACGTCCCGACATCGATCATCGGGCAGTTGCCCACCAGACCCGTCTGGTCGGAAGATACTCCCTTTTCTCCATAGAATACCTCCGTAGGTATGAGTGAACTTTACACCCTGTTCCTCGTACCTCTATAGGATTATGTGTACAAAACTTTATTTAATATTTAACTTAGACATAGCTCAGAAATCTTGAGGTTTTCACAAGTCGTCATTGCTCCTGATCGCTAGTTGATCGGTACCTACAACTAAAACAATAGATGAAACATAAAATTGAAGAAACCTGTATACACTCATGCAGAAAAAAGCCTTATTGCCCACAGTGCAACGACGAACTAATATAACATTATCTGACTTTGGTTAGGTTAGTATCACTTCTACACCATAAACATTCGTGGAAGAAACAGGATAACCAATTTTATTTACATTCCATTTCCCACATAAAACCGTACTTAGTAACTTAACTTTTTCATTCCGCGAATATACATCATCCAAAAATAAAGGGTCGTAACCTACATAAAAAATGTGTACCACATAATAAGTACATCCCACTGAATTGTAAAGGAGCGAACAGATTATATCTGGTACAAAAGCGGTCGGATATTATTGCTGGTAGGTAATACGTGCCTACTTGACCGGAAATTACCTACCCTCCCACACAATGGGACACAAATTGACAGTAGACAGGTTTCAGGCGGAATTACCCGATTCTGAAAGAAGAATACAGTCGTTTTTGCGGTAAAAACTTTCATTCACGGTATTTTATGTATGTTGTATGGGATAAAGATATCACATTTGTTTTTCACCACAATTTGAGATTTTGGCCATTTATTAGAATAAAAATAAGACATTTTTCTTTCATAGATTACGACTAATTTACTCTTGTTTACTATACCGCTACATTTTATATGTCGGAAATACGTTACATCAATCGTTTGACTTTGACTAAACAGGACGCCAGCGCCACCAGGTGGCGCTGGACAGAGTCTATAACGCTAACGCTAGACCAGAGTAAAGCAGAGTTTGTTGTTGGCGGTTAAGCAGTGAACACGTTTAGAAACTGTCGCGCGTTCCGTATAATTGTGTCGTGTACCTACAGTGTGTGATTCGCTAGTGTGGTTAATTTGATCGTATATTATAATTTGATTTGAACTGCAAACGGTTTTTCTATTGCGCAATAACCAACATTACCATTAATACGCCCACAGTAGTTAAAATATGGCTGATAATAACGAGAGAGACCTACCTTCCCCGTCATATATATATGTCACCGTTTATTTAAGAACATCGTTAGTTTTTTATAATCTATCTCGCGAAATTATAAACTTACGAAAAATTGTGAACTGCAACAAACCATTTACAATTTAACGCATAATTTTTCAATAGTTCATAATCTGTCCATGGCAAATCGACAAATAGTGTACTGGTATCAAACTTGCATACGACGCGGCGACGGATCGCACCTTGCGCTAATACTAAATAATCAAGTAAATGCGACCAACTTGGAGGTAGCGCTCGCTCGACTCGCGGGCAGTTGATCACAATTCTAACCTAACCGAACGCATTTGGTCGGGGTGCCCCAGCTTTGTTACTGCGACCAATTCGGCTTCTGCCAAAACCGACAAATCAGGGCGGTTCACAATTTGACGGGTGATAACATCGGACAGATTGTGAACCCTGTCGGTGTGCAGGTTCGTTCACAATTTGCCGGTTTGACATGGATAGATTATAAACTGTCGACAGTGAATACGTTATATTGTGAGCAATAAGGTACAGTTCACAATTTATCGACAGCTTACCTACAATCTCGCGAGATAGATTAAAAAACTAACGGTGTTCACAATCATACGGTGACATTTATTTATTTATTTTAAATAGAACGGCCGAAGCCAATAATTACACTATTTAAACATACTTTATTTAACACAGTCATAATTTATATAAGCTGTTACAATTTACATGGTGTACAATCCTACTAATATTATAAATGTAACAGTTTGTGAGGATGGATGGATGTTTGTACCTCTTTCACGCAAAAACTACTGAACAGATTTCGATGGAATTTGGAACACAGATAGGTTATAACCTGGATTAAAACATAGGATACTTTTTATCCCGGTAGTACGTTCCCGTGGGATGATTTCCGACCTCCATACGGGCGAAGCCGCAGGCAAAAGCAAATAAAGCATATTCCAATCTTCAAATTAGGTACCCGTATATCATACTTACTTAATTCAGTCATTCTAAAATGTTTCATCTTAAGTCGATGTTCGAACTATTCTAGGTATATGGGACCAGATAAGCTGTTAAGAGACAGAAAGGTGCCCAGGGTCTGCCGAATGTGCCTTTCTACATTTAAGTCATATCGTGTACATTTTTGGTAACAATATTTTATACAATACACATAGGTACATACACATACATAAACTCACGCCTTCTTCCCATGGGGATAGGCAGAAACTACAGAATGCCACCTGCTACGATCCTTACAAACTCCTTTTGCCTCGTTTATGTTAATACATCTGGTCATCCACGCACGCCGGTTGCGAGTACTACGCACCTGAACTTTCTGAAGAACATCACCAATAAGGTCACTATATGTCTTCCTAGGACGTCCCCTCCTGGTATTTCCACTCACATCTGCTTTGTAAATACCTTTCGTTAGTCACCCGGCCTTCTTCTTTTTTATACAATATTTTTGTAAAAGAGTGCCCGTGGAGTTTCTTGCCCGTTCTTCTCCATAGGAACCTTTTACGCTTTGGAATGGGCAACTAGCTTAATATTTGTGACTTACCGACCCCTTGACAATTCAAAAGTGACTGTTATTGATTTAATTGCAATAAATGATTTGAGTTTGAGTTTGAAGAATTCATATTCAAATGTATCACGCGAAAACTAATATCTAAATTCGAAACCCAAGCCCATTTTCAAAGGGCTTCCGTCAATAATTTTCTGATAAAAGAATAAACTAGTAAAATCGTGGAACGTATCAACTGTCGATATCGTTACCATCGCGTGACTACCCTCACTTACCTATAACTTGAGATAATTGTGGCAGTAACCGTTCGTAAACATGATAGTTTATCGCTACACCGGTTTGTACTATGGAACGCATTCTGTGATACGGTTTGATACAGTATTTTTTGGTATTCTGAATAGCATGTAAAGCTAGTAAATAAGACATAATGGTGTCCAGGGTCTGACGGACATAATTTAAGTATCGTACATAAGTTAATACTAAAACTCAAGCGTAAACGGGCTTAAAAATAAAAAAGGATCTACGTTACAAACTTCTTGATAAAATAATAAAATAAAATCGAAGAACGTATCAACTGTCGATATCGTTACCATGGCATGACTACCCTCACTTACCTATAACTTGAGGTAACTATGGCAGTAACCGTACGTAAACATGACAGCCAATCGCTACACCACTTTGTAAAACAAAAAAAAATGGATTTGGAAAATTATTAAAAAAATATTTGGAAACGCCTTCTATGACACGCTTTGATAGTGGGAAAGTAAAGACAAATTCAATTCAAATTCAAAATATTTTATTTATGAAACGTCAGGTTGTCGCTGGGTGCACGGTTCCAATAAAGAATTACAAATCGTGCAAACAATTCTAAAAAAAAATGTAAAAAAAGCCCAAGATATAAACGTTTTAAAATAACTGCTAGACAAAGACGGCGTCATCACAGAAGTGACGTCACGAATACGTAATGTTATTGCTTTACAGTATCTTCATACTAGCGCTATATGTATATTGCCCGTAGCGCGCGACAAGGACGTGAAAAATCTCTTCCAAAAACTTTTAAAGCGTGTAGCTTCTCCATATTTGCATCGATTTTACATATTTTTTTCAGTAGCAGCCCGGAATCTGGATTTGTGCCCGGTTAATGGCAATAGGCTCGCCCTCTATTACATGGGACTTACATAACATAACTAGCGAAATGTGGGTTTTCTATAAGTACACCTCTGCGTAACCTCTCGGGGATTACAGGCACGATGTTATCATTATGTTATGGTATGTAATATTTTGAAATTGACGTTTTTAGCTGCAATAACAAATGAGACTGTAATGCTTGTAGTGTGTTTTCACCTTTACAATAGGGTATTTTACTCTATATGAGAAAAAATCAAAAAATATATTATTGAGATAGCTTAGGCAAAAAACAGTCGGAAAACGTTAGTTTTAGTTCATAAAATAGCAAACGAAATTTTAAAATTAAAATTATTGGTCGCCATGTTATTACGTCATACGGCTATGTAAACTTAGAAGTGTCAACTGTCAACTATCAGCGTATCAACTATTGTTTATACAGCTAACTAAAGTCATGACCACAGAGCAATATGGCGTCCACTGCGTCCAGCGTTTTCTTCAGAGTACGCGCGAAATTTGAAAATGCAAAGTTTAAATGCATTTTTATGGTACTTAACGATTGAATAAACATTTTGTGATTCTTTTTTGTGGTTCATTAGCACTATAGAATCTAATTGAGACACTTTTCAAAAATGGGCGTAATACCCTATTAATAGTATTAGTAAAACTGGATTATTCTCCGGAACTTCACCCGGGCTCGATGAAACCCCTATATCAAATTGTCTATTGTCATTCCGAATGCATGCACCATTGGACGAAGCTTGTGTTTCCTTACTGATCACACAACCTGGTTTCCTCAAACACTTCAGAGACATTCCAGCTGCAAAGCTGGAATGTCAACATACAAATGTAGAATGGCAACATGCCACGGTTGCTTATAAATTGTACCTATTGCAGTTGTTGTATGACAAAAACAATAGCGTATAAGCCACAAGCAACCCCAGTTTCCATATACCTAATAGCGAGAAACCTTTTTTTTTAATTAACTTGAATCTTTGATTTAATATCTGAATATTAGTCCTCGCCTGGCGGTTACAAGCTGAACCTTTGAATGAGTAATGAGGAAACTGTGCTAACTCCAAATTACATTGCTAGCAAACTTTTATCTAGTCAATTATTAAAAAGGTAATTCAAAGTTTTCCGTTAAAAGCATTATGTCTGCGATCTGACTAGAAAAGCGAGAATCATTGTCATAATCGGGTCATAAAAACGCCCGTTTCAGAATATTATTATCAATCTTAAATTATGGTGACGTACATAACATAAAATTACGCCTGTATTTCCCGAAGGGTTAGGCAGAGGTGTACCTACAGGACACTCACATTTTGCTAGTTATGCTAAGTGCCATGTATTAGAGGGTGAGCTTATTGTAATCGACCGAGCTCAAATCCAGACTGCAACTGAGAAATTCCTGATGGAAAAACCCAATAACACTTTACCCGCGACTTGGGAATTGAAGACATGCTCATGCTCAGCAGTAGCGCTTGTGACAACTAAACTGAGCGTCAGTTCAGAATATTATTTATCTTAAATCATGGTTTTTCCCTTGACACTGCTAATGCTTAATCAAATGCTTAATCGTTATAACACCAACAAAATCTTACACGATCAGCAATTTGGTTTCACCAAAGGACGTTGTACGACTAACGCCGGTGTCACCTTATTAAAACACATATTTACAGCGTGGGAGGACGACAAGATGCCATAGCAAAAAAAAAGAAAAAAAAAAATAACCTCTCCAAGGCATTTGACTGCGTAAATAACGAAACCTTACTCTTGAAACTTGAGCATTACGGACTAGATAAACTTGCACTCAGTTTGGTAAAGTCTTATTTAAATGATAGACAACATAAAGTTCAAATTGATGGTGTCAATTCACTTGGTTTAAAAGTAAAAATGGGGGTTCCAAAAGTCTCGATATTAGGTCCATTCCTCTTTTTAGTATGTATTAGTGATCTACCCCATTTATTAAGAAACAAATGGTTGTTATTTGCTGACATAAATAATGTTTAAGATCAATTTAATAGACGTACGTTAAATCAATCTTGACGACGTAAATAACGCCCTACAGCAGGTACAAAATTGGTTCACTGCTAATAATTTAGTATTAAATGAAAAACCACTAAATGCATATGATTTCCTTTACCCAATGTTAGAAGTAGTGATTGTGACATAGTATTGAATAAAGAGAAACCAAAATTCGTCGACAAAACTGTTTTCCTGGGGATCACGCTCGACTCAAAGCTGCAATGGGGTCCTCATTTAACATCTCTTGCAGAACAGCTAATGTGAGAAAAATCCGTCAATTTACTAATGTAGGTACCACGAGGGTAGTCTATTTCAGTTACTTTCACAGTATCATGTCTTACGGTATTTTACTATGGGGACGGGCTGCAGATATCGAGTTTATTTTCATTCTGCAGAAAAGAGCTATCAGAGCAATATAATTAGGTTGGGGAAAAAGTCTTTTCGCATTATAGTATGTATGAACTTGTATTATAATCTCTTTGGCTATACTATTTGTATCTAGCTGGTTTTGGTATCATTGAAAGTTTAAATTTTAAAGAACATAATTCCAAATTCAAATAAGGAAAATGTGTGATTTTCATTTGTTTTTCGTACTGTCAAGATGAGTGAATCTAATGAAGAAATTCGATTAAAATTTTACTACAAAAAAGGTAAAAATGCAACGCAAGGCGCGAAAAAAATTTACGATGTTTATGGACCTAGTGCAGTGTCTGTGAGAGTAGCAGAAATTTGGTTTAAGCGTTTTCAATCCGGAATTTTTTATGTCAACGATGCACATCGCTCTGGTCGCCCTATTACAGATAAAATGGATGCCATTTTTGAAAAAGTGGAGCAATTCAGTATCAGTATCAGTAGTTACGACGTAGCTGAAGAACTGGGAATTGACCACAAAACAGTTTTGGCACATTTGAAAAAAACTGGGTACACAAAAAAGCTCGATATTTGGGTACCTCACGAGCTCACTGAAAGAAACCTAATGAACCGTGTACTTATTTGTGATTCTTTATTACGACGTAATGAAACCGAACCACTTTTGAAGAAGCTGATAACTGGTGATGAAAAGTGGATCACGTACGACAAGAACGTGCGAAAAAGGTCGTGGTCAAAGGCCGGTCAGGCTTCACAGACTGTGGCAAAACCCGGGTTAACTAGCAACAAGGTGATGCTGCGTGTGTGGTGGGATTGGAAGGGCATTATTCATTATGAGCTGTTACCACCAGGCAGGACCATCGATTCTGAACTCTACTGCGAACAACTGATGAGATTAAAGCAAGAAGTTGAGAGAAAGCGGCTGGAATTAATCAACAGAAGGGGTGTGGTTTTTCATCATGATAATGCTAGACCTCACACATCTTTAGCCACTCAGCAAAAATTAAGAGAGTTTGGCTGGGAGGTGTTAATGCATCCGCCGTATAGTCCTGACCTTGCACCTTCAGATTTCCACCTGTTTCGGTCTCTTCAGAATTCTTTAGGCAGTGTCAGGTTAACATCACGAGAGGACTGCCAAAACCACTTGTCGCGATATTTTGATCAGAAGTCCAAAAATTTCTATAGCAATGGGATTATGTCCCTACCTGCAAGATAGCAAAATGTTATCGAACAAAATGGTACCTACATACTTTAGTTAAATGTAAATAAACTATATTAAAAAATGTTTTAAATTTTCTTGAAAAATGCAAAGAAACTTTTTCCCCAACCTATTATGTAATATGGCCTCCGCAGGCGCGATTCTCTAAGGGAACTCTTTAAAGATATTAACATCATGACGGTGCCTTGTCAATATATCTATGAAAATATCATACGTAAGGAAAAAATATAAATCTATTCAGTAAAAGAGGTGTAAGGCGCACCTATAGGACTAGAAATAAGGACCAATTAGTTCAACCAGGTTTCAGACTTAGTAAAGTAGACCCATCCTTCATGGGATACTGGTTAAAATTTTACAATAAAATACCTCCCCACATACTCCAAAAGAATAAAACGAAATTCAAATTTTGTATCAAACACCCACTATGCAGCCAAGCATATTATAAGTGGGAGGATTACTTTGCTGACAAAAAGGCTTGGCTCAACGCGGGTCCTGGTCCACAAGAGCGCATTGACTAATTGATTAGCAATCGAAAATATTGTTATCTGCTGAAAATTGTAAAAACTATATTTGCATTGTATAAATTCAATCTCTTAGTATTGTATAATCACGTGTGTGAGCACTATGTACCTACTATAAAGCTAACTTTAACTGGGTACGTCTTTCATGTCTTTCATTGATTTGAACATACCCTGGCGGCTAAAAGTATGTCATGCTGACTCAAATGTCTCGCTGGTGGTGGTGTATGTTGAATTATTTTTGATTTTATCTTTTTATTACGGACGCTTTAAACGTATACGTCTTTCTACATTGTTCTCACGTGTATAATTTCAACATGAATGATGTAACCAATATTTTGTAACAATGTTTTGATTTAAAAGACTGTCCGTGGAGTTTCTTGCCCATTCTTCTCCATAGGAACCTCTTTAGAATGGACAACTAGATTTGCTTGTAATTGGTTTAATTGAGTTTGATACCCAAGAGTGGCTATCGGATTGGTGACTGCAATAAAAATAACATCACGCCTGTGCTTACGGGCAAAGGTATACAAGCTGAGATTCTGCTAACCCTAAATCTGAAAATGAGTCATTGTACTCATCATTATAAACAACTTTTACTTTAAGACGAACACCGACATCTCGAAAAACAACGAGCTGCTCCATACTTTTTTGGTTCACATAAAATCGACAGTGTATAAATTTTTGTATTTCCTTTATTTGGTATGCAATAAATAGTATTCTCTCCATCTATCTATATGATATAGATAGCTGTTATCGCCTATACTGCCTGTAGACATTCATTGTTCGGCTTTGGCAGATATCCAAGCCATTTCTAATCGTTGAGAATGGTTGAAATGGAATTTATATGTCTGGGATACTGAAGTGGAATAAATAGACGTATTTCTAGAATACTTGAATGTCAATAATAATATGCTTTCGTATTTAAGTGCGATTTTAATTGTTTGCATATTAGAGGAGGTAGGTACCTATTTCTGTGGAAATGTTAAGAACGGAGGTTTTGTTTTCTTTCTTTTAAGTTTCTGTAAGTAGGTTTATACAAACACTTTTACATGTCAATCATATTTTTAAAACTAGATGAGGTCGGCGTTTCCTATCTGACTACTCTGAGAAGAAAGGCCGAAACAAACTCAGATGTCACAGTCTCTTTTAAAGTCCAGACATAATCTTGGTCAGATCATGTGAAGACCATGTAAATTTATGTCTGAAAAGGTCTTTTGAGGAAAAACCACACAGAATGAGTGGACCTGTCCAGTCAGTGCACGCATTTGACACTAATCGTGGAGCTCAACTCAGAACTTAAGGAGCTCAACCACTCGACGAACAATACCAAAGAAAGGACATTTGGATAGGCCGCATAAAGCACTCAAACTGCCAGATTATCATTGAAACTACCTGAGAAAGTGAAAAAATAAAATAAAAAATAAAAGTTACCTACATAGTCCTTACATTTACAATAAATAAATAATAATACTATACTTCACAAAGTAAATTGTAATGATATTGTATATATAATAATTATCAAAATGTCAAAATTTATGTAAAATAAAAAAAACAAAAAAAAATAAAAAATAATCAAATATAAAAAAAAAAAACATTCAGTATGCAAAAAATTGGAGCAACTCAATCCCAAGCCTTTTTGTTCTCAATATAGTCCTTAACGGTATAAAAGGCTTTCTGGCACAAAAAATCAAACGTCATATATTCGAATTAGTTTCCGAATCAGCACTATTTGAACATCAAAATTACATAAGATAGTCTCCCATAACCGCGCCCTTCGCTACTTCCTAGTGCTTTAGCTGGGAAGAAGAAGTGGCGCAACAAACTTCCCAGCAGCACAGCTGTCTGTTAAGTTAGAAGAACTTGATTCTATTTATTAGTATGCAAAGTAATTAACATTACAATATAAAGCAACACAAAACATTAACTTAAATGATTTGCCATATGTCAGCTAGCACACGCTAAAACATTGAATACGCAGTAATAAAAACGTAAACAGATTTTAATACCTAAAGAAAAGCCTCCAGGCATAAAGGGCGTGCACACTTACTTACTTACTTACACCACGTGGTCATATAACTGTTACTCGAAGTCACAAATGATAATTAAATAATAAATTAGTTTTATCAAAGTATTGACAATATGTAAACCCTTTTTCTGACTAGTACAGAATCTCCTTTCGATTAACTCCTTCAGCTTCTTAGTACTTGACATTATATGTTGTTATTCAATTAATGATTTTTTTTATGACAATCACTACACATTTAATATTTGACATTGTGTTTCCTAATTATTATAATGCTTGGCTTAAAATCTAACATGTTTTTTTGGTAATTTTAATTTGACTGACGAGTTTTGTTTTTATTAACAATAATATTTTCAACGTTTGCATGCCTAATTTAAAGTAGATGTTACAGGGATCATTTTTTTTTTGTAAATACCTTTATTTACACTTCCTTTCTAAGCAAATAAACGATTATGATTATGGTATGACTATAAAGCTACCATTTAAATGGTTTTTCTTTCATTGACTTGAATGTGCCCTGGCGGCTGAGAGTATGTCATGCTCACTCTAATGTCTCGCTGGTGGTGGCGTGTGTGTTGGATCATTAAGTTCTCTTCAAAATGGTTGAGCTGAATGGTGCTGATCCATGCGTCATGTTCGTGAACGGGCGCCGTCAGTGGGGACTGGTCATTTTTTAGCTGCCACGGCTTATTTTAATTTAATTTAATATTTGAATTGTTTTTATCTTTTTATTACGGACGCTTTTAACGTTCTGCATCGTTCTCACATGCATAATTTCAACATGAACGATGTAATCAATATTTTGTAACCTTATTTTAATTTAAAAGAGTGTCCATGGAGTTTCTTGTCCCTTCTTCTCCATAGGTACCTACTACGCTTTGGAATGGGTAACTAGCTTCATCTTTCTGACTGACCGACCCTTTGACAATTCAAAAGTGCCTGTAATTGGTTTATTTGAAATAAATGCTTTGAGTTTGAGTTTGAGGTCTCTCTATTATATTATCGCAGCATATTAAGTAAGTCTTCATCATCATTATCATTTCAGCTGAACGACGTCCACAGCTGGGCATAAGCTTACTCCAAGCATCGCCACATTACATCAACCGGTCCTATGTAAGTAGCTATTCAATCATTTTCTTTTAAACTTAAATGTTCCTTGGTGTTGACTTTTGTGTGAAATCGACTTTGTACTAATAATTATGTGAAGTTTATTTAATTATAAATTATTTGATGTTTCATACAAAATAGTAGTACCTAGTTACCTGCCCGTTCATCAAATATTAATTTATATTTGGAATAATATTCGCAATTTCAAAGTAGGTCGCAATAGATTGGTACTGATGGATGTCCCGTTTTATGAGATGAACGCCAACGATTTTAATGACAACATACTTTCATAAAAATACATTAACTTTTAATACAATAAATGAAACATTGTTTGGAAAATTAGGTACACATTTTTTTTTAAATTTAATTACGGTCGACAACACCATCACTAACGTCCGATAACACTTATTTGCACTAGCCCGTAGATCAACGTGTTAACACCAATTCAATGCATTTAAATGTTCGCATTTGTGCGCGTATGGGACGCTGCCGCCGTAACCGTAAGTTAACCGCGAGTTAAGCCGCTTTGCCGAAATTGGGTTATCTGTTTACTGAGGTATGTCGTGACTATGGGTTTATCCTTGGATGATTAGTACTGAATGTATGTGATTAGAAGATTAAGTGAAGAGAATGTGATACACAGCAGCATAGCATGTTTGTTACGGAAATGATCTAAGTTTAGTTTAACCTTAGTTTAGGAATTTAAAATAAATATTATTTTCAAAAGCATGTCTTGGTTTATTGTAGTTGTTAAATATAAATGTTTGTACATTTCCACGGTCCACCTAGATGTGTATAAACAGACGAAATGATCCTACTAACAAATATCACTATACTCGTAAGGTTTAGGTAGTTAAATAAAGGTAAACAAATGGTGAAAAGGGTTTTTTATAGTTGGCATTTTCTTGTTTAAAAATACCGTACAACAAAATTAAAGTTATTTGCGACTTATACGATAGTTTCCTCTTTTATTAATGTATGTTAAACTTTATCATTTATTCGTAAACTATACTCTTCGTACATGTAATTGCTTGAGCACAATTTTTTATTATATTTATAAAATAGTATAATATTTTGTAATCTGTCTATTGTAAAGAGCCCAAAAAGACAGGTTCCCTAAACCTTTTAGAAAATACAACGAATTAGATAACGTTGTTAAATTGAAGAGTACACCTGTGACGTAGTATGACAACTGAAGTAGCAGGTATTACGTCTAGTCGGTTAACCAGAATGCCTTATAAGTTGTTGATGAATTAGAAAAAATGTTAGGTGTCACTGTATTGCGGCTGCCACCATACCACTGTGAGCGCAATTCAATTAAGTTAATATGGGCTCAAGTTAAAGGGTTTGTAGCCGAGAAAAATAAAACTTTTAAAATGTCTGACCTAAACATTCTTTTGCCAGAGGCTATAGCTAATGTGACTGCTGAGAATTGGAAAAGTTGCGAGGGTCATGTAATAAAAGAAGGACAGAAAATGTTTAAATTAGACAAAATAATTGATGATACCACTGAATGCTTTATTATTAATGTGACAGATAGTTCCTCAAATTCGGATTCAGAATAGAGCCTATTATTATGGGACTCAAAATAATATGATTTTAACATTTGAAATAAAAGGGTTAACGCACGCACGTGGTTTTTTTTGTTTACCTTTATTTAACTACCTAAACCTTTCGAGTATAAGTACTACTAGTTTTTGAAGAAATTTTTATTTAATTAATAGAAATCAAACAGCGGGGTAATTTATTGCGTAACAAACTAACAGTAAGAATGGCTTTAATTTTGACAGTTCAATAACTTTCATTGCGTTATTTACGTTGTTGAGCAGACAAATTTTTCGAATATATATGAAGCAATGGATTACCGATATCTTTCAAAATAATTCAGATTCTGATTAATAGTATGTTACGCAAATAGGGTGCATGTCATTTATCAAATTAAATTTCATTCGAAAACATCCATCGGTTTCTTACTAAACTTCAACGCTATCCGACGACCCTGGTTACTTATCACATTTGGTGACCGTACATATTCATTGTAAAGAAAAGAATAATGTGAATTTTTCTTCTCACAAAGGTACATACTTAAACTACCTTATTTAGATAATGGGTAATACTTACTTATATAGGTACCGCCATACTTACTCAAATTAGATAGATAGTCGACCTTCCTTTAAAAATATCTTGAACTCGCTTAAAGCGAAAACAAGCGACGTTTAATGTAAAAAGAGACCACCAACTTTGAAAATTCTCTTGTACCGAAAATGTTGACTTTTAATTAAGATGACGAAAACCAAGGAAATTGGGACCTTATTACAATAGGCACAGGTTTCATAGTAGAGTGTTGGGGGGATGTTTTCTTAAATAGCCTTTAGGGCCTGGTATAAAGTGATCGCGGAAGATTATTCCCATCTCAGCGGTCTGTGGCCAACTGTACACTAATGGAGGAAATAATTATATGTAGCCCTAGTATAAATACTGGTGGTTTACAATTCATTCCTTGAAATAAACGTTGGTTGACATTTCAAGTTTACCATAAATGCTGGTAACACTTTGGCCTCAAGCTAGCCTAGCGTTGAATGGAGTTTCAATAGAACGAGAGGGCAGTTTATACCTACTTGTTTTGTTACCACTGACGTGCCGGCAGCATGTCAGTTTGATTTTGTTACCTACCCAAATGTCCTTTCTTCGTCGAATCGTTGAGCTCCTTAAGTTCTGAGTTGAGCTGCACGATTACTGACACATGCGTGCACTGACTGGACAGGTCCTCTCAATCTGTGTGGTTCTTTCCTCAAAAGACCATATCAGATACCAATCTACATGGTCTTCACAAGATCTGACCAAGATTATGTCTGGACTTTAAAAGAGACTGTGACCTTGAGTTTGTTTCGGTCTTTCTTCTTAGAGTAGTCAGATAGGAAACGCCGACCTCATCTAGTTTAAACCTACTTACAGAAATAAAATCATTTATCATTTACCTACGCCAAATATTTTGCTTTTAAGGTTAGGCCTCTTGAAACTAAGAAACCTCCTCAAGGTTTCTTAGTCTGACAAAGTAACATTCGATTAGCGATGACGCTAGTAGAAAAGCCCAAAAATGTATGGGGTTGACATAAACTATCGAAATGTCACGGGATCATAAGTCAACGAATAGAAATTAGCTACACAATGTTAACAACATTCGATTCTATAAATCGACAGCGTCGAACGATTACTTCCATATAGAGGCGTAACTATGTGGCACTTTTTGACAAGCGTTATCGCTAGTTTTCGATGCGTTTGATGGAAACACTAGCGAAAGCGATAGCGATTGTAGAAATACAATCGCTCCGAAGCGAATGCCGTTTGTCTAGGCCATCTGACACAATATACAAGGTGTAGATAATTGAAAATCTCAGGGGGCAATTGTACTCATCAATTCATCATTATTCTTTTACTATTAGACCAATCCTGAAATCGCGGAAAAACCAGCTGTTCCCTACATTTTGTCGAGTCGCTACGGGTATTCATAAGCTCAAAAATCTAACAACCTGTCTTAAAAGGGTATCGTGTTGTCTGAAATACTGGTATTCAGCTGCATCCGGTAAGACTGGAAGCCGACCCCAATATAGTTGGGAATAGGCAGGCAGATTGAAATGAAGCAAAGGATTAACAGATACCTTTAAAATCTTTCGGATTGTGATTGAAAATGTGTAACGCAGTTAAGTAAGAAATCTGTAGCGACATCTACACCGCTACATGCAAGCTACACGTCACACTGACGTCACGCAAATCCTGCATCGCGCAAGCAGAGTTTACCACGCGACTAGCATATATGCAACGTCCCGACATCAACTGTCGGGCGGTTGGCCACCAGACACAACACCTGTCTGGTCGGAGGATCCTCCCTTTTCCATAGAGTATGAGTGAACTTTACACCCTGTTCTTCATATCTCTATCAACCCAAACCCAAAAACCCCCTATCTCTATCTCTAAAAACCTTATTAAAAATCAAATACTTATAGAACTAAAACAAACCTAGCAAGTCTCTAAGGGATCACAGGTCAAAACTGTAGGTACATAACAAGCTTAATATCGGCCAGTTTAAGCCAAAAGGTTAGAGGGCCGAAACCAGGTCGCCGAATGTTCCGGCTCACGGCCCCCGTCAACAGTAAACAAATTACTGGATTGTAGTTCAATGCAGTACCGACCTAATATCGGATGTAAAATATTGAGCGCACAATTTTTTGTGAACTAATGTTGGTAGATACAATGTTTTAGGTACCTAGTATTGTTGTAGAGTTAGAAGTTTTAGTAATCCTAACTAATATTATAAATGCGAAAGTGAGTTTTTCTGTTTATTTGTTTGATAACATTTAACGCTCAAACGGCTGAACTGGTTTAGATGAAATTTGGCACACAGATAGACCATGACCTGGGTAAGGACATAGGCTACTTTTCATCTCAGATCGCAGACGAAGTAGTGGGCAAAAGCGAGTATAATTATATAGGAGGTATCACAGATATAGAAATGCGATATTCTGGTGAATATGGTAACTCTATTGCTGCCGTCCTAGGTTCTAGGAAGTCGCGGGCAACAGCTAGTAAATTAACACTTAGGTAGCATCGGGTCACTTAGCTATGAATGCGAAAGTCAATCCCCAAGTATGCTCTATATTTTGTGGAACAAAAGATTATTTCTGTCTCCTTCTAAAGAAAACCCCAGGGTGTTTCAAACATCCTTATCACCACTCAAATCAGAACAAACTCAAGAAATTCAGTTCAAAACATAGTAGGTACATACCTCTGGTCAACGGCAATTATTGAACTAAATAAAACAGCATTAAAATTACCGTCATTATTTTAAACACCCTTTAATATTCAACTCTGGTTTTTACGTTTCATTACCCAACTGTTCGCCGTCATTGACAGGCAAATATTCATGAAAAATTAAGTCTCGCAATTTCCAATAGCATGGTGGTTTCACACATTATTATTCTAGGTATATAACGTGTGTAAATTGTAAATACATACTAGCACCCTAATTGAGCAACACACTAGCAATAACAATCTGAATCATTTTGACAACTGATATTTTATGAAATTGTCATTCAATAGGATTATGTGAACGTATTGATGATTTTAATTATTATAATTCTGTAAATTCATACTTTTTACGGTCGCGACGGTGCTTCCCCCTTAAGAGCGCGTCTCGATTGCTCGAGGTTCACTTGTCCAAATGATCGTTTGGCTGACGAATTTGGTCGAAAAAACAATTGATCGACGAACGGTAAAGCCAAATACCCTTCGATATAATATCCAAAACGTCTACTTTCTGAATCTACGAATTCTAACGTGATTTATTTATTGAAGAAACCAATATATTATTATTTATATTTAAGGTAGGAATAAAGATAAAGCCTGGCTTTCACGTCAATTTCTTTTGACATAGTGATTGATATTCTTATTAATTCGCCAAGTTTTCTTTTTATTGGCTTAGGCACAGCCCTTAAGTATAACTTTATTTTTATTTTGTTAATGATATTCAGCGTGTATATGGTCATATTTAAAGGTGTGGTACAGACCAAAAATAATCAATTGTCCCTTATATTCGGGCCAGTAGGCATTGAAGTTTTGTTTATGACAACTGACTATTTTTTCTCTATTACTGGTCCCATGGAGAAAGTTGTTCAATTTGATGCTCTGTACCACACCCTTAAATATGACCACGTGTTTCTGATTTATGCTGTATTGGTATGGCTGAGTTATAACTAGAGATCGGATATTCGGATGCATATTCACCTAAATTTGTTATGTTGGCTAATATGGAATGCGCTTTTGTATCGAAAAAATCTCACTAACGTCAGATTCCAATGACCAAACCGGATCAAATCATAGCGATCGAAAGGTAGAAATTAAAGTTGTTGTAGCCGAGGTAATATTTACGCCTGATCAGGATATGGAAGGTATTTAATAAAAAAAATAAAAAAAAACTAACATACACCACCCCTCCTCTTACACCCTACATACTATATTTGCATCGGGGGTTAAACATTAATTTTAAATAAATATACATCAGATTTTTTCCAAAAAAAAAAAAACTTTAGAAGCCTCTTCCATACTTTCATAGCTAAAAATGAACTTTAGTTAATTATGTATCGGAATAGCCGTTCTCTGGTTATAGCTCAAAACAAAGAAAAACACACACACAGACAGTTATATACTTACAGGCTTGTCGTTATGTGGTACCTACAGTTTTTTTTTTTTTTTTGTATAGGAAATCATCAAATGACTTCTCCCGCTCTGGGCGGAGCGTAAGGGGCTAAGGGTGTGTCAGACTCTTACTGACTACAACCCACCCGTGTTCCTTCAATTGCCTGTGCGCCAGGGCAACGGTAACTCTTTCGACCAATCCGCGACCCTGGCAGGTATCGGCCTTATTGGACCCCGTCAATGATGCTGACATCTCTTTGAGGCGCGCGTGGAACACGACGCGCCGTCAACCCGGGCCTGGTCCTTACCGGACGGCGAGCTGCCCATTGCTCGCCGTCCGCAACCCCGCGCCTACGGTGGCCGGGTGTCGGCAATAGACTCCCGATGCCCAGGGTGTCTCCTCCTGCGGTGACTAGGAGCGTGAGGGCGTAACGATTGCCTCTCCCTCACGCGCTCCGCCTCCTCCGTCGCGAGTATTACTGCTTCGCAGAAGGAGGTGATGGCTTCCCATTCCCTCTCGCTCCATACCATGGCCTGGACCAGGACCGGATGCGAGAGATCGCCGCCGCCAATCACCGCCACGAGGACACGGCGGTACTCCGCCGAAGCCAGGCAGACCTCCACCGTATGCTCCACCATGTCCTCTACCACCATCAAAATTACAGATATAAATGTAGAAATTTTACATAGGGTTACACAATGGGCGGTCTTATCGCTAAAAGCGATCTTTTACAGACAACCTTTGAACAACCTTCAACCTTTCCTTTGTCGATCCACACAATGATAACACCCGGGCGGTTTCTCCCACCTAATCCGAAACAGGAACCTCCCGAAACAGCCATGTCCTGCGTCAGGCGGAAGGTGAGGACGCCATGGCGCAATTGTAGCGTGTCCTGCGCTGGGTTGCGACAATCCCAGTCTCCATGCCGCCATGAGATCCCGCCGAAGCTCTGGCCGCTGTGCTGCCATTTTTCGCGGCAGCGGAGTTACGCCCCGGCATTTCGCCTTTTGCCTCCAGATCCCATGGCGGCAATCCGGCAAGGAGGCTCGCCGCCTCGCAGGAGACCGTGCGGTATCCCCGGACCAGCCGGATGGCCATGACTCTCTGGGGCCTACAGATTTGCTTAATTATTGTCGATTGATCCAAACAAAATCGAGTAAATATTATAAGAAACTCGTCGACATATTAGCAAAATGAGTCTCGATTCTTAACCTGATATTTACCGATCGTTAACAGAAGAAGACGACAATGTTAATCAATAAAATTGAGCATATTTGTAAGAAAATTGACACATCTTATTGATCGTCAAAACAGCACTTATCTAACGACAATAATGATCGTGAAAAATCGAGCAAATCTGTAGACACCTGCCATTTTACCCTACTATGTCAATTTCTGCTTCATTGAGCTGTATACCTTTGACGGGGTCCGATAGGGCCGATGCCTGCCGGGGTCGCGGATTGTTCGAAAGAGTTACCGTGGCCCTAGCGCACAGGCAACGGAAGGAACACGGGTGGGTTTTAGTCAGTAAGAGTCTCCCGCTCCGCCCAGAGAGGGAGAAGTCATTTGACGATTTCGCACCACAAAAAAAAATAAAAAATAATTGAGCTTTATACCTACGTTAGATTATTCATCCAGACAACACCGATGTCAAATTTATGACAAATTGTCAGGCTTTCCGGTTTTCGACGACCCGTCATGACCAGAATAGATTAATTTATGACCAATGGACCTAGTTTTAACTTCCTTTCGCGTGAGTACGAAAACTAGTGCCTATGTGAGCTGTAGATCTGGCGAGTCTGTCTTTGCATAGCTTAAAACTGAATAAATATTCACCTTCACCTTGAAACAAAAAGCGCGAAAGAGCGGAAAAGGCTGAAATATGTTATTTAAGTTTTCAACCCCCATATCTCCGCAATTTAAAAAAAAAACGAAAAACTGAATCTTCAAAAAAGTCCATATAGTTATCGAACCTGCTTACAAAATTTCACGAGAACCCTTGCTGTCTTACAAGATACTCTGTCTTTAGAAATTGCTATTTTTCTACTAGGTATTCGTTATAAATACTAAGCAAGCTGAAGTGGCAATGGGCTGGTCACATCTCTCGCAGAACCGACAATCGTTGGGGAAAACGAGTTCTAGAGTGGAGACCGCGTTTGGGCAAATGTAGTGAGGGACGCCCGCCAGCCAGATGGAGTGACGACTTGCGAAAGGCGGCTGGCAGAGACTGGATGAGGAGACCCGAGGATAGGGC
The DNA here is from genome assembly GCA_916610205.1 of Griposia aprilina. NCBI lineage: Eukaryota > Metazoa > Arthropoda > Insecta > Lepidoptera > Noctuidae > Griposia > Griposia aprilina. The sequence goes on from OU744305.1 coordinate 12,364,678, forward strand.
TCAGTGGCATAAAGTCCTCGCGCACATTTGGGAGTCGCGCGAGGAGGCGAAACGCCGGGGCGTTACTCCGCTGCCGCGAGAAATCGCGGCACAGCGGACAGAGCTCCGGCGGGATCTCATGGCGGCATGGAGAGTGCGACTGTCGCAACCCAGCGCTGGGCACGCCACAATTGCGGCGGTAAGTCCCCTCTTTGAGGAGTGGCTTGAGAGGCGCCACGGCGTCCTCACCTTCCGCCTGACGCAGGTCCTCACCGGACATGGCTGTTTCGGGAGGTTCCTGTTTCGGATAAGGCGGGAGGAAACGCCCGGGTGTTGGCATTGTGTGGATCGACCGGAGGACACGGTGGAGCATACGGTGGAGGTCTGCCCGGCTTGGGCGGAGCACCGCCGTGTCCTCGTGGCGGCGATCGGCGGCGGCGATCTCTCGCGTCCGGCCCTGGTTCGGGCCATAGTACGGAGCGAGAGAGAATGGGAAGCAGTCACCTCCTTCTGCGAAGCAGTAATGCTCGCGAAGGAGGAGGCGGAGCGCGTGAGGGAGAGGCAATCATTGCGCCCTCACGCCCCTAGTCGCCGCAGGAGGAGACACCCTGGGCGTCGGGAGTCCATAGCCGACTCCCGGCCACCGTAGGCGCGGGCCTGCGGACGGCGAGCAATGGGCAGCTCGCCGTCCGGTAAGGACCAGGCCCGGGTCGACGGCGCGTTGTGTTCCACGCGCGCCTCAAAGAGTTGTCAGCATAATTGACGGGGTCCGATAGGGCCGATGCCTGCCGGGGTCGCGGATTGTTCGAAAGAGTTACCGTGGCCCTGGCGCACAGGCAACTGAAGGAACACGGGTGGGTTTTAGTCAGTAAGAGTCTGACACGCCCTTCCGCTCCGCCCAGAGCGGGAGAGGTCATTTGATGATTTCCCATCCAAAAAAAAAAAAAAAAAAAAAAAAAAAAAGGGCTCAGTGGCATTGACTAGGAGAGGCCTACATCCAGCAGTGCACGAATGTAGGCTGATGATGATGATGAATTGTTATAAATATCCACAGTATCAGTCAGTATCTGTATAAGTCTTACCAAGGGGTATCGTGTCACCCAGTAACTGGGTTATGGAGGTCAGATAGGCAGTCGCTTCATGTAAAATACTGGTATTTAGCTGCACTGGGATAGACTGAAAGCCGACCCTAACATATTTGGCAAAAGACGCTCAATTTACTAAAAGCAGCCATTTTATTAATTTATTTACGCACAATTCCCTAAAGAAATAAATCAAATTGAACGGAATACTACAACATTAATATTGATTCCACGTATATTGTGGTTATTGACCCGTGTAAGGCGCGAGTGCAAAATTCAATCAAAATTGTGGGCGCCATGCTTCAATTCGATTGGTACGTAAGTGAATTATTCTGTCACTTCTGGGATTAAAATTCACAGGAACATTTCAGTAACTGGGCTTAAAAAATCGCCGAAGGATTTAAAAACTAGAATTTTTGGAGGTCAATTTTATCGAATTCCGTTCAGTGGTTTAGGCGTGAAAAGGTAAGATACAGACAGAGTTACTTTCGAATTTATAATATTAGAATGGATGGCACTCAGCAATACTGTAGGTTTCCATTATTGAAAGAATTTTCGGAATCGGATCAGAAGTTCCGATGATTACCCCCTACATACAGCAGCTTTAACTGGCCACGGGTCATTTAATAAACACCTCTTTTTCATAGGAGTCACAGGCAGTCCGCTGTGCAGGGCCTGCATGGAGGACGACGAAACAGCAGGTTATGAGCTTCTAAACTGCCCAGTGGTCGCCACGTACAGGGCAAAGTACTTCGGTAACTCAGGTACCCTACGTGAGATTGTCAGCAACACCAAGGCGTTGCTGGCCTTCTTCTAGGAGCTGGGGTGGTTCGAATAATCGATTTTCCCACCCGTACGCAAAATACGCGCATTGACGTGGAGTTGCGGACACCAGCCCGTATTACCTATTACCCCATACCTACATATGAAGTCACAAATTTTATCTCTTTGTAATATTATTATGTATTATATATATTGTTATATCTTGGCGGCACGGTTGGCGCAGTGGTTAAGCGATTGACTGCTGCGTTGCGTGGCGCGGGTTCGATTCCCGCATGGAACAAATATTTGTATGATCTACAAGTAGTTGTTCCGGGTCTGGCTGTTTGTGTATGTGAGTTTGAATGTTTGTAAACGCACCCGCAATACAGGAGAAAATCCTAGTGTGGGGCAACGTTTTAAAAAATAAATGGTATAAAAGGGGCTCGAGGCAAAATAATAACAGCCGCACGTTAAGCCCCTCCATGCCTCGGATATGGTCCCGGCACTCCCGGCTGTCATACATAGATCTTTGACAGTCGTTACGGGTAGTCAGAAGCTCAAGTCTGACAATCAGTGTTGCCAAGGGGTATTATGTTACCCAGTAACTGGGTTTTGGGGTCAGAAAGGCACTCACTCCATGTGGAATACTGGTATTCAGCTGGTTAGACTGGAAGCTGACCCGAATATAGTTAGGAAATAATTGATTGTTGAAATGATTAATAGTAGGTATGATCTATAGATTTGGACTATATTATGTGGTTTTTCTGAGTATTACGGAGTTTTAACTACAAAGCTACCATTCTTATTCCGAGTTTTTTTTAACTTAAATAGTCGTCAAACTGCGAAATTGAACTTCACCTATTTAGTTTAAATAAAACGCGAAAAACACTTAAAATGACAATTGATCGTAAAGTGTTTCATTTTGGCAGTTCCACAATGTTGCATTATCTACGTTGTTTTCTAAACCTATGAGGCAATGGAATAGGAATTTTCTTCAAAATCTTTGGATCCTTGGATTGTGATAGAAAGTGTGTTAAGGGTCCCCGAAACGATCAATTGCAATTTTTGTCAATATTTACGTGATTGATACACATTGATGCGCAAATTGATCGTAAACCAAATGCAATTTAAGCGATTGACAATATTACTACAATAGCAATTGATCAATCAAAATTGATCGTTTCGGGGATCCGTTACGCAATTGGGGGGCCGATTTTCTCTTAAACGGATTGAAACCAATCGTCATCAACTACAAATTCTCATTGTGGTGACGAAATTATGTTTTAACGAGAGCCTGAGAAACAAATTCAAACTTATTCTGTGAGATTATAAACTGTACGAAGAAAAAGCTGGATAGTAGGAAAATAAAGAATTTTAACTGGTTGTTTCTTAATAACCGTCTATAGCCAGCAACTACTTATATATATAATCAACATCACATTGCGCCGGAGAAACATTATGATTCTTTTCAAAACAATATTGGTCTGAAAATTTTAAGCAAATATCCGCTGTTGAGTCTGTGGAAATTATTTCTGTTTAACCAGTTAGTAATGGGATTTTTCGTTATTTGTACCCAATTATTTAATTTTCTGCACCGTGACATTCATTGAGCCTGCTTCAGCTTACATTATTTTAAAGGTTGATATTATTTTTATAGAAGACTAGCTTCTGCCCGCGGCGGAAATTATCCCACGGGAACGTACTACCGGGATATATAGTAAGTATCCTACGTGTTAATCCAGGTTTTCAACTATATGTGTTCCAAATTCTTCCCAAATCCGTTTAGTAGTTTTTGCTTGAAAGAGTAACAAACATCCATCCATCCATCCTCACAAAGTTTCACATTTTATTATATTAGTAGGACTATTATAGCTTCTGCTCGCGACTTCATCTGCGTGAAATTTATTTTTCCCTCGACTCACCCCGTCGCATCGCATCACCTGCCCGCGTTATCACTTCGTTTTCTCTTAGCGTTCTCTCTGACTTGTTCTCTTTGCTCGGATTCTTAGGGTCATAGTGTAATGTTAAGGGGCTTACAAGAGCTAAAGCGCGGTCGGGCGGAAAAGAAAAAGACGCGCGATGACATAACGCTGGTAATTTATTGCAAAATATGAAGCAATTATGGATTTACAAAAAATCTATTCATTGGACTAAAAAATTAAAACACTATTACGTTAGTATGTTGCTTGTAGAATAATCTGACAATAAATCTGAATGTTTGCATGTATATTAGTATGGTTTTTAATAGTTAAAATTTTTTTTTAGAGGTATCTTCGTGATTTTTTTCTATCATATCAAGTTAATTGTATTATGTTTTCAACACACTACCTAACTAGCATATATCCAGAAGAATATCATATATTTTTCTGATTTTGGTTACTGCAGTGGATCATATACTTTTAGGCATTATAAATTTGCGTTTAGATCATGTAGTCCCCTTAAACAGCCTATATTTATGTTATACGCCTTCCTCAAGAATTGGGGTATCAAATACAACTATTTTTTTTCAAATTCGACCTGTAGTTATAGAGATTAGCCCCTGCATACAAACTTACAAACAAACAAATTTTACCTCTTTATAATATTATTATTAGTATAGATAAAACTATTGAGGATATACGAAAGCATTGTACTCGTATAGTGTGTACAAGAAATAGCTCACAATTTACTATAATAGTATTTTCCATCAGTATTGTTCAATATCGGAACACCGTCCGACATCTATAAATTGTTGTTAGGTACAAACAGGGAAGCTTTGACTTTTATTATATCTTTACCTTTTTTTAACCGACTTCAAAAAAAGGAGGAGGTTCTCAATTCGACTGTATGTTTTTTTTTTATGTGTGTTAGCTCAGAACTTTTTTCTGGGCGAACCGGTTTGGATAATACTTTATTTTTGGAAAGGAGATATCCCAAGGGTGGTTCCATGATAAGAAAATCAGGATCTGATGATGGAATCCTAGAGAAATCGAGGGGAACCTTCGAAAATCGTAGGGATGAGTAGTGCGTTTGTTTATTTTTTCATTAAGTATTTTAAAGCACTACAATTTAATGAAGGTCTGAAGTCGATCTGATGATGGAGCCGAAAGACAGTCGAGGGAATTCCTCAACGATTTACAGCAGTTACCTTGTGTTTGGGTTTTATTAATTTGTATTGATGAGAACTTTACACCTAGAAGAGTTGTGACTGTCATTAGGGTTCTGATGATGAAGACGAAGGACAGTTAAGAGAACTCCTCAACGGTTTACAGTAGCTACCTTGTGTTTGGACTTAATTCATTTATATTATTGATGAGAACTTTTCACCCATATGGGTTATAAGTGCCATTACAGGTCTGATGATGGAGACCAAAGACAGTCGAGGTTAACTTTTGTTGGGCTTACTTCATACGGTTCAATATGCCACAATTTTCAGTTCGTACAAAAATAATACCTAATTAAGATTGAAATTTTACATAGGACAACCACTACCTTCTAGTTATGTTGATGCGTCAATTTGAGACTTAATTTAAGTTGCGTAATCGCGTCATCTCTAGCAATGCTCTTTCGTCGTGTGGCCTACTCAATAATTTGTTTGAATCTAAGTCAGACAACGCTATTCCTTCCAAGGTTTTAACACGACTCAGAGCACCTGTCCCTTGGCGAAATTTTTCTTGCCTAGATCTATAACAGCTTTTTCCAGTGTAGTTCCCTGTAACTTGTTAAATGATAAATGATAAATGATTTTATTTCTGTAAGTAGGTTTGTACAAACACTTTTACACGTCAATCATATTTTTAAACTAGATGAGGTCGGCGTTTCCTATCTGACTACTCTGAGAAGAAAGGCCGAAACAAACTCAGAGGTCACAGTCTCTTTTAAAGTCCAGACATAATCTTGGTCAGATCATGTGAAGACCATGTAGATTGGTATCTGAAATGGTCTTTTGAGGAAAGAACCACACAGATTGAGTGGACCTGTCCAGTCAGTGCACGCATTTGTCAGTAATCGTGCAGCTCAACTCAGGAAGTCAGGACTTAAGGAGCTCAACGATTGTGAACTGTAACTGCCCAACTTAAAATCAAAGGTAAAATTCGGCACTCGACATCTCCGTATCATAATGAGACCGCCATTGTCAACGAGTCAGAATCTGATGAGGGAATCCCATGGAAATCGAGGGAAATCCTCAAATTTTATAGGCACACTTATAGTGATTTGGGTATTTTTTATAGTAACTCGTGCATTTGCTCTCGGAAAGCACCATTCGGTGAAGTGGAACTGATGATGAAGACTACAGGTGGCCTTCAGAACTACTCAATAATAAGCATTTCACGGGTTGCGATTCGATTACTTAAATATGGTTGCTAACAAATTTATGCTCGTCATAATGCATATGGTGAAATCTTCTAGTTTTTACCAGGAGAACTCCTCAACAATTAATTTTCCTGCATCCGGAAAAGAAATATTTTGTGAGTGGTGATGAGCAGTTGCAGAGCTATTGTAATTTAAATAAATTAATAACTGATCCACTAAAAACAGAAACATAAAAAACTTTTTTACAAAAAAAAAGCAACCGACATCCAAAAAAAAAAACTACAAAGTGAAAAATAACTTAATTTCGGAAGTCGGTGGCAAAAAACTAAAATATAGACCCAAAGACACCGACTTCCGAAATTAAGTTATTTTTACTTTGTAGTTTTTTTTTGGGTTCCTCCTGTACGCGTAAAGTGGGTTTTTTTCTCGTCTATCCCATGGTGTGGGGTATCCTTGAATAGGCCATTCAAAAATATCACGGACCTGTGAAAACCATTTTTAGATTCAGGGATCCTTTGCGTAAAATTAAGCTTTAAAATGGTTGTTTTTGATATTTGAAAAAAATCACGGCAGTAGTATATATATAACGAAATTAAAAGGAAAACTATCACAGCTAAGTAGGCTTAACAAGTTTACGAGTAACAGTCGACCAACTTACATTTGCAGTTGGAACGTATAGGAGAACATGTTTTTCAACTACAATGTTAAGTTTGATTTTGGGATAAATTCCTCCCAACCATGGACTACTTCATTGTGCGGGGTCCAATTTGCACATGGTCGGTTTTTTTTTTTTTTAAGATATGTTATCGTTGTCGTGGTTTGAAAGCACCATAAACGTACTTGTTCGCGCGCCTCAAAGAGATGTCAGCATAACTGACGGGGTCCGATAGGGCCGATGCCTGCCGGAGTCGCGGATTGTTCGAAAGAGTTACCGTGGCCCTGGCGCACAGGCAACTGAAAGAACACGGGTGGGTTTTAGTCGGTAAGAGTCTGACACACCCTTCTGCTCCGCCATGAGCGGGAGAGGCCATTTGATGATTTTCCACCCAAAACAAAAAGATGCAATAGTGAGATTATTTTTAAAAGTTTTTTTTTTAGTTAATATATTGCGCTAAGGTAGCCGACTGGAAAGGGGATGACTTCCGATATGACAATGAAATAAAGAAATATGGAAGAAAAATACATGTTGCGGGAACCCCAAATAAATTCAGAAGAATTATGTTATTTTAAATTTATAATTAAATTATTTACTCAACAATAGTCGGGACATACCGAACAAAATCGTAATCCGATACATTTGTCTTATTGGGCAAAAGTCGCTCAGTCTAGCGTGGTGCGCCCACATGCCGCTCTAATTTTGCTATATTATGCTAGATGGCGTAACTGAGACATGGGATCACAGTTTTTCTATGACATTTCTTCGCATAGCCTCTCTATGGTATCTTAAATCTCTTTGTACTGCGCATAGGTAGTACATGAAATTAAAATTTTCTTACGTCTTTTTTGCAATTTGCAGCTCAGTATTAATTTTCATATTTAGAATTTTGAATACCTACGTATTTACAGAATAATAAATAATCATTAAAATCATCAAAACAAACCCTCTAAGTTATAATTGGACGGAAACGTCGAGTTTTCATGAAAAAGTCATATTTTAGTTAGGAACGTACCATTAGCGTCATTTTATTAAGTCATAGTTGCTTGTTTATCCATTGAAAAATCGCCCCTTGAGCTGTTAAGCTATCAATAGGTATATTTAATAAAATGCTTCTTCATTTATTGAAGAGACACCCAATAAGTATAATGTCTATGCCGTCGATTGGTACTTACATCTTACAAGAACTCGCCTTCTACAATAATACCTTAATTTTCTCCCTCATGTAATTTGGGAACAAAATGGAGGACGACGAGACAGTTTTATTGAAAAAGTCGAAACTGAACGTTATGGTTGTGGCACAATGAGACAGCAACGACTGGTTTTTCCAATGCGATATCTTTATCCGAGGAATAATATTGAATATTTTACAGTTTTCTCGTACAAAAACTGCCAGAAGTAAATTTCATTACAGGGATTGAACTTATCTGACGTTGGTAAAATCGGAAAGAAGAAACAAAAAAGAAGAGAACAGAAAGATAGAACATAAATTTATTTAGCACAGACTAATACAACATATTATAAGTCACATAGTTTCTCAGAGGTCATAGTAATGTGTTCCTTCTTAGACCTTAATCTCCATTCACTCTTCTAATTTTATAATGGAAAAGGAAACGATTTCACACTTACACTCTCAGTGTACCCTAGCCATAAATCGTTTCCTTTACACCATTCGTCTTAGTACAATAGCAGAGATATTTCTACTTACTACCAAGATACCTACTCACTTGATTAAAGTTCGCACAGTATCGGATTGTGAAAGATGGAAACATTTCCAGTGAAATCAAAATGTTAATACAGGTAAATCCACAGGTTTTACCGACCAACGAGTACGGATTACTCTTGCTACTGACACAATTGTTAGGACAGACAGAAGGTCAGCTCAATATCGAGGGAAAATTCACGCACATATTATACAGGTGCAGGAGCGGGAGGGCGTGTCAGACTCTTACTGACTAAAATCCACCCGTGTTCCTTCAGTTGCCTGTGCGCCAGGGCCACGGTAACTCTTTCGAACAATCCGCGACCCCGAAAGGCATCGGCCCTATTGGACCCCGTCAATGGTGCTGACATCTCTTTAAGGCGACTGTTCACGTCTATGTGTGCGTGCGCCTGTTGCGTATGTCGCTCGTTGTATGGAGCCAACCTTCTGTGCCTTTCCATTCTGTTCTACTGAGCTCTCATTTCTTTCAGAATTGTACGCAGGTATATAATAGGTATAGATACTTTTCTGTACGGATGTGATCTTTCCCTTCATTCAGGCGTGATCTCAGCTTATTGAAGAGGTCTGCATTGCTCTAAGAAATGAGTCTTGCGCAAGGAGCGATTGCTTTAATGCAAACACTATGGATTCCAAATTGAATACGGAACCAATATAATTTTTACGAAATAAAAAACTGGCCAAGTGCTTGTCGGATCACTTAAAGTGAAGGGTTCTGTAGTCAGGATGAATCTTTACGCATGCACAATATTGATTTTATGGGCAGCTAAAATAAGTATGTATTCCATAGTATTTCTCAAATAAACTGTGAAAAACAAAAAAAAATTGCGGCTGCCATAGTAATCTCAAAAAACAACACGACTTCTTCTTCAAAAAAGTGTTTTTAAGTTGTACCAGCTTCTTCTGAATTTTCCGTCGTTGGTAAAGGTAGTTGAAAAATAAGAGGGGGACTATTTTTTTGACACTTAGAAGCGCATCATCGCATCATAAATAACAAAATTGACTTAAACAAAAAGTCCCGCAAAAACACCATAATATTTTTTAAATGTTCGGATCCAACGATACCGATACTTCACTTCGTCTGATCCCACATTTACGCTAGTAAAAATAATTCCTTTAGGTACAGTCACGGACTTTAATTGATGAGCCACTTTCAAACTTTTCAATTTTGCATTTTTATACATTCACGAGATTACACGATTAAACACGAACTCAAAGCACATGCTCGTTGACAAGATGAAAAATTACTAATAATCGGAAATAGTCCTAACCATAGAGGTTGAAGGTTGACTAATAATTTATCCAAGATAAATCAATAAAATTTTGCATACATTTATCCAATCTATTTGATACTGACCTTCCTTGAATTAGAGCTTATTAAATACTCGTTATTTCTGAAATATATCCGAAGATAGTGACTGATTGATTGATAAACGAAATAGAACTATTTTTCAAAGGTTGACTATTTTTTAAGCTTAGCACATTTTATGACATTTATAATAGCTAGAACAGAAATAAGTAAATAAAATTCATAATAAATTATTCCAAGAAGATGGCATTTAGGTGATATTTAGGTTTATGTGCAACAGTTATCATAATTGTCATGAACGTCATCTTGGACGCTACGCGTTCGGATAAAATCGTGGATCCGAGTATTTCCGATGTCGAAATGACCAATCATGATTTTTCCGTACGCTAACGTTACTATCGCTACGCTAAAACAATTGTCGCTAGGTAACGGTTGCTAGACCTGCAATTGGTTGATTTTGGGTAGTCTGTACTAAGTACGAGTATAACCGACTAAACACGATTTGCTATACACGACTAAAATACGAACACTGGCAAATGGCTCATCAATTAAAGTCCGTGACTGTACACAATCCATCCTACTTCTCAACTGAATCTAAATTCCGCTCCAATAATAAAACAATATTCAGAAACAAGTTTACAAGCGCCTAAAAATAAACAATTGAAAGCTACATTTTATGAATTTAAAAGAAAAACTTACATTTTACGACATCTCGAAACTGTAGCAAGCTCATTTAAATGTAGAACCTTGAATTCAGAGTAGCTTGGCACAATTTTAAAAAGCTTTGTTACCACTGAAACACGGGAAGGAGCTGAAACTTTCAGGGGGCTGCGAAACTGTTAAAATAAATATAAACTTTCCGTATATTCTTTTGAACAGTAACTGAATTTAAATAGGGTTCTTTGCCACAGCGCGGTGGCAGCGATTGGATTGGAAGTTGAGTTAGTTTTTACCCGACTGCGGCGGAGCTCAAAAGGAGGGTAATGTTTATAAGATTGAAATTATCTTCTTATTAGTAGTATACTGTAATGATCTTATTGAGTTTGTAGCTACACATTCTACATTTTTATTATAAATACTAAACTAAAATATATTCTTACCGTACTTGACTGAAAAGGGAAATATCACTGAAATTACGTTTCTTACGTTTGCTGAAGACACGATTGACAGTGAAACAATGGTTTCAGTGGCAATCGTGTGACGGCTATGTCTATTTGCGTAGACATAATTCTTGTTGGTATGTATTGAGATAACTTTCTGTAATCTTAGCGAACACTAGTGCTAGCGACCCGCCCCTTCTTGGCACGATTTTTACGATTTGAAAAAACATCAAGATTTTTTTATTATAAATGTAAATTCAATTTAAATGTATGTAGGAACGGGCACATAAAATTAAGCATTCAACTAAATAAAACTATATTTAAATATATGAAACAGTAAAGTATACCTACAATGCAACCGACTCAGCTCATCATCGCACTGCCAAAAAAAAAACTAACTACACTGGACCGCAAAAAATCGGGGTCGCTAATAAAAACCGTAATATCTCCATAAATTATATACCTAGATCGCTACAATAAATAATATGTAGTAAGCAGGTTACTAATGCTTGTTCTAAATCTCTAAAAAGGTTTCATTTGTACAAGCTACAGATTAAAAAAAAAACTGCTCTTTGAAAAATAAAAAATAAATAAATTAAGAAATGAATATTTTTTTCTGCTTTTGTTTCAAACCGAGCTGTCATTATAAATGGTTCCTGGGATTGATCAGAGTATTCAGTGCAATATCATGTCATTAAAACCTGAAGAATGTACATGGATTATTACCATGGTACAAGAAGGAAGAAGTCAGCGTAGCACTGCTAGAATAGTAGGAGTATCTTTCTATCCAGTGTATTCCAAAATAAAAAATATATAAGCCTCTCACTCGCTTCCGTTTGGATACACAACAAACAAATATGAAGCCTTCTACTGAACTATTCCCTACATCTATATACATATTATTATAACCCTTCCGAAATAAATTCTCTAAATGATCGTGAAAACCGAATCAAAATTCATTGCGTAGTTTAGGAGAAAAACGCGGTAATGCAGACAAACACGAAAAGCGACTTTCATTTGTAACTAGCTAATGCCTGGCATGCTTTGCAATGTCTTTTAAAACCTTCTGCGGCGCGCACACAACAACTTACTAAAGTTTCATCGCAATCGGTCGAGCCATTTTCGAGATTTTGCGAGACTAAAGAACGGCAATTGATTTTATTTTTATAATATACTATAGTGGCTCTGTGAGCTGTGGACCTCGCAAGTCTGTCTTTGCAAAGCTTAAACTGAATAAAGGAAATAAGCACACGTATTAAATCGGAAAGGGATCGACACCGTATCAACTCGAGCCATTCAGTATTCTTTGTATGAAACTCCCTACAGCAATGCACTAACCGGAATCGTAACGTAATCGCCTCGCCTCTAGATAAGCTCACGAACCGCGATGCGGTGCGTGGTCAACTTGCAGTTCCCGCGCTTACGGTTCCTCGTCGCCGCGCTTACGTCTCTCTGTACCCGAGCTTACGACTCTTCGTCCACCCTTACCCCTCTCACCGCTTTTGCGGCCTGCCTGCAGCACACTACTGTTGCCACCGGTGCTGTCATTCACAAGGCAACTTCCAGTCGTGTAGCGCAAGTGTTTTATTGAATTTGTAGGTTAGATACCAAACAAAATAATAATACTAACATTCAAATAAAAACCATCAGTCGGCGAGCCGTAAGCGCGGCGTCACCTAGCCGTAGCGGAGTCGACGTATCGGAGCTGCTGATCCGCTTTGGTTACGTGCTTACGTTAGGTTGACGCCTGTTTGACGGCGAGGCAAAAGACGATGCGGTGACGATCCCTTTCCGAGTCAATATGTGTGCTTTGTACCTTTAGTGTTCAACGCGCACCTTAAAACAAAAGCGCGCGCAAAGAGCGCGAAATGGCTGAAATATGTTTCCCCCATATCTCCGCAAAACTGAATTGACATAAAAAAACCTTTATCGAACCTGCTCACAAAATTTCACGAGAATCGGTTGAGAATTGCAACCTGTAAAGGAAAACAGCCGGAAATCTGGATGACTGGAAATACGAAAGCAGTTTTTTCGCGCTCTCGCTCGGTAAATAAGAAGAAGTTATGGAGGTATACATAAAGATAGATGATATAAAAAAAACGCCACATTTTTGAGACCGGGTCACCGAACAACTTGCCAAAAGACATCTAAATGCAAAATATTTATAATTTTCTTTGTTAATTTAGATTGAAAAAGTTTGTTGATAACATTTAGATGGAGGACGGTAAACAGATAAACATTTACTTCAGGTCAGTTCCGATTTAGAACAAGTTCAGAAGTTATTTGTCGCATAAATAATTTATTTACTTTAAGAAATCAGGGTTTTGAATCGGTTTGTGTCTTAGTTAATTTGACGTTGTTTTTTTTAAATTGCTCAGTGAATATAATTTCTTCCTTTCGTGTCAATTGACGACACGAATAAGTTGAGTATAAATATAATAATAATCGATTTATTTCAGGCGACGCAGGCGCATAGATAAATACCTTAACCTAAACATACATTTATGTTATTATAATAAATTATTATTAACAAAGTGACGACTGTGTCGGCGTCGTGGGTACACCACACCTTTCGGCCAAAACTCTTCTTTCATGAAGGTTTCTAGGTACTGAGTTGGAACCCGCACTACAAACGATTTGAAGTTTATGTTACGACGTGACTCCAACTTTTCTACTCTTAAAAGGTCCACTTGGTCTTGGTTCTGATGCATTCCACGACATGTTCAGCTATCGTGGAGTGGTGTAGACGGGATACGTACAGCTGCGTCGACGGTGTAGCAAGACGCAGCAACATATTTGGCTCAGCCAGAGGCGTACCACATCGATTAAGGCATGTGGGCTTCCTTCGCTCGATTCTACAGTCTCAAAGCCCTCCATGTCTGGCTGCCCTTTCTTAAGGGCTGGAGACAAGATACCGGGAGCCGGCACATTACGGCTCTTAGATGCACCCTCGGTTGATCTTGCACTTTTAGCAAACACTTCTTTTAAAATATCTCTTTATTTCTTTTTGCTTTATAAATATCTATGAAATAGTGATATTGTTTGAATTTTTTGTTTTATGATCTACCTATTTCCAAGTCTACCTAGTTTGAAGATAAACTTGAATAAACCTACCTGGTTTATCCGATTTTATCTTCGAACGTCCGAAACACTCAGCTGAGTCGCGTTCACGAAACTACGAAACATTTACGGCACAGTTAGTTTTACCAATTAAAACTATGAAAAGTCAACTTGCGCGATGTATGCCTAATTTATACCTAACTAGCTAATGATAGCATGCGTTGGAATGTAACCTTCTCCAGCGCGTTCTCAACAACTTACCAAAATTTCATTACAATCCGTCGAGCCATTTTCGAGTTCTTGCGAGACTAACGAACAACAATTGATTTGTAGCGGTATCTATACTGCCACGTGCGAGCTACACGTCACAATGACGTCACGCAAATCCTGCATCGCGCAAACAAAGTTTGCCGCGCGACTAGCATATATACAACGTCCCGACATCAACCGTCGGGCAGTTGCCCACCAGACTCAACACCCGTCTGGTCGGAGGATTCTCCCTTTTCCAAAGAGTATGAGTGAACTTTACACCCTGTTCCTCATACCTCTATAGATTTTAGTATTGTATATGAAAGAAAAAGAAGATATATATTTTTATGAATGAAATCAAAACTTATATTTGAAAAAAACTGCTAACTTGATGCTACATAATCAGCGTTCTAATAAAGTAAAAATAATATACAGGGCCTAATTAAATTAGCTAGCGAAACTCCGCAGACGTAATGGGTATCAATATCTAAACATAATAAAACAAAAAAAACAAAAAAATGATAGTTTTTGGTGGGGTCATCGACCGCAGTTAGTGTAGGTATTCACTTGAAATGTCGGTTTAATAAATCTGTTTTTGTTTTGTTTAATCTTCATAGGCGTGTTTGGTATCGATATCTAAATACTATAAAACATATTTTTTAAACTCATACTTCATGTAAAAACTACTAGTGGTGGTTGACCTCTAAGAAAAAAACTTCAAATCTTTTTAATTTTCATTTTATCGTGTTTAGATATCTATACCCATCACGTGTGCAGAGTTTAATTAGCTAATTTAATTTGAACCCGTAAAATAATAATTATAATACCAGTGTAAATAACAGCTTAGATATAGGTAGTTATTTAAGTAGATTAAGTCCCATTTTTACTGTTCTTAGTGCGGAAGTTTTGTTGTTTTATAATTCGGTATGTAAGGTTTACTGTTAAATTATCGCACCTTTTAAGAAAAACCGTTACTAAACGAAAAAATAAAATTTAGCACAAGAGTTTAAATAAAAAAAATGCACGGCTTTTTCGCAATATAATTTATGTTAAATGTAAATAAATATCCATCATTATGACCTCAAAAGATAGCTTAAAGCACCATAATCTTAAATTCTATTGCGAAAAAGCCGTGCATTTATTTTATTTAAGCTCTTGTGCTAAATTTTATATTTTCGTTTACTAACGGTTTTTCTTTAAAGGTGCGTTATGTTTAATTAACTTTACTATGTAAAAGGCTATATAATACTGCTTATTACGAATAGTAAATAAATAACCATACACAGAAACAGACCAATACACCATCCTCTCGCTCACATACCCTTTGTCACTTCCTATGCCGCACGCATCCTATTGGCCCGCTATGATGGGATGTTTTACGCGCTCAGCACACGAGCGACGCTAGGAAATGCCACCATAAAAGAGGCGCGGCTAAAATCTACCTGTCACCCGTCCGATCACCATGTTCGGCAAGCCGATCCCTTACGAAAAGCGAGCCAAATACCTGGGTGTAATTCCTGACGAGCATCTCTTCGTCTCTGAGCACATAAAGCAGGTGCGTTCGCGCGCCACATTCGCTATCGGTAGACTACATTCCGTTCTGATTGCACGTAGCAAATTGTCACTCAAGTACAAATTGTGCATTTACACAGCGTGAATTCGGCCAATTATGACCTATAAAGTTGCTACCAGGTAAACTACTAGTCCGCAAATATCCAGGTTCTTACAATACACGGGGAGACATATAAAACAATTATCCGTTGCGCCATAAAAACAGACTAAATTTGCCCCCCTCCCACCTTAAGTTACACTCCTCTAGTCCATATTCAATGTCAATAAAAATATATAATAAATTACCAAAAGACATAAAAAAACAAAACCAGTACATTTTTAAATAAATTAAAGCAATACTTAATTTTTTTAAAAAAGCTATTACACAGTACAAGAATATCTAACGGATAAATACAATAATAATACATAATTATAAATAACAGATAAATAAGATTTATAATAAGTAAAATTAAATTAAATTAACTATAGTAAATACTTAATAATTATATAATACTACACTAATATCAATGAACAAATTTTAAGGGAGTAAACAAATAAGCATTATTTAAATTGTATAATAAAAAATTAAAAAATGAATAGATAGATTTGCATATATAATATTAAAAGAATAAGTAAATAATTCAGACTTAATAACAAGGAAAATTAATAAAGCGCTCTTCCTCTCTCAACTTATTTAAAAATTTGCTGTGCCTGACAGGGTCCTTAATTGTTTCTATTATATTCTATTTGCCACCTGTAAGTGTACATTATGGATTGCAATAAACGATTTGAGATTTGAGTAAAGTCCAAGATAAATTCAGAAAATAACTAATAATAATTGTTTCCAACAGCTGAATCACCGGTAACTTAGACTTATAATTTATCCATGGAACTTGAGTCCCTCAATTAGTAAGACGACGTATTTTTGCGCTAATGACTCAATCCATTAATCGAGTCTTGCTAGTAAGAATTTTTTTTTAAATTAATTCTCTAAATTTAAACAAACACTGTTGGATATAGCTTAGTAAATACTGTACTGAATGCTACTAAGTACTACCTTTTTTTTTTTGGTGGGAAATCATCAAATAACTTCTCCCGCTCTGGGCGGAGTGGGAGGGCTCCGCCCAGAGCGGGAGAAGTTATTTGATGACGTGTCAGACTTTTACTGACTAAAACCCAACCGTGTTCCTTCAGTTGCCTGTGTGCCAGAGCCACGGTAACCCTTTCAGACAAACCCGCAACACTGACAAGCATCGGCCCTAGCGGACCCCGTCAGTGTGTGCTAACATCTCTTTGAGGCGGGCGTGGAATGCAACGCGCCGTCGACCCGGACCCGGGCCTGGTCCTTACCGGACGGCGAGCTACCCATTGCTCGCCGTCCGCAAGCCCGCGCCTTCGGTGGCCGGGAATCGGCTATTGACTCCTTAAAGACCGCGAAAAAAGATTTTCATTTTTATTTCTTGGTGACTTTTACAAGTCCATAAGGGATAGTGTAAGGAATTAAGTATGTTAATGAAAAAAGTCTTGTATTTTCAGCATCTGCACTTCCGAAAATTATGAAAATGGCATTTAATTCCAATTTAGACTAACGCTAAATTAAAGCCAGCATAGAAGCGCGCTGTTGGATTTTAAAGTTTCGAAGCCAAGCCATGCGTTATGGGAAATCATCAAATAACTTTTTCCGCTCTGGGTGGAGCGGGAGAGCGTGTCAGACTTTTAGTGACAAAAACCCACCCGTGTTCCTTCAGTTGCCTGTGCCAGGAAAAAGATCCTAGCTTACAGCATAGACCTGACTTAACTAAACTAACACGAACAAAGTGAGAGTTTAATAATTCTACCGCTCTAATAAAATTCATAAATAAATCCGCCATTAATATTTAAAGCCCTAGATCGCGAACTTCAAAGTAGTGCAATTCCTTCAGGAGATTTTCCTCTCTTGCGAGCCGTTTATCCGTTCCGCTCTTAAGTCAAAATAGTCAAGACTCTGAATCTCGAAAGGCCTACTTACTTGTTAAATGTTCCACTGTTAGAACTTTTACTGTTTTCTTGATGCAAGAAAACCCAAAATGATAAAAAGAAACTTATGACAATATGTAAAAACTGTCAGTTTTTTTTTCAAAATATCAATTTCCTATACAATTTCAGTTTATCATTGTTCTTTCTTCATGATATCGTGCCAAAACATTGACGATTCTGAATGTACTCTCAGCATGATATCAAGGGAAATTTGACCAATGAAACTAATCGCGATCAGCACATCTAAACAGCCGCAGCAGTCAGCGCCATCATTGTTGAGGATCATTGACACTGACAGCTCTTAAGCGTAATTTATTATGGAAAACAATGCAAAATTATACGTAGGGGGCGACACTAGCACAAACCGTAACCAAACCGCTATGATGCATCATTTCATACCTATCAAATTTTGGAGACAGAGGTGGAAGGTAGTCTACCAGTCTCCTCTTACGCGTAAGGAGGTGCAGTTGTGGTCGAAGAGCGGAAGTGAAACTCCAACTTACAGTTAATAATAGTATAATTGCATACACGTATTATAGTTCACAGGTAGTTGCACTATTTAACACAGTCATATAATTATTTAAACTAGTAGGGACAAAATAATCTAATAACTTAAAATCTAGTCAGTGTCCCATGACGGTAGACAAGCATAATAAATCGCCACTTGAGGAACGCTATGAGTCGCGCCCCGGATTGTGGCTTAGTGTTGCCACTTAACAAGGGTGCGTTCCTGACTAACTTAGAACTACTTAAGTAAACATAATACAGGCGACGCATTCTAAGGTGCGTTCACAAATTACTGAAAACGTGTTAAATTATAATAGTTTTATTATTTAGTTTTATTCTATTACTATGCATGTATTAAAAAACCTTTATTGTGATTTTGTGGCATCCTACGGACATTTAGAAGTGGATGATCTAAAAAAAAACTGCTTTGAAGGACTTGTAAAAAAATTGTTTATGGTTTGTGCTAGTGCTGCACTCTGGCGGCAGAACATTGCATTAATACTCACTATTGTTAAAATTCGCCGTCAGTACCTACTTAGCTCATAAATATCAAGTCAGTAACAAAATTAATTCCCACACACCACACGTCACAATTCAAGTACGGTACCTATTTTAGCAACACATTTTACTTAATACACTCCCAAGCAAGGTGTGAGGTAAAGTAAAATTGCATTTGCGATCGCAAAAGGGCTGCTAATTTTATATTAACAGAATTAATTCTTAGGCCCAGTTTCATCATACGGTGTTAATTCTAAATGTCCCGTTATGCCATTTGATGGATTGTCTCACTACGAAAAATAGCCCTTCAAAATGCTTAGCATGGCATTTAGTAACAGCAGAGTTTGGTGAAATTGGTGCTTAGTAACGCAGATATTAATGTGGCCCTTCGCACTTTCAGTAAAAGCACATTGACACGGGTAGAGAGAAACAGAGCTACCGGAGATTGTCCACCAAAAATAGCTAGGAAAGGCTAGTATTTTTATTTACATTTTTACTATAGCGTCTAACAAAAGACCACACATTAGTTTAACTTCATTAAGTAGGTATAAGAAAATATTGAAGAAGCAATTTTAATGGTGCATTTGTTCTGCGCTACATGTCATGCCTTGGTGCGAAACACAATTGAAAATTGTATCTGTATTATGTCAACTAACACAACAGAAATAATGCTAACGGAAGGCAATGATTATTTTTTACAAAGTTCCCATTTCATGCCTTGGTACCTTTATCGACCCGCACTGGGTCCACGTGGTGGATTACGGCTCGCTCCCTCTCACAGCGGGGAGGGCTGTCACCCAGCAGTAACTCAAAACGCACCTGCTTTCAGTCAATGAAATATCATCGACCCTTACGTACCTATAAAGGTAGGTATGCAAAACCACCACACTTTCCATGATAAATATTCATCAGTTCACCGCATCTAGACTAAATGAGACCTCTCCGTACCGTCACTCCCTTTTAATTTATTCAGAACATCGATCTACCTGGTCCTAACAGAGAAACAATTTTATACCAAGCTTTAAGAGCAAAGCGTGTAGGTATCACTAAACAGGTATGGATCAAAAGGCACACTTCGTCGAAAAGATCGTTTGTTGCCCGTGCCACCAGTATTACTACCAGCAGTAACGCGGGTATAAAAAACCCGTAGACCTACCAAGCCATCCAGTAGTACCACGGGAAGTCTTTTTTTTACCGGTGATAGACTCTTGTTCAAACAGGAATCAAAAATTAAACTGTAATTTCATCGATACGTAATCATAAAAGGTTCCTGCAAGATATAGGGCGCAAGATGATTTCAGAAATTATTTTCTTTTGATAAAATACGTTTTTATAAATAACTAGCTTTACACGGCCTGGCTTCGCACAGTAGTACTAAGTATCTAACACCTACCCTACCTACTTACTTACCCCTTTTTTTTTTTGCTTTTTTTTTCGTTTGGAAATCCTCATGGGTGTCCTCCACCCTGGGTTGTGTCTTCTGCTACCTTTAGCCGGGTGCTGGAGTGCTTGCGCATTGCATCACGCTCCCCCGGCCAGGTATTGGCCGGCATGAATTCATGCGGACCCCGTCACCCTCAGCGGCCGCATACGACCGCAATTCCTTTAGAGAGAGGCGCGCGCGGAACACGGCGCGCCGCCATCGTCTTGGGCCTTTCACTGTTCAGGCAACAAACTGCCCAAGTCTGCTGCCTGCAGGCCTCACCCTTAGGCAGCCGGAGATCGTTCTGCGCCCTCCGGTACCCGGTGCGTCTGCTACGGATTGGAAGAGAGGTTTTATTCTCTCTCTCCCTTTCCGCCGCCTCCTTCGCGATCATCGCTTCCTCATAGAAGGAAGCGACGGTTTCCCACGTGCTCTCACCTCCGACCATGGGCTGGAACATGTCCGGAAGCGAGAGAGTATCCGCAGCACCAACCGCCGCGACGAGGTTACGGCACTGCACTGCCCAAGCAGGGCATTCCTCAAGGGTGTGCTGCGTCGTGTCGTCGAGACAGTTGCAATGGCGGCAACTGGGTGTCGGTTCCCGGCCTATGCGGCACAGGTACTTTCTGAAGCACCCATGTCCCGACAATACCTGTGTCAGCTGGAAAGTAAGGGCGCCATGCCGTCTCTCCAGCCACTCCCTCATAAAGGGTCTTACCGCCGCTATAGTGGCGTGCCCTGCGCTGGGTTGCGCAAGTCGCTGCACCCACTCACCACTAGGGTCTGGAGGAGCTCAACCCTGTACACCTTGACATTACGAGGTATCAGGTGCTCGTCCCGCTCCAGCGCGTCCCGGCGCCACCGATACAATGACGCTAGGATTTTGGCGTCAAGATCCCAGGGTGGAGATCCGGCCAAGAGGCCACCTCGATGGAGACCGTACGGTATCCTCTTATCACCCTGACGGCCATTGCTCTCTGTGGTCTTCTCAGTATTGCAATGTTGCGGGCCGTCAGGTTATCCGCCCATACAGGTGCTCCATAGAGCGCTATGGACCGTACGATCCCGAAATAGAGCCTCTGGCATGTTGGACAAATTAGATCTGGACACATTGCAGGTCGGAATTATGAATTCTATACTCTCAAACCCTAACAGTGAAGGAGCGTGTCTTTTGTTTAAACTATTATCATCTTAAGTTAAACTAGTGAAGTATTGAATAAGATTAATCGGACTGACATATACAAGTAGTATAAAAGTCTAAAAAAAAAGAGCCTCTGGCAGGAGGTATTTGGCCCCCCATATTAAGCAGCAAACGCGAGAGTGCATCCACGGCGCCCATCAATCGGGGAGCCAAACGCTGAAAATGCGGCACAAAGTTCCACCAGCTATCGAGGACGAGTCCTAGGTATTTCATCGTCGACTCGATACCGATGTGGACACCTCCAACATGATGTTGGATCCCGAAGTTGGCGCTTTCCGGGCCCATGGAAATAGATGGCTTCCGGTTTACGCAATATCACCTGGAGACCCAACCGCCGGATCCTGCCTACGACTTTCGCGACCCCAGCTGTCGCTAAGACAGTGACCTGCCGGAGCGTCTTCCCGCGTGCCATTACCAGCGTGTCATCGGTGAGACAGATGATGCCGACGCCATGGTGGAGCGCACCGCGCAGCACCCAGTCGTATCCGATGTTCCACAGGAGTGGTCCCAAAACCAAACCCTGTGGAACACCGCATGATAGTTCTCGCCGACCCCATCCTTCTCGACCCGGGTAAATGACGGATCTGTCCATAAGATAAGCCCCGATAATGCGGCGGAGGTAGTTTGGCACCGTATGATAACAGAACTCTACCTAGCTACCTACCTAGCTGACCCGTCAGACGTTGTCCTGTCAATTTTTTGCTTTTGGGTCTTTCCTATTTTTTTTTTCTTTTATACCATCCCAGTAAAGAGGTAAACAAAACAATAACAAAAAAGCAAATCTGAGTTTTAGATAGATAGATAAATAGATAAGAGGATACTTCTAGATATTCCACAACTAGCTTCTACCCGCGACGCCAGTCCGTGTGGAAGTCAACTATACCAAACACATAATTGACTTTAGTGTAGCTAATTGTCACGAATGCGTCTTCCTGCATATCCGTTACTAGCGGATACCCGGCGTGCGCTACTACACATTCGGCCCATTCATGAAGTTTATTTATTTTCAATTTTTTTGTGCTTTAAAATCATCTTCGCATTATTACATTAGTTTGGAGCACACTTGTTGAATGGTTTCAAAGTCTATAACGGACATAGGTAGAAACAGCTTTTGTGTTTTCTTAGATGTATAGACATTTATAGATATTTTGTGCTTTGAAACTTTGTAGGTACGAGTATATGTGGTTCTAAGTATTTATATACACTCGAGAGCAATGAATCCGGGTCACTTAAAGAATCCTAAAAATCTCGGAAACTAAAAATGCTAGGTTAATGCAATAAATTGTGTTTAATAGACAATGTAATACTCCTTAAATGAAGGTATTAAAACTTCTTAGTTATTGTAAAGTTATATCATAAAAAAATCAAATTTGAAAAAGGGCCACTTTCGAAGATGGAACTACGAAATTACAGCATTTGGTTTTGCTTTTGTTTGTAATCTGTCATTTATGTGGGTACATAAACCATGTTGATAGTGCTCTATATTCATTATTCAAGCTGAAATTATGTCGCTTACGCCTGAAGAATGCACCAGAATACTTACAATGCTGGAAACCGGCCGGAGTCAGCGCGATACAGCCAGGACTGTCGGTGTGTCGCTGTCAACAGTACAAAGAGTTCTCCGACGTTACGAAGAAACTGGTTCTAACCTACGCAGACCAGGAACGGGCAGAACCAGGTGTACCACAGCACGAGAAGACCGATACTTGGTGAACACCATGCTTCGAAATCGCTTCCTCACAGGAACTGAACTCACAAATCAGTTTCGACGCCTCGGAGGAAGTAACCCAAGTGCATGGACAGTAAGACGTCGGCTTGCTGAATCTAACTTAAAACCCCTTAGACCTGCAAACGGCCCTAAACTGGAGCGTGGGCATCGTATTTCAAGACTAAGATATGCCCAGAGCCACGTAAATTGGAGTATTGAAGATTGGTCAAAAGTTATGTTCTCCGACGAATCAAAATTTATGCTCTACAAGCACGATGGAAGACACAGAGTGTATCGAAGACCAGGGGAAAGATTCAAGCAAGCATGCATCGAAGAAAAAGTAGCCTACGGTGGTGGGTCTGTACTTGTGTGGGCCGGAATTTCTTCTGAAAGTCGCACAGAGCTGGTGATCATAGAAAACGGCTCTTTAACTAGCGTAAGATATGTGGAAGAAATCCTCAATGATCACGTTGGTCCATTTATGGTCAATTTAGGTGAGGATGCTATATTTATGCATGACAATGCCCGACCTCATACAGGTAGGATTGTGAATGACTACCTTCAAGAGATGAACATTACTCGTATGGAGTGGCCAGCGCGCAGCCCGGATATCAACCCGATCGAGCATGCTTGGGACGAGCTAGGCAGATGCGTAAAACAACGAAACCCTCCCCCAATCACGCTTCGTGAGCTCAAAATTGCTCTCACAGAGGAATGGGAGAATATTCCCCAAAATCGTATAAGGAACTTGGTGTACAGCATGCCAAACCGCGTAAACGCAGTAATGGAAGCACGAGGAGGCAATACGAAGTATTAAAATTCAAGAAAATCGTAATAAAGTTCAAAAATTTCATGTTTCCTATTTTTGTTTTAAGGAGAGATCAGCAGTTTTTTTCTTTATGTAATTTTGTGTTAATAAAATGTATGGTGACTCATATTTTTTTTACTTTCATTTAAGGAGTATTACATTGTCTATTAAATACAATTTATTGCATTAACCTATCATTTTTAGTTTCCGAGATTTTTAACATTCTTTAAGTGACCCGGATTCATTGCTCTCGAGTGTATATGGTTTAAGACATTTAATTCTCAAAACAGAATACAATTATCCACTTAGAATGAGAAACACTGGTTGCATGCATATAAACGTTCTTTGGAACGATTATCGGAACGGTATGTTTGAAGTTAAATGTAGAAACAATATTGTTATTCAATAACTTATTATTGTGTTAGTAAAATAAACTATGCTTTATGAGATCGAGTTTAGAAGGTATTTTAAAAAATATTTTTGCTTGTTGTAGGTAATCTGGAAAACATATTGAGACTATGAGTCCGTATTACGTATCGAAACACAATTTATCGTCATTAAAACGCTGCCTGCCTCGTTGATCTAGTAGTAGCAAGTGCTCCAGCTGCGCATGAGGTCCTGAATTCGGCTGCCAAGTCTGGCAAACTGTTTTTTATTCTTTCCAACAGGAATTTCTCAGTAGCACCTAGCAGCTCGCAGTCTGGATTTGTACTCAATTGATGGCAATAGGCTCGCCCCCTACTTGCGAAATGTGGGTGAACTTGTTATACATATAGGTACAACTCTGCTTAACAGTTCGGAAATTACAGGCGTGATGTTATGTTACGTTAAAACGCTGCACCTGGATGTTAAACAATCAACTTAAGCCACCTATGGCTGTATAACTTTTGCACTCTCTCATCATAGGCGTGAATTGGTTAATTTGATTTTGTTTAATATCTCTAAATCAATTAATCAACATAGTCTATCGCAGTCCACTGTTGGAGATAGGCCTCTCCCAAGTTACACCACATAATCCGGCCTACAAAAGTTAGCAAGCTGACGTGGCAGTGGGCCGACCATGTCTGTCAAAGGACCGACGCACGTTGGAGCAGACGAGGCCTTAAGTGGCGCCCTCGTATCGACCAGCGTAGTTTGGGACGCCCTCCGGTTAGATGGACCACGACCTTAAAACTCGGCTGGAACAGCTTGGATGCGAAAAGCGGATATATTCCGAAATAACCTGTTGCCCGCCGCATCCAGGCTATTTATATATCCAATTTCATACCAATCGGTTCTGTGGTTTAGACGTGAAAATGTATCTGACAGACAATTACTTTCGCATTTATAAGGTATTACTATTAAAGTACGGATAGCAGTAGGTAATTCTGTGGTTTCTTATGTTGTGTCTGTAATGCATAAAACGAGGAAAAACAGTGTGTTTTATGATCCTTATTATCGCTGGTAGCTGAGAACAATCAGACGAAATGTGTCCTCTCGGTAAAATGGGATACTTGCACGTACTCACTCCTAACACTTCGCGTTCTTGACGCCGAACATATTTTATGGTTACGAGTATGATAAGCTATACTTTATTCTTGTGAAGGGATGTTATGATGGTTATATTAATACAAAATAAGCTCCTTCGGCCCCGTTTCTAAAAAGTTACTTAGTCTCATCTCATAGTTAAAGTTTTTACTTACCTACAGACGTCACATTAGTTCTGAGTTTTAGGAGGGGACAATCCTGCGAGACTTGTCTCTGATATTCTAACAGCGCTTTCGAATAACGTTCCTACTATAACTTGCTTCCTGAAAATAGATAATGCATACAACAATGTTTTAGTTGTGAGTGTCTTGGCTACATTAGATAAATTAAATGTTGGTTCCAATATTTGTAAATATATTTGGGAGTTTTTAAACGCAAGATGATTAATGATGAGAACATATTCTGGGAAGACAGATAAAGTAGATGGAAAAATAGGGGTATGGCTCAGGGGAGTCAGGGGGACCCACTTTCCCTGTTACCACGTATAAAATTTGTCGTGAGTTTGAAGACGTTTACTATATTGCAATATGCCGATGATTTTGTATTTTCATTGAAGCACAGAGACATACTTTTTTTGTGAAATCATATTACAGTTAGCACTTGACATGATAGCTAAGCTTGATGAAGTAGGTTTAGAACTTTCATAAATCTAAAATATGTATTATTACCAGAGCTCGAAAAAGAAACAAAATGATCTTAAAATCAATGAGCATTGAATATTAGTACAGTTGAAAACTTTAAGTATTTGGGTATGTGGCTTGATCGATCCTTATGGTGGGGTAAACATGTTAATGAAGTAGCTGAGAAGGTCTCGAAATTTTTGATACTTTTTAAATGTTTAGCGGATTCTAAATGGGGAATGCATCCCAAGTATTTACGTATTTTATACATATCAGTGATCAGATGCAGATTGGATTATAGATGTTTTTTGTTCCGGAATAGTGCCAATGTCCATTTATAAAATTAGATAAAATACAGAATCAGGCTGCGAGAATAATCGGAGAATTTATCAAAAGCAGTCCCATTCATGTAATGGAAAGCGAACTATGCTTACCCCCTTTGCATAGTAGAAGATTATTTCTTTCATATAAATACTGCCTGAAAAGTATGTCCTGTTGCCGTAATATGACGTGCTAATACCATAATGGTTCCATTACGAAAAAGGGATAGTGCTATCGGTCATATATAGCTCCGTCTCTATCTCACGCTGGAACAATGATGGCTTTAACACGTCATAGTACAGCCGCTGGTCGAACAGTATAATTATGCGATTCTTGCAGAACTAAATGATCTTGTGCAGATGAGATATTGGCAAAAAAAAGAAACCTTTACTTGTATCGGTACTCGATGATTGTGAATCTTTTCGTGTACATTCCTCTGATCCCTTAGGAATATTTTCAGTAGATGTTTGAGTAACCAGTATTAAAATAGATGAAATTATTATATGCAATTTAGAAAGTGTAACAGGTGCTAAAAAATCTTTAAATTTTGCTTCTCATATATTTGAAATTGTTAAAGAAATTCAGGATAAATTGTTATAGGACTTACATTATAATAAATATTTCACTGATGGTTCTAAGTGTAAGGATGGTTTGGGAGCAGCGTTTTATGACGTTGATAGAAACAATTCAGGTACTTAAACAGTAAACACTAATGTGTCTATTATGACGATGGAACTCATTGCAATTTATGAAGCCATTAACTCTGCTCCTAGGTCGGGAGATCGGTATTTTGTGATTTTCACAGATAGTAAGACTGGTCTGCAGCTTTAAGCTTGTTGTGCCTTTGGCTTCAGAGGTATTTCAATGGCTTATTCCATATTAAGTAAGGTTATAGATCTTACGAATAATGGCATAGTGCTAAGATTGCAATGTGTTCCATCTCATGTCGGTTTGAGAGGTAATGAAGAGGCTGATAGACTAGCAAAATTAGCGGTTATTCAAGGTCAAGAATTTTGTATAGTACCTAATTATTTAGAACAATTATGTAATTACAAAACAATTTGTTATGATAGTTTCAAGGAGTACTTTGACGGATGAAGTAGGGAAAAGGGTATCTGGTAATATCATAAAAAATAGGGCTGTGGAAGATGATGATATTATTATATTTTATTTTTATATCTTAATACAAACCTCTCCCCCACCCTCGTCATGCGCCAAGAAAGCCCGCGAAATTTAAATTTTCTTACGATTTTTGCACTTTGCAGGTCAGTATCAGGTTGTATAGTGATCTAAATATGATTCGCGACCATCAAGTATGGCTTTACAGAATTATAATCATTAGAATCAGCAATACAACTCCTTAAGTTAGAATTGCCTACAAATGTCATGATTTCATGAAATAGTCATTCAATAGGGTAATGTGAACATATAGAGATGTATTGCTGATTCTAATGATTATAATTCTGTAAAGCCATATTTGTTACGGTCGCGAATCGCATTTTAATCAAAATACAACCTGACATTGACCTGCAAATTGCAAAAAACTTAACAAAATTTGAATTCCACGGGCTACCCTGAAGGTTCCGCCTTAAGTGACGATGGACAAACGGCCTTACGGTTCCTTCCACATTCACACTGTAAGCAACGGTTCTAGAGTTCGATCCCCAACAGGTGATCAACTTTTGTGATTGTTTTTTAGTAACTTTTAAAGATGCTGTATGTGTTATAATGCTATCTGTGCTGTGATAATAATAAATTTCAATTTAGCATCGTTTATATTTCAATTTTTTTTTAAATATTTATCCATAAAGTAACAATAGTTAATAGAAGTCTGTTTTTTATTGTGCTAAGAGTCTTATTTTTTTCCTTCTGTCTTTCTTTTTTTTTCTGGATAAAAATACCAGTATCACTGACAGCTTGAAGCGTAGACAAGCATTAGTAGCAGTAAGGAGATCTTATTGTGCCTGCCGAAAGAACAATGGTGCTATCATTGCACTGCTGCAATGACGACTGTCACCTTCGGTATCCAATCAAGGATTAATTTTCACAAATCCTTAATTGATTAACGCAGATAGTAAAGAACTCGGGAGACAAACCCGAGCAGCTAATAGTTGTCTCTCCTATTTGTGTTAAAGGCGCACCCAGACATAGTAAAGAACTATAAAGAAAATCTAAAATCTTTTTACTTTAGAAATTATTGCATTGTGTTGGTGGCGCGGCTGGAGAGTATACTCCCTGGCCGCGTCTCCACGAATTATTAGGCGCACCCGGACGTAGTCAACAATAATAAAAAATGGCATTTCGTGCTAACCAAAGAAAAATGTAATATTTAAAGAGAAAACATCAAATCAAGATCAAGCGCAGCCGCATCTCAGCAGTATTTTTTTTTCCAGTTTTGTCCTTTTGTATATTAATGCTCAACCATTGATTTAAAGTCTCTTAGTTCTTAGCAATTTTAATCTGACCGTATTTTTTTCCGTCTGAAAAGTTGAAACTTATCGAGCAAAAAGACATTTTCACGTCAAAAATTACCAAAGCTTCTACTCCGTTTAAAACCTAAATAGCTTATTACCTATAAGTACTCCACTTTTTCAAGACGGTAAAAAAAGTCAACCAATATAATCTATGTACGGTGTAGTAAGATATCGTGTATAGTTTCTGAGAAAAACAAAGGGAACCTAATAATAACTAGACATAACATACATAAATACATAATAAGCCTATAATGTTCGCACTGCTGGGACACAGGCCTCCTCTTTTGAGAGGGAGTGGGCCATAATCCACCACGCGGGCCCAGTGCGGGTTGGTAGATATCACATGTCTTTGAATATTTGGTTCTACGACATGCCGGTTTCCTCACGATATTTTCCTTCACCGTTTTGAGAGCAGCGGTGATGAAATAAATTACAAAAATTAACCTGGGTCTGAACACACGACGTACAACTTGTAAATCGGGGCCGTTACTACTAGGCCACTAGTGCTCTTACATAACATAAAACTCTTATATTAGAATATAAACTACTATATATATATATTCTTTATTTTAGACACACAATCGCATTCTTTATAGTATTAGTAACAATTACTTAAAAAACTATGTTAGTAAACTTTCACAAAACTAAAACAACTAAAAAAAGACGTGACCCAATACTCGCTGTCACATGCCTTCGTATCCAGTGCCTTATAAAGGGATTGTCTACTTTGTCTAATAATGTTTTTAGGATACCGTTGGAGCTTCCGTGCAACCTACCCATTATTGACACTGTTCTCTTCCTATGACCAGTAAACTAAATCAGGAATATAAAGAACAACGGTTTCGCAATTCGGCAAATCAAATTATTTTTTATTTAAATCCAAATATTTTCCATCTATTTCATTTCGTGGCAGTGACTTACTCTGCTGTATGCGTGATTTAATTGTTTACTAAGTAAGCATAATTGTAATCAGATACACCGCATACGCCATAGCCAACCATTCGCCAATACCCTGAAAATAATTTTAATAACATACAGGTCACCTTGTTCTTAGCAAAGATAACGGGAAATACTTATAAGGCTGTTTGTTCACCGCCGCCGTCAACGGGACATTAACAAGAACGCTGAAGTAGCGATACATACATTTAATATGGCCGCGTGTCCACCGCAAGTCCGTCAATCGAGCGCCGGGATCCCGGACCCCTAATTTTCGAGTAGTTTGACGTGACTGCTAGAACTTGGCCCGCGGTTTTGTATAGCAGGCCCATGAGCCGGCTATACAAAACACGTTTGATCTTGTCCACACACTGACGACGCACCGGCGCCGTTCATCCGGGGTTTATTTTGTACACACATACTGAACTGCCGAGTTGGGTGGCGGTGCACAAACGATCTCCGTCATCGGGACGTCACGTTCGGTTCGGATAATCTGGTTTCTCGTTGACGTCCCGTTGACAATGGCGGTGGACACATTAACAGCCTTAGTCTGAAACGACGCTGCGGACGCGGTGATTCTGTGCTCTGTGAATAAAACATTGCTATCTTTACGTGAGCTACCAACGAAAAGATAACCGCTTTAATTGCTTTTCTATTGTTATATTGCTATCCTTATATGGGCAGAAAATATTGATAAATGCTGGATTGGGCAGTTCCGTCGCATTCCACAGACTTGCCTTGAAACGTAAAAGATTGAAAAGAAAAACGAATGCTGAAAGTACAAAATTAAATTAAAGTAAAAATATTTGTAAAACAAGCTTTTAATGTACTAAATACATCTTATAATAAACGTAAATATAGCACTTCAATATTTCCTGTTTTCACAAAAAAATCCTAAAGATTTCAAGAAATTAAAGTTCTATGTTTATCCTTATTGTTAGTTTTATTTAGGATATTTTATTTATTTAAACATTTATGTGCACACATATAAACAGTCAGGAACAAAGGAACAGAAAAATACGTACAAAGGTGATGCTTATTTCTAAAGACAATTTAAAGATATTCTCTGTTCTTTTCCTCCGAAATAATTAAACATACTTACGATATCCGAGTCTACAATTTTCAAGATATCCATCACAATACGTGTTCGCAGTTTTTATGTGGTTAGTGTCATAAACCAATAGACATACAGTCATAGGTGCAGCCCTGAAAATAGCAACACATAGATTGATAAATAACATAAGAAAAAATAAAAAATATATACGAACACACACACACACACTTAATGCAAAGAAGAATGGCAGTTCTGGTGTCGCTTATTTTCAGAAGCGTTCATGAATGAAAGTACGTACATCATATGAAACAATAACAGGGCTTTACGTTGATGCTTTAGCTTTTTTGAACAAGCGAGCGCGAAGCGCGAGCGAAACGTCTTCGTTTCAACTTGGGCAAAAATGTTTTCGAATATCCGGATGTCCGGCTTTTTTAGTTTTTTAAAATTAAATTGCATAAACTAATAAAAGAAGTAACAAATATCTTATTAAATCCGAATATCTAAACGCAGAACTTAGGTCGGCAGCAATAGAGTTACCATATTCACCAGAATGTCAAATTCACCTATTTCTATGATACCTCCTATAAATATACTACTCAAAACAAAATAAGGGCCACTTGTTATTTTTAAATTTCAGTGTAATGTAAAGAACATATAGAGGTATGAGGAACAGGGTGTAAAGTTCACTCATACTCTATGGAAAAGGGAGGATCCTCCGACCAGACGGGTGTTGTGTCTGGTGGGCAACTGCCCGACGGTTGATGTCGGGACGTTGTACATATGCTAGTCGCGCGGCAAACTCTGCTTGCGCGATGCAGGATTTGCGTGACGCCAGTATGACGTATAGCTCGCATGTGGCGATGTCGATACCGCTACAAACATATACTTATTGCTAAGTAGCAAAATATTGATCTTATGAACTCTTCGATATCTAACCTCTTTGATGATATGCTTGAAATGACATGATAGCGATAATAAAAATAACATGAATTTTAAATATTCTTGTAATCTTGTTTCGATTTTTCTTTAAGTTTTGTTTTGATTAGCAACTTGGTATTCTGAAAATTATCATAATTTTGTTTAGTTAACTTGTTAGTCCAACATCTTGCGTTAATATGCCACAAATACGAAGACATATGGACACAATTACTGTAACCAGAGCCGTTACAATGATCCAAGAAGGAATTTCGCAGCGACCTATGGGTTTGCAACTGGGTTTTTCTCGAAGGTCTATCCAAAATGCTTGGAATCGCTTCCAAGAGACCGGCAGTGTTGCAAGAAGAGCAGGTTCTGGTAGAGTTCGCATTACAACTGTTCACGAGGATCGGTACATCCGACTAAGTGCCCGCCGAGAACGCACAGTGATGGCTCGTATATTACAAAATCGCCTACGGTTGACAACGGGTACCTACTCGTGTCAGAGACCAAACTATCCGGAATCGATTGCACGAAGACCAGCAAACTTCAAAACGACGAGTTGTTCAATTCCTTTGTCCAAGGCTCAACGTGCCAATCGTTTAAGTTTCTGCCGTCAATACTTGGACTGGGGCATAAATCCACTCGGGCATGGAACTTGCTTTTCACCGACGACTGCACAGTTTTTTAACGACGATCGGCGCATGAGGTTATGGAGGCGATGCGGCGAGCGATTTTCAGAAGCCTGCATACATGAAGTTGACCGTTTTGGTGAACCCAACGTAATGATTTGGGATTGGATTAGCTTACACGGCAAAACTGAGCTTGCTATTTTAAATGAGGGTTCCGTAACTGTTCAGTGTTACTTTAAGGAAGTTATCAGGCCTCTTGTGATTTGCTGTGCAAATGGGACCTGGGTTCGTCTTGATCCTTGACAATGCCCGTGCACACGCAGCTTTAGCGACCCTATCTATGCTGGAAGACTGTCACATTCAAGTTTTACCGTGGCCCGCAAACAGTCCGGACTTAATCCAATCGAGCACATGTGGGACCAATTGAAACGAAGGGTTAGAGAGTGTAAGCAAGAGGTCTGCAACCAGCAGCAACTCATAGACGCTTTGAAAATTTCCTGGGAAAAGATTCCAGCTGAAAACGTGAAGCATTTGATCGAGAGCATGCATTCCAGGCTCCAGGAGTCCATAGTTAAAAGAGGAGGGACATACGCGTTATTAAAAAACAGCAAAAAAATAAAAAAAATGTGAAGATTTTTTTAGTTTTTCGTGACTTTTCGTTGTTAATGTTATTTATCTTAAATTGTAATTTTTTATTTCAATTTTAATAAACATATTTATTGATAATTTATTTAAACAGTTACTAGCCTAAATGGTAAACAATAACATTGTTTTATGTTTACTAAAACTAAATAATTAATTAATTTAATCATTTTCCTGGTACACCTAAATACCTAGTGGCCCTTATTTTGTTTTGCCTAGTATATACTTGCTGTTGCCCGCGGCTTCGTCTGCGATCCAGGATTTAAAGTAGCCTATGTCCTTACCAAGGTCATGGTCTTTCTGTGTACCAGATATCATCTAAATCCGTTCAGCCGTTTTGGCGTGACAGCGTAACAAAGAAACAAACAAATTAACTTTCGCATTTATAATATTAATATAGGATATTAGGAATTATTAGGATAATAATTAGCTTACAAAAACCGAGTTTTATAGAGCAAGAGTGGCTCCCTTTAGACTGATATAAACGGAGCCAGCCTTGCACTTTAATCAATGTTTTTCTACCGAAAAACGTGGATAACCCTTCGATAATCCTAATTTGACCGAGATCTATCTTTTGAGAGTATTTTTATGAATGTACGCGAAGTCTAAATGCAACTCCCAGATTACACAGTCTTACCATTCTTCTTTTTATACAAACATTAGCGCACTGCATCAGACTGCATTTAATCCTAATACGAGAAAGGACAGCCTGATCAAAATGCCTCATTATGTTTAAAATTCGGAAGGATGAGACGTTCGGATGGATATAGAAATACTATAGTAGCAACTGCGGGCACTTCGGACCACTATTTCTCGAATTCAAATCGGATGTGACCTATTTCACTTCAGTGTAATGTGACGTTGTACCAGAACTTCGCCACTACCTCCGCAAATGCGGAACTTCCGAAAGAAATCGTACCTCGTCCTCGTCCGCCTTGGTAAGACTGCTTGTCAGCCTTTGGGCTTCTTACTACCCTTAACGACTCTCATAGATGACATCCAGCAGCGAGAGTCCTCCACGGACTGACCTCGACGAGCGTAGCTTGACCTTCGATGTCGTGTGGCTGTTATTACCTAGCCACGAGCCCATCTACACGACGCTACGCGACTGCACTTGCGAGACATATCGAAGTGAGTGTGTGGTGGTACAGTCCGAGACAATGGCGAAGTCAGAAGTGTGTGTGTGCGTGTGTGTTTGCTGACGCTACTCGCCTTCACGTACACATTCATAGCGTGTTTGTACACTTAGCTAACACAAGTAAAGCGCGCGTCGCTTCATGCGATAAAAACACTGTGTCTCAACCGTACGAGTATTCATCGATATTAAACAAACTCAATTTACGGTTTACTTACAAGTTTGTGAGGCATTTGGTATAATCATCATAGCATGTATCGTCCGGAGTTGAGTGCGTCCACTGATGAACTTCATAATGAAAACTCTCGGTGCTATAACGTCCTAAATCCAAATTTAAAGCGTCATCTATTTTCGACTGAGGTAAATCCGTGGCTACGACAGCCGTAAATGCCTGCTGCTCCTCCGCTAAAAAAAGAAACCATTGAATTCTTAAGTCACAGGGCTATATTATGTTTTATGGGAATAACATATAAACAAACAAATATAACATCATGTCTAAAATTCCCGGTTATCCAGAGGTACACCTATAGTGCACACTTTTTTTTTTTGGGTGGGATTTCATCAAATGACCTCTCCCGCTCTGGGCGGAGCGGAAGGGCGTGTCAGACTCTTACTGACTATAACCCACCCGTGTCCCTTCAGTTGCCTGTGCGCCAGGGCCACGGTAACTCTTTCGAACAATCCGCGACCCCGGCAGGCATCGGCCTTATCGGACCCCGTCAATTATGCTGACATCTCTTTGAGGCGCGCGTGGAACACAAACCTACAGTACACCCCTAATTCAGCAGTTATGTTTAAGTCCCATGTAATAAGGGGCGAGCATATGGCCATCAACCAGCCACAAATCCAGACTGGGCTGCTACTGAAAAATTCCTGATGTTAAAACCCAATAACACTTTGCCAGACCTTGGAATCGAACCTAGAACCCC
Organism: Griposia aprilina; assembly: GCA_916610205.1. Taxonomy (NCBI): domain Eukaryota; kingdom Metazoa; phylum Arthropoda; class Insecta; order Lepidoptera; family Noctuidae; genus Griposia; species Griposia aprilina. Next base: position 12,399,784 of record OU744305.1, read on the forward strand.
ATGCTTAAAATAAATTTTACGATCCCAAAAATTACCACCAAAATAGTAATTACTACCAAAAACCAAAACATTCACCAAATTACGAATGTTAAGCATAGGTAATAGCATAATCAGCCTATAATGTTCACAGTGTAAGGACTCAGTCCTCTTCTCTGTGAGAGGGAGTGGGCCGTAATCCACCATGCAGGCACAGTGCGGGTTGGTGAATGTCACATGATTTCAAATTTTTGGTTTTAGGTCATGCCGGATTCCACACGACGTTTTCCTTCACCGTAAAGTAGGTACCTGTCTGGGTTCAAACCAACGAACCTGACCCGTAACTCGGGGTTGTTACGACTAGGCTTACTACTAGGATTACAGTCACGTAGGAGTCACCTTGCACGGACATGATGTGATTTTGGAGTGATCACTCCAATCTTTATACCTTATTACAATGACATTAAAAACGTATTTGGAGTGGTTCAATTTGGAGTAAAGCCTACATTTTGTGTCCTTCCATTTAATTTCAGCGGTTTGATTTGGTTTTAACCGGCTGAAATCCAAAACAGCGGGATAATTACGTAACACACTAACAGTAGCAATGGCTTTCATTTTGACAGTTCAACAACATTCATTGCGTTATTTACGTTGTTTAGCAGAACAATTTTTCGAACATATGCAGCAATGGAATAGCAATATCCTTCAAAATGATTCAGATTCTGATTGAAAGTGTGTTACGTAATTAGGGTCCCGATCATTCCAACTGACCGTAAATGTGGTATTTTAGTGCCCGAGTCCAGTCCCAGCGGAGTAATTGCATAACACACTAACAGTAAGAATGGCTTTAAATTTGACAGTTCAACAACATTCATTGCGTTATTTACGTTGTTGAGTAGATACATTTTTCAAACATATGAAGCAAAGGATTAGCTATATCCTTCAATATGACTCGGATTGTGATTGATAGTGTGTTACGTAATTAGGGTGCTGATCATTCCAACTGACCGTGAATGTGGTATTTTAGTGCCCGAGTCCAGTCCCAGCGGAGTAATTGCATAACACACTAACAGTAGGATTAGCTTTAATTTTGACAGTTCTACAACATTCATTGCGTTATTTACGTTGTTGAGTAGATAAATTTTTCGAACATATGAAGCAAGCAATTAGCTATATCCTTCAATATGACTCAGATTGTGACTGATAGTGTTTTACGCAATTAGGGTCTTGGAGTGGACTCGTGACACGAGACAAGCACTTACTGGACGTTGGGGGGGTCATATCGTCTTGCCTGAGTAACAAGTGTAGGCAATTAATTGGCACTGTTAGTAGTATAATACATAAAATGTAAAACACAAACTTATATATTTCTAACATTATTCTTCATTAAATAACCCCTCTTTAATTCAGTTTCAACTGAAGAATCAGCTCATAACATCAATCCTTTTATACCCACTTACAATTATAAAGTTACGTACATAAGAAGTAATCATGATGTGTAATTAACACTCTGCCTATTTGCGATAACCGTAATGATGTCCGAGTTATTGTGATTTGATTTTATTAATGGATATTATGTCTCTTTTCACCTTATCTGTTTGCCCCTTTCATTATCAGGTTAGGTTTTCAATAAAATGGGGTCATCTTATAATCTCACTAGCTGTTACTCACGAGTTCGTCCGCGTATATTTTGTATTTTATAATCATTATTTTTTATACAAAATCCAGGATGAAATTCCTATGTCCTTCTCCGGGCACCAGGCTACAGGTCAGACTAACGATCGGTTCAGTGGTTTAGGCGTGAAAAGGTAACAGACAGTCAAACAGAGTTTCTTTCGGATCTTAATAATTACTATTTATGATTTTATTTCTGTAAGTAGGGTTGTACAAACACTTTTACACGTCAATTATATTTTTTAAACTAGGTAGATGAAGTCGGCGTTACCTATCTGACTACTCTAAGAAGAACTCTAAGAAGAACAGTTTCTTTTGAAGTCGAGACATAATCTTAGTCAGATTATGTGAAGACCATGTAGATTGGTGTCTGAAACGGTCTTTTTAGGAAAAACCACACAGATTGAGTGGACCTGTCCAGTCAGCGCACGCATTTGTCAGTAAATGTGCAGCTGAACTCAGAACTTAAGGAACTCAACGATTCGACGAACAATACCAATAAAAGGATTTTTGGGTAGGCCGCATAAATTACTAAAACTGCCAGGCCATGATTAAAACTAAAAGAGAAAAAAAAAACAACAATGACCCACATAGTCTTCACATTCACAAAATTAAAATAATAATAATACTTTACAAAGTAAATATTCATGACAAGGTATAATATAAAAATTCATCAATGTACAGTTATAATATAAAAGTCCGGAAATAATCTTGATCAAATAATTTAAGGACCATGTATATTAGTGTCTGACATGGTCTTTTAAGGAAAGAACCATACAGATTTGAATGGAACGTTACTAGTCAGTGCACGCATTTGTCAGTAATTGTGTAGCTCAACTCAGAACTTAAGGAGCTCAATCACTCGACGAACAATACCAAAGAAAGGACATTTGGGTAAGCCGCATAAATTACTCAAAACCGCCAGACAGTTGTTGTCAAGTATTCAATCTAGCCTGCATGCTACTCACATTCACAGTCAGTTTTCTCTTTAAATGTCATCAAAAATATCATAAGTTATGTCGCCTAAATAAATAAAAATGACATTATTAATTCTAAAACACTTAGTATAAAATGTTTATTGCATATGGATACATTGAAGTAGCTTAATTAATCCCAAGCCTTTTTGTCATCCAAGTAATCTTTAACTTTATAGATACCTTTTTGACAGAGTTTTTGTTTAATAAATGATTTAAATTTACTGAGGCTCAGTTCTTTAACATGACTTGGGACTTTGTTGTAAAAAAGTATACTTCGGCACTTAAATGAATTACAATTTTTTTGGAGCCTAGTCGTGGGCACAATAAGTAAATCTTTGTTTCTAGTATTTATGCTATGAATTTCTCTGTGTTTAGAATATAGATTAATAGTCTTTTTAACATAAATCAGGTCCTCATATACATATTGAGATGCGACTGTCATTATCTGTTATTATTATTGCGTCTGTTATTAATATGCTGAACAACACGGGTTGGTGTACAACATAAATAAAAGTGAGTGGATGGTCTTTCAGGCTCGGGGAAGGTCCCTAAGTCAAACACCTAAAGTTAGACTGAATGGCTACCCCCTTAGTAGGGTAGCACAGTTTAAATACCTTGGGCACTTGCTAACCCCGGATCTGAAAGACGATAATGACATAGAAAGGGAGCGTAGAGCGTTGTCTGTTCGTGCGAATATGATAGCACGCAGATTTGCTCGTTGTTCAAGAGACGTCAAGATCACCCTGTTCAGGGCATTTTGCACGTCCTTCTACACGAGCAGTCTGTGGGTGAATTATACGCAAAAGCAGTACGGCGCTCTACGCGTCCAATACAATAATGCATTCAGGGTGCTGTTGGAGCTGCCTCGCTTCTGTAGCGCTTCGGGGATGTTCGCTGAAGCGCGCGTGGATTGTTTTTATACAACCATGCGCAGGCGGTGCACATCCCTGGTGCGCAGGGTGCGGGTCAGCCCGAACAGTATCCTGAGCGCCTTTGCCCAGCGATTCAACTGCCAGTACATGTATCACTGTGACATGGTACATGTGCGGGCTAATGTGGAAATATTGTTTTGAGTTGTAATTGTATTGTATTGTATTTTTGTTTTGAAATTGTATTTATTTATTTGTATTTGTATTTAATTGGTCCGTGTTGACTTCTAATTAATTAAATAATAATTATGTTTATTTCCTTAAATTTATCCCTTAGTGAATACCTACAATTAAGGTTATAAATTGGTCGAATGGCTGGTTCCTGCAGCACAAATATAGGCTAAATGTCGGCTGTATTTCCCCGTACAACATTAAACAATGGAAATAACTAAAATATACTAATCATGTATAATAAATTAGTAAATATAATTATAAAAAAAACAGTAATTAGAATATTAGTATAGTACTCGTATTAGTAATTAATTAGTAATGAGTAATTAATTCAGCACATGATTTGAACAACCAGCGCAGTAACTAATCGTCAGTTTTAAAATAATAGTTGCTGCTACATTTTGATCGTGTTCGTATTGCTATTTTGTTTGAAACAACAGATGTTTTTTTTAAATTACCGACGAAGCATTTCTACGCTTTGGGTCTGGTCTAGAAGAATGTGCTGAATTCATGGTACCAAAAAGTTTGCACATTTAGTTTGTCCTTTAGGGCCCGATGACACATACCACAACCACACCGTAACTACAACCACACCGCAACTACAACCACACCATAACGACACCACGTGGACGGGCACCAATTTGTTTGAAAATGAAAAGTGTATTCACACGGACCACATTTGGCCGTTAAAATCAACCGTGTGGGCGATACCGACCACTTATAGGCGACGTCGCAGCCACAACGCAACCAAAACATTGCGTTGAAGCGACGACACTATCTCAGCCGGAGTCGATCTTTCTGCAAACACTAGCCACAACGTAACCACATCGCAAATACAAGCGACAACGCAACTGCAAAAAGTTGCATCGACACTATTCACACGCAACCGTGGCTTACCCAAATTTTGTCGCTGCGATGTGGTGTGGTTGTGGTACGTGAGAATGGACCTTTACACCGTGTATACAGCAGAGGACACTCGATTTAAAACGATCAACATTCCGAAATTTTCAGCCACTTTCGTCGCTGTCTGTACGTCGTCGTACCTTCAAGATACTGTGTACGCTAAGAGGTGCCTAAACGATAAATAAATTATAGAGCTTTTTACGTGAAAAGGGAAGTCATGTAAGTGTATAGGGAAAATATATTTCAGGACTGAAAGTCAAGAAAAACTGAAGAGGCAGCTAATTTTATTGCCGGTAAATATTTTATTTTCGAAAACATTTTTACTGAAGATATCATTAACGCCAGTATGATCTGAAATGGGCAAATGAATTTATCTGACTGAGAACTTTATTAGCCTTCTGAATCTTACATAATTCCTGCCGGTCTAATCTCTAAAAAAAGTGAGTTGTCATTCCACCGAATGCTAGGGACTGACACTATTGACGGGTCAGCTCCCTTCATCTAAGTTTTCACGGTCAGATTTTTACAGAATAAATCAGTTGATTTTTTGTCCTGTTTTTTTGTTCCAAAGCAATGTGGTTGGAAGCAATTTATATTCCAAAGTTTTTATACAAAGTATGGTCATTTCAGTTAATTTCCAAGAGCTGAGAGGCGCGCTCTAGTGGCCGCTAAAGGGATTAAGGCACCAGCGTGATTGATAACGGACACGGCGGATAGAAACGCAATGAGCCGTGCTGGGGCCCTTCATTTGTTTCATTCGGGTGCGGATTTAGTGTAGTGACAAGCGGATTCTATATCTATAATAATATCAGCCTACTATTGTCCTACTGCAAAGCAAAGGCGTCTTCTCATACACAGAAGGCACGAGCATTGATAACCTCTCCTGCTCAAGACGGGTTGGCGATTTCAGACTTATGTATATAAATTAGTTACATACAAATAAATAAAATTGAAGTGTCTGTTTGTAATGTCAAAATAACTGCTTTTTACTAAATGCGTATGAAAGTATAATGGTGCTAAAAACAAAAAACAAAACATTTTTTTTATTTTTGTCTGTGACTGTCTGTTTGTTCCGGCTAATCTCCGAAACGGCTGGACCGATTTTGACGGGACTTTCACTGATAGGTAGCTGTTGTTATAAGGAGTATCATAAGTTATCTTTTTGTCCCGGTAACTTAGTAATTTCCAACCTCCACAAGGGCGAAGCCGCGGGCAGCAGCCCACTAACTAACTACAAGAACTATAAGTCTAGATTTCCTCACGATGTTTTTCCTTCACCAATATCAGTGATATCATAGATACACTCAGAAACTACATAGGAAATGAAAAAGTCATATTGATACTTACCTGGATTTGAACCCACAACCTCATGCATGAGAGGCGAGGCTTCAACAAAATAAAGAAGTTCTATTCTATTCCACACCTAGTATAAAAGAATGTCGCTTTTCATTTCTGTGACCGCTACATTCTTGTCAACTTAATAATACATTTTGATGCAGTTTCCGCCAGCATTTAGAGAATTTATCCCGGAAGGTCTATGTGTTCATACATATAAACCTTCATATTTCACAAAGAACAAACTTTCACATTTATAATATTTGTAGGATAGGATCATTCCTATCCTACTAATATTATAAATGTGAAAGTTTGTGAGGATGGATGGATGTTTGTTACTCTTTCACGCAAAAACTACTGAACGGATTTGAATAGAATTGGGAACAAAGATAGTTTATAACCTGGGTTAACACGTAGGATACTTTTCATCTCGGTAGTACGTTCCCTTAGGATAATTTCCGACATCCACGCGGGCGAAGCCGTGGGCAAAAGCTATTACATCAATATTAAACTTAGGTATAACACAGTATCTTACAATCTTACAATCTTGATGTCGTGACGTGTCGTCATTGATGTGCGAAGCAGGGGCTGGTCTCTTTTTTCCGCTCGCTTCTCTCATATAGAAGCCTGATAGTCTAACAATGAGTCTTACAAAGAGGTATCGTATTACCCTGTAACTGGGTTGTGAAGGTCAGATTGGCAGTCACTCCATGTAACAGCACACACAGCATGTCACAGCTGTAGATACCCGTTTTAGTTTCGTAAACTTCCGTTTAATAGGGGGTGAGTGTATACAGTCAGATTCCAGGCCAATTCCAAGAAATTCCTAAACCCCAATAATACTTTACCCGACCTGGGGATTGAACAAGTTCCAGTGCAACAGTCGCGCTTGCAAACACTAGATTAACGAGGAACTCTCGTTTATCAAGTTAGAAATTAATAACGTCGAATATTTTATTAATCTCATAATGATGATTGCCTTGTATTCAATGATCTTCTTTTAACTTTCTGGTCTTTGTAAAACTATATGTACGGTTTAATTTGGTCACTGTAACTAAGTTAGAGTACCCCGACCAAATGAGTTAGATAAGAACTGTGACTTAACATGCACGAGCCGAGCGGGCGAAGCGAGCGATGTCGCGAGGGCGGCTGGCGAGCGCTACATATGATATGTTGATTTAAAAGAGTGTCCATGGAGTTGCCCGTTCTTCTCCATAGTTACCTACTACGCTTTGGAATGGGCAACTAGCTTCATTTTTCTGACTGACCGACCGCTAATAATTCAAAAGTGTCTGTAATTGGATATTTGAAATAAATGCGTTGAGTTTGAGTTTGACATCCGAGTTGGTCGCAGTTACTAGGCATCACAAGTAGGTATATTAGAGTATTGGTTTGTATTTTTGATGAAATCAAAATGGGAATTATTTGGGTATCGATTAATCGCTTTTTCCAAGTTATATAATCCTATCCTTATGTTCTAATGGATTATGTAGCGACTGCTGTTGAAACACCAATACGTACGTATTTGCAACAAACCGACCAACCAGACCGATACGGAAATTGAGATTTATTTCACACGATATTGTTTTCAAAATGGCTAATTTAAACCACGGATGACAGAAAGGCTTGACAGATTATTTTTTGGTATATTTTTTGCCCAATTTATGTGTTTTGTTAATATGTGTATGAGAAAAAATTGGAATATGGAAATCGGATTTATTGGATCAGCCGCGATCAGAATGTGCCAAATATGAGCCAGGTCTGAACCGATGTTATTAATAAATTGGCTCATTCATTAAATACAGATTCATAAAACTTTATTTATGATTGACCTGACTAGGTATAAGTCCAGATTCTTTGAGCGGGGTCAAAAATGAACCTAGAATAAAGCTGATATCAGATCCTTCACTCGAGTGAACTTTTATTTTCGTTTCATTTCACGTTCACAGGACACCGATAAAATTACATAGGAATGAACCTACATCTGCTTATTTTATTTAATTTTTCGATCATTCAGTAGGCTAGTTAAAGATGTAGAGTGCCGACATCCTACATCGTTGGATTGGTTCAATAACGAATTCATTTTTCACTGTTTATTTATTTTGTGTTCAGAAAAGAAAGAAAAAAGGAAAATATGTTTATTTGGCATATGTCACAAGTAAACACAATATAAAAAACAATGAATAAACTTAAAACTTTTTTCTCAGTTAATTTTAATTTTGATCTGCCAGTTTGAGTAATTTATCCTTTCTTTGGTATTGTTCGTCGAATCGTTGAGCTCCTAAGTCCTGACTTCCTGAATTGAGCTGCACGATTACTGACAAATGCGTGCACTGAATGGACAGGTCCACTCAATCTGTGTGGTTATTTCCTCAAAAGACCATTTCAGATACCAATCTGCATGGTCTTCACATGATCTGACCAAGATTATATCTAGACTTTAAAAGAGACTGTGACCTCTGAGTTTCTTTCGGCCTTTCTTCTCAAAGTAGTCAGATAGAAAACCCCGACCTCATCTAGATTAAAAAATATGATTGACGTGTAAGAGTGTTTGTACAAACCTACTTACAGAAATAAAATCATTTATCATTTAAACTAACAAAACTATGGTGGAGTTTAAAATGCCGAATAAATTACATATATTAATAAAAAGAGAAGCGTCGGATACGCGTGACATTGGTACTTGCCGGGTTCAACATTCCGGGTTCAACATGCAGTTCGCGCAAAACATTATGAGCCCTCCGATCGTAGGTCCGAGAACGAAACCGCGCAAGGTACAGTTGAGTGAGAGTGAGAGAGTTCCCTCGGACACCTATATTATGCATACTGTGCAGCCACTCGCATGCAACTCCCGAGAGCTCATAAAGTTTTGCGTGAACTGTACCAGTTCACTTTCACCCTATCGCGAGTGAACCAATTTAAACATACTCAATACTCAATTCTTTATTGCATTCCATATCAAAAGCAATGCAATGCAAATCAATGAAATGTGCAATGTGTGTGAGCAATGTGTATTGTCTTTGGTCCCAGACCCTAACCTCAAGCAATGGACAAAATTGTAAAACTTTTATTTTTTGGATACGAGGCTTTTGGCTACTTTGTATGTCTGTATTTTTATTAATGTCATTTATTTGTAATGTGCGTTTTGTTTGTGCGGAATAAAATATTTTTCTTTATTTCTTTCTTCTTTCTTTATATGATATATAGATGGTCTAAAGAAGAACAAGATCAATATGGACCCTGTCGGGCGCAGCAAAATTAGGAGAGGGGAAAAGAGCTAAGCAGCAATTCAAGCAATTCAATATTATTAAAATTTATTGGATGAGTTTAATTGGGTGTATAATTATGTATATTTGTATATTATTAGGTTTGTGTATACTATATTAGTTATTTTTATTTTATGTATTGCACAATAATAATGTAGGTAATTATTATGAAATTCTTAGTAGTATTTTTGTTATTATTAAATTATGCTATTATTTATGTATTCATATTTTCATATTTATGTTTGATTTTTTATATTCTTATTTATTTATTTATTTAACCACATATATAAATAGACAAGAAGAAAGGAACAGAAAAATAAGTACAAAGGTGATGCTTATTTCTAAATAAATCTCGAATTTGTTATTATATTATAACATAATTTAACGTAGCATTGCCTGTATTCCTCGAAGGTCAAAAAATCGAGGTTCAAATACCACACAGCGGCAATGGAAAATAATCTTCTTTTCTAATTACCCTCTAGAGAAATAACTGTAATAAGTGCAATATAATTATAGTTATAGATGGTTATACAAGGGGCTAAAATGACCCTTTATAAACAAGGTAGTTTTACTCCCGAGTTTAAGCGAGGGAGTAAATAGAAACTGAGTTATAATGAGTTTTTAGCGCCATGCGTTACACTCTACTTTTTACTACGATTGCGGGAAAATAAAATAATCCAATACAATATTATATAGTTTACTTTTTTTTTTCGTCTATAAGCCACAACGCAATGCACACATTTTACGAGTCAGTTTATTCATGATTATTCTATTTATGAATAAATACTTTTTCGTTTTTGTAGGCTTGTTAGTGACAGACAATACAAAAAATACTTTTTCCCCTAGAGGAAAATATGCTATTTTATCCCCGCTCTGATACGCTACAATGACGGACTTTTTGCGCGAGAGGAGTGAAAAAGCTATTATAACACTGTATACCTATACTGCTAATCATGAGATTCTGGGTTCAATTCCCAGATCGGATAAAATGTTATAGTTTTTCTATCAAGAATTTCTCAGTAGCAGCCCGGAGTCTGGATTTGTGCCTAGTTGATGACAATGATTTTTAGTCGAATTTATAATGCAATTAACAAAGAATGCAATATAATGGCGTGAATAAATTCGAGTGTAAAAAGAAAGTGAATCAATGGTTCACGACTCTAACCTACGAGTAAATTGAAAAGTTACTTGGAAAACTTTTTTAACAGTTCCTGCTTATTCAGACAACTCAAATATACGGGTTTGTCATGATTGGTCGACAAACGTTTGGTCGACTTAACGATTGGTCGACAAACGATTGACCGACAGTAACGATTGATCGACACAACCATTAATCGACATATACGATTGGTCGACTCAACTATTGATCGACAATAACAATTGGTCGACATTACGATTAGCCGACATTTTTTTTATAATTTTTATTTTGGACAAAAAATAAATCCTGGTTTATCCTGGGTTTTATCTGATTAGCATAATAAGGCGTAGCCGACGGCGGCGGCGGCGGTGGGGACGGCGGGGTCTTTCAGACCCCGCCATCCCCTTCTAAACTAACCTGTCCGAGTCGGGGTGCCCCAGGTCCCGAGCTCGCTTCGCTCGCTCTTGCATCCTATCCCCGATTGTGTAGATGTCGACCAATTGTTATGGTCGATCAATAGTTGAGTCGACCAATCGTATATGTCGATTAATGGTTGTGTCGATCAATCGTTACTGTCGGTCAATCGGTTGTCGACCAATCGTTACGTCGACCAAACGTTTGTCGACCAATCGTTAGTATCCCAAATATACACCACACACTTACACCACATTTATACACGACACGTACACACGACACATACACTTACCAAATTCACACTAGAGAGAGGCGATACATATTTTTTTTTAGTTTATTCGATTAATTGTTTGTTTCTTTATCTTATTAACTTTATTTTCTTTTTGTAATAAACGACAACTACTTACGCAATCTAAATCCGTACTGTTATTGGTATTAAAATAAATAAAACACTTTCAGAAAATTTCAAATATAACAACAAAATGAAAGAGACAAAGATGAGAACAGGCATTTAGTTAGAAGAACGGCTTTTGGTGGAATCACAGTTGGGTTATGTAAAGTAGATTTTTTCACTCATACACACTATTCATATTGCTATCGGCAGTGTAAATAAGTTCTGTGTTTTGTGTAAAATGTGTGGTATCGTGAATAAACCACCAAGTTATATCTGGGGCCACTTAATTCTAAATAATTTGTACATAACCGATAACAATTATCCTGAAAACAACTTCATAACATTTCGTAAAAAAATTGTAGAAATTGTTTTTTTTTTCAAATGTCTATTTACTAACTACATTCGATTTTACAAAAATCCCATAGAAAAAATAAGTTCAGGTTTCCCTGAAATTAAACATCTTCCGGGATCTTTTTAAGCATTATTTTTGCCATAAAACCGTAATTGGGAATATTACGAACACTTTAAAATAAAAAATAGCCAAATAGGTACAGCCGTTCTCAATTGATGTGCAAACGAAAAAAAAGACTAAGATTCGAGTAAAACTATTTAGAATCTGTCAGTAAAATCTGTTCTGTCATGGAGAAAAAGTCGTGTACACATACATACATAACATCACGCCTGTATTCCCCGAAGGGTTAGGCAGAGGTGTACCTATAGCACACCCACATTTCGCCAGTTATGTTTAAGTCCCATGTAATAGGGGGCGAGCCTATTGCCATCAACCGGGCACAAATTCAGGCTCCGGGCTGCTACCGAGAAATTCCAGATGGAAAATCCCGATTACACTCGTCGAAGTCGTTGTGTGTTATATTAATTGTGGTGTTAATAAACGAGTTCAATCCAAATAGTCTCTTGATTTCAATAATAGCAAATCAGCGAGGTTCCACCACACGGAATGTAAAAATAATAAATTATAAAGCAAATGTGAAGGAGTTGAGCTTAACAGAAAAATCAATGATAAAAACCAAATAAGCAAAACACACAACATAATAAATAACACTGTATATTGTTGAAGTGATCCCACTGAATTGATTGTACAGGCTCAATCCGTTGGTCTTAAAATAGATTGCTCCGGTAACCCATTTACACAGTGAGACCTTCGCATTGTTGGAATTGATATACTAGATTCCTATGCATTTTGTCTTTAACGTAAACAAGTATTCAGTCGTCGTGAGGTGTAGAATAGCCTCCATGAGTAACGCTACGCAAATACGTCGTACATAATTCTAGAGCCCCCGGCGTTGAGATTATTCGTCAGTTTAAAAAAAACGTGTTTTTGGAACCCACCGCGTAGCAGACTTAGCGTCAGTTTAAAAAAAACACCGGCTTACAAATCTATACGTCAGGCGCTTTCTGGTTAGCAGCCCGCCTCATTACAACTTATCACCTCTTTAACTTACCTACTGCCTGAAAAATTCAGACTACAATCTTCCCCCGGCTGGGATACAGGCCTCCTCTCTGTGAGAGGGAGTAGGCCGTAATCCACTACGGGGACCCAGTGCGGGATGGTGGACGTCACATGTCTTCGAATTTTTGCTTCTAGGTCATGCCGAATTCCTCACGATGTTTTTCTTCACCGTTTTGAGAGCAGTGGTGGTGAAATAATTTACGCAAAGTAAAGTGCTGCTTGATTTCGAACCTACCACCAACAACTCGTAAGTCGCGGCCTTTTCCACTGAGCTACCACAGCTGCTTCTGCCTAATATAACTGCTACATCGCCACATGCAAGCTACACGTCATACTGCCGTCACGCAAATCCTGCATCGCGCAAGCAGAGTTTACCGCGCGACTAGCATATACAACGTATTTTTTTTTTTTTTCATTTATTCATATTCCCTGTCAACCTGTATACAACGTCCCGACATCAACCGTAGGGCAGTTGCCCACCAGACACGACACCCATCTGTTCGGAGCATCCTCCCTTTGCTATGGAGGTATGAGTGAGCGTTACACCCTGTTCCTCATACCTCTATACTGGTGACCCCGAACATGAACGTCAGCGCAGCTTTCGTGCATCTACATCAGCGTGACGTCATCATCACTTCCTCAAGCTTTCAAGCGGCGAGTCACACAGCCAGCCAGCACTGGGGAAACCTTCGCAGACAGTTCCGACTCACTGGAACCTCAACTGGCCCTGGCAAGCATCGCAAGATACAAGACTCAGCCCACTATCGACCTCCAGTCTCCGGTGGGGAGTGATGTTGCGGTATCAACATCGCCACAATTACTTATAGTTACTGTCGACACGACGGAAAAATTTCAGGTTTTGGCGCCTGAGCCATTTTACCTTTCCGCCGTCGATATTATTAATTAGCATTTCAATATTATGTATATACGTAAGGTCTAAATATTATTTAAGCTAGGTATTATTCCTTATGGTTAATTTTGCTAAACAATGCAGATTTCATGCCATCTCTCCCGATCAACTTAACTTCAAGGGTAAAATCCGTCAGCCATGAGGATTACTACACGCAAAAAATTAACTCGTAGCCACCTCATTAACAAACATTTTAAAATTCAAAACGCGTACTGTACTAATATTCCAAAAAAAAATGCCGATTAGCTATTTTAATAGCCGAAATCGAAACACTACCAATCTCACATTCGAAGACTAAACATTGGACATGACATTTATGCAAGACATTATTGAAGTAACTGAAAACCTGAAAAAACGTCATTGTAGTCCTCATTAGGAACGATTTTTACTATTGGACAAACCACGAAATCGCGAAAAAAACTCAGCTACTCCATAATTTATATTTGCATCACTCGACAAAATATAGGGAACGACAGTTTTTTTTTTACGATTTTAGTGTTGGTCCCCGAAAGTAAAAGTTGATCATGATTGTAAAAGTAGGTCCTAAACGGGTCTATCCCCTTTGCAGATTTTCAATTACACCTTGTACGTCGAATCGTGACTTTTTCGTTTCCAATTAATCTCCAACACCTGTTGTGAAGCCTGTGCTAGATTCCGCTACGGCCCGAACTATTTCCCTTGATTAAGGAATGCCTGCATGCCTAGCACTGCATGCGTGAGCCCTTTTTCTTTTGGGTGGGAAATCATCAAATAATTTCTCCCGTTCTGCGCGGAGCGAGAGGGCGTGTCAGACTTTTACTGACTAAAACCGGCCCATGTTCCTTCAGTTGCCTGTGCGCCAGGGCCACGGTAACAACAACCAACAACAACAACCACAACATCGCGAACAATCGCGACCCCGGCAGGCATCGGCCCTATCGGACCCCGTCTATTATTTATTTATTTATTTATTTATTTATTAACTATGGATGACTTACAGCTAAAACACTCATAATAAAAATAGTATGTGAGACTGACAGCCAATTAAAAGTCATCACTTCTAACAACAGATTGGAAATAAAGAGTGTGAACAACACAACATAGCTACCAAAAAAGAAACAAAAACAGTATAACATTCAAACTTAAAACTAAATTCACATTTTATATTCAACACAAGAATAAAAACCTGAACATACAAAATATTAATTAAAAAAGCTAAGGCTCAGGCACTTTCTGGCCAAGGACACACCCGTTATGAATGGATCAAAATCATGCCGTTTACACATGTCATTATAGTTTCTACTTGCACGCACTATAGATGAATTTTGCCTGTAAATCGTAGAGGTAAATGGAACACGCAACGGTGCGTTCCATCGCTTCGACCTTCCGGGAACGGTAAAATAAAATTTGGATAGAATATCAGAATTATTAATAGAATTATTGAAAATTTTAAATAATGAAATACAGTCAGAGATTGTTCGCCGATTAATTAGGGGTAATACATGATACTCCTTACAGAGGTTGTGGTAATCCTCAGACCGGTAGGGCACTTTCTGATGATAACACAAATACTTGATGAACCTCTTCTGGATGCTCTCTATACGATCAATGTACTTGTGTTAACATGGATTCCAGATTTCAGACGCGTATTCCAAGTGGCTTCTAACAAAAGTACAGTAAATAATTTTTAGAGTTTTGGCTTGAGTGAAGCACTAGGATAGCCGCATTATGAAACTTAGTGCTTTAGATGCTTTAGCGACTATGGCATCGACATGATATTCGAAAGTAAGCTTAGAATCGTGATATACCCCCAGATCACGGATGCAATTCGTTCTAGGTAGTGCTTGATCACCCAAGATATACGACGAAGGTATAATTGAGCGCTTTCGAGAATATGTTAGAACCGAACATTTAGCAGGGTTAAGGTCGAGCTTACCCCAACGACAGTAAGCCTCCAGACGACATAAATCATCCTGAAGTGCAATCACGTCCACATGTGATGATATTGTGGCAAAGATCTTCATATCGTCAGCAAAACACAACAGTTTGGATGAAATCAAGCAAGAGTTGATGTCGTTTATATAGATAATGAAAAGTAATGGGCCGAACAATGAACCCTGGGGGACTCCACTGGGGACAGGCACCCAACCAGACATATAATTGCTTAATACTACTGCTTGGGACCTGTTCTCCAGATAAGAAGAACACCATCTGAGTAAATTACCTCGTATTCCCATACCATATAACTTTGATAGTAAGATCTCATGGTAAATGCGATCAAAAGACTTACTGTAATCAGTATAAACAATATCAACCTGCTTACCGTTATCCATGGCATCAGTAATAAAATCATTGAGCAGAATTAAGTTGGTGACTGTAGACCTTCCTTTCAAAAAACCATGTTGAAAGGAACTAAACGAATTTTTGAGAGCACTATAAATCTGGTTGTAAATGATCCTTTCGAAGATTTTTGCCACAATACAGAGCTTGGATATTGGCCTGTAGTTTACCTCTTCGGTTTTGACTCCTTTTTTGTGAATAGGCGTTATGAACGCCGATTTCCAAAGCTCAGGTACAACACAAGTATCCAAGGATTTCCTGAAGAGAATCGAGATAGGCTGGGCAATCGAAGTCGAACATCGTACAAGAAATTTGGATGAAATATTATCCGGACCAGCCGCCTTAGAAGTATCTAACTTACGAAGCAAGTTAGAAACCTCCTCAACATTCACTACAATGCTACATATATCAGATAGGCAGGAAGATTCAGTAAAAAGAGAGGATGAAGAAATTCCATGATTAGAGCTAGTATCTAGAAATGTAGAATGAAAGTACGTAGAAAACGCTTCGCATATTGTTTCACCGGTACGCAACGTTTCGCTATTATAGTTTAAAGTGCTCGGAACTGCATTTGAGTTATGTCGTTTTTTAACGAAAGTCCAAAAATATTTAGGGTTTTCTTTAATAGATTTTTCGGTTAAATTCAAGTAGTTTTCATAACATTGCGATTCCAATACCTTTACCCTTTCACGAAGAAGTTTAAAAGTTGACTCATCAGCTAAATTGCCATACGTTTTAAACTTTTTTAAATACTTGTATTTTTCTTTAATTGTTCTAATCAATGCCGAATTGTACCAACTTGGATATGTTTTGCTACGATGTAATTTTTGTGGAATGTATTTTGTGTGTAAATTGAGAATAACTTGATTGAAAAAAATTAATGATTCATCAATTGATCGTGTCGCAAACTCAGATTCCCAGTCAGTCATGGAAATGTCTTTGTTGATAGATTCATAGTCACCCTTGTCGAACAGATATTGCGTCCGTGGCGCGCACCCTAATAGGGGAGTTTCAACGAAATCCATATTTATAAATAGTGCTGGATGGTAGGCGTCGATGGGAACCAGCGGACTAGAGCATTCAACCACATTAACTAATTGGTTTGAAAGTACCAAATCTAAAATTTTACCATACCTATTATGAACACCATTGTATTGACCAAAATCTAGGGTACATAATTCGTCACTAAGTAAAACTTAGTCAGGACCATTCGGGTTCATTGGGACGAGCGACAGATTATCAGATGGGAACCAGTTAATACCGCTCATGTTAAAATAACCAATAATGAGGAAGGTATCAGAAGAGTTACTCATAACTATTTGGTTAAGTTTTGTGAGGTAATTGCGAAGTTGTAAAGAAAAAGAAAGGCCTAAGTTTTGCTGACATAAATAAAATACAGAAATATGTAAGGTAATATATTTACGTGTATTTGAATTTTTCAGTCGTATGCTGAGCCATAAATCCTCTGCTGTAGAATGGAAGGTAGGTTGACATATAACTGAAAGTTCCCTACGTGTAGCAATAAGCACACCCCCACCACGCGATTGTCCGGTCAAAACATAATCCCGATCACGACGCCACACAATGTACCGTTCATCAAAGAATTCGGAGTCCAAAACTCCATCTAATAACCACGTCTCTGTAAGAAAAATAATATCATACGAGTTTAGTAATATTTGACGATAGAAAGTATTACTTTTAGTTCTAAGCCCGCGAACATTTTGATAAAATATATTTAACTTAGGAGCCATTAAAAGACAAGACTAATAATTGAGTATAAATCTGTATAATCCATTAAAATAAAGCATTTCATTAAATAATATTGTAAAATAAGGTTTAATATAATTAAATAAGTATAATGAAGGTAAAAGTCAATAAGATTGGCGCGAGCGCAGGAATCATACGATGTTATGTAGTAAACAGCTGTGCGAAAAAGCAAGCAATAGTGCGTGGTGCGTGCAAGTGCGAGAGAGTAAAACATATTGTAATGCGGTAAAGCTTTAAAGTAAACAGCGCGATAACGAACACAAAACATACAAGTATCTAAACAAAAGAGAGGTGTCGAACTCATTAGTACGGCAGAGGTGTTAAACATTTTGTAAAAAGTTATTGTGACACAAACGGTATTAAACAGTTGGAGCCATTGAAGTAAAATATAATAGCAAGATAGGATAGTATGTGTAAAAATTAAGAGGCACATTAGACAATCTTGTTTAAATCTGACTCCTTCCTTATGATAAAAACTTTCGAATGATTATTTTTAAGTATATGAATTTTACCATGTTTAACCCATACATACTCATAATGCTTATCCTTGGCAATGATTTTAACTTTAGTTAAAAGCTTTTTGTACTCCACGCTTAGGTGATCGTTAACATACACACGCTGAGATGAGCCTTGAAACCCGATGTCACAAGTGGAAAGGTCCTTCTTGGCTCGTGCCGCCGCAATGAAATCTTCCTTTACATACCGGTTTAAAAAATTCACTATTATCAGCTTTTCATTGGAACCAAAAATAGGGACCCTAGAAATATAGTTCACCTGGGCTTTGGGACAGCTGTAGTTAACTTTACGGCCGATAGCGTCGATAATTGAGTACAAATTCTCATCCTTCTGTAAAGGAACCCCCTTAATTTCAACGTTGTTTAGCCTGGATCTCTGTTCATAAGACGAGAGTAGATACTTCGTGCTCGCCAAGTCAGTCTGTAAACAATTCATTGTTTCCTGAAGCTTTTCAAATTCAGACACTTTTGCTTCAACTTCGACGAGTCTTGTGTCAAAATCGTCAAGTCTCCCACAAGCGCCCACACATGACAACTTAAGCTCAGCCAGCTCATTCTTGATCACGCGAATGTCATCTACCAAGGTCGGCAAATTAAGTAGCTGCCGCTTCATGTCACGTATCTCGCTTAATATGGTATCCAGCGACACAGGTTCAGGGGCAGGCACAACTGGTGACGTGGTTCTGCAAGTGGGGCATTTCCATTGTGCCATCCTATTGACACCCAGATTTCTCCATCCGGTTTCTGAGAGGTTTGCACATCCAAAATCCAGGTGTTTCTTGCAACTGCCACACTGGACGCCATCGTTGAACTGCACGTTACAAACTGCGCACGATTTCATTTTCAAAATTCTATACTTTGAACTGAACTAAAACGTAAAAAGGTTGGCGATCTATTTCTTTAAAGTGTTGCGTACTGTGCGTATGAGTGTCCGCACACGAGTGACACGAGTGTCATTATACTGACATCTCTTTGAGGCGCGCGTGGATCACAAACCTATAGTACACCCCTAATTCAGCAGTTATGTTTAAGTCCCATGTAATAAGGGGCGAGCATATGGCCATCAACCGGGCACAAATCCAGACACTGGGCTGCTACTGAAAAATTCCTGATGTTAAAACCCAATAACACTTTGCCAGACCACTTTGCCTCGTTCGCGTGCATTACTGCTTCGTAGAAGGAGGTGATGTGTGAGCCCTGCTTTACTCCCGGTGAATCTATTGAATGGAGTGTAAAGGCCTTCATTACGAAGATGGGGTGTTATTTCTCAAAAGGCTTTGAGTATCTTTTCGTTTTTTTTTTGTTTCGAATCCCCTTTTTTGTGATTTTTCTGCTTGTAGTGAAAAGGATTTGTTTTTGAAATCAGGAACATACTTCAAGTTTACATATATTCTTCAATAATTTTACCACTTATTACGATCGTTTTTACTTAACTGCTAAAATTTTAGGGTAATGTTTTTCGAGTGGTTGTGCAAGGGGATTTATTAACCGGGCGAATAAATATTATATGGATGACTGTTAAATGAGATACTTTGATACTAACAGAGCTGCGTTAAATTATGTTTGAGAAAAAATAATTTAACTGGCGATAATTATGAATGATTAAAATTCGTAAATTGAGCTACTAACAGTGGAAAAAAGTAAATCTAAGCTAGCAACTAAAATTCAGAGTGTCTGAATTAAATACTAAATTGGGCGAAAAAAATACTACAACTACAAGTACCCAGTGTATACCAATCGAGTGAGTCTGAAAGTGTAGTGAAAAATCAAGTAACGAATCGTTTGGGTTAGGTTCGGTTTGACCATTAACGCCAGATCCCCTCTATTGTTGGTTACTCTATTAAGGCACTATCACTTATTATTTTAAAACACCTCAATTAAGATATAACGCAGCACTCTTGGATTAAAATATATGCCAGATGTTGAATATAATGTGAGCTGCAAAATTGTTACTCAAATAAAAATTTGTTCGCTTAAGAATTATTATACTGATCGTTTTAAATAACTCGTACCTCAAATTCGTATTTTTAAGTTACCGTTTTCAATATTTGTGTTCGCCCTCAGTCTTTTCCTACTTAGTATATCAGTACGCCATAATCAGTATTTTTAACACCCTTAGTTTTAATTTTTATTTGATCGTTTAAGTACTACCCTTTAACTAATTTAAGTGTACTTATAGTAGTTAAAGCGTTTAAAAACGCCTCAGAGGAAACTTAAGGCATGCTAAACTACACTCGAGAGCAATGAATCCGGGTCACTTAAAGAATCCTAAAAATCTCGGAAACTAAAAATGCTAGGTTAATGCAATAAATTGTATTTAATAGACAATGTAATACTCCTTAAATGAAGGTATTAAAACTTCTTAGTTATTGTAAAGTTATATCATAAAAAAATCTAATTTGAAAAAGGGCCACTTTCGAAGATGGAACTACGAAATTACAGCATTTGGTTTTGCTTTTGTTTGTAATCTGTCATTTATGTGGGTACATAAACCATGTTGATAGTGCTCTATATTCATTATTCAAGCTGAAATTATGTCGCTTACGCCTGAAGAATGCACCAGAATACTTACAATGCTGGAAACCGGCCGGAGTCAGCGCGATACAGCCAGGACTGTCGGTGTGTCGCTGTCAACAGTACAAAGAGTTCTCCGACGTTACGAAGAAACTGGTTCTAACCTACGCAGACCAGGAACGGGCAGAACCAGGTGTACCACAGCACGAGAAGACCGATACTTGGTGAACACCATGCTTCGAAATCGCTTTCTCACAGGAACTGAACTCACAAATCAGTTTCGACGCCTCGGAGGAAGTAACCCAAGTGCATGGACAGTAAGACGTCGGCTTGCTGAATCTAACTTAAAACCCCTTAGACCTGCAAACGGCCCTAAACTGGAGCGTGGGCATCGTATTTCAAGACTAAGATATGCCCAGAGCCACGTAAATTGGAGTATTGAAGATTGGTCAAAAGTTATGTTCTCCGACGAATCAAAATTTATGCTCTACAAGCACGATGGAAGACACAGAGTGTATCGAAGACCAGGGGAAAGATTCAAGCAAGCATGCATCGAAGAAAAAGTAGCCTACGGTGGTGGGTCTGTACTTGTGTGGGCCGGAATTTCTTCTGAAAGTCGCACAGAGCTGGTGATCATAGAAAACGGCTCTTTAACTAGCGTAAGATATGTGGAAGAAATCCTCAATGATCACGTTGGTCCATTTATGGTCAATTTAGGTGAGGATGCTATATTTATGCATGACAATGCCCGACCTCATACAGGTAGGATTGTGAATGACTACCTTCAAGAGATGAACATTACTCGTATGGAGTGGCCAGCGCGCAGCCCGGATATCAACCCGATCGAGCATGCTTGGGACGAGCTAGGCAGATGCGTAAAACAACGAAACCCTCCCCCAATCACGCTTCGTGAGCTCAAAATTGCTCTCACAGAGGAATGGGAGAATATTCCCCAAAATCGTATAAGGAACTTGGTGTACAGCATGCCAAACCGCGTAAACGCAGTAATGGAAGCACGAGGAGGCAATACGAAGTATTAAAATTCAAGAAAATCGTAATAAAGTTCAAAAATTTCATGTTTCCTATTTTTGTTTTAAGGAGAGATCAGCAGTTTTTTTCTTTATGTAATTTTGTGTTAATAAAATGTATGGTGACTCATATTTTTTTTACTTTCATTTAAGGAGTATTACATTGTCTATTAAATACAATTTATTGCATTAACCTATCATTTTTAGTTTCCGAAATTTTTAACATTCTTTAAGTGACCCGGATTCATTGCTCTCGAGTGTATATAATTATAGTTTTGCTTGTAGGTAGTGATCTTGACTATACTTCCGGGATTGTCTTGATAGCCGTGGAATACCTTCCACTCCTCAAAAGCACCTCAGGACATGTTTTCGGAGGCCCATTATTGAGTGTGCAAATCACCCCCTGCCATTTTATCTGTGTATTTTATATAAAACATTGGTCAGGCAGGGGCCAGAGTCTTTCCATAGTCCTAGATAACGAGTCCACTTAAGCTACCCAAATCCATAGTCCTATATCTTTGTTTCCACATCCTGCAATAGTCCTACACCAACTGGGGATTGTCATTGGGTGCACTTATATAGTCCGAACAGGGAGAATCGTTGGTTGGTACCTCATTTCATTAAAAACGTCTAACAGGCCTCTGCGAGTTGACTTCGGCCCCTCGTATGCCTTCCAAAGGTCCGGGACTCCAGGGTCCCGAGAAATGTTAAGACACATAATAATAAGACTATGTACTCGTATATGTGTGTTTTTTGACTATAATAAAACATGCTATTATTTATCTAGCTATCACATACTAAATGTTTTGCTCTAGGTATTCTGCGACCGAGTAAAAGCATTTTTGTGTAACATAACGCGACGAATGTTGCTGAACTGTCAAAATTAAAACCATTCCTACTGTTAGTGTATTACGCAGTCACCCCGCAGGTCGTACCAGGGTAGTGAGGAGCAGTGGAGTGCTTTCCACGAGAACTTCCTCGTAGACGTGGTGCTATAGTTGAACGTCAGAAATGCGGAATCTTCTCTCGTTTTAGAATACACTAACCACCCTGCTTCGCACGATTTTTACGACTTGACAAAAATCCGAGATATCCTTATTATAACGGTTGTAAATAGACACTTAACGAAGCCGAGAGTCATTTGTACTCGCCGTCATGTAATCATCTTTTTGGACTAGACCATACCTCGTAACCTTCTGGTTACGGAGATATTGAAGGTCAAAATTCCAACCTTTTACTGAGGTTTTTTTTTTACGAAAACTATTTTTTAATGTTATAAAACAACTTTAAATACCCGTACGACCCCTGTACCATTGCATGCACCCATAAACACAATGTTTTGCGTGTGTTACATTAGGCACTACAACAGAAATTGCAAACAGAAAATGTTCACACCAAAAATAAAAGTCGTTTCCCAGCAATTCTTTTTGAGAAAAAAATACTGTTTTGTCATAATACATTTCTGAAATTTTTGATGTGAAACATCTATAGCCGCGGGTAAACCGATTGTTAGCGTGACGATGCGTCGCCACGCTATATTTTCTTTACAAAATAGTTTTTGATGTGGACCTTGAACATAGAGTAAATAAGAATGAATTTGCAATGTTAAGCTTCGCTTGCCAAGGTCAGCCTTTGGATGGGTGACCATTTTTGATGTGAAACATCTAAAGCTGCGGGTAAAACCGATTGCAGGCGTGGCGACGCAAGCCGTGGCGACGCGTCGCCACGCTATACGATGGTATGTTTCACATCTGCCAGGCGTCCCGTGACGGCCCAATTTTTTTAACCGACTTTAACTTTCCGCAACTACGTTTGGTTCAACTTTTAGTCTAACCAGATGCAGCTAAATACCATTAGTTTACACGGAGCTACTGTCTATTTGACCTCTACAACCCAATAACTGCGTAAAACGATACCCTTTGGTTAGACTCGTTGTCAGACTTTCGGATATTTGACTACCCGTAACGACTGTCAAAGATGACGAATGACAGCGAGACCCCTCCATGCCTCGGTACAAAATGGATCATATATCTACTGAACTCGGTTAGATAGATCCGTGCGGTCTTTACTTAGCCACGAGACTTCTTTATTCGAGGCAGTTGTATGTAACGATATGTATGTATGTTTGTATATCAGCAATTTATAACATAGCAATTTCAAATTTCACTGCATTATCAACCCGTATCGTAAAACTTGCTGAAATCGCGCAAAACTAAGTAGGTTTGTCTATGAAATGCACTTTTCTTTTGTAAGAAGTAAGAACCGTTTCATTTTTCCATCTCAGCGGAAAGGGAAGAAAAAAAATAAATGGAATCGACTGCTTATCGACTAGTGCTGGTCAACAAAAGGAAATGGATTACTTCGCTCCAGCTCTGAAAGCCAATCTTTCGAGTACTCTTACAATTAAACTAGTGCTACCCTTTTGAAATCTTTTATTTCTTTCTTTATTTTAAATAAAAGATACCCACTGTATAGAGTTTTGGTTTGAAATATCTTTTTAACCAGCTTAAAAAACGAGGAGGTTATGCAATCGGCGAGTTATTTTTTTAATGTATATACAACGATTATTCCGTGATTACGAGGCCGATTTTCGTGATTCTTTTTAGGGTTCCGTACCTCAAAAGGAAAAAACGGGACCCTTGTTGGATCACTTCCGTGCTCCGCATCCGTCCGTCCGTCTCACTGTATGTCAACACCGTTTTTGTCAGGAACGCATGGAGGTATTAAGTTGAAATTAATATCAAATCGTGGGTCTACGGTCCCTTGGAGCTCTAAATAAATCAACCTTCTAAGTCAACGCAATAAAATACTAAAAAAATACGGCCTATGCGACATATTTTGATACTAACAAATAAATCAAAACCTATAGGGTACTTCCCGTTGACCTAGACTCATGAAATTTGGCAAGAAGCAAGGTCTCACAGCAAAAGTACAGGAAAAAGTCAGAAAAGCATTCTTTTTTTTTTGCGATTAAAAATTTACATTTGCAGTTGGAGAATTGACTGAGACGTATGTCGAAGAGACGATGTATGGGAGAACATTTTTCAACTACAAAGTTATTATTATTATTTATTATATTTGGGAAAACATTTTTTATTTTTATTATTTTATAATTATTATTTAATACTTTGACATTTATTTACAGATATATCTTGACATTCTCATTCAATACACGAAATTTTGAATTTTAATTAAACTATTAGACATTTTTTTTTTATATATATTGTTCTTACTGTGACATTTATCCTCAAATGTATCTTGACAATATTATTTAACAAATGACATTTTAAACTTCAATTCTCTAAGGTTCATTATTATCAACTTCATTTAGTATGTTTTCTTTGTTATTTGCTACGGTGAAATGAATAAACTAAATTGTGCTATTAATTATAAATATTTTTTGCAAGAAAATGGATTATAATAATAGAGCTTGTAATTTGCATGCCTCATGGTGTAATATGGTTGGACTGTGCTATATTTTCAATAACTTTATGTAAATACCCATATTAGCAAATAAATGATTATTATTATTAACCAACAGTAGTATACTAAGCATAAACAGTGTGGTCTTAAAATTAAAGTTAGTTTAAGTTAAGTTTGTTCTTGGGATAAATTCATTCCAACTACGGAACCCTTCATTGTGCGTGGTCCGACCGCACTTGGTCAGTTTTTTAACCGACTTCACATAAAGGAGGAGGTTCTCAATTCGGCTGTATGTTTTTTTATTTTTTTATGTGTGTTTCTCAGAACTTTTTTCTGGGTGAACCGATTTGGATGATTCTTTTTTTATTTGATGATGTGTTTCGGAGATAAGGCGGGGGAATGGTCAGATTTCGTCTATTTTCTTAAATAACTACAAAACTGTTTCTTTTAAATATATCAACAAAAATAAATTACACACCTGACATTACAAAAAGCTTTTGTACAAAAAAACAACCGACTTCCAAAAAATACACTAAAAGACGAGAAAAATAACTTTAATTTCGGAAGTCGGTGGCCAAAAACTAAAGACACCGACTTCCGAAATTAAAGTTATTTTTCACGTCTTTTAGTGTTTTTTTTGGAAGTCGGTTGTTTTTTTGTAAAAAACGTTTTTTTCATTTGGTACGTGTAATCCCGCGCGGTGGTCTCATAAAAAAATGTATTAACTTTCCTGGAACAATTTTTGAGTTAGCTAGAAAAGTACGTATTTAATGCGTTTTGTGTATGTTGATGAGGTTATAACTTCCTATCACTGATATTTTTATAACAAGTAGTGATATATGAATTTGTGTGGGATACATAGGTACCACAACTAAAAATTTGTCTTTGTTTATATAAATGTTTTCGTGGCGCAGTAATTGTCTTTAGCTTTTGGTAGTTGGTTCGATTCTTACATTTAGGTTTGTTTTTGCCGTTTTGAATCTTGACTGGCAAACTCAAAGCATTTATTTCAAATAAACCAATTACAGGCACTTTCGAATTGTCAAGGGGTCGTATAGTAAGAAAGATGAAGCAAGTTCCCCATTCCATAGCGTAGTAGGTACCTATGGAGAAGAACGCGCAAGAAACTCCACGGACACTCTTTTAAATCAAAATATGTTATATAAAATCTCGTCTCACAGTGTTTGTTATCGAACTCCTCCGAAACGGCTTGACCGATTTTTATGAATTTTTTTGTGTATATTCGGTAGGTCTGAGAATATGTCGTAAAGTATATTTCATACCGCTGCGGGTAAAACCGCGAGGTGCAGCTAGTATTGTTATTAAAAATTGGTTAAATCATTCATGTTGAAATTATACATGTCTGAGAGAACGATGTAGGCGACAGTAATTAATTACGGTCACTTTTACTGTGCACGTATTTCTGAATAGCTTTTTTTGTTTTTAACTTTTTTGAAAGAAAAAACAAAAAAAAACTATTCAGAGATTAAAATAAGCCGTGGCAGCTAAGAGATGACCAGTCCCAACTGACGGCTTCCGTTCACGAACATGACGTATAGATCAGCACCATTCAGCTCAACTATTTTGAAAGGAACTTAATGATCCAACACACTCGCCACCACCAGTGAGACATTTGAGTGAGCATGACGTACTTTCAGCCGCCAGGGTACATTTAATCCAATGAAAGACGAACCCAGTAAATAGTAACTTTATAGTAGGTACATAGTGCACACACAATGTGTGTGTGTACTATGTACCTACTATAAAGTTACTATGTACTATACAATTATACAATACGAAGAGATTGAATTTATACAATTCAAAGATAGTTTTTACAATCTTCAGCCGTTCCAACAATATTTTCGAATGCTAATCAATTAGTTTATGCACCCCTGTGGAGCAGGACCAGCGTTCAGCCAAGCATTTTTGTCAGCGATGTAATCCTCTAACCTATAATATGCTTGGCAGCCTAGTGTGCGTTTTATACAAGATTTAAATTTCGTTTCATTCAGTTGGAGTATGTGGGGAGGTATTTTATTGTAACATTTTAAACAGTACCCCATGAAGGATGAGTCTACTTTAGCCATTCTGAAACCTGTTTGAACTAATTGGTCTCTATTTCTAGTCCTATAGTTGTGTATCTCACCTCATTTACTGAAAATATTTAAATGTTTCCTTACTTACATGAAGTTTTCAATATACCGTGACAAGGTACCGTCATGATGTTAATACGAGTATCTTTAAACAGATGCCTTAGAGAATCGCGCCAGGCGGAGGCCATATATTGCTCTGATGGCTCTTTTCTGCAGAATAAAAATAGACTCGATAGCTGCAGACCGTTGTTGGGTATTTTAATAGCTAGTATTGCAACACCAAAATTAAAAATGTAAATCATTATGTGATCATAATGTGTGTGTGTGTGTGTGTGTGTGTTTGTGTGATCGTGTGTGTTGTGTATTATTGTGCGTGTGTGTGTGTGTGTGTGTGTGTGTGTCATTGTGTGAGGTCTATTATTGTATTTGGTCTTTGGAGGTCAAGTAATAGACAACATTGTCAAGCTTATAACGTTTTAAGTACGAGGCTTTTGGCTACTTTTTATTAGTGTATGTTGTTTTGTCTATAATCGTTTTTTTGGATTGTGCGTGTTGTTTGTGCAGAATAAACAAATTTTGTTTATTTTCTTTGATCTGTGGCAACAATCCCCTTCCCACCGTGACACTGGTCCAATACACACGTTAAAATTAATTGTCCGCCGTTTTATTTCTTCTTCCTCGGCACCAACACTACCAGCACCTCATCAGCACCCACCACCACAAATACACCGCTGCAGACACATCCCCATCGTAAAATATCTTAAGACATGATACTAAGAAAGTAACTGAAATAGAATAGCCTAGCGGTATCTGCATTAGTAAATTGGCGGATTTTTCTTACAGCATAATCAGCTGCTCAACTTAGCCGTCCTGCAAGAGATGTTAATTGAGGAGCCCATTGCAGCCTTGAGTCAAGCGTGATCCCCAGAAAATCATTTTTATCGACGTATTCTAGTTTCTCTTTATTCAATACTATGTCACAATCACTACTTTTAACATTCGGTAAAGCAAATCTTATGCATTTCGTTTTTTTCCCATTTAATACTGAATTATTATAGCAGTAAATCAATTTTTTACAAGTGGTACGTAGTGGTAGGGCGTTATTTACGTCATCAAGATTTGCACATCTATTTGTCTTAAAAATTAAGGAAGTATCGTCAGCAAATAAAATCATTTGTGGTTGTTTTGTTTAATAAATGAGGTAGATCCTTACTATGTACTAAAAAGAAGAAAGGACATAATATCGTCCTTTGTGGAAAGCCCATTTTTACTTTTAAACCAAGTGAATTGACACCATTTATTTGGATGATTTGTTGTTTATCATTTAAATAAGATTTCACTAAACAGAGCGCAAGTTTACCTAGTCCGTAATGCTCAAGTTTCAGGAGTAAGGTTTCGTGATTAATGCAATCCGCTCCACGCCTTGGAGACGTTACAAAAGATTCTGTAAATATGTGTTTTAATAATGTGACACCAACGTCAGTCGTATAACGGTCTTTGGTGAAACCATATTGCTGATCGTGTAAGATTTTGTTGGTGTTAAAATGATTAAATTAAGCATTTGATTGAGCATTACCTTTTGGAACACTTCGTTAAATACCAGCAACACGGATACTGGTCTATAATGGTTGGTGTCTTTGCTAACCCCAGATTTAAAAAGTGGTATAACCTTACCGTATTTCATTAGATCCGGGATGACTCCTTGATCTACACACAAATTAAGCTAAGCACCATACGTGCTATAGTCTCGATTATGGATCTGCAAACGTTCATAGACATTCGCCATAGATTTTCGGTCAATTTGATTTGTATTTGCCGAAAAACTTTCATAGGGTTAATATTTTTTAATTTAAATTTAACTTGGCAGCCTGGATCGTTCGCTCTTAATCAATCAATTGAGACATCGGGTGAGGAATTT
Source organism: Griposia aprilina (assembly GCA_916610205.1). Taxonomy (NCBI): domain Eukaryota; kingdom Metazoa; phylum Arthropoda; class Insecta; order Lepidoptera; family Noctuidae; genus Griposia; species Griposia aprilina. The sequence continues at coordinate 12,428,919 of OU744305.1, forward strand.
AAATCTTCCGTCATTTTAAATGGTATATTAGTAAAGAAATGTACAAATTCTTGAACTACTTCTAAGTTAGAGCTTATGGCACCACGTGAAGTCTGCAATGTAATGCTTCGTATTTTCCTCCTACTAGTTTCGTTATTTATAACTTTCCAAACTGTATTTTATTTTCTGCTGATTTGATCTTGTTGCTAAGGTACAGGGCTTTAGCTATCATGCAGGTGTTCCTAAAAAAATTGGAATATGTGGCAACATACTTGTTGAAAGTTTCAGTGTTAATGTAAGGCTTAAGGCCACCCAGCTCGAACAGTCTTTCCCTATTCATCCTAATACCTCTAGTTGCTCAGTCACTAAATATAAAATGAGGGCAAATATTTTTTGTTTTCTTTTCAAAAGTTTTATTGAACTCATTGTGCACTACTGAAAATAAATCCTCATACAATTTATTTGCATCATCAATATTAAGGCCTAGAACATTTAACTTATTATTTAGGGTACTATTAAATCTATTTAATTTGCCAGTCGTTATTCGTCTAAATTGAATTTACAACTTGGCAACTTGTTATAGCGATTATATTGCCCAAACCATCTTCTATAATGTTGCAAAGCAAGAATGCTTTGAACAACATAATTACTTAATAGTTTGAACTTACAAACAGGCTTACCTAAGTTTGTAGATACAACAATCAATTTATAGCATGCCAATGATAAATAGGGACAATTATTTAAGTTAGAATTAAACTCGATTTACAGAAATATCAATATCAGTCGCGTCTGCCAGTTTTTAAGATCGAGTGAACCAATAAAGTAATAACATAACAATAGGCTCGCCCCCTTTCACAAGGGACTTAAACATAACTGGCGAAATATGGGTGTAATAGAACACCTCTGCTTAACCCTTCGGGGAATACAGGAATGATGATTATATGGCTTTACTGGCACAAATCTAGACTCCAGGCTGCTTTTGAGAAATAAAACAATAACACTTTGCCTGACCTGGAGATCAAACCTAGGACCATGCTCAGTAAACACGCTTGCGTTTTGCAACAACTACACCAACATGGCCATCCAATAAAACAAACTATTTTAATATTTTTATAGGTTTTGAAATATATGTGGATAATTCCCCACGTGGGTAACACCAGACTTTACAAGTGCAGCGTTATTCACCTCCATAACTACGAGATCACCGAGTATAGCGTAACTTTTCATCTTATTAAATCCCTTTGGTCTTGGCTAATTTGCCTAGAAAACGTACCAAGAGCCTATGAAAAGGCCGGTGATGACGTGACACGAATTAAAGGAATCGAATGGAACCGAAGGGAACCGAACCGTATTATGTTAGCGAAGCTCATTCGCTACCAAAGAAGCATAAAAGGCCTTTCATACCTTTCTTTGAATTTTTTAAGTAGAAAAAAATATGACGTATCGATAAAATAATGTTTCATGTTAGATACAACCTTTTTGTTCGTTGCCAGTATTTTGACGGCGAATTTTTTTCTATAGTTAAGCTAAGACGCAATGGGGATCATTATTAATTTATAAGGTGTTTTTTGATTTTATTTGGAATAAGCACACGGGAAGTACAGCCAGTATATAACAGAAGCATCTAAAACTAACAAAATTTACGTTTTGGTTTTGAATTGACAAAACAAAAAAAAACGACGTGCGTGAGGCCAAGAAGGCTCCTTTCTCAGCATAATGCTGCTACACCTTGAAATATGCAATGACTCCAGAAAAACAAAATAGAATGTAGAACGCAAAAAAATGCACACCCCGGTTTATATTTCTACAAATCCGACAAAATATCAAAGCTGCTCATACCCGATTTATAATAAATATCCTTTTATAGAGCCATAAGCAAAAAAATCGCTTACTATTAATCACGAGCCCTTATAAGCCGAAAAGGTTTTAAGGAACATTCAAAATCTTCTTGGAATCTATAAAGGCTTTGAAACGACAAATCGCGGGTAAAATATCTGTCGTGTGAAAGCTTAAGAGGGCCGGGAGAAGCACTCAGATTCAACGAGGACTATTTATAAAGATTACTAAACCAACGTATATTGACTTAAGACTAAATAAACTGGAAATTCGTTTAAATCGAACCTTTTTTATGTGAATTTGTAGATTTTTCTGTTGATTATTGCGTCTTTTTAATTTAATTTCGGATGTTGAAATTCAAAAATAGACTTGAAGCTCGTGTACATGAATCGACATGCAAAAATAAGTTTTTTATATGATCAACACGTGTAGTATGACCACCGTAAAAACGGGTTTTCAACAGTCTGTCATTTTGTCTATTCTTCTGTCGATAAAACCTGTTTCTACGGCGGTCATGCTACGCGTGCTGTACGTAATGACAAGACACTGTTATTTATACACATAAACCTTCTGAAATAGAAAACAACTGTGTAGTTTAGAATAACTATGAGCACAGACGGACACGAAGAGTGACGTTATTTTTTCTTATAAATTTGTAATACAAAAAAAAACGACCGACTACCAAATAAAACACTACAAAGGGAAAAATAACTTTAACTTCGGAATTCGGTGGCAAAAAATGAAAATACACCGACTTCCGAAATTAAAGATATTTTTCACTTTTTAGTTGTGGTACCTACCCCACACAAATTCCTATACCACTTAAATAACAGTGAGAGGAAGTTATTATAACATCACAAATGTACACGAAAGTGGAAAAAGTACCACTCCAAGACCACTCCTGAGGCCAGAGCCGGATTATCCCTAAGGCAAACTAGGCACGTGCCTAGGGCCGCGTATTAACAAGGGGGCGCGCGCACGTCTGTTTTTAGACCTAGAAAATAATTAACATAAAATTAAAATTAACATATTTTGACAAAAATATGCTACACTTATCCATCTGTCTAAAAAATCTGAACCTGGAACGCAATTTCGCATAAAATTCCAAACATAAAAAAACTAAGAGGCTGGAATGCGCGCTCGCTGTCAGTCACCGTTTGACGTGGTCAGTTCAAGCGTTCGGTCGTTTTGCGGATTCCGTTCGTGGCGAGTTTGAAGTTTCGGACAGTTTAGTGCGACAGTGTAAGTATACCCACGCGCATGCGCGCAGAGATATTTAGAATTTACTGATTGAATCAGTGGAAGCAAAATTCACTGGTTTATCTTTCTAGTCATTGGTGGAATCAGTGAAATTACACTGATTTATTTTAAAAAAGCAAGATACAACTGCAATGTTACACGTTCGTCGCGTCGATCGCGAACATCTGGCCGGCCGGCAGCGAACGAGTGACACAACTTTCAGTGTGGTTGTCGTCGTTTACGCGCGTTTCTGTTGTTTTCATTTTCGCAGCGGTAGGTATTTGTGTGTATAATGTGTATTAAATTATTGTATTACGTTTTAGTTCAAAGAATGAGTGAATTGAAGAAAAAACTTAGTGGTGCAGCATATAAAAAGAAGGCAGGGAAAAAGAAGAAAAACATCAAAGTGTAATAAAGCATACGAAACATATTGAGATATTTTTTTCAAAATTAAAAAGCGATGATTTAGAATCTTCTGACGCAATTCACAGTGCTTCTTCTAACGACCCTATTCAATGCGAAATTCCTACTAATTCTAAACAACCAAAAGATTTGTGTGTGTCCACGCCGACTACTCCGTCACCAGTAGGAGTTGTGAGGCAGTCGCAAAATAAACTGGTTATCGTGGATTGTGACCCAGTCAAGTGGGATATCAATAACGAAACACAAGAATATATTGCACTGAATGGCTTTAATCAAAATATAAACGCAGATTTTTCTTTGAGTAAGAGAATATATGAAGACAAAAACTCGCGTTTTTTAACAAAAACAATGTTTGAACGAAAGTTATTAAATAGAGAAAAACGTCCAAGGAAATGGCTTATTTACTCTCCAGGTGCAGGAAAAGTTTATTGTGGACCTTGTCTTTTATTCGGTAGTGGAACTAGCTTTGGAAAACATGATGTAGGCTTTAATGATTGGATGCATGCCATGATTGGAAGAACGCATCGATTAGTTAATCGATGCGTTCTTCCAATCATGGCATGCATGACATGTTTTCATGGCTTTCTAAGATTAGAAAGCCATGAAACGAGTAGTTGCGACTGTGAAGTCTTTAGCATCGCGTGGTTTACCTTTTAGGGGACGTGACGTAAAATTTGGCTCTCTGCATAACGGAAATTATTTAATGACGCTAGAACTCATAGCGGAGTTTGATCCATTTTTAAGTAAACATATTGCTGAATATGGCGGCAAGGGAAAGGGATGTACTAATTACTCAAGTTCTACAATATGTGAAGAATTTATTGAATTGATGGCAAACAAAATTTTAACACAATTAAAAGATGAAATCAAGATATCAAAATATTATTCAATAATAGTGGATTCAACACCGGATATTTCCCACATTGACCAATTAACTTTCGTGATCCGATATATTCAAGCCAAACCCCCCGCCCCGCCCGTCGCCCGTCCCGCCACGCATAGCGCGCGCGCTGCGCGGGCGTGTCACCCGTCGTGGCGTGGGCGCGCCAGCCCGTTGAACGTTTCCTTAAGATTATCGCAAATGTTGGTCACAAATCACAAGACATAGCAGATGCTATAATTCAAACATTAGACATGTTTGAAATTAATATATTAGATTGTAGAGGCCAGTCGTATGATAATGCCGCAAATATGTCAGGCATTTACAATGGATTACAGGCCAAAATAAAAGAACTATGTCCCCTAGCAGAATATATACCCTGCTCCGCACATTCGCTTAACCTACTGGGGGAATGTGCTGCTGAATGTGCTCAAGTAGCTGGTTGGTTCTTTGGTCTCCTTCAAGAAATTTACAATTTGTTTACAGCTTCAACTCAAAGATGAGAAACTCTACAAGCACAAATACTTCTAGGTAATGATAAAAAAAACAAAACTACTGTCAAAAGTCCATCTAGCACACGCTGGTAAGCTCGAGCAGATGCTTGTAAAAGTTTGAAAGAGTCATTTCCAGAAATTCACGATGCTTTGATTGGTATTGAGAGCAATAGTGAGCAAAAACGTTCTGTTGTATGTGAAGCTAAATGCATAAGATTGAAATTAGAACGACTAGAAACTGCTTTCATGATTGTGTTTTGGGGTTTTATTTTGGTTCTTAAGAACAAAACGAACAATAAATTATAGTGCGTTGATATTGACATTTGCACAGTTATTAAAATGTATGACAGTCTAATTCACATAATTTCTGAAGAAAGGGATAATTTTAATAAATATGAACAGGAAGCCTTGGAACTCTCATTAGTCAAAGAATATGAAAAAGACACAAAGAGGATACGGAAGAGAAAGCTCACATCAAATGAGTCTGTCGAAGATATTAGTACTTCATTATCTGGTCGGGAAACTTTCAGAGTGACCGTATATCTAGTAATTATAGACAGACTTGTGATTGAACTTCGAAAGAGACGAGATGCGTACAGCAAATTTTACAGTAAATTTTCGTTTTTAAGTAATTTGATCAATTTGAACACTGATGAAGTTAAAAAAAGAGCAAGTATATTAGTAACGATGTATTCTGGTGATCTAGAAAAATGTTTTGTTGATGAATGTATCCATCTACGTTCTTATTTAACAACGATAGCTCGAGATGGAGAACTGCCCGAACAACCAACGCGATTTTACAGGTTCTAAGAAATAAAAAACTTGAAACAATTTACCCAAACATTGACATAGCCTTAAGAATGTGCGTATCGACAGCAGTCAGCAATTGCAGAGGTGAGCGGAGCTTTTCCTGTCTAAAGAGAGTAAAAAATTATCTTCGCTAAACCATGACAGATAAGAAATTAAATTCGTTAGCCATACTTAACATTGAATCAAACTTATTATTAACATCTTTAAACTATGACGATGTTATTGATAATTTCGCAAGACAAAAATGTAGACAGAAATTTTTAATTCTTTTTTTGCTATTAAAATTGTATTTAATTATTAGCAATTTAAAATTGGTATCTTTTTAATAAATAATTCATAACTTTAATTTCATTATTTATTAAATATTGATAATTTATTTTAACCTTTTGCATAATTAATGATAATGATATAACACACAATAATCTGTCACCACACATACATAGTCAGATCTGTTTCCTAGAGAGGCATCAAGGATTAATTTTCATGTTCGTTCTGTCCCTCTTGCTTTCTTCACACTCATCACAACATATTTAATTCACGCCTAAGGGTAAGTAAACGTGTACACGTGTCCTGGCCTATACCTATAGTATATATGGTATATGCCAGGACACGTGTACTTAACCTAATAATATTATAACTGCCAAAATATGTTTGTTAGTTCTTCGTGCAAAGACTACTGAACCGATTGTGATGAAACTTGGTATCTAGATAACTGGAGACCCAGATTTACACATTTTATTCCGGAATTTCCACGGGATGTGGCATCACGCAGGTGAAACCGTGTGGCGCAGCCAATTATTATATCTATAAGTACTAGTTAAAATTTATAATATATGGCCGTTAGAGGGGCGCCAATGAGGTGCTTGCCTAGGGCGCTCTCGACATTTAATCCGCCTCTGCTTGAGGCATACCTTACCCATTAAAAAAATAATTTTCAAAATCGATTCACAATTGCCGGAGACATCCCGCAACAAGTATACATTAAGAAGTCGGTTAAAATGAGGATTTTTTTTATGTTGGTATGTTGGGAGAAATCTTCGGAACTCCTGATCCGATTCTGAAAATTCTTTCACTAATTGGAAGCTACAGTATTTCCGAGTGTTATAGGATATATTTTATGTAAAAGAAATTTTACGCGGCCGAAGTGGCGGGCAGAAACTACATAGTTATAGATTCAAATATAGAGAATACAGATCCTAGGAACATAACATTGAACCCGTGCCCAAATTGTGTTCATTTGTGTAAACAGCCACAATCATGTATTGATTACTACTAAATATCGTTGTATTTAATTAATTTCCCGTGTTTACTGACCCGTAAATTTGATTACTAGTTACCCAGTCATGTAAACAATCAAGCGTCCCTAACCACCACTATCAAACGTTTTAGATGAAATAGATGTGGGAACCAATTAAATTAATAATTTCTAAGAAGTGATTTTGGTTAATTTGGTTGATTGAATGAAAGAATTAGAACATTGCCATTCAAATGCCACCAGTCTTCTGGGCATGTTTTCTGATGACAGCGAGTAATTTAACGCCTAAGGGCTAAATAAATCCCCGCAGGCACGCAGTCCACGACACTACTAAAATTTTTATCTACATAAAATTTCTCTGTCTATAAATAAATTTATTTCGATAGGGATTTAACATTACCTACTTAAATTACCCTACACTAATTGACATATTTGTTTCATACAACTCTGTCATATTTTATCAATTTGTGAATTAACCTGAGCATTTAGATATAAATGTCATCGCAGACATATAGACATACATCATCATTTCGTATAGGCCTTTTATGTTATTTTTTTATAGGAAGTATTTTATTTTTGAACCCGAATAAATGCTTTATATCCAAAAAATAGACTATCCGAATGGCTTCGGCTAATGTGTCGATATGATTTACAAACAAACCTTACACACAAGCGGATTTCTGAAAAAATATTTTAATGTCCTATAGGACATACAACCTTCAACAATCCCAAGGTTTAAAAAAAAAATGCTCTTCCATCATTAAATTTGCCGGACTTATAAGACACAGTCACTGGTCAACCCTAGTACATGTGTATCTACCTAGCGGCCCTAGGAAATTATTTCAAGGACACTGCCGAGACGTAATACTGCTTACTTTATTATACTGTGGCGGCACCTTCACGATGAAACCAATCACAAACTAGTTAATTACGCGTTACATTGGAGTAGCGTTGTTGATGACGGTCCTTGACATGACTCTATTCTTGTAATTATTACTTACAATTCTGATAATACAGGGTGTCAGCGACATCGACGTGCAACGTATCACCATGGATCCAGTACACCATTCTGAAACCTGCATTAAAACTTTTAGTCGCTAATTGAAAAAAAAAACTAGCTCTTTCAAACATTTTGACCGCGTAAGTATTGCACTTTTCTATGAAATAGCTGTTATTTTTTATAATAATAAGAAATAATAATAATAAAACTTTATTTCAGACAATGTCCATAATAACTACACGTAGGGTTAGATAATTTGAGCACGAATAAATGTTTTCAGGATATTTGAGTCCTGTTTATCCGCAAAGACCTTAACTTATATTGGACACGTAGGGCACTGAGCGTTCTCTGCGTATACCTGAACCAAAGGCTGCACGCGTATAAAGTCTGACAGTAGGCTCTAAATAGTGTGACTTTATCTTGGTCACTTCAACGCGCAAACCTGCGGGCCAGCAAATGACTTCTGGCCGCCAATGCCCTACGTTCTCTTTCTATGTCAACTTGCTCGTCAAGGCCCTCAGTAACGTAATGTCCGAGGTATTTGAACTGTTGCACCCGTTTCAGTTCAGTACCATTCAGCTTAATTGTACATTTTGATGGACACTTACCGGAGGCCGACGAAAAAAAATCTACGCTAGGAGCTCTAGAATCTTGTGCTGTATTCATGGTTACAGTTTGCGCGTCATGTCCCTGCCAACCTGTATAATATCTTAGGGTTGGTGTTAGTTTGGTTGATGATTTATTAGATTTCCTACATAAAGTAACCAGTCAAGTGCATCTTTTTTACCCGACTGCGGGACGCGAAGGAGGGTAATGTGTCTATCTGCCTATGTATGTATGTATGTATGATTGTTCCTTTGTGGCGCTCTAGAGACCAATCGCGTGGGCCGATGATTCTTGCGTCAATCGATGTGACTTAATCTTGTGAGTGTCACTAAAAAGATGATAGTAATCAAAATTTAATATGGCGACAACCAGACGCCATATTGTCAAAAAGAAAAACACTCGGGTTTTTTTTTTTGTTTTTTTTTAATCTTGTTTAATTAGAGTTGCTATTTTCATTACAACAACTAAATAATATCATGTTGTAGTACTGGAAGGACCTTTTATTTGGAAAATAACCTCAGACTACCTACCCGTTCTTGTCACAAACAAATCGAGGTCTTTGTCCAGTTGACCTGCTGATAATGATGATTATTATAATGACCTGTCCTTGTCTGTTTCATTTCACTGTAATGAAATGAGAGATCGATAGTTAGACGTATACCTTGGTTATTATAATTTGGTCACAACTGTAATTTTCTCATCAAAAACTCATATTTTGATTGAGCAGCAATCGTTACTCAGAGGTAGCGGCATCGAGTTACGATTTTTGGGGCGTCGTTGGTTCGAACCAAGGCAGGTACGTTACATTTTGTAATTTTAATATTATTTCATCGCCACTGCTCTCAAAACGATGAAAGAGAACATCATGGGGAAATCGGCATGTCATACAACCAATAATTCAAAGACATGTGACATCCACCAAACCGCACTGAGCTCGCGTGGTGGATTAGGGCCACTCCCTCTCACAGAGAGGAGGCCTGTATCTCAGCAGTGGGAATGATATGGGTTATGCTTGCATCTGTGATGAAATTACATAACAATTTTGAGCTCCTTAAGTTCTAAGTTGAGCTCCACGATTAGTGACAAATGCGTGCACTGACTGGACAGGTCCACTCATTCTGTGTGGTTTTTCCTCAAAAGACCATTTCAGACACAAATCTACATCGTCTTCACATGATCTGACCAAGATTATGTCTGGACTTTAAAAGATACTGTGACCTCTGAGTTTGTTTCGGCCTTTCTTCTCAGAGTAGTCATATAGGAAACGCCGACCTCATCTAGTTTTAAAAATATGATAGACGTGTAAAAAAATTTGTACAAATCTACTTACAGAAATAAAAACATTTATCATTTATCAATAAATAAAACTGCCCGTGACCAATTTACATTCAATGTATGGAATTTAAAAAGCTGTGACTGAATTACTCTGGGTCCAAACTACAATAAACCGTATACGCAATTCGCAATTCCCAAAATAATGTAAAATAGATTTTATTCTGAACGTATTTAAGTTTCATAATAGGTTTTGTATTATTTATTATATGTTCACATAAACGTGTAAATCGTATGTTTTCTTTTTAGTATATATTTTGGGCGATATCTCCGAAAATTGTGGATCTGTTCCGACAATTGTGGATGTATTTCCAAAATTGTTTTTTTAATGAATATGATATGACTCAGGGGTGGTCCCATATAAATTTGATTAACTTTGCTTGGGTAGTTTTTCAGTTAGCTTCAATAATACGTATTGTTTCCACTTTGTGCATATTGATGATGTTATAATAACTCCCTGTCACTGTTATTCACATAGCACGTAGTGGTATACGAATTTGTGTGGAGTAGGTACATACTACAAATAAAAAGTGAAAATAAAAACTTTATTACAAAAAAAATAACCGACTCTAAAACAAACACTACAAAGTGAAAAATAACTTTAATTTCGGAAGTCGATGGCAAAAAACGAAAATTATACAAAACCAAAGATACTGACTTCCGAAATTAAAGTTATTTTTCACTTCGTAGTGTTTTTTTGGAAGTCGGTTGTTCTTTTTTTTTTGGATAATAGTTTTATTTTTATTTAAAAGATAACGAGAAACTTCTTCTGCCATCTTTAAATTAAATACTTATTAGACTTACATGTTATATCATTTCATGCACTCTAAACGTTATTAAGGCTTAGTTGAATTAACAGGCTCATAAGAGAACATTTTAGCAGAGAATTTAATTATCTGGGTTTATTCTATCGGTACGCACTAATTAGATTAATTTGTAGTCATGCCTGACCTTGCTCACTAAATAGAAGATATAGCATATTGTATTAGTCACTAGCTGTGCCCGCGGCTTCGCTCACGTGACTATATTATTTTGGCATTATAATTTAATGATATCGTAAAGTCATAGTATTTTTGTAAGAAATGAATCTTCTCTAAACTAACAAAGATCAAAAAAAAACAACTGTCCGTTGTTTTTTTCAGCTTCAGCGAAACGAAATGTCAGTTTGTATGGGAATGGCCGTGTCTATTCTTCGAAGAAAAAGACAGCGCCATACTAAGCCCGCAGGTGAGACGGTGATGGTCATCCGGTCATCGGTCTTTAAAAGGTCGACCTACTGACCTAAGTACCTACTTACCTAAGTAAGTAAGCGGACCTAAAGTAGGTGTTTGGGTCATTCTACGATATACGAGGTGTATGACCTAGGTATTCTAAGACGAGAATCAAGTCACAAAGTCAGAATAATAATATTGATTCATCAATAATTATTTTTGTATAGCCTTATTATACCATTGCTGCAGCTTGTTTTTCATTGTGAAGGCTATAGGTATTCATGACAACGTAACAAGGAATTATTAATTAGAGTATGTATGCCAATGGGAATTTAGTTGCTAGGGATATTTGATATAAAACCATTAAGATGATTATTATTTTCTTTTATTCCATTTCCTCATTTTCTTAATCTTCTCTAACTAGGATGTAGTCTAGGAAGGAGGCAGGTGCTGTGATAGCATGTTTATGTGAAAAGTCTGTTTAATTAGAGTCCAGACAACAACAACATGAACGATCGCAGCCAATTCAGTGTCACATCCAAATGGGTTAGCCAGGTCGTCAGAGGAAGGAAAAATTCAGTCGACAGTCCAGGGAACAATATCCAAATCAACAATTAAAACAAAATTGTAGACTAAAACATAGATAATCAATTTCAAATATTCAGCAACTCCTAGAATTTCACTGTGTATACTGCGTCATGTTTTGGATAGACAGATGTCAAGTGTGTATGGCAGTTGACATCTGTAAGGGCCGTCAGTTTGATCTGCGGTCAGTCAGGTTCAGGTCAGGACAAACATTACTTTGTGCAGCTGATCCTTTGTGAGGCTGACAACGTAAACAAGGTATCAAACGCACGCTGATGGTTTTTGTTGGCATTATGCTCGAAGATAGACAAATACTTAATGCCTTACTGTAGTATTGTGTTTTCGATTATAATCTGTTTCAAAACTATTTGATGAAAGTATAAACAAAAAGGGTCAGAAAACCTGACTGAGGATGTAGCTTGTACAAGACTTACAAATTGAGTAATTTAATTATTTGAACGAGTTTTAAACATCATTCTGTCTCTGTCGTCTTCAAACATTTCACAGAAACAGGATTATGTTTTAAACTCGTTTAGCGCTAAACGTGTTTAGCGATTAGCGGCGTAAGTGGGCCTTAATCCTTATTTTAAATCACCGTAAATAAGTTTTTCATTTGACAATTACTGCAATACAACAATAATTGTAGGAAAAGTGGTTAAATATAAAGTTGAAACCTTCCAAATACAGATAATGTATTACTAATTCCATTTAGTGGGTGATTGCGAAAGAAGACAGTTTTAGAACAGGGTATAGTTGGGTTTCAGTGTGCTTTTTCATATGTTTTAATAATAATAATAATAATAAAACATTTATTTCAGGCAAAGTGGCCCATAGACACATACCTTACAAACTAACATATATAAAGTATAAAACAAAACTTGTATTAAAAAATAGCTTAAAACTATGTTAGTATCACTTCACTAGCTTTTCCTTGAGCTGCCTTGTGGTACTTGTCCGCGGAAGCGACGGAACACCACGTCTTGCGGCCAAAAGTCTTCTGCCATGACGACGAACAGGTAACAATTCGGTACTCGCACCACGAACGCCTTGAAGTTGAAGTTGCGTTGCGACTCCAGTAACAGCACCCTCGGCGTGTACCGCGCCAACCACCACTCCACCACCACCACCACTCGACCACCACTCGTGGTGGTTAAGACCTACCATTATATTTTGATGTTCGGTTATATCTTAGATACCAATAGTAAAGTCAACCACATCCATGATAACTGTTGGAAATCGATCCCAACACCTTGTACGCGGTCTACATGAGCAGGTGGCGTGATCAACGCGACACGGCTGGGCCCGTTGACCACTCGCTTCAACGGATTCTACCGCGATGGACGATTCTCCTCTCTAATTTAATAATTTGTCCGGGAAAGTTTATAATTTCTAATGAACTCGGCAATAAACCATTGCCTAAAATACAGTCCACTGTTTTATTGCTCCCCGCGCTAACATTGGTCCTTCGAGCCGGATCAATGTCGCAGCCGCTCCTCGCCTCAGCTTACCGATGGCGCGTTGATCACGCCACCGCTCATGCAGACCGCGAACAAGGTGTTTGGACCGATTCCAAACATAACAATATAACATTGATAGCGCCTTTATTTAGAAGGGTAGTTTTGTAGTTCACCCATAATTTATATGCCAACTAGCAAACGGCCAAAGGCCCGCAGCTTCCTGCATGGAGTTCGGAAAATATCCCACGGGAACGTACTACCGGAATAAAAACCCAGGTCATGCTCTCCCTATATGCCAAACATCAAAATCTGTTCAGCTGTTAAGGCGTAAAAAGGTAACAGACTGACAGACAGACAGAGTTACTTTCGCATTTGTAATATTCTTTTTTATTGTACAGACAAGGTCGACGTATACGTAATGGTATACTAAGTTGTATACCAAATCGTTTTCCCCGATGAAGTAACGAAGTCCCCAATAGGTGCTAACTCGATAGTACAGATTACCGCTTGACCTACATTCAGTTAACCTGTTGTGAACAGTACAGTCAGCCTCAAAAGATGTATCATATACATCAATAAGAGTTCATTCAATTGTCTACAATCCTTGTTCCATACTAATATTGTCTGTAAGAATACTGTATCAATGTGTAGCTACAATTAAGTACCTAATGTGTTATAATAATATGTTTTGCGGCTATTAGATTCAATATTGTTTCCAGTACGATACACTTTTTAGAAGTTATAAGTGAAAAACTGAAATAAGTCCCAAAATTTCGAGGTTTTTCAAGCACCACGCAGTTCACACGTAGCACAGTCTTTTGAAGCCACAAACTTTGTTTTACACTATTGGTATCTAACATAACATAACATAACATCACACCTGTATTCCCCGAAGGGTTAGGCAAATGTGTACCTATAGCACACCCACATTTCGCCAGTTATGTTTAAGTCCCATGTAATAGGGGGCGAGCCTATTGCCATCAACCGGGCACAAGTCCAGACTCCGGGCTGCTACCGAGAAATTCCAGATGGAAAAACCCAATAACACTTCGCCCGACCCGGAAATCCAACCCAGGACCTCATGCTCAGCAGTAGTTATTGCGACCACCAGACCAACGAAGCAGTTTTGGTACTATTGGTATCTATCCTAACAATATCCCAAAAAATCAGGACAGTACAGGATTTTTTGCCACCTACGATGTTTTAAATGACTGGCCTCTAGAGCCTCTCTCTAGAATATTATATTCTACTCTCTACATGCTAGACATTTAAAATATCGTAGACAGTTGTAATTTCATGTATTCTGTCTACAGGGTCAAATTAAATTATCTAGCGAAACTCCACAGACCTGATGGGTATATCTAAACACGATAAAATTAAAATTATAATTTATTTATGTTTTGCGGTCGAAAGCTGTTAGTGTTGTTACATGAAAATATGAGTTGAAAAATATGTTTTATTGTTTAGATATCATATCAATCACGCCCGTCAAGTTTACAAGAAAAAAATACTGATTTTTGTAACTGATATTTCAAGTGAATACGCTAACTGCGGTCGATGACCCCACAAAATAAACATCATATAGATTTATTTTTTGTTTTATCAATACTCATCACGTGTGCGGAGTTTCACTACGTAATGTAATTTGACCCTGTATATAGAATACATGACTTTATAACTGTCTGGCGGTTTTGAGTATTGTTAATGTGGCCGATGCTAATGTCCTGCAGATCTGGTAGCGTTGTGTGAGCGAGTCGTTGAGCTCCCTAAAATAGGGTTGAGCTATACGATGACTGATGCATGCAAGCCTTCTGTCGGCACACGTCAACTACAAGTAGCAATGGCTCTTTCTTCAAAAGGTCCTTTGAGATATGCCCTTACATTGTTTTATAGACTCACATAAAATCATAGCAATATAATGTTTGGATTTTAAAAGAGACCATGACCTCTGAGTTTGTTTCAGCATTTCTTCTCAGGGATCAGTCAGCTAGGAAACGCCGGCGCCATCTGGTTTTAAAAACATGACCAAAAAATTGACGTGTAAAAGATCATAAAAGATCTACTTAAAGAAATAAATAGCGTTTCATTTCAATACTGAGTCTTTAAAATCCTGTAGTATCAAAAAATAATGTCAATAATAAAGAAACATTGAGTATCTAATAGTCTATCATTACGGTTCAAACAAAATGCCAATTTTCGTAAAGAACATAGAGTAAATTGTTCACAAAATAAAAACATAATGGTTTTCTATTTCTTTACATTTGAGCTCACCTTTATCTTTTTTGTACGTTTGTGAGTTTAAAAAGATAAATTGGTTTGGTTATTTTTTTGTTTCAAAAGTGACAGTTCTAGGAAAGGCTGGCTGACGACTGAATGACTGACAGCCACTGAACATTTTTAAAATTCGAAAGTAATTTTTTTAATTCTCAACTATGTAGTTGTCCCGTCAGACGTTGTCTGCTCAATAATTCATACAAAATTACTATACAAAAAAGGGACGTTCAGTATTTCCCGAATTCGAAAATAATCCGGGATGTTTTTCCATATTTTTTTTACATGAAAACCAGATTAGTCAAACAAATCAATCCAGCCGTTATCAAGTCATGCGCTCATCAACGAACAGCATTTCAATTTGATTTATTTAGATAGACAGAAGATAAATAGATAAGGGGCTCGTGGCGAAGTAATAACAGCAGCCGCATGAGGGCTAACATTACAAGCGCGAGAACACATGACAAATGCAACAATTAATAACTCTACACTTGCCGCGGTCAGTCCGTCGATGGGTGACCACCTTTACATACGATAAGACCCCTCCGTGCCTCGGAAAGCATGTTACACTGTTGGTCCCGGCTGTCATTCGTGGATCTTTGACTTTCGTTACGCGTCGTCGGAAGCCCGAAAGTCTGCCAACCAGTCTTACCAAGGTGTATCGTGTTACCCAGTAACTGGGTTGTGGAGGTCAGATAGGCAGTCGCTCCACGTAAAATACTGGTATTTAACTGCATCCATTTAGACTGGGAGTCGACCCCAAAAATAGTTGAGAAAAGGCTTGGGAGATAATTATTGAGTTAGAAGATAGATGTCAGTTTTGTATCAAAAACTGTATTTTGATCACAATTAGTGTTGGGGAATTTTAGGTGACTCTTCAAAGAAACTTCAAATATGCTGATATTTAGTCAAACATGTATTACCTTGATGACGAACAAAATGGAGTGGAACAATGACAAGCAAGTACAGCAGATCCTTACATCTAATTACATTCTAATTAGTCCGCAACGTTCATTTGATCATACTAAACGAGCAGGCATTGGCTCGAACAATTAGGTTCTTATATAAAAAGTGGCTCGATGGTTGAAACCATGCCAAAAGAAGCCTTGTTATGTAATACCGGGTACAGAGGGCCTAGACAAAGTAACATTCGATTAACGATAACGCTAGTAGAAAAGCTAAAATGTATGGGGTTGACATAAGCTATCGAAATGTCACGTGATCATAGGTCAACAAATAAAAATTAGCTAGACAATGTAAACAACATTCGATTATGAAATGAATCGACAGCGTCGAAATTTTAGGTACTTCCACAGAGATGCATAGCCAAGGGACACTTTTTGACGAGCGTTATTGCTAGTTTTTGGAATCATTAGCGAAAGCGATAGCGATTGTAGAAATAGAATCGCTCCGAAGCGAATGCCATTTGTCTAGGCCCTCAGATTGGTGAAACGTAACTGAAATGTAACCATCTCATTACAAAACGAGCTATAACTTTAGAACCAGGCCTAAGTTGTCAATTTTGTATTAAGAACTTTATCTCAGTCAGAATAAAGTTCGAAATACAATAACTGGCTTGAAGGTTTAAGTTAGAAATTATTTTGGAATGACAGGTGTGTAATTTTTTTTTTTGTTGATAAATTTATAAAGAAATAGTTTTAAAGTTATTTAAGAAAATAGACGAAATCTGACCATTTCCCCCGCCTTATCTCCGAAACACATCATCATCATCGTCATTGAAGCCTCACTTCACCCACTGCTGTGCATACACCTCTCTTTTCTTGTGCCAATCCCCACGCTCTTGTGCCGGGCTCATCCAGGTACCACCCGCGATAGTAATAATGTCGTCCGCCCATCTCGCCTCCGCCGGGCGGCCTGCCTATCTCCAAATCTAATGCGCCTTAAATTTTGAAGAAAATACAAAAAAAAAAACTTTACTTATAGATTACAGGCAAACCTATAAGAAGTCTATCAATTCTCAAACTCAAAGCATTTATTTCAAATAAACCAATTACAGGCACTTTTGAATTGTCAAGGGGTCAGTCAGTCAGAAAAAGAAGCTAGTTGCCGATTCCAAAGCGTAGTAGGTACCTATGGAGAAGAACGGGCAAGAAACTCCATGGACACTCTTTTAAATCAACATATAGTTACAAAAAAAATTGGTTACATCATTCATGTTTAAATTATACATGTGAGAACGATGTAGAAAGACGTGCACGTTAAAAGCGTCCGTAATAAAAAAGAACAAAACAAAAAAAAACAATTAAATAATTTTAATTAAAATAAGCCGTGGCAGCCAAGAGATGACCAGTCCCTACTGACGGCGCCCGTTCACGAACATGACGTATAGATCAGCACCATTCAGCTAAACCATTTTGAAGGGAACATAATGATCCAACACACACGCCACCACCAGCGAGACATTTGAGTGAGCATGACATACTCTCAGTCGCCAGGGCACATTCAAGTCAATGAAAGACGAACCTAGTAAATGGTGGCTTTATAGTAGGTACATAGTGCTCACACATGTGCTATGCAATTATATAGTGCCTTGGTTTTCCTGTAATCTATAAGTACAGAGATTTACCGTGTAAAAAAAAATCTCTCGATATTTTGCGTACAAACTTACATTTTTATTTAGATTTATTAACGTGTTGCCAGCACCCTAATTGTATTACACACTACGTTTTGAAGCCTATTGCCAATCCATTGCTTCTTAATAATATGTCCGAAACATTTATCTGCTCAACAACGTAAATAACGCAATGAATGTTGTCGAACTGTCAAAATGAAAGCCATTCCTACTTTTAGTGTGTTGTGTAATTACCCCGCTGGTGTTAGTAAAAACGGGTATAAATGACTTGGCAACAACATTAGAAGACAGATCAACAAGGATCATTAAATCCTTCCGAACCTTGCTTACATCGTAAAAGATTACCTTTGAAAGAGCGATGCAGTCCTCCGGGATCTTAGGATAATGATCTTGAGGGATTTGTTTACGTCACGTAGGTATCCGTACATATTGTCTATTCACGCGCGGTGGTCCCATATGAATTTTATTAAGTTTACTGCGGTAGTTTTTGAGTTAACTTCAATAACACTTTGTAAACAAGCATTTATCGAATTAGAGAATTATATTCTAGATAAGAATGCTTTGAAACATGCTGGTCCTGCTCCGACATTCTAGAGTCTAGGCAAAATCAAACTGGTTGCTAATTTAATTGTATAATTTATAATTTTTATGATATTGATTTTACATTGTGAAATTACTTTAACTCACACACAAAATTATTGTTATTTTTTTTTGAAAAACATCTACGGTACTTTAGCAATTTTGTAAATATGTGTTCACCATGTATCTATCATATAATTAATTTACCTGTCATTGCTCTGTATTTAATTATGGTTACCTATTGTGGTAGTAATATTATTTTAGGTGCATCGTCTTCACATATCTATATATATAAAAATGAATCCCTATTTCCCTTGGTCACGCCATCACGCGTGAACGGCTGGACCGATTTCACTAATTATTGTTTTTGTTATTTTCGTTATTGTCAGGAGAAGTATCTTATGAAATAAAAAAATAAGGAAGTTGATCGGAACGTAACAAAATTTAAGAAAACTTAACGCCAATATTAATTTTACATAACTGTCAGTTGTTTGAAATAACAGTCAGCGATTGACAGAATGCGCGCTGCAAATATCGTTTAACACAGATGGATCGGTTGATAAATGAGTCAATAGTTTTAGTTTTAGTCAATAGTCAAAACTAAAACTAAACTACATATGACATTCATAGTTAAGACAGGACAACGTCTGTCGGGTCAGCTTGTAATTATATAATTAATATACATAAACGAAATATCGTAAAACATTTTAAAAGAGTAACGGTGGAGTTTCTTGCCCATTCTTCTCCATATGAAACTACATTTTGGAAGGGGCAACTAGAATCAATTCTATTTTTTTTAAATTTTGACGTTCAAATGTGCCTTTTTTTTTATAAAAAAAAAAAAAAAATAGAATTGATTCTAGTTGCCCCTTCCAAAATGTAGTTTCATATGGAGAAGAATGGGCAAGAAACTCCACACTTTACTTTATAAATTTTGACGTTCAAATGTGCCTTTTAGGTAGAGTTGAGAGTGGCGGTACGTAGGCTGAGTGCCAAAAATACCGCCCCAGGACCCGACGGCCTACCTGGAAAAGCCTGGGTCCTGGCCTTGGAGGCTCTCGGGCCTCGACTTCGGGGGCTCCTAAGCGCATGCTTGGAAGGGGGCCAGTTCCCACTTCGTTGGAAGACGGGGAAACTGGTCCTCATTAAGAAGACGGGGCGCCCTGCGGACTCTCCGTCCACTTACCGGCCCATCGTGCTGCTCGACGAGGTGGGCAAGCTCTTTGAAAGAGTCATTGCAGACCGCCTCGTCGGGCGGCTAGTGCGGGTGGGGCCGGATTTGGCGGAGAGCCAGTTTGGTTTCCGCAGGGGGCGCTCTACGGTGGACGCCATCATGCGCGTGCGAGCCCTCACGACGGGATGCTATGGCCCGGGGTGGGGTCGTCTTGGCGGTGTCTCTAGACATCGCCAATGCCTTCAATACCCTGCCCTGGAGTTGCATCAGGGAGGCACTTCGGTATCACCGGAAGCCGACCTACCTCTGTCGCATAGTCGAGGCCTATCTGACGGACAGGGCCGTCATCTACCCCGGTCACCAGGGAGAATGGAACCGGCGAGAGATGTCGTGCGGTGTCCCACAGGGATCAGTCTTGGGGCCGCATCTGTGGGACATCGGGTACGACTGGGTGCTGCGCGCCGACCTCCCTAGCGGCGTCAGCGTCGTTTGTTACGCTGACGACACGCTAGTCCTGGCACAGGGGAGGTCGCACCAGGCGGCGGCCGAATTAGTGACACGCGGGGTTGCGACAGTCATTGAGAGGATCCAGCAATTGGGACTCGAGGTGGCCCTGCACAAGTCCGAGGCCATGTGTTTTCATGGTCCTCGGAACGCGCCACTCTCGGGTTCCCAAATAATGGCGGGAGGGGTTCACATCGGCGTCGAGTCGACGATGAAGTACCTGGGACTCGTCCTCGACAGCCGGTGGAACTTCGTCGAGCATTTCCGACGTTTGGCTCCCAGACTGGACCGGGCTGGGGCTGCCTTGAAGCGGCTCCTGCCCAATCTAGGGGGTCCAAATGCCTCCTGCCGGAGGCTCTACGCGGGGGTCGTGCGGTCCATGGCCCTTTACGGGGCACCGGTGTGGGCGCGTTCATTGAGGCTCCGACCAGCACGCCGTTTGAACGCGTCCCAAAGGGTCATGGCCATCCGGCTGGTCCGGGGATACCGCACGGTCTCCTGCGAGGCGGCGAGCCTCCTTGCCGGATTGCCGCCATGGGATCTGGAGGCAAAAGTCCTCGCGCACATTTGGGAGTGGCGCGAGGAGGCGAAACGCCGGGGCGTTACTCCGCTGCCGCGAGAAATCGCGGCACAGCGGACAGAGCTCCGGCGGGATCTCATGGCGGCATGGAGAGTGCGACTGTCGCAACCCAGCGCTGGGCACGCCACAATTACGGCGGTAAGTCCCCTCTTTGAGGAGTGGCTTGAGAGGCGCCACGGCGTCCTCACCTTCCGCCTGACGCAGGTCCTCACCGGACATGGCTGTTTCGGGAGGTTCCTGTTTCGGATAAGGCGGGAGGAAACGCCCGGGTGTTGGCATTGTGTGGATCGACCGGAGGACACGGTGGAGCATACGGTGGAGGTCTGCCCGGCTTGGGCGGAGCACCGCCGTGTCCTCGTGGCGGCGATCGGCGGCGGCGATCTCTCGCGTCCGGCCCTGGTTCAGGCCATAGTACGGAGCGAGAGAGAATGGGAAGCAGTCACCTCCTTCTGCGAAGCAGTAATGCTCGCGAAGGAGGAGGCGGAGCGCGTGAGGGAGAGGCAATCATTGCGCCCTCACGCCCCTAGTCGCCGCAGGAGGAGACACCCTGGGCGTCGGGAGTCCATAGCCGACTCCCGGCCACCGTAGGCGCGGGCCTGCGGACGGCGAGCAATGGGCAGCTCGCCGTCCGGTAAGGACCAGGCCCGGGTCGACGGCGCGTTGTGTTCCACGCGCGCCTCAAAGAGTTGTCAGCATAATTGACGGGGTCCGACAGGGCCGATGCCTGCCGGGGTCGCGGATTGTTCGAAAGAGTTACCGTGGCCCTGGCGCACAGGCAACTGAAGGAACACGGGTGGGTTTTAGTCAGTAAGAGTCTGACACGCCCTTCCGCTCCGCCCAGAGCGGGAGAGGTCATTTGATGATTTCCCACCCAAAAAAAAAAAAAAATATGTTCCTTTTATGTTAATTTATTGATGTTATAAAACTACCTGTCACTGCTGTTTACATAGCAAGTAATAGTAGTTCCTATGTATATGAATTAGCGTGTCGCAAAAAAACAACTGTCTTCTAAAAAAACACTACAAAGTGAAAAATACCTTTCATTTCGTAAGTCGGTGGCAAAAAATGAAACTTTATTTATACAAAACCGAAGACACCGACTTCCGAAATGAAAGTTATCTAACATCGTTCGCATTCTAATGTTAGTCTCAATCTGTCAAAAGTACCTACATTTTGACAAGTTTATGACATTAATTGCCGCTGAGATGGGATTAGACTAGATTTTGAAAGTTGTTAATCCGTGTTAATTACCGAAATTGTCCTACTGGTGCCCAAATAGAGCTCGTCGCGCGAAGACGCGACCATCCCGATCATCTTTTTAGTGAGCACGAACGAATGAAATTAACAAATTTTCATAGAAACTGTGCTACTACGGGCGCGCCGCGTTGTCGCGTCGCACCTGTTTGCGGGAGCCTAAACGCGATAAGATAAAAGATAGATAAGATAAGATAATATTTATTTGCTTAAACATGTGTCATACATACATGAAAAGACATGCATATAGGATGGTAACAACATTACTAGGTGCAGACATGTTAGCCAAATGATGTGACGTGCAAATGTCAAGAAATATTATTAATTAAAACATTCTCTTAAAATAACAGTAAATTAAGTAGGTAATTAAAGAATAACAATAATATTGTAATAAATTTAAAATAACAAAAAAAAACAGAATATAAAAAACAAATCTTTCCTCTAGGAACTCCTTATGTTATAGTATGCTTGATTTACTACATATGTCTTAAGTTTTCTTTTCAAGTGTACATTATTAAGCTCCTTCCAACTTCTACGCAACTTATTGTAAACAATTGGACCCATATGAAAAACACTTTTGCGCATAGGTGCAGTCCTACAGGGAAGTACACATAGTTGGGTTTGGTCACGCCTGTTCCTGGGAAAGTGATCTGCTGTGAGCGGAAATAATTTAGGATTATTCCTGACAAACTTAATGATTTCAAGAATAAATATAGATGCCAGTGTTAAAATTTTATGCACTATAAAATAGGGTTTGCAGCTGTCCGTGGTTTTCAAATGAAACATTGCTCTAAGGCATCTCTTTTGAGCTTTAAATGCTATTTCCCTATTAGTCGAGTTGCCCCAAAAGATAACACCATATCTGAGAACGGATTCAGTCAGACCGTAGTAAGCTGTTAGGTGCGATGCGCGACGATCGTGCTTTCGTGCGACAATCGCTTTTTTCTAGATAGAACATGGCCATATTCGTTTCTTATTACGACGTTACGAACGCGATCAAACTAGCCGCACTTGTACGTCATAATTCACATTAAACGATCACGTCGATCGCGTATTCGTGCGATGGTCGTTTTATTAAGACATGGACATACGCAGTACGAGATACAGACATTCTCACGTTAAGTATATAATTATAAAAAATTGTTATGTAATTAGTCGTCACTTTATTAGCTATTCGCTTCAACTTAATACTATTTATTACAGTACACAGTACCCACAAATACGAATTTTAGTTTCAAAACGTACCCATAAATTGTACATAGTTAGCGGAATAATCAATTGTTGTACTAACTAGGTTTAAGTAACATTAACTGAATTACGCCGTATGGTAAACCGTAGTTTAACTTCGACCGTAGCAGTTCAAACAATAAAGCAAAGTACTTAGCTTGATTATTCATACCTACATTGTTTCTTTTTGTTTTTTTTTTGGAGTAATTCATCAACTCGTCCTACATGCCTACGGCCCATTTAGGACGACTTGCAAAAAATCAAAATAAATATTATTTTCATTCTGCAACTCGTCCTACGTCAAAATGAGAAAAGGTACAATCAGTAGCAAAAGTGTTAGTGTGGAAATAATAAAATAAAATAAATGTTAGAAAATATTTAGTCATCACATTTGTCACATAAACAGAAAAGATTAAATCAACACAAATTTGACACCAAGGTAATAATGAACATTCATACATGTAGGTTTAATAATAACAAACCCAAATTTATAAAATAATAAGCAATCGTCCAATTAGACCAGATGCTGCATAGCCTAAATGGAGCCTGACGGCGGGTTGACCTCGGCATGAATTTGGACAAGACGACAATCATTTACAATTCGCACATCTTGCCGAGTACAATCCACACCGAAGGGTCGCTTCTCGAAGTTGTGAAGGTTGTTGTCTACTTAGGGCATGTCATCCAGCTCGGTAGATACAACTTTTAGAAAGAAGCCGACAGAAGGATCCGTTTGCGCTGGGCAGTGTTTGAAAACTTCGTCAAGTCTTTTCGTCACCAATCCCGCAATGTTTGAAGACTAAGGTCTTCAACCAGCGCATGCTGCCCGTTATAACATACGGTGCCGAAACGTGGCCACTGATAGTCGGGCTGGTCTACAAACGTAAGGTCGCTTAGCGCACTATGGAACGGTCTATGCTCGGGGTTTCTTTGAAGGATAAAATCAGAAACGAAGTTATCCGGAAAAGAACCGGAGTTACCGACATAGCTTGCAGAGTAAACATTTTGAAGTGGCATTGGGCTGGCCTTGTTTGTCGGAGGACCGATGGCCGGTGGAGCAGACGAGTCCTGGAGTGGCGACCGCGTATCGGCAAGCATAGTGTGGGACGCCCCCCAGCTAGATAGACCGACGACCTCAAAAAGATGGGTGGGACAGACTGGATGCGGAAGGTGGAGGACAGGATGTTGTGGCGCAGCATGGGAGAGCCCTATGTCCAGCAGTGGATTACGATAGACTGAGTTAATTGATTGAAGCAATCGTCATAAAGATAATAATTAACAATTTTAAATGATTTAACAATTATATTATGACTGAAATATCTTGTCTTACAACTGTACCAAACGTTGATAAAGTTTAAAGTTCCACAAAGGTCGTCCTAAATGGGCCGTAGACATGTAGGACGAGTAGATGAATTACTCTTTTTTTGTTTCTGTGTTTTATTTACTAACAATACTTTTTAAAGAAAAATGTTATTAACAATTGGGCCTAGTTGGCATAAATAAACAAATAGGTATTTAATTTAATTGTGTGACGTCATAATTTAAGTGAAATTATCGATGAATATTTTATGAGAAAACAAGCTGTGTGCCCGATGTTTTTTGCCGAGGACTTCCAATAAACTTTCATCACTTTTTTGCCCCTTTAGAGGATTAATTAAAAAGGCTTTCCGTAGTGCTCACCTTCGTTATACAGGTTGGTCCAAATATCCCTATTTGGACCAACCTGTATAACGAAGGTGAGCACTACGGAAGGCCTTTTTCCATCCTAATAAAAAAAATATGCCTATATATGTATGTATGTATAAGGAGGTGGGGGTGGGGCATGGCCCAGGGGTATCTGAAAATACCTCATGTATGTTCCGCGATTCTTGATAGTTATAATAACTTTTTTTTTATTTCTTGAGAACCATATCAGAACCACTTTCAAAAATTCTATCTTTATTTTTACACGGCTTTTACACAACTTTTTTTGCAATTTTCATTGTTGTGGAATATTCTGTCAGAAATAAAAATAATCATCTTCCTATCATTAATTTAAGATACAAACATTTTGCATTGGGTGTTCTCACATGTATAATTTCAACACGAATACTGTAACCAATTTTTTTTTGTAACTATATGTTGATTTAAAAGAGTATCCATGGAGTTTCGTGCCCGTTCTTCGCCATAAGTACCTACTACGCTTTGGAATGGGCAACTAGCTTCATTTTTCTGACTGAGTGACCCCTTGACAATTCAAAAGAGCCTGTAATTGGTTTATTTGAAATAAATGCTTTGAGTTTGAGTTTGAGCAACCTATTTTTCTTTCTTTCTTTCTTACAAACGCGTAACACACTTTATATTACAATCCGAAGGATTTTTAAAGATATTCCTAATACATTGCTTCATATAGTTGAAAAATTCGTCTGCTCGACAACGTAAATAACGCAATGAATGTTAACGAAATGTCAAATTGAAAGACATTCCAAATTGTTAGTGTATTCCGCAATTACCTCGATGCTTTATAACTTTCGGGAAATATTTTGAAGCTGTTGTTACGGTAATGACTGGAGTTAATTGGGAGACACTAATTACTATTGCAAATTACTAGCGATCTGCCCCTGCTTCACCTGGGTGCAATGTACTGATATGACAACATGCCAAAACATTAAGATTTATGTGCTTTATCTAGGGTTAAATATTAATGTTTTTACATATAAATCGTCCAGAATAAATCCTCTAAAATATGGTGAAAACTAGCTAAGAGAAACTAAGCGATCACACAGACAGGCACAAAAATCGAATAAGTAGCCAGACCTAGAAATTCAATCGTACCTTCTATTAGTACTATGTGAAAGATCTGTCTGTTTGAACGTTATCAGGGCTATACCGCTGAAACGACTCTGATGGACACTAGTTCAAAGATATGAAGCTCGGAACCTGAAGGAGGAAATAAGCACACAAAAAATCCCCTAAATTGGTTTTTTTTTTGAAAATCCGAAGTTTTGGTGAATAAAGTCGCTAGCAAAGTGCTCACATGAAAAACATGAAACACTTGGACTTATTTCTTGTGTAAAAGGCTGCTTATGTAAATAAACATAACATAACATCACGCCTGTAACTCTCGAAGGGCTAGGCAGGGGTGTATCTATAATACACCCACATTTCGACATTTATGATTAGGTCCATGTAAAAAGGGGCGAGCCTATTGCCCACAACCGGGCACAAATCCGGACTCTGGGCTGCTACTGAGAAAATTCTGATCGAAAAACCTAATAACACTTGGCCCGACCTGGGAATCGAACCCAGGATCTCATGCTCACTAGACCAACGACCAACCAAATTACTAGCAAATAAACACACTGTGACTGCTTTAGGTCCCAAAATTTACATTTTTAATTAAAAAATTAACTGGTACAAAGTCATAAAAAGAGTATTAAATACCGCACAAATGGCTTCATGGACAGAATTGTTAAATAATATTTTATGCCCACATAAAGTTCTTACTGTTGCTTTGTTTATCACGATTTTGGGAGCCACGATTTTTATTTTGCGAGGACCATACTTTTATATTACTGTTTGTAGTTTCATGAAAAGTATGATAGCTAAACAAGAATAAGGCGTGAATAAAGTATGCCTAGTAATTTCTATTAATTTTGCCCGGCATCTTGCGGGGTAAATTCTTATCACTAGAGATCGGATATTCGAATGCATATTCACCTAAAGTTGAGATGAAGGCTAATATGGAATGCGCTTTTGCATCGAAAAAAACCCGCTAACTTCAGATTTTAGTGATCAAACCGGATCAGTTCATATCGATCGAAAGGTAGTGGTTAAAGTTGTTGTAGCCGACGTCATATTTACGCCCTATCAGGATATACTGCTTAATTTAATAGAAATAATTATTGTTATTTATTTTTTGTTTTATCTAACACACACCACCCCTCCTCTTACACCCTACATACACATATTTGCAGCAGGTATAACCATTAATTTTAAATAAATATGCATCCGATTTTTTTTACAAAAATAAATATTAAAAGAAGCCGCTTTGATACTTTCATAGTCAAATTTACTTTAGATAAATATGCACACGAATATCCGATCTCTGTTTATCACACTTGACAATAGCAATGCTTTTAATATTTTAATAGTTCAACAACATTAAGGCGGTACCCCGACCAAAACCTTGCCATAGTGAGTTATTCAGAGGCTATTAACTCATTCACTATGGGTAATAAACTACATCTAAAAGCACATTATTAATGTTCGATATCCTATCATCACATTACACGTTCTTATTTGTTTTTATGTGTTATAAATACATTTAAAATCTTCTTGTAAAAAAGTGACTAAAATTATTGATTGCATGCATCTTTTGCTAAAGGTGACGTTCTATTATATCGAGGATAACACTAATGGATAGATAATTAAAAAATCTAAATAATTCACGTTTTATTTTATTTCAAAACATCACTTGTCTTTTTTATAAAAATAATTTCAATTTTTTTGTGAAATTTATGATAAAAGAGCGTGCGCAGGGAGCGAGACTCAGCGACGGGACAGAGAAGGACCGAACGCTCAAGGTCGTTTGGTCAGGAAAGCGCCTTAATTGCGTTATTTACGCTGTCGAGCAGACTTTCTCGAACCAAAAAAGCAATGAATTTGCCATTTCCTTCAAAATTTCGGATTTTAATTTGACAGTGTGTTACGTAATTAGGGTGCCGTCATATCTACTTTAAGCCGTGCTTAACATAAGAAAGATGCTTATTTTATCAAACGAATGTAGTACGAAGTGGTGTTGATCGTGTTTTTATTATATGCATTGAAATTAAAACAAAAAGTTAAGTGTAACAGCCAAAGAGTACCGATAAAATTCTATTTTCTCATGTTTCTATTGATCTTGTAAAAGGGTCAGGGGTTCAAAAAGAAAGTTTGACCACTAAACTTGTAAATTTACCTTTGACAAATCTCTGTGTATGCCCTCTTCACCCTCGTTTGGAAGGAATCAAATCTGATTACAAGAGTTCCGAGTTCAATGCTAAAAAGTATTATTTAAGGCAGGCAAAGGAAAAAACGAAGTTGTGGGTGTTACAGAAGACGTGTAAATGGTCCTCTTAAGCTAGATTGAGACCGCTTTCACTTTACTTAAATTGACACTAAAATCGACTTTCTGATATTTACTACAGTTTCGAGCATTTTGCAATGTTAAATCTCAAATAAGCTTATTTTTAATGTAATAAGCGAAGGCACAAAATACCTATAATAATTTGCCCCAATTTATTTAAAAAAGTTCGTGCCTGCTATACGTTCTAATTTTACTGTAGAACAAAATTACATTGAAAGCCAGCATCGTATATACCTTAAGGCACCTGTCCCACCGTCCCACCGCCGGCGATTAACGAGAAATGAGTAGAGCTAGCAACTAAAAACTAGTTGGCAAGCAACGAGCATCGAGTGCACGACGGCGACGAGCAATTCCTCGCTGGTATGCGTATTTATGTATAGAGGTATGAGGAACAGCGTGTAAAGCTCTCTCATACTCTTTGGAAAAGGGAGGATTCTCCGACCAGACGGGTATTGTGTCTGGTGGGCAAATGCCCGGGAATTGATGATGTTGTATATATGTTAGTTGCGCGGTAAACACTGCTTGCGCGATGTAGGATTTTGCATAACGTCAGTGTGACGCGTAGCTCGCATGTGGCGTTGTAGATGCCGCTACATGTACCAAGCGTGAGCCTCTCAGCGAGTGTTCTGCCCGCCAAGCAAGCGTCGCTGAGCGTGTTCTTTGTTAGCTCTTGTTGCTGCGACAAACGAGTACTCGACGGCGCGGCGGTGCGAACAAACAGCGATAAACTAATAATATATTTATCGCTTTTACTTACACGGGACCTACAATCTTTTGTACGTTTCTTGAGCGAGAGAATCGTTGATAACTAGTCGCTTCCTCGTCGGCGGTGGGACAGATGCCTAAGCGTCCCAAAAAACAACTCCAATACGCTTGTAATTACAAAAGTCCTATTGTTATCTTTAATTACAAAGATCGCTATAAATTACCATTTGGATAATAAGTTCTCCTTGTTATAATCAAGCCCCTAATGGCAAAAGGGATGTAAGAACGAGTGGTTATTAATAATTTTGATATTATTAACTTTCATCGTTATTGCACATAGTTTTTTTTTTATAATTGGTTAAATAAGTTTTTTTTTGTGTCAAAGATTTACAAAATACTCAAAATATATAGTTAGAATATACCTTACCTACCTTTAATAAAAAGGAAAAAAAAAATTGCCCACAAATTATGCCGTGATCACAATTTTTTGTTATTAAATGTTACTCTTAATTTCAATGTAATTTCGTGTTGGCTGCAAAGACAGTTAATTATATTAGAAGGAACACACCGAGCTTTTTACATTGAATACATTCTATGCTTTTAATAATAATAAAAATAATTATACCATTTATTTCAGGCGACACAGGCCCATAGAAAAATACCTTAACCTTAACATACATATTTTCATAAACTTAAACAAAACTTGTGTTAATAAAAAGGCTTAAGACTATGTTAGTACCGCTTCACTTTGCACTAGCTTGACTAGGTCCTGACCAGAGGAACTTGTCCGCGGAACCGACGGAACACCACGTCCTGCGGCCAAAAGTGTTCTTCGTTCGAGGGGCAGTTTACCATGGAATGTCCAACGGAGATTGCCATTCCCACCCTTGGCAACACTCTACTTGGTTTTCGTACACTTGATTGCCAAAGCTCAGTAGCGGTTGGTAGGTAAGTACATGTAGTAAGCCTAAAAAGTCTGCTGCTTTAATCATGAAAAACTTAGGCCCATTTACACCGCCAATAACTAAACATGTTTAGCGCTAAACGAGTTTTAAACATCATTATGTCTCTGTCATCTTCAAATATTTGATAGAAACAGAATTATGTTTTAAATTCGTTTAGCGCTAAACGTGTTTAGTGATTGGCGGTGCAAAGTGGACCTTAAAAGAACCCATTGAACTAATATTTATTAACCTAAAATCAATGCCCAGAAATATGTTTTTTTTACGATGTATTTTTCGAAATTGTGGGTAAATACTTTAGTGGTTGGGCCTAAACAATCAGGTCGATGTTTACCTTTAATTTAAGAACCTGTAGACTTTCAAGCGCCTACCTTAGTAGAATAACCTAGAAAGTGTAAATCCGTTTGATATTTCAAGCGATTTTTTTCGAATGATTCTATTATGATATTAGTAGGGTCGATCGAAGGCTAACCTACGCTTGCCGTGGTCTGGTCGTGGTTGGCTGACGATCTATTAGATACCGAGACGCCTCCGTGCCTCGGCAAGTACGTTATGCCATTGGTCCCGGCTGCCATTCGTAGATCTTTGATAGTCATTACGGGTAGTCGGAAGGCCAAAAATTTGACAACGAGTCTTACCACTTTATGTAAAATACTGGTATTCAGTTCAATCCGGTTAGACCAGAAGCCAAGCTCAACATTTCTAGTTGGGACAAGGCGAAGCAGAATGAGGTAGATACACATTTGAAACAACAAAAAAATATGTTGCACGTTAGAGACATGAATTGTAATCTCTTGTTAATAAATAGTTAATATTCTAACAGACATAAAACAATATTAATAATATGTATGACGGCGCTCGATGATATAGTCGATTTATTGTAACACTTTTTAGAAGTCGTAATCGATTATTTTTACTCTGTGGTTTAGAACCTATTTCTATAGTGGTATTTTTAACTTAGAGCGGGTAACACCGAATGGGGTTGTGAGTGTCAAGGCGGCGTAGGCGAGCACTTTATGATGCGGTCGTCACGCGGTACATACGCACAAATCCATTGGCTATAAATGCAAGTTTAACAATGATTGTGATTAGACTTAATCAGTGTTAATAATTGTAATTATTACATTTTATAATTAAGTCTCGTTGCGATATTTGAAAGTAAATTAAGTGCGTAATTTTGCGGGTATTATTTTCCAAACACCTGCACGTACACGCCCATGGTGAAGGACCAACAGATGACGGATCAGCAGCGACACGTGGTGTCTCAGCCGCTCGAACATCCCGTCATGTACATGTATATAATAAAGAAGGAAGAAAATCGTAGGGCATCAAAAAATTCGTCCGCATCACTTTCAACAGGAAAAATGCCCAAAAAGCTGCCAGCATTGCCATGTTGTATGGCGATGCTGATTCTTAGGCCAAAAAACAGGCCAACCCTAAAAAAAAACACAATATTACTTTTCACTACTGACAAGTATATTTTGTTATAATTTAAACCTCTAGGCTTTTTACTGAAATAGAATTGCCTCCAACAAAGAGCCTATTAAATATTAGCAATCCACTCAAAATTAACTTTATTCTGAAAGCCACATTCTGAAAGCCTTTGCCCACATCTAAGAGTTTTTAATAATCCTCTGTTTTTTATTTATGTTTTTCAATATACACGCTTGGTTTTTGTTTACTCTAAACCGTGCCCTTCACCTGAAAAGGGATGTTGTACTGTAAAGACTTAACTCGGACTTTAAATAAAAAACAGTGAACTGTAAAACTAACTTACTCGTATATTGAAATACCAAAATGGAAGGTACAGAAAGATTTTACATGGTGCGTGTGTGTCATCGGTTGAAGTTTTGGGCCTTCGGACCCTCTGGAGTATCCGGGTAGCGCGTCGCGCGCCGGGCGCGCAGCCGCCCGATGTCTGACACGAAGATAACCGACGGCGCCCGAACATTATCTACTCATCATTATAAACAACTATTATTATGGGAACAACTAAGAAATCGGGAAAACAAAATTTTGCTGCTCCATACATTTATGTTCACGCTAACTTTTGCCCACGGCTTCGCCCGCGTGGAGGTCAAAAAATCCTGTAAATCCTTATCCATTAAAAATACATATTTATATACAATATGTAACAAAAACCCTGTTGTTCCTTTTAGGGACGTATACACTTAACTACAAGCTCAACATTGATGAAGTTAAAATTTAAAAACACTAAGTATTGGCTAGTCGAGAGGTCAAAATCAGATAACTATTAAAATCGACAAATTAAAAAAAATGTTTAGATTATCTGATTTTACAAGTACATCTTTATTTCGCTAAATAGCCTACGAGCTTGGCGGCTTTCTTTGATGCGTCAGAAGATGCCGCCAATAACTACCGCGGCGCACGGGCCCCGCATCGGTACCACGTGCCTACCTACCCCTTTACCCCGCCACCCGCTGCCCTGCGAATCACTTCCTTTAGTCTCCCGCGCAGATTACTTCCGAACGGATGTTATAATTGTTGATGTACATAATGAGTGACTTGTGTTTTGTTTACGTAAACGTTGACCATGTCTTATTCTAACGTAGAATATTTTAATATGTTGATGTGTCTTGGGAAATGTGACTGCAATTATGCAGAAGCACGCAGACTCTACCAAGAACGTTTTGCGAGTCTACCAGTACCTTCGGCGATGGCATTCCAACGTTTACACATGCGTATGTACAATACCGGCAGTGTGCACGGACGAGACCAACATAGAGCTGACGCAGGCAGACCGATGACTCGAGACAGTGACATCGAGGAGCAAGTCTTCAACTTGTTTGAGCACGATCCAAGGCGAAGTACGCACTCAGTGGGACACGAACTCGGAGTAAAGGCTCGTGCACACTGGCGCGACGCGACAGCGTGACACAAAGGCACCGCGTGCCGCGCGACGGGCGGCGCCTTTGTGTTGGGCTGTCGCGTCGCGTCTGTTTGCGAGAGCCTTATTATTATTATTCAGCATCTAAATGCTGAATACGGAGAGAGATGGATTGGTCGCGGTGGACCCATCAATTGGCCCGCAAGATCCTTTAGATTTTTTCCTCTGGGGCACTGTTAAGCAACAAGTGTTCAAAAAATCGTGCGATATGGAGGTCGAAATGCGTTCACGCATAGTAGCAGCATTTGACCACATCAAGGCCGATACCACCGTTCTGCGAAGCGTAGGTACGTGAAAATATTATTAGGCGTTGCAACAAATGTGTAGAGGTACAAGGTGGTCATATCGAACAGCAGAGATCTCCGTGGCTATCAAGTAGACATCATAATAAAGTAATGCTTAAATTTACATAAATGGTTTTATTTGACAGACGCAGCGACTTAGTTTTTTTTATTCAATGTAGTGAAGTGTTGAATGTACTTTTGACAATTATCAATTTTGCATAAAAATACCGTGTAAACCAACATTTTCAAATATTCATTCGTTAAAGTGATACTGATAAACAACAGCTGACAAGGTCACGAACTTGTGTAGAAAATAGGTAGCTAACGGCGGCGGTGCAGCGGCGCGGTGGCACCGATCAGAAAGATTGACGGAAACGTCCTACCTATTTCTGATTTCGCGTCATCGCTTCATGCAGAATTGCAGAAGTAAGAAATCAGTTAAATATTACAAATATGAATAATTAAATATTTATTTTAATTATTTTTGTTGAACAGTTTTTATAAATGACTTGCTTTATTACCTTCGTATACCGATTCTTAAAACGTAGGTAGAAAGAACAACAGGGTTTTTGTTACATACTCGTATTGTATAGGTATACTTACCTACCTATGTGTCAACTTTCATGGTGTTTGGTCAAACGGTATTGGAGTTCACTCTAGACTTACAAAGTATAACTTTTTTTTTTTTAACTAACTTTCAACACACTACTAAAGTTTCTAATAATAATTCAGTCACGATTCGAAACACAGTTAGTACCATCGAGCCTCCTAAAGCAATTGTGACCGTCGAAAGTTATTTTTCTTTCCCTAGGCAACAGTACTTTTTTTCTGGATAAAAAGTACCCTGTGTCCTTTTCTGTACCCCTGATAACGTATATTAAAAAAATCATGGTGTTCGGTTCAGTAGTTTAGGTGTGAAAAGGTAACAAACAAACAAACATACTTACGCAGTAGTAGTAGTTTTTTATATACTTGGGATAAATCGATAAACTATGGCAGCTGATTTTTGTTCAAAGGTTTGTACCGGTGTACGAACTCCTCCTTCCTAACAGACCACTCTGTCGCTGTCTGTCACTAACATGGCAGCCTGTCAAGAGGTCTGACAGATTGACATAATATATGACATGAACTTGCCAAGAGGCCCTGACATGGGAAGCCTTTTCAATAACCTGACCCACCACGACCTCATTCTGGCGTCCCACGTTGGGCGCCAAGCTCATGTCACATATTATGTCAATCTGTCAGATCTTTTGAAAAGCTGCTGCTTTAGTGACAGCCCTCTAGGTTGGAGGAGTTTGTATACCGCTACGGGTTTTAGATCTTTCAAATTAGGAGTAGGTAGAATATACAAGATTTCTCTTGTATAATGGTAATTTTTCCTCAATATTCCTAACCAATATAATTAAATGCGAAAGTAAGTTTTTTGTTTGTTACGCTTTCACGCAAAAACGGCTGAACGGCATTGGATGACATTTGGCACACGGATAAACGATGACCTGGAGAAGAATATAGGCGTCTTTTTATCCTGGATCGCAGACGACGTCGAGGGCAACAATTTGTTAAGTATATACGTCGAAAAACCTAAAAAAACACATAATTTTAAACTTATTTTGTTTACTTATTTACTCAAACCTCAACGAAAAGGCCAAACAGCTTCGAAGAAAACAATAATTATTCTCCGAAATTTTATTCCGAAGGAATTAGTTGTGTGTTTTCCTGATTTATATTTCAGAAACAGTTACCGTTAAATGAATTATACCCTTAAACATTTTCAGGACCAGTTATACGGAATTAAGTATTCATGTCTTATATTTTATGAAAAACCCTGTAATTGTGGGACAAATGAATTGAAAATTTTAATTATATTTCGGGAAAAAATTAAGATTCTTTAAATTTACTGTTGCTATCCGGAAGTAAATCTGCCTAGCCTTTTCCCAACTATATTGAGTACAAAGTAACATTCGATTAGCGATGACGCTAGTAGAAAAGTCAAAAAATGTATGGGGTTGACATAAGCTATCGAAATGTCACGTGATCGTGAGAGGTCAACGAATAGAAATTAGCTAAACAATGTTAACATCATTCGATTCTTTTTATGAAACGAATCGACAGCGTCGAACGATTACTTCCATAGAGCTGCGTAGCCAAGTGGCACTTTTTGACAAGTGTTATCGCTAGTTTTAGATTCGTATGATGGAAAAGATGGAAAAATTAGCGAGAGCGTTAGCGATTGTAGAAATAGAATCGCTCCGAAGCAAATGCCGTTTGTCTAGGCCCTCTGACCTTCTTAACCTAGTTACTGGGTACCACGATACCCCTTCGTAAGACTGGTTTTCAGACTTTTGGACACCTGACTACCCGTAGCGACCGTCAAAGATCAACGAATGACAGCCGGGACCAGCATCTTGACGAGATTTCCACGACACGGGGGAGTCTTGATATTTAATGGATGGTTACCTATCCACGAACCTACAGCGGCAAGCGTAGCATAAACCGTCGATCGGCCCGTCATTATGTAGCCGCAAGCCCCCTTGTTATTTGAAAGTATAAACTTAATAATTAAGTTCAAATAAAATATTATTTAACTTAGAGTTTTGGCCAAAAGTATTTCTGGTTATGAATGTACCTATATTAAACTTTTAGAATTATAATGAAGCGAAGTGTTAATTCTCTTCAACAAATTATTTCTCGGTGTTTTCTTAGTAGTATTGTTTAGTAACTTGTTGTTTACTTATGGGCACGCTTATCAATAGAGAAATTTTAAACAACTCTTTTGTTTTCTATGTTTTGTAACCTTAAAATAGCCGCAGAATTAAGGAAGTTTGTGGTTTATCCAGGATGTCAAAAAGGGTAAAAAGCCGATGAGCTGGTATTTTCTTCCCGCAATATATAAATATTTTCATCACCCATTCTTACAAATAACGCTCTTTTCTCATTACGACGATTGCATGTTTTGCATACACCTTGATTAATGTGTTTTCCGCTTACACCAAATAAAAATCAAAGTGACCTAAGTACAGTCACGAGTATAAATATGTAAGTACCCATATATTGCTAAGAACTTCTCGGCATTAATATCTGATTTCTTGATTCATCCATTAATACTTTTTATTAAGGTGACGGCAAATTAGGTTCATCTTTCTGACTGACCGACCCCTTGACAATTCAAAAGTGCCTCTAATTGGTTTATTTGAAATAAATGCTTTGAGTTTGAGAATATAAAAGTGGCAGCACAAATATGTGACATCGAAGGAACACGAAAACTATCTGACGAGACAAGCGACGCCAACAAATCGGATGGTGCATCTCCTTCAAAAAAAAAAGTCAAAATACTTTATTTCACATAAACCTACATGGGCTCTTATGAAACGTCAGAAGCTAGGTGCACGGTTCCAATTAGTCGTTTCCTATGGAGAAGAGCCGGTAAGAGACTCCACGATCACTTTTTTAAAAATAAGTGGCTTTTACAATGTTTTCAAATTACAATGTTAATAGGTATGGCAGGACAGTGTAGGCCTCTCAACGAGTAACAGGTACTCAACTAATTAGAAAAACGTCTACAAATATACAGTCTACAAATTAGGCCTACAACGTGCCCACATGCACAAAATATAGAAGAACCTATGTAAAAGATAAATAAAATAATTAAACTCAAAGCCTATTTAAACCTTTTTAACTGTAACAAATCCGAATTAAAATTCTGTCTACAAAAGCCATTAGTAAAGAGTTGAAATAAGAATTGGAGGTATATAATGTCAAATTATGAGAAGATAATGTCAAAGAAGAATTTAAAAAACAAAAAAACTTACTTCTTACATACTTTTTAATTTGGGAGCAGTTAATAGACATTTACATAGTGATACCGTTGATGAAGTACCAGGGAAGCCACATGGGCAGAAGGAATTTTTGCCAAATTTCCTTGTCTTCAACATAGTCTTTAATCTTATAATATACATTTTTGATACTCGTACGTCTGATTTGGGTTTTGAGCCTTCCATCGCTAAGTTCTGTAATTGAAAAAGAAGTTTCATCTCTCATGTACATAATTATTGCACTATAAAATTAAACCACCTTTTATTTCTAAAATGTATTATTCCATGTACGCCTAATATCCATTTATTTTGGATCAATCATTCTGTTGCCAAAAAGATCTCATTATACATTCAAGCAATTCAGTCACATACACTCTAATAATAACAATTGAGTACCCTTCACGATCATTATAGTCATAAATATTAATGGATTCGATATTTTCGTGTTGGTGCGATGAAGCTTTACCAATATCGATACCGTTTTATTGAGTATTACTCGATTCTTATTGAAAACGACGTAATATTCCGAAAATATTTACTTAGGTGGCGTGCAAAAACGTTTAGATAATTTAGGTAAGTGCTTCAACTATGGTTTTTATTCAGATAATATTGGTAAGATTTAAATGAAACAGTTTTATGTGTAATGCCGTTAATATCTACTGTTTGTATTTAATTTTTGCAGTGTTTATTTATTTGCAGTGATAAGGAATACAAATTCGCGGCGCTTGCAGTCACGGTTAATAAGAATGAGAATTGTCACAAAAGTAACCTTACAACTATACTTTACATAATTATTTTATCTGTAACTATCATAATAATGGCAATAGGCTCACCCCCTATTACATGGGACATAAACATATAACTGGCGAAATGTGGGTGTACTTTGTAGGTACACAGAGGTGTATTTTGTAGGTACACAGAGGTGTACTTTGTAGTTACACAGAGGTGTACTTTGTAGGTACACAGAGGTGTACTTTGTAGTTACACAGAGGTGTACTTTGTAGGTACACAGAGGTGTACTTTGTAGGTACACAGAGGTGTACTTTGTAGGTACACAGAGGTGTACTTTGTAGGTACACAGAGGTTTTAGGTACACAGAGGTGTACTTTTTAGGTACACAGAGGTGTATTTTGTAGGTACACAGCGATCTACATTGTAAGTACACAAAGGTGTACCTACAAAGTAATAATAATAACAATAATAATTTATTTCCAAAAGTAATCCAAAATAAATTTCCAAAAGAGTACTTATGCGCAGCATTTGCAGCTTAGGACTTACAGTGCATAGAAATTTGATCAATGACCCCCATGCTAGGCGAGACCTGTGTTACAGGGGTCATTCATCCGTCCATAATACAAAAATTACAGGTAAGTAAGTAAGTAGTATTTTATTTTTAAGGGGTACAATCATGTTTTTAATTCTAGTGTGTAAAAGATGTGGAAAGTACGTGTGAGTATGTATTTGTGGGTATGAGTGAGTGAGTTTGTGTTTGTGTGAGTATGAGAGCCTATATGTGTGTAAAGAGTTCTTGGTCATGTATATTACGATTTCAATAGTTCTTTTGTTTTACTGTAGTCAAGAGTTAAAAGATATTCTTTAATTTTGGATTTACAATGAAATGTGATAAGGGAATGTATATTCAAGTTCTGGTTCAATTTATTATAAGTGAGGGTGCTTAGGAATGGGTAGTGTCGTTTAGCAAAAGTCGTGTTCGTGCTTTTTGTAGGGCACGGGGGTAGTGGTCTTCTTCTAGCTGTGTAGGCATTACTAGTGTTTAATGGTGAGTTTGAGTGTTTGCGGATTAGTGCGCGGTAAATGAAAAGTAGTCGGACTGTTAAAACCTTGTACTCCATGTAAAGTTGTTGCGTAGCAAATCTAAAAGGCCTACCAAGAAGCACCTTAATTACTGCTCGTTGAGCCCGCTCCACCTTTATTAACGCAGTCTTCGCTGCTCCTCCCCAGGCTGTAATGCAATACGTTAAGATAGACTCACAAAGGGCACAGTAAGCCATATTTAGAACTTCCCTATGGGCAGACGGTCTAAGTTTTTTGAAGATATAAATTAGTTTTCTAACCCGCGCGGACAGAGTCTCAAGGTGATAGTGCCAAGATGGGCAGGCGTCAACCTGAAGGCCTAGATATTTAACGACAGGGACTCGGGATACGGAGAGGCATGCGCAATGCGGATCACTGAGAGCGCATAAATGCGCTTTAAGTACCATTGAGTTTACTGGTGGTAAGAGGGAAGGTCTGAGGCCAAAAGTGACAAAGTGAGTTTTGCTAATATTTAATGTAAGACTGTTATTAGCTAACCAGCACACTGTCTCGCGGAGTGCCTTTTCAGCAGTCTTATTTGCCGTGGCCCAATCATTTCCATAACTCAGAATGACTGTGTCATCTGCCTATGCCAGGATTTGTGTGGAGGTCAGAGAGAGGGAGCAGAGGTCATTCACGTATACTAGAAAGAGCAGAGGACTAAGGAGGCTTCCTTGTGAGACACCGTACTTTAAAGATTCTTCGCTACTAATGTTGTCTCCTATCTTCACACATTGCGTGCGGTTCAGTAAAAAGTCTTTAAATATTTTGTGGGCATCACCGCGCACCCCAATCGACTCCAGCTTGGTGAGAAGGACCGGAACAGAGACGGTATCAAATGCCTTAGAGAGGTCCAGGAAGATGCCTACGTATTTCTGTTTACTGTCCAGTTTATCCACCACAATATCCAGCAATGCGGTCACTGCATCCTCCGTAGATAAACCTTTTCTAAAACCAAATTAGTTATTAGAGATTATTTGATACTTGTCGAGAAATCTGCTGAGATTTTTGTAGAGAATTTTTTCCAGTATTTTAGAGATGACTGGTAGGATTGAAATAGGGCGGTAGTTGGTGACACCGTCTCTGTCCCCTGACTTGAAAATTGGGTGTACGATTGCTTTTTTCAGCGCCTTTCGAAATGTTCCCTAACCGTTAGGGGAAAACAGGCTTGATAGTATGTCTATGTTATCGTAATAATCAGTTTATTTGTACGATGGTCTCCAAACTAGGTATAATTACCTTTTAGTTAACTTATTTTATTGTCTGTTAAGACAATTTTGAAACACTTTTTTCTTCAAACCGACTGAAAAGCTACATTGCAGTAATCTTTAGATAAATACACGCTAGATTCTTTTCATCAGCTTATATCATAATTAGCCTATAACGTTTCCACTGCTGAGACACATCCTCTCTGTGGCAGGGAGTGGGCCATAATACATAGCTTAGCTGTGTAGTAATTAAAAGTTCTGCATTGTACTAATCAACAACTTGTACTAAAGTAGTATTTGCCAGCAACACTCCTGCATGAAACTTCTCTATTGTACAGAATGCAATTACTTACTCCTTGAAGCTTAGGTAGAGGTATTTTATCATTCAAAGTCGTAATTTGAATAAGTTTTCCGAAGTAAAACTTAAGAAAATATTAAAAAAATATGGAAACAATGTGACCAAGTTAAAAAATATAATGCAAACCATACTCGAAAATTACCAGATAGGTTCTAAATTTTTTTTTTTTTTTAAACGTTGCCCCACACTAGGAATTTCTCCTGTGTTGTGGGTGCATTTACAAACATTCAAACTCACATACACAAACAGAACAACAGCCAAAAGATGTCTATTTTCTAAACAAATACTATCACCGTGTAAGTAAGCTGCAGGCTATAAAAAGTAATTTTCTTTTCCAAGAACCTCGATTACAGAAAGGAAAATTCTGAAAACACCACTTTTACAGAACAGATCATTCTGGCTATTGAGATTATGATTCTATTCTAATGAATAACTATCCCTAAGCATTTTACGTCCAAAGGGCCATAGCATTATGTCACTTTATATAAAACACTACTCAAATCCAACTAGTAATATTAAAATAGACTACAACCAAAACAAACAACAAGCCAAATATACAACATTATCTCAAACCAATCATAACTAAATTGTATTGGACGGTAATCCGTACAATCTACATAATATATTACAGCGGACACAATACGTGCGTCCCGAGTGACCTATAATGGACAAGTGCACGACAAGTTGATATTAATGGGATTATCTTATTGAGGGTAGGTACGACGTAAACTGTGGAAGTCGAGGGTAGTTGTTAAATTATTATTGTAGGTGAATTTGATGAAGTTTGGAACTGGTTTATTATCCGAGCCTTATTCCCAAATGTATTAAAACCTTTGGTTGGATAGGTCGGTACTTGAATGCTTTACATTGTTTCACAGCTCATAGTTTTATTTAAAGAGTACCCTACTGGTGGTATTATCGATGATAGCGATGTCTACCAGACGACAGCCTTTTAATTTAGTCCAACCATTGTATATAAGCTAGAAAACAATGTCAAATCTAGAAATACAATAGTTACTGGACTTATAATACTTAACTACCTATTGGAATTCCACGACCAAACAACGTCAGTGATAAAATATACAGTTGGATTTTTCATTGGTTCTGATTTGACCAGATGTCTGATAATCAACACGAACGGGATACCTAGGCTTTATACGTGCTTCTCAGTGAAAAAAAATTAGTAACAGCAAGAGTTATATTTGGAAGAATTGATTGTGTAGCAGCACCCTAATTGAGTAACACACTATCGATCACGATCTGAATAATTTTTAAGTATATTGCAAATCCATTGCTTCATATGTTCGAAAAAATTGTCTGCTCAACAACGTAAATAGCGCAATGAATGTTGTTGAACTGTCAAAATGACAAATGATTTTATTTCTGTAAGTAGGTTTTTACACTTTTACACGTCAATCATATTATTTAAACTAGGTAGATAAAGTTGGCGTTTCCTATCTGACTACTCTAAGAAGAAAAGCCGAAACAAACTCAGAGCTCACAGTCTGTTTTAATAAAGTCAGATCATGTGAAGACCATGTAGATTAGTGTCTGAAATGGTCTTTTGAGGAAAGAACCACTTAGATTGAGTGGATGGGTCCAGTCAGTGCACGCATTTGTCAGTAATCGTGCAGCTCAACTCGAAACTTAAAGAGCTCAACGATTGAATGAAAGCCATTCCTACTGTTACTGTGTTATGTAATTACCCCACAGGTCGCGAAATAGTTCATAGCAATAGTCTTGTATGCTAGCGTAAGCACCAAAGCGTAAGTAATAAATCACACACTCACGTCATACATAATCTACTTAAGGCGGAACCTTCAGGGTAGCCCGCGAAATTCAATTTATTTTTATTTTTATTTTAGATGGCTTTGCTCTTGACTCTAGTCTAGGTCAGAGATGACAGAGACAAAGTCGACGATGGAGTGAGCTTACCCAGAAGAAGCCTGTTCACTCTCACTTTGAAGAGATTTGGGTTGTGTGCGGTCGAAAACACAGGCGCAGGTAGAGAATTCCACTATTTTTCTGTGCGCATTATAAAAGATGTTTGGAAGCGCTTAGTGCGAATTGGTGGAATAGCAACTAGGTAGGGATGGTAACTTGCAGTGCGCCTAGATGTCCAGTGGTAGAAGGGGGCCGGTGGAATGAGGTCGTGGAGTTCTTGGGCACACTCACCGAAGTACAATCTGTAGAAGACCGACAAGCAGGCAACCTTACGGCGATGAGCTAAGCTGTGAAGCTTGGCATCCACTAGTTTTATGTCGCCAATCGGTCTCTTAGCTCTGCGTTCCACCGAGTCAAGCGCGCCAAGTTGGTATTACGTTGGTTGTTACGTTTTTTGCAATTTGCAGGACATTGTCACGTTGTATTTTGATTAAAATATGATTCGCGACCGTAACAAATATGGCTTTACAGAATTATAATCACTAGAATCAGCAATACATCTCTATATGCTCATATTACCCTATTGAATGACTATTTCATGTAATCATGACATTTGAGGGCAATTCTAACTAAGTGAGTTGTATTGCTGATTCTAATGATAATAATTCTGTAAAGCCATATTTGATACGGTCGCGAATCATATTTAAATCACCTTACAACCTGATACAGACCTGCAAATTGCAAAACAGTAAGAAAAATTGAATTTCGCGGGCTACCTTGGCGCATCCCCCTTAACAAAAATCTTAAGTTCGTTCATTCACTGACAAACAACGCACGGCTAAGGCATTGGGCCTAAAAGCACGAAATTTTGCGCAAGAGTTCCTTTTCAAATTCAAAAGTCGAAGTATTTATTTCAAATAGGTACATAAAAGGCACTTTCGAACGTTAACATTTACATTTAAATAGAATTGATTCTAGTCGCCCCTTCCAAAAGGTAGTTTCTTATGGAGGAGAATGGGCTAGAAACTCCATCGTTACCCTTTTACAATATGTTGTATACATTAATCATATAATTACATGTGAAAACGATGCATCTAGAATAAAATGACTATACCAAAATAGGCAAAAATAAATAAAAATGAAGCAATGACAGATTAATTAATTATGCGATAGATACATGGAGCTCACATATTTACAAACATTGTAAAAGTATACGATTTTCCTAATTTTTTTTACAAGTAATAACTTAGTGTGTGAGGTAAATCACAGAATTTAAATCAATGTCATAAAAATAATAAATTATACACTTAACAACAAGCAACAAGTGTGATTTTGTCTTGTCTTTTATAACCAAAGGTGAGGATTAAGGAAGGAATAAAAAATATATTTTCTAAACGGGTTAAGTTTTTACGGAAGCTCATCATTTATACTGATAGGAAACCCCATCGGTCGCACGACTTGTCCATTATAAATTATATATAGGTATATTTCCCTGACACATGCTGAGCTGGACTGCCATTTGGTGCAACGTTGAGGCGCACACCGCACCTTGT
Source organism: Griposia aprilina (assembly GCA_916610205.1). Classification (NCBI taxonomy): domain Eukaryota; kingdom Metazoa; phylum Arthropoda; class Insecta; order Lepidoptera; family Noctuidae; genus Griposia; species Griposia aprilina. The sequence goes on from OU744305.1 coordinate 12,472,804, forward strand.
AAATTTGTTTTTTGATTTAAAGTATGTCGTGGTGTCACTATATTTCTTTTTAAGTATGTTTTTCTTTTTGTATATTGGCACCTTGTTTTTATATTTATATTCATGTAATTTGCTACCATTTAATTGTGCTTTTGATTGCACTGAATTAATGATTTATCTATCTATTATATATATATATGTAACTATGTACCAAAACTAACTATTTAATGCCTTCGTTCAATCAACGTAACCAATCGACTAAATGAATTGGCAATTTCCTACACGCAATGCAATTCGCTTCGTGTCCTGTCAACTTCATTGCTGTTAACTCAGTTGCTCAGAATACTCAGTGAATCAGTAGAACAGTGGTTCAATTGATCAGTGGAAACACTATCATTGTTTAGTGTACAATGTCGCTTTTGTTAGGTATCTGATTAGGTATTGTTGGTTGCGTGAGCTCGTTGTGGTCGAATTGAGTTAATATTATTTGTAGATTAATTTGGTTGGTGTTAATAGAGTGTTTTTGTTTGTAATAATTATTGGATATAAGGTATAGAAAAGGTATAGTAAATACTTCGTATAGTAGCTCCCACTATAAATGCTTACAAAATTTGCCGTACGGTTTTGGGGCGTAATACACGCCCAATTTCGCTTCCAAGACGGTATTATGTTCAGTTTTCATTCAACATTAGCGGCGCCATGTTGAACCTTAATTGTAGAAGTTATACAACGGGTGAAACCAGCCGTGAAACTACTGACAATTCAACTCGGTATATACAAGTTTAGGTGACTAAAATGTACCACTGTCGGGCCAACATAAGGAACTACATAAGTACACACAGTAGCACTGTATAAGTTTGCTGTAAACCCGAATGAAGTAAAAGAAAATAAACTTTAGGAAGTCGCATTATTAAAATATACGCCAAAAGACGAATAGGTAACGACGTTTGAAACAAAATGAATGAATAATACAACAAATATTTTTGCAGTCTGTGGTAGAAATGTCTGCGGTATTCTGAGATAGAAATCGTGATACAAATCAATTGTATTTCAATCTCAAGTAACTTGATCTAGATCTAAATGGTACCTACCTATTGGAAATGTTTTCCTGTTGTACTAAGAAAGCAAGTTTCAAGAAAATAAAATATATTTTAGTGTGTCGTAACTCAAAAGGAAAAAAACGGAACCCTTATTGGATCACTTCGTTGGCCGCGTCGGTCCGTCTATCAGTAGGCAAGACACTTTTTCTCAGAAACACGTGGAGGTATCAAGTTGAAATTAGTATTATATACGTACGCTACGGTCGCTTGAAGCTCTAAAAAATTCAAGATTGAAGTCAACGCCATAAAAAATACGGCCATTTATAAGACATATATTTCGATACTCCCAAATCAATCAAAACCTAGAATTATGAAATTGGGCAAGAAGCAAAGTCGTTAATTTGTAGTTTCCTCACATAAAAACACTTTTTTGCGTTAATAAACTTACATTTGCAGTTGGAGAATTGACCGTGACTTAAATCGATGAGAACATGTTTTCAACTTCAAAGTTAAGTTAGTTCTTGAGATAAATACATCGCAAATACGGAACCCTTCATTGTGCGTAGTCCGACACGCACTTGGCCGGTTTTTTATCAAGCTTGAGTTCTATCATTGTTGTGAAGCAAGATCTTATTGTTTGTAAAGATGATGTAGTGACAAAAATTTAATAGAGTATGCTTAGATGGTTAGGTCATGTTGAGAGGATGAATGAAAGACGACTTACAAAAGGTACTTACCAGGCAGATGTGAGTGGAAATGCCGGGAGGGGACGCCCTAGGAAGACATAATTATGACCTTATTGGTGATATTCTTCAGAAAGGTCAGACGTGTAGTACGTAACCGGCGGCGTGCGTGTATGACCAGATGTAATAAGAACGTAAACGAGGCAAAAGGAGTAGGTTCGTAGCAGGTGGCGTTCTGTAGTTTCTGCCTACCCCATGGGAAGAAGGTGTGAGTTTATTTATGTCGTATGTATGTATTGTGCGTCACTACACTATAGAGATTGGAATAACGGGTACATATTATTAAGTGTTAAAATTTACTAACTAATGGTAATACTTGTAAATAAATACAGTTTTAACCTTAGTGAAGTTTGAGTTTAGAGTTGTTATTAAAAGTGGTTAAGCAATTACGTGGTCGACTACAGGCACGTCCGGAGCACCCTGGACAGACAGCCCCGCTGCCATCTGACTAGCTAAAACTTTTACCACAGCATAAATTATTCTTAGATCGGGTCAATACTAGAGATGAATATTAGAAGGTAACCTTTCCAACCGATAATAATTAAATATTAGTCCTCCAGACCGAATTGCGGCTATACTCGTAGCGGCCAATCTCAGCGAAGACTAGCCATGGAAGCGGGAGATATTATAGTGCAGGCGTGTGTGCGCAGACACGGGTTGCACTCTCTCTTCCCTCACTCTCAAAGTCCAATAGGACGGCAATCCGACACCGACCGACGACCGGAGAGAGATCAAGGTTAACGGCTTGATGCGCTTTTCGAGGCACGGGGGTATCATGATGTAATTGAGAAATTCCTTATGGAAAAACCCAATAACACTTTTTCCCGACCTGGGAATCGAGCCCAGGACCCCACGCTCAGCAGTCGCGCTTGCGACCACGAGACCAACGTTGCCTCGGAATTGACGACTTCGGGTTTTAAAGTAAACCACAAAAAATAGAACTCAAATAAGAGAGTCTCAGCATTTAAATTCATCTCTGCCCTTTCACAATTACCTTGCAGAAAAGGTATTTGGTTTAGCTTACAATCTTACCAGATACTACCGAAATTCCCTCCATATTGTTTCCCGAGCCATTCCTATGTTACACGTTCAGTTGGTAAAATTAAACAAGGTACAGAAGGTACTGTTGTTATACCACAACTTTTTTTTTCTTTTTGTGGTTGGAATCATCCAATGACTTCTCCCGCTCTGGGCGGAGCGGGAGGGCATGTCAGAGTCTTACTGACTAAAACCCTTCCTTCAGTTACCTGTGCGCCAGGGCCACGGTAACTCTTTCGAACAATCCGCGACCACGGCAGGCTTCGGCCCTATCGGACCCCGTCAATTATTGCTGACATCTCTTTGAGGCGCGCGTGGTACATAACGCGCCGTAGACTCGGGCCTGGTCCTTACCGGACGGCGAGCTACCCTTTGCTCGCCGTCCGCAAGCCCGCGCCTACGGTGGCCGGGAATCGGCTATCGACTCTCAACGCCCAGGGTATCTCCTCCTGCGGAAATACCGTATCTTGAACTGTGTGTTGCTGGCGTAAAATAGAGAAGAAGCGGGTGTATTTATAGGGAAAGACGTCACCGTCTACAGTAGAAATGTGGGTACTATAGATATTGTGGCGCCACATGTGAGCTACGCGTTACACTAACGTCATGAAAAATCCTACATCGCGCAAGCAAAGTTTACCGCGCAACTAGCATATATATACAACGTCCCGACATCAACACCCTCATACCTCTATAATATAAATACTAGCCAATGTAGCATCAAGACAGACAACATGCAATAATAGAAAACGAGGCGTGACACCTGTATTCCACTTTAGATGCAATTTTTTTTTCATGTGGCGTGTTGTAATTTCGGCCTACCCCCATGGGAAGAAGGCGTGAGTATATGTATGTGTACATCACTATCACTAGGTACATATTATAAAACAAAGTCCCCTCACCGCGTCTGTCTATCTGTCTGTCTGAACGCGATAAACTCTGAAAATACCGAACGGTTTTCCGTACGGTTGTTACCAATGGATGGAACGATTCATAAGGAAGGTTTAGGTGTATAATTCATTAAGGTTTTATGTAAATTGACTGAAATATGACGATGATTGTTAAAGATGTCGGAAAAAATGATGCTGACTGGGAATTTTACTGGCGTGCGCCGCGTAAACCAATAGAGTTATATGAAAGCAATGTATATTACGGAATCATTCCTCTTAAAAGACCTATTAAACGTAGTAATAAATTTCCGTGGGATAATTTCCTATATGTATACAAATTAAAAATCTGCTTTACCACTCCTGGTAGCGAGTAAGGAGCCAGTATATTAGGAAAGATACAGATAAATAATTCCTAAATTTATTGGATCAGATAAATAATTAGGTACGCAGGTTTTATGAATGTCACTTAATATTGAAAGTACATTTACTCTGCAATACCTAAAACAAAATAAAATATACGTTAATTAAAATTGTTGTCAAAGAAAAAAAAAAGAAAATCTTTATGAAAAACACTTAAAGAACAATTTTTCAATTAAAATAAAATAGCTAAGAGACCTTTGATGACAAAGTGCACATCAAATTTATAACAATATTAGTATTTTTTTTACTGTTTTAAAGTTAAATTATGACTACTTTAGAAATTCGTTAACTAAAATTAATGAGTTACTTTAAATTATTTGTTTGAATGTTAATTAAATTAGCCAGTACTTGTTTCACAGCAGGGCAATGAGCTTTTCTCATGAAGAGAATAAACACTGTGTTGGTGATTTCAGACACTATAGGTAGTAGAGAGCGGGAGCGTGCTCTTCATCACTTAATTTATTTGACAGATAATTTTATCTGCGGAATAAATTTCTTGCCACTACTTGTCTGGAGCTAGTGGCTGGGGATTAAATAAGTGCCACTTTTCCAACCAAATTACCTTTTTATACTCTAAAATAAATGAAAAAAAAAACAAACTCAAAAAGATTCTTTCAACTTCATAAAAACCTATTGCTACCCTCCATAAGTTTGTAAGCCCTCTTTAATGCCTTATTATAAGCCTTATTATTCCACTCTCGTCCAGAAGTTTGTATCTTCACCGGGCTACGCGGCCAGAAATATAATAAGAATGTCTACATAGACTTATTGTTAAGGCACACTTCACACGTATGAATAAAAGGTAATATAAAAATGGTTAAAGTATAAATAGGCTATGTTCGTATTCTTTTTTTTTTTAAATAGAGATGTGATTGTTTTACGCAGCTTGGGTGTTAAGAGAGTGTATACTATAAGTTGGCAACGTTGCAAATAGTGTCAAATATCTCGCTATTTTGATTAATTTATCAATATTACTAAATTAAATTATGTAATATCTGAATGCACCCTCTTTAACTTAAAGAAACGAACTGAGGTGGTGCTAGTTTCACACTGTTTTATAGTGCTTAGAAACGACTGTAATTGATGCATTTTTTATGGAACAAAACTGTGCTATCCTTACTAACAAAAAACCTGTCAAATTATGAAGACTGACCAACAAAGACTATCCCGTTTTACATTTAGATGTCGCGTAAGTAGTTGTCATGAAAACGGGCATCAGACTACTATGATCCGTATTCTAGAACGATGCTCAAGCCGGATTTAAAACTGATTTCTATTAAAACATTACTCAAATAATGTTTCCAATCGATGTAATCTAGACACGGGCCTAAGAAATAAAAATTAAAAGTTTTGAAGTATTTAATACTCGATACTCAATAATTGATTCTACATACGTATGTAACTAAATCAACAAACTCTTAAAAGTAACTTCGCCGTCACAAAATTATCATTAAACAAAATCTTCGTAGATAACAATTTCATCTTACTTTCGTCTCGACAAGTTTGATTCGATTTCCCCCGAGTTTTATATTCAGATACCAACTTTCAAAAACTCGATAAAATCGACAATCGGACACTAAATTCAGAGCAAAAGTTTGCAAAGCACACATCGACGGGTCGTGCAAAAAGAAAAAACGAAAAGTATGTGTTACGAAAGATAGCAAAAGTTTTTTCAAGAGAGACTTGTGTTATTTCACACATGTGCTCAAATAGATTTCTAAGGGCGTATCATTTTGATATAAGTTTTTTTGCTATGTTTCATAATAATAGGTCTTTACCTATGAAATTGCCGTTTTGTATGAAAAAATTTAAACGAATTTTTTTCATGAATTTTTTATTTGTATTAATCGAAGTAATCACCCATGCAATCAATGCATCTTTGCCATCGCAGTGGCAGTTTATTGATGCCCTTCTTAAAGAAATCAGCTGGACGGGAGGCAACAAATTCTTCAAAGGCATTTTGTACTGCCTCTCGGGTATTAAATTTTTTTCCCGCCAAGAAGTTATCCAAATTCTGGAAAAAGTAGTAGTCTGTAGGCGCAAGGTCTGGTGAGTAGGGCGGATGACGGAGAGCTTCCAACCCCAGTTCTTGCAACTTGGAGACCGTCTGCTGTGCAGTATGAGGTCGCGCGTTGTCGTGCAGGAGCAGCGGAGACGAGCGATTGACCAATGCTGGTTGGAGATGCGCCAGCTTCTCCATCATTGTGTTCAGTTCTTCACAGTACACATCTGCAGTAATGCTCACCCCCGTTTGGTAAGAAGCTGTGATGAATCACACCGGCGCTAGACCACCAAACAGTGACCATCACTTTTCTAGGGGTAAGTTTTCGTTTAGGGCATTGTTTAGGTGCTGAACCAGGATCCAACCAACTTGCTGAGCGCTTACGGTTATCAAACAGAATCCATTTTTCATCGCAGGTACCAATGCGGTTCAAAATTCCTTCATTTGTGTGTCTGTTGAGCAGTGCAAGGCACGTCTCGACGCGTACTTCGCGCTGGCGATCATTGAGTTCGTGGGGCACCCATTTGTCAAGCTTTTTTACCTTGCCAATTTGACGCAAATGGACCAATATTGTTTTGACGCTAACGTCGAAAGCTGCTGCTAATTCAGCCGTAGATTGTGTATCATCAGCTTCCACAATCGCCTTTAATTCGTCATTGTCGACCAAAGTCTTCGGACGACCGCGAGGTTCATTTTTCAGGTCGAAATTTCCAGAACGGAAGCGAGCAAACCAATAACAGGTGGTGCGTTGGTTTGTAGTGTTAGCTCCGTAAACGTCGTTGATGTTGCGTGCCGCTTGTGCCGCGTTGCTGCCACGACGGTACTCATATTCCATAATTACTCGAATTTTTAACGTATCCATGATGACGAAAAAGATTGAAATGCGATGAAAATGTAACACTAATCAATAAAGAAATGACTACTTTTAGAAAAAAAAATCCATGTTTTTAAAATAAAATTAATTTGAAATTAGAATTCTTAGCCAAACAAAAATTATTTTGATTTGAAATGGCCAGTACTGCAGAACGGCAATTTCATAGGTAAAGACCTAATATTTATTTGAATTGATTTTCTCGTCGTCTTTTGTTTATATGTACTTGGATTTTAGGCAAGCATTCTGAAATATATTATGTCTTGTCTGGGGACTGAATTATAATAATAAAACGTGTGATTCTTACTGTCTTGGGAAAAACACAACTTTGATAGGTAGCTATGGCCATATTATCATATTTAGATCAACATACAACCTGACACCTGGAAATTGCAAAAAACCTAAGAAAATTTGAATTTCGCGGGCTACCTTGGCGCATCCCCTTTAATGCTGTTAGTTCAGTTTTAGCTATTTAGAACACAATTTAAGCAAATTATTATTTTATTTTCATTTTGTATGGGTTGAAATTAGCTATTTTAACTGACAACCTGTTGAAGGCAAACATTCTTTTACTTACAAACTATCCTAGAATGACTTGAAAGCTTGGCAACTCATGCTCACTTAAATGTCTCACTGTTGATGGCGCGTGTGTTGGATCATTCGGTTCCCTACAAAATGGTTCAGCTGGATGGTGCTGATCCACGCGTCATGTTCGTGAACGGGCGCCGTCAGTTGAGACTGGTCATCTCTTAACTGCCACGGCTTATTTTTTATTATCAATCATAGATTATTTTTATTACATTTTTCTCACATATAGAAGCAACAAGAATAATGTACCAAGGATTTAGTAACATCTTGATTTAAACAGAGTATCCTTGGAGTTTCTTGCCCGTCCTTCTCCATAGAGATCTACTTTTTGGAATGTGCAGCTAGCTTCGACTTTCTGACTAACTGACCGACTCTTTGACAATTCAAAAGTGCCTGTAAATGGTTTAATTGAAATAAATGCTTTGAGTTTGAGTTTGACAAGATTAATGTCCGTATAATGAACGCTAAGAAGATATAGGAAAGTTCTCTGCCACCTCTATGAAATAATAATATGTTTTGACGATTAACTTAATCAAACTAACAAGCTCGTAATAATCACCTAAACCTCTTCACTCAAACATTAAGATGTATGACTTCCTTATCCCATATCTCATTCATACTAAGTCACGCTTATATCAAGGACGGCCCGGAGAGGCTTCCGACAACACTGGCTGCCAGTTTCCTTATTAACGTCTACTAGTTCTGACCCCGACCCCGTTTTATCAAGAATCTGAAACTACCTACCTATCTCTTTTTATTCTATGACTATGGACAAGGATCTATCTATAAGTAGGTAGGTCTTTTTGCATTACCAATTTGTTTTGGTCAGCCCCATGTCCAATAATTTTAGTAAGTCAAAACGTTGATTACAAACTAACAGCCCTATTTATAAAAAAAATAGTAAAAAATATATTTTAAAAAACAAGCTTTTATTTAAATTCTCTAAAAAGAAGAAAATAAACTTTAAATTAATTTAAAGTTTATTTTAAACCCATCAATTATTACATTACACAATTTATATGATATAAAAGCTTGTCGCGAGATTTACTTGTGTAAATGTATTTGTTGTGTAGACCTATTCTATAAAATACACTCGAGAGCAATGAATCCGGGTCACTTAAAGAATGTTAAAAATCTCGGAAACTAAAAATGATAGGTTAATGCAATAAATTGTATTTAATAGACAATGTAATACTCCTTAAATGAAAGTAAAAAAAATATGAGTCACCATACATTTTATTAACACAAAATTACATAAAGAAAAAAACTGCTGATCTCTCCTTAAAACAAAAATAGGAAACATGACATTTTTGAACTTTATTACGATTTTCTTGAATTTTAATACTTCGTATTGCCTCCTCGTGCTTCCATTACTGCGTTTACGCGGTTTGGCATGCTGTACACCAAGTTCCTTATACGATTTTGGGGAATATTCTCCCATTCCTCTGTGAGAGCAATTTTGAGCTCACGAAGCGTGATTGGGGGAGGGTTTCGTTGTTTTACGCATCTGCCTAGCTCGTCCCAAGCATGCTCGATCGGGTTGATATCCGGGCTGCGCGCTGGCCACTCCATACGAGTAATGTTCATCTCTTGAAGGTAGTCATTCACAATCCTACCTGTATGAGGTCGGGCATTGTCATGCATAAATATAGCATCCTCACCTAAATTGACCATAAATGGACCAACGTGATCATTGAGGATTTCTTCCACATATCTTACGCTAGTTAAAGAGCCGTTTTCTATGATCACCAGCTCTGTGCGACTTTCAGAAGAAATTCCGGCCCACACAAGTACAGACCCACCACCGTAGGCTACTTTTTCTTCGATGCATGCTTGCTTGAATCTTTCCCCTGGTCTTCGATACACTCTGTGTCTTCCATCGTGCTTGTAGAGCATAAATTTTGATTCGTCGGAGAACATAACTTTTGACCAATTTTCAATACTCCAATTTACGTGGCTCTGGGCATATCTTAGTCTTGAAATACGATGCCCACGGTCCAGTTTAGGGCCGTTTGCAGGTCTAAGGGGTTTTAAGTTAGATTCAGCAAGCCGACGTCTTACTGTCCATGCACTTGGGTTACTTCCTCCGAGGCGTCGAAACTGATTTGTGAGTTCAGTTCCTGTGAGAAAGCGATTTCGAAGCATGGTGTTCACCAAGTATCGGTCTTCTCGTGCTGTGGTACACCTGGTTCTGCCCGTTCCTGGTCTGCGTAGGTTAGAACCAGTTTCTTCGTAACGTCGGAGAACTCTTTGTACTGTTGACAGCGACACACCGACAGTCCTGGCTGTATCGCGCTGACTCCGGCCGGTTTCCAGCATTGTAAGTATTCTGGTGCATTCTTCAGGCGTAAGCGACATAATTTCAGCTTGAATAATGAATATAGAGCACTATCAACATGGTTTATGTACCCACATAAATGACAGATTACAAACAAAAGCAAAACCAAATGCTGTAATTTCGTAGTTCCATCTTCGAAAGTGGCCCTTTTTCAAATTTGATTTTTTTATGATATAACTTTACAATAACTAAGAAGTTTTAATACCTTCATTTAAGGAGTATTACATTGTCTATTAAATACAATTTATTGCATTAACCTAGCATTTTTAGTTTCCGAGATTTTTAGGATTCTTTAAGTGACCCGGATTCATTGCTCTCGAGTGTACATACTTTTTTTCTCAAGATCAGTTTACAAAAAAAAAGGTATTTTTGGCTTTAAAATTTAGTTCCAAGATTTAACCCGAACATACATACGTACTTACATAAAAACATTGCAAGTTAAGGGGACTACATGACCTAAACGCAAATTTATAATGCCTAAAAATATATGATCCACTGCAGTAATCAAAATCAGAAAAATATATGATATTCTTCTGGATATATGCTAGATAGATAGTGTGTTGAAAACATAATACAATTAATTTGATATGATAGAAAAAAATCAAGAAGATACCTCTAAAAATATTTTTTAACGTATAAAAACCATACTAATATACATGCAATCATTCAGATTTTTTGTCAGATTATTCTACAAGTAACATACTAACGTAATAGTGTTTTAATTTTTTAGTCCAATGAATAGTTTTTTTGTAGATCCATAATTGCTTCATATTTTGCAATAAATTACCAGCGTTGTGTCATCGCGCGTCTCTTTCTTTTCTATGCAATCCGACAGTGATCGCGCTTTAGTTCTTGTAAGCCTCATAAATAAAAAGCGTACATTTAATATAGCAAATGACTTTTATTTTATTAAATGAGTTTACTTTTTCCGTTTCCCTCGGTTTATTGGTACAGCACTTGGGGAGAAGTGAAGCGCTCTTCGTAAACGCTCTCTGGTGTCTGGTTGCGTTTACAAAGACAGGCGCCGACAGAAATAGCAAATGAATACTAAAAACTATACGGGAGAACGATATTTAGATTTCTATGCAATGAAAGATAGTTTAGTATTCATAGTTAGTATTAATGTAAAGGCATAAAATGAATACTAGGAAATCAGGATTTTCAATCAGGAGGAATTTTTCGACGACATATTTTAGTTTTTTAATAGTTTTAGATAGGTTGTTTTTTTTTTGTAGTTTATTAAGTTAATAAAAATCGCATACAAACCGATTGGCATGAATATAAAATTAAACACGGTACCTAAAGAAATCTCTGTAGTAATGTTAGCCAGGTTTCTGATAACTTGTACCTACCTGGAAGCGGTAATACTTTCAGCTTTGGAATTCTACTGGTTGATGGGTGATTAGTTTGCGTAAATAATTAATATTAAATTATAAATATAATTTATACACAAAAAAAAAACTTCGGGAGAAGCCCTAGATAAATAATAAATGATAAAAGATTTTATTTCTGTAAGTAGGTTTGTACAAACAGTTTTACACGTCAATCATATTTTTAAACTAGATGAGGTCGGCGTTCTCTAAGAAGAAAGGCCGAAATAAACCCAGAGGTCACAGTCTCTTTTAAAGTCCAGACATAATCTTGGTCAGATCATGTGAAGACCATGTAGATTGGTACCTGAAATGGTCTTTTGAGGAAAGAACCACACAGATTGAGTGGACCTGTCCAGTCAGTGCACGGATTTGTCAGTAATCGTGCAGCTCAACTCAGGAAGTCAGGACTTAAGGAGCCTAATGATTCGACGAACAATACCAAAGAAAGGACATTTAGGTAGGCCTCATATATTACTCAAACTGCCAGATCATGATTAAAATTAACTGAGAAAAAAAAAGCACAGATCCACATAGTCCTGACATTCACAATAATTATAATAATATAATACTTTACAAGTAAATAGTCATTTCAATGTATAGAAGGACATAACTGACCTTATAGGTGCCGTCAGGTGCGTAGTATCTACTCGCACCCGGCGTACATGTACGACCAGATGTATGAACGCATACGAAGAAAAAGGAGTATGTAAGGATCGTAACAGGTGGCGTTCTGTAGTTTTTGCCTACCCATGGGAAAAAGCCGTGAGTTTATGTACATATGTATATATATGAATAATTATTTGTGAAGAAGCTCGTCCGGGTAAGTACTAGTACAAGTGTACTTAACATCAGGAAGTTACGACACTTTAGAACGACATCTAACGGTGCTTAATGTCCGGAACAAACCTCATTTTAACGTCCCAAAACCATATGAAGTGTTGACAGCAGAATACCTTATGTCAAGAATATCTTATACCCTGTTTTCATTACATCCGCCTGAGGTACAAAATAAGTCGGTAAAAGCATCTAATTTGTGGTGAATTAAAATTACCTACCTACCTAAACCTACTTATATGTACCATGTAAATTTAGGGCACACTTAAAGTGCCCGTTTAATCAAATCAAAACTATAATTCTTGACAATTATATGTAATGGCTATAACACGGCAAATTTACGTAGTGTTAACTTAAGAGGCTAACAACAGCTAAAGCGCGGTCACTACCGGACTGCAACTGACACTCGACTTTAGAAACTTGTAGTAAATATCGTTGGTGTGTTTTATAGGCGTGACTTGTGACAGTATGTCATCCTTTTTCTTTTTCCTAGCCGTTGTATAAGTTAGAGCGGCATAGACACAGTTTTAATATTCATATATCACTCAAAACTTCCGTCAGGGATGAGGATCCACCGGTGGACCCGCATCAAACCCGCGACTTTTTGACACTGCTCCCCAAGATTCCTCTCGCCAGTTCAGAGGATAGCAAAGAAAGAGAAGCGCGATGACACAACGCTGGTAATTTATTGCATAATTTTAAGCAATTGTTTAATTACGAAAAATCTATTGATTGGGCTAAAAAATTAAAACACTATTACGTTAGTACATTGCTTGTGGAATAAAATGACAAAAAAATCAGAATGACTGCATGTATATTAGTAAGGTTTATAATCGTTACCATATTTTTTTTGAGGTATTTTCGTTATTTTTTTCTATCGTATCAAATTAGATGTCTTATGTTTTCATCACACTATCTAACTAGCATATATCCTGATGAATATCATATATTTTTCTGATTTTGGTTACTGCAATGGATCATATAGTTTTAGGCATTATAAAACTTGTGTCTAGGTCGTGTAGTCCCCTTAGTAAACATATTTGTTCCCTGATTATATGTCCATCGCACCCTAAACTGTCAGCGTTGCTACTACCTATCTGACTGGCTATTAATTTTACCAAGTTTTGCTATTCTCATGCTATCCTATCTGATAGCAGTGGTGGCCCAGTGGTAACGGCCGTGAGTTACGAGTTGCAGATCGTAGGTTCGAACCCATACAGACACTTTACTTGATATAAAATTATTTCATCACCACTGCTCTCAAAACGGTAAAGGAAAACATCGTGAGGATCCCGGCATGTCGTAGAACCAAAAATTCGAAGACATGTGACATCTACCAACCCGCACTGGGCCCGCGTGGTGGATTACGGCAAACTCCCTCTCACAGAGAGAAAGCAGTGGGAACATTAGAAGCTGATTATGCTATGGTACTCTAATTCATCGTAGTTTCTAATTGTAAAAAATACAATTTTTTCCTTTCAATAAAAAGATAATTACGATACCCGTCGTGATCGTTAAGCACTCAGAAGAGAAATTCCCTTATTTTAAAGAACGCTCGCATTCTAAACTCAGTCTCAATCTGTTAATAATACCTCCTCCTCCTCTGTTAGTAACACTTATGTTATCTTTTTAATATTTTTTATTATTATTAGTAAAGTCTGTTATACAGAGCACCTGCCATCTTATCTCTTCACCACCCTTGGTTGACTGGTAGAGAATGCCTAAGGCATTAAGTCCGCCTTTTTATACTATTTGTGTGCGAAAAGTTTTAATAAATAAATAAATAACCTTTTTTTTACCTATAATGCTTATCTAAAAGCTTTTTCTAAGAACACAAGCCATGCGCCCAATGGGATTTCCCATTAGCAAAATTGACGAACTTCCATACAAACTTTCATCCCCTCTATTACCCTTTTAGGGGTGAACTTTCGAAAATCCATCTTAAGTGCTCACTTTCGTTATATAAGGAACACTTGTGCAAAATACACGTGTGTACTCTAAATAGTTTAGCGTACTTACCTCTATGTGAAGAAGTGTAAATCCTACTACTAATATTATAAACGTGAAAGTTTGTGAGGACAGATGGATGGATGGATGTATGGTTGTTACTCTTTCACGCAAAAACTACTGAACAGATTTGGATGGAATTTGGAACACAGATAGTTTATAACCTGGATTAGCACGTAGAATAATGTTTATCCCGGTAAACGTTCCACGTTCCCGTGGGATAATTTCCGACATCCACACGGGCGAAGCCGCGGGCAAAAGCTAGTTATAAATAAATGATGTAAGTATTAGAAATATTTAAAAAAGGAGCCACGTCTTTTTTTTTTTGGGTGGGAAATCATCAAATGACCTCTCCCGCTGTGGGCGGAGCGGAAGGGCGTGTCAGACTCTTACTGACTAAAACCCACCCGTGTTCCTTCAGTTCCAGACCCCGGCAGGTATCGGCCCTATCGGACCCCGTCAATGATGCTGACATCTATTTGAGGCGCGCGTGGAACACGACGCGCCGTTGACCGGGGCCTAGTCCTTACGGGACGGCGAGCTGAAGGAGCTATGTCTGCCAACAGAGATAATGTATTTTCGTAAAAAAAAGAAACTGTGAATAAATACTTTTTTTTTTTACTTCTAGGCCCAGCGGTACAGTCTGTGCGTTGTCTGTCAGTAACTGATGTAACATTTTTTCCTGGATTAAATAAACTAACCACAAACCATTACTTGGTTTGTGGTTAGTTTATTTATATGTCGCAAATACGTTGAATCAATCGTTTGACTTTGACTAATCGGGACGCCAGTACCACCAGGTGACGCTGGACAGAGTCTATAACGTTAGCAATTGAGCAGAGTTAAAGCAGAATTTGTTGTTGGCGGTTAAGCAGTGAACACGTTTACAAACTGTCATGCATTCTGTATAGTTGTATCGTGTACCTACAGTGTATGATTCGCTAGTGTGATTAATTTGTTCGTAAATTATAATATGATTTGATCTGCAAACGGTTTTTCTATTGCGCAATAACCAACATTACCCATAGTACGCCCACAGTAGTTAAAATATGGCTGATGATAACGAGAGAGACATACCGTCTCCGTCATATATATATATATATATCCTAGTATAAAGGCAACGTCTAAATTCCCTCCGATACCTCTTAATTAAATATCCCAACTCCAACAGATAAGGCGAGAGATAACGCTAAACTCAAACAGCTGTGCAATGAAAACTAATAACTCTTGGGAGCGGACGCTAACTCCCATAGTCTGTCTGTATTGGAAGAAAAAGTTTCTCGTGATAAAGAAATATCCTTGGCCGTTGCCTTCGATAGTCCCTTAGGGTATGAATACAACAAGCTATGATCATTCCTGGTTTTTTTTTCAAATTCACTTGAATGTGACCATTTTTGCATGCATGAAATTGCAGAAAATCAATGACAAAAACTTATCAAATATGTAGGTAACTTAGAGTTTTTTTTTTTTTGATTGATTGAGATTAAACGTTGAACGTTCTACAAAACGCGAATTGACCCTCTGCTCTTGACAGTAGAGCACCCTACTAGATTACAAAAGTCGACTCTTTTCAAGTCGCGACGAGGCCTTTTTCGAGAAGGCGGTGATCTGGCAATTAAAGTATGACTATATTTCACCTATGATGGGTATTAAGACAAGTGTTTTGATTAAAGTAACTTACTTTAACTCTTGTAGTATTTTACAGCTATTCATTTTTTTAACCGACTTCACAAAAAGGAGGAGGTTCTCAATTCGACTGTATGTTTTTTTTTATATTTTTTTTTATGTGTGTTAGCTCATTACTTTATTCTGAGAGAACCGATTTGGATAATTATTTTTTATTTGATAGCTGGTGCTTCACATGTCCCATTTAAAGATCAAGTTCTGACCAGTAGTTTTTGAGTTATCCTTAATACTGCATATTTTTCCAACTTAGTTTATATTGATGATGTTTTAATAATTTCCTGTCACTGTTATTTACATATCAAGTAGTGGTATACGAATTTGTGTGAGGTAGGTACCGCAACTAAAAAGTAAAAATAAAAACATAAAAAAAAACAACTGACTTCCAAAAAAAACACAAAAGAACGTGAAAAATAACTTTAATTTCGAAAGTCAGTGACCAAAAACGAAAATACAAAACCAAAGGCACCGACTTCCGAAATTAAAGTTATTTTTCACGTTTCTTTGTGTTTTTTTTGGAATTTGTCACTTCATCAGCATTCTATGTACGTCTTGTATTCATACTCATAGGTACTCCAGTACAATTACACAGAAACTTCGACACGGATAAGTGCAGCAGATTTGACAAACGGTTATTGCGTCTTCAACAAACTTTTTCTATTAAAAACTATAGTTTCAGTAAAGTTATTAAATAGTTTATTCGTTTTTAGAAGGAATTATAATTTAAGTTGTCGGTGGGATGAGGTACATGATCATAGACAGTAGACTATGCTTAATTCTTCAGGTACTAAAATACAAAGGGTTAGTGCGTTCAAAAGGTAAAAAAAAAAATACTTATGTGGAAAAGTGTAGATTCCAAATTAAATTTCATTTATTTTGGAATACACACATAAAAGGTAGACATATCGGATCAACAAAATACTGTGTAAAACTAAATATATTTTAATTGTTATTACTGTATGTGTGAACGTAAACGAAGCAAAAGGAGAATGTAAGTTAAATGTATGTTAAATCTGTAGCTAATGAGATATGTGTACACTAAAGTTACATACTTAATCTTACGAGTAGTATAAGTGCTGGCATATATCTAGACGCTTTAAAAACAGCCATTATAAAACCAATATTTTAGAGGGAAAATAGAAAGTTAATGGAAAATTAGAGGCCAATCTCATTGATTCCGATTATATAAATAAAAAATGAGAAGTTTATTTACAAAGAGGTATACAAATACTTAGAAAAAAACAATATTTTGTGTGAACAACAAAAAGGATTTAGACCCAGCAGAACAATAAATATGGTGATTCTTGATTTTATGCAGAATGTCATTAATAATGTTGATAAACGGAACCCAGTCTGCGCCATTTTCTGTGACATGACACAGGCGTTTGATTATGTCCACCATCCTACACTTCTGAAGAAACTCGAAGTTTATGGTATAAGGGGTAATGTTCTAGACCTGTTTGTCTTATTTACATAATAGACGACAAATAACTGAAATTAATAGAATCAATTTAGCTAATAAACAAGACGAGATATTTAGATCAGACGAGCGAATAGTTAGTTACGGGGTACCTCAGGGATGAGTGGTGGGTCCGTTGCTATTTATACTATATATTAATGACTTACCGAAATCCATTAACCAACCATTGACCCTATTTGCAGATGACAGTACCATGACAATACCTTCGAAAAGTGTAGATACATACGAAAGTGACATAAATATTTCTTTAAAATCAATAATAAAATGGTTAGACGAAAATAACTTAAGAATAAAATTTAAGCAAAACAAAGATAATGCATTTTAACCAACGCATGCCAGATAAGAGCAATCTGCATGTGCAATATAATAATAAATAATATATAATATGTATGTATAAAAAGTACTAGGCACGGAAATAGAATAGTTTTGCCCATAATTCCGAGGACAGCACTATACAGTAAGAATTGCTATGCAATATGCGGTCGCATATTTAATGCTATACCGGACAGCATTAAAATTTTACCAGCTAATAAATTCGTAAGGTGTCCTAAAGTATGGTTGATGGAAAAGAATTTCTACTCATTAAGCGACATATTTAATAAGAGATTGAAAGATAACTATCAATAATATTAATCAACGCTCTGAATTTTTTTTTTTAATGTGTCTAATAATTATAATAATATTTCTACTCAATTTTAATTCAATTATAAGTACTATAAATATAATTTCATCATGACTAATTATATACCCAAATGTTTGCATGTCACAGTATTATGACTAAGTGTTATGGATCTGTATAATTATTTATGTTAAGACCGAAATTGTACCAACACTTATGGCAAATAAATTGATTTGATTTGATTTGATTTGATGTATAATGTAAATTACTATTGAAGCACTTTAAAATTAAATTGTAATTATAGTTATTCAATCTTTATTATGGACATTGTATAACTTTATTATTATGTACTTAGTATCACTCGTCTATCTGTACTTTTGCATGCCTTCTGGTGAAATATGGCTGTTGCTAATTATATGTTTTATGTCACCGTGTTTTACAACCATATTTGCGAAATAAATATCTTATCTTATCTTAAGGATCGTAGTAGCTGGCGTTCTGTATTTTCTGCCTACGCCCATGGGATGAAGGTGTGAGTTTATGTACGTATATATAAGTAAGTAATAGTAAAAACTAACCATGGTAGGTTAGTTAATTATATATATTTATTCTAAATTTTAATATTTCAGCCCGGAGTCTGGATTTGTGCCGGTTGATGGCAATAGGCTCGCCCCCTATTACTTGGGACTTAAACATAGCTGGCGAAATGTGGGTGTACTCTAGGTAGACCTCTGCCTAACCCTTCGGGGAATCCAGGCGTGATTAAAAAAAATGCATTTTGTACATGCAAACAATGCATTCAATTTCACGAAACTTAATTTTAACTTAATTATTTCTCAAAAATAATAATTACTTAATCTAAAATCATTTACTCCCCCCCATCCCCCCCCCCTCCACTCCTCTCTGCTGCCTCGTGGGTCTAGTGGTCGCAAGCGCTACTGCTGAGCATGAGGTCCTGGGTTCGATTCCCGGGTCGGGCAAAGTGTTATTGGGTTTTTCCATCTGGAATTTCTCGGTAGCAGCCCGGAGTCTGGATTTGTGCCCGGTTGATGGCAATAGGCTCGCCCCCTATTACTTGGGACTTAAACATAACTGGCGAAATGTGGGTGTGCTATAGGTACACCTCTGCCTAACCCGTCGGGGAATACAGGCGTGATGTTATGTTATGTTATGTAAAATCATTTACAAAGTTTAAGTTGATTTTTGATTTTTTTTTAACGCAAATATTCTACAAAACAAAATTCATATATGTGTTTTCCTCATTGTCAACCAGCCTATTTTACAAAGTCAATCTTATTATGTGCCTAAATCTTCTTTGCATGAAAGTCTCCATTATACATAATAATTATGAACATTTAACCGCTCCCCGTATTCACGGAATATGGTCGCCAAACATATCGTAGTAGCGTTTACGTTTCACCAGGACAATTATAACTAAACCAGGTAGTAAGCCTGATGTACCGTGTAGGGCCATGAAACCTGCGGGAACGAGAATATTAGTTGTATATCTACCCATCGAGAATGAAGAAAAAGAGCGTGAGACCAAATATCTAAACGAATATTATTGTAATTTCCTTTATCTAATATATAAAAATCGCGTGTCACTGTGTTTGTTATCGAACTTGTCCGAAACGGTTTGACCGATTTTTATGATTTTTGTGTGTGTATATTTGGTAAGTCTGAGAATAGGTCGTAAAGTATATTTCATACCGCTGCGGGTGAAACCGCGAGGCGCAGTTAGTTTCATTATAATATTATTTTGTTTTGTTATGTATTTTGTAGTGTACAATAATGAATACATAAATAAATAAATAATTAAGGAAGTACTATTGCTTGTTTATATTTTATGTTTGTTAAAAAACATCTCTGGAAGTACTGATCCGATTACGAAAATGCTTTCACTTATAGAAAGTTAAACTATTGCGGAGTGTCATGGGCTATATTGTATGCACACGGACGAAGTCACGGGCAGAATCTAGTGTATAATAATGTTACTATGCCTTGCGTCATCCCTACTCATCATTAAGAAATTAAGGTAAATCACATTTGTAGGACATGTCCGCTGTGGATGAAGAACTCTGTTAACAGCTTTTAGGCTACAGTAGATTATACAATATCACCATAGCTTAATTATGAAGTTATTTAAATTTATAAACCTATATTTAGCACGGCAAGAAGCC
Organism: Griposia aprilina; assembly: GCA_916610205.1. Lineage (NCBI taxonomy): Eukaryota > Metazoa > Arthropoda > Insecta > Lepidoptera > Noctuidae > Griposia > Griposia aprilina. The sequence goes on from OU744305.1 coordinate 12,492,886, forward strand.
ATAAAATATCAATTAATATAACTCTATCACTCAGTACTCTCCCTTCCAACAATAATATCAGAAAATCAAAAGTTATTTATTTAGCAAAATATTATATTCACTTCCTAAGCAAATAACCAAATTCAATCCTGGACTCATCTGAGATAACCTGAAGTACCATACAGATGAACCATTTTATAATTCTTTGGAACCAGCCCCAAAATAAAGACTAATTGTCTAGCTTGGGGCTCACTGGAAACTTACACTACATAATTATTATGTAAGCTAGCTCTAAAACTGTACAAGGATGTTTAGGCGCGTGGCCAAAATCAAAAGTAACGCCGCCATCTTGTTTTTTCAATACATTTCACAAAGCAATTGCCCAAATGTTTACCAACAGCGACCTCCTGGCAACGTCATTCGAGCCCCAAAAGATCATGGTAGCATTGTAGGTAAGTAATATTTTAAACCACTTTTTACATCTCAATTTGTGTGTAACGTGTGTATTACCCGGATAATAACCAATTGTTTATTTCTATTTTCCATTTCTTTTGGTAGGGAATCTCAAAACAAGTGCCGCTTGTTTAGTGGCCCTACAGAGCACCATCTTCCCGCTTTCTCCATTTATTCTCATGCACCTATAATGTCCGAACCATTTACTTGCAGAGATTCCGCGATCGCCAAATACTTTTACGACTTCGTATAAAATTCTGTTCATTTAAAACAACTTTTTTTACAAAAAAAAACAACCGACTTCAAAAAAAACACACTACAAAGTGAAAAATAACTTTAATTTCGTAAGTCGGTGTCTTTGGATCTGTATTTTTAGTTTTTTGCCACCGACTTCCGAAATTAAAGTTATTTTTCACTTTGTAGTGTTTTTTTTTTTTGTAGAAAAGTTTTTCTTTTTCACTTTTTAGTGAGTGAGTTATTAATTTATCTTATTTACAATAGCTTAATGTCAACTGCTCATCACCTTTTACAAAATATTCCTTTCCCCGATGCAGGGACGTTAATTGGTGAGGAGTTCTCCTGGTAAAAACCAAAAGAACTGGAGCTGATGGTGAAGGCACAATCAGCTCCATTTCAACATATACATTGTGACGAGCATAAATTGCTTAGCAAACATATTAAAGTAATCGAATCGCAACCCGTGAAATACTTATTATTGTGTAGTTCCGGTTGCCACCAATGGCTTTCATCATCAGTTCCACTTCACCGAATGGTTCTTTCTGAGAGCAAATGCACGAGTTTCTATAAAAAATACCCAAATCGCTATAGGTGTGCCTATAAAATTTGAGGATTTCCATGGGATCCCCTCATCAGATTCCGACTTGGTGACAATGGGACCACCTCGAGAGCATACCCTTTCGAACAGAAAAAGAATTTTGCAAATCCGTCTATATATGATGGACTTATACCCGAATATACATAAAAAAACAAATATCCTCCTCCTTTTTGAAGTCAGTTAAAAACTTGCTGTGACAACAATGTAAGATGATATAAGAGTAATTCTAGATGTTTAAAGTATTCATAATAATTGAAAATTCATCATTAATTAATAATAATAGTAGTTTATTGACATAAAAGTATGTTACATTTATATATGGAAACCCTGACTCCTGCGCAACCTGTTAACCTGTGTTACAGGAATCAGGTTAATTAATAATGTTTCACAACATTTTACGGCATTATTCATTTTTGAACATGTTAAAAAAAAAAAAAATGGTCTCAAGGACGGACGGCTTGTACTAAGTATTGACTTTGACGAGGTTCCACAAACTTGGTGTCGATCGTCCACTCCTACGTTTCGATTGGTATACCTAAATAAAAGAAGATGTTTATAAATCCTAATCCTAATCCTAATCCTAACTAGTCCTAACTAGTAATATTATAAATGCGAAAATAAGTTTGTTTGTTACCTTTTCACGCCTAAACCACTTTTTTTTTTCTTTTTTTTTTTTTTGGTGGGAAATCATCTAATGACCTCTCCCGCTCTGGGCGGAGCGGAAGGGCGTGTCAGACTCTTACTGACTAAAACCCACCCGTGTTCCTTCAGTTGCCTGTGCGCCAGGGCCACGGTAACTCTTTCGAACAATCCGCGACCCCGGCAGGCATTGGCCCTATCAGACCTCTACAATGATGGTGACATCTCTTTGAGGCGCGCGTGGAACACGACGCGCCGTCGACCTGGGCCTGGTCCTTACCGGACGGCGAGCTGCACGCCTTAACCACTGAACCGATCATCCTGAAATTTTGCATATACGTTGTCAGGTCTACAGAAACGGACATAGGGTACCTTTCATCCCCAAAAAAGTACTGTTCCCGAGGAAAACAACAATAACGTTCTTATGATAATAGATGGCGCCACGTGTCTTTCGAATCATGATTGAATCATATTATTGTAGAAACTTTAGTAGCGTGTTAAGAGTTTTTATAATTTTTAATTTAAGCACCTAATACATTTTGTGAGTCTATAGTGTCAACAGACCGGTTCTTCATCCTCCTAACTATAATTCCCCGAACCACGCGAATTGATTGTGAAATTCTAAATTAACGTGAGCGAAGCCGCGGGCAAAAGCTAATTAGAAATAAAAGCCAGACTTTAAATTTATCACAGTCAGAGCACCAGGCTGTACTACCTATCCGTTTTCTCAATCAAATCAAATCAAATCAAAATATTTTATTTCACATAAACCAACATGGGCACTTATGAAACATCAGAAGCTAGGTGCACGGCTCACATTGGTTGTTTCCTATGGAGAAGAGCTGGCAAGAAACTCCACGGTTACTCTTTAAAAAATAAGGGGCTTTTACAATGTTTCCAATTACAGTGTTGATAGATATGGGAGGACAGTGTAGGCCTGTCAACAAGTAACAGGTACTCAACAAAATATAAAAAGGTCCACAAGCCTACAACGTTCTCACATTCACAAAATATAGAAGAATCTACATAAACTATAACCATCATCATAATCTGCAGTCCAACTGCATCTGCATCTGTTTCCAGTCTAAGCAGATTCAGCTGAATACCAGTATTTTACATGGATCGACTGCTTATGTGACCCGCAAAACGCAGTTACTGAGTAATACGATACCCCTTAGTAAGACTGGTTCTTTACTAACCCTAACTCTAAAAACGTTGTTTTGTAAAAAGGTTTTTATTTTTCACATTTTAGTTGCGGTACCTACCTCACACAAATTCGTATACCACTACTTGGTATGTAAATAACAGTGATAGGAAATTATCAACACATCATCAATATAAACTAAGTGCCAAAAATATGCAGTATTAAGGATAACTCAAAAACTGCTGACCAGACCTTGATCAAATTTAAATGGAAGCTTTACATGTGAAGCACCAACTATCAAATGAAAAAAAAACATCCAAATCGGTGCACACAGAAAAAAGTTCTGAGCTAACAGACATAAAAAAGAATAAAAAAAAACAACCGACTTCCAAAAAAAACACTAAAAGACGTGAAAAATAACTTTAATTTCGGAAGTCGGTGCCTTTGGTTTTGTATTTTCGTGTTTGGCCACCGACTTCCGAAATTAAAGTTATTTTTCACGTCTTTTAGTGTTTTTTTTGGAAGTCGGTTGTTTTTTTGTAAAAAAGTTTTTATTTTTCACTTTTTAGTTGCGGTACCTACCCCACACAAACTAGTATACCACTACTTGGTGTGTAAATAACAGTGACAGGAAATTATTAACACATCATCCATATAAACTAAGTGGAAAAAATCTGCAGTATTAAGGATAACTCAAAAACTACTGGTCAGACCTTGATCAAATTTAAATGGGACCACATGTGAAGCACCACCTATCAAATAAAAAAAGAATCATCCAAATCGGTTCACCCAGAAAAAAGTTATGAGCTAACACACATAAAAAAAAAAAAAAAAAAAAAAAAAAAAAAAAAAAAAAAAAAAAAAAACATACAGACGAATTGAGAACCTCCTCCTTTTTGTGAAGTCGGTTAAAAATACATACAGTCGAATTCAGAACCTCCTCCTTTTTTTGAAGTCAGTTAAAAATAAAACATCTACAAACATATTTGACAAGCACCTTAGCTTCGACGGAGGGAATCAAGTAGAGCACGGTTCATCCCTCTCACGACCTCATTAAATATTAATATGTACTAACGAATTAACGAAGTACATTTTCATGAAGATGTACTTTTAAAAGAAGATGTATTTTAATTATTTACTGAGACTGGAAACTAGTTAATAGAATTCTGAGTGAAGACTTGCCGTTTTCTAATACAAATCTTATGATTTTAAGGTTTAAGTGCATCAACCATACTATGACATGGCGCTCATGAAATCTTTTCACAGAAAGTGACAAAATAAATACTGCGCATTATAACATTGTTCGATCTAAAAGGAGTAATTTAAATAACTGAAAACCTGGAGGGGTCATTGTACTCCTAATTACCAACCACTTTTAATATGAAACTAACCCTCAAATCAGAAAAAATAAAAATATCAGCTGCTTCATACAGTTACATTTGCATAACTCGACAAAAAAAAATTAAAAAGATCGTAAATATTTTTTTCGTGTTTCAATATAAACTAGACAAAAGTTAAGAAAGATAAGAAGGACTAAAAACACAGAAGTAACATAATTAAAAGACAGACTCGAATCTGTACATATTTGACCTATCTATTAATAATTAATAATGCTGGGTGACACCACTTTCCGGCTCACAACTTGTCTGCGTCTGGGTGCTCCTTGCGGGGCTCCGCATCGCTGCCAGTGCAGTGAAGCTGTCAACTGCCTCAAACACCATCGCCTATCTTGCAGCAATAGCGCAGGCCGTAAAGCACGGCACGCCAACATTGATGACATAATCCGCCGAGCTCTTGTCACCGCCTGGATTTAGAACCCAACGGCTTGGCACGCGATGATGGGAAAAGGCCAGAAGGAATAAGCATAATGCCCTGGAAGTTAGGCAGGCCTTTGGTGTGGGATGCAACATGTGTCGACACCCTTGCGCCATCCCATCTTCCTAGCACGGCGGACTGTGCTGGGGCGGCTGCTGCAGGTGCGGAAAACCTCAAACAGCGAAGACATTCCAATCATATTGGGAATTATATATTCCAGCCGTTTGGGGTTGATACACTAGGGCCGAGGGGTCCGAGTGCCCACTTGATTTTTCGAGACATCGCCAAGCGGTTTGTCGACTCTTCACATGACCAGAGGGCTGGCCTATTTTTTGGCCAAAGAATCAGCATCGCCATACAACGTGGCAATGCTGCCAGCGTTTTGGGCACTTTTCCTGTTGACAGTGATGAGGACTAATTTTTTGATGCCTTATGATCATTTTCTTCTTTTTTTTACCGACTTCAAAAAATGGAGGAGGTTCTCAATTCGACTGTATGTTCTTTTTATTTTTATTATTTGTGTTAGCTAAGAACTTTTGTCTAGGTGAACCGATTTAGATGATTATTATTATTTATTTGAAAGCTGGTGCTTCTCATGTGGTCCCATATAAATTTGATCAAATTCTGACTAGTAGTTTTTGAGTTATCCTTAATACTGCGTATTTTTTCCACTTAGTTTATATTGATAATGTTTTAATAATTTTCTGTCACTGTTATTTACATATCAAGTAGTGGTATACGAATTTGTGTGGGGAAGGTACCGCAACTAAAAATTGTAAAATAAAAACTTTTTTACAAAAACAAAACAACTAACTGTCAAAACAAGCAAAGTGGCAAAAAACGAAATTACAAAACCAAAGACACCGACTTCCGAAATTAAAGTAATTTTTCACTTTATTTTGTGTTTTTTTGAAAGTCGGTTGATTTTTTTATAAGAAAGGTTTTTAATTTACATGTACACGCTATTAATATTATTTTAAGTCTGTTAGCTTATATATAATACTATCCATATAAAAAAAATATTTATAACAACATGCAACTTTCTAAAATAAATCCATTAATAATTAAACTTTCCAATCCCATTAGAAACAGCGCAGCAGCTTATCCTCAGCATTTTTAATCTAAGTTAAAACACTAGCCGGTTAATACTAAATCCTTTGTACTCACGTATTAACACTCGACCTCTAAGTAAATGCGCTCAAAGCAAATATTAATCAAGATCCAACATGCACTATAATAACTACGTAGCATTTTAAGGTCTACGACGTAGCTACGCCGCTACGAGAGCGCTACGACGTAGCCTGCGTAGCGAGATGCTGATATTTTGCTAAAATAAGGCTATTTATTTCGTGTAAAGGCTATGTAAATACCATTATTCTGAGAATTTACTAGTCACGTTCTCGTAATAGCGTTGTTTTATTATAAGCAACATAATTATAATTAATACGTACACGTAAATTCAAACACTGCTTGACATGGCATTCTACGATTAACATTTTTGTAATATTAGATTAAGATTTAATGTGTTTAGTGTTTACCTTGTACTTTGAAATATTTTAGAGCTATTTAATAATAATAATAATAATAAATTTATTTATTTCGTAATCAACAGGAAAGAAAGAAAGAAAAAAAGGGCAAATTAATATTTTCACAAAAGAATAGGATATTTTGAGACTGCCACGTTGGTCTAGTGGTCACAAGCGCTACTGCTGAGCATGAGGTACTACGTTCGAATCCCGGGTTAGGTAAAGTGTTATTAGGCTTTTACTTCTGGAATACTCAGTAGCGGCCCGGAGTCTGGATTTGCTCCCGGTTGATGGCAATACGCTCGCCCCCTATTACATGGGACTTAAAACATAACTGGCGAAATGTGGGTGTACTACAGGTACACCTCTGCCCAACCCTTCTGGGAAACAAGGCGTGATGTTATGTTGTGTAATAGCATAATTTAAAGTTTGTACGGCTGTTAATTGATTTCAACTCATCGAAATAATCTAACTTTTGATTCCGACGGTTAGGTATAATTTACTTCTACCTACCCCTCGGGCCCTTTAGCAAAATGGTTCATAATAATTATAATATCATTACAAAAAACAAACTCAAAAATAAAACAATTACAAAAGTGACATCCCGTTTAGCTACAGGCGGTTTCATAATTGCATAACAAGTCGACGACATTTTGCTGAAACGACTCAAAGTTGGTACGATTAATATTAGTGTGGAAGTTGTCAGGAACAGCTGCGGTAGTGATAATAATGATCAGGAGTTTCAGCATCCTTATCAGTATGAGATAAGGGGGCAGTAATATTTTTGATATCAATTTGATGGGGTTCGGTGTGACAGCAAGTTGATTTTGAAAATGTTGAGGTAGATTATCGTATCAGGCTTGGTGGTTTGGGTAATCTGGTAGTTTGAGTAATTTATGCGGTCTACCCAAATGTCCTTTCTTTGGTATTGTTAGTCAAATCGTTGAGCTCCTTAAGTTCTGAGTTGAGCTGCACGATTACTGAGAAATGCGTGCACTCACTGGACAGGTCCACTCATACCGTGTGGTTTTTCCTTTGTTTTTCATTTCAGACACAAATCTACATTGTCTTCAGATGATCTGACCAGGATTATGTCTGGACTTTAAAAGAGACTGTGACCACTGAGTTTGTTTCGGCCTTTCTTCTCAGAGTAGTCAGATAGGAAACGCCGACCTCATCTAGTTTAAAAAATATGATTAACGTGTAAAAGTGTTTGTACAAACCTACTTACAGAAATAAAATCATTTATCATAAGCATTAAAATTAACTGAGGGACTTTTGATAAATGTGTGTAATAAATAGTGTAAAGAAGGTAGGTAGGTAGGTGGGCTAATATAATACACTAGCATTTGCCCACGGCTTCGCTCGCACCAAGTTTGATTTTGATTAATAAATTTTAGTTTTAGCGTTTTAATTTTAGGTTCAAAGAATATAGTCATACAGAAACAATATTCTTCTTTATAGACAATATTCTTCACTAAGCATAAGCATAATCAGCCTATACTGTTTTCCCACTGCTGGGATAGGCCTCTTCTCGGTGAGGGAGTGGGCCGTAATCTACCACGCGGGCCCAGTGCGGGTTGGTAGAGATCTATGTCACATGTCTTCGATTTTTTGGTTCTAGGACATGCCGGTTTCCTCACGATGTTTTCCTTCACCGTTTTGAAAGCAGTGGTGATGAAATAATTTACTCAAAGTAAAGCGCCTGTCTGGGTTTGAACCTTTTTTTGTTTTGTGTTTTTGGGGGAAACCTTCAAAAGGCATCCGGCCTCTGGGGACGGAGGTCGGGGAGTGTGAAATTTTTACCTCACTAAAACCACCCCGGTGATCACCATCAGCACATAGGGGTCCCGGTTCCTCTTAAAATACCAATTCCGGAACCCCCCTTGTGCAACGCCTGTAAAGCATATCCCTGGGGAGAATGTAAAGGGGCCTCCCCTGAGCCTCGCTGTGTACGGCAGCACGTGACCACTGTGCCACCGTCTTCCCTGAGGTCACTCGGTGGGCGGACGGAGTCCTAGAGTCCTGGGTTTGAACCTACGACCTCGTAAGTCGCAGCCGTTACTACTGGGCCTCAATTGCTCACTAATCTATTAGTTGGTGCCAAAACCAACAAACAACTGGACGAGCTTACGCGTGAGCAAGCTGTATAGAATTGCCCGTGTGAGTAACAGTTTTGTCTGCATTGTCTTCACATATAATTATATAATTAATGTATACATAATATTGTAAAACATTTTAAAAGAATAACGGTGGAGTTTCTTGTCCATTCTTCTCCATCCGAATACCTTTTGGAAGGGGCAACTAAAATCGATTCTATTTTTTTTGTAAAATTTGACGTTCAAAAGTGCCTTTTACGAGTATGTACCTATTTTATTATAATTAGAAATGATTTGACTTTGGCTTTCACTTTCAAGTCTATTCCAACAAATTTTAGTGTTTGCCCTTGAGAATTGTTGAAGATCATTCGGAATTAAAGGAATTCGTGGTACCAATACAGTTTCCCCTTGCGCATCTATATACTAAATTCGGCCGATGACCCCACAAATAAAAACATAAAATGAATTTATTTTTTGTTTAATCATGTTTAGATAGCGATATCCAACAAGTCTGCGGAGTTTCGCTAGCTAGATTCTGTATATGTAAACGTTAATATCGTCCCTTTCGTCAAATGTTCAAACTCAAACTCAAACTCAAAGCATTTATTTCAATTAAACCATTTACAGGCACTTTTGAATTGTCAAAGAGTCGGTCAGTTAGTCAGAAAGTTGAAGCTAGTTGCCCAATCCAAAACGTAGATCTCTATGAAGAAGGACGGGCAAGAAACTCCAAGGACACTCTTTTTAAATCAAGATATTACATAATCGTTGGTACATTAATTGCTTCTATAGGTATGTGAGAACAATGTAAAAAAAATATTAAAAAATATGTATATAAAAATATAAGAATAATAAAAATAAGCCGTGGCAGTTAAGAGATGACCAGTCTCAACTGACGGCGCCCGTTCACGAACATGACGCGTGGATCAGCACCATCCAGCTCAACCATTTTGTAGGGAACCGAATGATGCAACACACGCGCCACCAACAGTGAGCATAACATGAGCACGATTTGTATTATTATTCGGGACAGAACTATTTCCAGTTCTGAGGATTTCTGGACTTCTACAGCATGTACCAGAAAGGTGTGGTCAAATTTAGACCATCCTACTGAATAACTTTCTCCATGAGACTAACATCGTAATCGCGAAAAAATTATCAGCCGTCCCACATTTGGGTCGAGTAGGTATTAAATTTGTATGGGACAGACAACATCTTTCTGATACACGCTTTATAATTACTACTATACTAATTGTGTGTCAGTTAATACATTTATTTTGTGCATTTGCTTTTATGTGACATGTTTTAGAAACTTTTATACATATAATACTTCAACTAATTCCTACTTAACTGATTTTTACATTCTTTAGCTACACAATGTTTGAGACAATGCGAAAATGTTTTTTTTTTACTAGCCTACGCTGTCTTACTCCTGGACAAAGGCCTCCCTTTACTCCTTCCAGATTTCGTAAAAGATTGCTATCGCTAAAAATCTTATTTTACATATTTATTTACACAACACTTCTATCATAAGAGGATATCCCAAAGCGATAGGGTGATACTTAACACACAAACATAAACACCTTTTGACAATCTTTAACAATTATACCACCAAATGATACCCAATAAATTGCGAATACCTATCGGTTCTATCTAAAGGCTTTTAAGCCATGACCATTGTGCGACCCCTGTCAAGGGGCCAGGATATTAATGTGCGCCCGGTTTGTGTTGCGTTCAACGATTATCGAATTGACAGTATTTAGTTGAAGTAAATTGTGGTTTATGGTCGGAATCTGCCGGTCATTCCAGGTCCGCATTTAAGTGATATGATTGGGGCCCTCTTTTTAATGAATCTTCTATATAGACTTGGTCTAGTGTCCTAAAATATATATAAATCGTTGAAAAAGTAAGCATCATGTGGATTCACCATCCATAGTGGAAAGAACATTTTAGTGAACTTTTATATTCATAAGAACTTCTTTTTCGGCGTGACAGTACTTAAATAAACTAATTCTTGTTTAAAAATGGATCCATGTAGGTATGACATGCATACCACGACATTCAATACGTTAGGTAAATATTCTAGAAAAAAAAATTCGATTGAACAGTTCAGAGAATGGAAAAAAGAATTTAAAGAACAAAGAGCAAGAGAAAGTAAGTACAAATTTATTTTACATTTATGTCCCTAGCCTTTTCCCGTTTCTATCGGGGTCGACTGCCTAATCTAGGAGGATTGGCGAGGGTATGGCTTTACGCAGAACGACTGCCGCCTGACCTCCTCAACACAGAATGCGCTTTACTTTTTGTAAATTATTTCTTCTCCAGTGCTCTCAAAACGGTGAAGAAAAACATCGTAAGGAATCCGGCATGTTCTACAACCAAAAAATCGAAGAAATGTGACATCTACTAACCCGCACTGGGCCCGCGTGGTAGATTTCAGCCCCTCTCGATGAGAGGAGGCACGTGCCCCGGCAGTGGGAACATTTATTAGGTTGATATTTACTTGTAATGACATGATCTGTTACGTGTGATTTACGTGAACAATGCAAAATAATGTTACCTATGGTGCATGTTAATGTAACATAGTCGTATTTCAGTTCAGCATGGTCTTGAACCCATTTCCTAATTGTTTCAGGAACCAACGGTGCTTGTCTAAACATAATTAAGTAGGTATAAAATATAATGTTCGAAATGGATGACTGTGAAATCCTTTTGGAGAGTATTGAAGTGTAATGGCAATGAGACATACCGATATTTTCTTAATCGTAGGTCCTTGATTGATCGCGAAGAAGGTTCTAATATTTATAATAATGAATTCCTTGTTATTTTGAGATTCTGAACAAAGCCAATCCATAGTACCCCTCCCCCACTGTTACAACACAGTTTAAAAACAGGGCCCCAATCATATTACTTAAATGCGGACCTGGAATGACCGGCAGATTCCGACCTCTATGACCCCTGGGCAAATCGACTTTAGGGGATTTTTGGACTTGAAATTGTCTGCTTCAGTTATGAGTTCGATTTGAAAGAGATTTTAAGCTTGGGAGTCAGTTTGCATTCACTAAAAGAGGAATTTCGAAACTTATAGAGGATATAATATTTCGAAACTTTTGTAAATGTATGGTAGGTTAAGGTCCCGTTTACACGACGTTGATCAGTACCTACGGCATTTTACTATGTTTTTGGGATCACATGGCAGTTTTTATACTGCATTTGTTTTTAAATCCCGACACAAAAAGAGGGGTGTTATAAGTTTGACCGCTATGAGTGTGTGTCTTTCTGTGGCACCGTAGCTCTTAAACGGGTGAACCGATTTGGATGCGGTTTTTTTTTATTTGAAAGCAGGTTTTCTAGTGGTGGTTCTTAGACATGTTTTATCAAAATCGGTGCTGCCGCTTCAAGGTCATCTGCTCTTTTTTGTGTCGGGGTTTTTATTTATTTTACCTATTATTTAACCGTAACAGTGAGATTTTGACGAGTGATCTCAAATTTTTACCGTAAAATACCATACAGGATAGCGTCATGTGAACGGCCGCTACGAATTTCACTACTGCTGAAAAATCATTAAATACAATAGAAAGAATATTAACAAAACATGTGTTTATTCTGCATTTCTTCAGATTTTGAGGCTTTGTCCCACACGAACGTATGTACATCAAACTCAAGTCATGCATGTCATTCTCCATCCTTCCACACTATACATACTGGAAGCTGTGTCAAACGCTTGCATGAAATCTCCATACCAAATATAACGTCACCACACGGACACTCAACTGCACGTCTATAGTAACAATACATAATATAATACTGAAAATAATGAGACAGAGATATCTGTCTCTTTCGCTGTCTGTATATCTGTTAGCTTTTCACGCCTTAAAGGCTGAACGGATTTCTATGAAATTTGGTACACAGGTATCTGGGTTAGGACATAGGATAGCCCCTTATCCCGGAAGTACGGTCCTGTTGGTTAACTTCCAACCCCCATGTGGACGAAGCCAGCGGAAAAATCTAGTTAATTTTTGTTTATTTTCAAACATTTACAGCGCCTTGATTTCGTGAAAATAAGGGCGGTTTTTGTAGAGCAGGTTTAGTAACACGTGCGGTTGGCATTACGTCAGTTTCGTTTGAGAATTTATCGAAGCTTACCACAGGGGTCAGTGTTGGGACCTAACCAGAGGCTGGAAAAGGGTGCCTACATGTAGGATGAGTCTTCAATTATTCATGACCTTAAATAGAAGACAACATAGGTAGACCTTTTGGCTATGTACTGCGCATATGGGCCTAACGCGATAGTTCTAATACATTTCAAAACATGTAGATGGGTACCATGTAGGTTTTTTTACACATTTATAAGACAACATATTAGATACCGGGTTTTTTTTAAACAGTGCGCAGAGTGTAAGCATGAATACAGCATATATTTCTAGACCCTTAGCGTAGAAAATTCCACCATTTAAAAAAAAAATTGTTCATAAATTTTAATCGCGTAGGTATTGCACTTTTCTATGAAACAGCAGATTTTATTTTTGATAACCGACGAAAAATTTTAAAAAGGGATGCAGCATGTATGAGCCTACATTTTGCCAGTTGCCAGACATAAATTTGGACTCCGGGCTGCTACTGTAATTTCTAAATAGAAAAACTCTATAGCCTAGTATACTCTATACTCAGGATCAAGGAACAAATTTTAAGTTCAGTGGATTAAAATTAACACGAAACCGGCATGTCCTAGAACCAAAAATTCGAAGACATGCCTGTGACATCCAACAACTCGCGCTGGACTTCGTGGTGGATTACGGCTAACTCACTCTCACAGAGAGGAGACCTGCGCCCAGCAGTAGGAATATTGTAGCCTTATTTTGCTATACAGTAAAAAAGGCACTTAAGGGAGCTATAAAACCAACTCCCAAGGGAGATAATATTTGCCTCCATTGAAGTTCTTAATGTTTTCTACTATACCTAAATAGTATTAACTGAACTAAACATTCAGCATTACTTTGGACAAAAATATTTTTTTATGAACGAAAAATATTATATCCAAATGAATATTTACTTTTGACATCAGGTTTTAGCAAAACTTTCGCGATTGCTAATGGACGCAAAAATAGTTTTAATTTTTCAGAACATTTATGGACCCATTTGTAAAATAAATATTTGTCAAATGGTGAGTACATTATAAAATAAAGTAAATTCTTTTCGCATATAATATTCATTAAAATAACAACCATTATATTTCTAAATTTAATATTTTAAGTGTTTATAAGTTGGTATTATTTCATAAATAATATATTTACTTCTAAAATCAAACTATAAAAAATAAACAATAGCATTCAAAGCCTTTTATCCCCAAATCGCTTCAAGCCAAACCCTTTATTCATTTGTTTTTGTTCCCTAGCTTGTATAGAATATAAAACTTTGTAAACAAATTAAGGGACCGCGCACGCTACAAGACTACGATCAGAGAGCCGACTGAAAGTGACATTCTATCAGCGATAACGAAGATGGAAAAGTCAAAAATGTATCAGATTGACATGAGAAGACAAGAAGCTTATGTCAACCCTGTTGAAAGTAGTTGTACAAAAAAAACTTTTTTACAAAAAATTAAACCGACGAAAAAAGAAACTGAAAAGCAAAAAATAAATCTTTCAAGCTCTTAAATTAATGTAAATTACAAATTTTGAGTCGGCGCCAAACAATCACCGCAGATCGATTAACGACGGTCAATCAAGCTGCCATAAGTTTTCATGGCGCCTTGTATGTTTGGCGCCGACTCAAAATTTGTAATTTACATTAATTTAAGAGCTTAGTTAGACTGAAAGATTTATTTTTTGCTTTTCAGTTTCTTTTTTCGTCGGTTTAATTTTTTGTAAAAAAGTTTTTTATTTTTCGCTTTTCAGTTTCCGTTTCAAATAAATGAACTTATTTATTTATTTAGGACTACCAACAATAGCTTACAATACAGATGTCTTTAAAAAAAACATGAAATTAAAACTTAGTACAGTGGATTAATTAGGTACTTTAAGGTAAACACCACATTACCCAAATTAAATTATGTTAATTGACAACTTGGGTACATGACAAGTTTTCAAGCAATCTTAATACCGGGGAAAAATATGCTAGATTCAAAAGTCATCATAAAGGTTTCATAACAAATCAGACAAACAGTCAAGAATTTTAGATTTCAGCTTAGGGAATCAAAGTGTAAATCGATTAGATCGCTATTACATAGTAAAACCTTGCAAAACCTAGCATAAAGACAGTTGTATGCTATACCGATTTTCTCTGTGGAGGACAAAGAGTAGTAACAGGTCTACGCGGAATTCATGACGGACGGAGCACGCAAGATATTGAGTGCGAGCAGTGAAGGCTAGTCGATAATTCCTTTATGAAATTTACATACAAACATTGCGTCGTTTAAACATCTTCGTTCTTCTAAAGTGTTGAAGAAATTCAAGCTATTTTTTTTTATAAGAAGATGACCTTTTAGCTATGCCAACAGAAACAGCTAGATGCCAATCAAAGCGTTTTTGAACGTGTTCTAGACGCAAACTATTCGTAGCACAGTGCGGCCGCCACATCATATTACAGTATTCTGCTACATATCAACTAGAAAGTGCACTGTCTTATGACAGAAACCCAGCATCTTGGACGCTTTTTTGGGGCTTGTATTTAAACGCCTACCAGAAAAGTGCCTATTTTACTACCAACAAATTCGAGATACCTGCCAGAATGGATAAATGCTCACCAAATTGTGTTTCATAAAGTATTGTAGAAATGAACCTATTTTCCTTTTTATTCTATGCCATAAAGATTTATAAACGTCTTTTAATTTCTTACCACCTGCCAAGATAGCTCGACGAAGCCCCGCTTAGCGTGGCTCCTATTTCTGTAACCAACCAAACCTCGGGGTGCCCCTGATGTCGACCGGCGTGGGTTTGGGTTAATAAGCAGGTCGACGGAGCCCCGCTCGGCGGGGCTCCTATTTCTGTCTAAAGGGTTTAAAGGAACCTAACCAACCGAACCTCGGGGTGCCCCTGATGTCGACCGTTTATGGTTAGATTTGGTGAGCATTTATCCATTTTGGTAGGCAATAAGAATATAAATACAACACGTACAATTATTCTGATGAGTGTATAATTATTTTGGAACTTAAGGCGTTGTTCTTTAGGCACCTCGGTATAGAGAGGGTATATTTTATTTGAAGTTAACATATTTTACTTTGGTACTTAGTCTTAGAGTGATATTTTCTAGAACTGTTTGTGGTACGTACTTGTAATAAGGAGTGTTCATATCTTGTATGAGTTTATATTTGAGTGCTAGTTTTTGATGGATGACTTTTGCTACCTGATTGTGTCTATGTGTATAGTCTGTTTTAATATTATTATTATTATTACTTTGCCTTTAATTATAAGATTATTTGTTCCTGTATATTTAACGTAGTAACACTTCATTGAGTTCAAATACATTTCTTTATTTTTGCACCATTCATCATCATCATCAGCCTATATTTGTCCACTACTGGACGTCAGCCTATCCTAGTAAACGCCATTGAGCCCGATCCTTGGCTCTCGTCATCCAGTCTCTGCCAGCCGCATTTCGCAAGTCGTCAGTCCACCTGGCCGGCGGGCGCCCCACACTACG
The DNA here is from genome assembly GCA_916610205.1 of Griposia aprilina. Classification (NCBI taxonomy): domain Eukaryota; kingdom Metazoa; phylum Arthropoda; class Insecta; order Lepidoptera; family Noctuidae; genus Griposia; species Griposia aprilina. The sequence continues at coordinate 12,509,017 of OU744305.1, forward strand.
TTTGCCTAAACGCGATCTCCACTCTTGAACTTCAACGAGAGATGTGACTAGCCCATTGCAGCTTCAGTCTTCAGCTTAGTCTTTGGGCTATGTCGATTACCTTGGTTCTCTGGTGGATAACGTCGTTTTGGATTTTATCCTTCAGAGAGACTCCAAGCATAGCTCTCTCCATAGCTCGCTGAGTGACTTTAAACTTATGGACCAATCTCACCGTGAGTGTCGACGTTTCTACTCCGTAAGTCGTAACCAGTAGGACACACGCGTTGAAGACTGTCGTCTTTGGGCACTGCGGTATAGACGAGGAGAAGACCTGTTGAAGTTTACCAAATGCTGCCCATCCCAGCTGAATCCTACTATCGGCTTCCCTCTCAAAATTGAGTTGGGCCTATAGTTTTTATGTTGAAATTGTTATCCCATTTATGTATAGTCACCCTCTTTGCCACTTTCCATTTTATAGTGAATATGCCAGAAGTTAAGTATTTGCTGTTAATAGCTGTAATAAGTATTACCTTTATTAATTTATAAGCTTTTGAATGTTTTGAGTATGCTCTCACTGCTAATATTTAGAACTTCCCTCGACTGCCTTCCGTACACAACATCACACCCTCTATGACAGTCATACTCCAGCTAGGCCTAAAGTTCTCATCAAGATGAATGAAATAAGCCCAAACACGATCTAACTGCTGTAAGCTGTCGAGGAGCCCTCTCGACTATCTTCCGTCTCCATCATCAGATGATCTTCAGGTCTCTTTTTTGTTGAAGCATCATTAGAATTACGTATATGTGCCAAGTTTCAACAGAATCGGTTCACAAGGGAACATTCTGTAGGTGAAAAATCATTTAACCCCTATTTTTCTACCCTTAGGGGTGGATTTCGTTTTTCAATTTTAAATGGGACCAACTTTGGGGTATACTCTTTCCATTAAAAAAAGAATCATCAAAATCGGACTACTCGGTAAAAAGTTATGCGTGGTCATACATAAAAAAAAAAAAAAAAAAAAAATATACGGGTCGACTTGAGAACCTCCTCCTTTTTTTTTCGTCGGTTAATAAGAAACGCTTTGAAAGCGATTTCCACTTGTGTAAACTCTCAGGTTAAATTATAGAAACCGAATGTGCATCGCGCACTTGGGCAACGGCCAATTTGGAGCACGAGCGACTGGCCAACCAGTTGAAGTGAATTGTCAGGTTGAATTGTCACGGGTTCGAGATGTCCGCGTCTAGACATCTCGAGGTGGAGTGGTCGTAATACCGCCACGAGCACGACCACCCGAGGTCGTGGCCGCGCAGTGTGCGAAATTCATAAGGCTTATGAACGACAAATGTTTATTTTTTAAACTGTTTAATAATAACACACGTATTTTTTTTCTAGATGAGCCGTTAGCTGTGATCCGTGAGCCGTGTCCTAGCCGACTACTTTGAGAATAAACACCGAAACAAACCCAAAGGTAAAAATCTCTTTTAAAGTCCATATAAATTACATTGTAATAGTCAGATCAAATAAGATAAGATAATTAATTTTTCCAAAACATGAGTATACAAACTATAACATGGCATGCAAGATGTTACATTAAATTAGATCACAGTTACGTTTTGCCTCAACGGCGTACAAATATAAAGAGGTAAACATCAAATAATTACCTATAAATATATCCATTATTCAAATTACATACATATTACAAATTATAATTAAAAATATACTACATCATAATGTCATCAACTCATCATTATCATATGAGGACTATCTAGGGCAATGCCAAGAGTGGTCTCTTGAGGAAAGCACCACACAGACTTGAGTGGACCAGACATTGCGCGCATGTGTCAGCTATCGTGTAGCTCAACACAGAACTTAAGGAGCTCAACGATCCGACGTATCCTACAAATATTATAAATGTGAATGTGTTAATCAAACACGCAAAAACAGCCGAACAGATTTAGATGGAATTTGACATACATATAGTTTATAACCTGGATTAACACAGAATACTTTTTATCCCGGTAAATGACATGGCCTAGCGACAGTTAAGTATCAATTCGAAGTCTGAAGTCCACGCAAATGAAGTCGCGAGCACAAGCTAGTGTAATATAAGAACTGCGTCTAATTAAGAGTTAAGTCCGTAACACCATAACCACTCATCTTCTACGTGCTCCGGAAGTACAAACAGTTGAAAGTTTTAATGAGTTCCTCTTAAACTGTTAAGTTTAAAAAAGAAAAGTTGTCCGTAAAGTGCTCGCTTTTCTCATTTCGGGGAAAGCTTGGCATTAAGGAATTTAGAGTGGTATCCTTCAGGGTTTAGGTACCGCGTGCAACTGGTGTTTTAATGTAACTAGATATAAATACGCGCAGACAGAATTATAAACGACGAGCTTACGCTCGCGTCTTTGTCCGCGTGAAAATTTCCGGTTCCTCCGACCCAACCCGTTGCATCGCATCGCCTGCCCACGCTATTAGTTCGTTTTCAATTAGCGTTCTTTCTGACTATTTTTTCATTTTGCGCGGTTTTTAGCATGATTTTAAATAGCCTCAAGAATTGAGCTATCAAATGCAAAATATTTTTTGGAATCCGACTGGTAGTTCCAGAGATTACCCCCTATATACAAACAAACAAATTATACATCTTTAAAATATTCGTATAGATGATTATATACCTTCTTCTTCGATTCGCTCTTGACAGAGTGGTCGTGGTCACGGCAATGGTGTCCAGTCGCAGGTGCAGTCGTTGCTCGACTCACGATCTCTCTCCATCTGGTTCTGTTACTTGACCTACTGACGCATTTATTAATAGGGCTTCTAACCGCTTCTTTAATTTGATAGGTTTACGATGATAATATAAATACAGGATGTAAAAAGATCACACAGCCGTCAACTACGCATTCTATAAATCAAACGGAGTAACATTGCACAAAAATAATTGCTGGGAAACTACTTTTATTTTTTGCGTGAAAAATTGCTGTGTACGGTAGCGCTCAATGTAACGCACGCAAAACATTGTTCTTTTGGGAGCATGCAGCGTTACAGAGGTGGTGGGGGTATTTCAAACTTAAGTTATAACATTTAAAACTTGCTTTAGTAAAAAAAAAACTGCAAAACTTAGAACTTCGACTTTCAATATCTCCATATTGCAATGACGGGAAGAACAAGTGACTCTCGGCTACGTGAGGCGTCTTTTAACACCCGTTATTTTACCAAATGTAGCTAGACTTAGATAACATAACATCACGCCCATAATCCCCGAAGGGTACGGCAGAGGTCAACAGTAAAAATATTTTCTTAATGTTAATTTCCATGTCCAATTATTATAATAATTTGAATTCAGAACTAAGTACTTTATTGTTGATTCGTTTTGACATAACAACGCAATAAAATAGTTCGTTCTGAATTCAAATTATTATACACGATAAATCTAATAATTGTTGGACATGGAAATTAGCATTCGTTTGTTTTCGGAAATCCGATGATACCCGAGGAACATTAAGAAAATACATAGTTGTACTGTACACTATTGTACAACCACATTTCGCCAGTTATGTTTAAGTCTCATATAAAATAGTACTCCAGACCGGATCTCGGCCATGACAGCCAATCTCAATGAAGACTAGCCATATACCCAATCCTTCGAGAAATACATGCGAGCTGTTATATATTTTGTAAAATCCACAATTAATCCCTGCGCACCATTTCCACCAATACCTATTTGCCCTGGGGTCTAGCCAACTCATTCCAGAACTTTCATTACTTACCATCTACACGTGTCTTACACAAACTCCAAATTAAGTCCAATCTTCACTAATTAAGCCTGAATTTAAGTCCAAGTAATGTTCAGACACGTACTTTTATTCCCTTTATCAACATTTTGGGTGGTATTAAACAATTCTACCTCTGTAAGTACTTTCATATAGATAAAAGTTTAAATAGTTGAATGACCTTTGTCGGTGGATGTGTGAGTAGAAAAATATAGTAATATACTTTGTTTTAAGAGCTTATTATACCGTTCAAATACTAATTACGGAAAGAGGGCAAAGATTAAACTCGCAACTTTTTATTTCATCCTTTATTAATCTAGGGTACATTCACGGTCGGCCTATAACAATTATATCTACCTTAGTCATCGCAATGTTACTCTTATGTCGGTAAGGTAAGGTTTAAGTTAGAATGAATGCCGAGAGTTTTATCAAACTCACGGCAATCATTCTAATTTATAACTATGAGATAAAAGTTTAAAAATTATCATATATATTGCTAAAATATAGAATTATACCGGATTATGATCTCTCAAAATAACAACAGCTGACTTAGTTCTTAGTGATGTCATCGCAGACTTATCTATAACCCCAAGGGTCATGGCCATCCGGCTGATCCAGACATACCGCACGGTCTCCTGCGAGGTGGCGAGCCTCCTTGCCGGATTGCCGCCATGGGTTCTGGAGACAAAAGGCCTCGCGCACATTTGGGAGTTACGCGAGGAGACTAAACGCCGGGGCGTAACTCCGCTGTTGCGAGAAATCGCGGCACAGTGGACAGCGCACCGGCGGAATCTCATGGCGGCATGGACAGTGCGACTGCCGCAACCCAGTGCTGGGCACACCACGATTGCGGCGGTAAGTCCCCTCTTTGAGGAGTGGATTGAGAGGCGCCACGGCGTCCTCTCCTTCTGCCTGACACAGGTCCTCACCAGACATGGCTGTTTCGGGAGGTTTCTGGTCCGGATAAGGCGGGAGGAAACGCCCGGGTATCACCATTATGTGGATTGACTGGAGGACATGGTGGAGCATACGGACGAGGTCTGCCTGGCTTGGGCGGAGCACCACCGTGTCCTCGTGGCGACGATCGGAGGTGTTGATCTCTCGCGTCCGAACCTGGCCCAGGCCATGGTACGGAGCGAGAGGGCATGGGAAGCCATCACCTCCTTCTGCGAAGCAGTAACGCTAGCGAAGAAGGAGGCGGAGTGCGTGAGGCAATCGTTGCGTCCTCACGCCCCTAGTCGCCGCAGGAGGAGATACCCTGGGCGTCGGGAGTCGATAGCCAATTCCCGGCCACCGTAGGCACGGTCTTGCGGACGGCGAGCAATGGGTAGCTTGGGTCTGGTAAGGACCAGGTCCGGGTCGACAGCGCGTTGTATTCCACGCGTGCCTCCAAGAAATGTCAGCAATAATTGACAATCCAATAGGGCCGATGTTTGCCGAGGTTGCGGCTTGTTCGAAAGAGTTACCGTGGCCCTGGCGCACAGGCAACTGAACGAACACGGGTAGGTTTTAGTCAGTAAAAGTCTCACACGCCCTCCCGCTCCGCCAAGAGCGGGAGAAGTTATTTGATGAAAAACCAACCACCCAAAAAAAATTTTTATCTATAAAGTTTATCCCTCAATATATCACCATTTAGAACTGGACATTCGTCTTAAACACGAAACAAATGCTTTAAAGCCCATATGCCATGTCCAAACGTACCTAAAACTCGATCCAAACCAGTGATATAAAAATCAGTCCCAAAGGTGCAAAAAAAAACAATAACGTAAGTGATTGAGGTCTCCTCCTGGACCTAATTACGTTACTCACTCAAACCATTATTCGTAGCGTCGAATATCGTTCGAGGGAAAGAAGGGCACCCAATTATTATAAGTGATAGGCTATCGACCAAAAGTGTTCTTAATAGCCAATCCTACGTAAATAACCGACCCCAATATACCAGAATGGCGCTAATCCGGATATAAAATATTCCAGATATAGCAGGTATGTGTACTTACCTTATGAATGAAGTGCTTTGCAATTGAACACGAATACCTTACAGAAAACTGAATGTCCACTGCTATGTCGGATATCCACGGAGAGGTGCTGCTCATTTTATTTGTTTGCCACACATTCGTGCGTAGCAGGGCCGTGGGTCACAGTCGACAATCCCGCCTACATTATCATACAAAGCGAAGCTAATTACATGTGCGTAACGTAGCTGTGGGCTGCTGTGGAGCACCGGGTTGTCAATACTGTGGATGATCGAGGGCAGATTGGAATTTGCGCCACAAGTGGTGATACAACCATCAGAGTCTTGAACGTATCTTACGCCCAGAAACTGTAGGTATTTAAAATGCTTTCTTTTTCTATCGCATTGCTCTTTGGTACTGGATGGTATCATTACCTATTGGTGCTTAATCTTAGGCTTTTGGATCCAATTGTGAGTTAGCTGTACAGAATAATGTTTTCCTAATAGAAACTCAACAAAACCCTTACTTGTTACTATAAATTATATATGAATAGCATGTAGAGTCATCAGAACATCAGTGGTAATAATTTGACATTGTTGTAGCAGTAGCAGCGGTTTTATTAGTGCTACCAAGTGTTACCGCTGATGAGCGATTGACTGTACCAATATTTTTAATCTAAACAAAAGAAACAATAACATACACAAGTCCCTTATCGTACGAATGTACCAACTACAACCAGTCTCTTTTACCTTTCGTTCTATCCTAGTGAATTTGTTCGAACATCTGTACAATTCAGCTCGAACAACGAACACTTCACAATGACCTCTTGACTCACAACTATATTGACACAAACGTTAGTGTATGAATAAGACAAGCCACAAATCACGCTTGTGTTCTAACGATGTATGTTCTTATTCAACAGTAGTATCTTTACAAGGCTTGTGCTATTTATACTCAAAAAGATAGCACAGACAATTTCTAATCGAATTCTAGTTACAATGTTGTAGAAAAACCTCGTAAAAAATGTATTCAATTTGTAATACTTTACTCATGTTTTTGTACAAGACTTAAGTACACAGTACAGTTAATACGACAGCACTTTAAGACATAATAGACCTTTAGAAGCAAGCATTACTTACTCAGGCAAATAAGTAATGGAGTCATAACGTAAAATATGTGTACACTTATGTAATGTGAAGCAAAACTTCTTTCTCGTTTCGTGTAAACACTAGCTGTATGAGAAATATATCGTGCCGTGGTGAGATGATGACACAATTAGGATGTCAAAATTAATCAGAATAATTAAAATTGTCTTTCCCTAATACTCTGATCTCAAAGTGTGTACCTTATGCAGACATCATCATCAAACATTCTCCTGCCAATTTATTTGATGGCGGTTTTCAACATGTCATTTTCTCCCATACTTTTCTATTATTCGTCATCTCGGTAGTCACCACCTTACTAGCCACACTATCCTTTCACTAGCCTTCTAGTCGTGCTATCTTTCAAACAGTCCATTCAAAGTTTCTTTGGTCTTCTCCTACTCTTATAGCCATCCACATTCGTACTTAAAAGTTTCCTCATGACATAGAATATAATAGAATACTCTTTATTATGTACACTGTAGCGGTATCAACATCGCCATATGCGAGCTACACGTCATACTGACGTCACGCAAATCCTGCATCGCGCAAGCAGAGTTTACCGCACGACTAACATATATACAACGTCCCGACATCAACTCGACAGACGACGTCTGGTCGGAGGATCCTCCCTTTTCCATAGAGTATGAGTGAGCTTTACACCCTGTTCCTCATACCTCTCTATACACCATAAAAAAAATACACACACACGTGTGTGACGTGTTTTGTCACATAATCCAGACAACATAACCACAAAAACAATTTTCACGACATACGGAATAACATATCCAATTTTAGGGTCAGAACAACAATTTCATATTCATAACCCCGCAGTATGATTGAATCTTTACATAAACATTCATAGACCGTGCAAACATTTGACCCAATATTGGAACAACAACATACGTCTATTGTTTAATCCTGGAGGATTGGAATCCAATCTGGATGTTGGTAACAAAGAAGCAGTCGTCCACAATAGTCTCTTCGCATACAATATCGGGACAGACAGATTTGGACCAGGGTTCCGTACGTATGGTAATCCCTTAATTTACATAGAACTATACTGTGATACAGTTTAAATGGTAATGGTAATACGGTTTTACGTATATTGTGAAACGTAAGAGCAAAAAGTCGAATGTTGATTCTGGAAAGGAAACTTTTCGTCCGCATTTCGTAATAATTTTTAAGTTATAATAAATACTAGCTTTTACCCCCAGCTACGCCAGACTGGAACGTACTACCGGGATAAAACCTATCCTATGTTCTAACCCAGGTCATGGTCTACCTGTGTGCCAAATTTCATCGAAATCCGTTCAGCCGTTATTAAGGCGTGAAAAGCTAACAAACATACAGACAGACAGACAGACAAAGCTACTTTCGTTTACATTATTATACATTAGTATGGATGTTTGTACGATAATTTTACGTACGAATGTGATAAATTCTCTCTTCAATAGACAAACGATCAAAACGAAAATAAATAAAGCCATAAAAAAAAAACATTAACACTCAGAAAGATTCTACTAATCCTCTTGTCACAAATTAGCCTCTTGGTTCACCCACGTCAATGAACTCACAGGTTTAATCTTCATCCGTTCGCGTCAAAAATCACTAAAACTTAGTATTTTACAAAAATAATAAGAACGAGAAAATACTTATATTGTCACAGTAACTGTACTAGCAAATAGGATTAACTGAAATGAAATTGAATTTCAAACTAAATCTTACAGCTAAATAAAAGTAAATAAAATAAGCAACAGGTTTTATTTTCCCTCAAACAAAATAAGAGAAAAGGCCACACTATTATTGTTGAACAGTGCTCCCCACATTTATTATTATTTTATCTTTACGAAGAACAGCTGATACCTAATATTTTTCGACGAGAACCTTGTTATTTCACTCGGTTCTAAGATATATTTATCTAGAGGAATAAACGTTCACTCTTCACAGACACACAAGCATAAAGACAATATTTTGGTAATCCATCCTCCTTTCCCTTAACTTCTTAATATTGCCACACAAAAAAAAATACTGAACAAGGAGTTTTTATAGCGGCCAGACCTTTTTTACCTTTTGAACCACAATAAAATAACGCATAAATTCATCATATCGCCGTTTTTGCAAAAGCCCACTGTACATAAATTATTTAAATTAAAAAACAAAGCAACAGGCAACCCTTTTAAGCCTTTTAAAATATCGTAACCCCAACAAAAATAAATTTGAAAACGTTACGAATGGTAGAATCTAGATCAACGGTTTTTATGTCTGGTTTTGACAATAAATTGCTAACAAAGGACTGAGTTCAGTTTACGTTGATATATTTTTATTATCTCAAATTTGAGCTGCCTTCGATTTATTATCAATAAGGGCAGGTTATCAGGTGTGAGTAGCGTATGTGAACTCTAAAGGTATATCAACATTGAGCATAAAACATGTTCAATATTTTTAGAAGCTCACTCACTGAAGCAATTTTTATTAATAAAATATTTTGAGGGAAATTGTTAATCGCATTAAATTCGGTCCAGTAACTTTGTAGATAGTCCTGAGAGGTTATTATACTGGTGAATGCGCCCTGACAGTAATAAAATCACTAGCATAAGTGTATTAACATTATCGAACACGCCATACTGAAGTATTTATCAGAAACAGAAGCTATAAAAATCATGTTATTCTACAGCATAAAACATCGCTTCAAGCGGCTTCGCTATACATTTTAAGCGGCATTTCCCACAATTTATTGGCAGGCGCTATAAAATCGGTACACAAATAATAATATATTGCCGTGTAGCAAATAAGGGCGTTTTGGTTTTATGATAGCAAGCAAATTACAACAGTCGATCGTGGTGCACGGAAAACGGTAATCAAACCAGCGCCGCTCGGTCCTAGAGGGTGTGGTATACGTTATAAGAGACAGCGGATTAAAAAAGTGGTCTCAGTGTACCTACTGTATTTTTGTTAAAAGTAGTATGTTTCATAATAATCCGCACTGGTACCCCTAAATTATAGCACATCAAGTTTAAGAAAAGTTTGACGTTGTAGAGTGTTGCCTCTGCCACTCACTTCTCGCTTAGCATACATGTGTCATATCTGTCCATGGACCTAATATACAAACTGGACTTAGCTCTCCAAAAATCGTATCATACAAAAATGAACTACAACTGCTACATACATTTTAGGTTTACTTTTGTTATGCTATCTTAGCCGAGGCAAAACGAGCCGAGAGAGATAGTCAGAGCAGAGGCTGTTTGTCCCTTTTTCTCAATTGTCAGAAAATAAAAATGTTATAGATGGTAGAAAATATTTCACTAACTGCAAGTAAAATAAGTAACGTATAAATATTTTTAGCTTTTAGATTAGTTTTAAATAATTTTATATAAAGGTTTACAATCTGTACATAGTAGTAAATAATTTAATTTAAATAAAATAATCAAAATAATAATTGTTTGGTAGTTATCATAAAATTACTCTTGTAACTATAATCTGACATGCGAATGACTTTTTCTGTTATTTTGTGAAGACACATCGCATTTAAACTTTTAGCTACGGTTCTTTTGTAATTTTTATGGTGGAAATGGTGGAAAAGTGTTGTATCAAAACATTTCATATATATTTTTTTATTTCATTTCACATATCATAACATTTCATTCATTGGTAAGGAATTACAAAGATTTTGCTCAATAACTATATGTAGTATGACCATGCTCTAGAAGTTTCGTAGACGGAAGAAACCAACGCTTTAGTGTATTTCTGATTACAACTATTAATATAATGCGTATAATAAATACAATTTGCACCTATGTATCGCATGATTGAAATAACATTATTTTTATGTTGGTTACAGCTTTCCATCATAAGGAGAAATGAAGCAAAAATGGTTGGATGTAATTCCCGAATCACAAACAATTACCAAAAATTCTGTTGTGTGCAACCTTCATTTCAAGCCGGCAGATTTTTACATTGGTTTATTGGGAATTGGTTTACTTATTTGAAATAATCGCTCCGAGTTTGAATTTGAAAAAATGATTGTCACACACACTTAGTTTTATTTCCCTTTACTTCATTTAAATAGCTTGCCTACTTCATCATAAACCACGTATACGTGATCATATTTGATGATTTAACACAAGACATGTGTCTCCTCAACAATATTGTAGTCTAGGTATCATAACTTCTTTTTTAAAACATGGGTACATGCACGATTCAACACCGATATAGTATACAACAGGCACACGCTAGGAAATAATAATTTCAAAGGGTCGCCGTTATCGAAATCGATAAGGAGGACTATATATATAGTAGACAACAATGTCAGTTTCAAATAATCAGCTTTCGAGAAAAAGTATTTTCCGATATGTATAGTTTTTAAAGGTTTAATTTTCTTGTTTTTAATAAATTGTATTTCACTATTTGAACATCAAATAGTGAATTAATAATTTATTAAAAAAAAATTAAATGAAGTTACTTACAATGAAGTTAAGTATGTTACAAACTATAGAGGTATGAGGAACTGGGTGTAAAGCTCACTCATACCTCCAAATTAAAGGGAGGATCCTCCGACTAGACGGGTGTTGTGTCTGGTGGGCAACTGCCCGACGGTTGATGTCGGGACGTTGTCTAAATGCTAGTCGCGCGGTAAACTCTGCTTGCGCGATGCAGGATTTGCGTGACGTCAGTGTGACGTGTAGCTCGCATGTGGCGGTGTAGATACCGCTACAAAACAATAATTTGAAATCACTTAGTATCAACCGGACACAAATTATCTCTTTCAAAACGAACTTTCCTGTCTGTTAAAAAAATGTTTGGTCACCCTATTAGAAAGAGATGAAAGCCTCGGTATGCATTATCTCTCTCTGCTCGTTTTTTTGGTACGAGAGCTCAGTCCAGTTTGTATATGAGGTCCATGTGTCTTTCATCTGTGTGACAGCCGCTTTCAAAGCTTCATGTGTCATATTAACGTCCGGGTACGGTATTTAATCATTATCACTTAAGCAAAAACAGGGGGCCTAAAATGGACCCTTTGGCAGAATCATAATATGATCTGCGTACAATTCGTATATATATTCGACAGCTGCTATTTGACATTAGACTTGATGAAAGCAATTCATAATTTGTGTACCATTTTACGAAACTTCATACAAAACTGTCAAACAGTAGAATTGCGAGATATTAATTGTACGCAGATCATAATATGATTCTGCCAAAGCGTCCATTTTAGGCCCACTCATTCACTGCTGGACATAGGCCTCCCGCAAGCGTCACCATACCGGCCGGTCTTGTGCTTCTTGCATCCAGCGGAATCCCGCGACCTTCAACAGGTCATCGCACCACCTTGTGGGAGACCAACAGTTTTTTTGAGTAGTAACTATTAGCAGTTAGTCCCACTACCTGCTTACTGAACACGGAAGAACGATTCTCATATACTCGTAGTTCGTATCGATATTTGCAATTGCAAGCGAAGTCGAGCCAAGTCAAAATATTTGTTGCAAACTACGTGTAGGTACAGAAATTGGTCTTACATTATGTCGGTACTTACGACTTAGCAGCCTAGCCTTGCAAGCATCGCAATATCGATCAGCACAAATTCTTTAGCATGAATTACACATGAATTCGTTTTAATTATTATCTCATTGGCATATAAAATTTAATTATAATGATATTAAAGTAAAGAGCTTATAACTTAAAACTCGTGCTCACTACATGGTTGTTGCAGTGCTGTCTGCAATGCGGGGAATTATGGCCCTCGGTCATAGCAAGTACGGACTCATTCGATGGGATCCCGATGTAATCTGCCTCCAAATTGCCACCGCCGTGAAAAACAACACTTGGGCTGAAAACAGTGATGTAATTAAGGAAGTGTTTTGTTGAAGCATGGCTGTTTGGATGATCGGCAATTTTAGGTTTGGATTTTGTTGCACTTCGACCAAAATATGATTAATATTTAAGACCTTTTCTGGGGTTAATTTAACATCCACACAGCCTTGGATATAAACATCGCTACCAAGTTGTTATTTGTCTATTATTTTTAACCACAGCATACGACACTGAGTTTTGAGTTTATCCTGATCTGATAGAAGAAGACTCCTTCTTCTTCTCCATGTTTGTAGCCTATTTGTAGCTAATTAAAACAGCTAAAGATATTCTCATCACATAAATGTAATTTTTTACCGACGAAAAAAAAGGAGGAGGTTCTCAAGTCGACGCATATATTTTACTCAATGAATTAAGGTAGCAAAATAAATTAAACCTCTCCCAAACTTGATTTCAGAGGCAAATAAAAAAGAAAATTCCCTCAAATAATAACGGAAGATGATTCTCAAAGTAATTGAATGTAGGTAGGTAATATAGGTATTTACAAAGGAAAATATAACCTTTATTTATTCACATTATACAGTTACAAAGAGGTTAAATTATTTTACCGTGAAGGATAATCTTTGCTTCGAAATCTTTCTTTACTCGTGTGTTTAGAGAATGATGAGATTAAATAATAATATGCTTACGTTCCTACATTTCTTTTGTTACGCGAAGAATTTCTTAGTGAAAGTAAATATAAGATTGGTTCGTTCAGTTATTGCTTAGGGTATTTGCTTAAGAATCATTCATGTTTAATAGGAAATCCAAGTTCACATTTGTTTTATGGTGTCTTTGCGTCATAAAGAGTATTCTATTCTATTCTAATATTCTACATAAACATAAAACTATCATGAGGCTGATAGGACAGTCATCAGATTAGTTTACAATCGGACTAGTGTCTAATGGAACTTTAGGGCGACTTTCACTTATGAAACGGAACGCGATTATTACACCTAATTCGCGTGCAAGAGGTGCCAGTGTCATCATTGAGTTCAATTTAAGAGCGCGTACACAGGGTCCACTAGCGCCACACCTTTAAAAAAATTTTAGCTCGTGGCTGAGAAGGAATTTTGAAAATCGGCTCAATAAGCGACCTCGATAAGTGTGTCAACATTTTTCTAATACCTTCTATAAACTTTCAAATTGTGACACGAAGCAACAAAATTCGATCTAAACAAAAGCGGCCACATTCATTAAGATCGTATTTTGTTGCTTCGTGTCTCATTATGAAAGTTTATAAAAGGTATTAGAAAATTCTAGACACACTTACCGAGGCCGCTTATTAAGCCGTTATTCAAAATTCCTTCTGAGTCACGAGATAATACTTTTTTAAAGGAGTGGCGCTAGTGGTCCCTGTGCATCCTCTTAATTCTTGAATTTTGCCCAAAACCTGCGGTTTGTTGGTTAATGGCTTTGGTTTTCAGAGAAACAATGTATGTATTCATACTTATTTTAATAAAGATGCACATTACATTTCCCTTTGCAAGAACACCGGAGCTAAATTTACTATAAAACACGGCGCCATCTGGTAGCAACATTTTAAACTAACATGCTGTGGCCAGTGTTAAATATTCAATTTATTACAACACGGTCTCCTAGAAGAATAGCGTCCGCAATTTACCGCAAAATGACGTCACTGAAACTTTATTTATGAACAAAGTTGGTGTGATTTCTTAGAGAGCGTTTTTTGACACGGTAAAGACAGCCGTCACTGCGGCCGTTACGTAGCGGCCACCGCTTTTCTAGGAAAATTACACACTATTCCGGCTGTTAACTAATTTGGCGACTGTGCCGCCCTAATTAACCACCGGTATATGAAGTATAAATTGTAATGTATATCAATGATTATAATTTCGGCACCAAATCACAAAGCAAATAGCCCCGTGTTGTAGGACTCATTTGTGAGCGCTTTTACATTAGTAGTAAAGACGAGTATAGTACGATTCAAACTTAATGGTGGCTCGGAACATGAGGCGAGTCGCTGCGCAGTAACTAATTCACGTGTCAGCGGGGGTGAGGGGTGAGGAGGTACTGCGCAGCGAATAGCGCACTTCACAGCCGCCATTAAGTTAAAATCGTACTGTACCTACGTACATTTTACTAGTTTCCATAAATAAAAATTCATACATAAATGATAGTTTATAGTAGAGCAGTGGTGGCCCAGTGGTAATGGCATCGACTTACGAATTGCAGGTCCTAGGTTCGAACCCAGACAGGCGCTTTACTTTGTGTAAATTATTTCATCACCACTGCTCTCAAAACGGTGAAGGCAAACATTGTAAGGAAACCGGCATGTCCTATCAAAAATTTGAAGATATGTTACATCTACCAACCCGCACTGGGCCTGCGTGGTGGATTACGGCCCAGTCCCTATCACAGAGAGGAGGCCTGTATCCCAGCAGTGTGAACATTATAGGCTGATTATGCATGATAGTTTATACAATCGACGATCATAGCTAAGTTAAAGTTACAGTCGCGAGCACATCAAGTTACTATAAACTGTCAGATTTTCTCATTCTATTTTGAACTTAAACAACACATGTTAAGGTTTAAAATCGTTTGGAGAAATTTGTCAGTTTCGTGTAGCTTGACCTGTTGCCGACTGTACAATAACAAAAACAAGCCATGATTCTAGTAGCCCAAAGTGTAGAAAAAATAAATTCAAAATAATGTCTGAACTTTAGTAGAGACTGTGACCTCCGAGTTTATTTTCAGTGTTTCTTCTCAGAGTAGTCGCAGAGGAAACACCAACCTCATATACTTTTTAAAATATTATTGACGTGTTAAAGTCTTGGTAAGATTATTTCCAGACACAAATATAATTTATCATCAACCAAATCCCACCTCCATTACTAAAAGAATCATGTTACAATCTCAGAATAAAATGAGTTTATTTTATGAAATCCTTGTTTTTTTTTCCATCAAACATAACAAGGAAAACCTTCTCGATTCGTCCTAATAAAAACAATGATGGAACCAAAGCATTGTCAAACAAAACACTTGTATCCATTCCCATGATGCAGTGGCTCTTCCTTTTTAAATTGGTGTAAAAAAACCATTAAAAGGGTTCTTTTCCACGAGAGATGAGCGAGAATGCGTAGCGAGGAACCTAACCTAACCTATAACAGCGCTAGCTTAGCTCAAACTATGAAAATGAAGCGATGTTATTGGATAGTTTCAAACACATCCTTCGGTACGCATCCCCGCTCTTCTCTACGGGTACCGTGCCCATAGTATGGAAAGAAAGAAATAAATTTTATTTGCTCGAACATGTGTATACATATAGAATTAAAATAATACATACATGCAGGATCTTAAATAAGAGTGGCTCACGACATGTTTGCCATTTCTCATGGCGTGCAAATATTTAAGGTAGAATTATTATTATCAAATCAATGATTATTAACTTCTACACTTACACATTAAATATTAGTCACAGTTAAACAAATTTCTGATTTTCAATCATTACATTATTCAATTATTTATTATATATTTTCATTGTCCATTATTACAGATTACAATTATTATCACAATGACGATTTACATCACTTTTAATAGGCATTCAATTATTTAAAATAAATAATATAATAAAATTATTTAAATTATATTAAAGACATATTTAAGTTTTTTAACTGTTGTTAACAGTTGTTTAACCATATTTACTATAATGTTAGTTATATTTATTTATTTACAATAATCACCGAGGTGTCGTTTAAAAATTCTGTAATACTACAATATGCTTTTTGTGCCAAAAACAATTTCATTGTTTAAGTTTAGGTATAGTCTGCTCTTTCCAACTTTTGGGCAATTTGTTGTAGATAATTGCTGCCATGCAAAAAACACTTTTGTGCATAAGTGCAGTTTTTGATGTATGTACACATAGTTTGCTATCATCACGTCTATTTCTTGGATATTTGTCTGTCGAAACGAGAGCCAATTACCGTCCGCACGTTAGTCTGTCTGTCTGTCACCTGATATCTTTAGGACCGTAATATGAATCCAGTTGTAAATGAATATCAGAACATAATACAAAACATCATGTTTGTTTTCTCATTTTCTGGCTACCTAACCCTTCGGGTTATATAAAGGTGATGTTGTGTTGTAGTTAATTATTTTTTTACAGCATACGTAACTATTTTTAATAGAATACATATTTCCCGAATTGTTAGGCAGAGTTGACTTATAAGTACGCACGCACGTCAATGCCTACAGATTAATATTTTTGTATGTTATTTAATAATATTTATTTATATAATTAGTTTTGTGTATGTGGTTGCTTTGTATTCTTAGTGCTTATAGTTTATTTTATTTTATTTTGTTACCTATAGTACTGTAGCGGTATCAACATCGCCACATGTGTGCTACACGTAATCCTGCATCGCGCAAGCAGAGTTTACCGCGCGACTAGCATATATACAACGTCCCGACATCAACCGTCGGGCAGTTGCCCACCAGACACAATACCCGTCTGTGTCGGAGGATCCTCCCTTTTCCATAGAGTATGAGTGAGCTTTACATCCTGTTCCTCATACCTCTATACTGGTGACCCCGAAAATGAACGTCAGCGCAGCCTTCGTGCAACTACTTCAGCGTGACGTCATCATCACATCAGCATCACTTCCGCAAGCTTTAGAGCGGCGAGTCACACAGCCAGCCAGCACCTACGGCTTCAACGGGTATCCTGACCACCAGCATGCAGCGACCGCGCATGCCTGGTCACCACCCTCAGCCTTATCAGCAACCTTGGCACAGCACACTGCACTCTCGGCCGGTCCACAAGCAGAGCCTTCAAACCCTCTCCTGGTTGACGCCAGCAGTCAGCCTCAACCCGGCGCTGTACCACATCCGACGCACTGGAGCATAACGCAGTGCCACCCCGACTCACTGGGGAAACCTTCGCAGACAGTTCCGACTCACCTCGAACTATGCGACACCCATTTCCGACTCACTGGAACCTCAACTGGCCCTGGCAAGCATCGCAAGATACAAGACTCAGCCCACTATCGACCTCCGGTCTCCGGAGGGGAGTGATGTAGCGGTATCAATATCGCCACATGCGTGCTACACGTCATACTGACGTCACGCAAATCCTGTATCGCGCAAGCAGAGTTTACCGCGCGACTAGCATATATACAACGTCCCGACATCAACCGTCGGGCAGTTGCCCACCAGACACAATACCCGTCTGGTCAGAGGATCCTCCCTTTTCCATAGAGTATGAGTGAGCTTTACATCGTGTTCCTCATACCTCTATAGTACTAATCATTAAACCTGACTTGGTTTCCGTACGCCATTTTTGGGTAACCACTGAAAATCAGCGCTGTGGCGTGGGTCGCCCATAGCACAGCATCATGCTGAGAAGCCTTCTTGTTGCATTTGATTTGAGTTGTTTTTTTTTTTAATTATTATTAGAGTTAATTATCCTTTATGTATGCACGTGTTTCTGTGACAAATAAACCAATTTTTATTTCTTTCTTTCTCACATTCGCGTTATGTTTAAATTCCCATGCTTAAGTGTTAATTAAGTTCCATGTACATAGTTACAAAATATGTATACCTAAAGCCGCTATCATGGCAAATAAGAAAAGAAGGTGAATAATATGGATTTGGTGGTACAGAACCTCTAGTGCCCGAGTCCGACTCGCAATTTCCCGGTTTTAATACATGATATTAAGGCCCAAAAATTTATCTGCTATTAATATTAAAATTGGTACAACAATGGTACAACTTTTAACGTTATCGGCCCCTGTCAAAAGTTTTCATTTGTTATTGATAGGTTTTCGGTCCCGCATTACATTTTGAAAATAGAACGATAGAAAACACATGAATGAAATGAAGGGTTTTTTGTTACTAGCTAGAACTTTCTGTTAATAGGCGTAAATTAATCGAACCTAAAACAATAGATTTAGTTTATGTTTTCATTTGCAAAAAAACTTCAATCTTTCGATTGACCTCCTTCTAGACCACTGCTCTTAAAACAGTGCAGGAAAACATCGAGGAGGCCTATGTCCCAGCAGTGGGAACATTAAAGGCTGTGTTTTAGAGAAAATCGGTTTATCTGTCAGTCAATCTTGTCATGTGATTTGTCATAAAATCAATTACATCGATATCATTAATCTAACAGATTAACCTTAGGTATAGCAATTTATAGTTGATTTCCAGTCTACTACATAAATATAAATATCTTATACCTGAGTACCTAATGATAACCACAAGATTTAATAAAACCCTTGTCCATGTAAATTCACCTAAAGAGCTTCCTTCGATATAACACATAGTTCCATAGAAACTTCATATGTAACTATACCTTTTACGTATCAAATCATTTAAATCCCGTCTGAGCATTTCAGGAATTTCTATCGCTCAAAGCATCTCTATCAAATCTGTTATCATATACAGCGTTATTGGTAAAACACCAGCAACCTCTTAAGAGGTCATTGTACTCGACATTATAAACAACTTTTACTATGGAGCAAACCAGAAATCGCGAAAAAAAACAGATCGTCCCTACATTTATGTTCGCATAACTCGTCAAAACGTAGGGAACAGCTGATATTTTTTTCGCGATTTCAGGTTTGGTCCATAGTAAAAGTTGTTTATAATGATGAGTACAATGACCCCTTAAGAGGTTGCTGGTGTTTTACCATTAACCCTGTATAGATAGTACGATGAAGAAATGCCTAATAAATACGTACCTACATAATGTAGTTAGTTATATATGTATACATGGTGGTAGGCGCAAACTGAAACCATGAATCCAGCTCATGATTCCATGGGAAGCAGTCACCTCCTGCTGCGAGGCAGTAATGCTCGCGAAGGAGGAGGCGGAGCGCGTGAGGGTGAGGCAATCGTTGCGCCCTCACGCCCCTAGTCGCCGCAGGAGGAGACACCCTGGGCGTCGGGAGTCGATAACCGACTCCCGGCCACCGTAGGCGCGGGCTTGTGAACGGCGAGCAATGGGCAGCTCGCCGTCCGGTAAGGACCAGGCCCGGGTCGACGGCGCGTCGTGTTCCACGCGCACCTCAAAGAGATGTCAGCATCATTGACGGGGTCCGATAGGGCCGATGCCTGCCGGAGTCGCGGATTGTTCGAAAGAGTTACCATAGCCCTGGCGCACAGGCAACTGAAGGAACACGGGTGGGTTTTAGTCAGTAAGAGTCTGACACGACCTTGCGCTCCGCCCAGATCGGGAGAGGTCATTTGATGATTTCCCACCCAAAAAATTTCAACCCAGGTTTGATAATTATGTACTGAATCCATGGTAACAGAATGCGCGTCGATGTCTCTGCCACCCTGTATAAATATCTCTTCCACATATAACCCATCCGCCTTCTTAACAAGTGTGAACAGGCATCTTGTGGGCACGCTCGTTCCATCATAGACCTCATCCATCGCTTTCCATCAGGTGAGTTCGAACTCACCTGATGGAAAGCGATGCAATTAGCAATTTAGTCTATGAGAGAGTTAGGCCTATTGTATAGACTACGTAATGAGAACAGTTGCCATGAAGTGTTGTGTCGCGGGTCGCTTCGCTTAATATTATGTTCCCGTTGTTAGCACAACCTTAATAAGTCGGTACTTGTGTGATTGAGCTAGTAACTATTAAGTGGTTCATCTCACGGACTCGCTATAGCGACTCTGAGTTATTTGTTATAGTCTCATTGCAGGTGAACACATCAATACAACTAGACCCGAGCCTGGCTGTACTGGTGTGGATGCCCAAGTACATGGGGGAAGGTATGTGGCCAGCCACATTAAATATTGTGAACCTTCAATATTGTTATTGTAATAAACATGCTATTTTTTAAGGTACTTCTTTAATTGAATCTTTCCCTAGCAGCTATTATACCCTACAAATTTACTTTAGCACAGTTTTGAGTAGTACAACACCGAAGGAGACCATCAACATCTAGTTTCCTAATCAATTCTGTACAATTCTTTTTAGCCGGGTTGCAGTTGGCAGTTGGCGGGTCGATGTCAAGAGCAGACCCATTACGCTATATAAAAATAACAAAAAAAAAGACCCACTGTATCTTTTTATTTTTTTTTATCTTTGCCTCACACTAGGAATTTCTCCTGTATTGTGGTGGGTGCGTTTACAAACATTCAAACTCACATACATAAACAGCCAGGCCCGGAACAAATACTCAAACAACAACAAAAAAAAGAAACAAAACCAGATCATACAAATATTTGTTCCGTGAGGGAATCGAACCCGCGACACGCAACGCAGCAGTCAATCGCTTAACCACTGCGGCAACCGTGCCGCGTGCAATTGAATTTATCATGTAAACCTCAACTTTTGCCTGGCTACGCACAGAATAAGTACCCACCTAAAACTAAATTGTTAATTGTTTTTATTATACTAAATTCAACTTAGTTGCTAAACAGCCAATGTTCATTTTTACGTTGGAAAATAATATGAATACTGCTCTTTCCAAATTGACTTTAATAACTATTTGTAGGAACCACGGATTAGTTACACGTATATTGCAGGTAGCTTTGTAATATCAGTTATGAATAGTTACGGGAATACCAGGAAACTATGCCAACGGAAACTATACTCTACTAGATTAAATTAATTGATGTGCAACAATTTTGAGTTTGTTATTGAAGCAACGATTTAAGTTATTTTATGCTAAAAATAAAATCAATTGATGATTTTAAATGATGGCTCGTGGGTGAATAATTAATTAATATATAATAATAGTTTTGACGTTCACAAGTGCCTTTCATGTGCCTATTTGAAATAAATGATTTGACTTTAATAACAGCCGCACGGTTCGATCGAAGGTTAAGCTACGTTTGCTGCGGTCGGTTCTTGGATGGGTAACCATCTATTACCAGTGGAAACCCAAAACGTATGACAACCAGTCTTACCAAGGGGTATCATGTTACCCAGTAATTGGGTTGTGGAGGTCAGATAGGCACTCGCTCTATGTACAATACTGGTGTTTAGCTGCATCTGATTAGACAGGGAGCCGACCACAACGTAGTTGAGAAAAAGCTAGAAAGATTGATTGAATTTTAAATTATTATTGTTTCTATTTGGGATATTATGAATTGCACATGAAATAAATAAGTAATCAATTTATTTCCATTATTTAAATACTGACTGCACATAAAATTAACCAGAGCGTACATACATAATTCTCACACTCATAGCGTGTGAGTATTATGTATTTGTTTCCGATCAGCAGTTTGTCGTAAAAATTATGTCGAATGGAACGGTACAAAATGCAATATTACTGTACTAGGACAATTTAGGATGCAAGAGCGAGCGAAGCGAGCTCGGGACTTGGGGCACCCCGACTCGGACAGCTTAGGTTAGAAGGGGATGGCGGGGTCTGGAAGACCCCACCATCCACTTCATGTTTTTATTATTATTTTATTTGCGTTTAAAAACCTCCCCTTTTCTATTTAGGTATTTTTTTCGCATAACACAGAAGCCAATTACTAAACCTTTTGCAACAATTAACCCATCAAAATATAGACTTCAATACTTATTTTACCTTTTAGCCAATTATCGAGTTTAATGACTAAACTTTCATAAACAAAGGTACTACCCAAACATGAAAAACCGCTCCAACACCGCATTTTAAACGTAAAACGCCGTTGATCGGAACGCGAAACTTTGCGGCCAGACTTGGTAAAAAGAAAAGTGGAATCAATATGGCGGCAGTTTAATGCCCACTCAATCAAAGCGCGAAGTCTAATAGATGCCACTGAATTTTAATCCAGATCGAGCGAGCTCCATCAATCGCGGCCTCTCGGTGAGAGTGCAACAGATGAATTATGATAATTATTTTTACTTGATTTTGTGATTATTCAAATAGAATTGAATAAATTTTATTCAAATTTTGAATATATATTCCTTATAAGTCTGTTCAGTCTGTATGCTATAAATTATCACGCTTAATGCTATGGGGGATGAGCAATGTTGCAATTTGTTCGAATCCATCTATGACCCAAAATATTTCAGATGGTTACAGATTTAGCCTTTTAAAGGATCATCAATCACACTATACCTTTATGGAGCTAAGCAGTAATCATGACATATGAAGGGTGGGATGTTAATACGCGATCAAACCATAAGAAATCGTTTGCATGAAGTCAATATGCATACCCGAAGGCTGCTACGTGTACCACCTATTGAACCCCGCAATCGCAGACCTCGTTTACAATGGGCTCGTGAATACAGAAATTGGGCAGAAGAACTGTGGTGTTTTGTGACAAATCTAACTTTGGTATGTAGGTAGGCCAGATACTAGACGTCATCGCTTTGCGGACCCAATTTGGTGCTCTGCTCTGCTTATGCGTGATAATGCACTACCGCACACTGCCAGAGTCGTTGCAAACACACTTGCTGCAGCTAATATCAACGTCCTACCATGGTCTGCTCAATCGCCAGACTTCAATCCCATTGAGCACGCATGGAACATGCTTCAAAGAAGAGCTCTGCTAAATATGGATGCGTACACACATCACAAAATCTTTTACGCCTGTTAAAACGGATGTGGGCGGCCATTCCGCAACGTGATTTGGATGAACTCATATTGATTATGCTGAATCGCTGCGATTGTCTTATACGCGTTAACGGCGGAAATACAGACTACTAATTGTTTATTTTACGCAATAAAATTAAGGATTAATGAAGATGAAAAATCCAGAACAAGCAAAAATCGCGAAAAGTCTTTATTAATGCAAAAACAGAGAGTACTTCGACGATCTACACATGCGAAAACATTTTATTTAATCAATCTAAATGGACATTTTTACTTAATTTCAATAGGCCTATATTTTTTTTTAAATACCTTTATCCTTAGACACTTTTGATGTGTGTACTTTATTATTTAATTTTGTTGTTATAGCGGCAATAATAGAAATACAGATTCTGTGAAAATTTCAACTTTCTAACTATTACGGTTCATGAGATACAGCCCGCTGACATACAGATGGACGGACGGATAGCAGAGGCTTAGTAGTAGGGTTCCGTATCCAAAGGGTGCCAACGGGAACCCTTTGTGTACGGAACCCTAAAAAGCAAGCTAAGCAATTTCGTAGAGGGCTACTTAAAACAAGTTCGTATAGAATTAGCTATGCTAATGTTAGTTGCCTATGAGCCGACCTGACCTGTTTATGTAAAGTACTGGTGTCTATATACATTCATGTATATGTGTGCTATGCAGCTTAGGCTAGATTCGGGCCAGGGTCGCCTTTTTCGCTGCAAAAGATAAAGATTGGCCGGAGAACGGAAGCTTAATATCAGGGTTAATTTTGTATGGATCTTTAGTACTAAATAAATAGTGAAAAGATTATGCGATTACGGTGTTTTAGGCTTCTACAGGCTTTATTTTTATTTGAGTAAATTCTATCGGGGTTTTACTAGTAGTTTCGAAAATAACTGAAGCACATGAAATCAAAATCAAAATATTTTATTTCACATAAACCAACACGGGCACTTATGAAACGTCAGAAGCAAGGTGCACGGTTCCAATTGGTTGTTTCCTATGGAGAAGAGCCGGCAAGAAACTCCACGGTTACTCTTTTAAAAATAAGGGCCTTTTACAATGTTTCCAATTACAGTGTTGATAGATATGGGAGAACAGTGTAGGCCTGTCAACAAGTAACATGTACTCAACAAAATATAAAATAATCTATATAAAAATAAAAGCCTATTTAGACTAAATGACATGATTGCCATTACTAATGTAATAAATCGGAATCAAAATCCTATCCACAAAAGCCATAAATAAGGAGTTGAAATAAGTGATTGATTGATCATGATTGTTGATTATACCGCAAAATAAAATGTTCGTATACCTATACAAATTCTATAAGCTTAAAGCAGACCTTTATTTAAAAACAGTGATCATAACAATTTTATTCAAGAATTATAACCATCACTAGGACTTCATTTTTACTAGCCCTAATACCACTGATCATTATTAATCTTGTTTTCAAGGACGAAAAAACGAAGAAGTCAGAATAATATTGTTTAATTCGCAAGACAATGGCGCGCAACCTGTTACCATGGATTAAGTAGGTACACATACATGATTCAGTATGCCCCTGAGTTGAAACTGTTCGTAGTTAAATTAAAAAAAAAAATGCTGTCCATACATTTTGACCGTGTAGAGATAAGAGGAACAGGGTGTACAGTTCACTCATCCTCCATAGAAAAGGGAGATTCCTCAGACCAGACGGGTGTCGTGTCTGGTAGGCAACTGTGTCGGGACGTTGTACATATGCTAGTTGCGCAGTAAACTCTGCTTGCGCGATGCAGGATTTTTGCGTGACGTCAGTATGTTGCGTAGTTCGCATGTGGCGTTGTAGATGCCGCCACATAGGTGAACACTTTTCTACGAAAGAACAGGATTTTTTTTGGAAAGCTTTCGATGTACTCGTACGCTAGGGGGTCTAGAACCATGTGCTGAACTCATGGTTTCAGTTTGCGCGTCATGTCCCTGCCATCCTGTATATTTGTGTCAAGAATTTCATCCTTGAAAATATCCAAAGAGCCCAATAAATACTTTAACAAGGACATAACTCAAAGTAAAGTTTGTTAATAAGCGGCCTTTTCCACTTTATCTGTTAATTATCGCAGTAACTGAAACTCTGGGAGTTCGACGAACTTTCCTAACATTCGATACAAAGTTGGAACATCTTCGTAAATATACTTGCGTGCAAAAAAATTAGCCCACCCCGTGCTGTCAATTTGAGAGACGATATCTCAAAATTTTTAATGAATATAATTGTTTATTTTTAACCGACTTCCAAAAAGGAGGGGTTATATGTTCGGATATTCGGCTGTATGCATGTTTTTTTTTTAATGTATTTTCACCGATTTCTCCGTCAATTGTAAACCATTGGAGCTAATGGTGGCTTCACCATCAGCTCCAATGGTTTTGGTTCTTAACAGGAGAACTCCTCAACAATTAACGTCCCTGCATCGGGAAAAGGAATATTTTGTAAAAGGTGATGAGCAGTTGACATTACGCTATTGTAACTTAGATTGATTAATAACTGACTTACTAAAAAGTGACAAATAAAAACTTTTTTACAAAAAAAAACAACTGACTTCATAAAAAACACTACAAAGTAAAAAATAACTTTAATTTCGGAAGTCGTAGGCAAAAAACAAAATACACATCCAATGACACCGACTTCCGAAATTAAAGTTATATTTTACTTTGTAGTGTTTTTTTTGAAGTCTGTTGTTTTTTATGTAAAAACATTTTATATTGTGTGAAGGTAGGTAAGGTAAAGTTTATTTGCACATACACTACATTTTGATAAAAGCAATATTCTTGACAAGATCGACTCGATTCTGCAGATGTCCTCATCACTCACTTTTGCTCGGAAAAAGTGCGTGACTTTTTTTGGTAATGAAATTGATCATTTACGGAAAATTCAAAAAAAGGAGGTTTGATTTTCGAACCCCGATGTTTGTAGTTTCATGATTTTCTCAAAAACTTATAAATCGGTTTTGATAATTCTTTCACTAATGTAATCTACATACTTGCAGGAAGGTTTTAGTATACAATACAGTGTGAGTCTTCATAATGTGCACATATCGAAATGAAGGAAACTAAGCTTAATTTTATCGGCGGCAAAAATATAAACAAAAAAAAAATACCTATTATTTTTATAGCATTTTTTAAATTCTCGTTCGCTGCTGTGACCCTTGTGTAAACAAATCGGTATAACTTTTAAACTAAACGATCTATCAAGATGAAGCAAACTCAGTAATGAGTGGAAGTAACAGGACGTCCTCATAAAATAAACTAAAGAAAAAAAAAGCTTTCAATTGAGAATTAAGGGTTTTTAAAACAAAAATCTGATATTTTTTCATCAATTTTTGCATTAATTGTTAAATTTCACAATAAAAGCCCCGATTACCTACCCTTTTTTATTACTTTAAATTATTATCCATCGTATCCTCATCGTGTCCTTTCTACATCGTTCTCACATTTTTAATTTGAACATGAATGATGTAAACAATTTGTTTTTTGTAACTATATATTGATTTAAAAGAGTGTCCATGGAGTTTCTTGCCCGTTCTTCTCCATAGGTACCTACTACGCTTTGGAATGGGCAACTAGCTTCATTTTTCTGACTGACTGACCCTTTGACAATTCAAAAGTGCCTGTAATTGGTTTATTTGAAATAAATGCTTTGAGTTTGAGTTTGAGTTTATCAGCTTTCTAAAAGAAAAATTAGCATGTGTATAACTCAATCACAACATTTCCTATCAACTGTTAAAGCCTTGCACTCGGCTACGTACCATACTTTAGCAAGTAGAGACACCTTTTTATGCGTTTTTTTTTTGTATTTTTTTTAAATATTTTTTCCGTCGATAAAATTAAGCTTAGTTTCCCTCATTTCGATATGTGCACATTATGAAGACTCACACTGTATATTAGGTAAGTAAACCTTGTTGAATTATATTGTTTCAAATTGAAGAAAACGGAGTGGGTCGATTTTTTGCACGCAAGTGTATAATAAATATTTATGGATAGAAAACAACCTTTCCAGCTATAATTTGATTAATAAATAACATTTTGGCGACTTTGTAGTAGTAGTCCCCTGTTACATGGTACTTAAACATAATTATCGAAATGTAGGTGTACTTATAGGTAGGTACACCTCTACCTAACCCTTCAGGAATACACGCGTGAGGTTATGGAGCAGTAGTTAGAGCAAATTGTTAAAAAGCTCGGAACTACTACTTACTGCCATATCTATTTGTACCACCAGCCAATGTTTAATAGCATCAACATGGCCCTCGACAGACACAACATATACTCGACTCTAAGCGGATGAATCACCAATATGCTCAAACTGAAAGCTGTACAAGTCACAGTGAACGACACTAGAAGGGCCATTGTGGCGAAGGGCTGCTCGCAAGGGGGAGTCCTTTCGCCGCTTCTATGGAACTTGGTCGTAGACAGCCTCATCAAAGCACTCAATGATAAAGGCTACTTCACAGTAGGATACGCCGACGACATAACTATAATAATAAATGGTACCCACGAAAACACCCTATGCAACCTCAAGCGCCATGCCTTGAAAAAAGTAGAGGTCTAGTGCAATAAACACCAGCTATCAGTGAACCCTACGAAAACCGAACTTATTCTCTTTACAAAAAAGAGGAAATTGACGACACTCCAACTACCACGTTTCTTTGGAACTACCCTAAGCCTTTCAACCGAAACCAAATACCTGGGCATCTATTTGGACAAACAGCTGAACTGGGCAAAACACGCAAACTACATCACTACAAAAGCCAGCATGTCCCTGTGGCATTGCAAGCGAATGCTTGGCAAGAATTAGGGGATTAGCCCCAAGATCACTTACTGGCTATATACCACAGCCATCCGACCAATGATCACATACGACTCACTAGTCTGGTGGCCCAGGAAAGATCTGAGCACAGCCCAGAGAGACCTCGAAAAACTACAACGGTTCACTTGTGTAGCAATCACAGGCTGCATGAGAACTACATCCACTGCTGCCCTTCAGGCGATGCTTGGACTGCCACCTCTACACCTCATAGTGTGAGAGGAGGCCGCCCTGGCTGCCTTCACGCACCATATATCAGGGAACCTAAGCAAAGACTCTAGAGTCAAGCTCATACGCATTAAGGAAGATGCGATCAAATGATAATCAATGATGGCATCACCCTGCGACAAAGCTCCGAAACTGCACCACTTTCAAAGGCATTACAACAAAATACTCAAAGAAAAACGTTGTGACTACTCAGGCCCGAAAGAGCTGAGAGTATGAACTGATGGATCAAAGACCGACTCTGGAACCGGAGTCGGAGTTTTCTCGCGCGACTTAACATAAATATATTCAGCCCGCTGGGAATGTTCAATACCGTCTACCAGGCGGAATATGTGGGCATCATACAAGCAGTGTACGCCATAGAGGCCAGGAGAGTTACGGACACCCGTATACTCTCCGACAGCGCCTCAATTCTCCAACCCTTGGGGAGAAAGTATATTACCTCGAGTATAACACTAGAATGTCACACTGCTTTAGAACGTGTAGCGGTATTTAACCACAACATAGTAACACTACAATAGATAAAAGGACACAGTGCATCACTGGGTAACGATGCAGCTGACGAACTGGCTAGAAGAGCATCCAGCGCGTCAGTCTGCGGACCCGAACCCATCGTGCCCGTTCTCTTCAACCAGCTACGTAGATGGTTACAGGAGTACACCCACACACAAGCGGAGAGCTGGTGGACCTCGACACCGGGCTGTAGGCAGTCCAGGGAAGCCATGCCATCCTTAGATGGCAAGCTAACCAGACGTTTATTACGTCTGGACAGGAACGGCCTGCGCTTGGTGACGGGGACCATCACGGGTCATTGCTCGCTAAACAAACACTTTCACACAATAGGCATAACGGACAGTCCTCTGTGCAGGGCCTGCATAGAGGCTGAGGAAACCGTTGCGCATGTGCTCTTTGAATGCACAGGCGTCACCCAAATTTGGTCACAAACCCTCGGGGCACCCAGATCCTACCTCTGTTGGATCTGGGTGCCCGGAGGGTTTGTGGCTTTATGAGCAGCTCTATGCTCTCAGCAGACCAGGAGACATCATTAACTTCTGGAGGGAGGTGGGCTGGTTGGAATAACCACCGACAGCGGCCATGGCCCACGCACAATGGTCCACATGAAGGACTAAGTGCGGGAACCATAACCCTAAAGAAGAAGAAGAAGACCACCAACCAATTTTTTTCTTTATCGGGTATTAAGGTACGCACGGCTACATATCAAGCTATACATTTTCAGTTTTAGCTGACTTCTCATTGTACAATGGGGGTTAGCTAAAACTGGAAATGTATAGCTTGATATGTAGCCGTGTGTACTAAAGGCGCTTGTGTAGGTAATTACAGGCATATAAAACAATTCAGCACTCCCTTTAGAATGAGGTCGCACCTTTGTCGATCCCTATTACAAATGTTCATAGGCGTCGGTCAACACTAAAGGCTCCCACAAATATCTTCGCGTGACGGGACAGCGCGACGCGACTCTAGTAAAACAATTTGTATGAAAACTTCATGCAAATTGTTCCACAAGAGTCGCGTCTCGCTGTAGCGTCGCACTTGTCGACGGGAGCCTTTACAGTCAGGGCCATATTTGATCTAACTGACAATGCGACATATTCGTCAAAATGACAAGTTTGACACATTTTCAGAACAGGTACTGTTAAATAATGCAGAAAATCTATGAAAGACGTTGTAAACTTGTCGGTTTGTCAGATTGTCCCCGATAATCTGTCGGCTATTTAAAAAAAGCCGTCAAGTTTTATTACATAGGCCCTAGGTAGGCATTTTCTTATTAGCCTTACAATAACATAAAAAAAAACAAAACACTGTCCGTTGTCTGCGTAACAGCAACGCACTGTCAGCTAAGCGAGTACATCATAGCAAAAGAATTACAATACTCAAGTTACTTACAAAATACATTTTCAAAATGATTTACGCAGAATTCAGTACCCAATCGATTCTTTCAATCTTCCCTCTACCTGTGTGAGCTTGAGTTACTACGGAATTCTTGAACAATTGAATTTCCGAGAGCCGGAGAAAATATTACTCGTTATACAATAATGGATTTCAATTTGTTTTCTAAATGTAGACTGCGATTGGTATCATGTACTTAAACGTAATAAAATATTAATGCAATCCTCTTTATACTTGTAAGTTCACTGAATTGTTGCTAAAATTGTTTAGTTCGATAAAATTGTGGTATTTCCAATTTTAATATTGAAAAACGTTTTAAGAGGCTTACAAGAGCTAAAGCACGGTCATTGTCTGATTGCAT
Organism: Griposia aprilina; assembly: GCA_916610205.1. Classification (NCBI taxonomy): domain Eukaryota; kingdom Metazoa; phylum Arthropoda; class Insecta; order Lepidoptera; family Noctuidae; genus Griposia; species Griposia aprilina. The sequence continues at coordinate 12,539,544 of OU744305.1, forward strand.
AGAAAAGAAAGAGACGCGCGATGACACAACCCTGGTAATTTATTGCAAAATATGAAGCAATTATGGATTTACAAAAAATCTATTCATTGAACTCAAAAACTAAAACACTATTACGTTAGTATGTTACTTGTAGAATAATCTGACAAAAAATCTGAATGTTTGCATGTATATTAGTATGGTTTTTAATCGTTAAAATATTTTTTTTGAGGTATCTTCGTGTTTTTTTTTTAAATCATATCAAGTATTATGTTTTCAACACACTATCTAACTAGCATATATCCAGAAGAATATCATATATTTTTCTGATTTTGGTTACTGCAGTGGATCATATATTTTCGGACATTATAAATTTGCGTTTAGGTCATGTAGTCCCCTAAATCCATATTCATTTTATGAAAATAAAGATATGGATACTGGATATTAATCCGTGTCTGGTTGAGATTCAATTTCGGAATAATTGTTGGCTTGGATCGGTAAGGGGTCATAAGTTTGAGCTTGCACTACCACTCCTCAAGCACAATATCAACTAGTGGCTTCGTGAGTTGTAGACGTCGTTAGTCTGTCTTTGCATAGCTTAAAACTGATTAAATGTTCACCGCGCACCTTAAAATAAAAAGCGCGCGCATAGAGCGCAAAATGGCTGAAATTTGATTATTTTTTACGTTTTCAACCCCCATATCTCCGCCTTTTTAAATAATTTCGAAAACCTGAATCGACGAAAAAATCCATATGATTATCGAACCTGCTCACAAAATTTTACGGGAATCGGTTGAGATTTGCGACCTGTAGAGGAGAACAGACATCCGCCGGACATCCGGACATACGAAAGCATTTTTGCCCAATCTGAAACGGAGACGCCTCGCTCAAGCTGCGCACTCGCTCGGTCAATTAGAACGTCTAGAAACACTGAGATAAGATAAGATAATAATTAATCTGTCCAAAACATGAGTTTGAGTATACACAATAACATGATATGCAAGAAATGGATGCATGGTTCTAAAATATGCAACTACCACAATTAAATTCCAATACGTAAAATCTTAGCGTGTCCTGAGTATCCCGTTAATTGCTAGTTACAGGAACTGAAACACGCTACTGAAGGCGCCAAACACGTAGAAAAATTCGGGGTCCGACACTTCAGATAGCCATCCATATGCTATAAAGAAGATTGCAATTCGTAAAAGATGTTGATTATAACATCGTCCTTTACAACTAACATCTATACAGTTGAGTAAACTTTCATAGTCTTCACTAATGACGTAATTAACCCCAAACAAAGAAACAAAAGAGAATCACGTATCTAACCAGCGAACTGAGCAATAAACAAGCCAATCAGATGTACAGTGAAACAACTTGTAACAACAGGTACTAACTCTTAGCTCCAACGTTACGGATTTAACGCGAATTCCACAAAATACTATAATTAAGCCGAGAACACACCGTACGGTGGAAACACGAAGTATGAACGAACGGAGTGATAATGTATACGGTGAACGCTGCCAGTGGGCTTTGATTAAGAGTGTATACTCTCGACGGTACCCGAAACTGTCATGATATTTGGTACGATAGACCGGCTCTCGACCTTTGTTAGTAGGTTTATGAATTGCTGATTCGTATCTAGGTATTGAGAGACAACATGAAATAATATTAATTTTGGGCAGTCACAGGAATAGATTTGAGCTATGTGACCAACCAACACTTTGTCTACTAGCCAATTCCCTGTGACAAAGCCACATTACTCACCCAATAACACACGATAATTGACGCTTATCGTCAATTTAAAGTTTTAAACTGATACCTTAAGATGGAGTAAATTGGCAGAGCAGAGTATTCGATCAGCACTCCATTACCATAACTTCGCAATGTACACTCGTTTTAGACGCCAGATTATCCCTATGAAGGGAGATTTGCTAAATTTCTCCCGAGCAGAGTTATTCGAGCGCTGAAATGTGCCCACCCGCTGACGGTGGAGCTTAATTCTTGAAGGCTGTTTTTATGTTAGCGGCAATATTGCCTGGTTGGGATTTTGGCAACATTGCTGTGGCTTATAGAGGCTTTGGAGAACTGGTAATTAGCCTTTTTATACAGTGTATGTGACAGCTTCACAGAAAATTTACGGTACTTTAATACCTACATACTTTTACTCATAGCTAACAATTTATTGAAATAGTGTAAGTGTTAATTTGGCAAGTTTCACAAGCAAGAATGTCTGTGGTCCCTGTACGGTTGATATTTGTCAAATTTGTCACATATCACGTTTTGTCATTGTCGATTATGGTTTCAAAAAGTAGGTACTACCGTTTATTATAAGATTCTCGATTCCGTTCCTCCATAGATTTTATTATAATTTTACAGCACTTTCAAACTTCAACCCTCGATTTAATCTTTAATGACCAGACGATTATACAGGCTTCAACAAAATCAGCCAGGGTTATCTTAAATCTAAAAGCCACCATCTTGGTCTTTGTTTGACACGATAATTGCGCCAATTACATTGAGGCCAATTACATTTAAATTCTGACTTCTGAACAATTAAGTTATAACAGCTACTTGAAATTGGTGACCTACTGTTTTTAGGTTTACACGTGTTAGTAGTAATTGAGCAATTTATTTTAATTTTTAGATTTTAATTTTAAATATTTTGTTATGGTATTTTCGTATACCACTAGCTTTTGCCTAAAACTTAGTCCACGTGAACTTTACTCTTCCTGCAGAACCTTTTTTAAGGGTCCCTTTTTATCAAAATCTGTCCGGCAGTTACTTATACAAACAAAACTCCGCGATCTTATATTATGTATAATAATTACCCTTTTCCTGCACGCGTAGAAGCAACGTCGAAACGAAAGATAAAATGACAGCTTTCTACGACGGAGTGTCAAAAATAAACAAAAGAAATGTATGTCACTTTGTTTTAGAAAGAGTTATGCCTATTCTTCATAAAATAGACATAGCTCTAAGTGACATAGATCTAAGTGGCCATGCCTCGCGTGCTGAAATAGCAGAATATTTGTTATTTACTCACAAAACAAAGGAATCCAAAATGATGCTCACTCACATTAAAAATAAGAATAAAGATTTTACAAAAAAAAAACTGTCTTCCAAGAAAAAGACACTACAAAGTGGAAAAAAAACTTTTTATTCGGAAATCGGTGACTTTGCGTACGTATTTTAGGTTTTTGCCACCGACTACCTAAATGTAGTGGTTTTTTTTTTTGTAAAAACGTTTTTATGTTTCTCTTTTATAATGGGTCAGATAATATTTTTTCTAAGTTCCAATAGCCTAATGTCAACTACTCTATTGCTTTTCCCGATGCAGGGACGTTAATTGTTGAGGAGTTCTCCAGGTAAAAGCCAGAAGAACGGAGCTGATAGTGAGGCCATCTTCAGCTCCATTTCTCCATATGCATTGTGATGAGCATAAATTTCATCAAACATATTAAAGTAATCGAATCTCAACCCGTGAAATATTAATTATTGAGTAGTTCCGGTGGCCAACTCTGGTCTTCATCATCAGTTCCACTTCACCGCATGGTACTTTCTGAGAGCAAATGCATGGGTTACTATAAAACATGCCCAAATCGCTATAATAATAATAATAATTTATTCAGACAACCATTGATCCATTAAATTTGAATTAACATTTATATTGTTAGTATGAAGGCTCAAACAGGCACGACGCGACAGCACGACACAAAGGCGCCGCTCGTCGCGCGGTACGCGGTACCTTTGTGTCACGCGGTCGCGTTGCGCCAGTGTGCACGAGCCTTGAACTTAAAGCTATAGGTGGGCTATAGATGTGCCTATAAAAAATTTGAGGATTTCCCTCGATTTCCATGGGATCCCCTCATCAGATTCTGACTTGGTGACAATGGGCCCACCTCGAGAGCATACCCTTTCAAACATAAAAATAATTAATAAATCGGTCCACAATTGACGGAGAAATCGTTGCAAATACATTAAAAACAAAAAACATACACCCTCACATATAACCTCCTCCTTTTTGGAAGTCACCTAAAAATACTTAAACTAAACCATTGCCCCAGTTTTTTTTCTATTTACAGATTGCAAATTAGTTCCCTGTGGGGTCCTCTGAAACTTATGCACGCTGCATAGGCACTACCAATTGTTTATGCTACATGCATTCGTTTTAAACTCTTTGCGATACTACAGGGAGCTCTGTAGTCGACAGCTCAAGAGCGCTGGCGATATGATAGGTTATTTTTTTAAATTAATTACTTGGAATTGGTGTGTATTGTTTCTAGGGATCCTATTTATCAAAACCCGTTCCCCTCGCCTAAAATATTACTGAATAATATTATCCCTTCCTTGAAAAAGTTGAAAATTTGCTATTCACTCACAAAACAAAAGAATCTAGAATAAGCATCGCTCACGTTAAGAGGATTACAAGAGCTAAAGCGCGGTCACTGTCGTATTGCAAAGAAAGGAAAGAGACGCGCGATGACACAACGCTGGTAATTTATTGCTAAATATGAAGCAATTATGGATTTACAAAAAATCTATTCATTGAACTAAAAAATGAAAACACTATTACGTTAGTATATTATACTTGCAGAATAATCTGACAAAAAATCTGAATGTTTGCATGTATATTAGTGTGGTTTTTAATCGTTAAAATATTTTTTTAGAGGTATCTTCGTGATTTTTTTCTATCATATCAAGTTAATTGTATTATGTTTTCAACACACTATCTAACTAGCATATATCCAGAAGAATACCATATATTTTTATGATTTTGGTTACTGCAGTGGATCATATATTTTTAGGCATTATAAATTTGCGTTTAGGTACTGTAGTCCCCTTAAAGATAAAAATAAAGTACATCATTGCCCCAGTTCTTTTTTCTAGTTGCAGATTGCAAATAATTAGTTCCCTGTGCGGTCCTCTGGGTTCTAAAGTGGCGTGCACGGTCCATAAGCACTACAAATTGTGTATGCTCTATTCATTCGTTTTTAACTCTTTCTGTCATAATACAAAACACGATCTAACTAGCCCGAGCCTAGACCTTCGAACCAGTTTTTGTAATTCGATCTTTATGCCGACTTTAGTAAAGTCCTTAATACAAAATTGACAACCTAAGACTGGACTAAGTTGTCAGTTTTGTGAAAGCAACCGTATTTCGATTTCTGTTAGGTTCTTATTTATAATAAAATCGTTTGCGTTACAAGCGAGCTGTGCGGTCGACAGCTCAAGAGCGCTGGCGATACGATAGGTTCCTTTTTTAATAATTACGAGTAATTATTTGCAATTCATGGCTTATTGTGTGTATTGTTTCTGTTATTAATTACTTATCACTAAACTATAAGGTATGCGTTTTAGAAATATGAATTCAATTTCGAAAAAGGTTTTTATTACTGATTCTAAAGCTGTTGAAATCTTTTATAAATAAACAATATGTTCAATTGTAACTTAAAATTTAGTACATTAATAACCTTATTTAGCATTAAAAAGAGATGTCTTAACTGGATTTTCCAAACTGGAAGTTATTTTGATCATTAGTAATCCAACTATACTTATATAATGATTGATCAATTCACAGGTACTTCAAAACATTTTAAACTTTGTTGCGACGTCTTCTTCACTCTTTTTTTTCCTTAAACTCTTTGCGTTACATTATAACCGAGCTATTCAACTGAATAGCTCGGTTACATAAAAATAGTACGGTACAACACAAATTGAGAAACTCAGCCTTTTTTTTGCCACAAGCGCTCTCGAGCTGTCAACTGACAGCTCGAGAGAGCTTGAGGTACGATAAGTCCATATTTTAACCGATTTCAAAAAAAGGCTGAGTTTCTCAATTTGTGTTGTACCGTACTATTTTTATGTTTATTGTTACCGACCTCAGTACTCCGTCATTTATAGACCGATTGTAAAAATTCTTCTTTTGTTTGAAAGAACACACTTATAGGATGGTCCCATAGAAATTTGGTCTAGTTCTGATGAGTGGTTTTTGAGTTAGCTTCAATAATACGTATATTTTCGACTTAGTGTATGATGATGATGTTATAATAACTTCCTGTCACTATTATTTACTTAGCAAGTGAAGGTATACGAATTTGTGTGGGATAGGTACCACACCGAAAATTTGAAAAATAAAAATTTATTGCGAAAAGCAAACAACCAACTTCCAGAAAAAAACACTACAAAGTGAAAAATAACTCTAATTTCGGAAGTCGGTGTCTTCGGGTTTATATTTTAGTTTTTTGCCACCGACTTCGGAAATTAGAGTTACGAGTATTTTTCACTTTGTAGTGTTTTTTTAGGAAGTCGGTTGTTTTCTTTTGTAATTCATGGTGAATTGTTTCTGTAGCTAATTAGTAGGTAAAAGATTTGGTACACTTTCATAATTAAAATTCAAAAATATTTTTTCTTACTTAACACTTTGCGGGACACTAAACGCCCCCAGACGTAATGACAATAAAACTTCTATTATGTCTAGTTCAGTGTCCTTCAATAGGTTTATCTATATTTTTCAACTATACTAGTCTAGTATAGTAGTATACAAATCTGGTATCTGAAAGTTACTATATAGGAAGAAAGAAAGAAGAAAGAAAGTTAAGGCACACAACATTCACACAAAACAAAAAACACAAAAAAACTTAAAAACAGATACTATATAACTACTTCTACTAACTACTAGTAACTTTCAGATACTAGATTAAAGCATTAAAAAGAGCCCCAGCAGATTTTTTTTGTTGTTTCCATCAACGATATATTATGTCCCAATTAGACAGCCCAACACGAAAGTTGGGTAGATCTTTAGAAATCCGACTGAAGTTATTTGATGATTTATCAATTTCGAGGTATTTCTAAACTAACGCATTAATTATTTTTAATGTGACGTCGAAATTTTCCAATAAAAGGTTTAGAGATTATAAAAAACAACAGATTTTTTGCAACCTCATCCACTCTCCGCGCTTACAACGCTATTATCCTCAAGAAAACTTTAAATAAGTACTGTACAACAATATAAATAAGTTGAAATCTTCAGGAAACTTTGTTAAAGCTATTCTGAATGTCTAATTATACTATAAATGTCGCCTCTTCTCTTCACTGGGAATTAATGTACTGAAAGTTCTATGTAATGGAACGGAATATCAAAATTTTGCATACCAAAGACTTGTTTAATTACCATTGACTAGCGATTTGCTCGTGACTTTGTCCGCTTGGTTTACACCGCATTTAACCCTTAAAAAGACTCTTTTTTTATATTATTCCCTAATACCTCGTTGGTTCAGTGGTCGTAAGTGCTACTGCTGAGCACAAGGTCCTGGATTCGTTGCCGTGTCGGGCAAAGCGTTATTGGGATTTTTCATCTGGAATTTCTCAGTAGCAGCCCGGAGTCTCTATTTGTGCCCTGTTGATGGCAAAAGGCTCGCCCCCTGTTACATGGGACTAAAACAAGCTGGCGAAATGTGTGTGTACTACAGGTAAACCTCCGCCAAACCCTTCGAGAAATACAGGCGTGATGTTATCTTCTATCATATATAATAAAATAGTAACGAAGAATTTTTGTCCGTTTGTCAGGATGTATGTTCCGGATTGACGCAAAAATGGCTGAATGGATTTGGATGAAATTTGACACACAGTTTACAACCTGGATCAACACATATACTTTTAATCCCGGTAGTACGTTCCCGTGAGCTATTTTCCGATACTTGTTAACAAGCATGCCTGTTTATCCTCAAGGTCCAAGCTATCGTTACAATAAGTATCATCTAAATCTGTACAGCGGTTTCGCTGTGATAACAACACAAACCAACAGACAGACAAAGACAGTTTCCCAATCATAATTATTATTACAGATGGATTCCTTGTAGAAATATCCATCAGCTCGAGTTTCGTCTATTAAACCATTACAATTTCTAACTTCCCTAATAATCCTTCCTGTAGCTATGTGTAATATAATTTTCTTTATACGCTTCAGCGTCGTGTAACTTTTACAGCGCATATGTTCTTTAAGGGGTTGCCAGATGTTTAACTTTGATAACGACACAAATGAGGTTGTAAATTGAGGTCGTCGTATTTAGATGGTTTTGTAAAGGTATGTGAATAATATCAATATTGTCATGTTGAGAGCATGAATGAAGGTCGACTCACAATAATTATTTGTGCAACAAGAGAGCAAAGTCGTTTTTTGCTGCGAGTGCTGATTTTGAATCCTGAGTATGGCGAGGGATTCAAAGGCACGAGATGCAAAAAACTTTGCTCTCGTGTAACACATATAACTTTTCACTTCAGCAGCGAGAACAGTTTATGAGATAAAATAATAAACAGGAATAGATTGAAATAAATATTTATTGTGAATCAAAATAATTAACATTGTAGGTAGAGGTACCAATTCAATAAAATGGTACATTTTAAAAGTTAAAAGTAAAATTACTGCAATTCTGCAAATTAAAAGTAACAGATTTATTTGGCAACGTTATAGTTGCATTGAGTTGAGTTTGATTATCTGGGGTTAAGGTTTCTGTTTCGGTGGCGGATTGATAAGGAACAATGGTGAACGTTGGTGACTCTGATCGGCTTTCTGTATAAGTACACTGTGCGTCGTTGGAAGTGGATGGGCGTGGGTGAGGCCAAGGATCCGAGGTCGAATTCAGACTTATTGTTTCCACTTATGATTATCAACTTATTTTCTATTGAGCCTTCAATATAGCCTTTTGCAACCGTATTAGACTTCCACCCGCCGTGACGTTTTAAAGTGGTGAGATTGGCTCCGGAATCAGCCAAGAGCGTTGCCGAAGTTCTCCGAAAGCAGTGATCCGTATATAGCTGAGGCTCTTCCAGTTTTAAGAAAGTGGCAATTTCTCGCGGTGTAGCACCTATTTTATTTACTCCTATAGGCTATCTTGAGCATTTATTATTATGGTAATGTATGAAAAATCAAATATTTTTATTTAAAATTTACAGCATCTTTTACGTATCGTAATAAATAATTTAACAGTATTGCTATGCCAGACTAGGATTCATTGCGCCTCCAAAAATTAGTAGTAGGCAGTAAGTACCTTTATACATAACAGTCCACACACAAATTTTAATAACTAACAACATAGATTCATACGTACCACTTACTTTAGCGGCAAGAAAATTGTAGTCCGGAGCTTCATTAAGAATTTTTTTTATGTTAAGGGCCGAGAAAATTTTGGACCTTTTAGCCTTATGCCCAACTGAAATTCTTTTTACAAAATATACGAGTTTTGCGTATGTTTCAATATGCACGTTATGTTTTGTTTTTAAAGTAGCTTTCAACATTGAGTAAATACTCCACATTGTAGATGATCGCCTCGTCTGTGATAAATCTAAACAATAAGATAGCAACACCGTCTCCGAAAAACTGCTTGCGCCCTTTGTAAGTCTCCATTCATTGAAGACATGGTATGCTTTCAGATATTTCTCGCGAGACTTCTCAGGTAGGAAACTTAATTCTGCATTAATAACTTGTTGTTTTAACTCTTCCGGTGTTAAAATACCGTTTTCGTCGCTAGTTTCACTCATATTTTACGATTGTTTTAATATTTTGTAACTTATTCAACTCTTTACGCCAGCCACGACATTTTATTCCCGCTCTTTTATTTAAATTAAGCCGTGTTCGGAAATAGCACCCATGATATTTTATTATTCAAAATATATTACGTAACATTATTGAAACTAGAAATAAATATTTACAGGTTAAAATAATATTTTCGTTTAAATACAACAATAAGTTAAAAATTCAATAAATTACATTAGAAGACATAATTATCTTTTTGCAAAATTTCTTTAGTTAGTACGAAACTCCGAACGTGTTTGTCTTTGAAGTTGAATTCAAAATCGGAACTTCGAATGGGCTGGTTGCTGGTTGTCTCTCTCTCTTTCTAATGGCGGGAAAGAGATACAGTGTGAATGTTTCTAATTGTATGATTAACCCAAGGCTGAATAAGATATTCGCGGATTACTGAAAAAAAAAAAAAAAAAAGTTACTTGGTCTCACTCAGTGAGCAAAATCGCATTTTGCTCAGTGATTTCAGGCAGCAAAACCTACATGTTTGAGCTACTGAAGTGAAAATAAGCTTTTTTATTGTTAACTCAATTTTATTTGATTGTTGTTTGTTAGTTTTACTTATTTTGTTAGTTATTTTTATGTATTACGCCTAATTGTTATTCCTTCCTTCTTCTCTTCATCCTAACGTAAATCCGGGTCTTTTCGGGAATATTTCTTGAAAAGGAGACAGCCTTTTTGTCTTTTTAAGCAAAGAATCAATCACAGCGCGTGTTAGAGAAAAACGTAAACATTAAAAAAAAAATAGTTTCTTTCACGATACTCTTTACAAGTTCAGAAAGATACTCACCACCTCATTTCTTACCAATACATAAACATAGATAGGTATACACATAGGTACGTCCGTCTAGTGCAGCGCTTTCCAACCAGTCCGCAAGAGCTAAAATATGATCCGCGCAAGATTTCAAACAAAATTATAGAAACTGTAAGGACGCGTTTGAAACTGGTTCTATTTAGCGGTTTTGGTGTAAATAAGCTATTTCATACACAACAATTCGAGAAATTGCAGTCTTAGACGTTTCTCTACAACTTATTTGGCGAACAAGGATTTTTTGCTTTACTCATAATTAAAAACAAGTCCAGGAATCGATTGAAAGTAACTGATAATATGCGTGTAGCTTTCAGCAAAAACATTACTCCAAGAATACAACTTACAGAAGATACAAGCTCAAAAATCTCATCGATGTAAACTGAATTATCTACTATAAAATTAAGTGTTTTGTTAATTAATGTTACTTTCGAATTTTACGATTATGTATATCAAACTTTTCGATTAAAGTTTATTTTTTAGTCTTGTGGTCCCTGCTAATAATAATTGATTGTTAACATTATTATTAACAGTTAATTTGTGGAAAATGATGTCAGTAGTATATTTGTTAAGTTTAATTTTAAGATAACACTGTTTATGCTTATACTGTTTATTTTCCCATAAAATAAATAAATAATAATGAAATCAAAATGGTCCCCGGTCAAAAAAAGGTTGGAAACCACTGATCTAGTGTGTCGGTACCATTAGCAAAGTTCCCCAAGCTTGTGTTACAAGTAGTTTGTTTCGCATTAACCATTCCACACTGACTGAAGATTTCTGTAGGGTACTTTATAGAAATGTACGCCAGAATGTGGGTCTTTGTTTACCTTAACGAAATATTAGAAAACAATTGAATATGGGTAGCTATGTAGCTTGTCATGTGACTTCTCAACTTTGACAACGTGTTTAAGTGTGTTAGAGATAAAATAAGCAACGGTTTTTAATGCACAAGCTCAAAAAGAGTTGAGAAACAAAAAGGTTTTAATTATCTTAATAGTAACATATTTTTCTTACTTCAAAGACGTTTTTTTGTTTCTTCTATTAAAGAGAAATCGTAAGTAGATAGTCTAGAAATGCAATTTGTTAATAAGTGATGAAACTGAAATGAAAACTGGAGATTTCTTGATATTCTGATAATACATACATACATAAACTCCCGCCTTCTTCCCATGGGGGTCTGCAGAAACTATAGAACGCCACCTGCTAAGAACCTTACATACTCTTTTTTGTCTCGTTTACGTTCATACATCGTCACCCTAATTACGTAACACACTATATATCACAATCTGAATAATTTTGAAGCCATTTTGAAGCAAGCTAATCCATTGCGTCATATGTTCGAAAAACTTGTCCGCTCAACAACGTAAATAACGCAAAGGATGTTGTTGAACTATCAAAATGAAAGCCATTCCTACTGTTAGTGTGTTACGTAATTACCCCGCTGGTCATACACGCACGCCAGTTGCGAGGACTACGCAACCTTTCTGAAGAACATCACCAATAAGATCACTATATGTCCTCCTAGGGCGACCCCTCCCGGCGTTTGCACTCATATATATTCTGACAACTAAACATAAAATTACGATCTTCACGATATTAGAGATAATAAACATTATTGTAATTATAACACATCGTTGTCCGTTAGTCTGTCATCAATATGGTTTTTCTATTTTGTTACAGTAGTTTTTCAGAAAAAACCTACCACTTACCCACATTATATTCCGAAAAAAACATTTAATTTTTCTTTCATTGCTTTTAGCGATAAGACAGCTGATTGTAACGTACTTTTTAACCGACTTCACAAAAAGGAGGAGGTTCTCAATTCGTCTGTATGTTTTTTTTTATTTTTTTTATGTGTGTTAGCTCATAACTTTTTTCTGGGTGAACCGATTTGGATGATTCTTTTTTTATTTGATAGGTGGTGCTTCACATGTGGTCCCATTTAAATTTGATCAAGGTGTGACCAGTAGTTTTTGAGTTATCCTTAATACTGCAGATTTTTTCCACTTAGTTTATATGGATGATGTGTTAATAATTTCCTGTCACTGTTATTTACACACCAAGTAGTGGTATACGAATTTGTGTGGGGTAGGTACCGCAACTAAAAAGTGAAAAATAAAAACTTTTTTACAAAAAAACAACCGACTTCCAAAAAAAAAACACTAAAAGACGTGAAAAATAACTTTAATTTCGGAAGTCGGTGGCCAAACACGAAAATACAAAACCAAAGGCACCGACTTCCGAAATTAAAGTTATTTTTCACGTCTTTTAGTGTTTTTTTTTGGAAGTCGGTTGTTTTTTTGTAAAAAAGTTTTTTGTATGTTTTATCATGATGTTCTTCCTTACAGCGTTAAATAAATGGGTGTGTAATATATAGCATAATAACAGATCACTTGAAATAACGTTCAGATAATATAATTTTCATATGCTATAAAAACAAATAACCTAATTTCATGTGATCTAATGTTATATTTTATATAACCTTCTTTTGCTCTAATAATAGTTAGTATAACGTTCATTTCATATAATTTTCACCCAAAATGATTCACCAACAATAGAGGGGATCTGGCGTTCGGCGGCCGCTACCGCGGCATGCTCGCTTCGCTCGCTCGCCTTCGCGCGTTATTGGTGACTATCCTAACCTAACCTAAATGATTCAATAACTGTATATGGTATCTAACGCAGGTAAGGAGAACAGGAAAAAACAAAAAAATAATATGAATACCTATTTATTTATTCATACAACAATTTTATAACTGCTGTGCATTATACAAAGGTTCTTTAAAATATATAAAATTAGATAAAATGAAATTATATCAATAATTCATTATATAATTTCATCGTTATATTAAAAAAAAAGGATATTAAATGAAATTCGGTCATATGATCATTAGAACTTTTGTTATTATTTCAAACTATACACCCAAAATAAATAGTACCTATCTCATCCGGCTAACCTTAACCCAAGTATTTTGGGCTCGGCTTCCAGACCGACCGGACGCTACTGAATTGTTAACTGTTCTTGTATTTTACATGGAGCGACTGCCTGTCTGCCTCCACAACCCAGATACTGCGTAACATAATTCCCAAAGAGTATATATTTAGTTTAGATCAATGCTCGTGCATTATCTGTGGGAAAAGAGGCCTTTACTCTGCAGTAGCACAAATGGGCAGGTAGATATTTTTCGAGTGTAGCTCATAGTTACCAAGTTCATTACCGCGATGTACGTTACTGCAAAAGTTTACTGTCGCAACGTTCGTTGTTGCGAAAGTTCTTTACTACGATGTTCGTTGCTGCGAAAGTTCTTTACTACGATGTTCGTTGCTGCGAAAGTTTACCATTGTGACGTACGTTGTCACGAAAGTTCTTTACTGCGATGATTACAGTTTTTGATAACGTAGCCGTAGTCGACGGAGCCCTGCTATGCTGTGCTCAGGAACTTGTGGATCGCTTAAAATAATGTCTGGGTGCCCCAAGTCCCGAGCTCGCTTTGGAATATTTTCTAAGTACTCGCTCCATAGCGCCCCTGTCACAATAGCATGTTATCGAGACTGCAATCATCGCAGTGAAGAAATTTTGCGACAACTTTCGTCACAATGGTAAACTTTCGCAGTAAAGTACATCACCATTATGAACTTCGCAACTATGATTTACACGCATATTTTTCTTATCATTCAATTTTCAAATACATAGTTCCTTTCAAAATAAACCCAAATAGTGAATAGTTATGGTACACATGGTAGGGCCCTATTTCGTCGCCGCCACAAGCATCGTCTGCTCGTTAAAACAATCCTAACTAATTTGTTCAACAGATGTGAATGTGGGGGCTTCACGACTGTGGGTAATAAGCTTTATTTTTGTTCGCTGACAACCCACGTTGTGTTGAGTGACGTTATTATACAGTAATGAGGATATAATTGTGTGTTCGAGTATGTACTTATGATAAGTGAGAATTAATTGTATGTTTAAGAGTATCTACGATCACTTTGGTATGCAATAAAATCTTTAATTATTGTCGTGCGAGGAAAAGTAACAGTGAAGTTTTAACTAAACTCTATGCATGATTGGCTTAATAAGTGTGATTTGAATAAAATAAGCTTATAATTTTCTACACAACGGATATTTCTTCTCACGCAAAGGCGAAATCAATGCATTTACTTTCGATTTAAGACCAATAACAAAAAAAGGACAAAACACAACATACTACATCCTAATTGCATAACACATTATCAATCACAATCTGAATCATTTTGAAGCCTATTGTTAATCCATTGCTTCATATGTTCGAAAAAATTGTCTTCACAACAAAGTAAATTACGCAATGAATGTTGTTGAACTGTCAAAATGAAAGCTATTCCTACTGTTAGTGGGTTACGCATTTACCCCGCTGGAAATAAGGATACTATGGAATATATTTTCGCATTCGAAATTGCAAAATAAAATCCTACATATTAGTAAAAATCTTTCGATAAGTAACTTCGTGCTTACTGTAAGTCCTTAAACCTTTGATACACTTCAACTTGATTATAACATAATTTTTGCTCTGAAAAAACTTTCAACTTCAGATGCGTAGTGTTTCAAAACTGCGAGAAGGATGCCTATCGTAAGCGGAAGTAAACTAAGTTATAACAAGTTTTCAAATAAGCTAGTAAAACTTGTGCAAGTTTAAGAGTGAGCTTGTGCAAGTTTGAAACTAATTCATCATGCATGTAATTGAAAGTGTTATGGAGCTAATTTCGTTTTATAGAATACTTTTTATCTTAAATTTTCTAAGTACTGGAACAATCGGCTCACTCGGTTAACAAATAAAAAAGTTCACAAATAATGTGAAATGTAATAGAATCTGGTGCATATTCATTGTTTAGTTCGTATACCTTAAACATCTTCACCGTTTAAAATTGTTGACTCTATAGTCAACAATTTTAAACGGTATATAAATGAGAGCACAGGCTCCCATTTATATTTTAAAAACAATACCAAACATTCATACTGACATTAATAACAATCATTCACAGAAAAAATTATAGTCAACGAAAAAATTAATTATGGGTTCAAGGTAATACAAAAGGAATCCTCCATCCCTACACTATAAATGAAAACATTGTTATTATTTGTAGAGTTAATCTAAAATCCCTTTTAGCCCAAAATCTAATTACAATAATACCAACGATTTTTAAAGAACTTAATCCCAAAACCTATATAACACCAAATAAAACAGGTTTACTCGAAATTCCCGTGTAGCTATTATAACATACAGTTCATGGAACCGATCTCGAATCAGACATTGAGTATTCATTCGATTCGATGTAATTCATGGAATCGAGAGAATCCCAACTCGATCGGCTCGTAATTCTATAGTAGCTATCATCTGTTCCCTCCCGGAGGTGCTGTAAGTCGATACCACTCTTGTATGAATAATAAGATGACTGGAACTATGCAGAGCTGGTATACGGCATCCTTTTTTCAGAGTTTCAGAGTGGAAATAAATGTATTGTTGATGTGATATTCTTTGGGTTGTGTAGTCGAACCAATGCATCCATACACCTCTCGGTACCTATAAAGTGTTTAATAATAAAAAATATCCGCGTAGCATCTCGCAACGCTACGAGAATGCTACGCAGCTACGGCGTAGCCATGCACTACGCTACAATAAGCTCTTAATAAAAGAGCGTAGCATCTCGCAACGCTACGGGAATGCTACGCAGCTACGGCGTAGCCATGCACTACGCTACACTACGCTCTTTGTACCATAATATTCGACCAATCGTTTTTTTATTATTATATTATTCTATGGTTATGGGTTTCTCATTTTTCTTTAATTTATCGTGTCTATAAGTACAAGGTCTAGTCTACGAAACACAATAGTATTTTAATATTTCTTGGGTTTTTAAAAACGCACCTAGTACTTATATTTTTATAACGATTCATTTCATAATTAAAATTATCCTTTATTATAAAATATTGTGTTAAGTAAATGTTTATGAAAACTGTTTAAATAACTACCTACTTGTAATAAACAAGCTTAAAATAACAATATTCTGTACTTACTTGTCTAAAAAAATAAGACCAAGAGCTTTCCTAATTTGTGTAGTATGAATTTTTTAATCCGCAATTGAAAAGGATCTTTGTAATGAAGGCTTTCCTGTAGAGTAGACGAGATTAATTTAAAATGGCTCCACGAAACAGGAATATTAAATACGCCCGATGATTATAATATGCTTAATTTCCCAATGGAAAATTTGAATCAATTTCCCCGAAACGCTCGTTAAATAAATTAAAATAAATTTTCATTTCGTTAATATATATTGTACTGATGAAACAACTTGTCAATTAAAGGAAGTGTGTATGCAAATTGAGTGACTAAAACATTCTGATTCATCTGATATGATTAAAAAGGGTATTCTCATTTGTAATAGCTTCGACTTGTTTGTTTTAAAAGAATGAAGTGAATGTATGAATGACTTTGTGAATATAACAGACTTTTAATCAAAAATACGCCACACCAAATGCTACTAAAACAACATTGTATTGATTCGATTTGGATGTCTGTTATCTATACATTAATAAAAATTAAAGTCGCTTTTCGTGTCTGTCTATATGACCGCTCTGTTCTCCTAAACTGCGCAACGGATTTTGATTCAGTTTTCACCATCATTTAGAGAATTTCGTACGGACGGCAAACCTTTCAGAATAAATTCTCTACACATTTATATTTAACTTCCATAGAATAAGGAAATCTCAATATTTTGTCAAGTCGTATAAACCGTGCGAAGAAAAGGCGGGTCACTAGTATGTACCTATTCTATTTTGCAAAAGTTTACGAAGCCCGAACCATAAAACAAAAACAAACGTCTACCACAATAATAATCATTAAAAATAATATGCCGCCCACCGTGATAGTATACATTATACCCTCACTAAAGGGCTCATGTTAAGATACAGCACATCGTCGCCACGTCCGCCTCATGTTTACAACCGACGTCAAAAGTATGGCCGACGTGCCGTGAAAATACAACACCCTATAGATGAACGTGATAGGAATGATACGGTCCTATCTCTGTATTGTTATCCTTATCACGTTGACTGTGAATAGACACCTTTAGGTACGAGTAGGATGGAGTGTATGATGGAACGTGGATGGTGACATCCTTAAATGAGAAAATCTAATAGAATTCTCAACTTTTTTTAAACCCGATTTTCGGTCATAATACTCCTATGTAATGTTAGATGTGATTGGTTAACGAAAATAATTAAACTTTGTATACAAAATGTTCAATGTGAGATTTAACGACAAAAAAACGATTTCGCTTAATAATCTACCTTATCCACTTAAAGCTAAACATTATTATGCAATTGCCATGCGGACAAATAAATTGGATCAGCTTATTATAACGTAACATTTGTAGAAACTAGAACAACGTACAAGCTATTTTTAAAGCGAATGGTAAATTTCTGCTGTTTTTTTTTTCAAATTATTTTGTAAATTGTTTTGCTAAACTGTGTCAATAAACGATTTTTTTTCTTTCAAGATAGCATTTGATCACAAAATCGGCAGGTTGCCCATGGATACTGTAAAAATTGCACCGTGAAAACTTAAGTAAAATGAGCTTACTGTCATTCATTACACCAACCGATCTATTTATTCTGTTAAAAGGTAGAATGACAGCTCAATACACCAAGTTTCCACGGTGCGATTCTTACTGAATAGACGGCCTGTTTCTTAGACCAATGTTTACAAGATCGTCGTCAAAAATACTGACAACGTGTCACGAAAACGGGACACTCGATACGATCCATCTTCAGCATTTTACTCACGCACTATGGTACCATTCTAACAATAGGCCTTTCCCCGTGAGTAGTAATAGGTGTCATTTCCTCACTAATATATACGGTAGTGAATCTGTTCGTCTGCGAAGTATTCATGATTAAATTGCTAAAGCTTTTTTTAGTGCCTCTTTGGAGAAAGATATGGCGACTTCAAAAATAAAATGGGCTGTATTAAAATAAGGCTTATGGTTATTTTGGCGTATCACCTCGTTTTGAATTGCGTCAGCGTCATCATCCCAAATGAAAGACGTGACCAGAGTGAGATATTTCTGACCCCTGACGCAAAAAAAGGGGTGTTATAATTTTGACTGATATGTGTGTGTCTCTGTCTGTGTGGCAAAGTAGCTCTTAAAAGGGTGAACCGAGTTGAATGCGGTTTTATTTATTTGAAAGCAGAATTTTTAGCGGTGATTCTTAGACATGTTTTATCAAAATCTTTTCAGCCGTTTCAACATCATCAGCTCTTTTTTGTGTCGGGAGTTTTTTAATCTTACCTATTATTCCATGTATCATTCGCCCAGAGACGTGAAAATACCAAAAAGAACTATAAATTTGATAATAATTCGTCGTGTTAACCTCGTTAGTTTCTTATTTTGACTATGACACTATTCATACTTCATGTTCTAAAGTTTCAAACTCAATCGTAGGCAGACATCATAATTTTTCCCCATCATTTCTTGAAGACAAACCCTTGAAACATTGTCTGGAGTAACAAAAGCTGTTGTGAGCGTGTTAAATCGGTTACTGGCAAAGTTTCGCCCCCAGACACGCATCGCATTTGAGCCTCACTTTGAGTGCTTTGTGCTTTGTGTACTGTACTTTATAATTAAAGAGCGTTTTTCTCCCCTACATGGTGGCTTTTTGAAGTATTTCGTGTGTTATTTTTAACTGTACTTCCCATTATGTGGCACGTTTTATAATGCAGTGTTATGTTACCATCATTTGGTAAAAGATGTGACAGAATAATAATAAAACTTGTCGGATTAAAAGCTCTCGTAGTCATCTGAAGCAAAGACTTCTTCTCATTCAGAGAGGTAACGTACTACATTGATTAACACGCTTACTAGCATCGCTTGATTTCTGAAATCTTTGCTTAAGAAAACGACAATCAAAATCAATTTAACTTATGAACTTACCTTTTATTCTACCATCTCAGGTAGGTATACTGGAAGAGAATTCTGTCGAAATAAGTATCACCTTTGTACGTATTTTTCAAGTTTATATAAATGTGTCTACATAAATTGTTAAATAAACCTAGAAATACAAATCTAATTTTACGAGGAACCAAAAAAGCACAACAAAGCGTTACAATCTTTCCAACAAAATCAACACACAACCACAGAATTTCACATCTAAACCCAAGGAACTTCTCTAATTTGTACATAGCGCGCATATTACAAGTATACAAAGAAAATCACGAGATCATTTAGCCAGACTGTGACTAAAGGGAGTAACCGCAAAGATGAGGGTTCTATGCAAACAGGACGTAGCTAACTGCTGGGTAAACGTTACGCAATCCACTGAGGTTTCGAGTAACAAATTCACTCATAATTTGATATAGGCTTTGTTGACTATTTGTGGCGGTAATGCTTTCGTTTGATGTTATATTTAAGACGTGAAATGTATTTAGTTGTTGAACTTGAGTCGTAACCTTGAACGGAAAACTTACATCAATGTACCTACATACAAAGAAGGGCAATTTCAATTAGAAAGGCAACTTATTAAATCTTGACCTCGATTACCTTAAAAGAAACGTAAAACAATATTACTAAAAATCCAGCCAATATCACGATAAACTGCCGAAAAAACATTCTAGAATATTAATCCACAGGTATATAAAAAGGTAAGGAAGGGGGAGGGGGTATAAGGAATATTAATACACAGAATAAAGGCTCCTCCAAACAGGCGCGGCTCGCAAAGCGACACAAAGGCACCGACTGCCGCGCGACGAGCAGTGCCTTTGTGTCGCATGCGATTCGCGTCGCGTGTCGCGCCTGTTACAGGAGCCTTAAAACAAAGTCGCTTTTCATTTCTATCTGTGTGATCACTTAGTTAGTAAGCAACAAAATTCGATCTAAACAAAAGCGGCCACATTCATTTAGATCGTATTTTGTTGCTTCGTGTCTCAATATGAAAGTTTATAAAAGGTATTAGAAAATTCTAGACACACTTATCGAGGTCGCTTATTGAGCCGTTTTTCAAAATTCCTTCTCAGTCACGAGATAATATTTTTTTTTAAAGGAGGGGCGATAGGACCCGTGTATGCGCTCTTAAGTGTATAATACATTAATACTAAACTTACATATAATAAAGACATCTCGATGTGTTTTTGCGAAGCAGGGGCGGGTCGCAAGTAATTTATAAAGAAAACTAGAAGATGCCGCGTAAAACAAAACAATCTTAGGTACATTTCTATAAGATCTTTAACGGCCTTCTGAACGATTCTATCACTAAAGAGTGTAGTAGATAGCTGGCTCGTTGAGTGTAATGGTTATTTTTATTACCCTATTTGGACTGAGCATTGTATTGCTTATTTAAACTCACATTTATTTTGTTAGGCAACGATAATATGTGCTGACAGAAAACGGTGCTTTCTTTTGAGCACTGTTTTTATTTTTATAACCTAATGAAATACTTAATGTAAAATGGACCACACGTCGTCGCTACCAATACTTCGAACTTCAGCTGTTCTAGCGTATTACGAAGTTTCAATAAAGTCTTATAGCACTGACTAATAGTATCAACGATGGCCTGTCAAATATATACGGCAATAAGGTTCGAATTCTTTTCTATAGAAGCTGGCATATCCACCCGCCGCCATTTTGATTGTTTGTCAATGTTTCCGATTGCACGTTGAAAGTGGTTGGGTAGAGAACACTTTTACAAAAACAAATGTGAAGAATACTTCAACGAAACGTGATATTTGGAGGTAAACATCGCCTTATAAGAACTATGAAAATCATTAAAAATGCAGTAATTATGTGTGTATACGCATTTCATTGTATTAAAATAATAGATTCCAGGTTAATTTTTCTATATATTAGATGACAATACAAATACATATTTGCACAAAAAGCCGCTATAATTACTAAATCAAATCACATTGCAACGAAACGCTACTTTGTTTGACAAAGTATACCCACTTCTTTAAAATAACTAGTAACGTTCAATAACTGGTGAAAACTAAACCAAAACACATAAAATAAATGTCATGTAATAGGTTGTCGTTTATTATTATAGCAAAATGCGTATACACACGTAATTACATGCATTTTTAATTATTTTTATTGTTCTCATAAGGCGATATTTACCTCCAAATATGTCAGGAACGTGACCCTTTGGAGTACCATATTACTTGATATTTTTTGTTTGTAAAAGTGTCTCTATCCATATATATACTACAAACATCGCGCGCGGAAGCTTTGAATAAAAATCAAAATGGCGGCGGGTTGGATAATGCCACAAAGGTTCGAACCTCTTTAAGAAAAAGTTCGTCTCTTTCTAGGTACTTTACACAACAAACCCATGACAAAAAGGTGGGTGATAAGGTGCGTGGGTAGATCAATGGCGGGTCGATAACACTCCTACCGGAAAATCGTGGAAAAAATTGGCGCGGAATAGGGAAGAATGACATAAAAGGGCCCCTGCCCAATGGGCTTACTACGTCTACAGTGAGTGGACAAAGGCTGTGGATGATAGCGATGACAATATAAATGAGGAAACTCTTAAATATTAGCGACTAGCTTTCGCCCACGGCTTCGCCCGCGCGCTCGTCAGAAATGTTCCCAAGGGAACGTACTACCGGGATAAAAAGTATCCTACGTTCTAACCCAGGTTATGGTTTATCCCTGTGCCAAAAGTCATACAAATCCGTTCAGCTGCTAAGACGTGAAAAGACGGAGAGACAGAGTTACTTTCGCATTTATAAAATTAATAGTCATAATAAAAAAAACTATGCCTTTTATGTCGCTCTGACGTCGGACATACAGGTAGGCACCCTGCTGCATGCTGTTTACCGACGACATTGGTGTTGTCGGTGAAGATGGCCCTGAGATCCAGAGCAGATTGAAGTAATGGCACAAAAGCTGGAGAATGTTGACTTGAAAATCAGCAGAATCAAAACCGAATATATGTTCTGCGATTTCGGCGGTCTCTCTAGTTCTGGTCTCTTTAGTTTCGCTCGGTTGATGGCGCTCTTCTCCCGGTCAGCTCCGACTTTCGGTACCTCGGTGCGCCCGTGCAAAGCGATGGCGAAGTAGATCGGACTGTTAAGCACAGAATTAACACTGGATAGATGAAATGGCGGCAAGTCATTCCCCGTAAACTTAATTAAGGAGAAGATTTATAAAACAATGTGTAGACCTGCTGTCTTGTATGGATCAGAATGTTGGGCTACAAAAGGGATGAATGAAAGGCAGCAGCAACATGCAGCTGAGATGATAATGTTAAGAGGGATATAATTATGTGTGGTGTTACGCGAATGGATAGAATAAGAAATAAGCATATAAGAGGAAATCTGAAAGTGACAGCAGTGTCTAAAAAGTTGTGTGGTAATCGGTTGTCATGGTATGGACATAGGATGAAGAGGAATAAGGAAAATGTCGTTAGGAAAGTTTTCAGTATGAATGTGGATGGCTATACAGCCAAACCAAAGATACGATGGATGGACTGTGTGGAAGATGTGACGACTAATAGAGAACTTTGAAAGAAAAATATCAATTTGCGCCAATACCAAATAAATTAGAAGAAAAAGGGCAGGAGACTGATGAATAAAAAACTGTCAATTGTTTGTCACAGTCGCAGCTATTGCATCAATATTGACCCCCATTAAACCTAAATCAGTTTTACAAATAAACAAAAGAACGGATAGATATCACGTAGCATGGGTAAGGAGCAAGTTGGCCAGAAAGCACTACAACAGCTTAGCGCCACTCCTCTACAGCAAATTTAGCCAGTTCAAATTAGTTTAGTTTAGTTCAAAATAATTTCCTGATAAAAAAGGCACCTTATCAATGATCTCACCTAGTGGATAGACTCGGAGTACACACATATTCACACACTACATCCACATATCCATCACAGATTTTACCATACACATGCTACCCGCATTCTATTGAAAACAGAACATTTATTTTTTATTTTTGTAATTTTTATGTTTTATTTCTTAATTTTCTCATAATTAAAAAAAACACTAAATTGTACTCAGTCTAAGCCTTCTCATGCTGATCCATGTAACTGGAGCAAACTCGACCCCTTTCATACGGAATTTCCTAGTTCAGGGGTCGAGACCTCACTCATATAACGTGTTTTGAAATTAAATTACTATTTCTATTACTCCTATCAATAAGTCACCACCTATCTGCACATTGTGGAATGCATTAAACGATTAAGTATTAAATATCAGCATCCTAACTGCGTACCAAATTATCTATCCCAATCTGAATTATTTTGAAGCCTATTGCTAATCCACTGCTTCATATGTTCGAAAAAATTGTCCGTAAGTAACGCAATCAATACTGTTGATCTGTCAAAATGAAAGCCATTCCTACTGTTAGTGTTACGCAACCACCCTGCCGGTTGGCAAATAAGACAGTCATTTAGGAAATACAATTGCTCATTTAATTAATAAACATAATTCCTTAAGCTGATATGACACGAGCATGCAACCGAGTTTCGTGAACTTCTCTCCCAAGAGCGATGTTATGAGATTATTGATAGGAGGTCTACAGCCACTATAAGCCTGCAATATATTATCTATGCAACACTTTAAGTGGTTGTTAAATATATAATTAGGTACATACTTTATCTAGGCAAGTGCATTATAGTAAAGTTTCGCAAAAACTCGCCTTTATAATAATAATAATAATAATAATAATACCATTTATTTCAGGCGACACAGGCCCATAGAAAAATACCTTAACCTAAACATATATATTTTTATAAAAACAAAAGTTGTATTAGTAAAAAGCTTAAGACTATGTTAGTAGCGCTTCACTTTGCACTAGCTTAATTTTATGCTGTCCAGTGGAACTTGTCCGCGGAAGCGACGGAACACCACGTCCTGCGGCCAAAAGTGCTCTTCCATGACGAGGGGTAGATAACAGTTCGGTACACGCACGACGAACGCCTTGAAGTTGACGTTCCGGTGCGATTCCAGTAACTGTACCCTGGGCGTGTACCTCGTCTTTTGGCGCACGTACTCAACGATGTCCTCCGCCTTAGTGGTGTAGTGCAGGCGGGAGATGTACACCGGTGTGTTCGGCTTTGCGGCACGCAGGCTCACTTCAGGCTCCGCAGGAGCTTTGCCACAGCGGTTCTGGTTCGTTCGCGATCGGCGCTTGCTCCTTTGCACCGTCACGAAACCATCATCATTACCAGCCCTATTCGGCGCCTTCTCTGGCATGGGCTTTATACTAGGAGCGCCACGGGCACTCGCGGTGACGCTAGCGAAATCCCTTAGTAGGGGTTTCGTCGGGGCTACAGACACTGGCAGCGGGATGGGGCAAGGGGCGCGGGCGGCATTGCGAGGAGGAGCCGCGGTGACGAGCACGGGGCTGCGGGGCGCGTCGACGCGGCGCTCTGCAAGCTCAGCAATCGACCATAAAACATCATAAAACTACTAGTGCACTTAAAACTAAAGGCCATAGTTACATGTCTTCTGATGAAGAGACACACAAACAGCACGTGGCTTAAGCATATTAATAGGGTCTCATTGGCACTCTTTGAGTACAGAAGCGTAAAAGCTAACTATTTCCTAACGATTTTTCCTAACGAAACTGCTTCGTCAATCAGGATAAAAATATTCAATGTTTTAATACACTTTGTAGTCCATCAGTGTGCCAAATTTTATCTAAATCCATTCAGCCGTTAAAGAGTAATTGAATAACAAATATAAAAACTTTTATATTTATTATAACCTTCTAGTGGGTTTTAATGCAACTTCCGTGTCTCGCCGACAAATGGGCTTTGTATAATTTAGTGCCCACTCATTAACGTAATTGTAACGACCTCGCAAATTAAAAAAGATGAGACTTAGCTATAAAACTTAAACAGACAATGAACTTGAACAGGGTTGTTGACCTCCACCCTTCCAAAAACGGTCTGCCTCTTATAGTTGGGTAAAGAAATAAATATCTTTATATCCGAACATGAAAGACGAACAACACTTACCTTTTCAGCACTTTTAGCCGTTAAGAATTACATCTAAACGTACTTTATTGCTAAAACTCATATTGAACTACATAAATTAATGGATTAACTCCCATTGTCCTTAATAATATAGGACGCAAATAATAAACTTAAATTATTTAAATTGTATAATAAAATAAATAATAAATGAATAAATAGGTTTGCATATATAATATTAAAAGAAGAAGTAAATGAATAGAAATATAAAATACTAAATAGGATATAAAATAATTCAAACTTAATAACAAGTTTCCTTATCCTTGACATTGTATTGTGTAGTTTTGATTTATTGTTCTAAAGCATTTGATTTTAATTCCTTGAGATATTTGTACGCCGGAAACAGCAGAATATTATTGACGTCTTATTATGTGTAACACCTTGTAACAACAATATTCTAACAAATAATTTGATTTGATTTGATTTTGATTTTAATAAAGCGCTCTCTCAACTTATTTAAAAATTTGCTGAGCTCCTCAGGATCCATATTTGTTACTATTATTTTTATTTACTACCTGTAAGTGTACATTATGGACTGCAATAAAAGATTTGAGATTTGAAAAAAAAAAAGTTTATTGCTAGTCTATACAATGCATTATGGAATCAGTAACATAACACAGCCACAATACTGACTGTTGTAATAATCATGATTAAAACTCCTTGCAAGGACTCCCAGTGTCAGGGTCATGATTAACGGTCAACGTAACCAAATTAATCGGATAAAGAAACAGGAAAATAGAAAAGGAATTCAAAATTTCTACATTTTATAGCTGTAATTTTTAAGGTGTACATAATAATTCTATTCTAAAAAACTCTATTCTATTCTATTTTATTCTATGAATTTTATTAATATGTCCGTCTCTATAACCATCAAAGTTTTTACGTTAAAACAAGTTTGTTTTCACGTAAAAACCTTAGAATGTATTTTTCATCTGCTATTTTTTCCGAAGAGTACATATTTTAGGCTTATGTACTTAAAGAGTTTCCTAGCCCCGAATAAGTGTGTACAGTAGCTTACAAATGTAACTTAATATATTCAACATTTTTATATGATGGGCTTATGTAAACAAAGACCTCTGGCTTTCAGACTTCTTAACATCGTTCCTGTGTAAATACTTTTAGGCAAATTTGCAGAAATATTCACTTCAATTTAGTTATTCTTTGGCTGTATACCAACGTATACCGCCAAAGAATAACTTAATAGTCTACGTTGGTATAATATTGTATTTTCATAATATGTGTGTATATGTGTGAGGGTGTGTGTATTGTTTTGTTTTTATTTTTTATTATTATATTATTGTTCAGGTCCTGCTGCAACTCTATTGAGTTGCAAAACATCTAAGAAAAAAGACACAAAATTATCCGTTTGCGGTTAAATTGCATCATAATAAAACAAAAACAAAAAACACACGACACTAATATTTTAAGGCAAGCGCTAATCCTACCGAAAAAGTGTATATAAAATGTTTGGTCCAACGTAAATGTTTTTTTTAAAGTAATTATATTTAACCCATGTTTAAAAGAAGCTGCAAGAATAACAGAGATGGGTGCGATATTGCATACTCACACTAAAATCTAGTTTTCACTATGCCCTTGATGAATCGTTGACCCGTTGCAATTATTCTCCATAACACACAAGTACAATCGAAACCATTACTCGTTGAAACAAACAATGTATCTAATAAAAACGCACACGAAACAAGCTGAAATAAATCTTAGTAGAAATGCAATAACATCTAACCACAAAATATATAACTACAGAAGGCCGTCTCCAGAAAACGAGCGAAAACAGGTACGCAAAAATACACGGGTATGTAGAGCGATCTCAAAAAGCTGATTTACATTTGTATTAGTTAAAAACTGTCACTTTTGGACTGACGTTTGGACACATAACTATAGCTGTGGGTACAGTCGCCAGCAGGTCAAGCTACACGAAACTGTCAAATTTCTCCAAACGATTTTAAACTTTAAAATGTTGATGGTTATGTTCAAAATCGAATGAAAAAATCACACAGTTTGTGGTAACTTGATGTGCTGGGAACTGTACAAGAGTCCAGTGGCGCGTAGCTAAAATCGGAACTAATGCGGCCATCTTGTTTTTTCAATATATTTCACAAAAAAATCGCACAAATGTTTACCAACAGCGCCACCCTGTCAACGTCATTCGAGCGCCTAAGGATACTTGTAGCTACTTGAACTAAACTCTACACTACTTAAGGGGGAAACGCCGGTAGGCGATGAAATTGATTTTTTCTTACGTTTTTTGCAATTAGCAAGTCAGTGTCAAGTTTTATGTTGATCAAAATATGATTCGCGACCGGCCCCCACCCTCCCCTCATTGCTTCCTTATTGACCTGTATATGGGTAAAAACGAAAGAAAATTTGAATATCGCGGGCTTTCAGCCAAACACTAATGCTAGTCGCGAGTGCGCTTGCACTCACTGTAATTGGACGCGTGTCTATGTGTGCGTACGTTTTCGCGCTTATTAGGACCGACCTTTTGCACTTATTCCGTTTTGTGACCTACAGCTGGCACTCGATCTTATTTGAGAAACATTTTTACGACTTCACGAGTTTTCGGGCAAAATTATTATCTCGTATTTACTGTGTGAATTGTACGGTTATTGGAGATTCGTTTTATGATGCCCATGATGTCTGAAATGCCCAGTGGATGGAAAAAAGGGGAATTTTATGGACAAACACTTTCGGCCTCTGGATGGCTCGCGAGATTTTATTACGGAAATCGTAAATTCCAGTGGGCACTGCAGTTTATTTCTTGATTTGTTGTTGATTTTAACAGCGCAGCGCTTAAATATCGTATAAATAATTTTGTAGTCTGAAAATAATAACATTTCCGCACATTCAAAGTCAAAACTCAAAGCATTTATTTCAAATAAACCAATTACAGGCACTTTTGAATTGTCAAGGGGTCGGGCAGTCAGAAAAATAAAGCTAGTTGCCCATTCCAAATCGTAGTAGGTACCTATGGAGAAGAAAGGGCAAGAAGCTCCATGGACACTCTTTTAAATCAACATTATAGTTACAGAAAAACAATGGTTAGATCATTCATGTTGATATTAAAAATGTGAGAACGATGTAGAAAGGCGTGCACGTTAAAAGCATCCGTAATAAAAAAGATAAAAACAAAAAAAAACAATTCAAAAAATTTAAATTAAAATAAGCCGTGGCAGCCAAGAGATGACCAGCCCCTACTGACGGCGCCCGTTCACGAACATGACGTATGGATCAGCACCATTCAGCTCAATCATTTTGAAGGGAACTTAATGATCCGACACACACGCCACCACCAGCGAGACTTTAGAGTGAGCATGACATACTCTCAGCCGCCAGAGCACATTCAAGTCAATGAAAGACGAGACTAGTAAATGGTGGATTTATAGTAGGTACATAGTGCTCACACATGTGCTATGCAATTATACGTTGTTAAGAGATCGAATTTATACAATGCAAAGATAGTGTATACAATCTTTTCTACAACAATATTTTCGAATGCTAATCAATTAATTTATGCGTCCCTGTGGAGCAGGACCAGCGTTGAGCCAAGCATCTTTGCAAGCGATGTAATCCCCCAACTTATAATATGCTTGGCTCCATAGTGTGCGTTTTATACAAGATTTTAATTTCGTTTCATTCAGTTGGAGTATGTGGGGAGGTGTTTTATTGTAACATTTTAAACAGTACCCCATGAAGGACGAGTCTACTTTAGCCAGTCTGAAACCTGGTTTAACTAATTGGTCCCAATTTCTAGTTATATAGAAAATACTACTACTACTACTACTTTTACTGAAAATATTTATTTTTTTCTTACGTACATGATGTTTTCATAGATATATCGACAAGGTACCGTCGTGATGTTAATATCTTTAAGCAGTTCCCCCCTTAGAGAATCACGCCTGCGGAGGCAACATATTGCTCTGATGGCTCTTTTCTGCAGACTAAAAATAGAGTCGCGATATCTGCAGCATTAAAGTAAAAATCCTCACTAAAAGTCTCTACAATATATTTTAATTATTATTTCTTCCCTTTTCAAGATTAAATTATAGAACAAGTGACTATAATTCATTAAGGCGAGGTTACAGTACTTTTTAACTTTCTTAAACCTCTGTAAATTTAAAAAAAAGAAAAAAAATTACATGCGGTCAAGCGCTGTGTAAAGACAGAAACGTGAATTATAATAATTGGTTCGATAAAAAAAAAACATAAAGATAGCACTAAATCGTTTTTTTTAACTTGTACTTACCTTGAAGCGATTCCATCATGAAACCATGGAACAGTTATATCAAAAGATAAGTTTTATTGTTTTTAAGGCATAGAGAACACATTTTATAATTTCGTTACATATAATTTTTTAAATCGCACGCAACGGCCGGCTAGTGCCCGCCGAGACGCACTTAGACACACCGTACTACAAGAGGACCTTAAGTTGATACAATTACAACGACATACATGTAAGACATACATAAGAATAAGCAACAAACTATTATAAATCATCATTCCCACATCCCACCAACTAAAGAAGAACAACACAATATATTCAGAGCATAGATTCTGTCAACAAAACGTGATCTTCACTATCGTCGTTTGAATATCCTTCGTACTACGGAACTTAACACCTTTATATAAGGGATGATACACACATGCTCGCGACAGCATGATTCGAAGCAGCCGGGCGGCAACATCGAATATAATATTATGTAGATGTATGTTCGGCAAAAGACCGTTCGGTTTTGCGCGCGGATAGATTAAACTAAGTTTGCCGATCGGCACGAGCCGAATGAATGATGAAATAGAATATAATACTCTTTATTATGTACACCATAAAAATTACAGATATAAATGTAAAATTTTTACATAAGGTGACACAATTACTGAAATTATCTTTTAAAAACGTAACAATTTTGTCGTGTTTAGCGAATTTGTCATGTAAAAGCATAAGGTAAGATTAGATTCAAAGTTTTAGCTAATTTTGTGACGATTTTTTTATCGAAATCAATGCTAATGCTCCCATTACAGTCACCCGTTCTTAGCTTATAAGATTTCCAACAATATTTGCATTTATCTTTGCGTTCTCAAAACCAATATTCTTGTATAATCATATAAACGCACTTTCATAGAGTCATGCTAGTCTTAGTTAGAGCATTATTGATGTTTAAGTATTCAGGCAAGAGTATAAGTCATTACGAATGCTAATATTGGTAGAGTTCTTGTTGCGATCTTGTAAAAGTTATATGATATAATCATGTAAACGTTTTGGAGACTTTTTTAGAATATCCCTGATCTTGATCTTGATAAGGCATTTGAGAATGCTTTTACAAGTAAGATAGGATTGATCAAAACCATCATATGATATTTTTAAGATCCAAAGCATTAAAAGCTGCGGTAGTCAAGATCATTTTGCTAGTTGGGTGGGCGGTCTTATCGCTAAAAGCGACCTTTAGCGATGAATATGTGTGGTAAGTTTAAATGTTATTCAACAAATACTGCCGAATCGAATGTGCCTGCCAGAGCAAGTGTGTGGTACCCTTAACGTCATTTTCAAGCACTCACCTTGACGTCGAAATTTGATAGCACGTCGGAAATAGAACCAATATTGACGTGACATGACTTGATGTGAAAAACAATAGAGATGGGTTTGTTTCTATCCTTTTAAAGGTAGGTAAAGCTATAGTTGGAATTGAATCTTGTTACCAATTTAAAGTGCGCGTATACTGGTGAGTGTACATCGGGACGCCACCAGGTGGCGCTCGACAGAGTCTATAACATAGCGCTTGACTAGAGAAAAAAGACAGAGTTTGTTGTTGGCGGCCAAGCAGTGAACACGTTTAGAAACTGTCGCGCGTTCCGTATAGTTGTATCGTGTACCTACAGTGTGTGATCGCTAGTGTGATTAATTTGTTCGTAAATTATAATTTGATTTGAGCTGCAAATGGTTTTTCTATTGCGCAATAACCAACATCACCCATAGTACGCCCACAGTAGTTAAAGTATGGCTGATAATAACGAGAGAAACGTACCTTCTCAGTCATACATATACATTAGTATGTTCATAAGTACCACATTATTGTTATACCAGGCGATAATTTTTCCCTGCAAATACCTACTTCATCTCCT
The DNA here is from genome assembly GCA_916610205.1 of Griposia aprilina. Lineage (NCBI taxonomy): Eukaryota > Metazoa > Arthropoda > Insecta > Lepidoptera > Noctuidae > Griposia > Griposia aprilina. The sequence goes on from OU744305.1 coordinate 12,571,056, forward strand.
AGTAGGAGACTCCTACATAGACGTAACGAGCATGAGTTGATAAATACGTCCAAAGTTTCCTTACGATATTTTCATTCGAAGAGAACAAACTACAGGTTTTCCCGTAAACTATTGCTTGAATAAAAGTCTCAAATCATATTCTTTTAAAAACTTAATACAATTTATTGCATTTTTTTATAAAATATGTCCACGATACACTATCCACCACCGCATTTTCGTTGATAAAGACGTTAAAATAACTTTAACTTCGGAAGTCGGTTCTTTGGTTTAGTATTTTCGTTTTTTGCCACCGGCTTCCGAAATTAAAGTTATTTTACACTTTGTAGTGTTTTTTTTGGAAGTCAGTTGTTTTTGCACGACTCATGATGCGAAGCATCAGAGAGTGCTTTACGATCGAAAAAATATTTTAGCCTCATTTTGGCGGCTATTTTTATTATTATAGCCTTGTTAGTTCACGGAATCAAGATATTTTGCATACTATTGTCGAGATAATTTAATGGAGATTAATTTTATACTTTTTAAAAATTGATTTACTTCAATAGAATTGGAAAAAACACCAAAATAGGTCAAAAAAAAATCCTGTCCGTCATGTGTGAAACCCGGAAACACTGTAACTTGTGAAAAAATCCATTATTTGAGTTTTTTTTTTTTTTTTAATTCTAATCGACGATTGTAGGTCACTGAATGCGAATGATTAATTAATTCAGTGTCGTTTAATTGCAATTAATAAAAAACGAAAACTACAAGACTGTATATCTATATATATCCATAGAAAATTAACATATGGATGGTAATATATCTATAGATATTATGTACATTTATTCCACCAGGGGCGCTTGTGCAGTACCTTCTTCCTACTACAGCTGTTTTTTCGGCAATTAATTTTGAACGACTTAAGTTTTTTTTTTTATATTTCATAATTAAATGAGCATTATGAGTCGTGCACTTTTGGATTTTCCAATTTTTTTTTTTGTAAAAAAGTTTTTATTTTCACTTTTTAATTTCGGTACCTACCCCACACAAATTCGTATACCACTTCTTACTATGTAAATAACAGTGACAGAAAATTATTATAACATCATCAATATACACTAAGTGGAAAAATTACGTATTATTGAAGCTAACTGAAAAACTACCCAAGCAAAGTTATTTATAGCAAACCACCCCTGAGCCATAACCTTTCCATAAAAAAAATCTAAATCGATTCACAATTGCCGGAAATGCCGCGTAACAAATATACAGACGAATTGAGAACCTCCCCCTTTTTGAAGTCGGTTAAAAAGATATCAACATTAAACAAAATAAATTAAGAGCGTAAACCTTAACATTCCTCGAGATTTAAAATCAAGACCCGATATTTATAGGTACGAGCAAAATCTCCCCGTAAATGCCGCGAACTCGACAAAGGGAAACCTAAAAAATTGTTATCGTTTACCGTTTGCCGATCGTCAAATACACAAAGAGTGTCAGAGCGGGCACAACTGGTAGCGGGTGAGGTACACACGGCTACATTTCCAGTTTAAGCTGATCTCACATTGTATAGGATTTCGATACAGTGAGACATCAGCTTATACTGGAAATATATAGCTTGATATGTAGCAATGTGTACAAGGCTGGCTTTTTGCCTCGCAACAAAATTTTAGCTTTATTTTTTATTTTCAAATCCTTTAGTGCATGGATGTATTAAAAAAGGGGGTTGTCACGCTTGATGGTAGGTACTTAAGTACGTCTGGCGTGCCCTGGACAGTCAGCCCCGGCAACAAACTTATAATACCAGCCTATTATTGTCCCGCTGCAAGGCAAAGGCCTAACAAACTTGCCAGTTCAAATAAAACGCGCTCAAACGTTACCTGTATTTAAAAGATTCGTGAAGGAACATTACTTGTTGTTGGGATCTTATTCTCGTAACTGTAATAATCTGTAGTCGTTATTTAATTTCGTTGCCTATATTTTTAGTAAGTATTGTAATTATCGGTACTTATTATTTTTTACCAATGACAACCCCATTTTTATGTCCACGCAATCACTGTCCATTTCAAGGTTGCCTGGAAGAGATCGCAGAAAGCGACAAGGCTGTCCATTTTATGTTTTGTAGCGTCAAATGTGTTTTTTTGTTATGTAAATTCTAGTGTACAACAAAGTATATACAGGTTGTTTGGCAGAACGTTGAACATACGAAAATGGTGGATAGGTGGGGTCATCTGCTACTTTATTTGGCCCTGGCCCCCTGGATATTTTTAATTTTTTGCTTTCTTCTAGTTTCACCACTTTCTAAACTTTAAAGTGTAATTTTTATAAAAAATGGATAAAACAGGTTTTTTTTTTATTTTTAATCTTTAATTTTGGCAGATTCTTATAAAATTATTGCTTTATTCAGATGTTAGCTAAAAAAAAAGTTATGAGTCCTCAAACTTACAGAAAGATGTAAAAAATATTTAAATCTTAATTTTAACTTAATTACACTTTAAAGTTTAGAAAGTGGTGAACAAGAAGAAAGCAAAAAAATAAATACCCAGCTAGGGGGCCAGGGCCAAATAAATTAGGGCTGAGTAAGTAGCAGATGACCCCGATGATGATGTTACTGTTAAAATTAACTTTGACGTAAATTGTAACGTGGATCTTGGTGCAACCCACCCTTATTTGTAATAAATTAATTTTAAATACCCCCAAAACTCCTGCACCGTTGCATGCACCCATAAGCACAATGTTTTGCGTGCATTACATTGCGCGCTGTCGTAACAGCGATTTCCACACAAACATTGAAACTTGTTTATATCCAGTGATCATTTTTGCTCAATGTTACTGAGTTTAGTATAGTTTGCCGGTTTTGTTTTAAGCGTAGCGTGGGACGCCCCCAAGCTAGACAGACTGACGACCTTAAGAAAGTGGCTGGGACAGGCAGGTTTTTTTTTTTGGGAGGTAATCATCAAATGACCTCTCCCGCTCTGGGCGGAGCGGAAGGGCGTGTCAGACTCTTACTGACTAAAACCCACCCGTGTTCCTTCAGTTGTCTGTGCGCCAGGGCCACGGTAACTCTTTCAAACAATCCGCAACCCCGGCAGGCATCGGCCCAATCGGACCCCTTCAATGATGCTGACATCTCTTTGAGGCGCGCGTGGAACACGACGCGCCGTCGACCCGGGCCTGGTCCTTACCGGATGGCGAGCTGCCCATTACTCGCCGTCCGCAAGCCCGCGCCTACAGTGGCCGGGAGTCGGCAATTGACTCCCGACGCCCAGGGTGTCTCCTCCTGCGACGACTAGGGGCGTGAGGGCGCAACGATTGCCGCACCCTCACGCGCTCCGCCTCCTCCTTCGCGAGCATTACTGCTTCGCAGAAGGAGGTGATTGCTTCCCATTCCCTCTCGCTCCGTACCATGGCCGGACGCGAGAGATCACCGCCGCCGATCGCCGCCACGAGGACACGGCGGTGCTCCACCCAAGCTGGGCAGACCTCCACCGTATGCTCCACCGTGTCCTCCGGTCGATCCAAACAATGCCAACACCCGGGTGTTTCCTCCCGCCTTATTTGAAACAGGAACCTCCCGAAACAGCCATGTCCGGTGAGGACCTGCGGAAGGTGAGGATGCCGTGGCGCCTCTCAAGCCACTCCTCAAAGAGGGGACTTACCGCCGCAATTGTGGCCAGGATGCGGAAGACTGAGGACAAGGTGTTGTGGTGCAGCCTGGGAGAGGCCTATGTCCAGCAGTGGGCTGCGATTGGCTGAGTGATTGATTGTTACTTATTTTGATGTACAGAATGCCTAGATAACGGTGGTGATGGGTATTTTTACACCCTGTATATGCGGCTGTATGTCCGGCCTATCTGCTTTACAATAATAATTCGTCTTTCAGGCCAGTGAGTTTCTGATTGTGACATGAACCGAATGTGATGGAACTGGCTAGAGCAATTATTGACGAATAATATGTTTGTATTTATTAGTTGACAGCTTTAGTACCTATTGTTATAATTGTTGTTGTTGTCTTGTGCCCGGTCGATGGCAATAGGCTCGCCCCCTATTACATGGGACTTAAACATAACTGGCGAAATGTGGGTGTGCTATAGGTACACCTCTGCCTAACCCTTCGGGGAATACAGGTGTGATGTGATGATGTTATGTATGTTATAATTATTGTACCAAATAGAGTGACAGATTATATATTACTAGTTAACTGCACAAAGGATGTCACTGTCCATCTCCTTGACATAATCTCATTAGTTTACAATACCTGAGGGCTCTATTCACTTGATTAGTATTACTGAACTTCTAAGGCCGCGTTCACACCAAGTATATAGTTAGCCGGCGACTGTAAAAAAATATGAAAAATAAAGGACAGTCAGTTGGTGGCTGAAGTCGTATTTTCATACATTTTGTACTGGACGCTCACAGTCGGCACCCGACCATACGCTTAAAACCGGTATAAAACCACGACCACGTGGGCCGTACATTGATTACGTATTACTTTAAAAATTTAGTTAAGAAGGCTAATTGAAATCATTCAACCATTTTTATTACTATAAGTGATGTCATATATCATATATCTGTAACACACAAACATTTATATCTGTATTTTTTATGGTGTACATAATAAAGAGTATTCTATTCTATATTAAAACTACTTTTTTTGGATCAGACAGACTGATAATAATATTGATATGCGAATTTACTAAAATACACATTTTTTAAATACTCGTATGTTGTAGCTAAGTATCAATAACAATAGACTGACTGGTTTTTACTCAGCCACTGCATATTTATAATATAATGTACCTATATATTTTTTTTAATTTTAATTGGCCTTGATATATATCCTAAATCAGGAAGTAGGTGTGGTCTAACACCACTCCGTGTGAAGCCTCAGTGCATTCTATTTAAAAAAAAAAAAACATTTTAAACCAAAAAGACGGTTTAAAATCAATTGGTTTAAAATGTTCCGTTTTGCATCTATAGTGTGAACACGGCCTAATACATAAAGAAATTCAGTGCTAGTGTGGCAGAAGAAAGATTAATCAGCTCTATAAACTCGTCAGGCTACTTATTTTCTTCTCTCATATCTGAGCAGTGAGCTACTCTACCACCTTAGCATAATCAGCCTCCTACGGTCCCACTGTTGGGATACAGGCCTCTTTTCTGTGAGAGGGAGCGGGCCGTAATCAACCACGCAGGCCCAGTTGTTACCCACTACGCTACCATCTTGATAACTGGATAATATATTTTTATCACGTCATACAATCTATTCTTAAATAGCTATATGAGAATAACCTAAACCCCCATGTATTCCTACTTTTGGGGCTTATTTTAATGCATCATAGTACGAGTATATTCGTTCTACTATATACGATGTGGTCAAGTCTTTACTTGTTTATTTAACTAGCAACACGTATTTTTGTGCAACACTGACATGATGATGTTAAGCAAACATTACGTGTTGGGGCGTCATGATTGATTTCAAATGACTCGAAAAACTTGAGTTTCTCAATCCATACTGTGTGTTTTTTTTAAATATGCAATGATTTGGATAAATGCATTTTTCTTTTAAAGGAATATTTCGAAGTTGAGTTGAATGAATCCAAAAAAAAAAAACAGCAAAATAGGTTAAAAAATATGTCCTATCTATTTGGAATATAAATAGAATTGTACTATTGACAAAAATACAAAAGGAAATGCCAACAGTTTTTATGTTCACAACAGAAATATATCAAATGCTGAAAAATAAAACTATAAACTAAAAAAAAAAATAACTGACGTGGTTTAGGGGTCTATTCTCTCACCAACATAAAATAACAGGTGATATTTGAAACTATTTTAATAAGTTACTGTATTTTTCTACTTGACACGATTAAAAATGAATATTGAACTGCTCTCCACTATCGATACCCATAGTTTACCTACATTTCAATAGACACTTACACCGCATTATGAATATTAAGATAATTTAAAAACCAAGGCATTCTTTACAAAGGTATCGAAGATTATAAATAACGAATACATGAACAGCAGTCGCAAAATAACACCAACCCACAGTAATTACTAGTGTCTTCGAATTAGTGCCCACAAATATAGGTAAGTTTTTTATCATCCTTTTCGTAACCTTCCCTTCTCTTCCCTTCCCTCAGTAACACTTTCCTTGGTACGCTTTTTCCCTCCACTAAATCTATGTTATTCGCCAGTGTCTTATCGAATACTTTTAGAATAACTATCGTCAAAGGCGCTTTTACCGGATGTCATGGACGGACCGGATGTGGCTATGGGCGCCGGCTTCCCCTCTCCCGGCTCAAAGGCTGTCCACGTGTGACGCCAGAGTACACTATACTATGTATAGCCTGCAGTAAATGATACTTTTGTTAGAAGAATACGGATGGATAGAAAGTGTTTTATTTTGTAGCATCAGAGTAGGATAGATACAGTTTATCGCTGGTTGGTTGCGATTTCGGTAGCAAGAAACCGTTTTTGAATTTTAGAAGTGGTAAAGTAATAAGTATTGGAAGTTTGAATAGAGAATTGAGGGGCTAAATAAACAAAATACAATCTCAGTTATGTACTTTTGAGAATATCCAACATTTCGTCACCTTTTTTCACTGAAAAGACTTCGCATTTACTGTTTCAGGGCTTCAAATCTTTAATAGGGTTAAATAATGTACATGTTATCTGCATACGACAATCTTAGCAAGCCTACATCACTTGAGCTTATCAACTAGAATAGTATAAACAGGTTAAAATTAGTTGTTTTATTTCTACCAGATTTGGATCAAAAACACCAAAAAAGAACCCTTCTCAAAAATATATCAGCCCAACAAAATGAGTCTCCAACTATGTATCATGGCGGCACGCAAAAAGTACAGTGTAATGAGCGACTTTTAATTAGGCTTAATTAATGGAAAGAAGGAATGTGTCGATAGCATGTTAATTATGCCGATGTTATTTATTGTATCTGTAGTTATCTGAGTGAAATTTTACTTACATATTCTGTTCGGAATTATGTTACATTAGCTTCGGTCCGCAACTTCCGTTCGCGCGCGGGAAAGTCAAGTATACCATAAAACATATCTTAGGGCACTCTGCAATGGAGGCGAAACGCCGGGGCGTTACTCTGCTGCCGCGAGAAATCGCGGCACAGCGGACAGAGCTCCGGCGGGATTTCATGGCGGCATGGAGAGTGCGATTGTCGCAACCCAGCGCTGGGCACGCCACAATTGCGGCGGTAAGTCCCCTCTTTGAGGAGTGGCTTGAGAGGCGCCACGGCGTCCTCACCTTCCGCCTGACGCAGGTCCTCACCGGACATGGCTGTTTCGGGAGGTTCCTGTTTCGGATAAGGCGGGAGGAAACGCCCGGGTGTTGGCATTGTGTGGATCGACCGGAGGACACGGTGGAGCATACGGTGGAGGTCTGCCCAGCTTGGGTGGAGCACCGCCGTGTCCTCGTGGCGGCGATCGGCGGCGGCGATCTCTCGCGTCCGGCCCTGGTACAGGCCATGGTACGGAGCGAGAGGGAATGGGAAGCCGTCACCTCCTTCTGTGAAGCAGTAATGCTCGCGAAGGAGGAGGCGGAGCGCGTGAGGGTGCGGCAATCATTGCGCCCTCACGACCCTAGTCGCCGCAGGAGGAGACACCCTGGGCGTCGGGAGTCGATAGCCGACTCCCGGCCACCGTAGGCGCGGGCCTGCGGACGGCGAGCAATGGGCAGCTCGCCGTCCGGCAAGGACCAGGCCCGGGTCGACGGCGCGTTGTGTTCCACGCGCGCCTCAAAGAGATGTCAGCATAATTGACGGGGTCCGACAGGGCCGATGCCTGCCGGGGTCGCGGATTGTTCGAAAGAGTTACCGTGGCCCTGGCGCACAGGCAACTGAAGGAACACGGGTGGGTTTTAGTCAGTAAGAGTCTGACACGCCCTTCCGCTCCGCCCAGAGCGGGAGAGGTCATTTGATGATTTCCCACCCAAAAAAAAAAAAAGAAAAAGGGCACTCTGCAATAAAAGGTAGCTTTCTATAGCGGCAGTCAGGACGTGCAGCTGTCGACTATTTCTGTTCTGTGCTCGTGATTATAGATCTATTTTGATTGTTTTTGGAACGGAGTTCCTTATCGCGCGTTGCGAAAGGGGGCTAGACGGAAAAAATTAAGACCAAAAGTTGTAGCGACACTTTTTGCTATAGTTGTAAGTCGTGCGGCGTACGCGTGTTTCTCTGTCTCTCTCTCTCTCTCTCTCTCTCATAAAAAACAAGCCAGTTTTTTTTTTTTTTTTTTATTGAACTTCGGTCCATCCGGGTGTCCCTTGACACCTCTCAATTTTTATTTTACATTATTACCACAGCTAATTATGTTTTTTGTATGTACGTGTTTCTGTGGAAAATAAACCATATACTTGGAAATAAAATTATTATTATTATTATTATACCTACATTTTTTTTTTTTTTGTCTTTTATTTACCTTTTATGAACTTTCATATTGAGACACGAAGCAATAAAATACGATCTAAATGAATGTGGCCTTTTTTTTTAGATCGAGTTTTGTTGCTTTGTGTCTCAATATGAAAGTTTATAAAAGGTATTAGAAAAATCTTGACACACTTACCGAGGTCGCTTATTGAGCCGTTTTTCAAAATTCGTTCTCAGTCACGAGATAATATTATATTAAAGGAGTGGCGCTAGTGGACCCGTGTAAGCGCTTTGAACTTAGCACAGCGCTCAAATAAGCTACATTACAAATACAGCCACTCACCTAACTTCTAAAATACAAAAGATGTTTTTGAACTTTCCAACATATTTTGAATCGGTACGATAAAATTTTTCGCTGAAACCCTCAAGTTTGCAAAGTAAGTAGTCCTTCCTATAAGTGTGATGTTCCGACCGCTCTGCAATTTTCCGCGTCACTATACCGAGATCCAAGACTTCCATCTTGCAAGCCCCAAGTTAGAGTATCTTACATTTTCTACGCAATATATCTTAATAAAATTAGACTATCCGTCCCCGTCTGGAGATTGTGGGATAGAGCTTTCGATAGCGGAAATGTTTAGCTATAAATAAGGAATAGTTTTGTAGTTATTCAATATTAGATCAGCAAATTATTAGCAATTTATATAAATCCAACCGGAAACCACAACATTTTAAATAAATCAAAAGAAAGTAACAAAACAAAAACATTATAATATGTATAAATTCAACCGAAAATACATGTATGAAATCAATAAATAATATGAAAGTCAGATTACGTACAAAATAATCAATATAAACTTAAAATTAAAATGAATTCATCAATTTATCCCATAAACCAATTGTATCATCACATCAGAGTGCGGTAGCTGTCACTGATGTCAACTGTCAGTTCTTTACGAATCGCAGTAGTCTAAATAAATCTATGCGGGAAACAGTGACAGGTGAAGCGTGCCTGCACGAAAGGCTATAATGTGGTGATATCATAGTAATGTTAGGGTTATATACTCTGAAAGATACGATTCTTCCTTCCAGAAATTAAAACTCGAACATTACAATCTAAAGCTTAAAGCTTCAATCGCAATGAATATTCAAGAAATCAATACATAACATCAATGTGATCCGCCTCTATTTTCTTTTTATGGAAAAGAAAAGCCTTATCGAATTCCACAATCGAGAGATATTTAATTAAATTGATTCCTGTAATACTTGTTCACTTAGGCGTAGAGAATATTCGATATTCCATAATCGAAAATTGGAATTGTACCGTAAAAACGATACAATATAATTAATTGCGGGTAGGGTTGCCATTTTAAAAATAACTGCCTGAATTTGTTATTTTCAAGGTTATTATTTACAGTGCCGTGTGGGTCTCGTGGCTAAATAATAACAGCCGTACACATAGATCTGCAAGGTTAAGCAAGGCTTGCCCATCCATTACATACCGAGCCGAAGAAAGCTCGCTAAGCCGTTGGTCCCGGCTGTCATTTGTAGATCTTTGATTTGATAATCGTTACGGATCGTCAGAAGCCCGAAAGTCTGACTGACAATCAGTTTTGCCAAGGGGTATCGCGTTATCCAGTAACTGGGTTGTGGAGATCAGATAGGCAGTCGCTCCATGTAAAATACTGGTATTCAACTGCTTGGTTAGACTGGCAGCGGACCCCAACATAGTTGAGAAAAGGCTAGGCAGATTGATTGTTCAGCGCAGTGTAGTGGGTAAATATACCATTCCTACAGTCGCAAATCGCATTTTGGTCAACATACGACATAAAACAGAGCTGCAAATTGCAAAAAACCAAAGAAAATTTGAATTCGGCAGATTATTTTTTTGCTAATTGGACAACTTTAAAAATAAGAGAGACTGCCTCGTTGGTGTAGTGTTCACGAGCGCTTCTGCTGAGCATGAGGCCCTGGGTTCGATTCCCAAGTTGGAAAGAATGTTACTGGGTTTTTCCAACAGGAATTTCTCAGTAGTAGCCCGGGATCTGGTTTTGTGGCTGGTTGATGGCAAAAGCGGCTCGAGCTCCTATTACGTGAGACTTAAACATAACTGGTGAAATGTGGGTGTACTACAGTGAAATTTAACCCTAAGTGATGTTATGTTTATGTTAAAAATAAGATTATTTCAGTCTGACAACCCTATTACCGCCACACCTCAGGCAATGGCGATAAAATTCACGCGACATTATCGATATAATAAATACGGTTAATTGATGTAGGCAATTACTTTCAGTGGGTAGATACCGTACCTACCTAATTCATTGTACAAAATAAATGTAATTAGGGGATGCGAACCACTCATTCCAATATACCAAAATACTGTGTGAATTTCAATAATAATTAACATTTAGTTGTACAATTCGTTGACATTAAGTTAAAGATTTTGGTGGTGTCAAGCGATTTTTTTACACGTTGGAGGGCCACGTTGAAGCATGAAGATTACACTGTGAATAGTCACATGGTGTAGGTATTATAGAATACCTAGACGATGGAATTTAGAAACATAGAAAGATCGGTATAAATTCCTGGCTGAACTAGATACTTTTCAATTTCATGACTCCTATGATTAGTATTTTTTTTAATATTTATTTATTTATTTTGTACACACATGCATCGATTTCAATCTCTTCGTACTTACACATTTCGTACATGATAATTTTGCTTTGCTTCTCATGCGACGAAAATATACCCAGAATGTTCTGCCCAGGCTTAAAGTTATCAAACAAGTGTTAACTAACTCCATAAAATCTAATGTCATTAATTATACTATGCTGACTTTGTAAAAGGTTTCACATTAAATTTTTGTAATCTCATTATTATAATGCCGGGCCTCCAGAGGAACACAAAATTAAATATTTCTCGAACAGGGTCTACTTCAAACGAATCGTTCGTAGATCATGAGGCTAAATATGGAAAATATTGTTCGGGGCTCAGTTGATAAATTATTCTAGTATGAAAATTCTATCGTAGCTTTTGACAATTGGAACAAGGGAGACGTGAGTACAGGTAATCTTTATCTAACATGGTAATGCTCATAATAATTTTAATAATTAGCAGATAATGGTTGCTTTTATCATTTCTAAAGTGACCATAATAAGTATCGTATACGACATTACAGCATCATGGTAGCACAGGGAAGTAAAATGTATGGAAATATATGAATACGCTTTTAAATTTCCGTCCACGATAACGTTATAACGTTGACGTATTTCCATATATTTTACTTAAATATCGTGACGTTAGAAATTACAAAATCGCACAATAAAAAGACAAGAACAGCATCACAAAAATTAATCGATCTGTTCATAGTGCCGATTTTAAATGACTGAATGATGAATATTACTGGATGATTTATAACGGTCACAATTAACTTAAATATTTAGATTATCTAAACTAAACAATTATAACTGATTATATACTTATGTCCCAAAGATTTCTCAAAAATACTACCTATATATTTTTACCGCTCTCTATCCATTCTCTTTTTGAAGTCGGATTAAAATGTAGGTATCAACGGAGCAAGATTTTTATATACTTGATTTAATTTCAGATTTTCTGTTGAGCTCATGTTAAATTCATTCGCGATCAACTTGGAACACTTCGCTTTAGCTCGACCATTATTTTCTCCAAAATGCCTTATTTTTTTCGTAAACGGCGTTCTGTAGTACATTTATTATTAAACTACGTTTCAAAAAGAACTAAAATAGTAGGTAATGTTTTTGTAAAAACAGCAAAGAGAACAAAACGAAATTACACTTTCGGATTTGTAAAATGTTTATTTACCTATGCGTAAGTATGGTCATACCATTTCATATTAACTCAAAATGATTCTTTTATTTGTCATATCTGTATTGCCCTATGGAATACATTCATTGTTTGACTTTAGAGGTTAGGCTCCAATATAAGGTTAGCGAGGGGGTCCACTATTTACTTTGCCTAACTGTAATCAAACTGCTTAAAGATTCCAACTACCCACATACTTAACGTAAGCAACATTATTGTTCTCGTCAGTCTAGGGCCTGAGTAAAAAATAATATTAAAGTAATCTATACAATTTACGTTTATCTCTTCCAAATCATGTTTTTAAGTGGGTAGGTACCTTTTATTATCCTGTACCAAAATTATCCAACGGGGACACTTATTTATGAAGCCCACGTACTAATTGGTATTCAGACAACGTTAACTTGGATTAAGTTGACACACAGGTAGATAAAATCTAAATGTTTTATATAATTTAATATTATATTTTTTTCCGGCCGACCCGTAGCGAAAATTAACTGAGGCTCGCAAAATTTATGAACTTCAGTCGATAGAAATACCTACTATCCTACAGTCAAAATTAGCATTCAACTTTAGTAGGCATGATTGATTTAGACCGGCTGATGATTCAATAATAACAGGTGCACGGGTCGATCTTTAAGGTTAAACAACGCTTGCCGAGGTCGGTCTTTATAGCAGTTTAGGTTTTCATACGTTAGGTATGTCGCGATCCATTTCAAACTTTTCGATGTTTACGGACGTCGGGGGTAGGTCCACTTCGGTCGGGTTTTTTGGATTTATTTTCACAATTTGGGGCATAGAGTTTCTTTATCTAATTGCAATGTTACTTTCACCACTCTGTTAACGACATTGTAATTCTTCACGCATTTGTTTATTGTACATTAATTGAGTGGGAGTCTGGAACGCATATAATATATGTAATTGTTTATCTATGACATTATTTCAATTCCGCAATATATATGACGACGGTGTGTCTCTCTCGTTATTATCAGGCATATTTTAACTACTGTGGGCGTACCATGGGTAATGTTGATTATTGCGCAATAGAAAAACCGTTTTGCAGTTCAAATCAAATTATAATGTACGATCAAATTAATTACACTAGCGAATGACACACTGTCGGTACCCGACACAACTATACGGAACGCGCGACAGTTTCTAAACGTCTTCACTGCTTACCCGCCAACAATAAAATCTGCTTTTCTCTGGTCAAGCGTTAGCGTTATAGACTCTGTCCAGCGCCACCTGGTGGCACCGGCGTCCCGATTAGTCAAGTCAAACGATTGATTTAACGTATTTCCGATATGTATTTGGAAGTTTCCTGCGATTCAAAACATATTTTAAGTGGATGGTTCTTGTTAGGAACGTATTTTTCCAATCTAATTATGTTCACAGGGTCTGGCAGGATGTTTCTAATAATCTTCATTGTTTCATTTTTGTCATAATCTATCCTTTGCATCATTTATTTCGTGTGTAACCACCATTATGACATTTTTTTCGCGGCGCTGGCGCTCACCTAGTTCGAGTACGGTGCCTTTACTCGTAGTCGGAACCGATTTTAGTTGCTTTGGCGGGGCTTTTATACCTACTTATAGTTTCTAAGAACGCAAGGTTTTCTTTAACATTGCGCATTTTCTCTTGTAACGAAGAATTTAATGATTTCATGTCGTCTAGTTCCTTTTTTATGTTGCTTTGTTCTGATACTAAAGTGTTCGTTAATTTCGTCATTTATTTCTGTTATATGTTGTAGAATTTGCCTGAAATTTTCTTTTTGCGACTAGCTAAAATCTTGGAAAAAGTACATTATTTCATGCATAAATTCCGCTAAATCTGACTTGACATCGTATTCGCATTCAAAGTACTTTCATTTTCATTGAGTTACATTTTCTCCCAAGGTGCGTAAATCCGGTGTTGAACCATCGCCGCTGTCGCTCATTTGATTTCCACTCTCCGGTGATTGCATAGTCGTCATCCTTATTATTCGTGCACGATGATTTGCAAAGGTGAGCGTTGAGCTCTTTTGCACATGGGTGTGAGGCGTACTCAGCGCACCGCTACGTCGAAACAGCTCTGTACTAAGAGGTAATAAACGGAGTACGCACTTTCTACTATAAACCAAACCACCCATTTTACCCACAAACTAAAACTTATTGCTGTTTTAATAGAATTCAAACTCGTATGTAGATATTTAAATTGCTCATTCAAAGTAATCAATTCTCTAAAACGCACGACTTGTAGTTCCGAGACACAAGTCAGAAAAACCAAAAAACCCCTTCAAGCTGAGGTGGTAAACATTTTTGAGCTCGCTCGCTAGCTCTTGCATACAAGGTTCTGTTTTATTTTATCGCCTAAACTTTAATACCTAAAAAAAACAAATTTCCACCATAATGGGCCCCCTAGGTAGAATTTTTGAGAGGCCGCGAGCTTACTCAATCCGGCACTGAGGTCTTTCTTTATTTTCTTTCCCCGCATACTATCAGGGCTATTTTTCAATCTTCAGGTACCTAACTACTCTCTTCTCTTCTTATTTTAAGAATAAAAGTCGTGACTTTACAGTTTTAATATAGAAAAAATAATATATATTTTATATAAAAATATTTAATAATAAAAATAATATATATTTTTTTATATATATATATGGTCGAATTAAAAAACCTCCTCCTTTTTTGTAGTTGGTTAAAAATATGTCAAACCGCCTTATTTATTCTTCACATAACAGTTATCTGACGATTGAAAAAACGGCCGTAACTCATGTATATAGCAAGCCTATTACCATTAGGCACAAATCTATGTACCGACAGATTCAATTTACAACACAAACCATGTAGGTACTTAATATGATTTAAAAACCATATCGCACCATTTCTCACTAAAACTTAGTGTGAAACAACTCAAGTTGGGGCGTGTGCCAGAACGATAACAACGTTATACGGAGCTTGTCTACCGTCGGCCTGTGATTAATTATAAGCAGAGAGGCGAGAGGAGCCGACGTCACAATTAACCCGTTAGATACGAGTTTCGGGGCCTCGAGCACGTGTTCCACCGCCAACGAGGAAGCGTCTAGCTATCGACTATTTCATCGCTCAAGAAACATATAATAGATGAAGGTCCCGTATCTGTAAAAGAGATACATGTATGTATTAATAGTTGATCGCTGAATATTCACACTGCCGACTAGAACTCTCTATCCACTAGTTTGTCGCAGCGACAAGAGCTATCAAAGAAATTACTCGCTCAGCGAAGCTCGCTTGGCGGACAGATCCCTCGCTGAGAGACTCTAGCTGGGAACATACAAATACCAGCAATGGACTATAGGCAGTCATTTTACTCATTACACTCGTGCACTCGGTCATAGCGCGACAAAACTATCCAAACTAAACACTTGCTGCACGTGGCTCGCTCTACTCGCTTTACAATAATCGTCGACGGTGGGACCGGTGCCTTACCCCGGCCATGAGCTACACGCTCAAGCGACACGCGTCTTGTGACAGCAAATGCGAAAACTAATTAAAAACGTTGCTTAGAGCATGCCACGAGTCACCGCGATGCGACCTGCGGAGCGACGGCGGACGGAAACATGTGAGGCAAGCGCGTGTCGCTTTACGCAAGTCGCTCGCTCGAGGCCGTGAACCGGGCCTTAATGCGGGGAGGCTACATTGTTTCGTGATTACATACTTGTTAGAATGGCTACTAGCAGAGCTTATATAATGTGCTATACAGGTTGGATTTTTGAGATGGGGCAGCAAGGGCAACTACTTTAACCGTTGTAGCTACAGGAAAACGATCTTAGGAGACTTTCCTTAACTTTTTGAGAAATTTTGATTTGCATTCACAGATTTTGAAAAAAATGTACAGTCAGCAGGAAAATAGGGAATTTTCACAAAAACTTTTTTTTATGCCAATCGATCATGTTTCATATAAGGATCAAAAACCTCTATGGGACCAACTGAGGTTTCAGTACTAGAAAAGTCAGAAATCGCAAAAATCTTTTCCCATACATTTCGTAGCAAATGAGACTAAAACTTACTTTTTTAAGGATAGATTGATCGCTACAATGAAGACTGGCCGAAAATAAACACAAAAAAAAAACTTCGAATTTCGATCGAATACGCGTCAAAATTGAATTTACTTTGAAAACACAATCGAGATAGTTTGTTGCGGTGTTGCTTATGATTTCCGAAATTGTGACAATAATGACCTCATTTAATTTGGAACGTCTAGACTTATTAGAAGCTTATTTTTTAAAGGCATGTATTTAACGCGGCGACAAATTAATCTGAAATTGGGATTAAAAAATAATTAAAGCCGGTAGCAAAAATAGTAGGTTGGCAGCTACAGTGAAGAATAATTTTAAGTAGAAAGTAGCAGCTTAATAATCAGTTGTTAGCTTTGTTTTAATTTAAACTGGCATCGAGTTTCTGTTTTGGCGAGGCCTCCTATTTCTGAATGGCAATAATAATAAGGCGTAGCCGACGGAGCCCCGCTTTGCGGGGCTCCTACTTCTGGTCGGTTGAAAAAAAATAACCACGAAGGGGACGGCGGGGTCTTCCAGACCCCGCCATCCCCTTCTAACCTAACCAGTCCGAGTCAGAGTGCCCCAAGTCCCGAGCTCGCTTCGCTCGCTCTTGCATCCTATCCTACTGTTAATATTAGTCACCTTTTCATTATTTATAGTACCTCGCCTATGATTTCTAGTAGCAAATAGTTAGTAGCCCTTTAAGTTGTTAGTCGTCTGCAAAATAATTAGCCTTTTTTAAATAATAAAAACCCGTCAGATGCTTTGAAGTGGTACATGATAAATTACCCGATGCATCGAGTGCCAACCAGAAAGGTAATTACAAATGTTGTAAAGAATCTCGCAGAAGGAGGTTCAAGAAAAAAATAGTGCGACAGTCAAGTTTATTTGATGAACATATGGTGATTGCAATTTTATCACTCGTAGAAGCTTATCCAGAGATTTCTTCTAGAGATGTCGCTAGCGAAGTGGGTGTTTCGCACTCCCTTGTTTTGAAGACTTAGAAGAAGTACGGATACAAATTATATCGGCAGGGACGAATAGTTCAAGCATTACATTCTGGAGACAACACTCGCAGACTTACATTTTGGAGAAGACTGCGAGGGAAAATCAGCAGGGACAATAATTTTATAAACTACATTCTATGGTCTGATGAGACCAATTTCTCCAATAATGGCATGTACAACCAGAGAAACCACCATTATTGGTCGAAAGAAAATCCTCTCAGATATTGGGAAAGCCATAACCAGGTTCGATTCTCTTTTAATTGCTGGTGCGGTGTGTGAATGTCAAACCGAGTGGTAATCTTGATAACCTGTTAGATGAATAACCTCTGTCGGAATCGCGGAAAGTTTATTTCCAACAAGATGACGCTCCGCCACACAACAGCCGTCAAACCCATTCTAATTTGAACCGGCAATTTGGGAGGCAGTGGATAGGAACATATGGTCCTATACCGTGGCCATCTCGCAGTCCTGATCTCACGCCTCTTGATTTTTTTATGTGGGGCTATTTAAAAAATGAACTTTATAAGAAGAAATACAACAGTGTTCAGGAACACAAAGATTCACTTACCACGATTCTCTATGGGATTCATCCTTCCAAATTGTCAGCTGCTGCCCGCTCTGTAGTAAAGAGAGTAAACCTATGCCTACGTCAAAACGGCTACCATTTTAAGCACCTCATAATTATCTTAGAGCACAAAAGTAAAAATTCTAGGTGAGTCCAAATGTAAATTTCAAGTTTTTAATTTTAAGGTGAAATACCCAAAGTAGAAGTTATAATTTTTTATTGAATTTCGATTAGTCTTTTTTGTAGCTGTCAGTTTATCGATGGTAAAACAGTAACTTGTAGTCTCATTTCCTACGAAATGTATGGGATTTTTTTTTTTGCGATTTCTTACTTTTCTAGTACTTACTACTAGTACCTCAGTTGGTCCAATAGAGGTTTTTGATCCTTATATGAAAAATGATCGATTGGCAAAAAAAAAAGTTTTTGTGAAAATTGCCCATTTTCCTGCTGACTGTACATTTTTTTCAAAATCTGTGAATGCAATTCAAAATTTCTCAAAAAGTTAAGGAAAGTCTCCTAAGACCGATTTCCTGTAGCTACAACGGTTAGGGTAGCTGTCCTTGCTGCCCCATCTCAAAAATCCACTCTGTATAATATGATTCTGGTCGGCTATCCTGTCTCCACAGCAATACAATGTAGAGTTTTGTAAATAATAGCAAAGCGACAAGATAGCTTTCCTATTTGAAGATACTTTATAACTAAACGGTAAATATTTAGATAGATGCATTCTAAACTAAAGTAAGAGTAATGATTTTACTGTGAAAGCAAACATCTTGTGCAAATAGTCTGAAAATGCAAACACGCAGTGCTGAGCAATGACGGTGATCAAAGCTCGATGTATGTATGGATCCAATAAAAAAAGGACTGTGTCCTGCTATTAGAGAAAAACGTGGAAGTACTACAAACACTCCTAAGACTTCTATTCTCTATTTGTTTTTCTATAATAAATAACCCGCAATATTCAACGACCCTTAAAATCAAATCATTGTTACCTAAAGGCATGTACACATGTGCAGACGCATGTAATGTGAAGTGTAATTTATCATGTAATTTAACGCGAATTCTGCATGTGCAGGAGACAACGAACATTACATGTTAACGCTCGCGCTTCGGCTATTTTTTAGCGCAAACACAAACTCTCTCACATTACACATACAGTACAAGATTCGTGTTGAGTTTGTATGCTGTCCACACTATTCGCGTTACATTACATTACACATTACACGCGTCTGTACACACCTTTAATCAAACTTCATTACACCCACTTTCGTGAACAAATCTCATGTCAAAAACCTTTCTTAACCTAAAATGATAATAAATAATTAATGTACACGTCAGCTCGCTTCCTTACGCATGTCATTTTATATTCAGGCACGTCTCGTTGTGCCATAATTACGGGGAATTGACCTATTTCCTCTCACGTTAGATGTTTTCTTCGAAGTAGGTTATGCTATTATAAGGGTGTCGGGGCTGACGACATTTCGTTTAAGAAATGATTATTTAAACTGTTTTGTCGTGTTGTATTGTTACTTCAATATAACACAACATTACGCCTGTTCTTCCTAAGGGTTTAGGTAGAGGTGTACCTATTTTGCCAGTTATGTTTAAGTCCCATGTAATAGGGACAAGGGATCAACCGGACACAGTCCAGGGTACGGGTTATTTACTGAGATATTCGAGATTGAAAAAAGTGATAACTCCGTTAACAGGGACACTTTGCTGGCTGAAGTGAAAAGGGAGTTACCAGAAATTTATGGTTTTATGTGGCAGTGTTACATCACAATTATTATATAAAGACAATGTTTTAGAATCTGCAGTCGGAGGCCAACAAGGTGATCCTCTCGGGCCAGTCATTTTCAGTTTGGCTATCCACCCCATAATACAACAACTAAATTCAAAATTCAATGTGTGGTATTTAGATGATGGAACACTAGGAGGTGCCGTAGACACCGTTCTACAAGATCTTAAATTCCTAAAGCAGCAGTTCCAATCCATTGGTCTTGAACTAAACTACTCAAAATGCGAAATTTACCTTTGTGACAATACCGATAGACAATCGACTATACAGAAATTCAATTCAATAGCCCCAGATATCAAAGTTTTGGAAAAAAAGTTCACTACACCTCCTAGGTTCCCCAATTTTAGAAGACAGTTTTTCACAATTCGTCGACGAAAAAATTTTACATTTTAACGATATTTCGGATAGACTTTCTAAAATAATTTAAATTCAGCATTCACCCTTACCATATATTGCTGTTTTGGTCAAAATTGTATGTATTTTCTTTAGAGGATTTTTATTTTAGAGGCCAGATGGAATGACCATAATGCCTTGGAAGTTGGGTAGGCCTTTGGTGTGGGATGCAACTTGTGTCGACACCCTCGCGCCATCCCATCGTCCTAGTATGGCGGGCAAACCTCAAACGGCGCAAGTATAACAACGTATTGGGAGCCGCTTATGTTTGAGCCGTTTGGGGTTGAAACACTAGGGCCATGGAGTCACAGTGCTTATCGAATATTTCGTGAAATCGCCAAGCGGTTGGTCGACTATTCACGTGACCAGAGGGCTGGCCTATTTTTAGCCCAAAGAATCGGCTAAGAGACTCATTGGCGACATAAAACTGGTGGATGCCAAGCTTCACAGCTTGGCTCATCGCCGCAAGGTTGCCTGCTTGTCGGTCTTCTACAGATTGTACTTCGGTGAGTGTGCACAAGAACTCCACGACCTCATTCCACCAGCCCCCTTCTACCATCGGACATCTAGGCGCAGTGCAAGTTACCATCCATACCTAGTTGCTATTCCACCAATTCGCACTAAGCGCTTTCAAACATCTTTTATAATGCGCACAGCAAAAGAGTGGAATTCTCTACCTGCGCCTGTGTTTCCGACCGCATACAACCCAAATCTCTTCAAAGTGAGAGTGAACAGACTTCTTCTGGGTAAGCTCACTCCATTGTCGACTTTTTCTCTGTCATCTCTTACCTAGACTAGAGTCAAGAGCAAACCCATCTAAAATAAAATTAAAATAAAAAAAGAGACTAACAAACATTGGAAGGAAAAGAGAATCCTCTTATTGGTCTGAATTCATGAGCAACGCTGTGATCTCGTTGCTTCTCTACCAAGAGTTGCCTGTTCACATCCCATACAATAAATACATGGCTTCATACACTGGACTACGCACAGACAAAAATCTTACTAAGACCAATACACGTGATAATTAAATAGTAATGTAGGCAAACAAACTCTCAGATGTAACCCAAAGTACAGTCACCAAGCACAACCACTCACACCCAAACACACACACATACACACAACACAAAGCAAAATAACAAACGCACACACACACACTCCACTCAAGAGCATGCCTGCACTAAATTTCCTTCGTTTTACATTATTACAACTTTAGTGCATAAATTGTTAATGTTCCAGGAACGGGTGAAGACTGACTCCTGTAACACAAGTACTACCTAGCACAGGAGTCAGAGCTTCAATTGAAAATGTTACACTTTTTTTATGTCAATAAAACATTTTATTGTCATTATTTTATACAACGGTGTGGGATGTGAAGAGGCCGTATATCTAATAACATGTACCACGGTCTTTAAAGGTGAAGATCGCTTAATGCAAGGTGTATAACATAATTATATCCCAGACTGTTTACAAAGTTAGTATAACCTACCATCAACCCAACAAACTCCATTAAATTAAGTTTTGCAGTTCGTAAGCACTTACTTCATCTGCACACAATGTACGAGATTTCAGGATTTTCAGCATTTTGTCTAGCTGGATATAATAAATCCACTGGTTCAATTTTCGTAGAGATAAACTTTACAGTTTACTGAATATAATGGTATTCAGGCTTTTCAAGATTTAAATAGAGTCTCGTATTGTTTGCTTACAAAAGATAAATGTAAACCGAGCTAATCTGATTAACTAGAAATTCACTTAGCACATGTTTCTATTCACAAAAGCCAGGTTGCTTGGTTTTATTGTTCATAAAACCAACCTGGCTTTTGTTAATAGATTCAAAATTGCTTTCTTGGATATATAAAGTAATCCGAATACATTTTTTATAATTTTAATCTAATTGTTGTTTTCCAGTCTTACCAAGAGGTTACCCTGTAACTGGGTTGGAGAAGTCAGATAATACTGGTATCCAGCTGCATTCGGTTAGACTGGAAGCTGATCCCAACACAGTTGAGAAAAGGTTATGGCGGATTGATTGTTGTTTTCACGTGAAATCCAACCAAAGTGCATAACTTCGTGCCCCATCTGCTAGTGTCTCAAATGTCCGTACACCTGCACCCGTGACGATCTGAACAACGCCTCTGACTCCGCAATAAATTTAATCACTTATTAGCCCAAACAGTACAAGAAACATAGATGTACAATCGCTAGCACATCAAGTTACCACTTTATTCGGTTTTGAAATTAACTATCAGCATTTTTAGGTTTAAAATCGCTTGGAGAAATTTGACAGTTTCGTGTTGCTTGACCTGCTGGTGACTGTGCCGTCGATACGGAAAAGAAAGAGTATAGAGCATAACTTCCTTACAATTTTAGAACGATTCCTATACATAAATCTTACCTACCTAAAGCCCTGAAAAGTTGCAATAAGATTTTATTTAGGTATAAAACATACAGAAGCATAGTAAACAATTTCGTATAAAAGAATATATATCCCCGTATGTACTCAGTGGTATAAATCCAAAGGATTTTCTAACCCTCATGACTAGGATTTTACATCCACCTTTTTTTTTCGCTAACAAAACTCATTCTACGTAAAGGTTCTTGTTTTCGTTATAGATTTAGATTTAGAGGAAAATAAAATGTTCCCGATGTTTTGCTGCTAATACTAAATCTGTATAGAAACACTGATACCTTACTTGTTGCTTTTCATAGGTATTTTACTGAGTATTGTTTTTTAAATAATAATCTGTTAGTCCCCTATATACCAAGGTAAGATGTTCCTTAATTTTTGTGATATTAAAGGAAGTAATAAGCGTGATGTTATGTTATGCGTTAAAGAAATTAGAAATAAAGACAATAAAGGATCCTGCAAACAGGCGCGACACGCGACGCGACACAAAGGTACCGCCTGTCGAGCGACGAGCGGTGCCTTTGTGTCGCGTGCGATTCGCATCGCGTGTCAGGCCTGTTTGCAGGAGCTTTAAGGATTCTATGTCTGGTAAGTGCTCAGTAGATATGTAATACTCACTGTCTTATAAAATATATGAAAACCAAAATATACATGCCGCAATAAACGATTGTTAGAAAAAGAAAAAACAAACATAAACTAAGATTTAAAATGGCGGTTGTTTGCTTATTACTTATGGAGGGAAACTCACACTTTGTTTGAAAACAGAATCGATCTACCAATCACCTTTCTATAGGCAATTATGTATTAGGTATAGGTATTTTAAGGCGCATTACACACTGCAACGCAGCACGCGGCGGGGCGCAGATAACGCGACCAGTAGTAGTGTATAATTGGGGGTTCTGGATCACTTGCCCTCGCTTCGCTCGAGCGCATGATCCAGAACTCCCCAATCATACACTAATATCGTGATCTGCGATATAGTTCATAATATTGATTGAGTTTCGAGCGCGTTATGCAGAACACCCCAATCAGCGGTGCGATGTGTACTTAAAGTAATAAGTAATGAAATCTTCTTTCTTGAATCGCTGACCTGAGGTTTTTATGAATCTGAGTTCCGTTTATAATTTGTGTAAAACTAACTCATGTGCTGTATCACTCTCCTGATGGAATAGATCTGCAGTTGCTGTCGATATACTACTTACTCCCACTGGTCCTTGACGAACTAACAATCGATTTTTCATGATCAGTATGTTTGTTGCTAACTTTAACGAATTTGCGAAGATCCTCACCAGGTTCGCTTTTTAGTATAAGGTAGTGAGTATTTTTCAAGTTAGATTTCTCTGAATCTTCCAACTTCTGGTAAAATAAATCTTCTTTTCGGGTTATATCACTATCCTGATGTTTTAATTCACCTGAGTTCGATTTCTTTTTTCTAGGGTGCATATCTTGAATATATATTATCTCACCCCTAGTATTCTTGAAAATAAGTTTAGAAATGCCTTCCAAATCAAATTTCTCTGAGTGAAACATGATGTAGATAGGTAATATCAATAATTGTATCTCTCGTGGTGCAGTAAATATTTGTGTTATTTATTACTTAGTTATATACTTAAGATCTATCTATTACACTGCAATGCTAGGAGTCTAATGCTGCGATGCAGATACGCGTATTAAATATATACTCTCTTCCTTTCACAGCGTTCAAATAAAAACATTGAGGAAAATTTATAGCATGTTGCATCCAAGGATCGTCATAAATCTCCCAATCTTCTATAACACCTCCACATGAAAAACATACTGCTTTATCATTTATACTATTGCCACAGTAAAAGAATCCAGCGTCTGCCATTTCCATCACTAATCTTTTCTTTGAATCAGCCGTTGCCCAGTAATAGTTAAATGAAAATTGACGCATTTTATAAGTATTATACATGTCATATCGAGGTTTGTATTTATTATGAGACATGCTTCCCCGTTTTACAGATAACTGCATAATGACATCGTCTAGTTACAGTCAGCAGCTTATAACGATTTGACGACGTTGAAGAGATTGGGAGGGATAGGAAACGGTTTACCAAAAATAAAGAAATTAAACAAAAAAAAAAGATTATTTTATAATTTTATTATCATAGCACCATTTATTTAAACACAATACATTTTTTAAAGCACATACAGAGTCATGATAAATACAACTATACAAATCTTGAGAATATTTATATTGATGGTGCAGACTTAACAAACTAGAACAACCTTTATCTTCTAAATTAAATATGTTACTATTACTGTTTTCTAATATATTTTTTAACCACAAGACTTTTTCTGAACCTTTAACATAGACACATTTATCTCTTAAAATATCAGCAATAAAATTCTGGTAATTGGAATATGGAATAAATCCTTCACACCAATATATCTTTCTGTTACGTTCAATCCAACTAACTTGTTTTTTTTCTTGTTTCGTTAATTTTCCAAATGGAAATGGTGGCTTAAATAAAAACACTTGTAATGTTTTATTATATAATATAGCGATTTCTTTTATTATAAATTCATTTGTTTCTGTTTTAAAGCCTTGAATATCCACAATAGCAATCATGATAACCTGCGCACAATGTTGCTGAGAGGTTTGTATTCCACAAGTCGATCGTTTATAATCAAACAATATGCAGTAGTCTTATCTGGTATTGGCGTTGAACATTCAATTTCTATGCGTACGTCTACTGGACCTGATTTTAGACTATCGTTTTGCCTTGAGCAGTCTAAGATAAACAGGGGAGCTTTTTCTTTGAAGTCCTTTAGATCGAGCAACGGGTCTACTGGACAGTTGTAATACGACTGACGAAATTTCACATACATTTCATATAATATACTGTATTTGTTGTCAGAAAACTTTAAACCCAAAGGCTCATAAGGATAATATTGAGAATTTAAGAAGAGCGTAACGTTTGTCACCTCGCAATGATCGAATAGAGATATGTCTTTAGTTTTATTATTTTTTCTGTTAGTTTGTAAGCAAAAAATTACATATCTAGGCTTTTCCAATTGTGAAGCAGTCTTAACTGACCAAGAATGTTTTGTGGTTTTAGGTAGTAAAGGATATTCATATAAATCCCAATTTCTAAAAGCCATCTGAATGGGTTTATCTCTTTCTAAATGCTTTAAAAGTGTTAATCGTTCTCGATCTGACACTTTTATGTGTGGCACCCTCCATTGAACTCTTTGCATATCTATTTGAAAATGAGCAACATCATCAGTAAGAATAACGCTGTTTAAGTTAGAGTTACTTCTATTCAATATAAGTTCATGTTTACAATTTATAACGATTTTATTGTAATCCTCTGCAAACCCTAAAATCTTATTTAGCGGTATCACTAAACTAAAATGCCCATCACTTTGGAATCCGTTTAAATTCCAACCCCATAACGCAGCAACTTTATTTTCAGCTTCATTTAATGAGATGTATGATTTTATTGTTGACGTTATTCCAGAATTTTTTATACGATCTATTTCAATACCATTCATTTCGTACCTGATGTCTTGAAACAAAGACATAACAGGGTTATTAGTGAACGTAACAGTTTTCTTGATCGGATTCCCATCTTTACCGAACAGCTTTGCTTGGCCTTCGATGTAAATTGAACTGGCTGATGGTAGCACGTATATGTCTTGCTGATGTATGGGGATTCTGATTTCATCGTTTTCTCTAAAGCTGTTATTGTAGGGATTATATGAATGGATTTCATAACTTTCGATCGAACTATCGAAGTGTGGTAATTCAGTAATCTGGAGTATATTCATACTTTAAAACCTAGGGCTCTAAGAAAACCTTTATTTGCTTCAGTCAATTTCTTAACTTTTTTCTTACGTCTATTCACCTTAGTGGTCGTTGAAGGAATAATACGTTTTATTTTCACAGGAGTGTTTTTATAATATAGTATCATTTTGTTTTTCTTAAATGAAGACGTAGTTGAATATTGAATTCGTCACCAAAGTTAATACAATAACCAAATTGATCAACAATTCTAACAGATATAGATGAAATTATATTTTTGTTCACCGGAAAGTAAATAACGTTTCGTGGTATTTCTATGCACTGATGACCCGGAGCAGTATCAAATACAAATTCATGAATAAAATGAGTTGGTAGTCCGTTGCAGTACGAACTGTGTACAAGATCACATTCAATTCTGATTACAGATAGACTGCTGCTATTGATGGACACATTTGATCTTGAATTTAACACTGAAAAGTATAACAAACCGCACTCGTATTGATCGGATAAATGCAGTGGAGGTTGAAAGTATGACACCAAATCAGATTTATTTCCAGAGATGGTAACTGTGGTAGACATGCTTGCATACTGGACTGTTTCAGAAGATCCTGTTTATTTTATCCCTAGACTACTCCAAAAATTCCTTAGAAAAATTAAACAGAGATGTCCGATCCTGTTTATTTTATCCCTAGACTACTCCAAAAATTCCTTAGAAAAATTAAACAGAGATGTCCGCAATTGAAAGGATGATCGCGTTGTATATTTTCATAATTATAGTGGACTTTAGTACCTCCGTATTTTATAAATTCTTTTGGAGGCTTAAGATTTCCGTAACTGTCAAAGTACTCAATATAATCATTGTATTTTGCATAGGCTACCCAATGAGAGCCAGGATCTTTTGAACTATCTAAATTAATAACTCCACATTCTTTTTTAAACGGGCATTTAGGAAGTTCATCTCTCATAAAGACTCCTCTAAAATATGGAATATTAGTTCCATACTTCAAAATGTCAAAGTTAGTTAGGGCTCGTTTGGGTAGCCGATATCTTAGTTTTTTTCATTCGATACATAAATTCCAAGCCCGTTTTTATGTGGTTTAAGGTGTAGTCCTTTTCCAATGCAGAGAGCTTCCATTTTTTCATTGTGTCTCTTCGATTCAGCCAACAGCTTTTTAGCCATCTTGAATTCATTTATGGTTTTGGTAATACCTGCTGCACCGCCTGCTATTGCTCCCACTGCTGATAATCCAGCAAAAATAGGAATCAAAGGTAATACACCACCAGTTTTTGGTATAGGAATAACACGAGGAAGTTTTATGGATGAATCATCAGCTAATTCTCTGGCTGCGGCCATAGCTAATTCTATTGCCACTTTTTTGCATTTTGGTTTTAGTTTTTTCATGTGTCTTTTCGTTTTAGTGATAACATTTTTAAATTTGTTTTTTAACCCTTTTCCAGGTGTAAGTTTTTGAAAGCACTTTTTTCTATTTTTTTTTAGGCCGGAACCAGTTTTAATTTTTGTAGACATTGTCTTGCTTACTAAGCGTGCTGCGATTTTCTCGCTTACACTTGCATCCGAGGCAACTGCTCGCTCTTTTGCCATTTTCAACAAAATTAAATCAGCTCTGTGACGATTCTTTAAGTTTGATGATTTGAGATAGGCAATGTCGTGTTCTTTGCAATGTTCGTCTAATTTATTAATACCTTCGTCTCCGCGTGTAAGCCTTTTAATTAATTTTGTACCAGGACCACAATAATTGTATCCTGGTAAGTGTAATTCAAATGGTAAATTGTTTATAAGCCAATTGAGAAGACTACTCTCTCCAATACACATCATAAGACTAATGAATCTGGATTGAACACTTTAATAAATACTTATACGGTTAGTAAAGTTATTTTTATTTATATTACTACATTCGATTTATCAATCCAACTGTTTTCAGCAGAAGATAAACCTAACCATTTTACTAAAACCCTGTTTCCTTTTCTTCTAAGAACTTTCTCGACTAGATATACATTAGGATATTTTGTCTTTTGAAGCTCTTGTAAGTAAAATGCCCCTAAAATAGGTTGACCTCTGATTGTATCTTCAATTAAGTAGGTAATAGGAGTTGTATTTTGTATTTTTCGAATTTTAAATATTTCTGTCGACCAGTTGGGGGTATATCCTTTTTCAAATGTTCCTTTGTATTTACTGATACGTACATAATCACCCACTTTATACTTGCTTTTTAATCTTTCATTTTTTACCGACCTTAAATACCTTTCTAATATACGTTTTTTATTCATGTTATCCACATTAGCAGGAATTTCATGAATTGTCCGATGGCATGTGTGATTGTATTTATATATAACATCATTAAGTGTACTATCTACCCAATTATAGCTGCCTTTTAAACTGAATTCCTTATACAGTTTAGATTTCAAAGTTCTGATAAATCTTTCAACTATTGAAGCCTTTTTTGTTGAAAAGGTTGAATAGTGGTTAATATGATTAGATTTCATAAGCTTTTGAAATTTATTATTATAAAATTCTGTTCCATTATCTGTTTGGAGGTTTTTTGAAACACACCCTGTAGCCAACAAAACTTTGAATGAGTTACATACATCATCTTTGGTTTTACTTTTCAGAGGAAAGGCCCAAGCATATTTCGAAAATGTATCGATAACGGTAAGAATAAATCTGTAATTTTTATTTTCTTTTGAAATTGATTGCATATCAATTAAATCTGCTTGCCACAGGTCGTCTATATCTTTCATAATAACATGTCTTCGGGGAAAGTTTACCCTTGCATTTTTATGAATTTCGTTTACCACATCGGCTTTGCTCATGTTCAGAATTCAGTACATTTGTCTTGAATCCATGAATAATACTGAATGTAAAGCATATTATTACGACTATTTATTCTTTAATTATGTCAGCTTCTTTTAATTCTTCAATTATCGATAAAATTTCATTATCATGGTTTGTATTGCCAGCATCTCTTGAAGCTACTATTAGTTTCAATCTCTCGACTAATTCGTTAGGATCATCCCAATATACCAAGTCAGTGTTGTTTTTGTATTTTTTTAACGTTGGTAATTTTCCTCCAAGTTTAGTGTGAGCATGTATAACATCGTTTGACAATTCGGAAAATAGAGGTTTTATTATTTTACAATATTTTGTACCTTTGTCACCTCTTATTTGACCTTTAGGATTAAAATCTCTTTTATGTGCATTTGTATAGTGTAACATATCCTTATAGACAAGTTTATCTTCGCTCGATATTAACTTAAAATCGGGTTTTCTTCGGAGTAAAAGTTCTTTTAGACCAACTGTTAAATTGTAAGCTTTGTCACCGATTTTAATTAAAATGATTGTATCGTTATTCAAACTATCAATTTTAGAAAATGATACTGCTGAATTACCCATCAATAGAGTTTTATTTTCACTTCTAATTCCAAACGGTATACTAACACCGTCATAAATACCAAAGATATCATCATCCTCTAATGACATTTCTAAATTATCTATCGATTCCTTTTTAGCATTTTGTTTGACGAATTGGGTAGAATTTAGTTTTGGATCGTAACAGTCATTGAGCTTTGTAGATGAGCTAGTATTCTTTTCATCGAATTCGATTCCTTCAGAATTATTTAAGGTTGGATTTTCATTTATTTTTGTTTTTTCTGCACATCTATTAGATTCAACAAGAGTTTTTAGAGGATTTGTGACAGGTTTTAGCATTTTATCAAGTGACAAGTTCATTGTATGTTCCTGATTTTTCATTTGTTTTATTTTATTCTTTATGGAGTCGACAGACTTCACTAATTCCATTTTAATATTTTTGTCCATCTTACAATAAATAACAACTGTATTCAACTAAACAAGGAATAATACTAACAGTATTTATGTATGTAATTCATTTATAAGTATGTACCTTCATTCAAAGTTTAAAAAAATATCAAAATTCTGTCTGTACCTCCCATTATTTAATGCCGACTCTTTATTAATAAGTAGAAAATTATAAGGGTTACTCCAAACAGTTTTACAAACTTCTTTAAACTGATTCCACAGCAGATCAGAATTTACATGTTCTTCATAGATATGCTTTAAGTTCACATCATCTTGTTTAAATATTATAAGAAAATTAGCATTATCACGTAGCAACTGTTTCGGAATTTTTGAGTAGGTTTGTGATAAATAAAAGCAGTCAATTTGCTTATGTCTTCCCATAGAGAAATAATTACGAATGTTTATTTGCTTTTCACACACAACATCATCAAAAATAAATACAGAATTTGTTAAAGCTTCATTCGGAGCTATAACATCTTTGTCGTCATTGAACTCATTGAACTGTATCTGAGGTACTCTTCTTAATACTTCACTTAAAAAGCGATATTTTGGCTGGAAAGTAGTTTTCGAGTAAAGATAAAGATTTTTAAATTTAAGCCCATTTTCATGCAGCAGTAAACTGATCATAACGTTTGTTTTACCACAGTTCGAGGGTCCACATATTATGCAGCGAATTGTATTAGGCAATAAAGCACTATGTCTAATCTGACGAGGTGAGTCATTGAAATTGATATTATTCACGTTCAAGGATATGGGTTGTTTGATCAACTTCATCTTGCCTATTATTTATTTTCATTACTTACTATCCTTTATATATGAATATGTGACTTGCGAGCACAGTATTCTAGCAACGGGTTTGGACCTGGGTCGTTATTAAGAGTCGTGTCCTCGACTGAGTTACACAGCAACAGTGTCCGTCACAGTGTTCGTAGTGGACGAGTTTTTTTTAAATTATTATTAAATTATCTTTAATCGTCAATTCATCTATTTAAGATTGTAAGTAACTAATAAATTTGTCAAGTCTAATAATAAAAATAATGTTAATTTAATATAAAAGAAAATGGAAATTAATTTTATCTTTTTATTTTTATTTTTCAGAAAATGGAAGGCCTTGATATTGTCGATGATGTTATTAAGTCATTCTATTTTACTCAAGAATTTGCTGGGGACAATGTTGAACAAACTGAGTTCCAGGAAAATCAGCAGGATAAAGTCAAGGATACTCAAGAAAGACCAATAAAAAGAAAAAACAAGAAGTCGAAATTAACTTCTAAAATGACCCTGCCCAAACTATTGGATACACCGTCTACATCTTACATAATTCGCAAGGAGCCAGGAAAAGCACACCATTTAATAAAAATATCTATTTGTGATTTAAATGACAATAATTTAATAAATCGTGTTGATCGCAGTGATAGTGATTGTGCTTGTGTGAATGTTCAGTATTTAGTCAAGGACAATTACGATGAAATTATGGATGAAGCAGAATATCTCGTCGGCAAAATAGTTAAAAAATTAAGTTCAGCCACATGCAGATCTTAAATGAAGTTTATAAGTTATTGTTTATTAGTTATTATTATTATTGGTAGAGTTTATTTAATTGAAGGCGAAACAATAAAATTAAAATTGATTCTACATAATGTTTTTTTTATTATTCACCTAATAAGTTAGTATACAGGGTCAAATTAAATTAGCTAGTGAAACTCCACAGACGTGATGGGTATCGATATCTAAACGCAACAAAAAAAAAAGAAGATTTTTATTATTTTTATTTGGGGTCCACGACCGCTGGTTGTGCTGATACTTGAAGTATGAGTTGAGAAAATCTGTTTTCTTTTGTTTTATCATGTTTAGTTATCGATATCCATCCCATCTGAGGAGTTTCTCTAGCTAATTTAATTTGATCCTGTATGATACCTCTTAATAATAAACACTGCTTAGTTATGACAAGCTTATAGACATAAAAAATATATTAACATTAATCATGACATAATCTATACACAGTGTTTATAAGAGGGAAAATCTTTCGGAAAAGGAAAAGAAAAGAAAATAAATATCGATAATACATTTATTGATTATACGAGTAGTTACATTCATTTATTACATTTTTTTATTCGATTACATACTTATTACACATTTAAATCATTTGTAATTAGCTTTTTTAACTTAAACTATAGTTTTAGCACAGTAGAACGAATACAGTAATCCTACAAGTATTAAAGTATTGAACTATAATGCCCCCAAGGCAAAGTGTTGAAAC
Organism: Griposia aprilina; assembly: GCA_916610205.1. Lineage (NCBI taxonomy): Eukaryota > Metazoa > Arthropoda > Insecta > Lepidoptera > Noctuidae > Griposia > Griposia aprilina. Next base: position 12,603,313 of record OU744305.1, read on the forward strand.
AACCTTCAGTTCTCTGCCTTTTATCGTCATCACTATTAAGTATGAGTTTATTTAATTTTTGTGTAAAAACTTGATGATTTTTAGATCTTATAACATACATATCATCTCGCAGGTTATCATTAAACATTAATACCCTTTTATATTTTTCAATATCTAATTTTTTCGTTATCGGCTTAGTTACCCCCTTTGCTTTCTTTATAGTTTTATTTTCAGTGCGTACACAATACAACTTAGCTCGTAAACCTACAAATTCTGAAATAATCTCTCCACCCAATTCGTCTTTGAAATAGCCTGGAATTTTCATGTTGGCTTTTGGTAACCCATATATATTGTTATCCTCAAAATTGCTTGTGTCAAAATAACGAATATTGTTTTTCATATCCTCATAAAAATTATCAGTTTTTACAAAATAAAGTAAACTGTCAGTATCAGTATAACATAAAATTACATTATTTCCATACATTTTTTTAATTACAGAATAATGAAAATTATATAAATGTGTTTTAGAAATTTCAAGAATAGAAAATCCAATATAAATAGGACGATCTAATATAACTTTTGTCTTATTTAATTGAATAGCTACTAAATTTTCGGATAAAATTGACAAGTCTTTAAAATGCGGTGCGCTAATATACCTTTCAGCGCCAAACAATTTGTTGGTTGTATTTAACTTATCTTTCCATAATTTTACAAGCCTAACATCAACTTGTTTCCGCTTGTTTTCAATTGTTTTTCCAAAAATTGAATTGTTTTGTTTCTTAAAAAAATCTTTTTCAAAATCCGATTTAGCTTTTTGCCTGAGAGAAGTATTTAATAAAATATATGGTTTTAAAAAGTTATCTTGGTAGAATGATAATATTCTATATATTTTTAACAATATTAAACCATTTTCCAAGCACTCTTGTAAATGTGTATAATGGATAACAAAACGATGTTTACTGTATAAATTTGCAATTAATTTTTTACACTTGCTTTGCATAGGTGAATATTTTTCGGCAGCAAATGGTAAATCCGAATGAGCATTATGAATGTTAGGGGGGTAATATAAATCTACCTCTAAAATGTATCCTTCATTACTGTTTTTGTTAACATCATTTATATTAAACTTATTTATTTCATTATCATTAAGAAATCGGAAGTTACGCATTGGAAGTTTCTGCATCATTGCAAAGCCGTATAAATTCACACAGTCAAGATAAATAAGATATGTGCTTGCTTTGTCCTTATTATACGATGATTGATATTTGTTATTAGCTTTGGCATATCTTAATGAGCATTGGGCAAGACCTCCTCGAATTCCATTTTCTAACATTTGGTACATTTCTACATCAGATATTAAATCAAGCTCTACTTTAGTGTACAATAGCATAGCATCCCAACTTAACGATGGCGATGAAACATAATAGCATGGGTCTAAATTATAATAAAGTAAACTCATTTCTCGAAACTTTTCAAAAATATCGCATAATAACAGTACATCACATTTTAAATAAAGGTCTGTATACTCTCCCAAATTTTTTATTTTAAAAGTTTGCCATACGTTTAAAGCATGCTGATAATCTTCAGTTGAAATATTTTCTCCCGTTAGTTTACTGAAAAATTTTGATTGTTCTGGCAATTGGGTTTCATCATATTTTTCCCATTTGTCTACATAATCATAACAATATACACCTTTTCTACACGCTAAATTAAATAAACGATCATGATTGAAAAACAAGCGCATGTGTTGAAAATCATCCGAGTGTAACGTTTTTATCAATTTATCTAAACTAGTAGTTAAAAAGTTAAACGAATCAATAAATTTCAACTGAACTATATTTTTATTATCAATAGGTATGAATTTTGTAAACGATATGTACTTTTCTTTTGATTTAGGAATTAAAGTAATTTTTCCAATTATATCCGACAGCTCTTTTATAAATAAATGACAATCATATCCAGATAGATTGTGAAAAATTATAGGTATGTACTGACATTGTTTCAAATTTAAATTACAAGCATTGTGTGCAGGACCTCTATATTTACCTGTGAAATGATCATGATCTTTAACTTTTTTATCATTTTGTGCAAACTTGGTTTTACAAATGTAGCATAATTGAGCTGTTTTGAATGATTTTAACTCATCAGAAGTGAGAGGTAACATTGGCTGTTTATTTTGTAAAATTTTATACAGCCTTTCTATATCATTTGTAATGGTTTCAACAAATTTTTGTGCACAGTTTGGACCTCTATAACTAACCAAATCATTTAATTCAGGTTTAGATTTGCAACAAATATAATAAGCATACGATGATGCTTCATGTGACTGTACAGATTCGGTAAAAAGCGATTTATTTTTGTCTGAGTATTTGCAAAGCAAACTTTCAAAATCTCCATATATTACAATTGGAATTCTTTGGGTTCTCTCAAAGTTTGAAAATTGTAATTTGCTATGTTCATTGGGCAAAACTGTTTTTATTCTACTACAATTATGATTTAATAATTTATCTTCATTGCCATAATACAAAAAACACTCATCACATAAAAATACTTTAGCTTTATGTTTGGTTAATTGTTGGTGCACTAGGCGACTAAAGTTTTTTATTAAACAAAAATGGGCTTTATCATCTTTAGTTATGTACAACAAATTGACATGTGTAAGCTTTCGTTCACGAGTCAAATATAGAGGACCCGTTACATGATTATTAGCTTCAAGACCATAAACATTCACACTTATACAAGGATTATTTTTCTCAAATATTTTAATATCATCGAAACTTGGTGGAAAAGACATATCATTTATTTTTAAAAGCAACGTATAGTGTGGGTACGATTGCGTTCTATTAGCGTTCAATCTTTTTGGAAACATGTGGGCAATAATACACCACAAAAAACAATGATTGTCATTGTTGCGTATATTCAAACATGACTTTGTGTTTTTTATAACCGTAGGCAATTCTAAGTATGTTCCAGCTCTTAAAGGATTGTACTTGTTTATGTTTATTTCCAAATGGTTTATAGAATTAATAGCCCAGCCAGATTCGGCAAGTTCAAACTCTAAACATTTAGATATTAATTTTTCAGAGCATTTAAAATACATATTATAAACATTTGTATTCGGAACTGCTATCTCATATTTCGTGTTGAAAGATTTCATAGAGCTTTCATTATTTTTTGGCAAAATGTATGACACAAATAATTCAAAATTGACTTTAATTGCTTTATGTTTTTGAATCATAAGATTGATAATATCGCATACAGACTTTGAAATTTGATTTAAAAACGTTTCTGGAGTTATTGTTACTTCACTAGATTTAAGTGGATTCACTTTGTAACTTATGATTCTATTTCTAAAAGCAGTTGCAATAATTTGAATATTTTCGAATTCGGAGCACAGCAATCGATTAGATTTATGAATATTTGTTCTACTGTGTGCTGATAATTTTGAAACATAAATATTACAGTCTTTACAAAAAAACATGTTCATTACACTTATTTTAAATTTTATAAAAAACTATTTTTAGTAAATGTTTTTTTTTATCTGAGTCATCCAATTTTTATTTAAAAGTTGGTAAATTCTCATAATTATGTAAAATTTCTAAGTTTTTAATTTCTCAGTTCATAATTTCTCAGTTCTTAATTTCTCAGTTTTTAATTTCTCAGTTCTTAATTTCTCAGTTTTTAATTTCTCAGTTTTTAATTTCAGAATTTCTTATTTCGGGTTTTTTAATTTCTCAAGTTTCAATTTCGATTTTACATCGAAACTCTGAAAAAGTACATGTAAAATAATTATTATAAATCAAATAAATATTCTCACATTTCTTTATAAAGACTGTATCAACTATATTATAACAGTTTGCAAAAAAAAAAAAATGAGATAAAATAGTTTACATTAAAAAAAGATTAAACAGATTTATATTATTAATTACAAAAACTGCCCCATAAAGAGCACATAATGTAGAAGAGTTATTAAAAAACTGAATAAAAATTAAATTTCATTTAAGAATGTTTACTGTATAGAACAGGCTGAATTTCTTTAAATTCAGCCTTTCCAGTATTCACAAGGTGTGTTAAAGCCTTCCACACGACACTATCTTTATCGGTTGATAATTTTAATGCTACAAGAGACTGTTTCCAACGTTCATTTGGGGTAAGTTTTTCCACTTCACCCGTGTTATAAACTCTTAATTCAAAATAATACTTTCCAACCCTGCCCGGGTTTGATTGGAAGGTATAACCATCAGCCACTCGCTGAGTGAAGCAGCTCTTCAGAGTGGCAGCACGGATCAGCGGTCGAGACGATTCATCCTGAAATACATAAGATGACTAGTTTTAATTAAAAATAATAATGCGTGAGGGCGAGTAATTAAAAAATAGATAAGAAAAAAAATAGATAAGTAAAAAAAATATAATAGATAAACTCCAGACTTCCACGTTCTTGAATCTACCGTTACCATAACTATAATCTATTTATTATCTATTAGAAAAGGTCTATTTAAACACTTGTGTCCACAAATAAGTATAATTTTGATGGAGAAAATCACACGCTGTAAAACACTGGAATGCTTTTAAATGAAATGGGAATTTAACATGTTTGAAAAAAATATCTTACCTCAGAGTCTGAAGCGATGGTATTCCGTTTTCTTTTTGGAGCTGGTGTTGTAACAACTGCGGGCCCGTCGCTATCAGACTCTGGTTCTGAAGCGAAAGGATTTTTAGAAAGCAAAGACTTCTTCTTCTGAGACACTTTCTTATCTCTCTTCACAGCTGTTTTTTTTGATTTGCCGCTTGTTTTTTCTTTTGTTGGTCCAGACGTTGAAGGTGTGGAGTCCTCTTCTTCAACCCAAAAAGGATTATTCATCGACTGAGCCCTGAAAACATTATTAAAATGCAATAAATATTTTTGTTACTAACATTAGCAACATGAAACAACAGCACCCGTATTCATCAAAGGGTTCGGCAGAGGTGTGCTGTTAGTCCCTCCCCCTTACTTTTTACAGGAGCGTTTTGAAATCTCATCGAATAGGGAATAATATATTTACAGTACTTATCAGGAAAAAAAACTTTAAATGACCTAAGAATCGAACCCAGGCCTTATTTTTATTGCACGATAGAGCACCGAAGCAAGAATTATTATTAGATAAACGTTTGTAAAAATATTAATATTAATATGAAACTACAAATGCAGTACAAGTACAATAGTTTTGAAATAACTATTATATGATCTAAACTTAATTGAATAATTGCAGTGGTAAAACAATTAACTATTACAGTCCTAGGATCGAAGAAAAAATATTTATTAAATAAAATATAATACTCACATACTTTGTTTCTGCAACACTTGTGAACAACCACAAACAAATTTAAACTCACTGTTCAGTGAAATGCACTTCAGCACAACAATGACAAAATGTAAAGAAATTCTCTCACATGATTTTTATAGACCTAAATCCTAAAGCCTTAGTCATATGTTAGTATCTAACAATAATTACTTCGAAAAATTAATTAAAATAATATTTGATAATAGAATTTCATCTCTATCACCTGAGAACTTAGAGTAGATTTTATTTTATTCATTTCTCGTACTGAAGTCGCAATGTGAATGCTTCCGAATACTCTAGTTATGGAAAGTGTTTTCACAGCACTTTATCCTTATTAGAGTTTTTGGAGGCGACTGGAGACGACAATCGTAAAAGGAATGAGGTGCCAATTAACTCTGGCGGAATACATACAAACCTATAAGAAACCAATAAAATGAGATCTCTGGTAGTTATTTGTCATGTATACAGAAATGTCGCCTTATTCTTTAAACTCTCAAGTCATAAAGGCTATGTTAGCTATAGCTATCCTGCTCATTTTAATGTAAATGGAAAGAGGTGGCAATGGATTCCTAAGTGATTTTTTTATAGAACTCGTAATAAGATATTACAGAATTAGGCCGGGTGATTGAATGTTGGGAAATGAAACAAACAGAATTTTAATTTTTAAATATATTCATGAAAGGGGTAATTAATCTTCTAAGAAATAACAGATTCCTTACCTAATCTAACATCAACGTGTATAATTATAATAAGCACTTTTTTCGTTACTATTTAGTAAGGAACCTGATATTTCATAAAAGATTAATTACTCTTTTAATGGATATGTTTTAAAATTAATATTCTGTTTGTTTCATTTCCCAACATTCATTATTCACCCGACCTAATTCTGTAATACCTTATTACGAATTGTATTTTTTTTTTTTATAGAAATGAAAATTAATATTGGAAAATGAAAACAAACAGAATTTTAATTTTTAAATATATTCATTAAAAGAGTACCTAATTAATCTTCTTAGAAATAACAGATTCCTTACCTAATCTAACATCAATGTGTATGAAATAAAAAGTTTTTTTTTTTGTTTTTCTTCTTTTTTTGTTTTTATGCGATACAATCAACAATATTAGTTGTACTATTTAAATATATTATTAAATGCTATTTTATTAAGTTAATTATTAAAAAAAAAAAACGTTGATACTAACATAATGATTACATTAAATATCTCTCTCTATACTTAAAAAAAATATAAAATAATTTCAATTACATATTCTCACGAATTTTACTAATAATGTTTTCTAAATCTAAGTATATATCACTTGTGACAACATTTTCAGTTATAAATTGCACACACTTATTTGCACTGCACTCGCAAGATTTTTCTGGTAAATTATCACTCTCGTATATCTCAATTTTGATCATACATGTCCTTGAAGATGTATTTGGCGCCCTGGTTTTGATGTACGAGTAGTTTTGCTGTCGTTCACGTTTCTGTGGAGGACCTGCCGCGTCATTTTTTCTCTTCAAATTGAGTCGTGATGTAACAGATTCTTTGAGCTGCTTGTTTGGGATAAAATTAAAAAGATCCTCGTTGTCATGAAAACAGAAATAAATTGTGTTATAAATATGATTACATACAATGCCTGCATTATAATAATTAATAAAAAACAATAATAATAATTTAATATGTTAAAACTATTACTTACCGACATTGTGATTGAATCTCAGGACAATGAAAACAACCAAAAACAAAAAACTTGTATTTACTGTGTCGCAGTCAAAGGCTCTCTACGATCTAGATACAAAACAGATTCTCTTATATAAGGTATATAAATTCATGTCTATAAGGTTTAATTTCCTTCATAATATTACAACTATGTGCTTGGCGGCAGAATCAAGTCGAAACAAGTGGATATCATGATTGTACCTGTGTACTTTAATAATGAATACATATTTTATCTCATCACTGACGACACGTTTGGCGCATTCGTTAAGAGCTCGACTCGCTACATCACAATGTAAATAGTAGGTTTAAAATAGATGTTTCAATTAATGTGCCAAAGTGTTGCGGGTTCGATTCCCGCACGGAACAAATGAGTATTTGTTCCGGTTTGGTTTTGGTTTTTATGTTTTTTTTTTTTTTTTACGTTCTTTTATATTATAATCAATTACTCTATCTCCATAATACAGTTACTTTACACACGGCTACACATTAAGTTATAATTTCCAGTAATAGCTGACCTCTCAATATGGTTTTTGTATCCATCAATACAAAAAAATATGCACCACATCGTTTCAATGCAGCGCAGCGCGGCGATCGAACATGATATCGTTGTTTATTATTTTTAAGTTCACGCGATAATTTTGCTTCGCTATAACAGTTCGATACCATGCCAGTTTATGAATACGCACGACAACCGCTCGGACCGGTAAAAACAATTGGAGATCCTGTATCAAGCGCTCCACTGTGAATGAAACACAATATTCAATCAATATTATGAAGTATATAGCAGATCACGATAGTAATGTATGATTGGGGAGTTCTGGATCACGCGTTCGAGCGAAGCGAGAGCAAGTGATCCAGAACCCCCAATTATACACTACTGCGACCCAACAAATTGAATACGAATTCAATATTTCTTTTCAGAGTAGTCAGATAGGAAACGCCGACCTCATCTAGTTTAAAAAATATGATTGACGTGTAAAAGTGTTTGTACAAACCTACTTACAGAAAACAAAACAATTATCAATAAAAACGCAGGAAATTTGTCTCCGTTTCCCGCGCCCCGCCACCCTATGCGTTGCAGTGTTAGATCCGCCTAATTGATCCCATTCAACAGGACGTCTCATTAAGAATTAATTATATTCTAAAATTAATCTCACCTCTTCCATAGGGATCCCAGCCTATAGAGGCTCCTTCAAACAGGCGCGACACGCGACGCGACACAAAGACACACCTCATCGCGCGACAGGAGGCGGTGCTTTTGTGTGGCGCGCGATTTGCGTCGTGTGTCGCGCCTGTTTGAAGGAACCTTATTTCTAAACATAACTGATACGCGTAACGTGCTCATATTTTATCACTATCAGTGGCTACACGCACCTGTCAAGGTACAACAAGTACCGAAATAGGCACTTAAAGACCCACCACACAACAATCCACCTTAAAGTTAAGACTATAGGATGGAATATAAGTTGAAGGGGCTGATAGATGTAGCAAAGTTAATGGCTGACACGGAGAAATGTGGAAAAACAGATGGTAAGAAATTTATCAGGGCCCTCGTTCTAGTGTGTGGGTCGCTGTAGGTTGGCAGCGATCACTCAAGTGGTTACGTGGTTACAGCTGCGATTATGGTAATGGCGAACAGAGGTTCATATTTTTAAGGATGTTAATTAAGTGGGTGTAGTATAGGTAGGTACACTTCTGCATAATCCATCAGGGAAAAGAGGAGTGAAGTTATGAGGGTTAAATATGAGGAGGGCAAGATCATTTAGAAAGAATAGAATAGAATACTCTTTGTTATATAAACCATAAAAAATACACAAAATGTAGAAATTTTACATAGGGTGACACAATGGGCGGTCTTATCGCTACAAGCGATCTTTTACAGACAACCTTCGGATGGATTAAAGGAACAAGGAGAGACAATACTGCAGGTACTCAGTGGTGTACCATTTACATATACAACAAATACAAGGGAACTAAATGTAATTATGATGTTTAAGGCGAGAGGAAGTGTTTTAAAACCAGAATTTTAAAATTGGACACAGATAGAGCACGCCTTATCGACACGGGCAAGGCATTCCATAACCGGACATTCCATAATATTCCAGAAAGGTACGTAGGTAAGGTATAGGTAAGTCAAACGTTTTTCAGTTTAGGTAAGTTGGAGAACTTTCTGTAATGGCCCCACAAATCATAGCGCTGAAATCTAAACAATAAACCACAGCACTTATTTGGTCGTAGGTACATACGTATTAGTAGGTTCAATGTTCCCAGTCCTGGGACGCAAGCCTCCTCTATGTAAGAGGAGGCAGTAATCCTCCGTTATCTGTGAATCCTTCACACGGGCTCAGTCAGGGCTGTGGATGTCATCATGTCTTCTTGCTTATGCCGGTTTCCCCGAGATGTTTTTCTCCTGTTTCATAAGTTTTAATAATCTTATTCCTTTCGAAAAGGCAATAAGGTTTATCATTGTATTAGATTTGCTTTACATTTACAATAAAAAAAAAACAACCGACTTCAAAAAAAACACTACAAAGTGAAAAATAACTTTAATTTCGGAAGTCGGTGTCTTTGTATCTGTGTTTTGTTTTTTGCCACCGACTTCAGAAATTAAAGTTGTTTTTTTGGTAAAAAAGTTTTTATTTTACACTTTTTAGTCAGTCAGTTATTAATACATGTAAGTTACAATAGCCTAAAGTCAACTGCACATTATCTTTTACAAAATATTCCTTTTCCCGACGCAGGGACGTTAACTGTTGAGGAGTGAGTACTCCTCAACAGTTAACTAAACCATCCAGCCAACAGCAACAGCAACAGCAACACAACACACAACAGACAACAACAGGAGACTGTTAAGAACCAAAACAACTGGATGAAGCCACCATCAGCTCCATTTCACCATATGCATTGTGACGAGCATAAATTGCTTAGCAACCATATTAAAATCGAATCACAACCCGTGAAATACTTATTATTGAGAAGTTCCGGTGGCCACCTCTGGTCTTCATCATCAGTTCCACTTCACCGAATGGTGCTTTCCAAGAGCAAATGCACGAGTTACTATAAAAAATACCCAAATCGCTATACGTGTGCCTATAAAATTTGAGGATTTTCCTCGATTTCCATGGGATCCCCTCATCAGATTCTGACTTAGCGACAATGGGACCACCTCAAGAGTATACCCTTTCAAACAAAAAAAGATTTTTTTAAATCGGTCCACAATTGACGGAGAAATCGGAGAACATACATAAAAAAAAAACATATATGCAGTCGAACATATAAACGGTTAAAGAACGGTTAAAAAATATTTAAATAATATATTGCTAAATGCTAAATATTTCCGCTCGTTTTCTTTTCCTCCTATATCCTCAAAACCTAATGCAAAACGAAAACATTTATTGCCCATCACAGTCATCTTTCGCAAGATATTTCAACTCCAATAAGCCTCAGTCAGCCCCATTGAGATCATAATCCTGCAGCTGTTAGAACAATCTCGGGGAGAGTAGATATAACCTTTACCCCCGGGGGTAAAATGGCTGCTAAATAATTACAGATCATCCGGCTTCGCCCGCGATCGTGGTTTTGATCGATTAGAGTTGAGATTGAAACATAAATGTGGACGATACAATACATTTACATTTTGTTGTTTTTTATTTCTTGCACGATGGGTTGATAATTGTCAAAAACAAAACTCTAACTAAACTTGTACTGCAATTTTTGATTGCTAAGCGGCGATTAAAGCATTTTTACTTTCATCCACACAACATTCTTCTTGTCTTCTTTTTCATTAATTATTTCTTAATTTTTTTCTTATAAAGTTAAGAATGACTCAATGTTTATGGTATAGGTAAATACGCTGCTACGAAGAGTGTATTCAGTCAAGATCCGGTTATTGTGTCTTATCCACGATCTAGATATTTTGAACTTATTTGCGTGCCGAAACGTTAATTTTCTATTATTTACCTACATGAAAATCATTAAAATGCCTCATCGCACCTAAACTCAATTTATATCGCAACCCTTTACAGGATTACAAACGCGTTTATGAATGAAACAGCAACCTATTCACCCTCAAAATAATGACAAATTCCATTCAATACAAAACAAATGATTCAAACTGCTATCGTTTCTAAAAACAGTTACCGAATCTAAATTATTTCCGTTCCGAGTAACGGAACGGTTTCGAAATGATCCCAAAACAATAGCAGGATGAATATTTACGGTTTATTCATGAGTCGACGAACGAATTTAACTGCAGACTGGCGATAAGGTTGAAACGGACTGACATGGACACAATACTGTTCTTCTCATTATGTTTTAGGGGCAAAAGGGTTGTATACGGTTTGTTGTAAAATTGGAGAAACAATATGATTTGATGATGTTGCTTAGTGTTCTGTTTTTGAATGTTTCGTGTTCGACATTTAAATGTTTTGCTTTTAAATGCGAAGCGATACGAAATAGTTTTTGTTTCATGCCTTATTTATCGAAAACAGCAATCCACATCGATTATAATTATTATACCTACTTACTTTATTGAATACTTATAGGTGAATAGCGTTTGACTGCAGCTTCGTCCGCGTCGATGTCGGAAAATATCCCACGGGAACGTACTACCGGGATTAAAAGTACCCTATTTGTTAATCCAGGTTATAAACTATCTGTGTACTAAATTTTATCCAAATCTGTTGAGCCGTTTTTGCGCCAATGCGGAACATACGTCAAGTCAAAAAGACAAACGGACAAAAATTCTTCGTTACTATTTTATTATAATTATGTATAGATTAACGGTACTTACATTAAAATAGCCTCCACGAGTTCTAGGTGTGTACTGACGTTCGGCTTCGCTAAGTATATACCCCCTTGTTTATAAACGTTGCCTTTAACGATTAAACGTTTCTTAACGTTAAGCAACCCTTATAAATAAGGTGCATAGACTTTAGATCCTTTGGAATCTTTTAAAGACGGCATGTGCAAATTCTTATGCATCTAGGTGATTTAAGATGTATGATAAAAACCTAAAATGGAAAATAGAGTTTTCTTTTTCAGAGAATTCAATTCGTTTTTCATCTTTCATATTTTTCCACGTGTGTGCCTTTTTCACACCCAGTTATGGAATATGAAATAGATGACAGTGTTACTTTCGTCACTTTCGTGAGTTTTATCCGTTATAGGTATCATAATTTAAATCTCCTATAAGCTATGAAGCGAGAAAAAATAAGTGTATCGACGATAAGAATTTCCTTAGCTTGATTTGTGAAAATAATATTATATGTAAGTACAGTTGAACAAGTTATTTGCAATACAAGCTATAGAATAGAATATATTTATTGTAAAACATGAGTATACATCATAAAATATGTGCAAGGTCTTAAAATAACAGGTAGATCTGCATGTTTTGACATATCGCTCATTTGGAGAAACAACGACGTAACTGGTGCTTTTCAAATATAACAGGAGAGTGATTTAAAATTGTTTTTTTCTTTATAATGGGGTTCAACATTTCAGAACGAGACGGTAAAGTCTAGTTCTGAAATGTTGATAAATCCCAATACATAGTAAATATTTCACTCGTCTGCTCCTCTGAAAATTTGTTCGAACACAAATATCAACAACAAATTTTTGGGAAAAATTACATTTACGTCGATGTTTCTCCAAATGAGCGATATATTATGGCGTACAAAAACAACATATTATTGGTTTAGAATAAACCATAAAAGATTTGAGTCTACACAACAAACTATAAAATAAAAAACTTATTCCTAATGCTAATTAAAAAAAGGCGAAAGTATTGTTTTTACATATTTGAGGGCCAAATTGTGAAAATGTCTTAACTATAGGAATCTATTTAATTAATTGCGGTCATTTAAAAATTCCAATATGGTATAATAGCATTTGGCTATGAGATACTTTTTTAAATGTATTTTAAACGGACCAGTAGGCTTTTGCCTAATAGGTTTTGGGATTTTATTATAGATTACTGGTGCTAAACAAATAATACTTTTATGCATCAATGCCGGGGTTCATCTTGGTACGCATAATTTATCATCCCGTCGATTACGAACAGAAACGTCTGATAGTTTCTTAAATAGGTTAGGATTGGTTTGTATACAATTTTCTATTTCATAGATAAATAAGGAAGGCAGACTTAAAATGTTATGTTTAATAAAATACTGTTTGCAACTATCAGTTATTTTCAAACCAAACATAGCCCTAATACACCTTTTTTGTGACTTAAAAATAAATTCTTTATTCTTTATTATAATATTATTCTTTTTAACTCCAAACCTCAATATGGAGCCGACAATACCATGGTAGGCAGTTATAAGCGCATTGGTACTTATAATGGGTTTTATTTTATAGAGGGCATAGGCGGAAGAACATACTTTTTTATTTAATTCTTCTGTGTGTGCTTTCCAGTTCAGACGTTTGTCAATGGTTACACCTAAAAATTTAGCTGTATCTACCTTTTTTATAACAGTTATTTTGTGTTGAACATTAATATTTGGTGCTTCTATACGTTGACTGAAGAACATAATTTTTGTTTTTTCAAGATTGATTTTTAAATTATTGTTATTATCCAGTAACTTTTGAATTGATTGTGTTATTAATTTCATGTTCATACCTACCTTTATTTATAGAATTAATAGTGACTGTGCTGTCATCGGCAAAAAGTGAAACGGGATAATTAGTTAATAATGGCAAGTCATTTATATAGATTATGAATAACAAAGGACCTAATACGCTCCGTTGCGGGACTCCATATTTAACGATACGTTTTTTTGATGCATATGTTTCTTTTTTTTTTGTATTAATGTTTATTTTAGAAATTTCTGTATATTGTTTACGATTTTCCAGATAAGATTTAATGAGATTTAGTAGATTGCCTCTAATGCCATAAGCTTTCAGTTTATAAAGGAGAATCTTAAGATTAACATAATCGAAAGCCTGGGTCATATCGCAGTAAATGGAACATACCGTTACCGGCGTCCTTTTATCCACATTACCCATGACGGTATTTATAAAATCAAAAATAGCCATGTTTATTGTTTTATTCTTGCGGAAACCTTTCTGGTGTTCTGTAAGAAAGTTGAATGTTTTTAAATAGTTATAAATTTGATAATATATGTATTTTTCAAAAACTTTCGAAATTTTAGGAATAAGTGCAATACGTCTGTAACAATTCATACTTTGCTTGTTGTCTTTTTTGAATATGGGTTTAATGGGCTAAAATATTCACTTTTCCACTACACGGCCAGTACCAATTATTTTTGTGTGGCTTATAGTTATGACACACTTAAGAGAGTGATGTAAAAGAATTGACTACTTAGCACAACCACAACATTGTTTAAAAGTAAGAAGTTGCAAGTGTTTGTGTGTTTTTTAAAGGATGTCGTGATGGCGTAGTGGGTTATGGGTTCAAATCTGTGCAAGCACTAATGACTCAGAAGGTCCATATGACTTTTCAATTCATATGGACCTTCTGAGTATACCTAGCACATTGCTGATATCGTTGATGGAAAAACATCTGGAGGAAACCTGGACTTACCTATCTATACATATAATAAAATCGTAGCGAAGTCAAAACTGATTATTATTTTTAATTATTTTGTTTTGCGAGGTTATCTATTTTCGTAGGAAATTAGACTGAGATGAGAGAGAACGCAATATACCAGTGTATGACAACCGTCGAATTATTCCATTACTTCACTGGGCTGAATAGGGAGCGAATATAAAAGATAGATACAGATTTAACCTTTTAAAAGATTAGTATCCCGCTATGCCTTTAAGGAGATGTGCAGTCAATCATGACATAATAATAAAAGAACGGCTATTTTAGTCAACTTTCAACAAAGCAAATAGCTTAGCAGTTCGACGACGATCTTCTAGCAAAGCTTGCAACTGGTAAAAAATCGCTAATTATCTGTGGTGACTTCAATATTAATATCTTAGAGAAAAGTTCAAATAGCAGTCGATTATTAAGTCTTTTTAAATCATTCAATTTGTCAAATGTGTTTTCAGAACCAACCCGCATAACTAAAAATTCTGCTACATGTATTGATAATGTTTTTTGTAGCTGCGACTACTTAGTTAAAGCCATCGTAAATTATCTCACTTCTAATCACAGCGGTCAAACCGTTGCTTTCAAGTCCAACACATCATTACAAAAAATTCAGATACAATCTAGACAAATAACACCCAACAATCTAAATAAATTTAATAATAACTTAATTAGTAAGTTAAGTATACCGAGCCATATTATAAATAATGTAAATGACTTGTATGAGGAATTCTTTTCGGTAGTGCGCACCGAGTTCAATATTACTTTAAAAAAGAAAACAAAAACTATTTGCCCAAATTTTTTGTTCAGTGACTGGGCAACAAAGGGTATTAGGAAAAGTAGGGAAAAATTATTTGAGCTGTATGGCCCTATGCCTTATATTAACTCTGAAACTTTTAATAAATACGTTGCTACTTACTCTAAAACTTTTAAAAATACCTGCAAGGTAGCTAAAGCCTTGTTTTAGCAACAAGATCAAATCAGCCGATAATAAAATAAAGACGGTTTGAAAAATTATCAATAATGAAACTAACAGGAATAAAAGACATAATAATGATTTCAAACTCGAGACTTCTCGTGGTCCCATAAGCACTAACAAAGAAGTTGCTCAAGAATTTGTAAATTTTAAAAAACTACTGAAACCTTAAACTCGTCACCCTCGCGTTGTATTGACATATTAAAAGCAAACGTTTCATCCTGCCCGACTGAATTTAAATTCAAGCATATAAACCCCATAATAGTATTAAAAGCTTTCAAGAAAATCAAGATTAAACTAACCGAAGATATATGAGGAATGTCTATCAAAGTGTGTTCCTCCATTATTGAGACTATAGCGCCGTACTTGGCCTTAATATTTAATTTGCGTGTGGATCAAGGAGTCTTCCCGGATCTAATGAAATACAGTAAGGTAATACCACTTTTCAAATCAGGGGATACTAAAGACACCAATAATTATAGACCCGTATCCGTGTTGCCGGTTTTCAGCAAGGTGTTTGAAAAGGTAATGCTGAATCAAATGCTCAATCATTTTAACACCAATAAAATCTTACATGATCAACAGTATGGTTTCACCAAGGGACGTTGTACGACTGACGCCGGTGTCACCTTATTAAAACACATATTTACGGCGTGGGAAGAGGCCCAAGACGCTGTAGGGATCTTTTGTGACCTCTCCAAGGCATTTGATTGCGTCGACCACGAAACCCTAATCTTGAAACTTGAGCATTACGGACTTGGAAAATTTGCTCTCAGTTTAGTAGAATCTTATTTAAATGATAGACAACAGCAAGTTCAAATAAATGGTGTCAATTCACTCGGTTTAAAAGTAAAAATGGGTGTACCACAAGGCTCGATATTGGGTCCTTTCCTCTTTTTAGTATATATTAATGATCTACCCCATTTGTTAAAAACCCTACCACAAATGGTGTTATTTGCTGACGATACTTCTTTAATTTTTAAAATTAATAGACGTGCATCAAATCTTGACGACGTAAATAACGCCCTACTGCAGATCCAAAATTGGTTCACTGCTAATAATTTAGTATTAAATGGGAATAAAACTAAGTGTATTAGATTTTCCTTACCAAATGTCAAAAGTACAAATTGTGAGATAGTATTAGATCAAGAGAAACTAGAATTCGTCGATAAAACTGTTTTCCTGGGCATCACGCTTGACTCAAGGCTTCAATGGGGTCCTCATCTAACATCCCTTGCAGGACCGCTAAGTTCAGCAGCATATGCTGTGAGAAAAATCCGTCAATTTACTGATGTAGGTACCGCGAGGCTAGTCTATTTTAGTTACTTTCATAGTATTATGTCGTACGGTATTTTACTATGGGGACGGGCTGCAGACGTCGAGTCTATTTTTATTCTGCAGAAAAGAGCCATCCGAACCATATATGGCCTCCGCAGGCGCGACTCTCTAAGGGAACGGTTTAAAGATATTAACATCATGACGGTACCTTGTCAATATATCTATGAAAACATCATGTACGTAAAGAAAAATCTACATCTTTTTAGTAAAAGAGGTGAAAGACACAATTATATCACTAGAAATAGGGATCAATTAGTTCAACCAGGTTTCAGGCTGGCTAAAGTAGACTCATCTTTCATGGGGTACTGTTTAAAATGTTACAATAAAATACCTCCCCATATTCTTCAACTGAATGAAACTAAATTCAAATCTTGTATAAAACGCACACTATGCAGCCAAGCATATTATAAGTTGGGGGATTACATCGCTGATAAAAATGCTTGGCTCAACGCTGGTCCTGCTCCACAAGGGCGCATAAAATAATTGATTAGCATTTGAAACTACTGTTGGAGCTGCTGAAGATTTTAAAAACTTATCTTTGCATTGTATAAATTCAATGTTTTAGTATTGTATAATTGCATAGTACATGTGTGAGTACTATGTACCTACTATAAAGCTACCATTTAATAGGTTTTTCTTTCATTGACTTGAATGTGCCCTGGCGGCTGAGAGTATGTCATGCTCACTCTAATGTCTCGCTGGTGGTGGCGTGTGTGTTGGATCATTAAGTTCCCTTCAAAATGGTTGAGCTGAATGGTGCTGATCCATGCGTCATGTTCGTGAACGGGCGCCGTCAGTGGGGACTGGTCATTTCTTAGCTGCCACGGCTTATTTTAATTTAATTTAATATTTGAATTGCTTTTGTCTTTTTATTACGGACGCTTTTAACGTTCTGCATCGTTCTCACATGCATAATTTCAACATGAACGATGTAATCAATATTTTGTAGTTAAACATTTTTTGATGTAAAAGAGTGTCCATAGAGTTTCTTGCCCGTTCTTCTCCATAGGTACCTACTACGTTTTGGAATGGGTAACTAGCTTCATCTTTCTGACTGACTGACCCCTTGACAATTCAAAAGTGCCTGTAATTGGTTTATTTGAAATAAATGCTTTGAGTTTGAGTTTGAGTATGACGACTACTTTGCAAACCTATGTTCGATTCCCAGTTTGATATTTTTTGTGCTTCCTTTTTTTACATTTTGGTACACGGTTATAATATGACAGTTCGTAAAACGTTCATAGAAGAACATAAAGTTTATGGCCCCTCTGTCATCTTTGGTTACAATAAAAATAAATATCTATGGTTAGGTGACTGTTAAGGCGAAACCTTTAGGGTAGCCCGGGAAGTTCAAATTTTCTTATGGTTTTTTAAAATTTCAGGTCAGTATCAGGTTGAACGTCAATCTAAATATGATTTTCAGCCGTAGCGAATATTTATTTATAGAATTATATTCACAAAAATCATCAATACATCTCTATAAGTTCATATTACCCTATTGAACGACTATTTCATGAAATCTTGACATTCGAGGCCAATTCTAACTTAGGGAATTGTGTTGCTGATTCTAATGATCATAATTCTATATACCCATATATAGCCATATTTCTTACTGCCGCGAATCATATTTTAATCAACATACAACCTGACACTGACCTGCAAATTGCATAAAAACTTAAGTAATTTTGAATTTCGCGGGCTACCTTAACGCATCCCCCTTAATGAGAAATCCCGTACATTTACAATCTATTGTAATGTTATTTTAATGATAGCTATTCGCCAGGAATAATCTGTAAGAAAGTTTCAGTTTATATGCGTCAGTCAGTTTATCAGTGTTGTGCCATTAGGTAGTATATACAAGAAAGCAGGCATTCATTAATTGACTAAAAACGAAAAACTTGGCAAGCAATGCGAAATTACTACAGCAGGCTGCGGGTGTCGAACTCAAGACGAGCTGCTTCTCACACGGAAAACTGTACGTCGTTTGCTCGTGCGTCACCAATCCTGACTTTCTTCATATTTTGGCTGCTGAGACCAAATCTATTAACGTAGTAAACAGGAAAGTTTTATAAAAATGTGGCTGTTGTTTTAGTATATTTTGGTGTCTTACGACTTCGACGCGAAATCGTGGGCAGAAGCTAGTTGTTAATATAAGTCTGAAGTCACCAACCCGTCTTGAGCAAGCGTGGTGATCAATGCTCGTGCCTTCTCGGTATGAGAAGAAAGCTTTTGCCCCGCCGTGCAGCAGTGGGACAAAAACAGGCTGGTACTATCATTAGTTGCAAGTTAGCTGCCTGTATACCAAATAGCCTGTTTGTCTGTACCTACCTACGTAATAAAGTGAGTAAATTTTCAAAAGGCCCAATTTTTTCGTAGAGAAACAAAAAGGAGAAAAAAAATTATTTAAAGAGTGAAAAACTGTACAAACAATATAAAAGGCACCGTACAAAGAGAGCTGTCGTAGTGAAAAACAGAGAGGGCTTCATAGAGAGCTTTATCAGCTTCAAAATGGTGGGTTTAAAAGTGCGAGATTTCCCGGTGTCCTAATATAAGCATCAGCGCGTTCATTTTATTTAGCGAACCCGAACACATCGTCCCGCCGCGCCGCACACTGGTTCCATATCACGAAATCATTAAGTTAGGGTTAAGTCAAGTTGCATCGAACTGATTTTTTGTGGTAAACTACTGACGCCATTACAGACACCTTTTGCTGATGTAGTTTTTCTACGCTAACATTATTTTCTCTAAACAAAAAATTATTCAATGTTTTTTTTTCTACGAAATTAATGCATACTTCGCAAAAACTACAGCAGTAAAACAGTTCGATTCCTTGACCTTCAACTTGTCTTAACCCTAAGTCAATGATTCCGTGATGGAACCAGTGTGCGCCGTCAGAGGGAGCCTTCCGGTTTTCCGAACCAATAAGTGACAAAAGATCGCGACGATCGCTTCTATTAGGACACGGCCTTTTGTTTACTTTCCCCTTTATTTATAAACGCTACTTAAAGTTAAGTAGCGATTAGCTACTGTTTTATCATAGATTTTTGACGTTTAAAACGCCTCTTAACTTTAATCATCGTTAATAAATAAACTCATTTACATATGTTTCACAATTTAACCCACGCTTTCCGTTGAAATTGGACTCCCTGCCAGCTCTAGTTAAAAACTGGTAAATCAATCTTTTTCACCTACAACAATATTATCCATTTATAAAACTGACGGCGAATAAATCGAAGTACGGTGTTGTTCGGATACGATTCACGAATGTAATAACCAAAGCTTTTCGATTGTGACCATCGATCAATCCGGTATATTTAGAGCACATTGAAAATGTATGGAGGCAATATTTTTAAATGGGTTTGGAATAAATATGTTTGAATTTATAAGTAAACTTCCACCCCAATTTGGATTTTAAAATTTACCCTTTTTGGGTACTTACATATTTTCAAATATTTAAATGTGTCTTCCGTTTTTGAAGAGACTTTTCAATTCTAAAACATTGCAGAGTTTTGCTTAGTGGGTCCCCTATGTTGTTTCGAACGCCGCTGTTGCGACACACGCTGTTGCGAATTATTTTTCCACTGCCTCACAGGTTCGAAAGCTCATGGACTCGAATGAAGTAGTCGCGAAAGACGCTGTTTCGAAAAACATTTTCACTGCCTCATACGCTCGAATGCTTGTGATTTCGATTTATTTAGTCATAAAGTGTACAGAAAAGTATTTAAGTTTTAATTTAAACTGGCATCGAGTAGCCGACGGAGCCCCGCTAGGCGGGGCTCCTACTTCTGGGCGGTTTAAAAAAAAATAACCACGAAGGGGACGGCGGGGTCTTCCAGACCCCGCCATCCCCTTCTAACCTAACCAGTCCGAGTCAGAGTGCCCCAAGTCCCGAGCTCGCTTCGCTCGCTCTGGCATCCTATCCTACTGTTAATATTAGTCACCATTTCATTATTTATAGTACCTCGCCTATGATTTCTAGTAGCAAATAGTTAGTAACTATTTGCTACTAGCAAATAATGCTGCAATTTGCTATTTGCAGTGTAGTATAGTGCGTAACTTTAATAATAATATTAAATGTTGATGTTGACACCGAATTTGTTGATTTTATTTAATTACTGCTTAAATACTTTTCTGTACACTTTATGACTAAATAAATCGAAATCACAAGCATTCGAGCGTATGAGGCAGTGAAAATGTTTTTCGAAACAGCGTCTTTCGCGACTACTTCATTCGAGTCCATGAGCTTTCGAACCTGTGAGGCAGTGGAAAAATAATTCGCAACAGCGTGTGTCGCAACAGCGGCGTTCGAAACAACATAGGGGTGCCTTGCTTAGTTGAGCATTAACGTATTATCTAAACGACTGCAATAGACTGAAAAATTCCATTTCCTTGGCCAAGATATCCAATTTCCATTAGCAGTAAATATGACGTCTACGGAAAAGCAAAACTCTTTTGAAATTCGAGCAGCGAACTTGACAGTAAATTAAATATGGCCACGTTGCGTTCGGAAACAGCGTTACAATCTGGCATGGCTGTGCGGTCGGAAGCATTAAAAAACTAACAAAGTATAACGAAACGGAATATCAGAGTGAAGCGATCTCTGGGGTTTTACTGCCCGTCTGAATGTTCAGTCAAGCACGTAAAGCTGCATTCATATTGGAATAGGGAATATTATTTTTAATGCAGAATTTTTCTTTCAGTCAATATTTTGCCTGGGTGTGATTTGGCTTGAACTACTCTGAAAATTATATACGTTAACGTTGCAGGACTTGCTACATTTATTGCGGCACTAATTAAAGTGTAAGTACTTTACTAAAAACCTACCCACTTAGTTGTGCCGATTCGATATGAAATAAGTCATTCAAGTTACTTATTTTATTGCTTTCGTGAATTTTAATGCAGATAAAGGACTGACATTGACTGCGACTTAATTAATAACATCTAAAACGGACAGAATAAAACCAAGCAACAAGAATCAGTTTTTAACAAAGTGCTTACTATTCACTAGATTCACAAAGTATTTCACTTTAAGAAATTCCCTTTATTAAATGCTATCAGAAATGCTGAAGACTCAAATAGATTTGTAGCTCTAAATGATTCATAAACCTTTTAAAGCAATCCGTTAGTATTATTTGAACAAGCCTTAGTAAATTCCCAGTGATCAATCATTTGCATTTGTGTGTTATCTTGATCAACCCATATTTAGGGACACGCATGTGTGTATGGTTGTGCGTTTATAAAGTTGTCATTATTTGTACTTGACTATTATAATAATTATAGGAACTTACGTTTATATTTATTCGTAAATAATAACAGTGGTGGCTAGTTTTGTAGTGTAGTTATGGAATCATTTGTGCCTATCTATCGAATTTCTAATAGATAAGTACCTAAACATACAACTTGTATTAAAGTACGGGTGTCACCTTTGGTAAGTAAAAAAATACCAACAAATAAACACGACCAAAATATAAGTAAGCAAGTACCTACTTACCTCAACAAAGGAGATAGCTTTTTGGTTCGGCGATTAGGCCCACCAAAAATTGTGGTGACTATTAATTAAACGTATGTTGATTTGTTTCTTATGATCTCTAGATTACAATGGTTGGTACAATGGTGGATTACAAATAATAATACTTCGTCTAACGGGAATACTGAGAAATACGATCATAACCTAAAAATTCACTAAAACAGCTGTTGTTCAGCTAATAGGTTGGCCTCATCAGTATTATAATTTAGTTAAATAGTACACTGTTCAGTATAAATAGTAGGAATATAGGGTGTTTTGAGCGGGTCATGAAATCAAAAATCACATTTATGTAACAAAGCATTTTTATTACTGTAAATACCTATATAAATTTCAACGTCAGACGACTTAGAAGTAGTATTTCATCTAAAAAAGATGCAGGTCGCTCGACCTCTCATCTTGATACCGTGTGCACTGTCCAAGATAAAAATACTTAAATATCGCACGCTCAACATTATATGTGTACAACAGCCAACAGTAACAACGTCTGTCCACCAAAAAGTTGCTACAATAACCAGCAAGATCAGCTCTAGTGGTAGAACTCAATGTTCTAGATAAATAAGCGTATTCCAACTAATATCATTATTGTTATCTGTGGTGTACTGGAATCCACTGCAAAATAATGTTCTATTTCGCAGAGTCAACAGGCTCAATATACGTTTGTTGTGCAGATCGACATAGAAAGTAAATATTCCTGTACCTATCCAAATCTCCAAACAGTTTCAATACTTGTTGCATCATCAATTTGCACTTTCCCCAAACTGCATCTAGACGGTTTGACTGAAACAAGGAAAATAGCCATGCGTTCACAAGTTACCGCACATCTGCAGTAGTCTCGGACAATGTCTTCGCACATTGCGTTGAAATCTTACTGAACAATTAACACAACATCCTTCTGGAGTAAATGCTGTACCACATTCAATATTCCATATTCATTATAATCCTTCAATTACACATAGAAGGTTACTTTTTTTAGGTATAATACGATTAATAGACGTTACAATACAGGGGGCCGAAAAAAATCTATCTACATTGATTTTCCCAAAAAAAAAACGAGTAACTTAAAAAAATAATCTTCATCATATTTTTTCTTTTAGGCCTCTTACGAGTTAACTGTGTAAGCGCTCAAATGTGATCAAGTCCCCGTCACCAACTCATAAACTCTATTTACATCAGACTTGAATATAAAATATTTCAAGCTACTAGCTACTGCCCGCGGCTTTGCCCGCTTGGATATTAAAATTATCCCACGGGAATGTGCTACCGGACCAAAAAGTAACCCATGTGCTTCCCCGGGATACCGTCTATCTCCTTGACAAATTTCATCGAAATCCTTCAGCGATTTCGGCGTGAAAAGGTAACATACAGACAGAGTTACTTTCGAATTTATAATATTAGTATGGATTACTGACTCCTATAATTTCAAGCCGGAGTTTTTATTACTTAGGTATTCTCGGCCGCTTTCGACAGACTCAAGTGTTAATGTACCCACTCTGAATACATAGGTAAGTTCAAATCGTCCCCTAACTCCATTACTTTTCGTTCAAAGGCTTAGAGCTTTACGCAAAATATTTTACCCCTTCTTGGAAACGAAGTTTTAACACGGTTTCTAGAAAGCTTTTTAATATTATAACTATGATAATCAAATTAAAGATACAGATTAACGGTATTTAGCTTTTTAACCGATAAGTAGACACTTAAATTAATTAAAACTTAATTCTTTTTCAATTTCATAAGTAGACAATAAAGAATAACAGTTCTCGTTTAAAAACCGGCCAAGTGCGAGTTGGACTCGCACACGAAGGGTTCCGTACCACCGTTCAATAATGAATACTACATATTTAAAAAAAACCTTTCTTGTATGGGGACCCCTTTTAATTTTTACCTTTTTTATTGTTATTATTTGTTGTTATAGCGGTTATAGAAATACACACTCTGTGAAAATTTCAACAGTCTACGTATTACAGTTCAAGAGATACAGCCCGCTAACAGACAGACGGAAGGCAGAACAACTGAGGCTTAGTAATAGGGTTCCGTTGGCTACCTAATAAAAACGAACAATTTGGGGTAAAATTAATTCTTTGCAAGACCAAAATTCGGAGTTCCTCAAAAATAATATTTGGTCCGTTTCGAATTCATGAATAATTCTTTGTAGGTGCTCATATAATAAGCTTTTGAGAAAACGTTTCCTTTGTCTGGTCTACAGTAAAATATATTCAATCCAAATCCAATAAAATGATTTTCGTTTTGCCCTTTGTACCATAATTATCAGAACGCTAGGAAAAATATTGCACAAATCTTCCAGAGGAAAACTAATGTAATTCCCGGATCACCAGGAAAACTTATTTACAAAAGATGTGTCAAATTTGTCAATCCCGCTACCTGTATGCTGCCAGCTGACGTAATCGGATTACCGACACGAGTTATGCTACAACATAAATAGGATTACCGAATGCCTGCGTTTTAACCAGATTTTCTTAGCTTGACGGTAAAAAAATATTGCCCCGCGATTTATTAAACAGCAACTTTATTACGGCGCGGGCTTGACGTATCGTATAATTAATCAATGGTACCCTCAGTGTTGCGCGGCAATCTTTCGTATGCGAGACGATCGATCCCTACGTTTTACATGAATAATCGGGTGCCTTTGAATCGAGTGCCGAACGAGTCATTAGCTAATCGGATCATCTATAATACCGACAAAAGTCAAGTGATTGGCTATCGAAAAGCTTTATTACTTTACCTTTGCGCCTTGTTTTCTTTACGCTTGCGCAAAAACCTTTTATTTTTCCGGAATGAAAGGCTGAACTCTAGTCAACACTAGTGGTGCAAGCAAGCTTTCTATTTTGTAAATTAGGTACTTTAGGGTCTTATTTAATATATATCGCTGTCGGTTTGTAATTCGAGATTTTATAACAGGAAGTCCAACACCTCTTATCATTCTACTATCGGACCTACCCTACAATATACCACGAACATAAATTTTAATAAATTCAACACTTCAGTGGCCGTCACACCCCTAAACAATAGTGACGTGGCCATTGTTATACGCAGGAAAGCATTTAAGGGCCTAACACTGACCCATAAAAGTCAAAGTTTATATTGGGTCGCGTGGAAAATAGTGGGATTTATTGTCGAAAATAATGCGGTGAAAAATTGGGTTGCCCGACTACTGATATAATAAAGATTATCTACGTAAACATTTGTTTTAAACACAGTAAAATATTTCTATCTAAAAACCGGCCAAGTGCGAGCTGGACTCGCACACGGAGGATTCCGTACCACCGTACAATATATAACACTATTTTTTTAAACTTTATTTGTATAGGGACACCCTTTAAATTTTACTTTTTTTTTGTTTTAGCGGCAAGAAAAGTACACTCTGTGCGTAAATTTGAACTGTCTACCTATTACAGTTTATGAGATACGCCCGCTGTGCAGTGGTGGCCCAGTGGTATCGGCCCCGACTTACGACTTATAAGTCGTGGGTTTGGACCCAGGCAGGCACTTTACTTTGCGTAAATAATTTCATCACCACTGCTCTCAAAACGGTGAAAGAAAACATCGTGAGGAAACGAAAAAAAAAAAAAAAATGTCCTAAAAATTCGAAGCCAAAAATTCGAAGATATATGACATCTTCCAACCCGTACCGGGCCCGCGTGGTAGATTACAGCCCATTCCTTCTCAACGAGAGGAGGCCTGTGTCCCAGCAGTGAGAACATTATAGGCTGATTATGCCCTCTGACAGACAGATGGACGCACAGCGGAGGCATGACAGGGTTTCGTGGCACCCATTGAGTACGGAACCCTAAAAAGAGGTGATTCGATATGTTCTGCAGTCGACGATGACACGACAGTTTATGTATATTACTACCCGAGCTTATATGTATTGTATAGGAAAAATACAATCACCAACTGTACATAAACAAACTTAACGTAGGCCTAAAGGTACAAAAGTAATTGTAATAATAAATCTAGACAATACTGAACAACAAGACAGTTGTAACAATAGATCTCGATAGAACCTACAAAAGTAATAAAGTTATCTAGGGTCTGCTGCCATGAAAGTGAATTTATTGATATAACTTAGCAGTTATCGCCACCTGTGTCTTGGGGATTTATTCGACAAAATGTTTTTCTTGATAACTAAGTAATAATTTTCAAGATTTTCCACTGTCAAGTCGTGAAATGAATTGAAACCTTTCGTCTCCATTACCTTTCGGTGTTTAATTGAATCATGTGTTGCGTAATGTCATGTAATTTATTGAATTTTGTCTATCGCGCATCTTTAACATATTTCCTGTAAAATGAGAAGTCTGACCCCTGTGATACAGGAACTCCTAAAGGGTACAAGAACCAGGGCTACACAGGTGTTTGTGTCTTGAAAATAAATCTATTATTATTAAATTACAAGCTGACTCGACAGACGTTGTCCTGTCTTAACTATGAATGTCATATGTCGTTTAGTTTTAGTTTTGACTATTTAATTGACTAAAACTAAAACTATAGACTCGTTCATCAACCGATCCATCTGTGTTTAACGATATTTGCAGCGCGCATTCTGTCGATTGCTGACAGTTATTTCAAACAACTGACAGTTAAGTAAAATTAATATTGGCGTTAAGTTTTCTTAAATTTTGTAACGTTCCGATCAATTTCCTTAATTTTTTATTTCATAAGATCCTTCTCCTGACAATAACGAACACAACATTTTTTTTTTTGTGAAATCGTTCCAGCCGTTCACGCGTGATGGCGTGACCAAGGGAAATAGGGATTCATTTTTATATATATAGATATATAGATGACAATTAATCATCAAAATGAAAGTGGGAAAGGAGTTAGAATATTTTTTGTGCTGGTATCCAACCAACTTTTGGGCAGAGGCCATAATGTAAATGAACATCTAAAATATCTCTGTTCGTTTGTAACTTTGGTAATGCGTTGGGCGCCATACTTTCCAGTTAGGAAATTTCATAAAAGGCAAAGATTCAGCATCTGCCAAAACCAAGGAGTGGTTAATTCAGAAACAATAGTAATGTGCAATAATTTTTTCTAGCAAGGAAGTCTACAAATTTCTCAAAACTGTCGCTGTGTGATAAATTTAGAGGAAGAAGAAATAAACAAAGTATTCGTTTGACCATTTTGTCCCACGCTGGGCGCCAAAGTAAAGATATGTTTAATTTTCAACTGCAGGAAAACTCACGATAAAAAGAGAATAATACGTATAAATGACGTAGAAAATGAGGTACATAACAACTTTTAACGCTGTCGTTAGGTGCTTAACACAGTCCCGTATCGGGCGCCAAAACTTAAAAGTACATAGAAAAGTAATTGAAAAAAGATTTAATGATATAAATAAGAAGTTAACAAAAAAAATATAGCTATCGCTAAGTGACAGAAATAAACAACCTATTCGTTTCACCATTCTGTCCTGCGTTGGGCGCCCAAGTAAAAAAACATATATTATATATTTTTGAAGAGCAGGAAAACTCATGATAAAATGAGAATAATTGGTACAAAAGACGTAAGATATGAGACAAAATAACAAGCTTCGACGTTGTTGCTAAGTGCTTTATGTAGTCCCGTGTTGGGTGACAAAAGAAAGCCTTCCAAGTTTAACAGAAAATTAGACAAAAAATTGAGGCAAGACGATAATGTTATAAAATTGTTGAGGTTAACATTCACAAAGTTAAGAGATTATAAAGGATTTTCAAGCTGCTTAATCTTATTCCTATGCATAAAATTTTACTTTATATACAGCAAAAGCTTTTACTTTATAAAGGTTTTCTCGCTTAAGTTTAGTATTCTATCTTGTTTTTTAATAACGTTCAACATTTTGACAGCAGCTACCAGCTCGAAAACTAGCACGCACCAAAGTAAGACACGTTAATTTTACCGTCAATTTATCTCAATAACGTTGACAAGGGATCCCAAAACGTTGGAGCTCGGATTTCATGAAACAGACGGCCTGCTGTGAACATCATACATAAGTAAATAGCTAATAAAGCTGCGACGGGCCACATGTGCCATAGAGACCCTATTCAAAGAGATTGTGTACATATAGACTTTCTATAAGTAGGAACAGAAATAGAACTGGGTTCTACGGTCATGGCTGTGAGTGTGACCTTTGAGGGTTAGTTATCTACACGGTTTGTTTGTTTTACTAGAAGCTTCACTCTGTCTTGTATACTTGAGTTAATCTGGAGACAACTGAGAAGATTTCCTCTTTTATTGTAGGTTTTCTTCGTGGCATGCGTTAGAAATTATCTGGATATACCTAGCACCTAGCAGCCCTGAATGAAATTTTGTCTATATATATTCTCACTCTTGTAATTTATTTATTTACTAAGGCACCATCCCAATATAAAAATCACAAATAAATAAAATTCATTCAATTCATTACATCATTAAAATAAAACAAGTGTATTTAAATTCATTAGATTATTAAAATAAAATACATGTAACATTCAAAACAATCCATAAATTAAAAATAACAACATTAAACTGAGTAGTCATAAAAATTACTTTTCTAAATTGTCACTAACAAAAAATATAGGTGTATTTATATAACAAAATCTTTACCTTATTAATAAGTTTCCAGTTTCGGGCCAAAAGCGAAAAATGCTGCTTACAAAAATGTACTCTCTGGCGTTAGTATAAAATCTTAGAGAGCTAATACAGCCGCAGTTCTAGAATCTCGCAATGTAAGTACTTTTTCATTGAGGAAAACATCCTATAAGCTAGAAAAATATCGTCTCGAAAATGCGGCGTAAAACATGCAAAGTTGACGTTTAAATCAAATGAACCGAGTAATTGATTAATGCCGCGCTATTCGGTAGGTACGCTTGCAAGTCGGCGGCGTAGGTTCTCCTATTTTAACTTTCTTTACTAGTTTATAATCACCGGGCTCATTAATATAATATAATATTTATGTCCAATAGCATGCTTTAAATGCTATTACGAAGTGATGTTGCCGAGATATTTATTTTATGGGGCGATGCTGCAGCTATGTTATTTTTGCAACAATTTTTTTTAGCTAGATCGATTATGAATTCTTGTAGGTCCTGTCTCCATGGTTCTTTTCTTGGCTTTTTGAAACTATTAAAGTAATTAGCTATGCAACAACATACACACACACATTCTAACAATGCTATGTATACCTATTATCGGCATTCATAACAGCATCCTAATTACGTAACAATCTAACACAATCTGAATCATTTTGAAGCATATTGCTAATCCATTGCTTCATATGTATGTATGTACAATTAATAGACAAACTCCAAAATTGCCTTCAGCAAAACAGTATTACTACTTTAGTTCCGAGAAATAATCGCATTATTAAACCATGGATAACTTTAGGAAGTTTGCGCTGTATTCGAAACAGAAATAATATGCAAAGAAAGCTACGATCTGATCCACAAAACAATATTTTACAAATTACTTACAGAAGATATCGCAATTATTTCAATAGTTTAGTTAAAAAACTTCGAAGAAAATATGATAGGGAACAACTATTAAAGGCAAAAAAGAATACGAAACAAATATGGAACACAATTAACAATATAACTCAACGTAAACTTAAAAAAAAAAACTCAGAACTATTAGAGATAAAGACCACCCCTCATGCTTCAGTAGACCACATAAACGATTATTTTTCTAACATTGGGAAAATCCTGGCAGAAGAC
Organism: Griposia aprilina; assembly: GCA_916610205.1. Classification (NCBI taxonomy): domain Eukaryota; kingdom Metazoa; phylum Arthropoda; class Insecta; order Lepidoptera; family Noctuidae; genus Griposia; species Griposia aprilina. Next base: position 12,633,415 of record OU744305.1, read on the forward strand.
ATTACCTCCGCTAACCGATCACAATTTCAACACGATTCTGATCATATCCTCTCACAGACTTCCTCCTTCGTGCTTCTCGAAACGGATCTTAGAGAAGTCTATAACGTGCTAATGGGCCTTAAATCTGACAGCGCTCCAGGCTGGGATAGAATTACAACATTTTTTTTTTAAACTGCCCATGAATTAGTCGTACCCATAATTTGTGTTTTAGCCAAGGGAAATTTCCACCAGCCTTGAAGCAAGCCATAATTACTCCTGTGCACAAGGGTGGAGACAAAGACGACATTAACAACTACAGACCTATCTCTGTATTGCCTGCAATATCTGAAATCATTGAAAAGCTAATTAACGCAAGACTAACCAGCTACACTAATAAATATAACATTATTTCACAAGCTCAATACGGTTTTAGACAAAAATTATCTACGGAAGACGCAGTTACAACATTAATCACTCATATTGTTAACTTAGTAGATTTAGGAAAAGATATCTAACTGTATTTCTTGATTTGAAAAAAGCGTTCGATACCGTTTCTGTCCCCATTCTTGTGCGTAGTCTGGAAGGTATAGGCGTAAGAGGAGACCCGTTAGTTTTATTAATAGATTATCTACGGGATCGTAGGCAAAAGGTTAAGGTAGGAGAGTATATTAGTATGGACTCTTATGTGACCTACGGTGTTCCACAGGGTAGCGTACTGGGCCCCACTCTATTCTTAATTTATATAAACCATCTCTGCAAAATGATGCTAGATAATGGTCGCGTTTTCTCATATGCAGATGACACTGGTATTACTTTCTCTGGTGATACATGGGAATCCGTATATCAATATGCTGAAAAGGGTCTTTCCAAAATTGCTGACTGGTTGAACTCACATCTTCTTACACTAAATATTTCTAAAACAAAATATATTGCTTTTACAATCTACAACAACACTCAACCAGGACCTAACATAACTCTCAAAATCCACACTTGTCATAATATATCTAGCACAAACTGTTCTTGTAAAAATATTGAAAAAGTTACTCATATAAAATACCTAGGTATAATCGTTGATCAACGATTATCTTGGCATACTCATACAGATATGGTCATGGCCCGAATGAGAAAACTTATCTGGATATTTAAGAACCTAAGACATGTGACAACAAAAAAAATGTTAACTGAAATCTATGTCTCTCTGGCTCAATCAATTCTTACCTACTGCATACCCGTGTGGGGCGGTGCGACAAAAACGAAGTTTCTTGAACTAGAGCGAGCACAGAGATCTCTTATCAAGGTCATGTATACCAAACCATACAGATTCCCAACCAATGAGTTATACTCCTTTAGCGGTATTCTCACAGTCAGAAAATTATACATACTACATGCTGTCTTAAAATTACACAAAATCCTGCCCTATGACCCTCACCATCAGGAAAGAAGGCGAAAATACAGTGTAGCACCAGTAAAATTCGTTAAAACTGCATATGCCAAAAGACAATTCAACACAAATTCCGCTGCACTATATAAAAAAAAATCGGAGTGAGTTGGTTTGGCACTCACGAAAATTGATGTGTAAACATGTGAGCTCGCATCAGTTTGCTCACATAGACACGGGTCTTACGCTGATGTCATCTGACGCTCGAAGTCTTACGCTTACGCGTCTGACGCTCGAAGTCCCAGCTAGCCCCTACCGTAGACCGAGCGCTAAGATGTTTACACATCAACAAAATAATTAACATCTATCACATGACTACTAAAGACTGCAAAAAGGCAATTGTTCAATGGCTAAAAATGAAGTCCTATGATGACATTGCATTATTGCATTGTTGCAAGCATCGTCAATATGAATTGAAAAATACACACACGCGCACATGCATACACCCACACACACACACCCTCGCACACTCACACTTACACACACACACACACACACACACAATTTTAGGATATATCTCTAAGTTTATTTTTCTTTTATTTAGTTATAGTTCACATCCTGTCTTGTTTAGTTTTAGTTTTTACTTGTAATTTTTTGTACACCACTTTTACCATTCCATAATTTCTATCGTTGGAAAGCGGGATCGCCTAGCACAGGTATATCTTTTACTTAAAAGGAGATCCCTATGTAAGATTTACTGTAAAAGTTATACAAGTTTCTGCAATAAACCTTTATTATTATTTATTATTATTATTTCCTCTATTTCATTATTTACATATTAATTACATTTTTAAATATTAGAATATAAAAAATATAAAAACATTTAAAAATATAAAAAATAGTAGCCCACCGGTATCGGGAACAGGGTCCAAGCTACCGGCGGTCAGGGCTCCAGAGAGAGGAACCTCCTAACAATGCGAGCCGTGTCCAGAAGTACCGCTTTCTGAATCAAGCCCTTGATCCAGCTGCCCAACGAGAGCCTCCTCAGGTGTTGGTCGAGGCTCTTGGCTATTAAGCCATTGGCTGTCACGACTATCGGCACAATGATCTCTGAGTCCACATCCCACATGTCGACAACCTCGCGAGCCAAGTCTAGATACTTGATTTGTTTATCTTTCTCGGCTTTCACGAGGTTCCCGTCATGCGGGACCGTTATGTCAACAATTATTGCGCACCGCTCTAATCGATCCACCACCACTATATCAGGCTTACTGGCAACAATAGTCCTGTCAGTGATGATGGATCGATCCCAGTACAATGTGATATGTCCATTTTCGAGAACTGGGTCGGGCACATACCTGTAATACGGCACTTCCGATTCTACAAGGCTGTATTTCAGAGCAAGTTGCTGATGGATAATCCTGGCTACAAGGTTGTGTCTATGCAAGTACTCTTCGTTAGCTAGACGAGAACATCCGGAGATAATATGTCTGATTGATTCACCCGGACGGTGGCATGCCCGACAGATGTCAACCGTGCCGTCTTTCACAATAAATCTCCGGTAATTGTTTGTCATCATAACTTCGTCCATAATTGCACAGACAAAACCTTCGGTTTCTCCAAAGAGGTCACCGAAACGCAGCCAGGCTACGGACGCTAGTTGGTCTACATCGTTATTATTATTATTATTATATGTTTGAAAAATTTGTCAGCTCAACATCGTAAATAACGCAATGAATGTTATTGAACTGTCAAAATGAAACCCATTACTACTGTTAGTGTGTTACGTAATTACCCCGCCGGACTTTTATTAGATCATTGTTCTGCTTTAATTCTTTTTATGAACTGCTGTTGGTGTACCAAATAAATAAATAGATGCATTATTGCATGGGTACATTACACTACCTAGCACTAGCTAACCTTAAATTAATGATTTTCAAAGTTTCGTCTGCAGATTTTTTATTTCGCAGATTATACCATGATCTAAACTACGGGAGGCATCATAAACAAAAGAAGCCTACACCACGCAGGGTAAACATAAACTACCATCACAAATAACTCATTTTGCCGCTATACTTAATGGTTAAGCGTTGTTTTAACGTTGCATAATAACAAATACAGCCTTGTATTACCGGGTATGACAATAACCTAGCGTATATTACGCCGTCAGTCGCACAACGAGCTATTAAACGCACGACATGTTGCTTTATGACTATTTCTTGTATAATAATCGTGCTGCGGGGGGTGTACATAATGGGCGAGTATGAACAAACATGTACAATTATAAAAGGATGGCAAGGTCCGTCATTGACACGAACATATTAACAAAGTTTTGTGATACACACGAACATATTAACAAAGTTTTGTGATACACACGCTGCCGCGCTGTGTCAGACTGAGTTCATGCTTCGACGCCTACGGAGCTACGGCGTAGTCGCGTAGAGGGATGTATGTGTAAGCCCTCGTAGCCACGGGCGATATGTTTATTTTGTTTTTAATTATTATTTATTACTTTTATTTATTATTTTTATTGTGCATTGGATTTTCAACGCGCTGTTTAGCGCTGAGAGTTGAAAATCCAACAGTGTATTTTTTTGACGCGCCGCAGGCTTAGCACGAGCACCGTTTTATCGAAGGAAGAGTTGACAAAAATGACGTTCCGTGTAGACAGTATGACGGCAGCAAAATAGGAAGAGTCAACTGTACTTTTTACGAAATTCACTAGTTTATTCACGTTTTTCTTTTATTTTGCTTATATCTCGAAAATGGTGTGTCCTATCGCAAAAATCATGAAACTTTCGACCTCCTTCATAAAATCTTTAAACCCCTAAAACTAACATGTAAGTAGGTAATAATTTTCCAAATTTTCCATACTAAAAGTGAAAAATTCCATTTTTCCATTCCATTTTTACACTTTGTGGCCGTCGAGTAAAAAGTTTTTTACTGTCTTTAGCATGGCGATTACAAAATCAAATTGTATTCACTACCTTAGACAACTGTCAGGTGTCAGGGTGATTTTTAAAGTTTGGGATAGAAAACTTTTTTCTGATTTCAGAAGAAAATGTTCTATCCCAAAAATCCGATAACGGTCCGTCAGTCCGTTATCAGCATTCCGTTTTTTATGAAGACTACTTAGTCAACATAAAAAAGGACCTAGACAACGATCGGTAGAAACGAAAGACAAATGACAGATTGTAGAAGGATTTCTACGGTGCGATGTCAAACATGAAGAAATTGCTGTGTCTATTCTTCTTAGAAATAGAAAGAGTCATGTTAAGCCTGCTGGAATGCACTCTGTTGGATTTTCAATTCTCAGCTCAATACCGAGAGTTGAAAATACAGTGCGCAATAATAAAAAAACGTCGCGTTAAAAAAGCGCCCATGTGAACTTGGGCTAATACCGGGTTCACACGCTTCGATTTTAGTTGAACTACTTTTGTTGTTCAACAAAAAATACTTTTAATTTGGAATTCAATTTGATTGAAAGTCTGTTCAGATGGTACAAATCGCGATCAACTAAAATAGAATCGTGTGAACCAACAGTGAAGCATTAAGGATGATATCCACCAAACGGCTCGCATCGCATCGGATCGGAAAGGACACGAACGGCTGCGGCAACAGCTGATCGCGTCCGGCAGGATGTCGACACATACGATCGGCTCTATGCCGTCGCTTGCGAACGTATCCATTTCTGCACCTAGTCAAATAGTTTCTGTTTAGTTGATGTTGACGTAGTATTGTTGGCTATTGCATTAGATGAAGAAAATAATCATAAAACACAGAAGAGGAAAATAAAGATACGACGACAGGCGAACGGAGCCGATCGCGCGTCGTAGCATACTTTCGGCTACGATCGCGTGTCGCGGAAGACACTCGCGGTCAAGCTGCTGTGAGCAGCTTGGCAAAATAGACTTTAAGAGACCGCACACGGATCCACTAGCGCCACTCCTTTAAAAAAGTATTATCTCGTGACTCAGTAGGAATTTTTCCGTTTTTCAAAATTCTTTCTCAGTCACGAGATAATATTTTTTTAAAGGAGTGGCGCTAGTGAACCAGTGTAAGCGCTCTTAAATACTGTGTATTCGATTTAATATCGTTTAAAGATTGTAGAATCCGTTCCGATCCGATGCGATGCGAGCCGTTTGGTGGAAATCATCCTTTATTATAAAGATCGTATGTATGAAGTGCCTACGTAACAAAACAGACAACGATGTGAATTCTATTCTAGACGTGTTGTTTCAAATGCATGAATAATATATTGGAACACAGTTTTGCTTTTCTCCTTTCAGAACAGAAACTGCATATTGAAGTCGACCTAGTTTATAGAGAGCTACTATTGCTAGTAGCATAAGTCGATGAAGTAAGAAATCCTAATTCAAACATGGTAAAACAATTAAGAAATAAGTACCGTCAAACGGGGTGAATAGGGACGCAGGGGTGAATCGGAACGAAACTTTCAAAGGGAGTTTAACATTGAAATAATTTATAGTTTGTTGCCAAAAGGGACTCTAATGTGTTTTCTGTATTATAAACGATTAAATGCCCTTGTTGGCAACAAATAATATTTTTTAAATTTAAAATCCCTTTTAACATAAAAAAAAATCCACCTCTTGGCCCCGTTTGACGGTAGCCTCAAGGTGTGGCTGACATAACTAGTGGTGGTTAATAAAACGTATAGCGTTAAAACATAACAGACTATGTGTACAAAGCGTTTAGCATTTACTATATCGGCTCTGACTTCGCGCTGTAATTAAAACGCCTCAACAAACTAAACGTCTAAACGCGCAGAGCGGGGCCAGAACGGGATAACATTATAGTCTATAGAGTCTAATAGTCTTTAGAGTCTTTAGTCTTTTAAAGTAACACAGCACAGCGCGTCGAGTGAACTCGAGCGGCAGTCGGCCCGCGTTATCTGTATGATGCGTAGGTACGCATTTTTTTTTTGTAAACACAGCACTCGAGAATCGCGATCCTGTTTAGTCGTTTTGTAAATTGTTATTTTATTCTTGTGTAGGTATGTGTTACTGCAGGACTGTAAATTAGTGTACTTAAATAATATTATAATTCTCATTTATCGTACGTTCGCCGTGCTAATACAATCAATGAACTATTAAATCCGCCTATAGTATAATAAATAATAATTGTCTTACAACAGTTTCATAATAGCATTGAATCAATTTTATTATAGACAGTCCTAAGCCTGGAAAGTATGAAGGAATGTCCCGCTATAAGAGATATTATTATATTCTTTCGTGTAAGTACAGCGCGTTGCGAGATTAGATTCACCGCGCATCATTGGGTCTGTTTAGCGTGTTGCCAGATAAAATGATAATGTCTCCGCGTTTAGACTGCGGGCGAGTTTTGTAACAACATGCTAAAATGATAGCATATAAAACAACGTGCTATAAAAATATATTTTATATATATATATTTGTTTTATTCTATAGAATACAGCGGATTTGAACATCACTAGACATAACCCTCTACCAACATGGTAAAGGGTTTCCATGATATTCCAATGAAAACTAAACATACATCAAAGTATTGAGCACCGAAGTGCTTAATAAAAGACTAGCAAAAAAGATTGAATGTATCTTTCTCCTACCCTTTTCCAAACTAGGTCGGCGCAATATGTATTTTTCTTCAATACTTCTCTATTAGTCGTCATCTCGGTACTCACTTCCTTTCTAGCCATAATAATATCATCTTCCACAAAGTCCATATATCGTTTCTTTGATCTTCGTCTACTCGTATCCACATTCATACACAAAACTTTCCAGACAAAAGGATGAAATTGCACTTAAATAAAATACAAAGAGATCTCTGAAAACCTGACTGGTACTTAGCGTTAAAATATGCCAGAGGAAAATAACACTATTTCATAATATTAATTAATGAGAGAGGATGGATAGAAAGCTACCTATAATTTTATGAAATAGAGCGAAATAACAAATGAATGGCGACATGGAGAAACGATAAAAAGAAAACCAGGCAAAGGTATTAAGACTTTAATTCCTATTTGCTACGAGGAGCGGAACGTAGCAAACGTCCAATATTACTTTTTTTTATTTGAGAATGCAACGGAATTATCGGATCGAGAGAGCATTTGAAAAATCTAGACGACCACGTTGTGTTAATGGAAATTTTATTGAATTTAAAATGGAGTTCTACATGTAGGTAGACATCGGATGAAGAGGATTCGAAACAGGTGCTGAGGAAAATGAACAAATAGATTATTTAAAATTACAGAAGAAAACATTGAACAATATGAGAGGAAATAACAAAACGAAGTTACTCACATAGACATTTAATTACGTTCATATTTTTTTTATGTTTGCCTTAGCCTGGTAGATAGGGTTGAGCGGTCTCACAAATAAATGTAGTTAGGTACCTACCCTAAGTGATTAAGGTTATTTTATGAGTAGGTAAGTATAAAATGGCAAAACTACTTTCGAAGTAATAATCATGGTAAGTACCTATGTACAGCCACCAAAAGAGATAAGTAAGCAGGGTCGTCGGATATAGTTGTAGTTTAGGAAGAAACCGATGGATGTTTACGAATGTAATTTAATTTGATTAATTACCTGTTGGTTTTCTATTAATGAAATTAAATTTTATTTGAAAACATTCATCGTTTTAGGGATACCAGATGAATGTCTTACTTGTGATATGTTATTCATTGACACTTTTTTTGGGATGTAGAATTATTTTTACACCATTTCACAACACAAGAAGGCATTATTTTATTTTATTACATGACGTAAACAGTACCTACAATAACGCCGTAGTGCCGAGTAATGGCAGCCGGTCGGCACCTTATGATGTAAATGTGTGCGTGAGGCATGTTTGCACAAACGGTCCGGGATACTTATAGTGCTTAATTTTCGATACGCGTGACGCGGCGGACTCCTTCTTTTTTTTCTAGTCCGTGGTTGCGTTATAACTGTCGCGACGTTTAGCTCGCGAAGTAAACAGGTAACAGAGTCAAATTAATATTGTTAGGGCGAAGCGTGTACCAAACTAGTCATACATGACAGCATGAGGTGATCTGCTGGCAATACCGAACCCATTGAGAGATCACTATAGATAAAGAGTACTTATAGTTTATGGTCATGCCGTTTACGTAGTATCTCTATGTAATCTGTGGCGTTTGCCGCTAGATTTGGACTGCACCAAATCTATAGTATTTAATTCGATGAGTGTCTAGTGCAAAGTAAAAGTGATTTGTGTTTTGATGGAGGCGTCCAGCACGATGGCGGCTCATCTGAGAGAAATATAAGCTAAGTGGTAGCACTAAGACAATAGTGTAGAGATTCCCAACCTAAATGCCTAGATTCTAAATTTCCTAACATTCTAAAGGTTTCTGATGCTCTTGGAAGTCGGTTACATTAAGAGGTCTTTCGATGATGAAACCTCGTGAGAATTGGACTAGGCGAAAGGCCATGATTAGTCTGTAGGAGACCTTCGGTGCTGCAATACGAAGTCTCCGTAACACAATATGACGTACTGTTGTATGTACAAAGAGAGTATGAGGTACATACAACAGAAGTTTAATAAGAGAAATAGTTCTGTGATGAACACAGATATAGCAAGAGTTTAATTGGCAGACTTGGCTGCGATTTCCTCTTTAATACCCAACAAACTACGCTGACTCGTATCTCGTAGAGCATGTAACTGAATTAATCCTAGCAGATTTGTACGTGTGTAACATTCTGCGCTGTGACTTTATACCTATGACACCAGACTCGTTTATGTAATAAATTGCAATGTATTGAATGGTCGGAATCAGTTTAATTTTAACTACAGATGGCGAGCTGAACCATGGTGCGAGCTAGTAAGAACTAAAGCCGATGAATGCGGAGCAAAACTCCCAAATATTGAAGATTCTTCTCGGTTCAAACCCCAGGTACAGATAACTCTCCTGATACATATAAATCTCCCTACAATAAAGGGGAGAAGAGAGAGATAGCGAATGATAGACACATAGTTCGGCAGTTCATATGTTAGGTTGGAACCGTGACCAACCACGCGCGAGCCGAATTGGTCGCAATAACTAAGCCAGGGCACATCGACCAAATGGATTAGGTTCTGTTAGAACTGTGAAAGTGTGAACAACTGCACTCGAGCCGAGCGAGTGAAGCGGGCGGTGACGACGGCGAGCGCTATCTACTTCCAAGTTAGATTTCATAACGACTAATTCCGATTTGTTAACTGCTCATACGTAACTGCCCGTTCAGTCGTTTTACTACTTAATTACTTATTTAATTAGGTATCTACCCATTTAAATATTTGTTATGCCTTTTTTTTTTATTCAGTTTACTGCTCAGGTTCTACTGCCGAACTTGATCATAAACATGCATTTTGTAATTTTTTATATACCGAAACTACAATAAACAACTGCCGCTTTAAATTAGTGCCATTAACTAATATTTAAAAAAAATACGATTTTTTCCAATTATGTCACTGCCACTGTCACTTCATTTCCGAATGTTGCTACTACGAAAATACATATAGGTACCTGCCAACAATCATTCAAATGAAGAAGAACCGATTTACTATTTAGTAATTTTACGGTACATTTTTATGTGTGACAAAAATATCTTTAGGTCACGCTTTGCCTCTCATTAATTTAAATGATTATTTTGGAATAAGTACATTTTAAGTATTTAATGAAAAGACGACCGATTCAAAAAAAAATCGTTTTAATTGCTACGTATCGCATTTGTTCTGTGGCGCCGTCACGGATGATTAATAAAAAAAAAAAGAAGGTTTTTTGTTTTATTTTCCCTTCTACTCTTACACACGTTGTCTTCATCTCTTTAATATACTCTCCTATCGCAGGTATGCTGGAAGAAATTTCTATAGAAATAAGCATCACCTTTGCACCTATTTTTCTGTTCCTTTCTTCTTGTCTGTTTATATATGTGTGTACATAAATGGTTAAATAAATAAATGATGACGTTACTTTCAATATTGGTTTTATCTGAACTATTTTAATATAAGTAATTATAATCCATATTAACGAAAACGGGGGTTCAGGTGCTTTTTTATAACGTAGTCTGTGTGATAATCCTTAGCGATGTCTTCACCTAACTAGAGTAAGACATCGGCCAGCAAGTCGTCATCGCCGATTTAGAGTACATGACATAGAAAAGTTATCCGCGGCAATGATTCGTGTTTTAACATCATGGATTGCACCGACGACGCGACGTCTGTAACTATTACTTCACCTAGTAGAGCGATTAGAAACGTTTATATTACTCGGATATAGTTTTAATTTGTACCTACATTTCTTTTTTCCACCCTGGTTGTGGTCGAGGTCTTACCTACACATGTAAATATGAATAAATAATTCATAAATTATTCATTTCTGATATAGGTACCTTACTAACATTTAAACTTCGAAATTTGGGTGGGTGTACTAAGTAAATATACCTAGATAAATACACCTCTGCCTAACTCTTCTGAGAAACGGGGTCGGATGTTGTTATGTTATGTTTTGTTTTCAAGTTATTATGATTCAGTAAACATAGTACAATATCAATTGCTTATTCAGCCGACCAGCTGCATGCGAGAACCTACATGATTAGGTATTGATGATCATTACATAAAAAAACTGACAACAAGAATTATTATTGACTATGAGTGATTTATTTTATAATCATTCATTAGTAAAAACTAACACGTAAACAAGAATAAAAATGACCGATATTACCAATTTATTTGTCACCAACTCCACCATTTCCAATCATTTTCTCGAACCTAACCTCAAAATATTAAGTAGATGAATGGTAAATAAATACGAATTGCGCAAATCCATGCAAAAAGAGTTAACAATATAGGAAGAGCATTGAATTCTTCTCCAAATACCTACATTAAATTCGGTTATTACAGCGGACTTGTCGTTTGGTACAGGGCGCCCTATATTTGAGGGCATTCTCCTCTATAAAATGAGTATGTAGCGGCATCTACAAAACGCCATATGCGAGCTACGCGTCACACTGACGTCACACAAAATCCTGCATCGCGCAAGCAGAGTTTACCGCGCAACTAGGGAGTCGGGTAGTTGCCCACCAGACACGACACTCGTCTGGTCGGAGGATCCTCCCTTTTCTTTGGTGGATGAGTGAACTGTACACCCTGTTCCGCATACCTCTATAAGTATGAGCACCCACAAAGTTTTCTAAAAGTCGGCGCCCCTGATTAGGTAAGTAGGTGCCTATATTGGTAGGTGGTAAGGTGGGTACCTACGTGACACAGTTCGTTTCGACGCAGACATCGTGAAACAGTTAGCGGAACATGTACCGAGTGCTTTAACTTTAAAGTACAAAAATAACCATTAGAATGGACGAAAAATTCCTTTTACAAATAATAATAAACAAATCTATCAATAAGTTAGCACACACCTGGCTAGGTACCCGTCTATAAATAAAATATTATTCGCCAACACATTCCAAGTAGGCATCCATTCCATTGTTCCTTGAACAAACAGTCTTGGCGCACAATGCGAGTAGATATTAGGTATGGGTATGGATCGACCTGGGCATGGCGGAAACACTTCGTGTGTAGGTACAGACGATCTCTATTGTGGCGCAATATCTTGCCGAGAATTGCATGAAGAATAAGACCCACTTTCACCGCCAATTACTAAACATGTTTAGCGCTAAACGAATTTTAAACATCATTCTGTCTCTGTCATCTTCAACATTTGCCAGAAACAGAATTCTGTTTCGTTTAGCGCTAAACGTATTTAGTGAATGGCGGTGAAAATGGGCCTAAGGTCTTACGCTGGCTCTCCTTCTAAACTTACCTACTTAGGAAATCAACAGAGATTTGGGCGAAAACTAACTACCTAACCTATTACCTACCTACTACGGGTACCTAATTGGTTTTCAGTCTTGCATTGACCTCTGCAAACCCAAGTAGCCAAACAGATCATGGTTAATTCTACTATGTCTACAAAATATCTTAACTTTGATTTGGCCAAGATAAACTTTATTTATTTATAAATTCAAGTCGTCCTCAAATTCAAAATAGTTATTCAAACACAGTTTTCAGGGCTGCTTATGTTTACTTAGAATTTCAAAATCTTGTAAAACGTATAAACTTAAGTCTTATGGATGTCCATGATAAACCTCTATCTCTCTAAGTTCATATTACTGTATTGAATGACTATTAATTCATGAAATCATGACATTTGACGCCAATTCTAACATAAGGAGTTGTATTGCTGATTCTAATGATTATAATTCTGTAAAGCCATATTTGTTACGGTCGCGAATCATATTTTAATCAACATAGGTACAACCTGACAGTGACCTGCAAATTGCAAAAAACGTAAGTATTTTTTAATTTCGCGGGCTACCTGAGCGCATCCCTCTTAAGCCATAAATACCTTTTCAACACATTTACTTAAAAAATGCATTTACGAAGCCTATTCCCAAATACAATATTTTTCTTTCGTTCTATACACATTGTTCGAAACTTAAAAATTACGCTCCATACAACGGAATGTGCGGTAAAATAGGTACTCTCTAGTACCTTTTTTACCGCATACTCGGTAGTGTAGCCCCGTGCGTATCCTTTACGGTAGTTTTTTTTAATTTCCTTAAAAAATATAAGAATTCCACCAAGGAGTTTCACATTACGAGAGTAAATAGCTGAAAAATCGAACCTCCTTGGGAACGCTTTTGCTCAATACATTTGTCTCACTATAATACGAGTAGTATAGAGAAAATGAAACGAAATATGTAGTTCTAATTTTCACCACGCGCACGTGGCGCCGTTTGCAAATTCGCGCCATTTTCATTATTAGAAACGTCAAAGATTGTTGCGACTTTCCGATTACCAAAATAATAATAATTTTGAGTTCAAGCGATATTAATATTGTACTGTTTTCTCGCGAATGTGTTGAAAAACGTTGTATGACACACGTGCGGACCAGAGTAAGTATTACATTCGTCTACTCGTTTCTAAAAACCAACTTACCGCACTAGTATCATAAATAACAATTTTAAGACAGACAGTGCTACTTGGGAAGTTAATCAGTTTGTCAGAATACCTACATTTCTGTCCGTCTAGGACTCTAGGTAAAGCTGGCTATACCTATTGTGGCACGGCTAAATGGAACGGTGGTTGAATTTACTCGCGCGTTGTAGGACTTCGACTTTCGATGAGTAAAGAATGGTTATCACAAAGCGATATCGCAGGCTACGTACCTAAGTACTGTTACAGGGCGTACGATAACCAGTACATAGAACCAAAACCCGAACGAATCAGAAACTGCAAACAAAAGAATACTTAGGTATTAATAAGCGAAAACGAAACTTAACTAAACTATAGGTACAGTCGCCAGCACATCAAGTTACCACAAACTGTCAGATATTCTCATTCGATTTTGAACTTAACCATCAACATTTTAAGGTTTAAAATCGTTTGGAGAAATTTGACAGTTTCGTGTAACTTGACCTGTTGGCGACTGTACTTACTTACTTTAATTCTTTGTGGGACACTAAACACCTACAGACGTAGTAATAACAATAAATTGAACTTACTAGAGTATTCTATATTCTATGGTGTACAGTTTTGCTTTTAAATTGGTGGCGATATCTGCATACCTACCTTATTAAAATAAGTACCTACCTACCTATTAGATATTCATGTAAAATTAATTTGCATGCCGTAGACAGGCAATATATGGACTGTACAGTTGCCAGCACATCAAGTCACCACAAACTGTCAGATTTTCTCATTCGATTTTGAACTTACATCAACATTTTAAGGAAGGCATTTTTTTCATTTTAAGGTTTAAAATTCTTTGGAGAAAATTGACAGTTTCGTGTAGATTGACCCTAATGGTGACTTTACATTAACCCATCAACATTTACAACTGGTAACACTTATATTTTCTGCAAATAAATTATATATAATCTAATCTAATTGTTTTAACAATGTTTTTTAAATAAAACAGCAATTTTCGCCCAAACATCACCTATTATCACCAACCCATACCGTGGTCCTGTTTAATCGAAAAGTGTTGACAAAGAATTCCAATAACAACACGTCCAATTTACCGTGCGCCCTGACAAAAACTCTTTGAAAATGTTCGCGGGCGCTTGATGAATAACAATGATTAATGACATCGGATAATGGCGTCTGGGTGTTCGCTTGAAGCGGTTCCTTTGAGACTGATAAACAATTTAACCAGGTTAGACAATCTATGCATTGTGCCTAACCTGGTTAAGTTGTTAAAAACCTAGATCTAGATATAAACCTGATTAAAAACATAAAAAAGAAGCGCTAAATGACACCTAGATCCATTCACAACACAACACAACTGAAGTTAGCTGTTGTGAACGGATATAGAGGTTATTTATCTCTTCTTTTTTTTATATCGTAGGCCATCTTTTGAATTTATCACCTACTGATTTATGTAGGTACAGTTTTACATACCTACTATACAGGGGCAGATCCAGGATTTCATTAGGGGCATACTGACAAGGTTCGGAGCTAGGGTTAAAATCACAAGTAAACAAATAAAATTGTGTTTAATTGTTTGATTTTTTACGAAATAAAGTTAACGCGCCTTGTGCCGCTTTTGGCAAACCTATCTATAATTTTATAGACATCAACTGGAACATCCCTGTGGATGAGTAAGAGTGCAAGTACGCAAAGCCGCTCCTCCCCTGTCCGCGTACGCTGCCATGTTTTTAAGCGGCGTAAAGTGGAGAATGACCTTTCGGCTGAATCGAATCGAAAAGTTGAGTCGAAAGTATGGAATTCCTGAGGGCCTAGACAAATGGCATTCGCTTCGGAGCGATTCTATTTCTACAATCGCTATCGCTTTCGCTAATGATTCCAAAAACTAGTGATAACGCTCGTCAAAAAGTGTCCCTTGGCTATGCATCTCTGTGGAAGTACTAATCTTTCAACGCTGTCGATTCATTTTATAATCGAATGTTGTTAACATTGGTGCCGATTCTCTTGTCACAAAATTCTCTAAACTAGACTAAAAATCACTAAAATTTTGTTTAGTCCTGTCAAAAGACGATTTCTCATTCTTAAATAGACTAAAGTGACACAACTTAACTATATTTTGGTTTGACAGCACTAAGATGGTACTGATTAATTAGTTTAGTGAAAATGGCAATTAAGCTATTCTGAATTTGACGTTTTTAACCTAAAATTTTGGTTGTCATAACTAAATCTGGTTATTTTTAATCGCGATTAAAAAGGTGTGGAATAAAATTAGTTGTCATGAACTATGATTCACCACAACACCTCGACTTCAGGGGCAAAAACAGTACTGTTTTTTATTTATTTTATTTGCTTATAATTATCTCGAAAAAGGTGTGTCCTATCGCAAAAATAATGAAAATTTCGACCCCCTTTATGAAACCCTTAAACCCATATAACTCTACATGTAGGTATTTTTTTAAAATATTTTCCGTACAAAAAGTGAAAAATTCCATATAAAACACGCCGAGGCTGCCACCAATGCGCGCCTCTGGCTCTAAATAAATTCACGTGGTAGGGCAAACAAGTAGGTACCATGTGGAGTCGCGATTGTTAAATTAAATTTTAGTTGCGTCAAAATGATTTTTAAATTTAGAGATATTTTATTGCAGAATAGCTCTAAGATTCTCATACCTAAAAGTAAGGAATTTTAGTGATAGTTTAGTTAGTTTAGTTCGGTGTACAAGAGAATCGGCACCATTGTCTAGCTAATTTTTAGTCGTTGACCTATGATCACGTGACATTTTGATAGCTTATGTCAACCCCATACATTTTAACTTTTCTACTAGCGTCATCGCTAATCGAATGTTACTTTGTCCAGGACCTCTGGGTCTTTCCCCCCCCCCCCCTCCCGCCCCTAAATCCGCCAATACTACCATACCACCTAGGTACTAGCTTTTGCCCGCGTTGTCTGCGTATATTTTGTTTTATAATTAATGCAGGATGAAAAGTAGCTTGTCTTCCAGTTCCCAAGCTACCTATCTGTCAGATTTCATGAAATCTAAAAAATCAACATATCGCTCATTTGGAGAAACATCAACGTAAACGTAATATTCCAAAAAAAAAAGGGTTGTCGATATATTTTGTGCTCGAACAAATTTTCATAGGAGCAAAGGTGTGAAATATTTAGCGTGAAATATTGAATATGTATTGGGATTTATCAACATTTCAGAACGAGACAGTAACCCATTACAAAAAAAAACACTTTATATCACTCTCTTGTAAAATTTTAAAAGCAGCAGTTAGGTCGATGTTTCTCCAAATGAGCGATATATATAATTTCACATAAATCTACTTAGGCACTTAGGATACGTCAGAAGCTAGGTGCACGGTTCCAATTTGTCGTTTCCTATAAATAGAGAATAGGCCTGTCAACGAGCAACAAGTACCTACTCAACAAAATAGATGAACTATGGGTTCAGTGGCTTTAGACGAGAATAGGTAGCTGACTCACAGTTACGTGAGATTCAGACAAATTCATATTTCGGGCTACTAATGAAAAACCCAATAAAACTGTCCTGGCTGACTCACCTGGGAATCGAACCCAGAACACTAGGCTTAGTAGCGAAAGCTAGACCAACGAGACAGTTTTATTTCCAGTCTAATATGGTATATTTCACAAGTCATTTGATTTTTTGAACAAAAAGGGGGCAAAAATTGCTTGAAGTATTGTTAATAACTACAAATAAAACTATATTTTGATATTAAGAACTTCGTTATTATTGCCTTAAATAGAAGAATATGGGAACTAAAAATAGTAATATAGAAAATGAGTTATAGGTACCTACTGACTTTAACTCCTGTTACAAATTGCCTCAAAAAACTAACATTTAACTAGTTTAAACCCATATTAATTTGGCTCCACACTTTGGCTCGTATTAAAAACATGCCATAAAAATTGTAAAATATCTTACACATATTTATAAAGCAGAACCAAGTAATATGTATTTTCAACATGAAATAAATTCTATTGGCTTCAACATTATATTATATTTTGAAATATTATACAATGGTATCAAAATTTTCACTATTATGGCATATACATAGTGTTAGGACTTAACAATATTACTCTTCAATCTCCTAGAATCCTGACAATTATTAAAAACTCATTCATCTAATTCAAATATTCTCCCAAAGTGTGGCAGTACATTTAAGTATTATGCATAATTATAACTTCTCAGTCAATAAGAAGTACCCTATTCTTGTCAACCCTTACATTGGGTGCACTCCTTAATTTCTTTATGAACTTATCAGCTATGCGGTCATCCACTTCTCTGCCAGTGGCTTCACTGTACTCTCCCAAAACCTTCTTCTGCAAACGTTTGAATGGTACTTCATTGCCTTTCTTCTCCAAAACAGATAGGATTACTGCATGCCAATTGAATTTGTCACCACTGACTGCTAATTCTCCAATTTTGGCAACATTTTGGTCATGGAGACAAATACTCTCTTCGGCTTCTTCTTCCTCAGTCTTGCTTTTCTTCTTTTGAGTCTTTCCTGTAGTAGCTACAACAGGTTCAACAGGTTCTGCTCCATTTTCAATAGCTTCTTGATTTCCATTAACACTATTAACAGTATCCTGTCTCTTGCGTTTTTTGTTTTTGCCATTTTTACCTTCAGTAATGTTTTCATCACCATTCATTGATTCAGTCCTATTCTTCTTCTTTTTACCCTTCTTGCTTGCTGTTTCTTCTTCTACTTCTTCAGGGAGTGGTGCTGCAGCACTCTGTAGCTCTGCTTCATATTTTTTGTGTTTTTTCTCTTCTTTCCGTTGTTTTTTAGATAGTTTCTTTTTGCCAACTACCTCTACTTCACCATTCTGTTCAGCATCACCATTTTGTTCTGCATCCCCATTCGGCTCTTCCGTATCAGCTCCTGTACCATTCTCTTCAGATTTCTCATCCGTCTCTTCAATAGTACCATTTTCTGGTTTTTCTTCTTCAATAACAGATTCATCTTTCTTTTGATTTTGATTCCTATTATTGGCATTGGATAAGGCAGTCAGTTTTACTGATATCAAGTCCCAAGCTTGGTCAATGTCTTTTTGATTTGTCTTTTGTCCACAAACATTCTTAACGAAGTTAACGAATTTGGGTTTCTTGCGTGGGGTGTTGTTGTGTTTGGTGATGGTCTCAATAATCCTGAGTACATTTCTTGGTGCACTCTGTTGT